>CM077165.1:26238072-27680190 GCA_039583875.1 Platanthera guangdongensis | reverse complement strand
TTTATTGCAGACTTAGTAAAACTCAAGCACAATAGGCATTGAGTGAACAAGCTTCAAAAAATGCCAAAACACTTTGGCAGATTTCTATATAATACAGGTATTTAGTGAACAAGCTTCACTCAATGTTTTTCGCCATAGCCAAACATTCTACATCTCAGGCGTTGAGAGCGTTGAGTGAAGGAGCTTCACTCATCTCTTTTTTCCTTAGCTATTCATTTTGCTTCAATAGGCGTTGAGTGAGACTTCATCACTTAACTCCAAAGTACTTAGACAATTTTCTGTCATTAGGCGTTGAGTGAGTAAGATTTACTCAAGGCCAAAACACTTAGACAAGTATTCTTTCATTAGGCATTGAGTGAGTAAGCTTGACTCAAAGCCAAAATACTTAGATGGATATTCAGTTGCTAAGCATTGAGTGAACCTTCATCACTCAATGCAATTGGACTTGGCCAATATTTCATTTACAAAAGCATTTAGTGTTACTTCTTCACTAAACGTTATCACCCTCAGTCAGCTTAGCTGAACATGCGTTGAGTGAGCTGGCTTCACTCAATGCTTCTGTCCTTATACAGTTTCTTAGTAGATGAGGCTTCGGGTGAATATCATTCACTCAACGTTTTTGTCCTTAGATAAAATTTTGTGACTGAATGGGGATCAGTCAACCTTATTACCTCTTTACGTTGAGTGAATAAGCTTCACCCAGTGCTTCTGGACTTTGCTAGATTTCTTCACTATCAAGGCCAACATTTTAACTGACTGGTCTTCTCTCAGTGCTTTTTGGTATCTGGTGTTAAGTGAGCTGGCTTCATTTAATGCCTATAATCTTGACCACATTTCTTTGCATCTGGCATTAAGTGAGCTTGCTTCACTCAATTCCTATGGACTTAGACACATTTCTCTGCATCTGGCATTGAGAGAGCTTGCTTCACTCAACGCCTGTGGACTTATCCACATTTCTTTGCATCTGGTGTTGAGTGAGCATGCTTCACTCAATGCCTGTAGACTTAGATAGATTTTGTTTCTCCACCTGCCTACCTTGAGACCACCTGTCACCATCACTTAGACAACATGTCTAATCATGTTCCAAGGAACATCCTTTACAAATAAAGCTTGTGATAACTATTAGATTACACACATGTGTATGCCATTGTCTATTAGGACTTCTTCAAATCTTGGACAGTGGGATCAATGGACCAAACAATCTCCCCCTATTTGAAGAAGTCAAAACCTTAAGACTATGTTATACACTAACTCAAATATGCAATAAATACATTAAATAACATATTGCATAACATTGAATAATGAACACATATTTAATTAAAATGAAGTTCATCAACAAAAGGATAATTATTTTTAATGTGCATAATTCAAAAATCACACATCCTTCAGCCCTCTAAGATAAATAGGAAACACTCTTCATGTTTTAGGTTCTCCAATAACAATACTACTGCTTCTGGGCTTCTTGACAGTCTTCTCAGTTGTAGCTTCAGAATTTTTGACATTCTTCCTTTGGAAGTAACTGAGGGTTTTGGAATTTACTTTGTAGGTTCAACATCATTTGGAGGCAAGGTGTCAGCATTTCTGTCCTTTCTGTATTGCCTTCTTTCATTCTCCCTCTCTTCCACCTTAGCCCACTCAATAGAGCTATATAGCTTTCCTCCCTTAGTCTTCTTGGTCTTTATCTACTCCCATGCGGATAGAATGATGGTCCTTGACTTAGGGCTCCACTGCTCAAAGTCAGGCCTACCTTCCATTTGCTCTCTGTATCTTGTCTTGCAGGCCCTGACAACTTCTTCCTCTTTAGTAGCTGTAGATTTCCCTTTTGCCTTTAGAATCTGATAAGTAGTGGGGCTGAATGATAGAATATTAACAACTGGTTCATCCTACTGAGCACCTTCTTCAGCATATTAAGGTAACTGGCCTGCATTCAGGGCTTTGAATCTGTGAAGGGAACATAGGGATGTTATCATACTAAACTAGTTCTATCCCAAATGATCCCCTTATGACATTTATGACCCACACAACATTCTTAGTGATGGCCTTGACTATCACCCACTCCCCCTTTTTGACTTCTTCAATCAGTTCTTTGGTTTCAGAAAGGTTGGCATTGTTCCTTTCAGATTCAAGATGGTTAACACCAGCGGTAACTTGGAACTTAACCTGTAGCAAATGATCATCCAAGTGCTGGGTGCAAGCGTTCATCTTGCTAAATCTACATTATTTTGTTGTTCCCTCGGTGCTTTCTCCGAATTATGGATAGAGAGCATGTTCCAAGCATTAATGTTCTTATTATCTATGACAATAACTGTATTTTTGCCCAACTCATCTAGTTTATCCATGGTATAATCAACATCAAGGGCTGCCCTGGTAAAGAATTTTATAGTTTCGGCCTTCAGCAGATTCACTTCAAACCGGAAGGACTAAATTTTTCTGGATAACTCATTTTTTATTTCTTTAAGGGAATTGTAATGCCCCGATTTTTTGATGTTTTTATTTGTTTGGGAACGTCAGATTTATGACGTCGTGGCGTTACTTTTAACGTCAATTTGACGGCGCAATGTCGTTAAGGCAATTTCGCGTCCGTGCGGTCGAGTAGGCCGAATTCTTGTTGTAATGGGAAGATTTTGCATTTGGAATTTAAGTTAAGTAATTTTGGACTTGCTCGTCAAGTTTCATCGCAATCCGAGCATTTTTGGAGTCTCGGCGCGCGATTGAAGTTTTGGATTGTTTATGTTCGTCGTATACTTCGAAGATTAATATCTGGAAAGGCTTGTCGGATTCTGGTCTTGATTTCGCCGTTAGATTTGTAGCATTAGTGTTTGCCTTCGGTGCAAGTTTCGTTTAATTCGGCGCTCGTTCGGGCTTCCGTGCTGAGTCGTCTCGAGAAGCTATGGTTCTACTCGATTAGCCCGTTTTAGATTTTACTCGGGCGCCTTTTTGAGGGTCAAAACGGCTTTATATGAAACTATGGTCAACATGAAATTTGTTCGTCTCGACGATATCTACAACTTTTATGTTGAACACGTTTTGAATTGAAGTAGTTTTAAACCCCTAATTCCATTGTTTCTGCAATAACTCGAGTGGTGAGCTGCTACTCGAGTATATGCTGCTTCTACTCGAGTAAGTCATGTTTTTACTCGATTAATGAGCCTCTACTCGAGTATATTGTGTTACTACCAGAGTAGGTATGTTATTACTCGAGTAGGTATGTTACTACTCGAGTAGGTATGCTGTTACTCTAGTAGGCATGCTGCTACTCGAGTAGGTATGCTGCCACTCGAGTAGGCTGTTTCTGTCTGTGTTCAGAAGCCGTGTTGAGGGTCAAAACTTCATCGTATCGAAAACTGGTCAACATAAACTTTGTTCTTCTCGACGAGATCTACAACTTTCATGTTGACAACTGTTTGATTTGAAGTCATCTAGACCTCTATTTTGGATTCCCTCAAAACGCTCGAAATAAATCGTTTTTGACAAACTTTTTATAAACATATATATATATATATTCTTGGACTTAGGTTTTAGAACCAAAATTCATCTTCTCCGTTATTTTTCTCGCGAACCAAAGCAGCGAGCGAGAGAGAGAGTTTCTTTTTCGTGAATCTTCCGGTGGCCGCCGACGGTTCTCCGGTGCTCGAAATCCTTCAACCGAACTTAGATCCGGAAAGCTCTCGCCGAGAGCTACGCTATCGTGGTAATTTCTTCCCATTCCTTGAGTTTTTTTCGTTAGGGTTTTTCGGCCCTAATCTCTTTTCCACCATTTTTGTCTAGATCTCAACCTCTCCCGCATCCTTTTGCCCCGATCTACGACATGGAGTGATTCAGTGGACTTTTCCGGTAAAACCAAGGTAAGTGGTGGTTTCTCCTCATTTCTCCTTGTCCGATTCGATGGTAACGACTATGTTTTCTTGTTTCCTAAAATTATCTACGCTTATTATTCCAAATTATTGCTATGATTAACCTCTTTGTTGATCCATGTTGTTATGATGTTTTGTCATGCTAACTCGATCTTATCTATTTATGTTTAATCGTTCTTGAAGTGTCTTACCGATGCTTAAATGCCTTAGCTCTCGTTATCAAACGTATTAGAGTTTAATTAGGATTGTAAATCATTCTTAGGGGTTGATCAACCATGTCCGGAATCTAGTAATCTCAAGTAGAGTTTGTCGAGCCAAATCCCGAGATATTTGTGTTATGGTTTTTTTTGGGTTTCTTGAATGCGGGAGTTAGTGGACGATTCCACCTCCGCGGTATTTATTACCTTCATTAGTGCCCTGTGGAAGTCTACCTGGTTTTTGGATGCTGCGGTGTATGGTGGAGAGCATGATACTCCGTCGCAGTTAGATGGATAATATATCCGTTTGTTTTGAGTAGTGTGTCCAAGAGTGACCACTACGCCTGTGTTTTTCGGTGGTGTGTCCAAGAGTGACCAATTCGCTGTGTTTTGGGTAGAGTCAACCACAGGTGCCTAATGAAGGTTTTGTACTTTCTTTCTGGAGAGATATTTTTGTAGTCACCTTATAGCCATGTGCTTCTAGTGCACCCTTGTGGAACGTGACAAGTCACGTTAGAGTTCTTTTCCTATTGATGCCCAGTTTTCTTTTGTACATTACTTCAGTACTTTTGGTCTTGGGTTGGTACCCCGGTTGACCCCTTTGATTATTTTGGTTTATTACTTTCCTGCAACCATTTGTACCTTCTTGCTGAGGTGTTCTGTTTTTGGAAGTCCTCAGGTTTAGAGCAGTAGCAGTTAGCAGTGCTGGTGTTGTATTTCTGGCGGCAGTGTTGGCCGTGGTTGTTGCCTCATCTTAGCGAGTTAGTTTGTTGTTGGTTTAGTTTTAGTTAAGACATACTTTTGTACGGGTTCGTGTCAGCTTGTTGGCGCCCACTGATTGTTAGTTGTTGATACTTGCTAGCTGCTCATTTATTTAAAAGTGGATGTTTTACTTGCTCTCTGGAAGGATTTATGCTAGGAATGCATGTTAGGTATTTTAAACTATAAAACCTACTACTAATACTTCATGCATTGCATAATTTGAAACTCTAACTTATTATTTTTGGCGACCGTAAAAGCTATCTTCCCTACTATAATAAATTTAGAGTCTTACATAGCATGAGTTGTCCTTTAGGGACGTTTTTACTCATGTAGGATGTTTGAGTTAATCTAATCAAGTATTTTGCGCAGCGTATAATATATTTTGATTCGTGTACTAGATGAGCCACTAAGCCGAGGGATACGGCTAATTTCTGCACTTAACTGATTTTCCTTAAAATAACTTAAAAGGAACCTTTCTTCATTGTCGGTTGGTGTCTGCCTGAGCGTCCGCAGTTATCCCCTGCTGACGTGGCATCATGACGCGCATTTTCCCTTACTCTGATAAACTTTATTGGCGGTGAAAATGCTGGTTGTGACAGTTGGTATCAGAGGGAGGTTGCTTGACAATTTGTCGGGCAAGCTTTCCTTGTTTGGTAATAGGTGTTTAGCATCATATCATACACACACCGATATGTCATCAGCACGTCTTGCCGAAGCACGAACACTACACTCATAACATAACATGAAGTATACATGACATATTATGTAGTATGGGATGCATAATATGTGTCTGTATATGGATCCACCATAGGGGCAACATGTGAGGGTTATGTAGTATGGGATGCATAACCTCACCACATGAATGCGACTAGCACGTTTCTTTTTCGTTGCATGAGAATGTCATGTAGTATGAGATGCATAACATTTTCATGCGTACGCCGCTCATAACATGCATTAGGGCCTTTTTAGAATGCATAGCACAATCATGCATAGCATAACATTGCATAAGCACAACGTGCCAAGCTAAAGATTGCGGGATGACGTATGTACACACATGGGTTTAAATCAAAAAACAAATATAAATACATGCATTCATGTCATAGGCACAAGAGTCAATAGGATGAGAGGATATCATCCTAAGTAGGACATAGCATCATTATAAAATCCCAGAGCAAGTTGCAGCATAAGCGGGTATCTTTTAAGTATGGTTCTGAACTAGTTGTGTGGCTTTATCGTAAGCTAGGATTTTGATGAGCTGTTCGTTTGCTTTTTAGAATGCCGCCAAAGTGTCCTGCGACGAGGTCGACTCCCCAGTCGGATGGTGATTCATCAGGTGCGCAAAGTGACGCGATTATCGAGAGTCTGCGTCAGAGCAATGAGGCTCTGTCAAGGCAGTTGGCTGCGATGCAATCGCAAATTGAGTCTTTGTTGTCTGCCGCTCCCGCGCAGTAACCTTCAGCGCAAGAGCCCGCCTCGGGCCAAGTCGTGCCCGATACCCCTGCTCCTCTGGTTCCCCTGATGGCGATACCACCAGAAATGAATTTCATATCGGACTTCCAGCGGTTGGGGCTCCCACCTTCGACGGGAGTACTTACTTTGTGGTTATAGATGACTGGATCATCTCCATCGAGGAGATGTTTTCGTATTCTGGAATTCTAGAAGCCCAGAAGGTGATGATTGCAGCCTATCAGTTAAAAGGTCTGGCGAAGAGTTGGTGGATTCGGGAAGAGAGAGCCCGAAGGAAGGCTGTACTTGGGAATATTTTAAGAAGATGTTGCTGAAAAAGTTTCTGCCCTCGGTCGAGCAAGACCGCCTGATGAATAACTTCCTGCATCTAAAGCAGAGACAGCTCACTGTGAGCGAGTATGAGATTGAGTTTAGCAAACTGAGCAGGCTTGATCCGGATTTGGTAGTTTCTGAAGAGGGTAGAGTGAAACGTTTCTTGGGAGGACTACGAAGAGATGTCTAGCAGATGGCATGCGCTTGCCAAGCTGAAAGTTATGCTGAAGCAGTGGAAGCCGCTTTAAAAGTGGAGGCGATTGAAAACGCCAAGAATCGCGGTGCTGCGGCAAGGAAGGAGAAAAGAAAAGGTGTTGAGGATGGTAGCTCCTGGGCATTTGGCCCTTCTTCGAAGAAGAAAAGTAAGGATGTGTGTAGCTTCTGTGGTCGACCTGGCCCCCTAGAAAGGTGCTTCAAGAGGACTGCAACCCTGAAGCAGAAGGTGCATGCCATCCAAGGTGCACCCAAGGGAGAGCTTGTGTGCTCGTTCTGTGCAAGGAAGGGTCATGATGTGACTCGTTGCTGGATGAAAGAAAGGGTTTGCCTCCAGTGTGGGCAGAAGGGACACCAGAAGTCTTCGTGCCCCCAGTCTCAGACCCCACTGCAGCCTGCCCCACTTCGAGCTCAGCCGCCGCCGCCAAGACTAGATAAAGGAAAGGGAAAGCTGAACGTGATGACCAGTGAGGAAGCCCAAACCTCTATGCAAGTGATATCAGGTTAGCCTCAGTTTAATCTATCCTTATTAATTATTCTTGTTGCCCTAGTTATTGTTCGTTTAGTTACGTATGTTACGGTTTTAGGGGAGTTTAAGGTGCGGAATAGGTGGGCTCGCGTCCTTTTCGACTCGGGTGCCACCCATTCCTTTGTGGCCCGAAGATTTGTCGATAAGCACCATCTGAGTGTGGACCAATTAGGAGGCTCCTTCAATGTCAAGCTCCCTTCCGGTGATTCGGTGATATCTAACCAAGGAGTTCTGAGATGTCCTATCTGTCTTGGCAATTTTCTGGCTTATGCGGATCTGATGGTTTTGGATTTGTCTGATTTTGACGTAATTCTGGGCATGGACTGGCTGTCAAGTATGATGCGGTCATCCAATGCAAGGCTAAGCGATTGGATTTCAGAATGGACGACGGACAACCTATGAGCGTCTATGGATTTCAGGACAGAGTTTCTCCTGTCATTTCTACGGTACGTGCTTATCGTGCTATAGGGTCTGGTTGCGAGGCATTTTGGTTTCTATTTCTGCTCTGGAAACAGCTTTGTTACGCCACGTCTTGAGGATGTCTCGGTGGTGCGAGAGTTTCCAGATGTCTTTCCTGATATTCCTCCAAGACTTCCTCCTGAAAGGAGATAGAGTTTGTGATAGACCTCGAACCGGGCACTCATCCCATTGCTAAAGCACCGTACCGTATGGCTCCGCGTGAGTTGGATGAGTTGCATACTCAGCTCGATGAGTTGCTGAGGTGTGGTTTTATTAGGCCAAGTACTTCTCCATGGGGTGCTCCTGTTTTGTTCGTCAAGAAGAAAAATGGATCGATGAGACTTTACATCGATTATAGGGAATTGAACAAGGTAACAATTAAGAATAGATATCCCTACCAAGGATTGATGATTTGTTTGACCAATTGCGTGGTAGCTCGGTATTTTCAAAGATCGATCTTTGCTCAGGCTACCACCAGTCGAGGATTCGAGAGGCAGATATTCCTCGAACCGCTTTTCGTTCACGACATGGACATTATGAGTTTCTGGTGATGTCTTTTGGTTTAACCAATGCACCTTCTGCCTTCATGGATTTGATGAATCAGGTGTTCAAGGATTTCTTGGACCGATTTGTTATTGTGTTCATAGATGATGTCTTGGTGTACACTCGCAATGTTGAGGAGCATACTCAGCATTTGCGTCTAGTTTTGTCGACCCTGAGGGAGCATAAGTTATATGCGAAGTTGAGCAAGTGTGAGTTTTGGTTACCTCAGGTGTCCTTTCTGGGTCATGTGGTAAGCAAGGACGGTATTTCTGTGGACCCGACTAAGATTTCTGCGGTAATCGAATGGGAGAGACCTTCTACGCCGAAGGAGATTAGGAGTTTCTTAGGCCTAGCTGGCTATTGCAGAAGATTCGTGGAAGGATTTTCGGTGTTGTCTGCTCCTCTAACTAGACTTACTCAGAAGAATACTGCTTTCATTTGGAGTGATAAATGTGAAGAGGCTTTCCAAGAGCTGAAGAGGAGATTATGTACTGCTCCGATTTTAACCTTACCTACTGAGGGAGTTGAGTATGTTGTGTATGTCGATGCGTCACATATCGGACTTGGTTGCGTTTTAATGCAAGATGGTAAGGTGATTGCGTATGGATCGAGACAACTAAAGATCCACGCGAGAAACTATCCGACGCACGATTTGGAGTTTGCTGCTGTAATTTATGCACTGAAGCTTTGGAGACACTTATTATATGGCGCGATGTGCTAGATCTATACTGACCATAAGAGTTTGAAGTACGTCTTCACTCAGAAGGAGCTAAATCTGCGCCAGCGCCGGTGGTTAGAATATGTAGCAGATTATGAAGTGGAAATTCTTTATCATCCAGGAAAGGCTAATGTAGTAGCCGATGCCTTGAGTAGAAAGACCGCTAAGATTTTTAATCTGTCGGTGCAGTCCTTGATAGAAGAATTTTTGTTGATGGATATTGAGGTTGGGAGTAGTACTGTGCCTGCTAGTCTAGAAGCAGAAGAACCCTCTTGGATTTCCCTTACTCGAGCACATCAGAAGGATGATCCGGACTTGTTACATCTCCGGAATAAAACGGTGAAGGGAGAGCTACCCGATTTCTCGTGGACGAGTTGGACACCCTGAAGTATCGGGGTAGATTTTGCGTCCCCGCCTTTGACGATATTCGAGCTAAGATCTGTGCTGAACCTCATGGTTCCAGTGTAGCCTACCACCCTGGCTCCACAAAGAGTGTATAAAGATCTGAAGCAAATTGTTTGGTGGTCAGGGATGAAGAACGACATCGCAAAGTTTGTATCAGAATGTTTTGCATGTCAGCATGTTAAGGCTGATCATAGAAGGCCTGTTGGTAAGTTGACACCGCTTGATATTCCAAGTTGGAAGTGGAAAAGTATTTCAATGGATTTTATCACCGGTCTGCCAAAGTCTCCCCGTGGGCATGACTCCGTTTGGGTGATAGTCGACAGATTGACAAAGTGTGCTCACTTTGTTCCATTTAAGATTGGGTACTCGATGAAGAAGATAGCTGAGTTATATCTTGAGGAGGTCATCAGGTTACATGGTGTGGCTGTTAGCATCGTATCAGATTGGGACTCTAGATTTACGTCTCGCTTTTGGAAGAGTTTACAGGAGGGGTTGGGTACCGATTTAAGATATTCCATCGCCTATCATCCTCAGACTAATGGTCAGACGAAAAGAGTAAATCAAATCGTAGAGGATATGATCAGGTGTTATATTTTGGATCATGGTGGTGCTTGGGATGAGCGTCTCAGACTCATGGAGTTTGCTTACAATAACAGTTATCAAGAGAGTCTGCAGATGGCTCCGTTTGAGGCCTTGTATGGGAGGCGTTGTAGAACCCCACTATTTTGGGCTGAAGTTGGTGAGAGGCCGTTGTTAGGTCCGGAAGCCCTTGAAGAAATGAATTGTGTTGTGACTCATATTCGAGAAAAGCTTCGTGTGGCTCAAGAACGCTATGAGAAATATGCTAATCTTCGAAGGGTCGATCTGGAGTTTGCGGTTGGAGACTTGGTGTTTCTGAAGGTTTCTCCAATGTTCGGTGTTAAAAGATTTGGTAGGAATCACAAGTTAGACCCCCGGTATGTGGGACCTTTCCAGATTCTTGAGCGCATCGGAGTGTCAGCTTATAGGTTAGAATTTCCTGCGACCTTCCCTGGTGTCCATGATGTATTCCATGTGAGCCAGTTGCGGAAATGTGTTCGTAATGATAGTCAAGTCCTCGACTCGATACCCCAGATTCAGCCCAACCTTACTTATGTGGAAGAACCTGTTCGTGTTCTGGATTTTCATGAGCGGGTGTTGCGGAGAAAAACCATCCCTATGGTCAAGATACTTTGGAGAAATCAAGACGTCGAGAGCGCGACGTGAGAATTGGAATCGGTGATGAGGGTATCTCACCCGCACCTCTTCTTTAGTTTCAGGTATGTCGTTATGTTTTCAGTTATGATTGATTTTATCGTTTTGATTGGTTTTGGAGTTGTGTTAAGTTTCGGGACGAAACTTATGTTTAGGGAGAGTGACTGTAACGCCCCCGATTTTTCGATGATTTTATTTGTTTGGGAACGTCAGATTTATGACGTCGTGGCGTTACTTTTAACGTCGATTTGACGGCGCAATGTCGTTAAGGCAATTTCGCGTCCGTGCGGTCGAGTAGGTTGAATTCTTGTTGTAATGGGAAGATTTTGCATTTGGAATTTAAGTTAAGTAATTTTGTACTTGCTCGTCAAGTTTCATCGCAATCCGAGCATTTTTGGAGTCTCGGCGCGCGATTGAAGTTTTGGATTGTTTATGTTCGCCGTATACTTCGAACATTAATATCTCGGAATGGCTCGTCGGATTCTGGTCTTGATTTCGCCGTTAGATTTGTAGAATTAGTGTTTGCCTTCGGTGCAAGTTTCGTTTAAGTCGGCGCTCGTTCGGGCTTCCGTGTTGAGTCGTCTCGAGAAGCTATGGTTCAACTCGATTAGCCCGTTTTAGATTTTACTCGGGCGCCTTTTTGAGGGTCAAAACGGCGTTGTATCAAACTATGGTCAACATGCAATTTGTTCGTCTCGACGATATCTACAACTTTCATGTTGACCACTTTTCGAATTGAAGTCGTTTTAAACCCCTAATTCCGTTGTTTCTGCAATAACTCGAGTGGTGAGCTGCTACTCGAGTATATGCTGCTTCTACTCGATTAAGTCATGTTTTTACTCGCGTAATGAGCCTCTACTCGAGTATATTGTATTACTAGTCGAGTAGGTAGGTTATTACTCGAGTAGGTATGTTACTACTCGAGTAGGTATGATGTTACTCGAGTAGGTATGCTGCTACTCGAGTAGGTATGCTGCCACTCGAGTAGGCTGTTTCTATCTGTGTTCAGAGGCCATTTGGAGGGTCAAAACGGCATCGTATCAAAACTGGTCAACATGAAATTTGTTCGTCTCGACGAGATCTACAACTTTCATGTTGACAATGTTTTGATTTGAAGTCATCCTAGACCTCTATTTTGGGTTCCCTCAAAACCGCTCGAAATAAAACGTTTTTGACAAAACTTTTATAAATATATATATATATATATATATATATATATATATATATTCTTGGACTTAGGTTTTAGAACCAAAATTCATCTTCTACGTTATTTTTCTCCCGAACCAGAGCAGCGAGCGAGAGAGAGAGTTTCTTTTGTGAATCTTCCGGTGGCCGCCGACGGTTCTCCGGTGCTCGAAATCTTCAACCGAACTTAGATCCGGAAAGCTCTCGCCGAGAGCTACGCTATCGTGGTAATTTATTCCCCATTCCTTGAGTTTTTTTCGTTAGGGTTTTTCGCCCTAATCCCTTTTCCACCATTTTTGTCTAGATCTCAACCTCTCCCGCATCCTTTTGCCCCGATCTACGACGTGGAGGATTCGGTGGACTTTTCCGGTAAAACCAAGGCAAGTGGTGGTTGCTCCTCATTTCTCCTTATCCGATTCGATGGTAACGGCTATGTTTTCATGTTCCCTAAAATTTTCTACGCTTATTCTTCCAAATTATTGCTATGATTAACTTTGTTGATCACATGTTGTTATGATGTTTTGCCATGCTAACTCGATCTTATCTATTTATGTTTAATCGTTCTTGAAGTGTCTTACCGATGACTTAAATGCCTTAGCTCTCGTTATCAAACGTATTAGAGTTAATTAGGATTGTAAATCGTTCCTAGGGGTTGATCAACCATGTCCGGAATCTAGCAATGTCAAGTAGAGTTTGTCGAGCCAAATCCCGAGATATTTGTGTTATGGTTTTTTTTGGTTTCTTGAATACGGGAGTTAGTGGACGATTCCACCTCCGCGGTATATATTACCTTCATTAGTGCCCTGTGGAAGTCTACCTTATTTTTGGATGCCTGCGGTGTATGGTGGAGAGCATGAGACTCCGTCGCAGTTAGATGGATAATATATCCGTTTGTTTTGAGTGGTGTGTCCAAGAGTGACCACTACGCCTGTGTTTTTCGGTGGTGTGTCCAAGAGTCACCACTTCGCCGTGTTTTTGGTAGAGTCAACCACAGGTGACTAATGAAGGTTTTGTACTATCTTTCTGGAGAGTTTTTTTATAGTCACCTTATAGCCATGTGCGTCTAGTGCACCCTTATGGAACGTGACAAGTCACGTTAGAGTTCTTTTCTTATTGATGCCCAGTTTTCTTTTGTACATTACTTCAGTACTTTTGGTCTTGGGTTGGTACCCCGGTTGACCCCTTTGATTATTTTGGTTTATTACTTTTCCTGCCACCATTTGTACCTTCTTACTAAGTTGTTCTGTTTTTGGAATGCCTCAGGTTCAGAGCAGTAGCAGTTAGCAGTGCTGGTGTTGGATTTCTGGCGGCAGTGTTGGCCGTGGTTGTTGCCTCGTCCTAGCGAGGTAGTTTGTTGTTGGTTTAGTTTTACTAGTTCAGACATACTTTTGTACGTGGGTTCGTGTCAGCTTGTTGGCGCCCACTGATTGTTAGTTGTTGATACTTGCTAGCTGCTCATTTATTTAAAAGTGGATGTTTTACTTGCTCTCTGGGAGGATTTATGCTAGGAATGCATGTTAGGTATTTTAAACTATAAAACCTACTACTACTACTTCATGCATTGCATAATTTGAAACTCTAACTTGTTATTTTTGGCGACCGTAAAAGCTATCTTCCCTACTATAATAAATTTAGAGTCTTGCATAGCATGAGTTATCCTTTAGGGACGTTTTTACTCATGTAGGATGTTTGAGTTAATCTAATTAAGTATTTTTCCGCAGCGTATAATATATTTTGATTCGTGGATTAGATGATCCACTAAGCCGAGGGATACGGCTAACTTCTGCACTTAACTGATTTTCCTTAAAATAACTTAAAAGGAACCTTTCTTCATGTTGGTTGGTGTCTGCCTGAGTGTCTGCAGTTATCCCCTGCTGACGTGGCATCATGACGCTCATTTTTCCTTACTCTGATAAACTTTATTGGCGGTGAAAATGCGGGTTGTGACAGGCATCATCAACAAAGTGTTCCAAAGATCTTCTTTTCTCATCAAGTAAGCCTTTCAACTATGTTATAAATGCAGGAGGCATTTGATCAATCCTGTCTTAGGTTCCTTCTTCACATTCTTTCATAGGCCTGTTCTTTGCCATATTATCAGAGTCACCCATGGTGTACATTAAAGAAGGTGCTTTCCTGGATAGCTCCTTTTAAGACGCCGAGGAGTAAACATCATACACTAAACCTTGAGCGGGGAGTTCAGGATGAATCTCCCCCTCACCACTGCGTTGTCCTCATTGTCATGCAGAATAGATGCAGCAGCAACATCATTATCAGTATCCTGATAGACTTCTGAAGGACTCTAGAACTACTCCACCATAGATACTACAGACTCCAAGACTTGGTCCTGATTCAGCTCCCCCTCACTCTGAGGGATAGTTCCATCATGAGACACATGGTCTGTTGGAGCAGAATTAATTTCAGCAGTAGTAGGAGCTGTGGAGGTCTCCCCCTCCATTTCAGCAGAGAGTTTGTTAACAATATCCTTTGCCACTATATCAGCTACCTCAGCAGATGGCACTACTTCATCATCATGATCTAGAGTCTCTGTAGATTGAGCCCTGCCCATTTGATTCCTTAGTGTTGGGTTAGAGGAAAGTGAGTACTGAGCACACATGTCCTTGCTTGTCTCATCTTGTTCTGATTAACTACTGGTAGAGTGTGGTGCTACCACATCTTCATCTAGAAATAAAACTTGCTTCCCTTTCTACTTAACACCAAACTAGGCATGATGCTTAAGAACTCTATCCCACCTATCTAGCATCATGATATCCATCCTCCTCTTATGGTGGTTCTTAGTTCCTATTCTCAAGTTGAGTATCCCTGGAACACTTTGCAGAAGAAACAAGGACAGTATTCTTCCCATGTTGGGTTCAACAATATAGTCCATATTCCTGTTAAATAGGATCCTTCCCTAGTCAGTCTTCGTGCACAGAATTATCCTTATCAGCAACTCAAACATTTTCTATGAAATCATATCATGGGAGCCTGTTTTGCATAACATGACCCTCCCAATAACATCGTCCAGGAAATTACACTTTAGTTTGAGATCCTTCCTTAGGATTGAACCTGTAGTGAGTTTGGATTGGCCACACCACTCCATTGTAGTTTTGACATCAGACTATGTTAGGTTATCTTCATCATTAGTTTTTGAGAACTTAGGCAACTGCAGTGCCTTGCTTAACCTCCTTGGAGTTATTTTGATCTTTGATTCATCGTCTACAAGTGCAACGATTGTTGTCAAGTAATAATTTGGGAAAAGCTTCCCCGAATGTCGATCTCGAGGGAATGCAGGAAGGGTATGTGATAGCGTCGTATGAAGATCGTTACAAATAGTTGAAAGAAACAACAGGGGGTTGGTTTTTGATTCCTAAAGCTAACAAAATAAGAAGAAAACTACTGCGGGTCGCAGGCACCGCTTCACTTGGTGGATGGAACTACTGCAGGTCGCTATGTTGTGCTTCGTTAGGCGTATGGACGAAGAGCAAGCATATGGAATGAACATCGTGCGGAGAGTGAGGGTCGAAATCACCTCTTCGTCCACCAACATAGCTTTTTCTAGAGTGGTTCAAGTGCGCGAGTGAGTGGATGTGAACAGAGGCGAGTGCATCACAACTAACAACAGAGCATATAACTAACCCAAACAATACTTCATTCATAGACAAATAAAGGAAAGTTTAGGTACATTACAAGCTTAAGAGTACATTCCATAAAGAGAAGAGGTACGATCAGTGGCGCACGACAAATAGAGTGCACGATCAGTGGCATGCCCTAATTCGCGGAGCAAGGGCTTAAATACAGCAACAGACAAATAGAGTGCACGATCAGTGGCGCACGACCAGTGGTCGTGCACACTGACGGTTGATTATCGTGCGCTCTACTCTAGAGAAACCTGTAGCTTGAATGAAAAAATCAATACATATGCGCATGATCAGTGGCGCACGACCAGTGTTCGTGCGCACTTGATCCCATTAGCGTGCGATTGGTAATGGAAAAAGGCTCAAACGAAAACAAAAAAGGGCTAAATCATTTTCATGTTTCCAAATTTATCTAAAGCATAAGTCTTGAAAAATTGCAAAAAACAAATACTACATAATAAATGAAGATTAATGAAATTATCTTGAAAATAGAAATAATAAGGCAACTTGGATCATTCACATCTGCTATGCTAATCAAAAGTTGACATTACAAAAAATATCCAAAAAATAAAAAGGAAAATAATGGATAAAAGATTTTTAAGAAAGTAAAAAAAATAAAGAACAAAAAACCAAAATAGAAATGCGAGTTTTAGAAAAACGTTTCACGTTAACATGCTACCGTGAATTTGAGACACAATATGGCCAACATTTTACTTTTGATACATAATTAAAAAATGATTAGAAAAATCATAATTAGCTAAGTTGTTATAAGGAATTTTGAAAAAAAACAAAACAAAAGCAAGTGGTACTATTGAAATACCAAAATTTGTTTAAATCATTAAAGTAAAAACAAATAGTATTTTAATATATATATTTGTATTTTTTTATTTTGAAATATTTTCTATTTTTTGGATTTTAAGATATTCACTTTTTTTTTTTGAAATATTCTCTTTTTTTGATTTATATGATATTCTCCTTTTTTGGATTTTTAAGATATTCTTTTTTTATTTTGAGATATTTTCTTTTTTTGGATTTTTAAGATATTTTTTTTCAAGGAAACAAAATAAAGAAAAGAGAAGGAGAAAATCATCCCCTAAGCTTAAAATGGATATTGTCCTAAATGGAGAAAAGAGGAGAAGGAGAGAAAGAAATCAAAACATAAATGAAAGTACAGAATTAAAAAAGAAATGCAAGGAAAAAGTAAAGATGTTTCCCTAGCGCTTGATGCCTAGATATTGAAAAATGCTCCCCCCCCCCCCCCCCCGAACTTGAGCTAAAAACTGGCTCAAGTCCAAGTCGAGAGGCGAGAAGCGACACAAACACCCTGGTCCTTATTCTTGCACAAAAAAACAAAAAAAAAAGATAAGCAAGGGGTGTCTCCCAAGAGCGCTCTTTGTTTAAAACGTCATTGAGCTCGGCGTTATTGGTTAGGTAAATGGAAAATAAAAAGAGAAATGTAATGACAACTCACGTAATATGCATTGCGTCACGAGTGACAAAACATTTTTTAAGAAAACAAAAATATTTTTCTGTAAATTTTTATTTTTTAAATAAAACAAAAAAGAAAAAGATTTAGAAAAAGAAAATTTGTTAGTAAAAGAAAATAAACTATTAGAAGGGGGAAAGGAAGGAGAACTATAAACTAAATTAGAACGAAAAATAAAAGAAGAAAAAGAAGAGAAATTTTCGCAAGGAGGGGGAAGAGAAGAAAAAGAAGAAGGCGACGGCGGTTGATCACAAGAAATTTTTTGAATAAAAAGATTTGGTTGCTCCACTTAGATATAAATCATTTTCGTAGATTGGGAGCAAAACGGAATATCTGAAAAATCAATCTCCATGAAAGATCAAACACAGGAAAGCTCGTCTTCCTTGGAAAATTGGAAAAAAAAATCGGGATATCGGGGGAAATTTCCTCCTCGAGAGGTTGTAAGCACAATGGAATTTCTGAATAATCCTCTTCCGCGAGTGATTAAAGGCACGACAGAAAGTCCGAAGACTCATGATTCGAATGATAAGTAAGAGGAGGAGGAAGAAAAGAAAGAATTAAGGCCTCGGAAGCTAAATTATCAGAAATTATTTTGAAATGAGCATTAATGCTTGCATCAAATGCTGCATAATCAAAAATGTTTTCATTTTCGCTAAAATCAAAAATAGGAGGCGCGCAAACTTGCGGAGAAAAAGCAGAGAAATCTTGAGATGGAATGGGTTGATTATTCAATTCTCGATAGTCGATGCACAAACGCAGACTACCGTCCTTCTTTTTCACAAAGAGAACAGGTGCGCTCTATGATGACATACTTGGGCGTATATAGCACTATTCTAGCAACTCCTGTAGTTGAACTTTCAGTTCCGCCATTTCCTTTGGCGCTACAGTGTAGGACAAGCGGGCCACAGGTTTTGCCCCTGACACCAACTCAATAGAGAAGTCAATCTCCTGCTGGGGCAGTAACTCTGGAAGCTCCTTCGGAAACATATCAGCATACTCTCAAACATTCAGAACATCACTCACACTGGCTTTTGGCTCAATAGCGTGTATAACCGTGAAGGATAGATCTGCGCCCTTCCGAACAGCTTTGACGACTTGGAGAGCAGACATCAACAATTTGCTCTATCCTTACATACTAGCGAATTTTGTCTCTTGCTCGGTATTATGTCCCGGTGTGATCTCCTTTGAATTACAATCGATAAAGGCACGCTGCTCCAAGAGCCAGTCCATAACAAAGATCACATCAAATTCCGATATCGCCAGCACAGATGCTTCTAATCTGAAATCCTAACTTCCTATTCGTACCTCAATATAGCAAGTCCTATCCGCATGTATCACACATCCGTTCGGTAATAACACCTTCACACTATCTGCCATCATACGAATCGGTACTCCAATCGGTGACACAAAGTCCACAGATAGAAACGAATGCGAAGCACCCGTATCAAATAGTGCTCTCTCTAGACAGTCCCAAATCAGGACAAAGTTGAATACAAACACATCATACACAAGCTACACACAAGGTATGAAGTATAAAAAGTAGAAAAACAATATATTAACTCTATATTAACTCGTACCTTTGACAACGTCACTTTGCTTTATGGCCTCCTGTTGGACAAGATTATGCACTCGGGCTGCGCCTGGGATGCAGAGGACTCCACCACTGCCTTTCCCTTTTGACGCTCCTGTCTTCTTCTCACCCTTTGATGGACGAACCTGACAATCACGGGCTAGATAACCCACCTTACCACAAGTATGACAAGTACGAGACTCTTGCATAGAAGTTTATCTAGACACAATAGTTGAGGTAGCCTGTGTAGAATTCTTGGATCTCTTACCACATTTCCTTCGGTAGTTCAATTTTCCAGGGTGCGATATTTTAAACTCAGGCTTTGTCACAGCCAAGTCCCTCTTGCCCTGTACCCGCTTCATATCTTTCTCCAGCACACGAGCCGTATCAACCAATGCTTGAAACCCTTGTTTCACCAAACTCGAGAGAAGACATCTCAGCTCATCCCGCAACCCTTCGTAAAACCTATTAGTTTTACGCTCTTCATCAGCAAAGATGGATCCTGCATAACGTCCCAACCTTGTAAACTCATGTAAATAGGTATCAACACTACTTTCACCCTGAGTTAGATGCTGGAATTCATTTTCCATGGCTATACGTTGCGCCGATGGCAAGTGCTTTGCCAAGAATAGTCTCAAAAACTGATATATCGAGACTTTTGTTAATTGTTTGTCTGCTAGGTGGTGCAGCTCCAGTTTGTCCCACTAAAGCTGAGCATCTCCTTCTAACAACAAAGTGTCCAAGGTGACTTTTTATTCCTCCTCTATTCTTATCGCCGTCAAAATTCTCTTAACGCGCGCAAGCCAATACTCTGTCTGCGTCGGGGTTCCTGCACCTACAAACGTAGGAGGATTGAAGCTCATAACTACTTCTATTGTTGTTCCACTACTTGTAGATCTACAACATCCGTAATAGATACGAGCCTCACACCAACCTATATTGGCATCACCACAAGCTGGGCCTGTCCAGTAGGCTGTGCCTGGATAATTGCAAACAAAGCCTCAACAACTAAGTGTACTGTCTCCGTAGACGGAGGAGGCGTAGGCACCTCAGTTGGTGTCGTACTCTCATCAGAATGCTGGGGCTCAGACTTCCCCGCACCACTTCGAGTCACTTATACATGTAAAAGACACATTTTAGGGACATTGCAAAAGTAACAACAACATTGTAAGAATGCACATATTCCTCAAACAGGTATATTTGCATTCCTTAGTGTACATTCTTGAGTTTATTTGTGTTATAACGGGTCGCACGTACATGTGCTCGCCTGACCGCAAAAGAATTCGACCACGAATTCGAAGGACGAAGACCAAGACAAGCTGATACCAAATTGTAACACCTCTATTCGTTACATGACATATAATAGAGGGTCCGGCCAAGGCCCCACACTATATGCCACAAACAGGCGGCGAGGTTACAGGTTAATATCAGAGACTAGTACACTCATCCTAACTCAGAGCATTCTAGTGGAAGAATTAGGGGTTAATACTGAACTCATCGGCCATGAATGTACACTACATATAAAAATTCACATATATATGTATATATATATCTCACAGGAATATATACAATGTTAACCCCGAAATCGGTGATCCTTCCCAAGGCAGCCAACTCGCTAGTCGCGACCTACTCCAGGTTCCTCCTGGAGGTCGCGGCTTCTTGGGATGGGAAGACAGGCTTTTCTGTCCGCTCAGACCGCACAGCTTGGGCGGTCTCAGCAGTCTGACCTCCCAGGCCGCGCGTTGTTCTTTTGGTCGTCAGGGCCTCAGACTACTTCTACAGTCTGCCCCTACAGGCTGCACCCCTTGTCAGCTAACCCACAAGTTTGTCTCAACAGGAGCCCCTTTGCTGGACTCGAATATCTATCCTCCCAGACCGCCATAACGACAAGCGACCTGCCTCTATGCTGCAGACCTTCAACAGCATCGACAAACCTCCAGCTCTCTGTATAGCTAGATTGGCGACCTAACCCTAGGACGCCAGCTAGCTACCCTAATTTCCACATCGCCAACGCATGCGCCTGCCTCGTCAGTCCGGAAGGTTGCGAATCCCTTGTTACCCAGCAGATGCGGCAAGTACCATTCAACGAAGTGGCGGACTCCAGCAACATGGGCAACTTGCTTCTTCATTCCGCCTGAGGAGTGCGGATGCTATAGCTCTCCGGCTACCTGCAAAGATCATCGGGCATGTCCAGTTCATCGTGACCTGGGCGGACTCGAGGTGCAGTCAAACCTTCTAGTCCGCCTACGCTGATGAACAACAGCTCCAGCTTCAGCAGCCAGCCGCTTTGTTCGCAGTAGAGGCGGACTCAGTTTACCCACCGCGGACTCGGCAGATTCCTCTCGCAGTCCTCCAGAGTATCCAGCATCCGCTTCTCCCCAACATCAGGCAGTCCAAGATCGTGCGGCCTAGTGCGGACTCTACGGATTCAGCGGATATCCGTCAGCTCGCAACTTTGGCACGTGCTCAGTTAAGCAGCGACGGACTCCGCAGATTCTTCTCGCACTCCGCCACTCAGCCTCCAGCACTCGCTTCTCCTCATCCCACAGTCTTGGAATGGGCTCAATCAACAGGCAGCAAACCTCTTCCAGAATCTAGTTCCAGTCAACGTGGCCTCATGCGGACTTCGTGGACTCGGCAGACTCAAGTCTTTACTCGCACATGTTACCGTTTCATCGGGGGTAACTTCACCGAAAGTCGTTATCTCCTCGGGCCTAAAAATAGACCCCCATACCTCTCATTGATGTCAGGTTCATAGGCCCCCAAGGTTCACATCATCGCCATGGTGCTCACACTCGAAGACAGCCCACAACAAGCTCAAGTTGTCAAACCCTACAGACTTCTTTTCTCTGTCTGTCGTCTCTCTTCTTGTAAATGTGCGACCTGCTGGCCTCAGTTGATAGTCTGCGCGGACTTCTCTCTGCCCTTAGTCGTGTGCCCTGCCGGACTCAGTCCCCAGTCCGCGCGGCCTCCCTTCTGGCACTTCTTCCTTAGCCGCCAGCTTCCCAAGTGTACTCTTTATTTATTTTCTTGTAAAGGTGCGATAGTAAGATGTAATAACTCAATATTAATCAAAGGAAAGCCCGTCGCAAGAGTGGCACTTAAGCTGCGGCGGGCGAAGTCTGTTGTTGCCGCTTCTAGAGGCCCCCTTTCTTCTTCTCAGCTCAGTCTAACTCACTCGGCATCAACCTGCAAGCTCGACCATCAAAGTAACTGTCTGCTCGACAGCTCCTGATCAACCTCCTCCGCTGATCATCAACCTCCTCTGCTGATCATCAGCCTTCCCAACTACTCTCGGCAAATCTCTCCTCTATCCTTGCAACCCTTGGACAAGCGCTTGCTCCACTCTCGAGCACCCAGAAGCTTCCTCTCTCCTTCTCATCAACCCCGCAATCCTCTTCTTCACCTAACTTGTGAGATCGAACAACCCGTTAACTAGGCGGTGTCATTTTCGCGCATCAACATACAAAATACACAAAATGTTTGGCCTTAAGGTCTTACAGTTATTCTTCACAAGTGTGGATTACATACATCGGCACGCATGCCAGCCGCACATGAAAACAATAAAACTTTTCTTCATTCGGCCTTCGTGGTCCAGCATAGCTACAGCAAGGGCTTCAACCCACTATTGCCTGCATGGTTCTACAGCACCTGTACAGGGACAATCCATCGCAACGGTGGAAAACAAAGCAACAGTCAGCATTCAGCTGACCAATTTATAACGACCCTTCCCATTTGCCGGGGCAGTTATATTCCTTCCCTACATGCATAGAATTTTCACAAGCTGATATATCACAAAACGTGCACTCACGCACGGTTCAATATATCACAAACCTCGACCGCACGACCTGACGCTCCGTGCACTCAGGGCACATTATCGGTGTACCAGAAAGCCACCACCATTCTCAAGTCCCAGACCCAATGATAAACTTTGAGCATTCATGCTCCATGGCCAACGGTCGGAGACTTTTGTCTTGATGGCAAAAAACTCAAGACTCTCATTATCTGATCCTAACAAAGCCAATAGCTTAGGCACTCAAGTTAGACAACCATAACACGGATACAGTTCAGCCCTTGCCCATTGCTCAAATCGCCAGTTCAATGTCTAGACTGACACGGGTCAGCTTCCCCTTATTCGTTCGTCTCACTGGCCTATAAGAGCGTATAGCTCACAATAGCCACACTGTCCTCCAACGTCTGGCTTTCACAATCATAGGTTAACTAGGAGTTATCGCCACTGACAACCACTATCACCTGGCGTTAGCGAAAGAACACCCTTCTGTACCCAGTCCCAACCATATCTGGACCAACTATCGAGAAAACCCTGCAGCCACCTACAGTGTCAGAAACACTAGACTTTCATAGCTTACAACATATGAATTTCATGGGTATTTTCCTGAAACTCCACTACAGTACTTCCTGTTACTCCACTTCACAAGCACAACCCACCGACTCCACAAAATACTCATTTATATGCGAAGTCTTCTCCGGTGGGCAAAATAAAGGATCACCAATCAAGACCAACCTGTCCAAATGGGCTTCATGCAGGATGACTATTCCGTACTACACATTTCTGGATCTATATGCAAGACTGACAGGGGATTTCATGAATTAACCCATTGGAAATCCCTTGACACTCCACTTTTTTGTGGGGGATTCCATATATATGCCAAAATAAGGACTTCACATGTCCAAGGAGGAAGATCATTACCCCTGGAGTTTTCTTAGGAGCCATGGAAATGCTTTTCTATGCGGATGGAAATGATCGCCTCACGTGTGATCAGGGAAGTCCATGTATAAAGTCAATGGCTATGTCATTGAACTTCCACTCCGGCACTAGGAGTGGCTACAATAACCCAATAGGGCTTTTGCACTCCGCCTTCACAAGCTGGCAGGTCTCGCAATGGTTCACATAGTACGTAATGTCCTTCTTCATGCCCGTCCAGTACATAGGCCTCTTCAGATCAGCGATCATTTTTGTAATACCCGGGTGCACGGAATACCAGTTGCAGTGTGCCTTAGTCATAATATCATCTCGAATCTTGCCTCCTGCCGGTATATACACTCGTCCTCTAAAACATAGCAACCCATCTTTCAATGTATAGTCCCCTGCCATTCTGGCCTCCAAAGACCTGAATATCGTCTCTATCTTGGCAACCTTTCTATATCCATCTCTGATACGGTCTTGAACATCATCAATGGTACCCATCGCCGTCATGTACTCCTCATAGAGCTCAAGGTCATCTGATGAAACCAAGGTGATCTATATGTCCTCCAGCATCTTCACTAGTTCCATGGCCATCAGCTGGGGCTCTGCTCCTAATGTGGTGGCTCTCCTACTCAGTGCATAAGCCACCACATTTACCTTCCCCAGCTGGTAATGCATAGTGTACTAGTAATCAGATAAGAACTTCACCCATCACCTGTCAGATATTCAGCTCCTTCTGTGTGTCCACATACTTCAGATTCTTGTGATCTGAGAATATATCGCAATGGACACCGTAGAGGTAATGTCAATACATCTTCAGAGCATAATTCACCACATGAAATTGGCGGTCGTGATATTCGCTCTTATGCTGTGGCAGCATTACCTATATGGTGTGAAGATTGATATCGTTACGGATAATAAGAGCCTAAAGTATCTGTTGAATCAGAAGGATTTGAATATGCGACAGAGGAGGTGGATGAAGTTCCTTGGGAACTAAACCTTCGAGATACATTATACTCTCAGGAAGGGAAATGTTATCCCGGATACATTAAGTCAGAGGGATACAACACAGGCAAACTGGATACAGATGAATGGTGAGCATCTTATTCTTGATTTGGAGGCCTTGGAAATCTTTTGTGTAGACAAGAGAGCAAGTGTGAATGTATGCTTAAACTGGATGGGGGTGCAATATGACCTTGTAGACAGAATTTGATTGGCATTGGAGCTTGATGAAAGCATGAAGCACTATATGGCGGAGACTGTGGATGGGTCAAATTCCCAGTTTTCGATTACTGATGGTCTTTTGTGGAAAGACAATCGTTTGTGCATCCCAAATGTTTGTAAACTACGAGAGGAATTGATGTATGAGGAACATTTCATTAAGTAATCAATCCATCCTAGTAGCACAAA
Organism: Platanthera guangdongensis; assembly: GCA_039583875.1. Lineage (NCBI taxonomy): Eukaryota > Viridiplantae > Streptophyta > Magnoliopsida > Asparagales > Orchidaceae > Platanthera > Platanthera guangdongensis. The sequence goes on along the minus strand of CM077165.1, from coordinate 27,655,504 downwards.
GATGTTCAAGGACATGAAAAACTATTTTGGTTGCCAGTTTTGAATAAAGACATTGCGCTCTACATGATGAAGTGTGATACTTGTGCACTTGTGAAGGAGGAATGTCAAAAGATTGTTTTTTTTGAAGTCATTACCGATTCCGGAATGAATGTTTGATGATATTTTGCTGGATTTTATGCCTTGTTTGCCGAGATCGTAGCATGGGAATGATGTCATTGGGTTTATCATAGACCGATTGATGAAGTTATCAAAGTTTATTACGAATCATAGGGTTGATTTAGTGGAAATCTGTGCAGCTTTATGTGGATAACATATTACGATTGCACGATGTGCCCCAGAGCATCGTTAATGACTAATATAGGCGCTTTACATCAAATGATTGGAGGCTTATCCACCAACTATTGGGTACCAAGATAAAGTTTAGCACGACCTTTCATCCTCAAACGGATGGTCAGACCGAGAGTGTAAACAAGACATTAGAGGATAAGCTCCATTTGTGCGACTTAGATTTCATTAAGTGTTGGGAAGAGAATCTCTATCTGCTTGACTTCGCATACAACAATAGTTACCAAGCGAGTATATAGATGGTTCCATTTGAGGCTTTATGTGGTCGACAGTACCGTACTCAACTAGTTTGGGCAGAAATGCCGAAACAAAACTATTTAAAAGAAAAGACATCGATGTGGCAAATTCGACGATACGTTTGATCCGGTAGTCACTATAGGTTTCTTAGGATAAGTAAGCAAAGTACTACATCACCATGCACCGTGATATTAAATTCGTTGTTGGCGATTGTGTGTATCTCAAAATCAGTACTTTCAAGGGAGTGTCAAGAATTCGATGCTTGAAAAAGCTAAGTTCAAGATACCTTGGACCGCTTGAGATTGTGGAATGTATTGGGGAAGCTTCCTATTGGCTTGCTCTTTCATCAGAGTTGAGTTGGTTGCGTGATGTATTTCATATATTAGTGCTGAGGAAGGTTGTACAAGAACCTACACATGACATTGTTGTGTATCAGGTGTCGTTCAATGGTGGGTTAAATGCGAAAGTATTCTTATCGAAGACACATAGGTGAAATAGTTGTGGAATAAGGCGATCAAGATGGTTAAAGTCCATTGGGACAATTCTGGTCGCTAGGAACTTTCATGGGAGCATGAGCAAAGCATGATAAAATGTTCCCAAAGTTATTTGGTTGTGGTAAATTTTGTATGTTATGTACTTCCATGTTATTTTTCTGAATTGATTAATTTTGGGATGCAATTCTTAAAGAGGAGAGATTTGTAACATTCTTGATTTCCTATAATTTAAAAAAACAACAAGGTTTGCCTTTGGAGCTATTGCTGGCTATAGCGATATCGCCTGGTGATAGTAGTCAGGTCGATGCAGTCGATACAGTCGACAAATGATGAAGTTGATGCAGTCGATGCAGTTGACAAAATTGTGAAGATGATTTGCTACTGACAGTGATAATGATATCGCTAGGCGATAGTGTGCCACGTTACAGGATAGTATGTGTTAGTTGGCTATGAAGAGGTCATTGGGTGGCACTGACTTGGTCAAGTGGTCATCGCTGGTTTATCGCACCACGATAGAATTGAAATGGAATTTTCATATGTAATCCAGGCCATCCGTTTATTTTGGTCTGAAGATTAGATGGTGGGTTTAATTATGTGGCTATTAAGCACTGGAGAAGGGGTTTCTCTTCTCATTTCTTCATTAACATACACACACAGTCTCTCTTCCAATTTGAGAAAAGAAGAGAAGAAAGAAAAGGGAGCTGGTGCCCAGCCCTTAAGGAGAAGATTTGAAGCCGTTGGAGGAGCTTCTAAGGTCATAATCATGAGCCAAGGTTAGATCGGCAGAGAGGAAAGCACTGTGATTGATTCCATCCAGATCAATTACAAGTTCATGGCTCCAAAATGATTTGTAAGGGTAACGACACACCTTTTGAATATTTGTACAAGATAGTCCTCTTATTTGGCATCGTTGCATGGAATTTCCCATCAATTGATGGTGTGAGGTACTTCTTTTTTGTCAATATGGAGTATCCCCGATAGAAATTGTGCATAAAGTTTGGATCATTGTATAGGCATAGACATGATGTGTGAAGCCCGTTTGGAGAAGTTGGTATGTATTGGTGATGATTGATTTTAGTGTTGGAGAAGACCATGTGGAAAATGACTAGTTAACGTGATTTTTGGGGTACTGTAGGTTGTTGTAGATGTACTGGAGGGTGTCTCCTGGAAGCATCCAAGTTTATAACAGAAATGAGATTCTATTACAATTGCAGGCAATAGCAATATTGCTGGAGATAGATCTTCTAGTTGAAACTAGTGAGCATTTGTATGTGTTGGATGTATCGTACTCAAGATTGATAGATTTATGTTTAGTCCATATCTCTCGGTGATGGTGATGTTTCTGGCGATAGCTCCCAGTGAGTAATTATTTAATTGTGAAGCCCGGGCCTTGTGGATTGTTAGCATAGCATTAAGCTATGAGGCCTGCATTTCCTAGCTTGGTAGACTTTTGTGCTGACAAAACGGATAATGTTGCTTATCATATTAACTGGATGAAGTGAGGCTGACCCACATTGTGCTGGTTTTTCTCATGATTGAGCTGGGTATGGCTTATCTGAACCTTTCCAATATGAGTCAGTGAAGAGGTAGCTCTTAGGTGTACTGGTTCTGGGGATGTCCGGGAAACGTAATAGCTTGTGATCGGTAGTAGCTCAAACATGCCATCTATGTGGTTGATTCTTACGGTGGATGTGGGACTTGAAATTCAGCACACCAAAAATGTTCCCTGAATGCATGAAGTATATTGTTGTGCGTGCCAACACTTATGATGATTGTACAAATATATATACCTCCATATTGCTTGCTTTGTAGGGAAGGAGTACCACCACCCTGGGCACGAGGTGGGGTAGTTATAAATGTGGTTAGCTAAAGATGAATATTGCTTTGTTTTGCCATTTCTTTGTGGAATGAACATGTGCAGTTGTTGGCGAGTCGAGTGGTAGTAGTGGGCTGAAGCACTTTTGGTTTGCAGGCCCTTGAATGACCAATTGCTCGTTTATTATTTTTGTGTGTTGTCAGGTTGTGTGTCAATGTATGGAATTCACTATTGTTGTATAAATATGAGCACCGATTTGTAAGGATATAAGGCTTTGCGAACAGAAAAATAGAAACCAAAATTTGGTCAAAACACAGAGTTTTTATTTCCAAAAATTGTATCTATTACAATGGCTTGGCCTACCTTTTATAGAATGGAGAAGGGAGAGAATACAATTAAGCAATGTGGGACTAAATACATTTATATGACTAGCGACTTGGACAAACCCATACCGCATAGACTATGCGGTTGGACAAGAAGGTTTAACTGCCCAACCATACTAATAAGAGAAGACAATCCACAGTGAAGAAGCCATATCATCAGTCTCTATGTCGTCAGTGAAACCTCCAGACTACCCGTTCTCCAAGCCACCAATGAAGCCGCCTGACCGCCCGGTCTACATATTGCAACACTCCCCCACAAGCTGGAGCATATATATGAATCATGCCCAGCTTGTCGCAAATGTGAAAAAAAGAAGCTGACACAAGCTTGGTGAAGATATTCGCCAAGTCGTTGTCAGAAGTAACGAATGAAGTACAAATCTGTTTCTTCAAGATCTCTTCTCTGATGAAATGACAGTCAACTTCTATGTGATTTGTTCTCTCATGAAATACTGGATTTTTGGAGATTTATATAGCAGCCTTGTTGTCGCATAATATATGTAAAGGATGATTGTATACTTCTCCTAAGTCCATCATGAGAGCCCGTAACCACTTTAACTCACAAGTAGTGGACGTATACTGTGATATTCAGCTTATGCACTGGACCCGGAGACAACAGATTGTTTCTTTCTCTTCCAGCTCACTAGGTTCACTCCCACGAATGTGCAAAAACCTGATGTGGACATGCGATCACCTCTGTCGTCAGTATAGATAGAATCTAAGTAGGCTTCAACCTTTAAGTGACCATTTCTCTGAAATAGTAGTCCCTTACCAGGCGCCACTTTAACATATTCCAATATCCTCAGGGCAGACTGTATATGACTCTCTCTAGGAGCTTGCATGAACTTACTAACCTTGCCTACATCATTGGAGATGTCGGGTCATGTTACAGTGAGATTAATGAGTTTGCCCACCAGATGCCTGTTCCTTGTAATATCTAACAGAAGAGGCGAGTCGTCTGTCTAGGTTTTATCTTCTCCGGTAGCCATGGGTCATCGGGCAGGTTTTTCCCCAGTTAACCTTATCTCTTGTAGAAGATCAAGAGCATACTTACATTGGTAGAGAACAAAAGAATTGGGCTTTTGAGAGATTTCTATCCCTAGGAAGTATTTTGGGGAGACTATATCCTTTGTGACAAGGTGTTGACGGAGATGTTTCTATATCAGTACTACCCCAGCCTGGTCATCACTAATGAGAAGAATATCATCAATATATACAGCAAGAACCACCAGACCCAGGGTGGTTTTGCTAATAAATAATGAGTGATCGATAGAGCTCCTTGTGAAACCAACAGCTGCAACAATGTTGCTAAACTTATCAAACCACGCATGAGGGATTTGCTTTAGGAGATAGATAGTCTTCTTCAACAGGTATACACGCGTCTCCCCCTGAGCAGTATAACCAGGAGGTTGCTCCATGTAGTCATCCTCTTGTAGATCACCATAGAGGAAGACATTCTTGACATCTAGTTGAGAAATGGGCCAATCTTTGTTGACGGCCACAGATAGGAGAACCCGAATAGTGTTGAGACAGGCAACGAGAGAGAAGGTATCAAAGTAATCAATGTCGTAGGTCTGAGTGAAGCCTTTAGCAACCATTCAGCCATTGTAATGGTCCACACTGCCATTCAGACGGAACATCACAACAAATACCCAGCGACAACCAACAGCATCGGTGCCAAAAGGAGGAGGAACAAAAGTCCATGTACCTTGCTCGGTGACGGTGGTAATTTCCTCATCCATGGCGCCCTTCCAATAAGGAATAGCAAGGGCATACTGATATGTACGAGGAGTGGTAGTGGTAGAGATAGCCAACAAAATATTCTTGTGAGAAGGGGTTAGATGAGCATAGGAAATAACAACAGTAGGAAAATGTTGGGCACACGCCCACACTCCTTTTCGCAGAGCAATATGAACATCGAGGTCGTCGTGTTCATCAGTGTCTGGTGCATCGGTGGAGGAGAGTGCTGGCTCGAGAGTAGAGAGAGACGATGAAGGCGGAGAGAGCGGAGGAGGAAATGGTGGACACGGTGTTGGAGGAGGGGTCTCAGTTTACGTAGACGGGATGGAGATGATGCGAGGAGAAGCAGGAATCTTAGGAAGAGGGAAGGAGTCGTGTGAGAAGTAGGATGCATTTTCTAAGTAGTTAACGTCCACGGAGATGAACTTTTTTCGAAGAGCGGGATCAAAATAATAGTAGCCTTTTTGAGTGGAAGAGTAACCCCAAAAGACCCACTTGGTGGCACAGAGAGTTAGTTTGTCATGAGTGGCAGAGGGAGCGTGCACAAAAGACGTACACTCAAAGACACGTAGAGGAAGAGGGAAGGGATCCTTACCCAAATAGAGAATGGAGAATGGTGTGTGGCCTTAGAGAACTATGGAAGGAATGCGATTGATGAGATAGCCGGAGATAAGAACTGCATATCCCCAATAGGAGCGAGGTACTGCATTTGGGTCATTAGAGTTTGAGCGACATCAAGGAGGTGATAGTTTTTGCATTTAGCTGCGCCATTTTGCTACTAGGTATTGGCACATCTAGTTTGATGAATAATATCATTTTGAATATAAAAAGAAAAAAATCACAACTAAGATATTCGTTGGTATTTTCAGATCAAAAAATGTTAATAGACGTAACAAATTGCATTTTAATCATATAATAAAATGATGCCCATACAGATAATAACTCAGAGCACCTTTTTAAGTTATAAACCCACGTACACAATGAGAAATCATCAGTAAAGGTTACAAAATACAAACTACCCCGGCCTATAGTGACGGTAGGATCTGGTCCAAAGACATCAGAGTGAACTAATCAAATGTATAGGAAGAGCCATGACCTTGCTTTGGCGGGAAGGATGAGCGGTGAAGCTTGCCAAGTTGACATGCGTCACAGTTGAGTGGACTGTGCGGAGGTAGGTGGGGGCAGAAGCTGTCGAAGAAGTCGTAGAGGATGATGACCAAGGCGAAGATGCCATTGCAGAATATCCATAGAACAAGAAGAAAAAATAGATAGAGCAGATACATTGTCCAAAAAGTAGAGGTCGCCGCTCTCAGTTCTAGTAGCAATCATCCTCTGGGAGCTTGGATCATGAAAATAACAAGAAGTAGGAGTGAATGTGATGGAGCACTACAGTTTCTTGCAAAGAGAAGTAACAGATAATAAATTGCATGGAAACGTGGGCATATAGTGGTTGTCCGCCAAGCAAAGAGATGGAGTGACTTGAACCACTCCCGTCCCATTGATCTGTGAGGGAGAGTCGTCTGCAATGAAGATCGGGGGCAACCGATCATGTGTTTCTAGGAGAGAAAAATAATGAGGATTTCCGGTCTAATGATTAGTTGCACCTGAGTCAATCAACCATTTACCTTAAATCACCACATGGGCACTACCTGAAGATGTGACGACCGAGGCAGATGGCTTCGAAGAGGAGGTGGAAGCATCACCAAAAGGGCGAAGATGCAAATGTTTCTTCCAGCAACGATCAACCGTATGGCCGGTGCGGCCACAGTGAGAGTAAAGAAAGCAGGAAGGAGCACACCCGCCAGATTGGTGGCTGCGTCTAGCATAGCCACCATGCTGAGTATGGTGAGCGTAGGTGTCAGGTAGCAGTGGGGCGGATAATAGTGGACGCTAAAGCAAAGAGATAACAGCTGTGATGCGTGCAACGGTGGCATCCATGGTGGGAGAATCCGCCTCACTAAGGATTTGTTGACGGATCATGTCATAGGACTCCATAAGATGTAGAATATAGCTTACAACTAGAAGCTCCTGAAAGTGCTTGTGTTGCTCGGCAAGATCCGCAGAGAAGTGATTGTTCTGATGGATTTCAGCTCCCATAGCCTGAACCTATTGGTAAGCAGTGACAGGAGACATGGAGGGATGGGCCTCCTTGGAGTAAAGAGTATAGAAATGGGACATATGAGCCTCCTTGGAGTAAAGAGCGGCATGGTATAGCCAAGCAGCCTTGACCGTTTCATCATGGCGGATAATGGGGACGCACTCTTCAGAAAGGTTGTTAGTCAGTTAAGTGCGAATAAGAGTGTCGCTAGCATCCCAGTCATCAAAGATATTTGACTCAGTAGGAGGTGGGTCATTGGTGAGATGATGGCGTTTGAGCTGAGAGCGAAGAATAAAGGTGAAGGAGACACTCTAGTCCGGGAGTTGGAAATGATAAGTTTGGAAACGGTTCCAAGATTTCCCGAAGGAGTTGGAGGAGGAGGGCGGGCCCCAGGTGTGGTAGTAGTAGTAGAGATATCAGAGAGATCCATAGATAAGAAGAAGGCTGGCAGAAATAAGACGCGTGAAAAGGGATAGAGATGCTGCGAGGTCGCGCAAACAAAAGAAGTTGTGGGGGCGCGCGAAAAGAGATAAAGAAGCCGCGAACAGGGATAACAGCAGAGAGATCGCGCGAAAGTAGAGTGGTCGCACATACAAAAGTAGGGAGTTCCCGCAAACAGAGGAGAATACGTGCGAAAGTAGAGAGGTTGCATAAAGTGAGCAATGACAAGGAGAACGCGCGAATAGTGACAAGGAGGTTGCGAGAACAGCGATAAGAGTAGGAATACGTGAAGACATGTCACGAACAGAGATAAAATGCAAACAGAGAGGTCGCGCACACAGAGCAGCGACTAGAAAAGGAAGCCGCAAGGTCAGGGAACAAGAAGGGGTAAACCATGCGGACAAAGGATGCGTAAAGAATCAGGGGAAAAAGATTGAGTCCTCTGATACCATGTGCGAACAGAAAAAGAGAAACAAAAATTTGGACAAAACACCAAGTTTTTATTTCAAAAAAGTGTATCTATTACAAAGGTATGACCTCCCCTTTATAGAATGGAGGAGAAGGGAGAGAGTACAATTAAGCAATGTGGGACTAAATACATTTATGGGACTAGCGACTTAAACCAACCCAGATCGCATAGGTCGCGTGGTTTGACAAGAAGGTTTAACCCCCTGACCATACTGATAAGAGAATACAAGATGCCAATGAAGCCACCAGACCGCCCGGTCTCCAAGTCATCAGTGAAGCCTCCAGAACGCCCGGTCTCCAAGACACCAGTGAAGCCGCCAGACCACTAGTCTCCATATTGCAACAAAGGCCAAGCCCTTCTGTGTATATTCATTACAGTGATTTTAGTGGGCATTCCTTTGATGGGTTATCCATATAAAATGCTTATGTTAGTTGTGAACACTGTGTTAGTTTGTCTGATGTTTGGTGCATTTCATAACCTCGCAGTCTTTTCGTTGAATAATGTGTCAGGCCCATGCCGAACATTCTGTTATATTATTCATGACGGGCATGGTGTTACATCCACCTTGTCACTATATGGATCTGCCACAATTCTTATTTTCATATCCACAATAGTCCTATGAAAACATGGCGGTGTTGCGGGTAGACCATTAAAAGTTGAGGGTGTGCTGCCCAAATAGGGAGTAGAAATAAAGCAGATGTTTGGTTCTTCATCTTCCACTATTTGTGCTCTGACAAAATAAGCGTTATTTTCCATTTCTGCTCGGCCTTTGAGAGGCTGGGTTGCAACAGGAAGATAATGTTTGTGATGTGGGTGCATAGTTATAAGAATTGGGCACACCATATACAGTACCATGTAATGTTGGTGCTTCATATAGTGGGCTAAATGAGTAAAAAACACAATCTTCTATATAACAAGCATGACTCTTATGGTCATATTCCCTGCATCACTTAGAACGAGTATATAAACATGAAAACAAAATGCTACAGTGGAGAATTTAACAAATGGTGAGTATTTAGTTACACAATAAAAGATGAGAAATTAAAATGGAGGCTTACACTAAAAGTTAAAATAACAAGAAGATGATAATAAAAAAATCGAAATAAAAATCCGTACACCTATTTTCCTAACATCATTAACATAATAACAGGTGCATTCCTTGGCAATGCCTCCAAAAACTTGGTGCGAACTCGGTGAGGGCACATGTCGTTCAAGTGATATAAATGAGTAGTAGCTCCCCATGTAACTATCTCATGTGGAATACAGAATGAATTGTGATTTATTATTAGGAAAATGAATTATATGGCTGAAAATGGTGATTTGATTTAGTAGTGATGGTAGTGAATGCTGAAGATGAGAAATATGTGGGTCGCGTTCACTGCTTTGCTTTGTGCGCCAGAAAATCAAGCTAAAAAATCTCAAATACGGGTCGTAATCGCCACTTCACTCATCCCTAATCACCTGCTGCTGGAGGAGGAGTAGGAGGACCTCTCCAATTCCTTTGATAAGGAGGAGGAGAGTACCTTTGTAACACCTCCATTCGTCATATGGAATATAACGGTGGGTCCGGCCGGGTCCCCATGCCATATTTCACATACAAACTGTGGAAATACGTATGATTATCAGATCACATTCTAGTCGGATCCTAACTCAGAGCATTCTAGCGCAACATTTTAAGTTGTAAGAACTCATCACAGCGAATGTCCACTACATATATGAAAGGGAAACTAGATCTGATATACTCTAGAGGGGGGGGGGGGGTGAATAGAGTATATGGTGCTTTAATAACTTTTAAAAACTTTTACAACAATTGTTGTAATGTGTGTGAGCAGGGAAGCAAATATAAATCTATCACAGAACTAAACTATGCAAAAACTAAGCACAGACAAATCAAGGCCAGAAACAAAAAGGAAAACAAGCAGAACCAGATGACACAAGAAATTATAGTGGTTCCCCAAACTTGGGTACATCCACTCTTCTACCACCCTAGGTAGGAATCCACTGCAGGATGAGTTGATCAGGTGTCCTAGGCACCAATGAGCTTTTGATAAGGTGCTCAAAAACCAAATCAGATTTTTTGATCAGGTGTCTTGCCACCAATGAGCTTTTGACAAGGTGCTCAAAAACCAGATTCAAACTTTTGAAGGGAGTTTGAAAAACCCTTTACAGAGTGGGGGTGAGAGAGTTATGGCAGTCTTCTCTTTCTCAATCAACTGAGAAGACTAAGTGGATTGATGTCAAAGCTCCCCCTGAGTCCTTGATCTTTAGGAAGATGAGCTTTGCTGAGGGTGATAGGCCTTCAAAGTTAGATCTCCAGCAAAAGATGATTTCAGCAAGCTGAAATGTTGAGAGTTTGGAGTCTTGAAATGATGTTGGCCTTGAACACTTTGAGAGCTGAAGAGATCTGAATATTTTTGAAAGCTTGATCTCTCTGATGAGTGTTCTTCTGAATTCTTTTTGACAGAAGATTTTGCAAAAGTCTCTGTATCCTGAGTTGTGTATCCTCTTCTTGTCAATCTCTGTATTTCACCTTCTTTCAAAAAACATTCTATCTTTTATTCTCTGTGCCAGAATAGAATATCACTCTGTCAAAGATAGTCGTTGGTCTGCATTGATTACAGCCTTAATTGCATAATTTCTTCTGAAGGAAAGTCCACTGAATTATTCCTTGAAAAATCCCTTGAAACTTGGTGCAGAAGTAAATGAAAATGGCTAGCAGATCTTCTGAATTAAATGCAGAATAACTTCTAACTGATTTGAATTTGAATTCTGGAAGATAACTGAAAACGTCGAACTGAGCTCTGCTATCGTTGAGCTGAGCTCAGCGAACTGGAAAATTCAAGCAGCAAAGCAATCGTCGATCTGAGCTCAAAGATCATCGAACTGAGCTCAGAGATAAAGATCCAGTGCAGAGTCAAAATCGTCGACCTGAGCTCACCGATCGTCGAATGGAGTTCGACGATATTGTGAAGTTGAGCTCAGCGATCGTCGAGTGGAGCTCGACGATATTATGAGGTTGAGCTCAGCGATCGTCGAATGGAGCTCGACGATCTACAGAAGTTGAGCTAGACGATCGTCGACCGGAGTTCGACGAATCGTCGTGCTGAACTCGACGATTAGACTTGGTCTACAGAAAAACTTGGTCTTCAGGGCAGCTTCCAAACCTAGACTACTAACCCTTAGACTCAATTCTAATTGACCTATTAAGCTATACAGAAGGTCAAACACAGATTCCTAGAGACATAGTGATCCTGACCCAAATTAGTAATAGGGTGTTCCAATAATCTCCCCCTATTTGGGTTAGGAAAACTATTTACAGACTTGGAAAAATCAAATAACATCATACAATCAGAAAAGCATAAAAACAATAGCAGCTAGACACATTGCAGAAACATCACAGAGATATATATATATATAACATCCAGATAGCAGTTAGAAAAACCAAGGATTGTCACCTTACAGAGTTACTTCTTCTCTTTGCTTTTAACCATCTTGATTTCTCTGTTAGGATTCAGGGCTTCTTGTTTGGATCTGGTGTCATCTGCTGCACCCAAATAAATTTGCTTTGAAGTCCTGGGAACTACAGCAGCAGGATGCAACTCCATGTATCTGTCTGCATCAAAGAACTTGCTGGAGGCATATCTTTCTAGCTCTTTTTGTCTTTGTTCTGACATTGTAGAAATATTTGAGGTGTCTAAGCCTTGCTCTTTGGCTTTCTTTATCTGATCTAATGCAGCCAACTCCTTCATCCTAGCAGTCCAAGCAACAGGATTCTTCTCAGGGTCCTCAAATGGTACAGGTGGCTCATACCTGTTGGAAGAATTATCTTGAGGAGTCCTGGCAGTCACAGTTTCTTTGAGCTTGTAGGGGAAAGGACCTGATGATGTATCAGAAGAACCATGTCCTCCCCTGGAGTAAGGGTGCTGCCTGGAATGCCCTTTAGAATAAACTTGAGTCTCTCTTTGATTTCCCCTGTATCCTCCTCTCCTAGAGTAAGAACCCCTAGATTGGCTTTCCCTTTGATAGGTTCTAGCATGGGGTTGATAGGGAGCCTGGCTTCTAGCTGGGGCAGAACTTGCAGAGCTGCCACCTGCACCTGCATCAGGAGGAGGTGGTGGAGGAGGATGAGGGTGCTTGAACTGGGAGGAGCCCTTCTCATACTTTCTTTTCTTTTTCATTGCTTTTAGCTGATTTTTGGAATACTGCATCCAATGTTCAGTAATTGGGCAGTTGTGCAGAATATAATAAGGAACATCATTATCATCTTTTACTTTGGCAGGTGGAACCCTTTTCATAGTCTTGCTTCTAGCCTTCCTCTTCCTGCCAATAGTGGCAGCAAAGTCATCAGAATCTGTCTTAAACTCATCAGAGTCAGAACTCTGGGCATCATATATAGCATCTATCTTCTTCATAAGATCTTTCTTCAGTTGCATTGCAGCAGATGAGGCAGAAGCAGAAGGGGCAGCAGCAGGAACAGCAGCAGATACAACAATAGATTCAGCAGCAGATATAACAACAGATTCAGCAGCAGTTACAGGAGCAACAGCAGAAACAGCACTAGTAACTTCAGGAGTGAGGGCAGCAGCAGCTTCAGGAACAACAACAAAATCTACAGCAAGCTCAACATCAATAGCCTCTGTCATCAGAAATTCCTTGGAAATGGGCTCATCAGAAACAAAAGGGATTTCAGCAGTAGTGGGAACATTTTCTTCAGCAGCAGCAAAGACAGTTTCAGAGGCAGATTCAGTCTTTTCTTCAACAGCAGCAGCAGCAGTCACTGAGTGTATAAAAGAAGAAATAATACTGGGGTCACAGCTAGAGAAAGGCACCAGTGCCTTAGATATGTCTTCTGAGGGCTGGACAGCAATAACTTCTGGTAAACAACTGAAAAAGGCAGGATCAAAGGCTGAGAGCAAAGACCTTAGGTCTATTGCCAGAACTGGAGTAGGCACAGCAACTGGAACAACAGACACAAAAACAATAGCAGCAGCAGCAGCAGTATCAACAGCAGGAGCAAAAGCAGCAGCAACAGCAGCATGAAGGCTGGCTTCATATGGCATCTCCCCCTGCCTGGATGCAGATACATCTGTATCAAGGCACACTGCTGGAGGTGGTGCCTGAGGAATGAGGGAGGAAAGCCTGGTAGACAGGGCTGCCACTGACTGTTGTAGAGGAGCTAAGGAGGCCTCCATGAGAAGAGAGAGCCTGGGGGCCAGTAGCTCATACAACTTGTCAGCTAAGGCTGGCAGATCTACATGCTCAAGGGCAGGAGCAGAGGTAGAGGGTATGGGGATGGCTGAGAATGCTGGAAGTGGAGGGCTGGATGGTGGAGGGATTGATGGCTGAGGAGTGGGGATGGTGAAGATGGAGGGTAAGGGGATGGATATGGATGGAGTAAATGTGGGTTGGTCAAGGATGTGGTGGAGGAGATCTTGGAAAGATGTTGAGGAGGAGGGTAATTCTTGAGGAGAAGAGGGGGAATCATCCATGTAGGATTCATCCAGAAGGGTGAATGATGGTATGGAAGGAGATGAGGTGACATCTGGTGGTGGATATGAAAACAAAGGGTGGAAGTGGTCTACTGGAGGTGATGAAATGGTTGCTGGAGATGGAATTGAGATTGGGGAAGGGCTAGAGATGGTAATGGTGGATGGAACTGGAATGGTGGATGGTAGAGGTAGGGTTTGACTTGGAGGAGGAGGAGAGGCAGCACCAGCAACAGCCAGGTCTTCTGCAGCAGCAGAAACCTGTGGGGGAGTGACTCTTTGAGTCCTGGTGCTTGAAGGAGCAGTTGAAGAGTGCCTACTGGGTTTGCTGATTTTCCTGTCCCACTTGCCAAATAGGGCACAGGTAAGTTTCTTAGAGGCATTGATGTGCACTCCAGAGGAGACCAGCAGAGCAGGGCACCTTGCCTGAAGGAAAACTCCAAGAATTCTTCCAAAATTTACAAAGCTGTTATTGATTTTCTTCTTTATCAGGTCAAAGAAGACCTCTCCCCAATTCAAACTTTTCTTATCTACCAGAGCTCCCATGAGGCAGAGCTGATGTCTGGAGATGGTATCATGTGCAGAATGCTTTGCCAACAGCACCTTGCCTACAACATCTGCCAGGAACTTGTACTCAACTGACAAGGTCCTCTTAAACAACTTGCTAGGGTTTCGCTCTGGATGACCCATCCTGGCAAGTATATCAGAAAATTCCTCCCCAGATAATTTAGCAGTTTCATCTCCATTTCTCAAACCAAAGACCTCTGTTAAGACTGTGGGGGTCAGAGGTACCTGGGTTCCAGCAATAGATCCAACTATGGTGTTGTTGTCAAGGTTGTGAGCAGTATAGACCCATTCTTTTATTTCATCTGAAGCAAGCTTCATTCTAGTGGTCATGAGGGCAGACAAGTTTTGATCCTTGAATAAATTCAAAATGTCCTGGAAGATTTGATTAGTAGTGTTGAATGAGTCCAGATCAATATCAAATCCTGCATCGATCTTCATGGCGGCTAGAACAGCGACTGATACGGCCATTGTACCTGCAAAAATTTAACAAACACAACGAACAAGCGTAGAACTGTTTGGAGGGAAGAAAGTTCTTGCAGAGAAATTGAAAGCGCAAGAGAGAACGACGGCGAAAAATGAGTTTTATATTAGGGTTCGACGCAGAATTGGAAAGATCATTGAACTCAGTTCGACGATCGAGGCTTCTAAAGGAATCTGAAGAGACTCCAACATCGTCGATCTCCGTTCGACGATCTGGAAAGGCGTCGAGCTCCGTTCGACGATCGTTCAGGGAACCAAATCGTCGAGCGTCGTTCGACGATCGTTGACCGGAAGAGATAGTACACACTATCTGAGGGGCGCTGAACTCAGTTCGACGATTCTGGAAATCATCGAACTCCGTTCGATGATCTTTGGGGAAATCGTCGAGCGCAGTTCAGAGATCAGAAAATTCTAAACACTAAGAAAAATCAGAATTTTGCCTAGTCTTGGTCAATTTTTAGCTTTCAAAATCTTGGATATTATTTAAGACTTCCTCCATCTAACATTCCTAACTGATTTAGGAAGAAAGTGTGTTTCTTTTCATCCAAAGGCTTGGTGAAAATATCTCCCCTTTGTAAATCAGTTGGGATATATTGTAATTCAATTTTATTCTTTTCAACATTGTCCCTTAAGAAGTGATGCCTAATCTCTATGTGTTTTGTCCTACTATGGAGGACTGGATTTTGAGCTTTGGAGATAGCACTTGTATTATCACAAAAGATTTTAGACTGCTCTAAGTTGTAACCATAGTCTAGGAGTTGATTTTGAATCCACAATATTTGTGAACAACAACTGCCTGCAGCCATATATTCAGCTTCAGCAGTTGAAGTTGACACAGATGTTTGTTTCTTGCAAAACCAAGAGACAAGTCTATCACCAAGGAACTGACAAGTTCCACTGGTGCTTTTCCTATCAATTCTGCATCCAGCATAATCAGCATCAGAGAATCCAGTTAACTCAAATGCTGAATCTTTTGGATACCAGAGACCTAGATTTGGACAACTTTTAACATACCTGAGAATTCTCTTTACTAATGTTAGGTGTGACTCTCTAGGGCTAACTTGGAACCTAGCACATATACATGTAGCAAACATTATATCTGGCCTACTAGCTGTAAGATACAGTAGAGAGCCAATCATTGCTCTATATGTTGTCTGATCAACTGGTTTCCCATGTTCATCAGCATCCAGTACAGCATTGGTAGGCATGGGTGTTTTCATGCAGGATGCCTCAGACATACCAAATTTCTTAACCAGCTCATTAGCATATTTGGTTTGAGAAATAAAGATGTCTTCAGCATGTTGCTTGACTTGCAATCCTAGGAAGAAGGATAGCTCACCCATGCTACTCATCTCAAATTTAGAATGCATTAGGTTAGAAAACCTTCTGCACAGTTTTGAGTCAGTAGAACCAAAAATGATATCGTCTACATAAATTTGTACTAGTAGGGTATGGGACTTATGGGTTCTAATAAAAAGAGTTTGGTCTACTCTACCCCTGATAAAACCATTTTCCAAGAGAAAGCATGCTAGGGTCTCATACCATGCTCTAGGAGCTTGTTTGAGACCATATAATGCTTTATTTAATCTAAAAACATAATCAGGATAAGTTGGAGAGATGAAACCTGGAGGTTGTCTGATATAGACTTCCTCTTTGATGTCTCCATTCAAGAAAGCACTCTTGACATCCATCTGATAAACCTTGAAGCCTTTGTGAGCTGCATAAGCTAGAAATATTCTGATGGCTTCCAATCTTGCAACAGGTGCAAAGGTCTGATCATAGTCAATTCCTTCTTCTTGAGAATATCCCTGGGCAACTAGCCTTGCCTTGTTCCTTATTATTACTCCTTGATCATCCAGTTTATTTCTGAATACCCATTTTGTTCCAACAATGGAATGATCCTTTGGCTTTGGCACTAGTTCACATACTTTGTTCCTCTCAAATTGATGCAACTCCTCTTGCATTGCAATGATCCAGTGTGGATCTTGCTCTGCATCTTGAATGGACTGAGGTTCAATTTGAGAAAGGAAGCAGGTGTGCAACAGGTTTTGGTTGACCTGATTTCTGGTTTGCACACCAGCTGAGAGTTCTCCAATTATTTGGGTAATTGGATGGTCTCTTGATGTTACTAAATCAACAGGGGGTGTTGATTGTTCACCATCCTGTGTTGTTGTTTCCTCTTGTGATACAACAACTGGCTCTTCAAGTTGTGCTTCAATGTGTTGAGCATTCCCTTCTTCTTCACTGCTTTCATCCTCTTGAGCAACCTGTAGCTTGTTCATATCTTCAACTAGAGAGTGTTCCTGCAAAGGTTCTATGGTAGAAGAAATCTTCTCCTTGAAAGACATGTTAGTTTCATCAAAAGAAACATGAACAGATTCCTCAATTTTCAATGATGATTTATTGTATACCCTATAGGCCTTGATGATCATGGAGTATCCCAGAAACACTCCTTCATCAGCTTTGGCTTGAAATTTTGCTAAATATTTCTTGTCATTATTGTGAATATAGCAAATGCAACCAAAAATAGTCAACTTTAGGTTTCTTCCCTTTGAGTAATTCATAGGGAGTCTTTCCCTTTAGTTTATGTATTAGACTTCTGTTCAGCACATAGTTGGAGGTGTTCACTGCCTCTGCCCAAAAGGATAGAGGTAGATGAGCATCTGACAACAATGTAGTGGCAGATTCAATAAGGGTTCTGTTTTTCCTTTCAGCTACCCCATTTTGTTGAGGAGTTCTAGGAGCTGAGAAAGTATGCCTGATCCCTTCACTTTGACAGAACTCTTGCATAAGAAGAGAATCAAACTCTGTCCCATGATCACTTCTGATCAGGGCAATGTGAGTATTGAACTCAATCTGTATACATTTGAGAAACTCTGTCAGACACTTAAAGTTATCAGACTTCTTCCTTACAAAGAACACCCAAGTGAATCTAGAGAAGTCATCTACAATTACTAAAGTGTAGGATTTCCCTCCTAGGCTTTGTACTGTGATGGGTCCAAATAGATCCATGTGTAACAGATACAATGTCCTAGGTGAATCACTCTTATTAAGTGACTTAAAATTGTTTTTAGTTTGCTTGCCTAATTGACAAGCCTTGCAGAGTCCTTCCTTCTTGTAGGGGCCAGAAGGTAGTCCTCTAACAAGGTTGTCCTTGGATAGCCTAGCAATAGTTCTAAGGTTTAGGTGTCCTAGTCTCTTATGCCATAATACATTTGGTCTACATACTGAATTGAATAAACAGATATCTATAGTAGTTGAAAGAAAATCTACTAGGTAGATGTTACCTTTCCTTTTACCTGTCAACACAGTTGTGTTGTCCTCTGACTTGATTTTGCATAAGATTTTGCTGAAGGTCACCTGGTACCCTTCATCACATAGCTGACTGATGCTGATTAGGTTGTGCTTCAGTCCTTCCACATATTCTACCTTCTTGAAGGTTACAGAACCAATCTGGACTGCACCATATCCTTTAGTTTGTCCAAAGTTGGAATCACCAAAGATAACTTTGGGTCCAAGCTTGGCTCTAAAGGAATTGAGGTTGTCCTTGTTCCATGTCATGTGCTTAGAGCACCCACTATCCAAATACCATTGCTGGTTAGATGTTGGATAGGTCTTCTCCTGCACATAAAACAATTCACGTGTTTTTGACCCATTTTACCTTGGGCCAAGGTTGATAACCTCTAAATTCAGAAATGAAAGACATCCCTGGCTGACTCTTATATCCTTCAGGATGATATCTCCTTGGGGGTATAATCCATTCAGTATAAGGGTTGAAGGTTTGGGATGAAGAACCCTTAGGATTCAATTTTGACTTGCCTTTGAAAAAGTTTCCAGAGCTCTGACCTCTGTTCGACGATCTTGGAGCTGCGTTCGACGATCGTGGGTCAGATCGTCGAGCTCCGTTCGACGGTCGACTATGGCTGAGGTCAGGTATATGGGATCGTCGACCTGCGTTCGACGATCGCGGCTGAGATCGTCGATCTGTGTTCGACGATTTTTCCTGAGATCGTCGAGCTGCGTTCGGCGATCGTCGATCTTCATTCGGCGATCGTCGATCTCCGTTCGACGATTTCAGCTGGGACTTAGTTTTCTGAGGCAGATCAGAAATTTTCCTAGCAACCTCTACAACTCCCTTTCCCTTGTCAGAAATGAACTTGATGGGAGTTGTTAGAACAATAGGTTGGCTGGATGAGGCACCCAAGCCCAGTGTACTGTTGAATCTTGAGTTCACTGTGCTTGTGATGTCCATCAGCTTGAGGCTTCTCCCATTGAGAGATTCTTCAAGCTTCTTGGCCTCAGAGAGCTCACTTTTCAGTGTAGCTATCTGTTCCCTATAGTTCTCCAACTCGTGAGAGAGTTTGAGGTTTTCTGATTTTAAAACATTTTGTTCAGATAATTGATTTCTGAGAGAGATGATCTCTTTCTCAGACTCTAGCAGGTCTAGACATAGTGCTTTAAATTCAGATTTAAAATCTTCTAAAGTAAAATCAAAAGAGCTGATTACCTGATCTTCTTCAGGTTGAGTCTCTGAGTCTGACTCTGACTCCTCTTCCTCTGAGTTGTGTTGTGAGGCATTGATTGCCATCATGCAGAACTCCTTTTCCTCTGCATCATCCTCATCATCACTAGAGCTGGAAGAAGCTTCTGACTCCTCTTCAGTCTCACTCCAGGATTCAGCAACAAATCCTTTCCTTGTATGCTTATTTTTGCTGGAAGAAGGTTTGCTATTGCCACTCCTTTTGGAGTCTTTCTCCTTTCTTCTCTCTTTTCTTTCACTTCTGTCCTTGTTCTTGTTCTCTGGACAATCAGGAACTATATGCCCTGGTTTCCTGCAACCAAAACAAATAATGTCTTTGTTATTGCCAATGGACTTGTCATACCTTGGCTTATCCTGCTCCTTGTATGATCTTCTTCTGAAGTCCTTTCTGGCCATCTTATAGAATCTTTTGGCCAACAAGCTGAGAAGTTCATCATTGCCTGTTCCCTTTTCTTCAGGCAGATCCTCAGTTGCCTTAAATGCTATGGTCTTCTCCTTTCTTGTGGCTGGTGAAGCAGCCTTCTGTTCTTCCTCTCTGTTCTTGATGAGTAGCTCATACGATTTGAGCTTACCCAACAAGGCTTCAGTGGTGATCTCATTCAGACTTCTGGCATCTTTAATTGGCCAGATTCTTGAATCCCAAGTACTGGGAAAGCACATTAGGATCTTGTCATTAAGTTCTGTCAGTGAGATCTCTTTGTTTAATGTCCTCCGTTCACTGACAATTAGACTCAGTCTGTTGTACATGTCTCCCACATACTCAGTTTCTCCGTTCTTGAAGTTCTCATATTGGGATATGAGATGGGATCTTCTGTCCTTTCTCTCATCAGCTGAGCCTGAAACTATTTCTGAGAGCTTGTCCCAAATCTCCTTGGCTGAATTACATTCAGCTACCTTTTGAAAGATGTCATCTGACATTGTCTGAGCTAGAATGTTCATAGCCTTGGCATCAGCCACTTTCCACTTTTTGATGTCAGCATCTGTTCCTGATGGAGGTGGAACAGCATTTGTGCTTGTACTTTCTGGGGGTCTTGGACACACTGTCAAAACAAAATTAAAAATATCTTCGTCAATAAAATTCATGTAGAGTCTAATCCTTGCTTTCCAAAGTGCAAACTTTGACAGATTGCACACTGGAGGTATGGTGCTTGCATAATCTTTGTTTTGGGCCATGAGTTGTGCAAACAAAATCTAATAATAAAATACAAAAGAAAAACAGATCTAGTTTAGGATCTTGGGGTTCAGGTGTTAGCCTGTACAACCAATCAGGTATGGTATGTTTAACCAACCTGCCTCTGATACCAATTGAAAGGGAAACTAGATCTGATATACTCTAGAGGGGGGGGGGGGGTGAATAGAGTATATGGTGCTTTAATAACTTTTAAAAACTTTTACAACAATTGTTGTAATGTGTGTGAGCAGGGAAGCAAATATAAATCTATCACAGAACTAAACTATGCAAAAACTAAGCACAGACAAATCAAGGCCAGAAACAAAAAGGAAAACAAGCAGAACCAGATGACACAAGGAATTATAGTGGTTCCCCAAACTTGGGTACATCCACTCTTCTACCACCCTAGGTAGGAATCCACTGCAGGATGAGTTGATCAGGTGTCCTGGGCACTAATGAGCTTTTGATAAGGTGCTCAAAAACCAAATCAGATTTTTTGATCAGGTGTCTTGCCACCAATGAGCTTTTGACAAGGTGCTCAAAAACCAGATTCAAACTTTTGAAGGGAGTTTGAAAAACCCTTTACAGAGTGGGGGTGAGAGAGTTATGGCAGTCTTCTCTTTCTCAATCAACTGAGAAGACTAAGTGGATTGATGTCAAAGCTCCCCCTGATTCCTTGATCTTCAGGAAGATGAGCTTTGCTGAGGGTGATAGGCCTTCAAAGTTAGATCTCCAGCAAAAGATGATTTCAGCAAGCTGAAATGTTGAGAGTCTGGAGTCTTGAAATGATGTTGGCCTTGAACACTTTGAGAGCTGAAGAGATCTGAATATTTTTGAAAGCTTGATCTCTCTGATGAGTGTTCTTCTGAATTCTTTTTGACAGAAGATTTTGCAAAAGTCTCTGTATCCTGAGTTGTGTATCCTCTTCTTGTCAATCTCTGTATTTCACCTTCTTTCAAAAAACATTCTATCTTTTATTCTCTGTGCCAGAATAGAATATCACTCTGTCAAAGATAGCCGTTGGTCTGCATTGATTACAGCCTTAATTGCATAATTTCTTCTGAAGGAAAGTCCACTGAATTATTCCTTGAAAAATCCCTTGAAACTTGGTCCAGAAGTAAATGTAAACGGCTAGCAGATCTTCTGAATTAAATGCAGAATAACTTCTAACTGATTTGAATTTGAATTCTGGAAGATAACTGAAAACGTCGAATTGAGCTCTGCTATCGTCGAGCTGAGCTCAGCGAACTGGAAAATTCAAGCAGCAAAACAATCGTCGATCTGAGCTCAAAGATCGTCGAACTGAGCTCAGAGATAAAGATCCAGTGCAGAGTCAAAATCGTCGACCTGAGCTCACCGATCGTCGAATGGAGTTCGACGATATTGTGAAGTTGAGCTCAGCGATCGTCGAGTGGAGCTCGACGATATTATGAGGTTGAGCTCAGCGATCGTCGAATGGAGCTCGACGATCTACAGAAGTTGAGCTAGACGATCGTCGACCGGAGTTCGACGAATCGTCGTGCTGAGCTCGACGATTAGACTTGGTCTACAGAAAAACTTGGTCTTCAGGGCAGCTTCCAAACCTAGACTACTAACCCTTAGACTCAATTCTAATTGACCTATTAAGCTATACAGAAGGTCAAACACAGATTCCTAGAGACATAGTGATCCTGACCCAAATTAGTAATAGGGTGTTCCAACAATATATAAACCATACAGTTATATATATCACTAGGAATGTATACAAATACACACGCTCATGATCTTAAGGCCTTACAAGTTTCTCTTTACAAAATATACAGCTTCATACATCGGCACGCATGACGGCCACACATTAAATCCAAGAATTCTTCGCACAGCCTTCAAGGGAATTTAAGCAACAAGGGCTTCGTTCCGCTCAATTCAATTCAACCAGTCAGCACATGCAATTAGACATCCACCGCAAGAGCGGTAAACAAAGCAACGGTCAGCAATAGCTGACCAATTATAATTACCCTACCCCTTACACGGGTAGTGGTTCCTTCCCTGTATGCATTACAACCATAACATCCACCAATCATAGCAAGTGCTCTCAGGCACAACAATATCACAAACGCCGGCCTTCGCTAGACGCTCCGTGCACTCAAGGCACATTATTGGTGTACCAGATATACTAGTTGCACACCACTGAGCGGAGGTTTTTAACATGTTGGTTGGCCGGTCCTAGTCCACCAACATGCATGCTGGCGACATTCTGCCCATCCCACTAAAAGGTACTAACCTCACGGTAAAATTGAGCATTTCCATGTCAGATTGACCCATCATTGTGGTGTAGCAAGTCGGGTATGCCTTGCATCCTCCCAAGCTTTGCCACCAATCGATCTCCCAAAATAACCAGGAACAAGTCAGCCTTTTCCCATGCTCAAACTGTCAGTAGCGCACCGCTTGACGCGGGTCGGCTTTCCCTCCTGATTAGCCGCAACTTTCCAATCTCTCATAGCAAATAGCGCTCACAGCGCTTACACCACAAGGAGCTTATGCAAAAGGTGCTTACACCACAAAGCATCCAAGATTATCAAACAGCTCACGCAGAGCTCACAACAAAAGGTGCTTACATTCACAATTCATGCACATCCATACAATACGTGGAGTCTTCTCCGGTTCACATATAACCATCACAAATCTAGACTAGCCATCCGGATGAGCTTCACACAGCATGCCTATGTCGTACTACCGATTTCCGGCTCTAAATGCAGACTCAACCTGGAATCACTTATGCTTTCCACCTCTTGGTGGAGAATTCCATGCATATGTAAAAAGAAAGGACTTCATTTGTCCAAGAAGGAGATCGTTACCCTTGACGATCGCTTTGGAGCCATGAACTAGCCGGATGGAAATACCACCACGGCTTTCCCTCCACGAATCTGCACTCGGCTCGTGATTCAGCATGCTGAAGCTCCTCCGGCAGTCGTCCCCCTTATCCTTCTATGCATATGCACGAATAGCCTTACCCAGAATAGGACACGGCCATGTGACACGCCCGTGTCACACAGTATATTCCCGTGGGCATGGCATGTACCACAGACAACATACCACAAACTCAACCCGAGCGGGACACGACCATTTGAAACGCCCATGTCCCAAGCGGTGTACCCCAAGACACACCCGTGTCCACCAACACCCATATCCCTGGCTGATCCAGAGAAGAACACGGCCCTATGACACACCCCTGTCACAGGCCGTGTACTCAACTTGACTTGCCGCTCGACGATCGTCGAGCGCAGTTCGTCGACCAGAGTAGGGCACGCCCTCTGACACGCCCGTGTCGCAGGGCGTGTTCCCTCTCGAGAACTTCTCGAGTGCATTTCATCGAGCACTCGACAAGCTGCTCAACCCGAACAAGACACACCCTGGGACACGCCCGTGTCCCAGGCCGTGTCACGCAACCTAAACCCAAATTGGGATTTGGGGTGCTACAACCCTCCGCTTCTTTAAAAAAATTTTGTCCCGAAATTGAGTTCAACTACAGACATCAACATAACCACACCAATCCTTAGCAAAACGATCCGTGTTAGAGCTCAGAGGCCGCAACTTGTCTCGCCCCACAGCATCGCACAAAACAAACATAACATACAGACATAACAAACATAACATAGATACAGATATCCACCATATTCATGTCTTTTATCCCAGATATACATACATCATAAAACCATTCCTTTATTACACCATGATCAATTGATTACCTGCATAAAATAAGGTGTACACCAACGTCGCATCGTTTATTCCTACATACATCTATTTACATCACCAAAGTAACACAGTTCACTCTTCACTTTTTACTTCCGCTCACTCACATCATTCATAAGTCGTTTGATAGCCTCTTGGATTTCCAAACTAAACACTCGAGGCTGTTGTTCACCGATTGTGCTTTGCGGCTCCTATAATTGATTATACACTCGAGGTTGCGTCCGGGCTGTAGATGACTCGACCACTGCTTTACCCTTTTCTTCATAAGACACACCTATCTTTTTCTCACTCCTTGGAGGGCCGCTCCAACAATTACGGGCTATATTACCCGGCTTCCCACAATGAAAGCATGTACGTGTCTCAACACATCCTTGCCCATAGGTTTCTCCCAAAGAAACAGTCGAAGGAGTTGGTTCAGTAGGCTTGAACCTTTTCTTGTCTCGTCTCCTAAACTCCGATTATTCCGGCCGTGGAACTTTGAATTCCGGCTTCTCCACCGCCAGGCTCTCCTTATCTTGCACTCGTTTCAAATCTTTCTCCAGTGCACGAGTTGTATCTACTAATGCTTAGAAGCCTTGGTTCACCGAACTCAGGAGTGCCAACCTCAACTCATCACGCAGTCCCTCATAGAATCTATTCGTCTTATGCACTTCCTCAATGAAAGTAGACCACGCATAGTACCCCAGACTTATAAACTCAAGCAGGAAAGTATCAACACTACTCTCACCCTGCACCAAACATTGGAACTCATTTTCCACAGCAATCCGCTGAGACATTAGCAAATACTTGGCTAAAAATAATCTTGAAAATTTGTCGATCAATATCTCCTCTAACCCTCTACCTGCCAAGTAGTGCAATTCCACTTCATCCCACCAAAGTCTTGCATCGCCTTCCAATATAAAGGTGGCTAAAGTAACTTTCTGCCCCTCCGCAGTCCTGATTGCTGTCAGGATCCTCTTCACTCTTACGAGTCAATCTTCCTCTAGCGTTGGGGAACCAGTTCCTCCAAACGTAGGTGGATGAAACTCCATAAATCGCTTCAATTGCATGTCAGCTGATTGCTCAACCACCACAACTTCAACACGCTCTTGCTTTGCACCAAGCCGTACTGGCACCCCTGCAGGCCTTGCCTGCCCAGTAGGCTGTGCATGTAACACTGCGAGAACCATCTCAGTAACTACACGTATGGTCTCCGCCGAGGGAGGTGTAGGTGCCTCAGCTGGTGTCGCACTCTCATCAGATTGCTGGGGCTCCGATTGCCCAGCACCACTCCTCGTCACCTATCAATGTACAAAACACCATTAACAACCAGTCCATAACAGTAAATGTACATTGACTACACGCTCACGTTCCTCACATGCATGTATTATATTCCTAGTGGACATTCTTGAGTTCAATTATGTTCTCCCACCCAAAAATCTCAAACCTGGCTCTGATACCACTTTGTAACACCTCCATTCGTCATATGGAATATAACGGTGGGTCCGACAGGTGCCCCACACCATATTTCACAGGCAAACGACGTAATTACGTATGAATATCAGATCACATTCTACTCGGATCCTAACTCAGAGCATTATAGCGCATCATTTTAAGTTGTAAGAACTCATCACAGCGAATATACACTAAATATAT
Source organism: Platanthera guangdongensis (assembly GCA_039583875.1). NCBI lineage: Eukaryota > Viridiplantae > Streptophyta > Magnoliopsida > Asparagales > Orchidaceae > Platanthera > Platanthera guangdongensis. The sequence continues at coordinate 27,629,876 of CM077165.1, read as the reverse complement.
AAACCATACAGTTATATATATCACCAGGAATGTATACAAATACACACTCTCATGGCCTTAAGTTCTTACAAGTTGCTCTTTACATAATATACAACTTTATACATCGGCACGCAGGCCGACCGCACATGAAATCCAAGAATTCTTCGCACGACTTTCAAGGGCCTTTAAGCAGCAAGGGCTTCGTTCCGCTCAATTCAATTCAACCCGTCAGCACCTGCAATTAGACATCTACCCCAAGAGCGGTAAACAAAGCAACAGTCAGGATTAGTTATCACAACCCGCATTTTCACCGCATATAATAACTTATCAGAGTAAGGGAAAATGCATGTCATGATGCCACGTCAAAAGGGGATAACTACGGATGCTCATGCAGACACCTACTTAAACATGAAGAAAGATTCTTTCAGTTATTTTAAGGAAAAATCAGCTAAGTGCAATAGTTAGTCGTATCCCTCGGCTTAGTGACTCACTTAGTCCACGAATCAAAATATAGTTATACGCTGCGGAAAAATACTTGTTTAGATTGACTCAAACATCCTACATGAGTAAAAACGTCCCCAAAGGACAACTTATGCTACGCAAGACTCTAAATTTATAATAGTAGTAAGGATAGCTTTTACGGTCGCCAAATATAACAACTTAGAGTTTTTAAATTATGCAGTGCATGAAGTAATAGTAGTAGATTTTATTCTTAAAAATTCCTAACATGCATTCCTAGCATAAATCATCCCAGAGAGCAAGCAATCTAGATCCACATATAGAAAAACTAAGCAGCTTGCAAGTATCAAAAAGTAATAATACTGTGGGCGTCAACAAACTGACACGAACCCACATACAAAAAAGTATGTCTGAACCAATAACTAAATAAACAACAAACTACCTCGTTGAGATGAGGTAACCACCACGACCAACACTGCCACCCAGAAACTCCAAAACTAGCTCTGCTATCTGCTACTGCTCTGAACCTGAGCCATTCCAAAGATAGAACACCTCTGCAAGAAGGAACAAATGGTGGTAGAAATTAATAATCCCAAATAAACAAAGGTCAAAGGGGTACCATCCCAAGACCAACAATACTGAAATAAAGTACAAAAAGAGGAACAAGTCATCATCATGAAGAAGAACTCTTACGTGATTCGTTAGGTACAACAATAGTACACCAGACGCACGATGCTATAAGGTGACAACATGAATAATTCGTAAGGAAGAAATACAAATCCTTCATTAGGCACCTGTGGTCATCTTTACTCAAAAACACGGGCGAGGTGGTCACTCGTGGACACACCACCCAAAAACACGGGCGAGGTGGTCACTCTTGGACACACCACCCAAAAACACGAATATAAAATCCGTCTAACTGCGAGGGAGTCTCATACTCTCCACCATACACCGCAGACACCCAAAAGCTAAGTAGACTTCCAAAGGGCACTAATGAAGGAGACAACCACTGCGGAGGTGGAATCATCCACTAACTCCCGCAATCAAGAAACCCAAAGAAACCACAACACAAATATCTCGATATTTGGCTCGTCAGATTCTACTTGTAACGCCCCGAAACTCAAAGGTGAAAAGGGGGATGTTTTGGGCCAGTTTGAGTTCTGGTTGCAGGCACACGACCTGAGACACGGGCGTATCCCAGGGCGTGTCAAGCCTGTGTCGACACTAAGGCGGGAAGTCGACACTTTGATCTCGACAGTGTGTCGAGACTGGGCACACGGCCTGCGACACGGGCGTGTCGCAGGGCGTGTCGACCCGTGTCGACACTTAGCCGTGAAGTCGACACTGTGCTTTGACGATGTGTCGAGATATGCCACACGGCCTGCGACACGGGCGTGTCGCAGGGCGTGTCAGCCCGTTTCGATACTTGTCCCGTGAAGTCGACACTTTGGTGTCGACAATGTGTCGAGACATAGCACACGGCCTGCGACACGGGCGTGTCGCAGTGCGTGTCGACCCGTGTCGACACTTAGCCGCAAAGTGTCGAGACCGTGTACACGGCCTGGGGTCCAGGCGTGTCAAGGTGACACGGGTAAGGACACGGGCGTGTCCTAGAACCCGTGCAGTGCTCGGGTTGAAAATGAGGAAAAATCATGGGGTACACGGCCGGCCACACGGCCGTGTCAGGTGGAACACGAGCGTGTCAGGTCGAACACGGGCGTGTTCGATACCCGTGTGAGGTTCTAGGTGATTCGATTTTGACGGCGAATGAGGCACACGGCCCTAGACACGGGCGTGTGCCAGGCCGTGTTCGGTCCAGATTGGGCATTTCAGCCCCGAATCAAAGCCGTTCGTTTCCTTGTTTTGAGATCCAACGGCTGGGGGATGTTCCTGAAGGGATATACCCGTGGATGGACTTAGAAAACCCTCACTTTTCTTAAGTGTTCTCTTTCTAAATCCTTGGAGAGAGAGGAGAGCTAAGGGGAGAAGAAAGAGCTAGATCCGCCATTGGAGGAGCTTCGGAGCTCCGAATCGCGAGCCGACTCCGGATCCACGGAGGCAATGCTAGTGCGGTTTTTTTCATCCGAGTACTTTTCAATGGCGCCAAAGAGGAACGCAAGGGTAACGATCCTCATCTTGAGCATGAGTAGCTCTCTTTCTTAGCATAGGAAGGCCGCTCTCGCGAGTTTGCGGAGAGTTGGAAGCGTTCCTTCTGGTAGATATGTGAAGTCCCCGTTGTTTAGAGTCCGTATGCGAGAACGGATATAGGCATGATGTGTGAAGCCTACCCGGACATGTTTGTCTGGATCGGTGATGTTGCATTGCATAAGGCCGGAGAAGACTCCGTGCTATTGGTTGTTTTTCGGGTTTTCTACGCGGTAGATTGCAGCAGGGAGCCTTGGGGACTAACCCAAAGGTGCATCCAGAAAACTGGGCGGATACGAGATCTTGCCAACTTGGTGGCTTGAAAGCCAACTTGAACATAACCGGGTTATGTGACTTGTTATGGAAATGGGACTCGGTGGAAGTTTGACCCGCGCAAATGGCTTAAATTGTCGTTGCGATGTGAGCACGGGTTAGATGGAACCGTACCCGCTCTATGTCGTTCGGTTAAAGAGACCTAAAGACACGTGGCACTTACCATTGGCATAGATTAGGGTCTTCGGCGGTCAATGGCTTAAATTGTCGTGACCCAGGCCAGGAAGACAAATTGCTCGTAGGTTTGGCTGTCTAAGTGGCGGTGGTGAGTCCGGAATGTTAATGGCTTTAATTGACGTGACATCGACCGGTTCACCGAGAATGTGCCCTGAGAGCACGGGACGTGTGGCCGTGCGAGCCAACGTCTGTGATGAAATGGCTAAGTATTTATATTGCTCGCTTATGCTAATGAAATGCAGGGAAGGAGCATCGCCGCCCCGAGTTGGGGGCGGGATCGTTATAATTTGGTCAGCATTGCTGACCGTTGCCATGTTTTGCCACCGTGCGGTGGTTTGTTGCTTGCAGGTGCAACTATACCAAGCGGTCAATAGCGGGCTAAAGCCCTTTTTGCGAAGCCGGCCCTCGAAGGCCCAAATGGAAATGTTTACTGCTTTATTCATGTATGACCGGCCTGCGCGTCGTGATTTGTAAAACATGTAATATTTAAGTGAAACATTTTGTAAGGCCTTAAGGCTTGTTTTGGGTATTTTGTATAACATTTCTATTATGTATTAGTGGACATTCGTGTTTTGATGCTGGGTTCTCTGTTTACAACTCTTATAAACTGCTTCCGCTAGAATGCTCTGTGTAGGACGTTGAGATTGGTTGGATGGTTCCCTTAAGTAACCACCCGGTCTGTCTGTGTCATACGGCGTCGGGCCCCGGCCGGACCTACTGCTTTATGCTATGTGACAGATAGGGGGTGTTACAATTTGGTATCAGACTACTGGTTTTGGTTGGGCTTAAACTGAATTCGTGGCCGAATTCTTTTTAAGGGGTGGTGAGCACATTGTGTGCGTCATCGTAATAACAGTAAAAAAAACCATGAATGTCCACTTAGGAATGAAAATACTCGTGTTTGAGGAACCTGCGTGTTTCTATAATTGATGTTTGCAATTTATTTGGTCGCTTAACGATGTTTTGTACCACTATAGGTGACCAGAAGTGGTGTTGGGCCGTCAGAACGCCGAGTTTCTGAGGCTAGTAGTGCACCGGATGTTGCTCCTGCAACACCTCTGTCGGCTGAAAATATACGATTGATGGCTGAACCGGTGTTGGCCGTGATAAATGCGCAGCCTGGAAGGCAAACGCAGCAGCCCTCTCCTGTGATGGAGCAAGTACCTCTTCAAGAGGCTGAGCCGAGGAGGGTGGAGCAAGTGGTTGTGGAACCGGTAGTGCCAAGGAGGGCAACTGAGAGGCAGCTTAAGCATGTTATGAGCTTTAACCCTCCGGTATTCTCGGGGTTGGGAACCCCATCTCAGGCTGAAGACTGGCTCTCCAGGGTGAAGAGAGTCATGACAGCGACGGAGACGGAGGAGTGGCAAATGACAACCATCGCTACGTTCCTTTTGGACGGTGAAGCGAGGATGTGGTGGGAAGGATTGGAGCTGCACTTACTGAGAGGTAGGCAACTTGGTGATGTCTCGATGGAGGAGTTCTCGAGATTATTTTTGGCTAGATACCTCCCTTCGACGCAGAAGATAGCGTTGGAGAATGAGTTCCTGAAGTTGGTACAGGGTGAGAGGAGCGTGGATGAATATCTCCATGAGTTCACCCGTTTGAGTCGATATGCTAGCTCCACCATCATGGATGAGGAGCGCAAGACTAATCGTTTCTATGAAGGATTGAGAGATGAGTTGAGATTACTACTCTCGGGGCTGATGACGCAGGGTTTCTTAACCTTGGTCAATACTGCCCGGTCCTTGGAGAAGGACATGAAGAACGTACAAGCAAAGAAAAGCTTGGGTGAGAAGAAATCTGAGTTTAAAGTGGCGACTACTTCAAAGTCCGGCATCGGAGGGTTTTCAAGAAGCATAGGACTTCGGGTCCAGCTCCTTCTGGTGCTTCTGGGGCGACTACGAGTCGGACCCCGGGCGCGTGTTTTACATGTGGAAAGACGGGGCATTTCGCCCGTGATTGTTGGAGCGGACGTCCTAAGTCCGAGAGGAGGCCGGGAGCTACTTATGAAGAGAAGGGAAAGGCGGTGGAGTCGACCGCATCCCATTATGCTCCGGCCCAACCAACGGTCTATAATCTTGGCCAACAGGAGGCCATTAAACAAGCTGATGTGGTGACATGTACGATTTAATTTATAGCAAGTCAATTTCTTTAAATACTTGTTATGCACATGTTACCTTACCACAACTTGTTTAGGATTTGTATTGATTTGTGAAAATCCGGCACGAGCACTCTTCGATACGGGAGCTTCACACTCCTTCTTGTCCGAAGGATTTATATCACGCATCGGAGTCCCTTCTTCGATGGCGAAGGATAAGTTGGATGTGTTGTTGCCCAATGGGTGTTCGATGCGAACGGATATGATCTGCGATGTTAAGACTCGTATTGGGGAGCAGGAGTTCGACCTGCGGGCGTCTTTACTTCCGTTAGTGGAGTTCGGCGTCATATTTAGCATGGACTAGCTCTCAGAACAGCAGGCCCATATAGTTTGCGGTAGCAAGGAAGTCAAGCTGGGAGCAAGTCGTGAAACGACTTTTACGGGCTTAAAGGGGTCGAGCAAGACGTTGATGTCTGCTCTTCAGGTGGTGAAGGCGGTTCGTGCTGGTGCAGAACTGTTCTTTACACTACTGGAGGTTGCAAAGCCGAAGCCCGCGTTGGATTGTATTTCAGTGGTATCGGAATACCCTGATGTGTTCCCCGCGGATCTTCCTGGAGCCCCGCCTCAGCGGGAGATAGATTTTACGATCAAGCTAGTGCCAGGTGCAAAGCCTGTGTCACGATCTCCGTATCGGCTAGCGACTAAGGAAATGGCGGAGCTGAAAGTTCAACTGCAAGAGTTGTTGGAGCAAGGGTATGTGCGCCCGAGTTCTTCGCCTTGGAGCGCACCGGTCCTCTTTGTTAAGAAGAAGGACGAAAGCTTGAGGTTATGTATTGATTATCGGGAGCTAAACAAGCTGACAGAGAAGAACAAGTACCCGATCCCCCGAATTGATGATCTCTTTGATCAGTTAGTCGGGTCGACGGTGTACTCGAAGTTGGATCTCAAGGCTGGGTACTATCAGCTGCGAATAAGGGAAAGTGATATCCCGAAGACAGCGTTTAGTACGAAATACGGGCATTATGAGTTTACGGTCATGCCGTTTGGTCTGACTAATGCGCCGTCAGTATTCATGGATTTGATGAACAGGACGTTCAGGGAGTACTTGGACCATTTCGTGATCGTCTTCATCGACGATATTTTGGTGTACTCGCAAAGTGAGGAAGATCACTTCAAGCATCTTCATTTGGTATTGGATACGCTAAGGAAAAATCAGTTGTATGCCAAGTTCTCGAAGTGCGAGTTTTGGCTATCCTCAGTAGCGTTCCTCGGGCATATAGTGAGTGGAGAGGGTATTGCTGTGGATCCGGCGAAGATTGTTGCGATACGGGAGTGGCCTGAGCTTGCTACGGTAGCAGAAGTCCGGAGCTTTTTGGGGCTTGCCGGCTATTATAGGCGCTTCGTAGAGAACTTCTCGCAGATAGCGTTACCTCTCACTACTTTGACGAGGAAGGAGCATAAGTTCGTTTGGACGCCGGAGTGCGCGCGAGCTTTTGAGGAGTTGAAGTGTCGGTTGACCACGGCGCCTGTGCTGAGTTCGCCATGTGGGACCGAAGGCTATGAGATATATAGCGATGCTTCAGGCAGCAGTTTGGGTTGCGTGCTACTGCAACACGGAAGCGTGATAGCTTATGGCTCGAGACAGCTAAAAGTGCACGAGAGGAATTATCCGGTCCACGACTTGGAGTTAGCGGCCGTGATTTTTGCCTTGAAGCTGTGGAGACACTACTTGTACGGTGTGAAGATTGATATCTACACCGATCACAAGAGCCTGAAGTATCTTATTGATCAGAAAGATCTGAATATGCGGCAGCGTAGGTGGATGGAGTTCCTGGGGGACTATACATTCAAGATCCACTACGTGCCTGGCAAAGGGAATGCGGTTGCGGACACATTGAGTCGCCGAGCCCCAGCTCAAGCCAATTGGCTATCGGTGCATGATGAGCGGTTGGTGCGGGAGTTGGAGGCGCTGGAGATTGTTTGTGTGGATAGACAATCAAGTGCTGAAGCAGTTCTGAATTGGACTGAAGTCCAATATGACCTGGCTGATCGTATTCGGCAGGCTTTGGATATGGATGCTCATATGAAGTAATTCATGATAGAGGCTCTGGATGGGTCAAATTCCCAATTCGTCGTGGAGGACGGATTTCTTTGGAAAGACGGTCGATTGTGCGTCCCAAGTGTGGGTAATTTACGGGTGGAGTTGTTGTACGAGGCACACCATACCAAGTACTCGATTCACTCGGGGAGCACGAAGATGTACCGTGATGTGAAGAAACTGTTTTGGTGGCCGGGTTTGAAAAAGGATGTGGCGCTATACGTAGCGAAGTGCCAAACCTACGCCTTGGTAAAGGCGGAGTGCCAAAAGCCGGGAGGATTTCTTAAGTCCTTGCCTATTCCGGAGTGGAAATTTGACGACATCTCTATGGACTTTGTGCACGGATTGCCAAGGTCGCAAAAGGGAAACGACGCCATTTGGGTGGTTGTTGATCGATTAACGAAGGTGTCGCATTTTATTCCGCATAGGAAGGATGATCCGGTGGAGAAGCTGGCAAAGCTTTATGTGGATAACATAGTGCGGCTTCATGGTGTGCCCCGCAGCATCGTGAGTGACCGAGATGGGCGGTTCACGTCCAATGATTGGAGGCTGGTGCAGCAAATGTTGGGAACAAAGCTGAATTTTAGCACAGCCTTCCATCCGCAAACGGATGGGCAGACCGAGAGGGTCAATAGAACCATGGAAGACATTTTTCGCATGTGTGTCTTGGATTTTGGAAAGCAATGGGAAGACCACCTTTATTTGGTGGAGTTCACATACAACAACAGCTACCAAGCGAGTATTCAGATGGCGCCCTTCGAGGCCCTATTTGGTAGAAGATGTCGCACGCCGTTGTCTTGGTTAGAAACGGGTGAGTCAAAGTTGTATAAGCGATCGGAAGTGGAGGATGCTACTTCTTTGGTGCGAACAATTCGGGAGAGGTTGCTTATCGCTCAGGACAGGCAAGCAAAGTACTATAATGCCAAGCACAGGAACGTGGAGTTCGCTGTGGGCGATTATGTATACTTAAAGATCAAGCCGTTCAAGGGTGTCTCGCGGGTGCGACGATTGAAAAAGCTAAGCCCGAGGTACCTTGGACCGTTTGAGGTTCTGGAGCGAGTTGGTGAAGCGGCCTATAGGTTGAAGCTTTCAGTGGAGCTAAGTGGTTTACATGATGTATTCCATATTTCGGTGCTTCGGAAGGCGATGCAAGAGCCTACGCAAGTGATCGCGGTTGATCAAGTGCCGGTGGAAAGTCGGCTAACGACAAAGGTCAAGCCCGTGCGGATTGAGGAGTCGGAGGTCAAGCGGCTACGCAATAAAGAGATCAGGATGGTCAAGGTCCGGTGGGACAATTGCGGTCATGAGGAGCTCTCTTGGGAGAGAGAGCAGACTATGCTTGACGAGTATCCGGAGTTGTTCCGCTCAGGTACAAAATTTTAGTTTTGTACATGTCTTTCCTTTATGTAATTTCGTGGACGAAATTATTTTAAGAGGGGTAGAGTTGTAACGCCCCGAAACTCAAAGGTGAAAAGGGGGATGTTTTGGGCCAGTTTGAGTTCTGGTTGCAGGCACACGGCCTGGGACACGGGCGTGTCCCAGGGCGTGTCAAGCCTGTGTCGACACTAAGGCGGGAAGTCGACACTTTGATCTCGACAATGTGTCGAGACTGGGCACACGGCCTGCGACACGGGCGTGTCGCAGGGCGTGTCGACCCGTGTCGACACTTAGCCGCGAAGTCGACACTGTGCTTTGACGATGTGTCGAGATATGGCACACGGCCTGCGAAACGGGCGTGTTGCAGGGCGTGTCAGCCCGTGTCGACACTTGTCCCGCGAAGTCGACACTTTGGTGTCGACAATGTGTCGAGACATAGCACACGGCCTGCGACACGGGCGTGTCGCAGGGCGTGTCGACCCGTGTCGACACTTAGTCGCGAAGTGTCGAGACCGTGTACACGGCCTGGGGTCCAGGCGTGTCAAGGTGACACGGGTAAGGACACGGGCGTGTCCTAGAACCCGTGCAGTGCTCGGGTTGAAAATGGGGAAAAATCATGGGGTACACGGCCGGCCACACGGCCGTGTCAGGTGGAACACGGGCGTGTCAGGTCGAACACGGGCGTGTTTGATACCCGTGTGAGGTTCCAGGTGATTCGATTTTGACGGCGAATGAGGCACACGGCCCTGGACACGGGCGTGTGCCAGGCCGTGTTTGGTCCAGATTGGGCATTTCAGCCACGAATCAAAGCCGTTCGTTTCCTTGTTTTGAGATCCAACGGCTGGGGGATATTCCTGAAGGGATATACCCGTGGATGGACTTAGAAAACCCTCACTTTTCTTAAGTGTTCTCTTTTTAAATCCTTGGAGAGAGAGGAGAGCTAAGGGGAGAAGAAAGAGCTAGATCTGCCATTGGAGGAGCTTCAGAGCTCCGAATCGCGAGCCGACTCCGGATCCACGGAGGCAACGCTAGTGCGGTTGTTTTCATCCGAGTACTTTTCAATGGCGCCAAAGAGGAACACAAGGGTAACGATCCTCATCTTGAGCATGAGTAGCTCTCTTTCTTAGCATAGGAAGCCCGCTCTCGCGAGTTTGCGGAGAGTTGGAGGCGTTCCTTCGGGTAGATATGTGAAGTCACCGTTGTTTAGAGTCCGTATGCGAGAACGGACATAGGCATGATGTGTGAAGCCTACCCGGACATGTTAGTCTGGATCGGTGATGTTGCATTGCATAAGGCCAGAGAAGACTCCGTGCTATTGGTTGTTTTTCGGGTTTTCTACGCGGTAGATTGCAGCAGGGAGCCTTGGGGACTAACCCAAAGGTGCACCCGGAAAACTGGGCGGATACGAGATCTTGCCAACTTGGTGGCTTGAAAGCCAACTTGAACATAACCGGGTTATGTGACTTGTGATGGAAATGGGACTCGGTGGAAGTTTGACCCGCGCAAATGGCTTAAATTGTCGTTGCGATGTGAGCACGGGTTAGATGGAACTGTACCCGCTCTATGTCGTTCGGTTAAAGAGACCTAAAGGCACGTGGCACTTACCGTTGGCATAGATTAGGGTCTTCGGCGGTCAATGGCTTAAATTGTCGTGACCCAGGCCAGGAAGACAAATTGCTCATAGGTTTGGCCGTCTAAGTGGCGGTGGTGAGTCCGGAATGTTAATGGCTTTAATTGACGTGACATCGACCGGTTCACCGAGAATGTGCCCTGAGAGCACGGGACGTGTGACCGTGCGAACCAACGTCTGTGATGAAATGGCTAAGTATTTATATTGCTCGCTTATGCTAATGAAATGCAGGGAAGGAGCATCGCCGCCCCGAGTTGGGGGCGGGATCGTTATAATTTGGTCAGCAGTGCTGACCGTTGCCTTGTTTTGCCACCGTGCGGTGGTTTGTTGCTTGCAGGTGCAGCTGGACCAAGCGGTCAATAGCGGGCTAAAGCCCTTTTTGCGAATCCGGCCATCGAAGGCCCAAATGGAAATGTTTACTGCTTTATTCATGTATGACCGGCCTGCATGCCGTGGTTTGTAAAACATGTAATATTTAAGTGAAACATTTTGTAAGGCCTTAAGGCTTGTTTTGGGTATTTTGTATAACATTCCTATTATGTATTAGTGGACATTCGTGCTTTGATGCTGGGTTCTCTGTTTACAACTCTTATAAACTGCTTCCGCTAGAATGCTCTGTGTAGGACGTTGAGATTGGTTGGATGGTTCCCTTAAGTAACCACCCGGTCTGTCTGTGGCATACGGCGTCGGGCCCCGGCCGGACCTACTGCTTTATGCTATGTGACGGATAGGCGGTGTTACACTACTTGACATTACTAGATTCAAGACGCGGTTGATCAACCTTTAGGAGCAATTTACAATGCTAGATAAACTCTAACGCGTTTAATAACGAAAACTAAGGCATTTATAGTCATCATTAAGACACATCAGGAACGATTAAACATAACATGACAAGACCGAGCTTACCATGACAAAACCTTACAACATCATGTGATCGTTGAAATGGTTAATTATAACTATAATTTGGAAGAATAAGCGTAGAAAATTTTAAAGACATGAAAATATAGTCGTTACCATCAAATCGGACAAGGAGAAACAAGGGGAAACCACCACTTGCCTTGGTTTAACCGGAAAAGTCCACTGAATCACTCCACGTCGTAGATCGGGGCAAAAGGATGCGGCAGGAGTTGAAATCTGAACAAGAACAGCCGAAAAGGAGGTTAGGGCTGAAAAACCTTAATGAGAAATCTCTAGAAACGGGGAAGATATTACCACGATGGCGTAGCTCTCGGCGAGAGATTTCCAGATCTATACTCGGTTGAAGATTTCGAGCATCGGAGCACTGTCGGCGGCCACTAAAAGAAGTACGGACGGACGACCTATTTCTCACACGCCGCTCTGGTTCAGGAAGAAGAAGAAATTCTCGGTCGGTTTAATGATGATGAAGAAGAAGAAAGTATTTATACTCAAACAGTAGAAATAAATCGGGTTCAGCTAAAAGCAATTTTCCGAGACAGAAGGAACGGGCCACTCGAGTACTATAGGGGTACTACTCTGGTACAGTAAGGGATACTCGAGTACAAGAAAAGGACTACTTGAGTAGTAAGGTGACTACTCGAGTACTCGAAAAGAACTACTCGAGTAGTAAGATTACTATTCGAGTACATGAAAAGACCTACTCGAGTGCCAGGCAACTACTCCAGTACTCGAAAGGAACTACTCGAGTACAAGAAGAGACCTACTAGAGTCCTTATAAGGCAGCTACTCGAGTACTCGAAAAAAACTACTCGAGTAGTAAGGTAACTACTCGAGCACAAGAAGAGACCTACTCGAGTACTTATAAGGCAGCTACTCGAGTACTCGAAAAGAACTACTCGAGTACAAGAAGAGACCTACTCGAGTACTTAGAAGGCAGCTCCTCGAGTACTCGAAAAGAACTACTCAAGTAGTAAGGCAACTACTCGAGTACAAGAAGAGACCTACTCGAGTACTTATAAGGCAGCTACTCGAGTACTAACCGATTATTTGCATGAACAGTACACCTACACGAGACGCAAGAATTTCACTTGAGTCAAGCCTTGCAGGAAAAACAATTTCATTACAAATATAACCTTTTGATCAAACTATATGAATGAATAGTAAAAGACATTTTTGAATAGTACTATAATATTAAAATAATCATACTTATGTATTTTTGAACAAGGAAACTACAAGATTAAAACGGAGGCCCAAACGATCGTCGAATTAAACGAAACTCATGTCGTGGGCGAATACTGACGCTACGAACACAACGACGAAGTCAAAACCAAAATCCAACGAGCCATTCCCGAGATATTAATATTCAAAGTATACGGCGAACATAAACAATCCAAAACTTCAATCGCGCGCCGAGACTCCAAAAATGCTCTGATTGCGATGAAACTTGACAGGCAAGCCCAAAACTACATAACATAAATTCCAAATGCAAAATTTTCCCATCACAACAAGGATTCGGCCGACTCGACCGCAGGGACGCGAAAATACCTTAACGACATTGCGTCGTCAACTCGACGTTAAAAGTAACGCCATGATGTCATAAATATGACGTCGCCCACTCAAATAAAATCATCGAAAAAAAATCGAGGGCGTTACAGTCACTCCCCCTAAAAAGAAGTTTCGTCCCGAAACTTAACACAACTCCAAAATCAAATCAAAACGATAAAATCAAACATTACTGAAAACATAAAGACATACCCGAAACTAAAAGAAGAGGTGCGGATGAGATTCCCTTATCATCGATTCCAATTCCCACGTCGCGCTCTCGATGTCTTGATTCCTCCAAAGAACTTGACCATAGGAATGGTCTTCCTCCGTAACACACACTCTTGAGAATACAGAATGCGAACAGGTTCTTCCACATACGTAAGGTTGGGCTGAATCTGGGGTATCGAGTCGAGGACTTGACGATCATTACGAACACACTTCCGCAACTAGCTCACATGGAACACATCATGTACACCAGGGAAGGTTGCAGGCAACTCTAGCCTATAAGCTGACACTCCGATAAGCTCAAGAATCTGGAAAGGTCCCACATATCGGGGGTCTAACTTGTGGTTCCTTCCAAACCTTTTAACGCCAGACATCGGAGAAACCTTCAAAAAAACCAAGTTTATAACGACAAACTCCAGATCAACCCTTCGTTGATTGACATACTTATCATCGCCCTCTTGAGCCACACGGAGCTTTTCTCGAATATGAGTCATTGCACAATTCATCTCCTCATTGGATTCCAGACCTAGCAACGGTTTCTCACCGACTTCAGCCCAAAACAAAGGAGTTCTACATCGCCAGCCATATAAGTCCTCAAATGGGGCCATCTGCAGACTCTCTTGAAAACTATTATTGTAAGCAAACTCCATGAGTCTGAGACGCACATCCCAAGCACCACCATGATCCAAAATATAACACCCGATCATGTCCTATACGATCTGATTTACCCTTTCCATCTGACCATTTATCTGCGGATGATCGGCGGTGGAATACCTTAAATCAGTACCCATCCCCTCCTGTAAACTCTTCCAAAAGCGAGACGTAAATCTGGGGTCCCGATCTGATACAATGCTAACAGGCACTCCATGTAACCTGATGACTACTTCAAGATATAGCTCAGCTATATTCTTCATCGAATATGCAATCTTAAATGGGATAAAGTGAGCACACTTTATCAATCTGTCAACTATCATCCAAACAGAGTCGTGCCCACGGGGAGATTTTGGTAGACCGGTTATAAAATCCATTGAAATACTGTCCCATTTCCAACTTGGAATATCAAGCGGTGTCAATTTACCACTAGCCCTTCTATGATCAACCTTAACACGCTGACACGTATAACATTTTGATACAAACTTCGCGATATCATTCTTCATCCCTGACCACCAAATAATTTGCTTTAGATCCTTACACATCTTAGTGGAAACATGCTGGTAGGCTACACTAGAACCAAGAGCTTCAGCACAGATCTTAGCCCGAATATTGCCGAATGCGGGGACACAAAAGTTACCCTGATACTTCATGGTGTCCAACTCATCCACAGAGAAATCAGGTAACTCTCCCTTCACAGTTCTGTTCCGGAGGTGTAACCAATCCGGATCATCCTTCTGATGTGCTCGAGTAAGGAAAATCCAAGAGGGTTCTTCTGCTTCTAGACTAGCAAGAACAATACTACTCCAAACCTCAATATCCATCAACAAAAATTCTTCTACCAATGACCGTACTGACAGGTTAAAAATTTTAGCGGTCTTTCTACTCAAAGCATCGACTACTACATTGGCCTTTCCTGGATGATAAAGAATTTCCCTTCATAATCAACGACATATTCTAACCACCGATGCTGGTGCAGATTTAGTTCCTTCTGAGTGAAGACATACTTCAAACACTTATGATCCATATAGATCTTGCACAACGCGCCATACGATAAGTGTCGCCACAGCTTCAGCGCATAAATTACGGCAGCAAACTCCAAATTATGCGTAGGATAGTTCCTCTCGTGAATCTTTAGTTTCCTCGATCCATACGTGACCACCATACCATGTTGCATTAAAACACAACCAAGTCCGATATGTGACGCATCAACATACACAACATACTCAACTCCTTCAGTAGGTAAGGTTAAAATTGGAGCAGTACATAATCTCTTCTTCTGTTCCTGAAAAGCATCTTCACACTTATCCCTCCAAATGAACGCAGTATTCTTCTGAGTAATTCTAGTTAGAGTATGACAATACTGAAAATCCTTCCATGAATCTTCTATAATAGCCAGGCAGGCCTAAGAAGCTCCTAATCTCCTTAGGTGTAGAAGGTCTCTCCCATTCCATCACAGCATAAATCTTGGTCTGGTCTACGGAAATACCATCCTTGCTTACAACATGACCCAGAAAGGACACCTGAGGTAGCCAGAACTCACATTTTCTCAACTTCGCATATAACTTATGCTACCTCAGGGTTGACAAGACCGAACGCAAATGCTGAGTATGCTCCTCAACATTGCGGGAATACACCAAGACATCATCGATAAACACACTAACAAATCGGTCCAAGAAATCCTTAAACACTCTATTCATCAAATCCATGAAAGCAGAGGGTGCATTGGTTAAACCGAAAGACATCACCAAAAACTCATAATTTCCATGCCGCGAACGAAAAGCTGTTCGGGGAATATCTGCCTCACGAATCCTCAACTGGTGGTAGCCTGAACGAAGATCGATCTTTGAAAATACCGGGATACCATGTAACTGATAGAACAAATCATCAATCCTTGGCAGGGGATATCTATTCATAATGGTTACTTTATTCAATTCCCTATAATCGATGCAAAGTCTCATCGATCCATCTTTCTTCTTGACGAACAAAATAGGAGCACCCCATGGAGAATAACTTGGTCTAATAAAACCACACCTCAGCAACTCATCGAACTGAGTACGCAACTCATCCAACTCACGTGGAGCCATACAGTACAGTGCTTTGGTAATAGGATGAGTACCTGGCTCGAGGTCTATCACAAACTCTATCTCCCTTTCGGGAGGAAGTCCTGGAAGACTATCAGGAAAGACATCTAGAAACTCTCGCACCGCCGAGACTTTCTCAAGATGTGGTGTAACAAAAGCTATTTCCAGAGCAGAAATTAAAAATAAAAATGCCTCGCAACCAGACTCTATAGCATGACAAGCACGTACCGCAGAAATGATAGGGGAAACTCTGTCCTAAAATCCATAGACGCTCATAGGTTGTCCTTTGTCCATCCTGAAATCCAGTCGCTTAGTCTTGCACTGGATGACCGCATCATACTTGGACAGCCAATCCATACGCAAAATCACGTCGAAATCAGCCAGATCTAAAATCATCAGATCCACAAAGGCCAGAAAATTGCCAAGATAAATAAGGCATCTCAGAACTCCTTGATTAAATATCACCAAATCACTAGAAGGGAGCTTGACATTGAAGGAGTCTCCTAATTGATCCACACCCAGGCGATGTTTATCAACAAACCTCTAGGCCACAAAGGAATGGGTGGCACCCGAATCAAAAAGAACGCGCGCCCACCTTTTCCGCACCTTAAACTCCCATAAAATCATAACATACATAACTAAACGAACGATAACTAGGGCAACAACGATAAATAATAAGTATATTTTAAACTTGGACTAACCTGATATCACTTGCGGAGAGGTTTGGGCTTCCTCGCTGGTCATCACGTTAAGCTTTCCTTTTCCTTTATCCAGGTTCGGTGGCGGCAGCAGAGCTCGAAGTGGGGCAGGTTGCAGTGGGGGCTGAGCCTGGGGGCACAAAGACTTCTGGTGTCCCTTCTGCCCGCACTGGAAGCGAATCCTTTCGTTCATCCAGCACCGACTCACATCATGACCCTTCCTTGCACAGAATGAGCACACTAGCTCTTCCTTGGGTGCACCTTGGATGGCGTGCACCTGCTGCTGCTTCACGGTGGTAGTCCTCTTGAAACATCTTTCATAAGGGTGGTCGGGACGACCACAGAAACTACACACTTCTTTACTTTTCTTCTTCGAGGAAAAGCCAGATGCTCTGCAGCTACCATCCTCAATGCCTTTCCTTTTCTCCTTCCTCACCGCAGCACCGCGGTTCTTAGCATTTTCAATCACGTCCACTTTCAAAGCGGCTTCCACTGCTTCAGCATAATTTTCAGTTTGGTAAGCACATGCCAACTGCTGGACATCGCTTCTTAGTCCTCCAAGGAAATGCTTCACTCTACCCTCCTCAGAAGCTACCAAATCAGGAGCAAACCTTTTCAGTTTGCTAAACTCAATCTCATACTCGCTGACGGTGAGCTGTCTCTGCTTCAAATGCATGAAGTTTTTCATCAGACGGTCTTGCTCGACCGAGGGTAGAAACTTTTTCAGCAGCATCTTCTTAAAAGATTCCCAAGAACATTCTTCCTTTAGACCCTCTCTTTCCTGAATCCACCAGCTCTTTGCCAGGCCTTTTAACTGTTAGGCTGCAATCATCACCTTCTGGGCTTCTAGAATTCCGGAATACAAAAACATCTCCTCGATGAAGATGATCCAATCGTCTATAATTAGAAAGTCGGCACTCGTGTCGTAGGTTGGAGGTCCAAACCGCTAGAAGTGCGATATGAAATTCATTTCTGGTGGTATCGCCATTGGGGGCACCAGAGGAACAGGGGGCATCGGGAACGGCTTAGCCCAAGGCAGGCTCTTGCACTAAAGTTTGCTGCGCGGGAGTGGCAGACAACAGAGACTCAATTTGTGATTGCATCGCAACTAATTGCCTTGACAGAGCCTCGTTGCTCTGACGTAGACCCTCGATAATCGCATCACTTTGCACACCTGATGTCTCACTCTCAGATTGGGGAGTCTACCTCATCGTAGGACGCTTTGGCGGCATTCTAAAAATCAAACGGACAACTCATCAAAATCCTAGCTTGCAACAAAGCGACTCAACTAGTTCAGGCCATACTTATAAGACACTTGCTTATGCTGCAACTTGCTCTATGATTTTATAATGATGTTATGTCCTACTTAGGATGATATACTCTAATCCTATTGACGCATGTGACTATGACTTGAATGCATGTATTCTTTATTATTATTTAAAATCATGTGTGTACATGTGTCATCATATGTACCTTAACTTAGCACGCATGCTTATGCGATGATATATAATGTATGTAGTGCTATGCATTCTATAAAAGGCCCTAATGCATGACATGAGCGTTGTACACATGAAATGTTATGCATCCCATACTACATAACATCGCATGCAACGAGGAAAAGAAAACGGGCTAATGGGCACTCATGTGATGGTGGTTATGCATCCCATACTACATAGCCATCGCATGTTACCACCTATGGTGGATCCATATACAAACACATATTATGCATCCCATACTACATATTATGCCCCGTATACTTCTTATCATGCTATGAGTGTAGTGACTATGCTTCGGCTAAGATGTACTAATGATATATCGGTGTGTGCATGAAATGTCACTAAACAACTAACAATAATAAGAGAAGGTTGCCCTACCAATTGTCAAGCAACCTCCCTCTGATACCAACTGTCACAAACCACATTTTCACCGCATATAAAAACATATTAGAGTAAGGAAAAATGCGGGTCATGATGCAATGTCAGCAGAGGATAACTGCAGACGCTCAGGCAGACACCTACTTAAACATGAAGAAAGATTCTTTCAGTTATTTTAAGGAAAAATCAGCTAAGTGCAATAGTTAGTCGTATCCCTCGGCTTATTGGATCACTTAGTCCACGAATCAAAATATAGTTATACGCTGCGGAAAAATACTTGTTTAGATTGACTCGAACATCGTACATGAGTATAAACGTCCCCAAAGGATAACTCATACTATGCAAGACTCTAAATTTATAATAGTTGTAAGGATAGCTTTTATGGTCGCCAAATATAACAAGTTAGAGTTTTTAAATTATGCAGTGCATGAAGTAATAGTAGTAGATTTTATTCTTAAAAATACCTAACATGCATGCCTAGCATAAATCATCCTAGAGAGCAAGCAATCCACATCCACATATAGAAAAAGTAAGCAGCTAGCAAGTATCAAAAAGTAACAATACTGTGGGCGTCAACAAACTGACACGAACCTACATACATAAAAGTATGTCTGAACCAGTAACTAAATAAACAACAAACTACATCGTTGAGGCGAGGTAACAACCACGACTAACACTGCCGCCCAAAAAATCCATAGCTAGCTCTGCTATCTGCTACTGCTCTGAACCTGAGGCATTCCAAAGACAGAACACCTCATCAAGAAGGAACAAATGATGGCAGATAATAATAAGCCAAAATAAGCAAAGGTCAATTGGGTACCAACCCAAGACCAACAGTACTAAAATAAAGTTCAAAAAGAGGAACAAGTCATCATCATGAAGAAGAACTCTTACGTGATTCATCACGTACAACAATAGTACACAAGACGCATGAGGCTATAAGATGACAACATGAATAATTCATAAGGAAGAAATACAAATCCTTTATTAGGCACCTGTGGTCGACTTTACCCAAAATCACGGGCGAGGTGGTCACTCGTGGACACAACACCCAAAAATACGGGCGAGGTGGTCACTTTTGGACACACCACCCAAAAACACGAATATAAGATCCGTCTAACCGCGAGGGAGTCTCATACTCTCCACCATACATCGCAAACACCCAAAATCCGGGTTGACTTCCACAGGGCACTAATGAAAGAACAACCACTGCGGAGGTGGAATCATCCACTAACTCCCGCAATCAAGAAACCCAAAGAAACCACAACACAAATATCTCGAGATTTGGCTCATCAGATTCTACTTGACATTACTAGATTCAAGACGCGGTTGATCAACCTCTAGGAGCAATTTCTAATCCTAGATAAACTCTAACGCATTTAATAACGAAATCTAAGGCATTTATAGTCATCATTAAGACACATCAAGAACGATTAAACATAACCAGACAAGAGTGAGCTTACCATGACAAAACCTTACAACATTATGTGATCGTTGAAACGGTTAATTATTACATTAATTTGAAAGAATAAGTGCAGAAAATTTTAAAGACATGAAAATATAGCCCTTACCATCAAATTGAATAAGGAGAAACGAGGGGAAACCACCACTTACCTTGGTTTAACCAGAAAAGTCCACCGAATCACTCCACATCGTAGATCGGGGCAAAAGGATGCGGGAGGAGTTGAAATCTGAACAAGAACGGCCAAAAAGGAGGTTAGAGCTGAAAACCCCTAACGCAAAATCTCTAGAAATGGGGAATATATTACCATGATGGCGTAGCTCTCGGCGAGAGCTTTCCAGATCTATACTCGGTTGAAGATTTCGAGGACCGGAGCACCGTCGACGGCCACCGGAAGAAGTACGGACGGACGACCTATTTCTCACACGCTGCTCTGGTTTGTGAAGAAGAAGAAATTCTCGGTCGATTTAATGATGATGATGAAGAAGAAAGTTTTTATACTCAAACAGCAGAAATAAACCGGGTTCAGCTGAAACCGGTTTTCTGAGACAGAAGGAACGGGCCACTCGAGTACTATAAGGGTACTACTCGGGTACAACAAAGGATACTCGAGTACACGAAAAGGACTAATCGAGTAGTAAGGTGATTACTCGAGTAGTAAGATCACTACTCGAGTACATGAAAAGACCTAGTCGAGTGCCAGGCAACTACTCGAGTACTCGAAAGGAACTACTCGAGTAGTAAGGTAACTACTCGAGTACAAGAAGAGAACTACTCGTGTACGTATAAGGCAGATACTCGAGTACTCAAAAAGAACTACTCGAGTAGTAAGGCAACTACTCGAGTACAAGAAGAGACCTACTCGAGTACTTATAAGGCAGCTACTTGAGTTCTCGAAAAGAACTACTTGAGTAGTAAGGCAAATACTCGAGTACAAGAAGAGACCTACTCGAGTACTTATAAGGCAGCTACTCGAGTACTCGAAAAGAACTACTCGAGTAGTAAAGCAACTACTCGAGTACAAGAAGAGACCTACTCGAGTACTTATAAGGCAGCTACTCGAGTACTAACCGATTATTTGCATGAACAGTACACCTATACGAGACGCATGAATTTCACTCGAGTCAAGCCTTGTAGGAAAAACAAATTCTTTGCAAATGTAACCTTTTGATCAAACTATATGAATGAATAGTAAAAGACATTTTTGAATAGTACTATAATATTAAAATAATCATACTTATATATTTTTGAACAAGGAAACTACGAGAACAAAACGGAGGCCCATACGATCGCCAAATTAAACGAAACTCACGTCGTAGGTGAATACTGACGCTACGAACACAACGACAAAGTCAAAACCAAAATCTGACAAGTCATTCCCGAGATATTAATCTTCAAAGTATACGGCGAACATAAACAATCCAAAACTTCAATCGCACACCGAGACTCCAAAAATACTTGGATTGCGACGAAACTTGACGAGCAAGTCCAAAATTACATAACTTAAATTCCAAAAGCAAAATTTTCCCATCACAACAAGGATTCGGCCAACTCGACCGCACGGACGCGAAAATGCCTTAATGACATTACGTCGTCAACTCGACGTTAAAAATAATTCCACGACATCATAAATATGGCGTCGCCCACTCAAATAAAACCATCGAAAAAAAATCGGGGGTGTTATATTAGCTGACCAATTATAAAGACCCTACCCCTTACTCGGGGTAGTGGTTCCTTCCCTGTTTACATTGCAACCATAACATCTACCAATCACAGCAAGTGCTCTCAGGCACAATAGTATCACAAACTCCAACCTCCGCCAGATGCTTCGTGCACTCAGGGCACATTATTGGTGTACCGGATATACCAGTTGCCCACCACCGAGCAGAGGTTTTTAACATGTTGGTTGGCCGGTCCTAGTGCACCAACATGCATGTTGGCGTCATTCTGCCCATCCCACTCAGAGGTACTAACCTCACGACAAACTTGAGCATTTCCACGTCAGATCGACCCACCATTGTGGTGCAGTAAGCCGGGTCTGCCTCGCGTCCTCCCAAGCCTTGCCACCAATCGATCTCCCAAAATAACCAGGGGAAGGTCTGTCTTTTCCAGTGCTCAAACTGTCAGTAGCGCACCACTTGATGCGGGTCGGCTTTCCTTCCTGATTAGCCCCATATTTCCTCTCTCTCATAGCAAATAGCGCTCATAGCGCTCATACCACAAGGAGCTTACACAAAGCATGCAAGATTATCAAATAGCTCACGCATAGCTCACAACAAAAGAAGCTTACATTCCCAATTCATGCTCATCCATACAATGCACGGAGTCTTCTCCGGTTCACACATAACCATCACCAATCCATACTAGCCATCCGGATGGGCTTCACACAGCATGCCTATGCTGTACTACCTATTTCCGGCTCTAAATGTAGACTCAACCTGAAATCACTTACGCCATCCACATCTTGGTGGATGATTTCATGCATAGGCATAAAGAAAGGACTTCGTTTATCCAAGAAGGAGATTGTTACCCTTGACGATCGCTTTGGAGCCATGAACTAGCCGGATGGAAATCATCACCACGGCTTTGCCTCCACGAATTCACACTCGGCTCATGATTCAGCTTGCTGAAGCTCCTCCGGCAGCCCTCCCCCTTCTCCTTCTTCCTCCTTGCTCTCCTCTCTCCCTAGCTTTTTAGAAATAGAATGGCTAAGAAGAATGAAGATTATCTTCTTACTCTCAGCCTTATAATCAGCAGGGAAAAGCCTGAACCCTTCGATCCAAGATAAAAGAAATGAATGGCCATGATTTTCCATAAATCTCCATTTTTGGGCTGACACGCCCTGTGACACGGCTGTGTCACAGGTCGTGTCCCTTAAGCGTTGCATGCCCATGTGGCATGGCATGTCCCACAGGCAACGCACCATAAACTCAACCCAAGCGGGACACGGCCATGGGACATGACTGTGTCCCCGGCCGTGTACCCCAAGACACACTCGTGTCCACTAACACACATATCCCTGGCTTATCCAGAGAAGAACATGGCCCTATGACACGCCCGTGTCACAGGCCGTGTACTCAACTTGACTTACCGCTCGATGATCGTCAAGCACAGTTCGTCAACCAGAGGAGGACACGCCCTCTAACACGCCCGTGTCGCAAGGCGTGTTCCCTCTCAAGAACTTCTCGAGTGCGTTTCCTCGAGCACTCGACAAGCTGCTCAACCCGAGGAGGACACGTCCTGGGATACGCCCGTGTCCCAGGCCATGTCACCCAACCTGAACCCAATTTGGGATTTGGGGTGTTACAACCTTTTGCTCTTTTTCCTTGCTTTTTGCTCATTCTTAGATAGCCAGATCCATGAAGGGGTCCCTGGGTATGGAGTAATCTTTTGCAACATGTAGTAGAGAATGTCTGCATTGGGATTGGGCTTAGGAACAACCTTAACTGGAGCTTTCCTTTTGTTAGCAATCTTCTTCTTTGCTTTTGAATCATCAGAATCATCAGAGTCTTCATCATCATTGTCATCATCAGATGATCCTAGAGGATTGTCATATAAAGCATCAATTTCCTTCAAGGCTTCCTTGGAGATTTGCTTTTCATCTTGAGGAGGCATTTGAGGTTCTCCAACTTCTGGTGGAGCAACAATATTTTCAGAAACTGTTAGATTCTCTTCTGCTATATCTTCAAGAATAATTTCATCCAGGTCTGGTAAAGTACTATCATCCATCTTATAAGTAGGTGGGGAAAGAGCTTTGGGAGGGGAGATAGCCTTTTGCTCTGGGGAAGAGACTAGTTCAAGAACATTCTCAGTCACATGTTCTTCTGTAATTACTGGAGCTGCAAAACTTGGCTTCAGTTGCTTAACAACTTGAGGGCTTATTGGAGAAGAATAACAAACTATAGCCATAAAGTGCTTTTGGCAGACTTCTGGAAGATAATTTAAATAAGCTGTGTCAAAAGAATTTAACAAATTTTATATATCTACTGTGGGATTGACAAGGCAATCACCAACAGTCAAAACTTATGGAAAGTTTACTTGCTCAATTGTACAAAGCATATCAACTACTGCTATCTCAGCCTCTGTAAGCATATATACATCTATATCTGTATCTACATGCTCATCTAACTGCAGAACTGCTGGAGCCGCTACTGCTAGAGCTGCTTCTTCATCGATCATCTCCCCCTGCCTGCTTTTAGTGGATACTGGAATCAGGCCCCTAGAAGAAGAAGAAGGGACAAAGGAGGCATCAAACACGGCAGTAATGGATGAGATGAAGGCAGTAAGAGGTGTGATTGCCTCTGTAATAAGTTTCCTGATTACTGGAGTGATGTGCTCTAGGAGGGTGGCAATGGAAGGGGAATCCATATCCATAAACTCAGGAGTTTGAGTGGATACAGATGGATGAAGTGGAGGAATGACATCAGGTGGAGTAACATCTTTCATGATGTCATCCTGAGAAGGTGATGCAGCAGGACATGGAATAGGAGTGGAAATGTCATGTTGAGGTGAAGTTGGTGTAGATGTTAAGGAGGTGAGCAAATCAAATGTGGGGGATGACATGAATGTATTAGGATGTATGTTAGTAAGATGAGGTGGTAATGGAGATGGAGGTGGTGTGATGTGTTTTGGAGATTCAGTAGGAGTTTTTTGATGCATTGGTGAGGCAGGTGAAGGAATGCTTGTGGATGGGGGAATATTTTTTGAAGGTGTAGTTATTGTTGGAGGAGGTGAAGGGATTCTTGTGGAAGGAAGGACATCTTCTGGAGGTAGTGTTGAGGAAGGAAGAGGTGGAATGGAAACTTCTTCAACAGGGTGGGGTGTGGCTGGAACAGCCCTTGTGCTCTCAGAAGGTGTGGAAGAGGAGGAAGAAATGGATGGCTTTGAGATTGCCCTCTTCCACCTTCCAAACAAGGCACATGTTAGACTTTTGGAAGCATAAATGAATATGGTCTCAGAGACCAGGGATTCAGATACTTTTGCTTGTAGGAAAATGCCCAGAATTCTTCCAAAACATACTTCCTTCTTAGTATTTTTCTTCTTGATCAAATCAAATAGTAGTTTTCCCCAGTTGACCGCTTTCTTATTTACCACAGCACACATCACCAAGAACTGGTGTCTGGTAATGTAGTCATGGGCTGTGTGTTTGCCCAGCAAAACTTTTCAAACGACATCAGCAAGGAATTTCTACTCAGAAGACAAATTCTTCTTTAGTAATTTATTAGGGTTCTCTCCAACATGATCCATTTTATTCAGCAGGTTATTGTATTCAGTACTATACATTTCAATATCTTCATGTCCATTAACCAAACCAAAAATCGTATTTAAGATGGTGGGGGAAAGAGAAACCAGATTTTCTGAGATGGTGCCTGTCATTATGTCGGCGTCTGGAGTTGAGGAAGTGAACACCCATTCTCTTATTTTAGTGGTCGCTATCTTGATTCTGGTTTTCATGAAATTCTTTAACTATTGTTCCTCAAATAGGTTTAGTATATCCAAAAAAACTTGATCAGAGTGTTGAAATGATTCAAAGTCTATGTCGAATCCCATGTCAAACTTCATCGCCGCCAGAGAGCTCGCCGGAATCGCCATTGATCCCCTGCAAAAGAAAATAGAAAGATCAAGTGTAAGGGGAACAAAATGCACGGGATGAAGCTCGAAAAAAACCTAGTTATATGGTTTTCAAAATATGAAGCGGTAGACTCCGTCCTACGAAAAATAAAAAATTCTTCGATCTCAGGTCAACGAAAACTTTTATTGATGAAAGAGTTCATCGATCTCAGTCTGAGGAAGGGAAAACATTTTGTCGTGCTCAGCTCGATGAAACATTTTTTGAAGCTATATCGTCGATCTCCGTTCGTTGATGAGAACTTCACACAGAGAGAGTTCGTCGATCTTAGGTCGACGAATTTCTCAAGAACTTTTCTCAGTTCGTCGATCTCCGTTCGACGAACTGTGACAAATTCTTCGACCACAGACAGAAAGTCAAATTAATGCATCGCCATTTATCATGCTTAGCTGATTCATAAAGAACATATATTTCTTCTCATCCAAGGTTTTAGTGAAGATATCTGCCTTTTGCAAATCATTAGAGACAAAGGTGAGATTAATTTTGTTTTTGTCTACACACTCTCTAATGAAATGATGTCTTACATTTATATGCTTAGTTATACTATGATGCACTGGATTCTATGCAATAGAAATTGTACTGATATTATCACAAAGTAGAGTTGAATTATTTAAGTTGACAACATAATCTAGGAGTTGGTTCTGAATCCACAACATCTGTAAACAACAACTACAAGCTGCAATATACGTAGCTTCTGCTATTGAGGTAGACAAATATGCTTGCTTCTTGCAAAACCAAGATACTAGCCTATCACCAAGGAACTGACATGTCCCTAATGTGCTCTTTCTGTCCACTCTACATCCAGCAAAGTCAGCATAAGAGTATCCAGTTAACTCAAATTCTGACACAGTTGGATACCAGAATCCTAGATTAGGGCAACTCTTTATATACCTCAAAATCCTTTTTAAGAAAATAAGATGAGATTCTTTAGGGTTCACTTGGAACTTAGCACAAAGACATGTAGCAAACATAATGTCTGGTCTACTCGCTGTATGATATAACAGTGACCCAACAATGGCCCAATATAATTTCTGATCTACAGGTTTCCCATGTTCATCAGAATCAATTACAACATTTGTAGCCATAGGTGTTTTTTTTGCTAAAGCATCAGCCATCCCAAACCTTTTAATCAGCTCCTTAGTATACTTGGATTGGGACAAGAAGATTCCATTAGGGGACTGCTTCACTTGGAGACAAAGGAAGTAGGAGAGCTCACTTATGCTACTCATTTCAAACATGTAATGCATAAGGTTGGAGAACCTTTTGCATAGTTTAGAATATGTAGAACCAAATATGATGTCATCGACATATATTTGTACTAACAAGATTTTTTCATGATGATGCTTTATAAATAAAGTCCTATTTACTATGTCTCTAGAAAAATTATGCTCTAAGAGAAAGGTAGCTAAGGTTTCATACCAATATCTTGGAACTTGCTTTAGACCATAGAGAACCTTATGCAAGTTGAAAACATAAGAGGGATGAGTAGGAGAAATAAAACTTTGTGGTTGTTCTACATAGACCTCTTCTTTGAGTTCACCATTTAGAAATGCACTCTTGACATCCATTTGGTATACTCTGAACTTCTTTTAGGCTGCATAAGCTAAGAATATCCTTATTGCTTCAATACTTACAAAAAAGGCAAAAGTTTGGTCATAATCTATGCCTTCCTCTTGTCTGTATCCTTGAGCAACCAATCTTGCATTGTTCCTTATGATAAGACCTTGAGCATCAAGTTTGTTTCTAAATACCCATTTAGTTCCAATGACTAGGTAGTCTTTTTGTCTTGGAACTAAATCTCAAACTCTACATCTCTACAATTTGTTGAGCTCTTCTTGCATTGCAATGATCCAGTGTGGATAGTGCTCAACATCTTTTATGGATTCGGCTCAGTTTGAGATATGAAGCAGGCATGCATCATGTCCTGGTGGAGTTAATGACTTATCTTCACACCCACTGAAATGTCACCAATCACTTGAGATACAAGGTGATCTCTAAGTGTGACTAATTCAGTAGGAGGATTTGGTTGAGCAACAGCTTGGGGAATTAATGCATCTTATGGAATTATAGTTGTTGTGGTCTCTTCACTAAGTTCAATCTCTTCATTTTCACAATCTTAAGCAACATGTGGAGAATGTTGGCTAACAGCCTCATTAGTGAGGGTCAATTTATCCAATTTCTCAAACAGATTTGGTTCCTACAAAGTCTTACTAGTAGAAGGAATCTTCTCCTTGTAAAACATGTTAGTTTCATCAAAAGAAATATGAATAGATTCTTCTATTTTCATAGTTGATTTATTATAAACCCTATAAGCCTTGCTTACTTGGGAATATCTAAGAAAAATGCCTATTTCAGCCTTAGCTTCAAACTTTCTAACGTGTTTCTTGATGTAGTTTGCTGTGCTTACAGCCTCTGCCCAAAAGGATAGGGGAAAGTGAGCATCTGCAAGTAATGTTCCTGCAGCTTCAGTCAGTGTTCTATTTTTCCTTTCAGCTACCCCATTTTGTTGAGGACCTTTAGGAGTAGACAAACAATGTCTGATACCTTCCTTCTCACAGAATTCTTACATGGGTAGAGACTCAAACACAGTACCATGATCACTTCTGATCAATGTAACTGGAGTAGAGTACTCAATCCTTATGCTCTTAAGAAAATCTGTAAGAATCTTGAAGTTATCTGACTTGTTTCTCAAGAAGAACACCCAAGTGAATCTTGAGAAGTCATCAACAATTACTAAGGTATAAGACTTCCCTCCTAGGCTCTGTACAATAATGGGTCCAAAGAGATCCATGTGTAGCAAAAATAGAATCCTAGGTGAATCACTCTTATTAAGTGACTTAAAAGTATTTTTAGTTTGCTTGCCTAATTGACAAGCCCTGCAAAGGCTTTCCTTCTTGTAGGGGCAAAATGCAATCCTCTAATAAGGTTGTCCCTACATAGTTTAGTAATGTTTTTCAGGTTTACATGTCCAAATCTCCTATGCCAAAGATCATTATTATTACTAGTTGGGTTAAACATACATATTTCTGATTTAGCTGACTTAAAATTAACTACATAGATATTTCCTACACTAGTAACAATTAATACTACTTGGTTATCTATAGAAGTAATAATGCAGGAAGTTTTGTTAAATGATACCTAAAACCTTTCATCACATAACTGACTTATGGATATAAGGTTGTGCTTTAGTCCACTTACATAAGCTACATTCCTGAAGGTGACTGCTCCAATTTTGAACTTTCCATACCCTTCAGTCTGGCCACAATTGGAATCACCAAATATTACTTTGGGTCATAGCTTAGACTTGTAGTTGATTAGGCTGTCCTTGTTTCTAGTCATATATTTTGAACAGCCACTATCCAGATATCACTGTTCCTCTGTTGTGGGATAGTCTTTCACCTGCAGTAAAATAGATTAGCTATTCTTGACCCAGGTTACCTTAGGTCCTTGTTTCTTTTCTTAATTAAAGCTGGAAATATAAGAGTATTCTTGTTGATTTTTATAACCTAAGGTGTGAAATCTTCTAGGTGGAATTATCCACCGGGTGAATGGATTATTATATTATCTTGGTTGATTAAATGTTCTAAAATAATTAAAGTTTCTGTTAAAATGAACTGGGTTCGATGAATTCTGGTAAGTTCGTCGCTCTGAGTTCGACGAATGTGGATGAGTTTGTCGAACTCTACTCAGAGGATGAAAGTATTCATTCTCTGGTCCCCAAAATCGTCGATCTTGGGTCGACGAACCATACTGGTTTCGTCAATCGTAGTTCAACCAATAATTGTAATATAAGTTTGCGTTCAGAGTTCGTCGACTTGAGTTCGACAAACTGTACACATTTTGTCGATCTGAGTTCGACGAAATCTGCTGAACATTGTTATGGTTAAGATTTTTCTTATTCTTTCTCATTTTCTTATTCTTTTGTTTTAACTCTATTTATTTATCATTATTATCTATCTTTTCTTTGCCCTTTTCTGAAACAAATTTTATTGGAGTTATTAGAATATTTTTCTTTACTATGGGGGGTAAGCTTGATGAAGTACCTAAACCCAGCTTGCCATTTAATCTAGCATTGGCTGTGCTTGTGATGTCCATCAGCAAAAGGCTTATCCCATTGAGAGATTCCTCAAGTTGTTTTGCCTCACTTAATTTAGTTTTAAGTGAAATGATTTGTTCATTGGCTAAATCTTAATCATTTTTCAATTTGATATTTTCAGCAAATAGGTTATCAAATTCATCCTGTCTGTCTCTAAGTATTTTGATTTCTTTTTCTGACTTGATTAAATCAATACACAAAGATTTAAATTCAATTTTGAAATCTTCTGAATTGAAATCAAATAAGGAGATTACCTGATCTTCCTCATATTCTGATTCTTCTTCTGATTCTTTTTCTTCTTCCTCAGCATCAGATTTGCTGTAGGAGGCATTGATAGCCATAAGGCAAACTTCCCTTACTTTTGCCTCCTCTTCATCTTCACTAGAGCTGGAAGATGAGGATTCTTCATCTGCGTCACTCCAGCTCTCAGCAATGAAACCTTTCTCCTTCCTTTTATGCTTGCTGGAGGAGGGCTTGCTGTAGTGCTGTTTCCTGGTTTATTTTTCTCTTCTTTTCTCCTTCTTATGGTTCTCTGGACACTCTGAAATAAAGTGTCCTAGCTTCCTGCAAGCAAAGCAAACAACCTCTTTAGTTAGAGTCTTGTCATACCTTGGCTTGTCATCTTGTCTAGATGACTTTCTTCTGAAATCCTTCTTTACCATTTTGTAAAGTCTCTTGGCTAAGATACTTAGAAGTTCTTCACTAGCTGTTGGAGCTTCTGATTCTTCTAAAGCTTTGAAGGCTATGTTTTGTTCCTTTCTTGCTGCTGGAGGAGTCTTCTACTCTGCAGCTTCTCTTGTCTTTATTAGTTGCTTATATGATTTGAGCTTTCCAAGAAGAGATTCAGTGGAAATCTCATTAAGACTTCTTGCCTCCTTGATTGGCCTTATTCTGGAATCCCATGAGCTAGGGAAGCACGTGATAATTTTGTCATTAACTTCTGTGAGGGTGATGTCCTTGTCCAGAGTCTTCAGCTCATTGATGATTGAGCTTAGTCTGTTGTACATGTCACTCACAAAATCAGATTCTTCTTTCTTGAAGTTTTCATACTAGAGATGAGATTTGATTTCCTGCCCTTTCTCTAATCTGCAGATCCAGCAACCATCTTGTTGAGAGAATCCCATATAGCTTTGGCTGATGTGTACTCAGTCACTTTCTGGAATATGTCATCTAACATAGTCTGTGCTAAGATTTTCATGGCCTTGGAATCTGCTATCTTGGCCTTCTTTTGAGCATCTGTCCATTCTGGTGGGGAACAACATGTGTGCTGGAACTTGCAGAAGTGGTAGCCACTGGATTTGGTGGTCCTATCAAAATAGAGTTGTATATTTCTTCATCAATAGAGTTCATATAAAGTCTAATTCTTGCCTTCCAGATAGCAAACTTATTCAGGTTACAAACTGGAGGTCTGGTGCTTGCATAATCTTTGTTCTGTGCCATGATATGAAATAAATAGAAAAATTAGGAAAAAGAAAATCAGATCTAACAAGGATCTTTTGGTTCAAGTGTTAGCTTGTACAACCAAATGAACACCCCTTTGATACCAATTGAAAGTTAGGGGATATACCTGATTTACTCTAGGGGGGGTGAATAGAGTAATTAGAATTTTTTTGGCTATTTTTAAATATATCAGAGTAAAATAGGTGATAATATAGTAGTATAACAGGAAATGCAACCTAAGCAAAACCATACTATTACAACACATTAAGAACAAAAAGAAAATAGGCAACCAAACAACACAAGAATTTTATAGTGGTTCCCCAACCTGGGTACATCCACTCTTCTATCACCCTGGTAGGAATCCACTATCAGGTTTTTGATCAGGTGACTGCCCCCACAAGATCTATTTTCAGGGAGATCTCAAAATCCTTTAGTCTTTTGATCAAGTGCCCAAAAACCAAGAATAAACATTTGAAGGGAGTTAATAAACTCTTTTGTAGGAGGTAGAGAGAGTTGATGTTGACTTCTCTTTTCTCTATACAATAGAGAAGACTAGTGGATTGCTAGTGTCAAAGCTCCTTCTGAAATGACTTGGAACCTTGCTCAGGGTATAGGTCTTCAGACTTGACTTGGAGTGATCCAAGAACTTCTGAATGATTTAAATTTGTCTTCCAGGAATGTTCCTGGGGAGAGAAGTTGAAGAAGACTCTTGATGTTTGATTGTTGTTCTTCTTCAGTCTTCAGAAAGTACAAGCGGAAAAGAAAGTGTTTTTTGCACAGGAAGAGAGTTCTGTATCTTTTCTCTGTATGCTCTTTTTTGTGTTGAATGTTCAGTCTATTCTCTTCTTCTTATTGTCTCGTCTGAAAAGATAAAATCTCTTTTATATTTTGTTGTTAAAATTCTCCTTTGAAAATTTGAATTCCAAACATTAATTGTTGATTATTCTGGAGAATGAAATGACTAGAATATCCATTAAAGAGTTTCCCCGACTATCCCAATAAATTAAGCAAGTAATTAACCCTGATGAAGACCATAATTAATGCTGCTAATAACAGCTATATTCAGGGGAATATAAGCATTAATTACTCAAAAAATTATTCCTAAATAACATAAGCAATAAGGACATAATAAGGAAATCTTCTAAGTCTGGCTCGGGGCAGAATTCGTCGAGCTCTGAATAGAATTCGTCGACCGGAGATCCAAGTTTGTCGAGCTGAGAAATCTTGTTCGTCGACCAGAGCTCAGCTAACTTCATTCTGGAAATAATTAGCCAATTCTGCGCTCTAAGATCGTCGAGCTAAGAATCTGTCTTCGTCGAGCAGAGTTCAGAGAAACTAAACTGGGAAGAATATGTTGATGTTGAACTCCAGAATTCGTCGAGCAGAGAATCTGTCTGAATGAAGATATCGTCGACCTGAGCTTGAATATCGTCAAGCTCAACACAGAGAATTAACTCTGAGTTCTTCGATCTGCGATCGACAATCGTCGAGCTGAGTTTGAAGAATTTCGAACTAATAATTTTAACTCTGAATTCTTATAAGTCTGAGTCTACTGAAGTCTTCTGCTGGCTGGTCCATGAATGTTAAACCTAATGACTAGCCTAAACTCTAGGACTCAACACTTGACCCTGGCTATACAATGTGGGTCAAACTCAACCTAATTAGTGAACATAGCCCAAATCAAAATTAGGGATCCAACACTCCCATATAGCAACTATCTTTGCAGAATCCACCGCAATGCCTTCTCCACAAACCACATGGCCCAGAAAATCCACTGACGACAGCCAAAACCCGCACTTTGAGAACTTGGCATAGAGCATGTTTCTTCTCAGGATGTGCAACACCATCCGCAAATGGTTCGCATGATCTTCTTCAGACTGAGAGTTCACTAAAATGTCATCAATATAGACAATAATAAATAAGTCCATGTACTCTCGAAATATTTGGTGCATTAGGTCCATGAACATTTATGGCGCATTTGTCAGCCCAAACGTCATTATAGTGAACTCATAATGACAATAGCATGTTCCAAATG
Source organism: Platanthera guangdongensis (assembly GCA_039583875.1). NCBI lineage: Eukaryota > Viridiplantae > Streptophyta > Magnoliopsida > Asparagales > Orchidaceae > Platanthera > Platanthera guangdongensis. The sequence goes on along the minus strand of CM077165.1, from coordinate 27,596,923 downwards.
ATGTCTTTGGATTGTCACATTCCCGAATCCACAACTGGTAATAGCCAGAATTTAAATCCAGCTTCGAGTAGATAGTTGATCCCACTAGCTGATCGAACAAGTCATCAATCTGTGGAATCAGATACTTGTTCTTCTCCATCATCTTATACAGTTCTCGATAGTCAATGCATAGTCACAAGCTTCCGTCCTTATTTTTTACAAAGATGAACGGTGCGTTCCAAGGTGACATACTTGGGCATATATAGCCTTGCTCCAGCAGTTCTTGTAATTGAACACTTAGTTCCACCATCTCCTTTGGCTCAACACAATACAACAAGCGGGCCATAGGTTTCAGACCTGGAAACAACTCTATAAAGAAGTCAATCTCCCGCTATGGTGGAAGCCCAGGGAGATCCTTAGGAAACAAATCAACGTACTCTAATACAATAGGAACGTCATTTACACTGGGCTTCAGCTCAATAGCCTCCAACAATGTGAAAAAAACCTTCGTGCCTTTCCGAACTGCCTTGGCTACCTGGATAGCAAACATCAATATCTTGCTTGATCCTCGCATACTAGCGAACTTAGTCTCTCATTCGGTGTACTATCCCAGTGTGACTTCCTTAGAGTTGCAATCTATATAGGCACGCTACTCTGAGAGCCAGTCCATACTAAAGATTACATCAAACTCTGATATCGACAACACAAATGCTTCCAAACCAAAGTCTTGACTTCCTATCCACACCTCAAATCATCAGAAATCCATAGAAATGTCATAGAAACGTCCCTGTTCGACGAATCTGTGCCAAGGCAAAATTCTTCGAACGGAGTTCGACGACCCTGCCACAGAAAATTTTAAGCCTTTTTCCAATTCTTTCAACTCATCACATGAGCTATTCAATACAGATCCAATCTCCCAATTTCTATATAATCTTACGTGCAACCCTGATAGGCTCATAATGAGTTAGCAGTGAGGATACATGTTTGATTACTTACAGATCACTATGGTTGCACCAACAGTCTCGCACTTGATCTATAAAGTATCAAACAAAAGCTTCACAAACAACGAGCGGCATCTAGTAATATATCATTATTACCCAAACAGTAAGAGTTTATAAACTCATAAGCCATTATGACCAATATTATAATGTTGTCATGCCCCTTCGTCCCTTACATCATGGTAGAACTAGAGGTATAGACTGTGTCACCCTCATAAATGTTCAATCCTAGTTTCCTGATCTAGAATAGACTTTCAGAAAATGGTGAGTCCAATATCATATATTGACTGAACCAAGCATGCCCATGCATTTCTGAGTCCCATTCCATCAAGGGGCCCATGGATGCAACTCCTGTCATATAGGAGGACAAATACCATCTCTGCTCACATGCAAACACCCAAATGATTTGTAACATACCCAATAACCACCTTTATCAACCAACTTTCTCAAGACTGGACTTTTGATGGCATTAAAACATGCTCTTACTCACTCAATGAGTGATGTGACTTCAGGTCAAAGGACCACAAACACCATGGCCACTTTAAGCCATACTTGTGACACGTTCATATAACAAATCCACAAAGTATTCTCACGGTGGGTCTATCCAGTACCACTTGTTCATAACAAGTACCCATGTGATGACATGATATCATAATATGATGACCTGTGAGGATGGTTCATTAGTCAACACACATCGTAGTCTTAAAGGCATCATAGTCGCCCTTAACTTCTAAGATGATACCTAGAGGGGGGGGGGGTGAATAGGTCTTTAAGCTTTAATAAAAATTTTTATTGTTTTCATGTTGTTCTAGCTAGTGCTTGTCCTTAAATCCTGCAATAACAAAGAAAAGCAAGCACACAAAAAACACAAGGATTTATAGTGATTCCCCAATTAGGTACATCCACTTTACCTCCCACCTATCCAACTTATTTGTTTGACTCGGCAAAATCTCTTTCACTGTGCTCCTCAGAGCTTACACCTCAAGCCATCAGCCTTACATACAGATTCTTCACAAAATACAACTCAGAACCACAAGGGTTCCTACCTCAGAGCCCTGCAGGACTCTTACAGCTCAGTGATATACTGATCACCTACCTCAGCCTTATTTGTAAGGCATATAACTTAGGCTCTTCAGCCCTACAGCTTCAGGCACACAACCCTACTCTCAGAGTGCTGCAACACTCCTACAACTCAGTACCCTTTCAGGTATCTATAGCTCAGCATCCTCCAAGGGCTACATCTCAGTGATAAACTTGTCACATATAGCTCAGTGACTCTCAAGTCACCTACCTCAAATATAAGGCCCTACACTCAGGCTGGGAGGACAGCCCTACCTCTGATCCAAACTTGGATCCTACCTCAGAGAGCAACACTCTCCTACCTCATGCACTTACGCCCTACAACTTAGATACTCACTTGAATCCTACCTCAGAGAGCAACACTCTACTACCTCAGTGACAAATTTGTCACATACCTCAGGCACAAATTTCCCTACTCACAGATTTAGATCTACTGAATCCTACAGGAAGTTAATACAAATTATTTTAAGAAAAACAAAAACAACTAACTCAGAGAAGTATCTCTGAGTCAACTTTGCTGGACTGAGCAGATAACAGTTCAGCGCACTTGTTGTAGAAGGAATCAGTCTTCTTCTAAAGCTCAAACTTTTCTGCTGTACAGATAAGTAACTACCAACTTGCCGAAGAGATGAAACAGCTACACTGTTCTGATGATAACAAACTTACTGAACTTTGAAGTGCTTCAGCTACCTTTCCTTGTCATCATGCTAACTTGGCTGTTCTTTGGATTTCAAGCTTGACGGGAAAAAAATATCCAGCCGCATCTTTCAATTTCTCTTTCTATATTTTCTTCGTTTGATCCGTCTATATTCCTTAACCCTAATCACATTACAGTTTCATTTTTATATGCGTTGATTTGAATGAGCGACATAATAGAATGTGGGCCCACCAAAGATTGGTGAGCGCCATCTCCATCAAAAAGGGACAAAACATCTTTCGGCGCTGTAGCAGCTTTCCCGTAACAGCTTCCCGCAATTTTGACTTCGATAACGTCAGTAGTGGTCATCAACATCTGGACTTAAAAAATTTTCCAGAATTCCATCAAACATTGAGTGTTGTTAAGACACTCAACACCACCAGCCATTGCACTCAGTGCTTCTGGACTTAGAAATTTCCCTGACTTTGTTTCAGCGGTTTTGTCTCAACGGTCTCAGCAGTTTTTCATTATTTGCTGAGACATGGCTTTGTCTCAATGTTTTCTTCCTTTTAGCTGAGACAAGTTTCTGTCTGAGCGGTATCTTCCCAGATGTCTCAGCGGTTCTTGATTTTAACTGTCTCGGCACTTCCTTCTTCATTTGAAGCATTGAGTTAATCTGCTTCACTCAACGCTTCTGGACTTAGAAAAATTCAAGCTAGTTTTTTCTCAACTGTTTACCTCTTAACTGTCACAGCGCTTCCTACTTTATTAAAACTGTTGAGTGAATCTGCTTCACTCAACGCTTTTAGACTTAGAGAAATACAGTCAGTTCTGTCTCAACTGTCTCAGCGGTATCAACGCTATCTTCTCTACTGTCTCAGCTGTCTCAGCTGTCTCAGCAGTCTGAATGTTATCTTCTCAGCTGTCTCAGCTATCTCAATGGTCTCAACGCCTTCTTCTCCGCCATCCCAGCGCTTTTGCCTTAGACAAATTTTCTGGCTTTAGCTGCGTTCGACGATCTGTGGGCTGAGCTCGACAAACTTTAATCTTCTCAGCGGTCTCAATGCCTTCTTCTCAGTGGACTCAGTACTTTTTGCCTTGGTTGATTTTTCCAACTTTAGCTTAACAAGTGTTGAGCTGAGTTTGACGATTTGTAAGATGAGCTTGACGAAAGTTGAAACCTAAACTCTTATGCTTATCCCACAGAATGTTGAGTTAAGCTTGACGCCCATCATGCTAAGCTTGACGAACTTCGAGCTGAGCTCGACGAAATTTGAGTTCACTACCAAAACTCATTTTCTTCACCTGTCCAATCATGGACTACCTGCATGCATGAACTAATACACACATCAAATACATTATGCTCCTTAGCATGATTGGTGATGCCCCTTCAACTCCTGAGGAACATTGTAGGGCACAATTCCAAAAAATCTCCCCATATTTGAAGAAGGCAGAACACACATCCATGCTAAGGTGCGTTAACATAAGAAATTTCATGATAGGTCAATGAAACATTATCATGACAACTAGCCATCCCAGAACAGGAAAACTCCCTAGATGAGATGTATTAACACTATGATTGACAGATCAATGGTGTAGGTTAATTTTCAATTATTTACAATATGATGGTATAATTAACAACACAAGCTTTATTAAACATTATGATTAAGATGAACCTAATCATTAACTTGGCCAAACAATAGCAGCATACTTGTTATTACGGGAGTTTTATGAACGAATAACATATTTATCAATCACTGATATACACAGAGAGTTGCATTACATATTTATCACCTCAATATGGTCTGGGCCAAAACATATTAATTTCATTGATAAAGATTTCAAAATTTTTTACACTGTTGATGATCATTACAAGATATAAATCAGACAGAATAAAAAAACTTAAGTCTTGCAGTATTTTATCAGTTAGTCTTTGAAGAACTTTCACCAGCATCCTTGGTTGCAGCAGTCTTCTTGAAGTTTTCAATTTTATTCTTCTGCCTCTTGAAGTAAAGGATGGCTTTGGCATATATCTGGAAGGTATTTTCCTGGGGTTGCTCTTCCTTACCAGATTCTCCTTGAATACTCTTTCCCTTAGGGAATTACTTTCCAAATGTTTTATCCATTCCTCAGAGGGATATACACTATCAATATTCTTTAGGATTTGTCCATGTCTTACCCAAGCATTGATAATGATGGATTCAGAGGCATAACTAAGTTGTTCATAGTCTGGATCATCTCTGTTCACAAATCTCCTTTTTGTCATGAACTCTTCAACCATTTGAGTTCCTTCCCTCTTTCTTCTGGCAGCAAGCTGTGCATCCTATGCAATTTTGGTTTGTGCTTGGAAGTCTAGGTCCTCTGGCCTTCTTCGATCCAAGAGGGGCAAGTGTAGTGCCACCCTGGTGCCATGAATTTCATTGAAGGCTTGATCTTTAATGAGTGTTCCCGTCTTAGTATGGCTACTCTCACCTTTTTCTGCCTTCTTTAGATATGAACTTTTGTAATAAGGTGGTGTTGGCTCCATTCATGCTTGATATAGATATTAGTATTCTTTCATTGTCAGCAAGCACCTCATTTTTTATGAGTAGTGCCTCCTTCACTAATTAGAAGGCAACATTATTGACATGCTAATTTCATGATCTGCTGCACCCTTGATCACCTCATTAGTTACACTGACATAGTTCTTGACATATCCTATGTCAGCTGCAGAGAGTTTTTGGCTTGTGTCCAAAGATTTCATGAGGGTGGTCAGCTTGATTCCAGCAGTTCCATCCTTGTCAAACCAGGAAGTGACATGTTTGTTTAAGTGAGATATTTCTCCGTTAGTTTCATTTACTTTAGCTAATAATTAATCCGTCAGTTTGGCAAGTGGTTGATCAACATACTACTTGAGGGTTGTGGTCTGAGCATCCATGAGTGATTTAATTTGATTTAGAAATTCCTCATTGGAGATGAGGGTAGCTAAAGTATGACTCACAGGAGGAGGTACAACATTCTGGGCAGGGATCTGAGAAGGCTCCCCCTCAACTATAACACCTATAAAAGGAAACATTTCCTTAGCTAAAGCTATTTTAACATGATTAATTAAGAGGGAATGAGTTTTACCTATCGTGGATGCAGAATCAACTATTCTATTAACAACATGATCTATGTCTATCAACTGCATCAGATCATTCTCCCCCATAGACTGAGCATCCTTCTATATTCTTGACTTATTAAGATAGATATCTAAATTCTCAGGAGGCTCACTGTTGTCTATTACAGTAAGGATGTCTTCACTTGCTGTAATACCATCAGTATCACGCATGCCTGCCTCATCTTCTACAGCAACCTCTTCTTCAACAACATTCTTTGACTCTTGTCTTGACCTTGGGTTGGCGTGGATTTTATCAACATGCACAATAACACCCTAGAGTTAAATGATTGCAGAGGATTGACTGAGAGATAAGTCAACCTGCAGTCCAACAACAGTTGGACAGGATGATCCAAGCTCTGGTTCTGAGCTAGAAGTTCTTTCTTCCTTAGTAGGATTCTTCCTTGTATCCTTAGAGGAGTCCTTTATTCCTGATGGTTGGCTCATTGATAGGACTCTAGTGAGTCTGTCAAAGGTCTTTTTGTCCATCCTTTTTAGGTAGTGAATTTTCACCGCATGTTACTGTGTGAAAGTGTTAGGATATGTGTCCACTAGGTATAAGGAAATAATTCTGCCCAGGTTTGGAGAGGATATGCAGTCTACTATTCTCTGATAGATGAGAGAAGACCATGAGGTCTTTCTATTCAGGATAATTCTGGTCATAACTTCAGACATGAACCTTGAGATAGTGTCATGTGATCCAGGTTTACAGATAAGGGCTTTCCCTACAATGTCTGCCAGCAGTTTTCCTCTTTGATTGAAGAATTTTCTTTTCAGAGACCCATATTTGGCCCTATTGTATGCACACCATGTGAGAGCACTCTCTCTGTCTATGTCGGTGAGCTCATCTTCCTTGATAGGGTTGACAGAGGGTATATGGAGGGCCTTTCCTAATCTCTTAGGGTTTACCTTTATTTTTATATCATCAATCTTAGACCTAAGAGAGTTTTTAGAAGGGGACATTTTGATGTTTGAGAAGAACTCCACTACCTATTTGTTAAGAATGTTGGAGGGTTCGGAAAGGGTGTATTCCAACCCTACGACCTCAATCATCCTTAATACAACTTTAATCTCAGGAGAGGCATGATTGAATCCATCCCTCAAAATTTTGTATCCATCCTGAAGCTCCTTAATGACATTGGCGCCATCGAAACTGTGCGGCGAGGCGCTGAGAAGGTTTTGGTCTCGACGGTTAGGGTTAAGGATTTGGAGAGTGATGTGGCTTTTCGTTTCTTGTCACCTTTATATATTTAATGAAATGATTTAATTAATTTAATTAAAATTTTCATTTGACTATTAAGTTACGCATTTTTGACTTGACGGATTGCTCGACGAATCCTGTTATGATACGGGGCACTTAGTGCTTTTAGTATATCTCTCAAGTTTTCTTCTATTAGTTTCATGCATGTTTAATTTGTGGTTTCCCTTTCCGTTTGGTTGTATATTTTACTTGACTTAGTAAAAATTTGTCAAGTTAAATTGAAGGTGACCTAACATGTCAATGGGCCTGTTCTATTGGCACTCAATTTGTACATTGTTTTTCCCTAAAGTTTGCTAATAAGTTATTTGAATTTAAAAAGTAACATTGTGAATAATTGAATCACTCTTATTCTTTTTGATGAGCTATATTATATTCATCTTGAGCACAACTAACATAACTTAATCAAATGAGAAACTTAATCTCTATATAAGAGGGAGAGACAAACCTTGAGGCTTGCTTCCTCTAGCTTTTGAGGATTAGTAACTTGACAGCCTCAACCTTAATTTGTTGCTTTTTTGGAGCATATTCCAAGAGCATCTATCCTGTCCCAATCATTTACCTAGAACACCCATTGTCCAAATATCAAGTCTTAATTTGACAGGTACTTGGACTACCCTGCAAAACAGATTTCATTTACCGTTAGGCAACCGGTGATAATTGGGTCCTAGGTTCTTGTTAGCATCATAAAACATCTGCCCCACTCTCTTCCTAGGCTGAGCACCTTTCTGTCCACTAGTCACATTCAAGTTATGTCAACAATCAATGGCAAAGTGATCCCACTTTTCCATAGCACCAACATTTATTAATTTTGTATTGTCTCTTTAGGACAACACAGAATTGCTGTCCATGAGAGATGTGAGCAACACCAAACTTTGTTGGATGAGCATTGCATAATGCTGCCCCCTTCTTCCTGAGTGAAGGTGCAGAGGAACTAAATACATCTGGTCCAAAATGGGCCTGATGTATTTTTGGAGCCTGCAATCTAGTGGACACTCTCATTTCCTTAGATAGAGGATATTTGGATCCAAATATATAGAACTTCTCCTAAACTTTATGGCTAGAGTGGACAATATCACTCTTTCTTGGATCATGTGCCTTCATTCCACTTGTAGAGCACACATTTTATTATTCCTTCTGGAGTGGCACAAACTTGACAGTTTTAGAAGGTGAATTTGCCTTTTGAAACACTATCTTCTTATCAGGGAATTCAGATTTGAAATGATGATTAATGTGGTTAACATCCAGCTTGTCGGGGACTTGGCAAGTTACATCTTTTGGCAACTGACCCTGCGACTAAGAAGTGTTAATCACAATCACAATTTCTCTGTGAACTTTTGTTCTAGATATCTAATGTGCTTCTTCTTTTTCTTCTAGAAGCAAGGTCTGACACTCAAGACTTTTCTTGAGTTCAGACATCTCATGACTTTTCTTATAAAACTCCATAGATATATTGTTATAGAGATTTTTATAAGGCTTTAGGACCTCTATTTCCTTGGCTTAGCTTTTGGCAAGTATTCTGCTCTTCTATAGGGCAATTAGGAATAGTACAAACTTTTCAATAAATTGATTGACATCTATCATAGATTCATAGCAATCTTCATAACAGGATAAAGATGCATTAGTATCTGGACTGGATTCATAGTCAGAGAGAGATGCAGAATTGGAGAGAGATTGTACCTTGATTGATTCTGATTCTTCCTGACTCCTTTCTTCTGCAGACGTTGCCATCAACCCATGGCATCCAAAGTTTACTTCATCCTCCTCATTGTAACTGTCTGAGTGTGGTAGAGGGGCCGTGATTCCTATCCTAGTAGCAGGATATTCCTCCACTTCTCCTCGATCTGCAGCAACAGATATCAGCCCTAAATAGGCTTCTTCCTTGTTATCTTTAGAATCTAAGGATGAAGAATCTTCCAGCTTCTCTCCTTCTTAGCCACAAAGAGCTTTTCCTCCTTCTTGCCCTTGTGGTGATGGTGATGCTTTTTTCTTCTTCTTCTCATCTTCAAACTCTGAACCACTGTCAGAAAGACAGACTTTCTCTGTCCCTTTCATATAGCCAATGAGAGAATTCCAAATCTCTTTGGCTGACTTGTAGTGGACAACTCTCATGAGTGTTAAGTCATCCATGGAACTCACTATGATGTGTTGTGCCCTCTTGTCCATAGATGTAAAGTTGATTTCTTATTCAGACATCTCTACATAACTCTTTGGAGTCTGGATGCTTGCATCTGATGTTGAGACCTTCATGAGGATGGAAGGTCCTTCTTGAACTATTGCAAGGACCCTAGGATCAGAGGCTTCCATGATTTGCTTGACCCTTTCTTTCCAAGACTTAAAGTTCTCCTTGTTGCAGTCTTGAAGATCCATTTCTTATGGTTCTCTTTTGAACCCACAAGTGTAACCCTTTTAGCTATCCTTGGAGGTTAACTCAGATTGTTAAATCTTTTTTGAGCAACCTCCCTCTGATACCACTTGAATGTTATTTAACTTAAGGTTAGCTAATCACCTAAAAGCGGGGGTGTGTGAATAGGTCTTTGAGATTTTATAGAATCTTGTGTTGTTTCCAAGTTGTTCTAACTAGAGCTTGTCCTTAAATCTTGCAATAACAAAGAAAAGCATGCACATAACAAACACAAGAATTTATAGTGGTTCTCCAATTGGGTACATCCACTTTCCCTCCCACCTATCTAAGTAATTTGTTGGACTCGGCACAAACTCCTTCACTATGCTCCTCAGAGCTTACACCTCAGGCCCTCAGCCTTACACACAGATTCTTCACAGAATCTAACTCAGAACCATAAGGGTTCCTACCTTAGAGCCTTGCAGGATTCCTACAGCTTAGTGATCCACTGATCACATACCTCAGCCTTATTTCTAAGGGCTACAACTCAGGCTCTTCAGCCCTACAGCTTCAGGCACACAGCCCTACTCTTAGAGTGCTGCAATACTCCTACAACTTAGTATCCTTTCAGGTACCTACAACTCAGCCTCCTCCAAGGCATACATCTCAGTGACAAACTTGTCACATATACCTCAGTGACCCTCAAGTCACCTACCTCAGACACAAGGCCCTACACTCAGGCTGGGAGGACAGCCCTACCTCAGATCCAAACTTGGATCCTACCTCAGAGAGCAACACTCTCCTACCTCATGCACTTACGCCCTACAGCTTAGATACTCACCTGGATCCTACCTCAGAGAGCAACACTCTACTACCTAAGTGACAAATTTATCACATATCTCAGGCACAAAGTGCCCTACTCATAGATTTAGATCTACTGAATCATATAGGAAGTTAATACAAATTGTTTTAAGAAAAACAAAAACAACAGACTCAGAGAAGTATCTCTGAGTCAACTTTGCTGGACTGAGTAGATATCAGTCCAGTGCACTTGCTGTAGAAGGAATCAATCTTCTTCTACAACTCAAACTTTTCTGCTGCACAGATAAGTAGCTACCAACTTGCCGAAGAGATGAATCAGTTACACTATTCTGATGATAACAAACATGACGAACTTTGAAGTGCTTCAGCTATCTTTCCTTGTCTTCATGCTAACTTTGCGGTTCTTTAACTTTCAAGCTTGACGGGAAGAAAAAATCAAGCTAGTTTCTCTTAGCTGTTTAGCTCTTAATTGTCTCAGCGCTTCCTACTTTATTAGAAGCATTGAGTGAATCTGCTTCACACAACGCTGACTTAGAGAAATCCAGCCATTTTTGTCTCTGCTATCTCAGCGGTCTCAACGCTATCTTCTCAGCTGTTTCAGCTATCTCAGCGATCTCAACGCTATCTTCTAAGTTGTCTCAGCTGTCTCAGCTGTCTCAGCGGTCTCAACGCCTTCTTCTCAGTGGTCTTAGTGCTTTTGCCTTAGACAGATTTTCTGGCTTTAGCTGCGTTCGATGATCTGTGTGCTGAGCTCGACTAACTTTAATCTTCTCAGCGGTCTCAACGCCTTCTTCTTTGCAGACTTACTGCTTTTTGCCTTGGTTGATTTTTCTGGCTTTAGCTTAACAAGTGTTGAGCTGAGTTCGACAATTTGTAAGCTGAGCTCGACGAACTTCAAGTTGAGCTAGACGAAAGTTGAAACCTGAACTCTTGTGCTTATCCCACGAAATGTTGAGTTGAGCTCGACATCCAGCATGCTAAGCTCGATGACCTTCGAGCTGAGCTCGATGAAATTTGAGTTCACTACCAAAACTCATTTTCTTCACTTGTCCAATCATGGACTACCTGCATGCATGAACTAAAGCACACATCAAATACATTATGCTCCTTAGTATGATTGGTGATGTGATAGTTTGTTTTGTATTTAAGCTATTAGAGTATTGTTTAGATCTTTATTGTGCAAATCTTGTCTTATTAGCTTATATGTCCCCTTCTCTAGTATTTATTTATGCCACTAATATTTTTGTGCTCTTTTGCAGGCTTTCACAATTTTCAGCCAAAATGACCTGACACGGCCACCAACACGGCCGTGTCATGGGGCGTGTCACCTGTTCCCAAAGAATTAACCACCAGAGGAAAGTCCAGAGTTCATCCCGACCAGGACACGGCCTCCAACACGGCCGTGTCGCAGGCCGTATCAAGCTGGCCGTGTCAATATGAACCGTGACACCAGGAGTCGATGACTTTCCAGCGAAGGACACGACCACCAACACGGCCGTGTCTCCAGGCGTATTGCCACCTCATCAATGCATGTAGCCCGCCATTAATGCACCCCCATCAAATCCCATCAACCACAGAGGACACGGCTACCAACACGGCCATGTCTTCGACCGTGTCAGCATGGGCGTGTCCGCCGATTCGACGTTGCAATGATCATTTCCAGACAGAACTAGAGCCCGAAGTCAACTAGCACAAGACATGATGGCGACGGCCACCACGACGGCCAATTGGGTGATGAAGCCGACGAACATGGCAGTGTTACGATTGATGGCGACGGCCACCACGACGGCCAATTGGGTGATGAAGACGATGACCATGGCGGTGTGACCGTGACAGAAGATGACGACGATGCTCCACCTTCAAGAGACTTGTGGCGCCGTAGCGGGCATGGCTACAATCTTCTCCCACGCAACAAAAATAAGCTTTGAATTTATTTTATTATTTGGTCTGCCTTTATCTGGTTATATGTGGTATTTGACACTATGTTATTTTGTCATTTCATTTTCTGCAACATTTTTATTTTGGGCTGCTAATAGCCACATGGTTGTAAGCCTTATAAAAGGCTACATTATCATTTGTTATGAAGGCTAATATTGAAATCAATTAAGAATTCCTCCAACCCTAAATTTTCTATCTCCCCTCCCTCTCTTCTAGCCGCCGACCCCCTTCTTCTTCCTCTTCTTCTTCTTGGCCACACCCCCCCTTCTCTCTCTCTTCTTCTTCTCATTTCCTCCCTCATCCCTCTTCCTACTACATCCTCTCATCTACGTGTCCATCCCTTTCTTTCAAAGGTGGTCGGCCAACCTTGGGGAGGAAGATCTCGTGCAAGGAAGAATCAAGGTTGGGGTAATCAACCACGGCGAGAAGCGAAGGAGGCGAACAAGATCTTCATCCGTTGCGCGTTTCTCGTGGATTCCAAAAGGGAAGAGCGATCGTACTTTGTGGATCCAACATCTCGGATCTACGTTTTCGAGTGGGGTAACGAAATTCCTACCTAAGATATTCTCTTCTTTGATTAATTCTTGTGGTGGACGGATTTTGCGTGATTTCTCGAATTGCTAAATTTTCGCGGTGTTCCTAAAAATAGATTTGAGATTTTTAGTTGGTTTTCCGAAAAGATCTCGCGAGAGGATTGGCGCTCCTCGCTTTTGTTTTGTTGGGATAGATCCTACCGTTTTTTCGAATCGTGAATTTTTTTGGTGGATCTATTTTGGTACAACTCCAAAGCTCGATCAGAATTAATATTATTACATTTAGCCGGAAAGGATTTTGGCCTATAGCCATTCTCCGTTCCACTTGCGGATCGGCTATCCGTATGTTAGCACGAACGATAAAAAAACAATCATTGTGGTCGCTGCGTTGCGTTTGTGTGCCGGTTAGGGAGCGATAACGTTGCCAAGGCTGTAGTCACGCCCTCCGTGTAGGATCCCAAAGGCCTAGCCTACATCAATTTGGTGTCAAAGCGAGGTTGTGTTGATTTCTCAATCGACACCGTCCTTATGCTCCCCTGTCTTAGGACGTCGACCCACACTTGGTCGTGCACGTTTTCGTAATCACCAAATTTGAATTTCTCTATTTGGTCTGCATATAACAAAAAAAATAATTTTGCAAAAAAAGAAGTATAAAAAAATCTGAATTTTCTACCTATTTTTCTAAGCATTTAAGTCAAAAAAATATTTTTGTTCTCAAAGTCATTAAGCGTATAAAAATCCTGATTTATAAAATTCTTGTCCAAACAGTCTCTTATCTAGGTGAGACACCCTGTATCTGTGTTGTTCATGCGCACGAGGCTTGGCACGGAGTATTCTCCATCCACATCACACATGGCCGACCATCATGATGATGGTGAGCCCGCTCATGCAACAATCGCGGCGCTTAGGGAAGATTTTAACACTAGGTTCGATGCACTCACTCAGTTAATACAAGGGTTGGCTGTAAATCAGGCGGCGCCTCGAAATCTCGGCTTTGGGATAAATCGACCGGGGCAGCCACCCCATCCCGCCAACTAACGAGAAGAGCGACAAAATCTCCCTCGTGATCCGGATTATGAGTACGCACCCCGAGCCCCATATGAGTTCGACTTAACTAGGGCCGTTAAAATGGAATCACCGTCCTACGATGGCATGGGTGAACCCCCAACTTTTTCTAAACTGGATCATGGATATTGAGTGCTATTTTGAGTGGCATAACCTGACAGACGTTGAGAAGGTACGAGTAGCACGAATGAAACTTCTGGGTAGAGCCAAAACGTTCTGGTTGAACGATGAAAGGCGTCTAGGCACCGTAAATGGAGCACCCCCAATTCGGTGGGCCGCCATAAAGGCACTCCTGCATGACCAATATGTCCCGGCATATCACCGGACCCAAATGTTCGACGAGCTAGCCACCCTTCGTCAAGGGGGACAATCGGTAGCGGAGTACATGGGACGACTCAATGATATGATGGTGCGTTGTGATATACGAGAAATGCCCGAGGTCACACTATCTCGTTTCCGTAAGGTACTTAACACGGACATCCAAGGCAAGCTTTTGCGTTATGGTCACACGGACATTAACACAACATTCAATGCAGCTCTAGATATAGAAAAGCACAATGGCAACAAGTCCAAGGGTCGGGCATTCCAGAAAGGAAAATCCATCTTAGGACACCCACCTTTGTCATCCATGCGAGACAAAGGAAAGTTCCGATCGACGGACTCAAGTTCCATAGTAATTACCGCTAGGAACAATAAAAATCCCAATGGTGAGAGAGTCCCCGTAGGACGAATTAATAAGACTAATGCTACCTGTTATTCGTGCGGAATTCAAGGACACTACGCTAGTGAGTGTCCCACTAAGAGTAAACCACTGGCACTATTAGATACCACGTCTGACCCCGCCGAGATCGTTTATGAAGCCGGTACTGAGTCTGACGCCGAGCCGAGTGATATTGACGACGACTCGTTTATGATGGTTATGAGATGTATTCTGAATACACCGCGAGCGACGGACAATTACGATCAGACGAATATCTTCTCGGTAAATTTTAAGAACGGTGACAAGTGGTGTAAGTTAATAATCGATAGCGGTAGTTGTATGAACGTCGTTTCGGAGAATGTCATCACTCGAATACACTTAGTCACTGAGCCGCATCCACATCCGTATAAGATAGCATGGGTGAACAAAACGTCGATCACAATTTCTAAGCGATGTTTGGTACCGCTTACGGTGAAGAACTACGTCGATAAGGTGTGGTGTGATGTCATCCCTATGGATGTCTGTCACGTTCTACTTGGACGTCCATGGCTTTATGATTATGACGTGACCCATTTTGGCAAAGCCAACACCTACGAGTTCAAGTTCAATGGTAAGACCATTGTTTTGAAACCCACACCAATTAAGGACCCGTCGATTGCGTCCAAGGACACAGTGGTCCCTGCGGAAAGGAAAACGATAAGTCTTATAAGTAGGAAGGAGTTAGAACGTGAGACCTTTCTCGATGGCATCATATATGCGTTAGTATGTCTACAAGTACAGGAAGATTCACCATCTTTAGAGAACATACCGTTATCTCTGCGCACATTATTTGAATAATATAAGGACGTCTATCCGGTAGATTTACCTTCCAAGTTGCCACCAATCAGGGATATTCAACATGAAATTGACTTCGTCCCGGGCTCGTCCTTGCCTAACCTACCCCATTACCGACTTAATCCCTCCGCACATAATGAACTACAAATGTTAATTTCCGATTTATTAGCTAAAGGATTTATCCGCCATAGTAAAAGCCCTTGTGCCGTCCCTGCCTTGTTGGTACCGAAGAAAGATAAGTCTTGGAGGTTGTGTGTAGACTACTGGGCCATCAATAAAATAACTGTCAAGTATAGGTTTCCCATCCCCCGTTTGGACGATCTATTGGATATGTTGTCCGGTGCCACCGTGTTCTCAAAATTGGATTTAAAGAGTGGTTACCACCAAATAAGGATTCGGGAGGGAGACAAATGGAAAACAGCATTTAAATCTAAGGACGGGCTTTACGAGTGGTTAGTGCTAGGAGAGGGACTCACCAATGGACCAAGTACTTTCTCACGATTAATGACTCAAGTATTTAAGCCATACATGGGAAAATTTGTCGTAGTCTATTTCGATGATATTTTGGTGTTAGTACCTCGCCGATCGATCATGAAACTCATTTGCGGACAATCCTTACTACATTGCGCCAAGAGAACTTATATATTAATTTTAAGAAGTGTGCATTCGGTGTGACTTCCGTGGAAATCTTAGGATACATAGTGAACGCTGATGGAATACATGTTGACCCTAAGAAGGTCCAAGTAATTAGATAGTGGCCGGAGCCACAAAATATTCGGGAAGTTAGGAGTTTTCATGGATTGGCCACATTTTATCGACGATTCATTCGCAATTTTAGTAGTATCATGGCACCCATCACTGAGTGTATGAAGAAGGGTGATTTTATATGGACCAAATCGGCCGCTAGCGCATTTCAAATTATTAAGGATCGGATGTCCGAAGCCCCCCTACTACGGTTGCCGGATTTTAGTAAAGTGTTTGAATTATCATGGGACTCTTTGGGGATAGGAATTGGTGGAGTGTTAAGTCAAGAGGGACATCCGGTCGGATACTTCAGCGAGAAACTTGCGGGCCCAAAATTAAATTACTCTAATTATGATCGTGAGTTTTATGCCGTGATACGTTGTCTCCAACATTGGCGACACTATCTCATATCGAAAGAATTTGTAATCCTCTCAGATCATGAGGCGCTAAAATTTGTAAACTCTCAAGGTAAAATCAGCCCTCGGCACGCCAAATGGGTCTCCTATCTTTAGGAGTACACATTCATTATCAAGCACCTTAAGGGTACGTTAAATCTAGTGGCAGACGCCCTTAGTCGTGTCACCCTATTGTTATCTAAAATGGAGGTGACGGTAATAGGATTTGAACGCATTAAGGACGAGTATGTCCTATGCCCGGATTTTAAGGATATTTATTTAGCAGCTCAGGAACAGGCCCCCTCTACTATTTCAGCCTACTACATTCGTGACGGTTATTTATTCAAGCACACGCAATTGTGTATTCTCCGCTCGTCCCTGCGCCATTTTATTATATGGGAGTTACATAGTGGAGGTTTAGGTGGACACTTCGGTCGCGATAAAACGATCACGCTTGTGGAGGATAAATTCTTTTGGCCGGGTCTCAAGCCAATGGTCAACAAAATCGTAGGAAGCTGCCGCGTATGTCAATTAACTAAGGGTAACAATACCAATGCGGGCCTTTACACACCCCTTCCGATTCCCTCTGCCCCATGGGTGGATGTTAGCATGGACTTCATATTGGGCCTCCCACTGACATTTCAGCGTCACGATTCCATCTTGGTCGTAGTGGACCGATTCTCTAAAATGGCTTATTTTATCGCTTGTCATAGTACCAACGATGCTTCCCATGTCGCTAAGTTGTATTTTAAGGAGGTCGTAGCTCATCGAGGTGTCCCCAAAACCATCATGACCGATAGAGATGTTAAGTTTACTAGCTACTTTTGGAAGACACTTTGGAAGTTGTTGGGCACGAGGCTTATGTTTTCGTCGGCCTACCACCCCCAAACGGATGGGCAAACGGAAGTTGTTAACCGTAGTTTGGGAGGATTACTTCGTTGCTTGGTGGGCGATCATAAGTGTACATGGGATCTTATTCTCCCCCACGCTCAGTTAGCCTATAATAATTCTAAGAATAGGTCCACCGGGTTATCGCCAAATGAGATCATGCATGGATATAAGGCGCCCGTGCCTCTTGATTTGATTCCGTTACCACCATCATTTAAATCAAGTCAATTTGCACAGGACTTCGCCTCACACGTTCACACTCTCCATGAGCACATTGACAAGATGTTAGCTAAACAATATGCTATTTATCAATCGAATGCTAACATACATAAGCGAGCAGTCCCCTTAAAGATTGGTGATTTGGTAATGGTACGTCTTATCCCTGAATGGTTGCCCTCGGGCACCATAAAAAAATTAGCGAATAAGAGAGCCAGTCGTTTTCGAGTTATGAAGAAGCTAGGTGAAAATGCATATTTATTACAGTTACCCGCTGAGTGGGGAATCTCCCCTTTTTTTAACATTTCGGATTTAACGCTTTATGTCGCTCCACCACCTGAATTGTCAGTCTCTCCGTTTCATATTTCCACTATACCGTCTAAAGGGGTGGGGGTGCGAATATTTCTGGACCGCTCTCCCTTTCGGATTCTTCGGGAGGTACGTTGTCTATTGATGATGCAACTTGTTTTTCTTCTTCGCCTAACGCTTTTCCAAGGTTCCCCCGAACCGATTTCTTGCCTGACAAGATTTTGCAGGATGCGGTGTTTTCTACTCCCGACGGCGACATTCACAGGTTTTTGGTCAGATGGCGTGGTCGTCCAGCTTCGGATGACTCTTGGATTTCTTCGGCAGACCTGGCTCTTCTCGATGCAGATCTCCTCCACCGTTACTGTCCAGCCCACTCATCGGTGATGAGTCCTTTTGAGAGCGGGAGGATTGATTGAGACGGCCACCACGACGGCCAATTGGGTGATGAAGCCGACGACCATGGCGGTGTTACAATTGATGGCGACGGCCACCACGACGGCCAATTGGGTGATGAAGACGACGACCATGGCGGTGTGACCGTGACAGAAGTTGACGACGATGCTCAACCATCAAGAGACTTGCGGCGCCGTAGCGGGCACGGCTACAATCTTCGCCCACGCAACAAAAATAAGCTTTGAATTTATTTTATTATTTGGTCTGCCTTTATCTGGTTATATGTGGTATTTGACATTATGTTATTTTGTCATTTCATTTTCTGCAACATTTTTATTTTGGGCTGCTAATAGCCACATGGTTGTAAGCCTTATATAAGGCCACATTATCATTTGTTATGAAGGCTAATATTGAAATCAATTAAGAATTCCTCCAACCCTAAATTTTCTATCTCCCCTCCCTCTCTTCTAGCCGTCGGCCCCCTTCTTCTTCCTCTTCTTCTTCTTGGCCGCACCCCCCCCCCCCTTCTCTCTCTCTTCTTCTTCTCATTTCCTCCCTCATCCCTCTTCCTACTACATCCTCTCATCTACGTGTCCATCCCTTTCTTTCAAAGGTGGTCGGCCAACCTTGGGGAGGAAGATCTCGTGCAAGGAAGAATCAAGGTTGGGGTAATCAACCACGGCGAGAAGCGAAGGAGGCGAACAAGATCTTCATCCGTGGCGCATTTCTCGTGGATTCCAAAAGGGAAGAGAGATCGTACTTTGTGGATCCAGCATCTCAGATCTACGTTTTTGAGCGGGTTAATGAAATTCCTACCTAAGAGATTCTCTTCTTTGATTAATTCTTGTGGTGGACGAATTTTGCGTGATTTCTCGAATTGCTAAATTTTCGCGGTGTTCCTAAAAATAGATTGGAGATTTTCAGTTGGTTTTCTGAAAAGATCTCGCGAGAGGATTGGCGCTCCTCGCTTTTGTTTTGTTGGGATAGATACTACCGTTTTTTCGAATTGTGAATTTTTTTTGGTGGATCTATTTTGGTACAACTCCAAAGCTCGATTGGAATTAATATTATTCCATTTAGCCGGAAAGGATTTTGGCCTATAGCCATTCTCCGTTCCACTTGCGGATCGGCTATCCGTATGTTAGCACGAACGATAAAAAACAATCATTGTGGTCGCTGCGTTGCGTTTGTGTGTTGGTTAGGGAGCGATAACGTTGCCAAGGTTGTAGTCACGCCCTCCGTGTAGGATTCCAAAGGCCTAGCCTACATCAAGACACGGCCACCAACACGGCCGTGTCGCCGGCTGTGTCACCTCCTCTTGAATTTCTATAAATTCAGACCCCCCTTGAGTCCATATAATGTTTGTTGAGTGGGGGAGGTGCTGCCCTTTTGGTTTCTGAAGTTTTTCATGCTTTTTGTCTCTCTCTCTCTGTCTCTCCTTCTCATTTTAGTTTTTCCTAATTCTAGTTTAGTTTAAGTTTTTGTAGTAGCCTTTGTAATTCTTTAGCTACTAATTGTAGGGCTTGAATAGGATTTTACTTTCCATGCACTTGTAATCTTTTGTTTTCACGTTGTAAGATTCTTGTTTTCATTAATAGAGAAGTGTTGTTTTCTCTTCCCTTTCTAATTTGTGCTCTTTATGCTGCTTCACTACTCATCCACCTCTCCTTCACTTCATCATGAGTAACTAATCCTCCTTGTACTCGATCTTGATGATCCGATGTTCGAGTGATTAAGTTATGATGTGAAAGTGAGCTGTTAGATCAGGAATACTCTAGAGGGGGGGGGGGTGAATAGAGTATTCAAGGTTTATAAAATTTTCTTCTAATTTAATCTAGTGCAGGAACAAAATAAAACAACAATCCTAACAAATAGCCACAACACAAAAAATAAAAGAAAAGAGCAATCCAGACAACAGAAGAATTTATAGTGGTTTCCCTAAACTTGGGTACATCCACTTTTCTACCACCTTGGTAGGAATCCACTAAGATTTTTGATCAGGTGTCTGACACCAATGAGCTTTTGATCAGGTGCTCAAAAACCAATCCTCCAGTCTTTTGGAAGGAGACTTGTGAACCAGAATAATTTTGAAGGGAATTAAAACCCTATATAGAGGTGGGGATGAGAGAGTGATGAAAGTCTTCTTTTCTCAATCACAATGAGAAGACTATGTGGATTCAGTGATGTTGTCAAAGCTTCCCTTAAGATGAAAAAGGGTTCAGGCTGGGAAGCTTTGCACAGGGTGAGTAGGCCTTCAATCTACAGCCTTGACCAGAGAAATCTCCAGGAACTTCTTTGACAGATGGATTTCTTGTTGTCCTTTGAAGTGTCCTGCAGAGATGAAGTAGGAAGACTCTTGATATTTGATTGATTGTTCTTCTTCTTCAGGAAACAGATGTTCTTCTGCTCTTGGGCTTGTTTTCTGTAAGCATAGTTCTTTTTGAGAAGGAGCAGAGATAGCAAGATCCTTATTTTTCAGACTGATTGTATTTTTTTCTGTGTGTCTATCTCTCGTGTTCTTTTGTATTCTGTCTTCTGTTACAGGAAGAAGAGAGAAAATCTCTTTTGTATTTTCTGTCAAAAATGGTCTTTTGAAATTTTGAAATCTTCTATAATCAATGCCGACGGCTTAGAGAATAAACAATATTGAATTATTTCCCCAACTGTCCCATGAAAAAACATCAGACAATAATCTTGGAGAATACCATAATAATTGCTCTTCTAACGGTTATATTCAGAGAATATTAGAGCACTAATTACTCAGGAATTATTGCAATAGAATGTGGACAGAAGGATGGAAAAATGACTAAGTCTGGATTCGTCGAACTGATAGTAGAAATTGTCGATCTGAGTCCACAGTTCGTCGAGCTGAGTTGCTGAGTTCATCGACCAGATGACTTCTGTTCGTCGAGCTGAGCTCCAAGATCGTCGAGCTAAAGCAGAAAACTGCATTATCCATACATGCTTATTCTGTGTCTCAAGTTCGTCGAGCTGAGATTGTAACTTCGTCGACTGGAGATGATTCTGGACTTGGAATAATTTCAAATTCTTCTGGATGAAAGTGTTGAAGTGAAGTATCCAGAATTCATCGATCTAAGAATTTATTTCGTCGAGCTGAGGATCACTAACTGCTGCTAGATAACTCTAGCTATTATGATCATAGTTTGTCGAGCTGAGAATCCTGAGTTTGTCGACTGGAGATGATTCTGGACTTAGAAAAATTAAGAAGTTTCTGGTTGAAGTACTGGATCCAAAAATCGTCGACCAAAGAACTAAGTTCGTCGACCTGAGTCTAGAGAATAACTAAACTTGGAATGATGAAGGTTGAGTCCAAAGATCGTCAACCTGGGAATGAAGTTCGTCGAGCTCAGCTCAGAGAATTTTTCTCTGTGATCGTCAAGCTGAGCATGACTATCGTCGATCTGAGTTCGATGAACGTAGAACTCATTTTACTTGGTCTCTAGAAAATCTCTAAGTCTTTGAGTCTCTGGAAGTATGATGATGGCTGGTCTATGTGATGTTGCTATTGAGGACTTGGCCTAGGCTCTAGGACACAACCATGACCCTGGCTATAGATTGTGGGTCATATGATCCTAAGTTAGTGAACCTAGCCCAAATCAAACTACAGATCCAACAATCTCCCCCTATTTGGGTTAGGTCACTAATTACAGACTCATACTCAAACTGAAAATAAACAAAGCAGAAAAAGCATATATCTGGCAGAGATCAAGAACAGATGCAGCAGATATATATATATATATATATATATATATATATATATATATATATATATATATATATATATATATATATATATATATATATATATATATATATATAAGATTTGTTCAGAATATAGAGCAGTTATAGATAATTGTAGAAAATAAAAGAGTTCAAAATTTACTTATTCTATCTCTTTTCCTTTGGCATTTATCCTTGCTCTTCTCTCCAGGCTTTGTAAACACAATCTCTCTGTTTGGATCTGAAGCTTGCACTTTTGTCATGGTCATATCATCAGCCCCTAAAATCTTCAAAGATGTGGCTGTGGGGATAACTCCTTCTGGTTGTAACTTCATGTAGTCATCCACATTGAAAAACTTGTTAACTTTTTCATACCTCTTAAGCACTTCTTTCTTGTACTTAGACATTGTGGAATATTCAGAAGGATCTTTTCCTTCAGCTTTGGCTTTGTTAATCATAGAAAGGCCTACTAGTTTCTGGAACCTGGCCATTCTAGCAGTAGTAGTTGTTTCTGGATCTTCAAAAGGAACGGGAGGAGAAGATGGTCTTTTAGAACTTTCAGCTTTTTGATCTGTAGAGAATGTTTGCTGCTGTGGTTGATGTTGTTGTTGTTCCTGCTTGCATGAGAAATGATGCTGCCTATGCTGGCTGCTTCCAGAAGATGATCTCCCATGGTGTCTCTGATATGTTTGAACAGGGGCAGATCTTTGAGAACTAGAACCTGAAGCATCAGCAGCTGGAGGAGGTGGATCTTTTCTGAATTTTTAAACTGGAGGAGGAGAGTAACTTCTGCTTTTCTTCCTCTCCTTTTGCTGATTTTTGGATATGCACATCCAAGATGGCATCCCTTTGTAAGGAGTTATGTTCTGGAGGATATAATAGGGAGTGTCATTGTTTGGATTTGGCTTTGGAGCAGGAGGAGGAGCTTTTATTTTCTTGGAAACTGGCTTCCTCTTGGGCTCATCATCAGAATCATCATCCTCATCCTCACCATTATCATCAGATCTCTGAGGGTTATCATATAAATCATTTAAAGCTTTTAGAACCTCAGTAGAAATGATAAGCTTTTCAGGTAGAGAGGGAGCTGGAGCAGGAATATCAACAGGAGCTGGAGGAGAAGCCACAAGAGAAGATGGAGAACTAATTTTGACAGTGCTTTCAGCAGCCGCCTTTTCATCTTCTTCAATGTCAGCTAAGATCAAGTCATCCAGATCTGGCATTGGAGAGTCATCCATAACAAAACTAGGTGCAGAAGAAATTGCTGGAGAAGATGGAATGACTATTGGTTTTGGAACAACAAAGCTGTCACTGAGTTGCTTAGCAACTTTTGGACTAATAGGAGAAGTATAGGGGACAATAGCCAAGGATGGCTTGGTATACTCTGCTGGAGGAAATCTCAAATATGCAGTATCAAAAATGCTAAACAAATTAACTATATCTACTGTGAGATTTAAAATGAAATCACCAGCTATAATAATGTCCTCAGTAACTGACTCTTCTATGTCCATGTCAGTATCAATAAAATTAATAAAATCAAGTATATATGTATCATCTGTTGTTGCTACCTCTGCATCTGCAAGAGCTGGAGTTGCTGTTGCTGGAACTGCTGCTTCTGCTGGAGCTGCTGCAGCTTCATCATCTAGCATCTCCATATGCCTGGTTTCAGTGGTAACTGGAGCCAGGCCCCTAAATGAAGTGGGGGCAGCAGTGAAGGCAGAGAGTTGAGCAGATAGGGTGGAGATAGAAGTAGCAAGATGTGTAATGGCCTCTGCCATAAGAGATTTGAGTAGAGGAGTGATGAGAGTAGTTACAGAGGAGATGGTGGAGGGATCCAAAGGTGGAGTGGTAGATGTTTCAGTAGAATGTTGGGTGGAGACATTTGGAGGGATGGTAGTTGTTGGAGATGATGGAGGGATGTCATTAAGCATGTGTGAATCTGGAGGGGAGGGAGAGTTGAGGGGGGAAGTCAGAAGATCAAAAGTTAGAATGGAGGACATGTGAGGTGGAGGAGGAGATGAAGGTGATGTTGGAGCTCGTAGATCATTGGTGGATTGGGGTGATTGAGGTGGAGTGAGTTGATGGTATTCCTATGTAGGATATGAGGGGATGTTGGTAAGATCTAAGGGTGGAGAGGTGGCAGAATATGTACCTAGAGTAGGAACATGAACTTGTTGGAGTTGTTGTTAGAGTTGTGGATATGGTTGAAGAGAGGGAGTATGAACTATGGAGGGTGATTGTTGTTAAGTTGCTGGAAGGGATGGAGGTGTGGGGATGATCACTTTAGTAGGGTGGGGAGTTGCTCTAGCAGCCCTTGTGCTTTCAGAAGCTGGGGTGGAAGAGGTTGAAGCCTTGGATAGCTTAGTTATGGTCCTCTCACACCTGCCAAACAAGGCACAGGTGAGCCTTTTGCTGGCATTTATGAATATGGTCTATGAGACCGGGGAGTCAGCAGCCTTCTCCTTCAAGAAGATCCTCAGGATCCTTCCAAAGCAAACTTCTTTCTTATTATTCTTTTTCCTTATTAGATCAAAGATGATTTGTACCCAATACACTTTCTTCTTATTGACCACTGCACACATGACCAAGAATTGATGTCTGGTGATGTAGTCATGGGTAGTGTGCTTGCCCAGCAAGACTTTTCCCCACTATATCTGCCAGAAACTTATATTCTGTAGATAGGTGCTTCTTCAACAACTTATTTGGGTTATCTCGAGCATAACCCATCAGACTCAACATCATATCATATTCTTCAGAATCTATATCCAGTTATTCTCCTCCATTTATCAAATCAAAAAATTCAGTCAAAACTACGGGAGTCAAAGAAACGATATTACCTGTAATTTTTCCTGTCATGGTCTTTTCCTCTGATGTAGATGAAGTATAGACCCATTCTCTAATTTGTGTTCCAGCCAGCTTTATTCTTGTTCTCATTAGGTTTTTCAAATTCTGTTCTTCCAGTAGAGTCATAATGTTCAGAAAAGTTAGATCCGAGTGTTGAAAGGAGTCGAAGTCGACATCAAATCCTGTGTCAAACTTCATAGCAGCTAGGGCTCCTGCTTGAATCGCCATGAAATCACCTACAAAAGAGAGAGAAATGGCGATCAAGTGCAAATGGAACAGAAAGCACAGGACGGAGGTTGAGGAAAACCTAGTTATAAGATTTTCTGGAATATGAATCGACAAACTCCGTTCCACGAAAAATAAGAAATTCTTCGACCTGAGATCGACGAAATAATTGATAGTGAAATAATTCGTCGAGCTCAGCTGGAAGAGTTGAAAACATTTCGTCGAGCTCCATTCGACGGTTTTCTTGAAGTAGATTTCGTCGATCTCCGGTCGACGAAAATAACTTCACTCACAAAGGGTTCGTCGACCTTTGTTTGACGAATATCTCCCGAACTTTCCCTAGTTCGTCAAGCTCTGTTCGACGAACTCTGGATAATTCGTCGAGTGCAGACAGAAATTAAACCAAATCTTCTCCATTAATCATTCCAAGCTTATTTATAAAGAATAAATGATTTCTCTCATCCAGAGTTTTGTTGAATATATCAGCTCTTTGTAAATCAGTGTAGATATAGACAAGATTAATTTTGTTTTTGTATACACACTCTCTAATGAAATGATGTCTAATGTCTATATCTTAGTACTACTGTGATGGACTGGATTCTGTGCTAGTGCTATAGCACTTGTGTTATCAAAAAAGAGAGTTGAATTATTTAAGTTGAGACCATAGTCTAGTAATAGATTTTGAATCCACAGCATCTGGGAATAATAGCTGTCAGCTACAATATAGTCAGCCTCAACAATTGAGGTAGACACAGATGACTATTTCTTGCAAAACCAAGATGCCAACCTCATACCAAGGAACTGACAAGTACCTGAGGTGCTTTTCCTATCAACCATGCATCCAGCAAAGTCAGTGTTGAAACCAAAAATTTGGTCTCTATGGAGTTCGGGGTCCCTAGAAAGGGGTGACCTCACACCTACTGCACCCGGAGGAACGTCACGGATCAAAGATCAAGAAGCTATAAACAGACCCTCGGCTCTAGCGTGGAGGTCCCACCTCACACCCGGGAGGCTGCCTGAGCACTTCCCCTCCCTAGCCAATGCTCGAGCTAGGGTGCCTTGGAGGAGCTCTCTCTACTCTACTAAGAAGAAGCTAAGGGAGGAGGAAGCAAGGAAAAGTCCCCCCTCAAAGGCACCCAAGGGGGTCTATTTATAGTTTTCTGGGAATGGCCTGCAAATAACCAACCTCCACTGATCTGAAAATTACTGGAATGCCCCCGGATTGGCCTGCCAACAGCCAAATCCCGCTGTTCTAAATAGCTAAATGCAGTCCTCCAGGGGCAGCCCCTCGAGCCGGGCGAGCAGGCGGCAAGGGGCGAGCTCGGCGGCCTGGGCTGGGTGAGCTCGACGGCCTGGGGCTGGGTGAGCTCGGAGGCCTGGGGCTGGGTGAGCTCGGTGGCCTGGGGTTGGGTGAGCTCGGCAGACTGGGTGAGCTCGGCGGACTGGGTGAGCTCGGCGGACTGGGTGAGCTCGGCGGCCTGGGGAGCTCGGCGGACTGGGTGAGCTCGGTAGACTGGGTGAGCTCAGTGGCCTAGGGCTGGGTGAGCTCGACGGCCTGGGGCTGTGTGAGCTCGGCGGCCTGGGGCTGGGTGAACTCGGCGGCCTGGGTGAGCTCGGCGGACTGGGTGAGCTCGGCGGACTGGGGCTGGGTGAGCTCGGCGGACTGGGTGAGCTCGGCGGCCTAGGTGAGCTCGTCGGACTGGGTGAGCTCGGCGACCTGGGGCTGGGTGAGCTCGGTGGCCTAGGGTTAGGTGAGCTCAGCGGACTGGGTGAGCTCGGCAGCCTGGGTGAGCTCGGCGGACTGGGTGAGCTCGGCAGCCTGGAGAGCTCGGCGGACTGGGTGAGCTCGGCAGACTAGGTGAGCTCGGCGGCCTGGGGCTGGGTGAGCTCGGCGGCCTGGGGCTGGGTGAGCTCGGCGGCCTGGGCGGAGCTCGGCGGCTTGGGGGAGCTCGGCGGCCTAGGGTGAGCTCGGCGGCCTGGGGGAGCTCGGCGGCCTGGGGTGAGCTCGGCGGCCTGGGGCGAGCTCGGCGGCCTGGAGTGAGCTCGGCGGCCTGGGGTGAGCTCGGTGGCCTGGGGTGAGCTCGGCGGCCTGGGGGGAGCTCGACGGCCTGGGGT
Source organism: Platanthera guangdongensis (assembly GCA_039583875.1). Taxonomy (NCBI): domain Eukaryota; kingdom Viridiplantae; phylum Streptophyta; class Magnoliopsida; order Asparagales; family Orchidaceae; genus Platanthera; species Platanthera guangdongensis. Next base: position 27,569,732 of record CM077165.1, on the reverse strand, counting down.
GAGCTCGGCGTCCTGGGGTGAGCTCGACGGCCTGGGGGAGCTCGGCGGCATGGGGGAGCTCGGCGGCCTGTGGGCTGGGGCGGCTTGGACGGCTTGACCGACTTCTCAAGAGTGCCTTGGGGGGGGGAGAAATATTTTCTCCCCCTACTAGTATGTTATACATGTTCATCCAAAATTGGCCCCTAGGAGTGCAAAACTCCTAAAAAGCTTAAAAACGTGCATGCCTTGTTTAGGGTCCACTCTTCGCAAATGCAGGGTTGTACACAATCCCCGCTCTTTTCGAGGTTGGCACAAGCTCGGAAAGAAACATCCAACCCAACGTATTCGCGGAGTGGCCTTGAGCCAAAAAGTACCGGGCCCCTCCCAGGAGAGTCAACCTGTCAAGCCAGCTAATGGGAGCCTAGGTGACGGGACGGCCTCGGGGTAAAAAACACTTAGATTCCGGCTCACACGGCCTGGGTGACTTGGCCTCCATGAGAGATCAACCTGCCCTGCCAGCTAGTGAGAGCCTGGCAGCGGAATCCATCTCGGGGTTAAAAGGACTTAGCCTCCATGAGAGATCAACCTGCCCTGCCAGCTAGTGAGAGCCTGGTAGCGGAATCCATCTCGGAGCTAAAAGTACTTAGCCTCCACGAGAGATCATCCTGCCCTGCCAGCTAGTAAGAGCCTGGCAGCGGAATCCATCTCGGAGCTAAAAGGACTTAGCCTCCACGAGAGATCAACCTGCCCTGCCAACTTGTGAGAGCCTGGCAGCGGAATCCATTTCGGAGCTAAAAGGACTTAGCCTCCACGAGAGATCAACCTACCCTGCCAGCTAGTGAGAGCCTGGCAGCGGAATCCATCTCGGAGCTAAAAGGACTTAGCCTCCACAAGAGATCAACCTGCCCTTCCAGCTAGTGAGAGCCTGACAGCAGAATCCATCTCGGTACTAAAAGGACTTAGCCTCCACGAGAGATCAACCTGCCCTGCCAGCTAGTGAGAGCCTGACATCGGAATCCATCTCGAAGCTGGACTTAGCCTCCACGAGAGATCAACCTGCCCTGCCAGCTAGTGAGAGCCTGGCAGCGGAATCCATCTCGGAGCTAAAAGGACTTAGCCTCCACGAGAGATCAACCTGCCCTGCCAGCTAGTGAGAGCCTGGAAGCGAAATCCATTTCGGAGCTAAAATGACTTAGCCTCCACGAGTGATCAACCTGCCCTGCCAGCTAGTGAGAGCCTGGCAGCGGAATCCATCTCGGAGCTAAAAGGACTTAGCCTCCACGAGAGATCAACCTGCCCTGCCAGCTAGTGAGAGCCTAGCAGCGGAATCCATCTCGGAGCTAAAAGGACTTAGCCTCCACGAGAGATCAACCTGCCTTGCAAGCTAGTGAGAGCCTGACATCGGAATCCATCTCGGAGCTAAAAGGACTTAGCCTCCACGAGAGATCAACCTGCCCTGCCAGCTAGTGAGAGCGTGGCAGCGGAATCCATCTCGGAGCTAAAAGGACTTAGCCTCCACGAGAGATCAACCTGCCCTGCCAACTAGTGAGAGCCTGGCAGCGGAATCCATCTCGGAGCTAAAAGGACTTGGCCTCCACGAGAGATCAACCTGCCCTGCCAGCTGGTGAGGGCCTGATAGTGGAATCCATCTCGGGGCTAAAAGGACTTAGCCTCCACGAGAGATCAACCTGCCCTGCCAGCTAGTGAGAGCCTGGCAGCGGAATCCATCTCGGAGCGAGATCTTTCATGGACCATAAATATTTTTCTGTGGTTTTTATCATTAATCACAGCTGATACAACAGAAGTTATGTTCATTACAAAGAGATGATTCACTTCTCTCTTACCTCCCTCTTCCCCCGTGAATCATCCAATCCTTCCCCGGCTGCCCACATCAACCCTGTCCACACATCTCTCCTCTGCTACCTCGAGTTGGACTTCTTCAATCCGCACCGGGTCTTGCGCTTGTTGAGGCTGATGAGGTTGCGGTGCTGGAGCTCTTGTCCTTCTCAACTCCAGAAATTCGGGGCAAGTAGATGTTGCGTGGCCTTCCTCCTGGTGGAACTCACAGTAGTGTAACTCTACTATGACTCTTCTCCTTCCCGTGGGGTTCCTCCTCTCCCTTCGACCAATTTCCATCGCATGCTGTGGTGGGGGTAGGAGTTCCCTAGGGGCTTGCCTTTGGAAGTTGAACCTCCCTCGGCATTCATGAAAATACCCCCACCTTGGTTGTGACCTCTTCCTGGACCCTGAATGGGTCCTCCCTGCTGCCTCCAACCTGGTTCTGGACCCTCGTGTCCCTGGAACCCCTGAGCTCTCTGCTCCTCTCTCCTTCTTCCTTCCTGATGTCTTGCGTCTCCTTGCTCCTTCGACTCCGCCTCTGTTAGCCTTGCCAACCTTTTGACAAATGATGGTTGGCGGCCTCCATAGCTATCTCCTCTGCCGCCCTTTCCATCAGCTCTTCAAAGGAAAGGGGGGCCTTCCGGGTCAAGCTCATCTTGAAGAAGCCCTCCTTCAGCCCAATGGTGAAGGCCATCTAGAGAGCATACCCGTGCATCTCTTGGACCTCCAAGATCTCTTCTTGGAACCTGTCAACATAGCGGGCCAGCGACTCCTCGACCCACTGCCTTATCAGGAAGATGAACTCAGGACTCCTCTTCCTCTTCTTGGAGGTGGAGAAGCGAAGCTGGAAGCTCCGGCTCAAGTCCTCGAACCCGTAGATCGACCTTGGAGGGATTTGATGGAACCAGTCACTTGCCTTCTCCTTCAACGTGATCGCAAAGAGGTGACACTTGAAGGCATCTGTCATCGGCCTGATGGAGACCGCATCCTCGAACCATTACAGGTGCTGGACGGGATCATCCTTCCCGGAATTGTAAGCCATGTCTAGCTCTCTGAACCCCTCGGGAACGGGAGCTGAGATGATCAGTTCGCTGAAGGCTGACCCCCTAAGGGGTGGTCTAGCCACTTCTACTCGTGCAGCCTGCTCGCCTGGGAGGTTGGTACTTGCCGGGCTGGAGAACAGCACCCGGCCGGTGAGGTCTCGCTCGACCCCATCTCCCATCCTCTCCTTCCCTGGCCTTCTTCCTGGTGCACTTCCTTCTCCCACCGCTGGGGTCATCTCGCCTAGACCCCTGGGAGTCGGCTCGTCGAGAGGGGGAGCTAACTCTTGGGTTGTCGGGGTGGAGCTTCCACCTTGAGGAGCATTGCTGCGCAACATCTCCATGATGTCTTGGATGGAGGCCATGAACTCTTGCCTCCCCACAAAGGGTCCTGAGCTGGGGAGCTCGCCGAGATCATCACTACCTCCTTGACCTCCTGTCATGACACTCTCCCGAGATCTTCTGTGCTGGTCACTCTCCACGCTCACCGCACCAAAATATTGAAACCAAAAATTTGGTCTCTGTGGAGTTCGGGGTCCCTAGAAAGGGGTGACCTCACACCTACTGCAACCCGGAGGAACGTCACGGACCAAAGATCAAGAAGCTATAAACAGACCCTCGGCTCTAGCGTTGAGGTCCCACCTCACAACCGGAAGGCTGCCTGAACACTTCCCCTCCCTAGCCAATGCTCGAGCTAGGGTGCCTTGGAGGAGCTCTCTCTACTCTACCAAGAAGAAGCTAAGGGAGGACGAAGCAAGGAAAAGTCCCCCCTCAAAGGCACCCAAGGGGGTCTATTTATAGTTTTCTGGGAATGGCCTGCAAATAACCAACCTCCACTGCTCTGAAAATTACTGGAATGCCACCGGATTGGCCTGCCAACAGCCAAATCCCGCTGTTCTAAATAGCTAAATGCAGTCCTCCAGGGGCAGCCCCTCGAGCCGGGCGAGCAGGAGGCAAGAGGCGAGCTCGGCGGCCTGGGCTGGGTGAGCTCAGCGGCCTAGGGCTGGGTGAGCTCGGCAGCCTGGGGCTGGGTGAGCTCGGTGGCCTGGGGCTGGGTGAGCTCAGCGTACTGGGTGAGCTCGGCGAACTGGGTGAGCTCGGCGGACTGGGTGAGCTCGGCGGCCTGGGGAGCTCGGCGGACTGGGTGAGCTCGGCAGACTGTGTGAGCTCGGTGGCCTGGGGCTGGGTGAGCTCGACGGCCTGGGGCTGGGTGAGCTTGGCGGCCTGGGGCTGGGTGAGCTCGGCGGCGTGGGTGAGCTCGGCAGACTGGATGAGCTCGGCGTACTGGGGCTGGGTGAGCTCGGCGGCCTGGGTGAGCTCGTCGGACTGGGTGAGCTCGGCGACCTGGGGCTGGGTGAGCTCGGCGGCCTGGGGCTGGGTGAGCTCGGCGGACTGGGTGAGCTCGGCGGCCTGGGTGAGCTCGGCGGCCTGGGGCTGGGTGAGCTCGGCGGCCTGGGGCTGGGTGAGCTCGGCGGCCTGGTGGGAGCTCAGCGGCCTGGGGGAGCTCGACAGCCTGGGGTGAGCTCGGCGGCCTGGGGGAGCTCGGCGGCCTGGGGTGAGCTCGGTGGCCTGGGGTGAGCTCGGCTGCCTGGGGTGAGCTCGGTGGCCTGGGGTGAGCTCGGCGGCCTAGGGGGAGCTCGGCGGCCTGGGGGGAGCTCGGCGGCCTGGGGTGAGCTCGGTGGCCTGGGGTGAGCTTGACGGCCTGGGGGAGCTCGGCGGCCTGTGGGCTGGGGCGGCTTGGACGGCTTGACCGACTTCTCAAGAGTGCCTTGGGGGGGGGGAGAAATATTTTCTCCCCCTACTAGTATGTTCTACATGTTCATCCAAAATTGGCCCATAGGAGTGCAAAACTCCTAAAAAGCTTAAAAACGTGCATGCCTTGTTTAGGGTCCACTCTTCGCGAATACGGGGTTGTACAGTCAGCATCTGAAAATCCACTTAAATCAAATTCTGACTCAGCTGGATACCATAGGCATAGACTACGACAACTCTTTATATATCTCAAAATCCTTTTTAAGAAAATTAGATGAGATTCTTTTGGGTTCACTTGGAACCTAGCACAAAGGCATGCGACAAACATAATATCAGGCCTGCTTGCTGTAAGATATAGTAGGGACCCAACAATGCCGGTATATAATTTCTGGTCCACAGATTTCCCATGTGGATCAGAGTCTACTACAGTATTTGTAGCCAAGGGTGTTTTCTTTGTTGAGGCATCAGCCATCCCAAACTTTTTGATAAGCTCTTTTGCATATTTAGCTTGGGAGATGAAGATGCCATCAAGGAGCTGCTTCACTTGGAGACCAAGGAAGTACGAGAAATCACCCATGCTACTCATTTCAAATTTAGAATGCATGACGTCAGAGAAGCTCTTGCATAATTTGGAATCAGTAGACCCAAATATGATGTCATCTACATATATTTGTACTAACAATATTTGATCCTCATGATGTCTAGTGAAAAGTGTTCTATCTATTATGCGTCTAATGAATTTATGCTCTATCAAAAAGCTAGCTAGAGACTCATACCAAGCTCTTTGATCTTGCTTGAGACCATAAAGAGCTTTATACAATTTGAAAACATGATAAGGGTGAGTTGGAGAGATAAAACCTGAAGGTTGTTCAACATAAATCTCTTCTTTAAGTACTACATTCAGGAATGCACTTGAAAGAAATAGTGCCTATCACCTAGAGGGGGGGGGGGGTGAATAGGTGTTACTTTTTCTTGTTAAATTTAAGGCAGCAATTCTATACAACAAATGCAATTCTACAGCTATCACAACACAACAATCACAGATACAAACATTCCCAGAGTGCACACAGTATTTATAGTGGTTCCCCAAGGTTTGGGTACATCCACTTTCCCCCTTCGCCTATCTAGTAGTGTACTAGATTCGGCCTAACTTCAGCACTTCTCCTCAGATCCTCAGATCTTACCACTCAGAACCCCAAACAGGTTCCTACAACTCAGGAAATAAGCCCTACCACTCAGTCTTCAACAAGACCTACACTCAGAGACTACAACTCAGGCACCAGGCCCTATCTCAGTCTTCAACAAGACCTACACTCAGAGCACACAGTCTCCTACACTCAGCCTTTATAAAATAGGCTTACAACTCAGATCCCTTAGGATCCTACAAGAATTTTAATAATACAAGATAATTAACCACAACTCTGACTGAGAGCGAGGAGTTGCCTGGCTTCTTGATGAGTTCTTGAAAGAACTTGGCAGAGATCACCCTCCCTTGGCTTTCTTCAGAGCTTCTTGAATTAGAACACAGTAGGGTTGAATCTCCTGTGAAGATTATCTTCAATCAACTTCTGTCTTGAGATTCAGATCTCAATCTGAATCTTACTTTGCAGCCCGGTTCAGCAGCTGCACTTCTTAGAAGGAGCTCTCTCTCTAACTTCTTAGATCTTCTGTTGAAGGTCTTCTTCTTTTGTGTTGTTTTTCAATTGATTACTTAATCATCATTTCTGTCGAAGGAGAAAGGTCTTTAAATAGTCTTTCTCCAAGGTAACCGGCTGATCAGGTTTCTAACAACCTTCTGACAGCTCTGACAGTTGCAGTTGACCGGTTGAAATGGCAGTTGACAAGTCATCCAGTCACTTCTTGAAATCACTATCACTGTCTAAAAGTTTCGAGACAGAAAGTCATTATGTGTCGACACAAATAGACTAAGTGTCGACACAAGTGGACTAAGTGTCGACACTAGCCTTGATGGTGTCGACACAACTCCTTATGTTGTTGTAACAGCTTCTCGACACTGCTTCTTCACAATGTGTCGATACTGATCCTATGTGTCGACACAAGCCTTCTGTTGAATGTGTCGACACTGGTTGAGTGTGTCGACACAAATACTTCTTCTTCAATACTTAGTTGATTTCTGCTGTGTGTCGACACAACTCCTTTGTGTCGACACATGCCTTCTTGTCTTGAACTTGCTGAGTGTCGACACACCTCCTTTGTGTCGACACATGCCTTCATGTGTTGAAACTTGCTGAGTATCGACACATCTCTTTTGTGTCGACACAAGTACTTCAACTTTGTTGATGCTTTCTGAGTGTCGACACAGCCTCCTAGTGTCGACACATTTGATGTTGACAAAGTTTCTTTGGGTGTCGACACTGCCTCTAAGTGTCGACACATCTTATGTTGACAATTCTTCACAGTGTGTCGACACTGCCTGTATGTGTCGACACTTTTCTTCTGGTGTCGACTCTGCCTTCCTAGTGTCGACACAATTACTCCAAGTGACGACACAGTTTCTTTAGGTGTCGACAAAAGCCTTCTTAAGTGTCGACACTTTTCTTCTAGGTGTCGACACATGGAATTAGAAACTTTTCCTGCAATCCTGCAGTTACTTAACCTGCACAAATAAACTCAAAGCACATCAAATACACCTTGATGTATATCATTGAGTAGGGTGAGGCTTTTTCAAATCAGGTACATATATTCCAATGTACCCAACAATCTCCCCCTATTTGGAGAAGTCATAACCCTAGTCAATGATATACACCATACATAACAAATACTCAATATGATGTATAACAATATTAAATGACAGGGTAAATACTAAACATGTATAAACAAAACATGTATAATCAATTATCTCATAATCACAATGTAATAGATTGAATCATGAAACATTGTTTTTACAACTTCCAACATTTTCATTAATCAAAAGTTTACATAGAGTTTAATGCAAATGATTACAAATTGTAAACTTAAGAAAATTCTATCCTATGGATGCTCTGGTTCCTTGATAAAATTGCCCTTTCCAGATTGAATCTTTGCTTGAACTGGAGCTTCATTGTCATCAGCAGGCTTCTTTCCCTTAAAATCTTTCTTTTTCTGTTCTTCAACTATAATCTTCTGTCTCTCAAAATAATGATAAGGCTTAGGGAAATACTTGCTAGGCTCCTGTACATTAGGAGGTAGCTTCCCTAATTTAGCCTTCCTTCTGTATTGTACTATGGCCACTTGCCTAGCTTCATGCTTTTTCCATTCCTGGTCAGAATACCATTTGCCCCTCTCTAGGAAATTATCCTTTGCAGCCTTCCAAGCAGTTAATATTATATTCCTAGAGGTTGGGCTCCATTGCTCAAAGTCTGACCTTAATTCAGCCTGCTCTCTGAACCTTTTCTTAGATAATTGGGGCTCTTGTTCTTTTAGTACTACCTCTGGCACAAGCTATACAACTTTCTCAAGAATAACATTCTGATTACCCTCAGGAGGACTATACATAGATTGTACCTCCTGATGTATCATGTCAAAATCTGCAGGAGGATATATCACTTGAGCCACTTCGGCTTGTTCTCCTCCAAAATATGCAGGATTTGTCCCAGATTCTGCCACATTATCATCATCACATAAAGGTGGATATCCAAGGGTAGCTCTGATGGAGTTTGAAATCCATTTTGCATGATCAGAGCCGGCTTTGACTAACACCCTCTCCCCCTTTATGAGTTCTCTTTCTATATGATCCCTAAGATCACCTTTCTGGAATCTGATTTGAGCATTCAAATAGTTAACTCCATCTTTGTAAAAAGGTTTTAACCTTAGAAGCTTTTCAGTAATTACCTTTTGAGAATCTTTAATAGCAGTTTTAACAGCAGTGAGGCTCTCCTGTAAGTGCATGTCAAACTCTTCCTTGGCAGTAGCACTTATTGCAGTCTGAGCAGCTGCAAGATTCTTCATTTCAGTGACTATCACATTATGTGATTCAGTTAAATTTTCATTCATTCTGATCTAGTTTTCCAGAACATATCCTTGTTTGACTGTCATGTCATCAACCTGTGTCTTTATCTGCTCTTGATGAGTAGCCAGATAGACCACTACATTGCCTTATTTACGGAAACAATCAGTCATTTCCTTCTTGTTTTGATTCACTTCAAATCTGATGGACTTTATGTCTTGAGCTAAGGACAATTGTAATTCCTTATGATGCTCATCCATATAAGTTTCAAAAGCTTTTCTTTGCTCATCCATCTTGATTTGCAATGCCACCAACAGAGAACTATAATCATTTTTTGGAGCTTGTTGTGGAGCAACTGTTTGTAAAGCTTTCTTGTAGCTTTGTCTTCTTCTCTTGAAGACTTGTAACTTTCTTTTCTTGGCTCTAGCAGTCTCCTCCTGTGATCTCACATGCTCCCCCTCACGGTCTACCTGCTCCCCCTGAACAGCTGCTTTCTCTCCCTCTAAGTCAGTCTGTAAAAGATCAGGAAACATCTCTTCTAGTGTAAACTCCTCTTGAGGATGGACTGGAGAATCTCTTATTTCACCAACCACTTTATTAGCAACTGATGTGTCCTCCATGACAACATCTTCTGGTTGACTATATAACTGTGTATGCTGATCAACATCAAGTAATGATTCAGTCAAAACTTCATCCTCAATATTGAAATTTAATTGATTACTTCAGTGATTACCTCTAGAATTGTTTGTGTAGCCCTTTCACTATCTAGTTGAGTTGGCTCAACCACATGTAGAGGCTACCCCTGGAGTGGATTCAGGTGAATAGGGCTAGCTGATGGTAACTCCCCCTGCCTCTGGGCATCTTCTTGTCTTGCTGGTGACTGTCCAGCATTTCTTCCCTCTTCATCATCAGAACTAAAAATCACTTGCTCTTCTGAGCTACTTGAGGATTCAAAAGCCACAATGGCTTTCTTCTGCTTCTTCTTCTGAGGTGTTTCCTTATCTGGTGTAGGCATTTCTTTTGTCAATATTCTATCCCACCTTGAGAAAATTCTAATATCCATTCTCCTCATGTGGTTTATATTTGAACCTACAGCTTGGTTCATCACTTCAGGGATACTTCCAGCTAAGTATAAACTCAGAATTCTACCCAAATTGGGTTTCTTCAGACTCTCTTTTATCTTATCAAACATTACTGCTGACCAATCAGTATTAAGTTTGAAAATTATCCTTGACATCAAACTGAACATGTGAGCTGATATCCTACCATGCCCACCAGGCTTGCTCAGTATCACCTTGCCCACTATTTCAGATAAGAACTTGCCCTGCATGTTCATGCCTTTTCTATTGAAAACTGATCCAATCTTCAAGCTTGAATCTAAACCACACCATTTCATTGCCTCCCTTTTCTTTGATACAGGTACATCTTCCTCTTCTTTAGTTCTAGGGAGATGTATAATCTTTCTTAGACTTTTCAGGGTAATCTTGACTTTTGCCCCATGAACTTTGGACTTAATCTTGAGTCCAGATTCATCAAGAGTAGCTGCACTCAAGAATTCAAGGACTTCCTTCTTCCAGATCTTGATTGGTTCTAATACAAGATACTCTAATCCAATCTCTGCAATTAGGGTTACCACACCTTGGATTTCGGGTTCCGCGTCATCAAAGGCATGTCGGACGAGCTCATAACCTTCATTAATGTTCTCTTCTAGCTTGGGTGCCATTAGAGTTTGAAGAAATTTTGAATTTAGAGAAGAGAGATGTCGACAGACAAGTTTTGTCTCAGAACTATGGTGAGCGTGTCGACAAACAAAGGTGAAGAACTATTTATACCTTTCTAAAATCGAAGTTGAAAAGGCGCGTCAAAATACTTGAAATGTGTCGACACTGTTGAAAAGTGTCGACACTTACTTCTAATGTCTCGACAAATATGTTTCGACACAAATATAGTCGACAGAATATATGTGTCGACACTTATACATCTCAGCTCGACGATTAGTCGATACTTCACTCGACGAATGCTGTGTAAATCCTAAGTGTCGACACCACCCTGGATGTGTCGACACCTACTCTGGATGTGTCGACACTAAATCTCTGAAGTGTCGACACTTACTGTCTAGATGTGTCGACACCATTTCTCTGAAATGTAGACACCACTCCTATGTGTCGACACAGAGAACTCTGTGTGTCGACACTATTTTACTTAGCCAATTTTTTTTAAACTATTCTAAGTTTTTCATACCTAATTCAATTTTAAACTTATTGAATTTGGTTTCAACTGGGGGCTTAGTAAACATATCAGCTAACTGATTATCTGTCTTAACATACTCTAGGGAAATGTCTCCTTTTTCTACATATTCTCTAAGAAAATGGTATTTGATTTCTATGTGCTTAGTCCTACTATGGGAGGCAGGATTATTTGCAATAGAAATGGCACTTGTAGAATCACAAAATAAAGGTGTTCTACTTACTTGAATACCATAATCTTCTAGCTGGTGTTGTATCCATAGTAGTTGTGCACAGCAGCTTCCTGTAGCAACATACTGTGACTCATCTGTGGAGATGGCCACACTGGTCTGCTTCTTGCTACTCCATGACACCAGCCTTCCACCTAGAAATTGACAGGTTCCTGTAGTACTCTTCCTATCTTCCTTGCAGCCTGCAAAATCTGCATCTGAATAACCTGTCAGTACAAAATCTCCATTACTAGGGTACCAAAGGTCTAGTTAAGGTGTGCCCTTAAGATATCTCAAAATCCATTTGACTGCAGTCAGATGAGATTCTTTAGGGCATGCCTGATACCTAGCACAGACACATATAGCATACATGATATCTGGTCTACTAGCAGTCAAATATAGTAGGGAGCCAACTATCCATCTATACAAAGTCTCATATACAGGTTTCCCTGCATCATCTTTGCTTAGAGACATGCTTGACCCCATAGGAGTTTTCATTGTAGTGGATGACTCCATACCATACTTCTTAATCAACTCTAGGGTGAACTTAGACTGTCATATGGATAATCCATCTTCAGTATGTCTAACTTGGAGAGCCAAGAAGAACTTAAGTTCCCCCATACTGCTCATTTCAAATTGTCCTTGCATAAGTTTTGCAAATTTTATGCAAAGACTACTTTCTGTAGACCCAAATATTATGTCATCTACATAAATTTGGACTAAGATAATCTTTCCTCTGGATTCCCTAATGAATAGAGTCTTGTTTATTTTCTCCCTTGAGAATTTATTCTCAATGAAGAAACTAGACAGGGTTTCATACCAAGCCCTTGGGGCTTGTTTTAACTCATACAAAGCCTTCCTAAGTCTATATACATAATCAGGTTTAAGAGAATCAACAAAACCTGATTGCTGCTCTACATAGACTTCTTCCTTTAGATTTCCATTCAGAAAAGCTGACTTAACATCCATTTGATATACATTAAACCCTTGATGTGTTGCATAGGCTAGGAACATCCGTATTGCTTTCAGTTTTGCTACTGGAGCAAAGGTTTGATCAAAATCAATACCTTCTTCCTGCCTATATCCTTTTGCTACCAGCCTAGCTTTATTCTTTAAGATGATTCCATTCTCATCCAACTTGTTCCTAAAGATCCACTTAGTTCCAATAATGTTGTGGTCCTTGGGTTTAGGAACTATCTCGCAGACCTTGTATTTTTTGAATTGTTTCAGCTTCTCTTGCATGGCCTCAATCCAATGAGGGTCTAGGATTGCTTCTTCAAACTTCTTTGGTTCCACTTGGGATAAGAAGCTGGAGTAAAGAACTGTACTTAGATTCCTGCTCCTTGTTTGCACCCCTTGTCTGGGATCTCTAATTATTTGATTGGCTGGATGATCCTTTAAATGTCTGTTTGCTGGAGGCAGCCTGTCTTCAGGTTGTACAACTTCAGTCTCTTCATTTAGCTGCACCTCTTGGTCTTCTTCAGCATCAGGAGTATCTTGTACTACCCATGGAAAGCAGCCACCATCTTCCACTTGCTGACTTGCAGTAGAACCTTCTACAATGGTAAGCTTGTCCATCTTCTCAGTTACACCTGTAGAGCTGCAAACACTTCTTGGCAATTCATTGTTAACGAGTCTTGCTTCATCAAAAACTACATGAACAGACTCTTCTACAACTTGAGTACTCAAGTTGTAGACCCTATAAGCCTTCCTATTATTGCTGTACCCAACAAAGATCCTCTCTTGGGATTTGGCAACAAACTTGGTTATATAATACTTTCCATTGTTAATTATATAACACTTGCAACCAAAGATCCTGAAATAGGATAAATTTGGTTTTCTGCCCTTCACAATCTTATAGGGGGTCTTCTTGTGGCTCTTGGTGATAGTAGCCCTATTGATCATATGACAAGCAGTATTTATTGCCTCAGCCCAGAAATATTCTGGGAGAGAAGTGTAACTTAATAGGGTTCTACCAGCCTCTATCAAGGTTCTATTTTTCCTTTCAGCAATACCATTTTGCTGAGGTGTTCTTGGTGAGGAAAATTCCTGAAAAATTCCAAATTCTTCACACAGTTTTGTCATACTTTCAGACTGAAATTCAGTACCACGGTCACTTCTGATCTTGACCACTATACTGTCCAATTCATTCTGAATTTGTTTAACAAAACTATATAAGATACTTGGTGTTTCAGTTTTTTGCCTTAGGAAGAACACACAGGAATATCTTGAATAGTCATCTACTACCACAAATGTGTAGACCTTCCTACCTAGGCTGTGAACCGGCATAGGACCAAAAAGATCCATATGCAAGATGTATAGACACCTCACAGAATCCTTGTTCTCAAGGCTACGAAAGGTGGATTTGGTTTGCATGCATTTTTGACAAGCTGAGCATATATCATCCTTTATGCACTTAACTTGAGGACCATTCCTCACTAACTCTTGGCTAAAGAGTTGGCCAATTGCCTTATAGTTAAGATGAGCCAGCCTCTTGTGCCATTTAACACAATGTGAGACTCTTTCATCAGCTACAAGACAAATAGGAGAAACATTGTTCTCACACATAAAGTCTAGACAATAGACATTTCTCTTCCTATATCCTGTCAGAATGATCTTTTGATCACTTGACCTTATGATATGACAACCATTCTTGACAAATGAGATGTCATATCCTAAATCACTCAGCTGACTTATGCTAATTATGTTATGTTTTAAACCCTTTACATAAGTCACTTGAGTAATTGTAATAAGGTTATTAGAAATGTTGCCAAAGCATTTGGTGATTCCTTTTTCTGAACCACCAAAGGTAACTTTAGGACCATCCTTGATAGGTGTATAGTCCTTCAGCAACCCCCTAGTTCCAGTCATGTGCCTGGAACATTCACTGTCCAAGTACCATATAAGGGCATGGCCACTTGGACTCACCTGCAAAACAGATTACTTAACCTTAGAACCCAAATTACTCTTGGGTCCTTGGTGTAAGTTAGTCTGACTTTTAATAAAACTACCTGTATCACTTCTAGCAGGCAGTCTGCAACTCTCCTTGACACTTGAATTGTGCCAACAATCTATGGCAAAGTGGCCTATCTTGCCACAACACCAACACTCAAACCTGTTGTACCTTTGTTTAGGTACAACCTTGGCTGGATTATCCACTACAGGCTTCTTGTTTAGTGCTGGGGCTTTGACCTTAGATTTGGACTTAGCAGTCCAGGCAGGTTTTTTAAACCCCAATCCAGTTTTACCTTTTTCTGGTACAAACTCATCTATCAAAGGTAATATAGATTTAGGTTTTGAAAAACTTGCAACAATCTCTCTCTCCTTCTGAAGTCTAGCCTCCAGATTTCTAATTTGATCATTCTTAAATGTAATAGTACCCATCTGAATAACAATAATGTTCTTCAGCCTGGCTATTTCATTCAGTTTCTGATCAAACAACTTGTCTGAATCAGCAACAGGCAATTTAAGACTAGCAATCTCCTTTGCCTGAGTTTTGGCCAATGTTTTGCTTTTCTTCAAGGCCTGCAACAAGTACCTATATTCATCAATTAACTGATGAATATCTCCTTCAGATTCAGACCCACCCACATCACTTGATGCAGATGTATCTGATTCTGACTCAGTACTAGAAATTGAACTAAAAGAACAACTTTGTACCTTAATTGGTGCAGGCTGATCCTGGATTTTGTCTCCTTCAGATAATCCTTTTATTGAAAATCTAGATGAAGAATCTTCTAATGATTATTTTCCTGATGAGAAGCTTCTTTCAATTAGCACTTCTCCATCTCCTTGGTTTGCACACATTGCCAACTACTTAGTGGCTCATGTGCTCCCAAAAGAGTTCTCCTCTCAACAAAAGAAAAAAATTATTTTCTGAGTTGAAGAACTATTTTTGGGAGGACCCGCATCTTTTCAGAGTCTGTGCGGACCAAGTGATAAGGAGATGTGTTTCTTATGAAGAAGGATTAGATATTTTAAAACACTTACATGAAGGTCTGACTGGTGGGCACTATCAAGCTGCTCGCACCGCTCACAAGGTGCTTTGCGCTGGTTTTTACTTGCCTAGTCTGTTTGAAGACGTGCAAGCCTTTGTGAGTAGCTGTGATAGTTGCCAACGGTCGAGCAACATTTCCATTAAAATTGAAATGCCACAAAATTATTTCCTTGAGTGCCAAATTTTCGACCTCTGGGGAATTGATTTTGTTGGCCCTCTTTCTTCTAGCTTCGAAAATATGTTTATTTTAGTTACCGTTGATTATGTTTCGCGATGGGCTGAGGCCTAAGCTCTTCCAACGAACGATGGTCGAGTCGTGGTTACGTTTTTAAAAAATTTACTTTCTCAATTCGGTATGCCACGCGCCACCGTTAATGACAGTGGTTCACATTTCTATAACCCACAGTTTTCTAAAATTCTTACTAAATAAGGCGTTACGCATAATATTTCAACCGCCTACCACCCCCAAACTAACGGACAAGTCGAAGTAGTGAATAGAGAAATAAAAAGAATTTTAAAAAAGTCTGTTTCAACTTCTAGGAAAGTCTGGTCAACCAAATTAGATGATGCTCGATGGGCCTACCGAACAACATACAAAACCGCCCTCGGATGTACGCCGTATCGATTTATTTATGGAAAATCGTGTCATTTACCCATAGAATTAGAACACCGCATTTTTTGGGCCTTGCGATTCTTAAACTTCGATCCCCACTCTGTCAGCGACCTTAGAAAATTTCAACTCAACGAACTCGATGAGTGGCGCTTTTACGCATAAGAAAATAATAAACTTTATAAAGAGCAGACGAAACGCTTTCATGGTAAGCACTTAAGGCACCCAAAAACCTTTAAGACGGGCGACCAGGTTCTTCTTTATAATTTGCGTTTACGTTTATTTCATGTAAAATTAAAATCATGTTGGTCTGGGCCCTTTACTGTTTTAGAAGTTTTTCCTTATGGTACTCTTTTGATTTCCCACCCTGATAATGGTAATTTCAAAGTGAATGGTCAGCGTCTTAAACTGTATTTTTGTGATGATGTCAGTCCTAACTGTGTTAACTTTATGCTTCATGATCTAACTTTTGATTAGTTTGGAACTTTGTTTTATTAAATCTTTGAACTTTGTTTTAGACAATATTCTTGGACAATATTATTTTGTTGTGTCGAGCTCGAACGACGTTTTAAACAAAGGACGGTCATGGGAGGCAACCCAAGTTAACTTTTTTTTGTTTTCTTTATTTTACAATTTTTGCCCCGGACGGCTCCGACAAGCTGAAGAATCTATGATCGCCTACTCCAACACTGTTGAATCCATCACGAATTCCAAAGAAGCCATTTCATGAAGATCCAAAGCGCAGGCATGGGGGAGCGACATCACTCAACTTTCGGAGTAAATAAATCTGGGGAAGTACCTATTTTTCAATCCTATTTTTCAATTCTGTACTATAATTTTCTCTCTCTCTCTCTAACCTCCTTCTCCATTAAGGACAATGTCCATTTTAAGCTTGGGGGAGGACTTCCTCATATTTTTTGCTTTTTGTGAATATTTTTCATGTTTTTTGTGAATATTTTTCAAAAATCCAAAAAAATGAATATCTTAAAATTCCAAAAAAAGAAAATATTGCCAAAATCCAAAAATGGATAATATTTCAAAATTAAAAAAATAGAATATTTCAAAATTTTAAAAAAATATGCTTTTTGTTTTTTTAATAGTTTAAACATTTTGGTATTTCAATAGTAACCCTTGTTTTTGTTTTATTTTTCTCAAAATTCTTTATAAACAACTTAGCTATTTATAATTTTTCTATTCCTTCTTTTTAATTATGTTTCACAAGTAAAATGTTGCTCATGCTGTGTTTCTAATTCACGGTAGAATGTTAAGGTGAAATATTTTCCCAAAACTCGCATTTCTATTATGATTTTTCGTTCTTTATTTTCTTTACTTTAACAAAAATTCATCATCCACTATTTTCCTTTTCGTTTTAAGAGAATTTTTGAAATGTCAACGTTTGAATAACATAGTAGATGTGAACGATCCAAGTTACCAATTATTTTTTATTTTCAAGATAATTTCATCAATCTTCTTTTATTATCTAGGACTTGCTTTTTGAAATTTTTCAAATCTATGTTTTAAATAAATTTAAAAACATGAAAATGATTTAGGCCGTTTTGTTTTCGTTTGAGCTTTTCTGCCAACCTAAAAACTTTCGCCACTAGTTAGCCGCTTTTGAGCCTTTTTTCCAATTTCATTGGATAGCTCGTCTTTTCATATCATTTTCACCAAAGCCAAAATTTCCAACATATCTAATCACACTAGTCTTTTTGAGTTTCATAGAGAATTTTCATGATTATGAGAGGTTTGTTTTGTGATATTTTTGGAGAAGTTTTTTTTTAAAAAAAAAAGTATGCTCAAAAGAAATGTGTGTTTTTGTTTGGCCAATTCAAAATGAAAATGAAAATATTTATGGCCTTTGTTTTGAAAAAGAAAAAAAATGGAAAATTAAAAAGAAAGAATATAATTTTGTTCAAAATGAAAATTTTTGAAACTTTTTGTTTTGGTTTAGTGTGATTTTAAGCCTCCTTGTTTATTTTTGAATTCCACTCCTAATCATAATCCTAAACCAAACGCTTCGGTCCTATTAAGTACTTTTGATTCACGCCTTTTTGAATTTTATTTAATAACTAAGAAAAGAAGAAAAGTAAATCAGTATTAGTTTTGGAATGACCATATAATATGGTTCCGGCCGGGGCCCCACAACATACGGATGCCACAGCTTTATCATTAAAAGATGATATTAACTACCCAACTCAAAACTCAGATCAAATCAATAGCAGAAACATTCCAACAAAGTAGAAGTTATCCACTACTAAATAGTAGTATAAAAATGTTCTTAAGGCCTTACACAATATAAGTCCATGACCACAATGTCAAACATCAACTTGCGAACGCACCTCTAGGCTACCTCGGCATGCAAGCCAAAAATACCAAAAATATGGAGCATCAAAGTCAAGAAGAAAACAGCTAGTAAGCATGGTAATCACTTCATGAGGCTGAGGCCTTTTCGGTCGGCACATTTGCTCCCGCTCGCGATCCTTGCCCTATAAAAATTTGGAGTAACGTGGGTCAGCAAAGGCTGACCTCTACTGCGTAAGCAACACATGTCCTCCCGGCCGCCCGTAACGGACCCCGGGGTACACCTCTAACCTTCAAGTCAGCACTTCATATGCCATATACAAAAACATGTAAAGCTTTAAAACAGGTTTGGATGTCTCAAAAAACAAACATATTTTCTATGTTGATCATATAATTAAAGGGGCCTACTATACAGCATATATGCAAACTCAGGCTTCACCCAAGGCACCATATCGTGTATGCATCTAGCACACCATCATAACATATCAACTGGGTACTTCCAATTTACCCCATCGGCTTCAAGTCGCAAACAAAAGGGTATTGCAATTCCCCTAACGGCATACAAGCCGCCACATGGAAATCTTGTCAAGGACCCATCTGCTCGTGGGTCTTAGACCTGGGCTTGCCTGCAAACTCTGACTTCGCATGTCAAGATTCCATCTCTCACACAAACTGATTCTAAGTACCCTCGCTAGACCCCACCCGCTCGTAGGATTCTTCGCTCGAGCTTGTCCTATGCTTAGGGTTCTCGTCAGTCTCACAGAAGGGGACTAGTCTCGCCGGGACACTCTAACCACATGACTTACATGTCACGGGATAGCTAACTGACCATGGAGACAAAGTCGCACCTCAACACATCACAATTCATAGCCTTCCCCACTGTAATCCATCATTCATACTTCAACGTTCTCGCGCACCTAGGAGACCATCTACCGCCACCGCGAAGCTAACCTTGTCCGATTCCGGCTACACGTACTTACTCAGATTAGTGGGCAAACACATACATCACAAATGACATCTTGTCGCAACGGATTTCTACAAAATCCTTAAGGCTCACTATGTAACATCACCGAGTCCGACTAACGGTCGTGACTACGGCTTCACCCACAATGCCTAATCCGTTAATGGACCGGAACTCTAATGCAATATCATGACGGGGATGGACACAATCGACCCGATGGTTTCTCTTGAAACATGACGACCCATACCCCTCTCATTTGAGAGATTTGGTGCCCAAGAGCTTGAAAAACAAGAAAGAAAAGAGATGTTATGCACGCATCCTAGAAACCGAGTGGAGCATGTGTCGTTACCTTACGACCTCTCCTCCTAGCCATGGAATCCTTGCTTTGAACAGATTGACACGAGCGCCTCCATGCCCTCTCCACGGATACGGTCTTGGAATGGCGATCAGAGCTATGAAGCTTCGTCAATGGTGGTGGAAGACCTTCTCCTTCCTCCTCCTCACTCTCACCCAACCCTAAGTCAACTCCAAATAAGAAGAAAGTGAATGGGAAGGGGATATCAGCCCTAATATAATCATTTGGGCGGAAGATACTGGGCCCTTGGATCGGGTTTAAGGAAGGATCGGACGGCCATGAAGTAAAATGACGGACCTGCATTCGTCCGCAGGATCAGTGGTGCACGACTAGTGGTCATGCGCACTGAATCCGATGATCGTGGGATCCACACTGGCAGAACTCTAGAACTGCTGGAATGAAATAACATGAGCAGTGGCGCACGACCAGTGGTCATGCGCACTAAGTCCAATGGTCGTGCGTTTGACCCAGGCAGAACTCGGAAAAATGGAGAATATAGCCCATGATTAGTGGTGCATGACCAGTGGTCGTGCGCACTGGATCCCATGATCGGGAGTACTGGATCCAATGCCGAGCTCAACGACCTACCACCAGCAGTCTTTCTACCGTCGGGCGCTATCTTTCAGCGACTCCAGGTCTGAAAACTGGGGTGTTACAAACCGCACGACCACTGGACATAGTGTGCACGACTGCTGGTCGTACGCGACTGCTCGTGCACGTTATCCCATTTTTCTGGAGTTTTGCCACTATTGATTGCACGATCATTGGATTCAGTTCGCACAACCACTGGTCGTGTGCCACTGATCGTGCGCATTACATTTTTCTGCTTTCTATAAATACGCAGGTTCCTCCCTAATTCGGTATTCGACACTTTTCTCCGCCGTTTTTCATCTCCGAGGAGGGTTACACCGATCTCCATCATCCTCCACCATAGGGAGGGGATCCCGACAAGCGTTCAATGGCAAATTTAAGCCGGAGCTTCCTCTCGGCCTCCTTCTTCATCCTCGAGCTTTAAGAAGGGTTTGACCTAGCTTTCACCATTAAGCTCGGTGGAGTTTGTGTCATCCTCCACCAGATCATGACACAAAGAAGACGGGTCCATTGGGATTTAGTGATAGC
The DNA here is from genome assembly GCA_039583875.1 of Platanthera guangdongensis. NCBI lineage: Eukaryota > Viridiplantae > Streptophyta > Magnoliopsida > Asparagales > Orchidaceae > Platanthera > Platanthera guangdongensis. Next base: position 27,549,378 of record CM077165.1, on the reverse strand, counting down.
CTCCTCTACCCTGGATGTAGTTGAGGACCGAGCTAGGACGCGGATTGATAACCTGACGATTCATTCCATGAATCCTCCGCAATACTTCGGATCCGGTCGATTTCGCACACTCTCTTCTTGTTTTGTGGTTGATAGTGTAGTTTGATCTCTTTGTATTTGATGAAGTGTGCTTAATATAATATACGTTTGTGTACAATCATGTCTATGTGATTTTATATTAAAGTTATTTTCTTGAGGTGTGCCATTTTCCATCCTCCACCACATAGTATCGCACCAGCAATTGCTAGTGGCGTGCGTAGAGAAGAGGTGCTCACGACCCTCATTCAGACATTCTAACCATCTCATCCGCAAGCCTACTCATCCATCCGCCTAACGATTCAGTGCATAGCAGCCCGTGTAGTTTTCCATCCGCTTGGCGAAGCATTGCATAACGACATTGCATAGGAGTTGTTTATCAGTGTTTTACTTTCTTTTTCCGCAAACAAACAAAACCCCCTTCGTAAACGCTGACCTAAGGACTTCAATCTCAAGTCCTCCTCAAAAATTAACTCCACCTTACTGTGTTCCTTAAGAGATCGATACTTGCGGAAATTCGCACATTTAATATTACTTGTGCGACCGGTACACTTGTCGTTAACCGCATCAAGGTTTTGGCGGCGTTGCTGGGGAACATAGTCGTATGAGTTTTTGGAGAGGGAGATAGGTGATAGAAGCGCTTTTCCATTTGTACATTGCATGTTTCTTCTTTGCTTTAGTTTTTAGAATTCGTTGCTTATTTTTCTTTGTTCTATTTCTAGTTTTAATTTTTCAGCAACAGCCATTCCTTTTCTTTTATCTACTAGTGTGTAGTTAATTTTTGGTAAGAATATTTCTGTTGGTGAATTCTTTCTTGTTGCACCATGTTTTCTTCTATGAATATCCATTGCAGATGGTGCGAGGATTATAGGCATGGTAGTGATGAGTGCCCCACTGAAGATAGTGAGCATAATTCTCGTGGTTCAATGTATGGAGCACCGTCCTCTTATGGCACTTCATACACCATACTCAAGTCTTATGATCACTTCTCTTCTACACCTTCACCTTTTTATTATTCCTCTCCGGTCCCACCAGGACTGAGGAGTAATGGAAAACAGTATTTGTGTTGTCTTAGCACCGATCACGTGTTGAAATATTGCATAGAATTTCAGCTCTAGTTGGAGGAGGATGATGGACCGGGTATCCGATTCATTCCATCCACCTCTCAATTTGCTGCCCCTTCTGATTCTGATGGTATATTCGCAGTACCACCTTGTTTATGGGGGACTGCTGCGGATATACCCATCAGACTTTTTGCTAATTGGTGTGAGGACATTGTGGTGCCGTCTCTCCCTATGCATTCTTCCCCTCTTTTAGATTCACCCCTGGAGGAACCCGCACATATTTTTTCTAATGTTGTTGTTCCTCTGCTTTCTTTGTAAGAATTATCTATCCCAATTTTTAGTGAGCCGGTTGATGATGCTATGCTAGATAGTGATTCAGAGCCTGAGGTTGCGCCAATGTGGGATGAGTACATTATTCTCTCCAATGGAGAGTGTGACATCTTGGAACATGATGACGCACCGAGGTGGGATGATAAGGAGATCCTTTCTGATGAGGAAGTTTTCACTTGCTTGTTGGATGAGTAGGTCCAAACCACCACCGAGGATCTCGACCTCTTGGATTCCCCTCGCCATGACTCATTTGACATCGACGATGACCTATGATTGGATCCTGCTGGGAGTGAGACCGGGACCACTCCCCCTATTTGTGATTATTTTAGTTTTTCATCTCCTTTATTTCTTAACCCCCCCTTCTATATTTGAGCTTGTGATGGTTGAGTCTTCGCAGGTGCTTCAGGAGGAATTGGAGCTTCCAATTATTGCTCTATTTATTGCTCTCTCCTCCTGGCGTCTCCCAATAGACGATACCTTGTTGGGCAAGGTTTTATTTTGTGGTGAGATGAGTGAGGACCAGCACTCCTCCTCTTCTTACTTCCTATTTCCTCTACCTGTGTTGGGCAGGTATTATTATTTAGATAGAGGGGTAACTGCTTCATCGCCGTATCGGTATCCGTTACTGAAACGGATAATGGAACAGTTACCTGTGCACTTTTCTTTTCATAGGCCAATTAGCTAGAACCTTTTCCTTAGCCAAATAAGGCGTGTTGGGTGGACAATAACCCCAGTAGTTATCTTTCATTTCCTGCATTTTTATTTTTCATGTGTATTTTAGTTTTATTATTTCTTTGTATTTGGCTTATTTTCTTTTGTTTTTCCGAAGCTCACCCCTGCAGGTATTCATGTCAAATTCGTATTGGAAGGGTTGTGATTCTTCATTTGGCATACATACTTCTGTGTTTTTACGCATCTTTTGGTATGCTCACTAGCTGAGCATTGGGTGACCACTTCCCTTGTTTCTATCTGATTTTAATTTTGATATTATATACTGTGTAGCTTAGTTTATGTTTGGGGGAGAACCAATATTTGTTACCTTTTGCACGTGCACATTTCATTTGCATACTAGAAGCTTTTATTATTTTATTTTGATTAGTTCATTACATCGCAGACCACTGCACCAACATGAGCGCATGCTTAGCTATTAGCGTGTTGCGAGTTAAACACGTTTCTTTTGTATGATTTGGGAAAATTATTATGCTGACATAGGATTGTGAGACGGAGTAAAATGTTGACTAGTGCAGTGCTCCTAGTCGAGTGCTCTCATATTGTGTAGAAATTGGAGTAGATTTAATTTTTCTGTATACTTATAGTTTATATTGTTTTAATTGCGTAAATACTATTTATTCTACTCCAAAAATTGGTGAATTCGGTGTGAATCAAACGGTAGTGTAGGGATGTGTGTAGCCATCACTAGAGTCATTTTGCTCGAGCCGGGAGGAAAGATCATCTTTCTTGGTGGCTAAGAACTTGCCCCAAGCTGCTCTCGAAGCATTGGTGCATGGTTAGTCAAGCGTGAGAGTGATGCATGCTATCATTTTGGCCCGGTTGAGCTTTGTACCGTTCCTAACTTCTTATCCTCGCTAAACCCTGTTGTGCCTAACCCTTCATTTGATTCAGCTCCACCGTTATTTCACCAAAGCCTCATACCTGATCCTAGTCGCACACCTAAGTCGAGCTTTAGTGTTTTACATTTTCATTTTGGGGTGTTAATGTGGTGATATTCCTTATGAATATGTGGATGTGTTCCAAAGTTTTTATTTGCTTAAATTGTTAAAATGAAATATACATATATATAAATTAATTGTGAAAAAGAAAAGTGAAAAGAAAAAGTATAATTGAAAATTCTATTTGAGATGAGATTGTATTTGGAGTAGGCGGTGCACACATCCATATTTTAAAAATTAAGTATGGGGGTGTAGTGTACCCGCATGTATTTTGGTTAGCAGACAGATTCTTTTTATGCTAGCTCATTTGGGTTAGGTACATAGCCTTCTTATTTATCTTTGTTTACCTAACTAAAACCCAAGCCCCATGATTATCCTAAAGTCCTACGGATTCACGCTTGTGTCGAACTAAAACCGTGGAGAGAGTGTGAACGGACAAGCGTATTGTAATGCCCCGAAACTCAAAAGAGAGACGGGAGGCGTTTTGAGACAAGTTAGGAATTTGGCAGGGGTCACACGGCCTGGGACACGAGCATGTCATAGGTCGTGTCCTTGGCGAGTTGTGGCTTGTTGACACAGTCTACTGTGTCGACACAGGGCCTACTGTGTCGACACAGGTCTTGCTGTGTCGACACAGGTCCTGCTGTGTTGACATAGGGCCTGCTGTGTCGACACAGGGCTTGTTGTGTCGACGCAGAGTATCGACACAGGTTGTGCTGTGTCGACACAGGGTGTCGACACAAGTTGTGATGTGTCCACACAGGGTGTCGACACAGAGTGTCGACACAGGGTGTCCACACAGAGTGTCGATGCTAGGGTATTGACCCTATGTCAACAAAGAGTGTCGACACAGAGTGGCGACACAGAGTGTCGACACAGGGGTCTTGACAGGGTCTTGACTAAATGTCCCGACATAGGTTTGGTTTGTCGCGGACATGTCCTGCTCCAGTTTGTGAACTGTGCGGTGTTTCGGCCCAGTTTTTACATGTCAGACCTGAATCGTGGCCGTATATTTCTTTATGTTGGGATCCGATGGCTGGAGGCTATTCTTATTGGGATATACCCGAGTGTAGGATTTCAAAACCCTTATCTTTTGTTCACTGGTTCTCTGTCTAAGTTCTAGAGAGAGAGAGGAGAGCAACGAGGAAGAAGAAGTCTAGATCCTGTCACCTGTGGAGCTTCGGAGCTCCAAATTGCGAACTGACTTCGGATCTACGGAGGCTAGGAGAGGGCGGTGCTTTTCATCCGCTTACATTTCCATGGCACCAAGGAAGAATGCTAGGGTAACAGTTCTCTACTTGAGCTTGTGAAGCTCTACTTCTTTTGCATAGGGAAGCCCGCTCACGCGAGTTTGCGGTGAGTTGAGGCGTTCCTTCGGGTAGACATGAATAGTCCCCGTTGTGTACATGTAGAGTCCGTAATCGAGAACAGATATAGGCCTGATGTATGAAGCCTACCAGGACTAGTTGGTCTGGATCGATGATGTTGCATTGCATAAATGGCCGGAGAAGTCTCCGTGTGAATGTTTGTTTTCGGGTTTTCTACGGGGTAGATTGCAACAGGGAGCCTTGGGGATTAACCTCAAGGTGCACCCGGAAAACTGGGTAGATGCGTGATTCTGCCAACTTGGTGGCCTGGGAGGCAACTTGAACATAACCGGGTTATGTGAAGTGTGTAACGGAAACGGTACTCGGGAGAAGTTTGACCCACGCATATGACTTAAATTGTCGTTGTGATATGAGCACGGGTTAGACGTAACTGTACCAGTTCTATGTTGTTTGGTGTGAGCCGTTGGCATAGATGAGGGTCTTCGACAGTTTATGGCTTAAATTGACATGACCCATGCCGGGAAGACAAAATGCTCATAGTTTGGCCGTCAATGTGGCGGTGGTGAGACCGGGGTGTCTACGGCTTAAATTGACGTGACATTGACCGGTTCACCGATAATATGCCCTGAGTGCACGGGGCGTGTGCCCGGGCGTGCCAACGCCTGTGATGCAATGTATATGTATACTGCTTGGTTATGCTAATAAAGTGCAGGAAAGGAGCATCGCCGCCCCGATTTGGGGGCGGGATCGTTATAATTTGGTCAGCATTGCTGACCGTTGCTTTGGTTTGCCACCGCTATGGTGGATTGTGCTTGCAGGTGCTGCAGAGCCGTGCGGTAAATAGCGGGCTAAACCCCAAGTTGCTGAGCCGGCCCTTGAAAGACTAATTTTTGAGTGTTTTCTTTTATCATGTATGGCCGGCCTGCATGCCGAGGTTTGAAAAACATGTAATTTGAGGAAAACAATTGTAAGGCCATAAGGCCAGTCATGTGTATTTGTACTTCTTTCCTTTTGGCTTATTAGTGGATATTCATGCTAGTGTTGGGTTCTTTATTTATGCAACAATTTTAATTGCTTCCGCTAGAATGCTCTGTGTAGGACGTTGTTATTGGTTGGATGGTTTCCATTGAGTAACCACCCGGTCTGTCCGTGGTATATGACGTCGAGCCCCGGCCGGACCTACAAATAGGGTGTGTTACAATTTGGTATCAGACTACTGGTTTTGGTCAGGCTTAAAATGAATTCGTGGGCGAATTCTTTTAAGGTGTGGTGAGCACATGTGTGTGCGTGATCGTTAAAACAGCAAAAGAACCCATGAATGTCCACTTAGGAATGAAAAATACGCATGTTTGAGGAACCTGCGCGTTCCTATAATTGCGTTTTGCAATATTGTTTGGTGGCTTAACGGTATTTTTTACCACTATAGGTGACTAGAAGCGGTGCTGGGCCATCGAAACGCCGATTTTCTGAGGCTAGTAGTGCACCAAATGATACTCCTGCTACATATCCATCGGCTGAGACCATACGATTGGTTACCAAAGCAGTATTTGCCATGATTAATATACAGCCTGCATGGCAAGTGCAGCTTCCCGCTCCTGCAATGGAGTTGGAACCTCTTCTATAGGTTGAGTCGAGAAGAGAGGAGCAGGTAGTAGTGGAGCCGTTGGTGCCAAGGAGTGCAACCGAGAGACAGCTCAAACATGTCATGAGCTTTAATCCTGTAGTATTCTGGGGGTTGGGAACCCCATCTCAAGCTGAAGACTGGCTCTCCCGTGTGAAGAGAGTCTAGATAGCGATGGAGACGGAGGAGTGGCAGATAACCTCTATAGCTATGTTCCTGTTAGCTGGAGACGCTAGGCTGTGGTGGGAGGGTTTAGAGCTGCATCTATTGAGAGGAAGGTAACTTACAGACGTCTCGATGGAGGAGTTCTCGAAACTATTCTTGGCTAGGTACCTCCCTTCTACTCAGAGGATAGCTTTGGAGAATGAGTTCCAGAGGTTGGTACAAGGAGAGAGTAGCGTGGATGAGTATCTCCACGAGTTTACTCAGTTGGGTCGGTATGCTAGATGCACCATCGCGGATGAGGAGCGTAAGACGAACCGTTTCTATAATGGTCTAAGAGATGACTTGAGGCTACTACTCTCGGGGCTGATGACGCAGGGTTTCTTTACCTTGGTCAACACGGTCCTGTCCTTGGAGAAGGACATGAAGAATGTTCAAGCGAAGAAGAGCTTGGGTGATAAGAAGTCTGAGTTCAAGGTGCCAGTTAACTTAAAGTCTAGGTACTGTAAGTTCTTTAAGAAGGCTAGGACTTCGGGTCCAGCTCCTTCCGGTGCTTCTGGGGCGACCACAGGTCGGACCCCGGGTGGATGTTTTACTTGTGGGAAGCCGGGGCACTTTGCCTGTGATTGTTGGAGCGGACGTCCCAAGTCCGAGAGGAAGCCGGGAGCAACTTATGAAGAGAAGTGCAAGGCGGTGGAGTCAACCATGTCTCTTTATGCTCCGGCTCAACCAAGGGTTTATAATCTTGGCCAACAGGATGCCATCAAACAAGCGGATGTGGTGATAGGTACAGTTTAATTTATAGCAAATTAAATTTCTTTAAATACTTGTTATGCGTATGTTACTTTACCACTTCTTGTTTAGGATTTGTTTTGATTTGTGAGTTTCCGGCGAGAGCACTCTTTGATACGTGAGCTTCACACTCCTTCTTGTCCGAAGGATTCATATCGCGCATCGGAGTACCTTCTTCAATGGAGAAGGACAATTTGGATGTGTTGCTACCAAATGGGTGTTCGATGCGCGCGGATAAAATCTATCGTGTTAAGATTCGCATTAGGAATCAAGAGTTCGATCTGCAAGCATCGTTATTACCATTTGTGGAGTTTGACGTTATATTTGGCATGGACTAGCTCTCGGAGCAGCAAGCCTATATTGATTGTGCTCACAAGGAAGTCAAGTTGGGAGCAAGTCATGAGACGACTTTTATGGGCTTGAAATGGTCGAGCAAGACGTTGATGTCTGCTCTTCATGTGGTGAAGGCGGTTCGTGCTGGTGCAGAGTTGTTCTTTACACTAGTGGAGGTTGCAAAGCCGAAGCCTACGCTGGATATTATTTCAGTGGTAGCTGAGTACCATGATGTGTTCCCTGCCGGTCTCCCTGGAGCCGCGCCTCTACGGGAGATAGATTTCATGATTGAGATAGTGTCAGGTGCGAAGCCTGTGTCACGATCTCCATATCGGCTAGCGCCTAAGTAAATGGCGGAGCTGAAGGTGCAACTTCAAGAGTTGTTGGAGCAAGGGTTTGTGCATCTAAGTTCGTCGCCTTAGAGCGCGCCGGTCCTCTTTGTAAAGAAGAAGGACCGGAGCTTGAGACTTTGTATCGATTATCGGGAGTTAAACAAGCTTACGAAAAAGAACAAGTACCCAATCCCAAAGATCGATGATCTTTTTGATCAGTTAGTTGGGTCGACGGTGTACTCTAAGTTGGATCTCAAGTCTGGTTACTATCAGTTGAGGATAAGGGAGAGTGATATCCCTAAGACAGTGTTCAGTATAAGATACGGGCATCAGGAGTTTACGGTCATGCCGTTTGGGCTGACGAATGCGCCGTTAGTGTTCATGGATTTGATGAACAGGACCTTCAGGGAGTACTTGGACAATTTTGTGATCGTCTTCATCGACGATATTTTGGTGTACTCGCAGAGTGAGGAAGATCACTTCAGGCATCTTCATTTGGTTTTGGAGACGCTAAGGAGGAATTAATTGTACGCCAAGTTCTCAAAGTGCGAGTTTTGGTTTTCCTCAGTGGCGTTCCTCGGTCATATAGTGAGTGGGGAAGGTATTGTAGTGGATCTGGCGAAGATTGTTGCGATACAAGAGTGGCCTGAGCTTTCTACGGTAGTAGAAGTCCGGAGCTTTCTGGGGCTTTCCGGCTATTATTAGCGCTTCGTAGAAAACTTCTCACGGGTAGCGTTACCTCTCACTACTTTGACGAGGAAGGAGCAGAAGTTCGTTTGGACGCCGGAGTGCGCGCGAGCTTTTGAGGAGTTGAAATGTCGGTTGACCACGATGCCTGTATTGAGTTCGCCGAGTGGGACCGAAAGTTATGAGATTTATAGCAATGCTTCGGGTAGTGGTTTGGGTTGCGTGCTACTGCAACATGGAAGCATTATAGCGTATGACTCGAGAGAACTGAAAGTGCGAGGAATTATCCGGTCCATGACTCGGAGTTAGAGGCCGTGATTTTTGCCTTGAAACTGTGGAGGCCCTACTTGTATGGGGTAAGGGTCTATATCTATACCGACCATAAGAGCCCGAAGTATTTGATTGATCAGAAAGATCTGAACATGCGGCAGCGTAGATGGATGGAGTTCCTGGGGGACTATACATTCAAGATCCATTACGTGCCTGGTAAGGGCAATGCCGTGGCGGACGTGTTGAGTCGCCGGGCCCCAGCCCAAGCCAATTGGCTGTCGGTCTATGACGAGCTGTTGGTTCGGGAGTTGGAGGCATTGGTGATCTTTTGCGTTGATAAGCAATCAAGTGCTGAAGCAGTATTGAATTAGACTGAAGTACAATATGACTTGGTTGATCGGATTCGGCAGGCGTTGGATATGAATGTCCACATGAAGCAACTCATGATAGAGGCTCTAGATGGGTCAAATTCCAAATTCATTATGGTGGACAGATTACTTTGGAAAGACGGTCGTCTGTACGTCCCAAGTGTGGGAAAGTTGTGGGTGGAATTGTTGTACGAGGCGCATCATACCAAGTACTCAATTCACCCGGGGAGCACGAAGATGTACCACGATGTCAAGAAAATGTTCTGTTGGCCAGGACTTAAAAAGGATGTGGCGCTCTTCGTGGCGAAGTGTCAAACTTGCGCCTTGGTGAAGGCGGAATGCCAAAAGCCGGGAGGATTCTTGAAATCCTTGCCTATTCCGGAGTGGAAGTTCGACGACATTACTATGGACTTTGTGCACGGGTTGCCAAGGTCACAAAAGGGGAACGTCGTCATTTGGGTGGTCGTAGATCGTCTAACGAAGGTGTTGCATTTCATTCTGCATAGAAAGGATGTTCCATTTGAGAAATTGGCAAGTTGTATGTAGATAATATTGTGCGGCTTCATGGTGTAGCCCGCAGCATCGTGAGTGACAGAGATGGGCAGTTCACGTCCATTGATTGGAGGATGGTGCAACAAATGTTTGAAACAAAGCTGAGTTTTAGCACAACCTTTCATCCGCAAACGGATGGGCAGACCGAGAGGGTCAATAGGATAATGGAAGACATGCTTCGCATGTGCGTCCTGGATTTTGGAAAGCAGTGGGAGGACAACTTGTTGTTGGTGTAGTTCGTGTACAACAATAGCTACCAGGCAAGCATACAAATGGTGCCCTTTGAGGCACTTTATGGTAGAAGATGTCGTACGTCGTTGTCTTGGTTGGAATCGGGTGCGTCAAAGTTGTACAAGCGACTAGAGGTGGAGGATGCTACTTCTTTGGTGGGAACCATTCGGGAGAGGTTGCTAATCGCACAAGACTGCCAGGCTAAGTACTATAATGCCAAGCACAGGAACGTGGAGTTCGCTGTTGGTGATTGTGTGTACTTGAAGATCAAGCCGTTTAAGGGTTTCTCGCGGGTTCCGTGCTTGAAGAAGCTAATCCCGAGGTACCTTGGACCGTTTGATGTTCTAGAGCGGATTGGTGAAGCAGCGTACTGGTTGAAGCTGTCAGTGGAGCTTAGTGGTCTACATGATATATTCCATATATCGGCGCTACGGAAGGCGGTGCAAGAGCATACCCAAGTGATCGAGTTCGATCAAGTGCCGGTCGATAATGGGTTGACGACGCAAGTCAAGCCTGTACATATTGAGGACTCAGAAGTCAAGCGGCTACGCAATAAAGAGATCAGGATGGTCAAGGTCTGTTGGTATAATTACGGTCGGGAGGAGCACTCTTGGGAGCAAGTGCAGACTATGCTTGAGGAGTACCCGGAGTTGTTTTGCTCAGGTATCGTTTAAGTTTTATGCTTATCTTTCCTTTATATAATTTCGTGGACGAAATTCTTTAAGAGGGCGAGAGTTGTAATGCCCCGAAACTCAAAATAGAGACGGGAGGAGTTTTGAGCCAAGTTAGGAATTTTGCAGGGGTCACACGGCCTGGGACACGGGAGTGTCATAGGTCGTGTCCTTGGCGAGTTGTGGCGTGTTTGATACAGTCTGCTGCATTGACACATGGTCTGCTGTGTCGATACAGGGCCTGCTGTGTCGACACAGGGCCTGCTGTGTCGACACAGGGCCTGCTGTGTCGACATAGGGCCTGCTGTGTCGACACAGAGTGTCAACACAGATTGTGCTGTGTCGACACAGGTTGTGCTGTATCGACACAGGGTGTCGACACCGAGTGTCGACACATGTTGTGATGTGTCGACACAGGGTATCGATATAGAGTGTCGACACAGTGGTCTTGACCCTGTGTCGACACAGAGTGTAGAAACAGAGTGTCGACACAGGGGCCTTGACAGGGTCTTGACTAAATGTCCCGACACAGTTTAAGTTTGTCACGGACATGTCCTACTCCGGTTTGTGAACCGTGTGGTGTTTCGACGCAGTTTTTCCATGTCAGACCTGGATCATGGCCGTACATTTATTTATGTTGGGATCCGACGGCTGGAGGCTATTCCTATTGGGATATACCCGAGTGTATGGTTTCAAAACCCTTATCTTCTATTCACTGGTTCTCTATCTAAGTTCTATAGAGAGGAGAGCAACGGGGAAGAAGAAGTCTAGATCCGGTCACCGGCGGAGCTTCGGATCTCCAAATCGCGAACCGACTTCGGATCTACGAAGGCTAGGAGAGGTCGGTGTTTTTCATCCGCTTACATTTCCATGACGCCAAGGAAGAACGCTAGTGTAACTGTTCTCTACTTGAGCATGTGAAGCTCTACTTCTTTTGCATAGGGAAGCCCGCTCACGTGTGTTTGCGGTGAGTTGAGGCGTTCCTTCGGGTAGACATGAATAGTCCCCGTTGTGTACATGTAGAGTCCGTAATCGAGAACAGATATAGGCCTGATGTATGAAGCCTACCAGGACAAGTTGGTCTGGATCGATGATGTTGCATTGCATAAATGGCCGGATAATCTCCGTGTGAATGTTTGTTTTCGGGTTTTCTACCAGGTAGATTGCAACAGGGAGCCTTGGGGATTAACCTCAAGGTGCACCCGAAAAACTGGGCAGATGCGTGATTCTGCCAACTTGGTGGCCTGGGAGGCAACTTGAACATAACCGGGTTATGTGAAGTGTGTAACGGAAACGGTACTCGGGATAAGTTTGACCCGCGCATATGGCTTAAATTGTCGTTGCGATATGAGCACGGGTTAGACGTAACTGTACCAGTTCTATGTGGTTTGGTGTGAGCCGTTGACATAGATGAGGGTCTTCGACAGTTTATGGATTAAATTGACGTGACCCATGCCGGGAAGACAAAATGCTCATAGTTTGGCCGTCAAAGTGGAGGTGGTGAGACCGGGGTGTCTATGGCTTAAATTGACGTGACATTGACCGGTTCACCGAGAATGTGCCCTGAGTGCATGGGGCGTGTGGCCGGGCGTGCCAATGCCTGTGATGCAATATATATGTATACTGCTTGGTTATGCTAATAAAGTGTAAGGAAGGAGCATCGCCGCCCCGATTTGGGGGCGTGATTGTTATAATTTGGTCAGCATTGCTGACCGTTGCTTTGGTTTGCCACCGCTGTGGTGGATTGTGCTTGCAGGTGCTGCGGAGCCAAGCGGTAAATAACAGCTAATGCCCAAGTTGCTGAGTCGGCCCTTGAAGCCATAATTTTTGAGTGTTTTCTTTTATTCATGTATGATCGGCCGGCGTACCGAGATTTGAAAAACATGTAATTTGAGAAAAATAATTGTAAGGCCATAAGACCAGTACTTGTGTATTTGTACTTCTTTCCTTTTGGCTTATTTGTGGACATTCATGCTAGTGTTGGGTTATTTATTTATGCAACAATTTTAATTTCTTCTACTAGAATGCTCTGTGTACGACGTTGTTATTGGTTAGATGGTTTCCATTGAGTAACCACCCGGTCTGTCCGCGGTATATGGCGCCAGGCCCCGGCCGGTGTAACGCCCCGAAACTCAAAAGAGCGAAGGGGGACGTTTTGGGCCAGTTTGGGTTCTGGCTGCATGCACACGGCCTGGGACACGAGCGTGTCCCAGGGCGTGTCAAGCCTGTGTCGACACTAAGACGGGGTATCGACACTTTGGTCTCGAAATTGTGTCAAGACTGGGCACACGGCCTGCGACACGGGCGTGTCGCAGGGCGTGTCGACCCATGTCGACACTTAGCCGCGAAGTCGTCGAGCTTTACTCGACGATTCGTCGAGACAAGGCACACGGGCGTGTCGCAGGGCGTGTCGACCTGTCCCGACGATCGACCCGGGGAGTCGACGAGAATGTCTCGACGATCGTCGAGACAAGGCACACGGCCTAGGACACGGGCGTGTCCAAGGCCGTGTCATCAAGTCGTCGATCTTCACTCGACGAAGTGTCCCGTGTACACGGCCTGGGGCCTAGGCGTGTCAAGGTGACACTGGCAAGGACACGGGCGTGTCCTAGAACCCGTGCAGTGCTCGGGTTGAAAATGGGGAAAATCATGGGGTACACGGCCGGCTACACGGCCGTGTCAGGTGGAACACGGGTGTGTCAGCTCGAACACGGGCGTGTTCGATACCCGTGTGAGGTTCCAGGTGATTCGATTTTGACGGCAAATGCAGCACACGACCCTGGACACGGGCGTGTGCCAGGCCGTGTTCGACCCAGATTGGGCATTTCAGTCCCGAATCGAAGCCGTTCATTTCTTTGACTGAAGATCCAACGGCTGGGGGTTGTTCCTGAGGGATATACCCGGGTTTTGACTTAGAAAACCCTTACTTTTCTTCACTTGTTCTCTTTCTAAATCCTTGGAGAGAAAGGAGAGCTAAGGGAAGAAGAAGGAGCTAGATCCGCCATTGGAGGAGCTTCGGAGCTCCGAATCGCAATCCGACTCCGGATCCACGGAGGCAACGCTAGTGCGGTGATTTCCATCAGATTACTTTTCAATGGCGCCAAAGAGGAACTCAAGGGTAACGATCCTCATCTTGAGCATGAATAGCTCTCTTTCTTTGCATAGGAAGCCCGCTCTCGCAAGTTTGCGGAGAGTTGGAGGCGTTCCTTCGGGTAGATATGTGTAGTCCCCGTTGTGTAGAGTCCGTGAGCGAGAACGGACATAGGCATGATGTGTGAAGCCTACCCGGACATGTTGGTCTGGATCGGTGATGTTGCATTGCATAAGGCCGGAGAAGACTCCGTGCTATTGGTTGTTTTCGGGTTTTCTACGCGGTAGATTGTAGCAGGGAGCCTTGGGGACTAACCCAAAGGTGCACCTGAAAAACTGGGCGGATACGAGATCTTGCCAAGTTGGTGGCCTGAGAGCCAACTTGAACATAACCGAGTTATGTGACTTGCGATAGAATGGGACTCGGTGAAAGTTTGACCCGCGCAAATGGCTTAAATTGTCGTTGCGATGTGAGCACGGGTTAGATGGAACCGTACCCGCTTTATGTCGTTCGGTTAAAGAGACCTAAGGTTACGTGGCACTTGCCGTTGGCATAGATGTGAGTCTTCGGCGGTCAATGGCTTAAATTGACGCGACCCATGCCAAGAAGACAAATTGCTCATAGGTTTGGCCGTCTAAGTGGCGGTGGTGAGTCCGGAATGTTAATGGCTTTAATTGACGTGACATCGACCGGTTCACCGAGAATGTGCCCTGAGTGCACGGGGCGTGTGGCCGTACGAGCCAACGTCTGTGATGTTATGGCTATGGTTATAAATTACTCGCTTATGCTAATGAAATGCAGGGAAGGAGCATCGCTGCCCCGAGTTGGGGGCGGGATCGTTATAATTTGGTCAGCATTGCTGACCGTTGCCTTGTTTTGCCACCGTGCGGTGGTTTGTTGCTTGCAGGTGCAGCTGGACCAAGCGGTCAATAGCGGGCTAAAGCCCTTTTTGCGAAGCCGGCCCTCGAAGGCCCAAGTAGAAGTGTTTACTGTTTTATTCATGTATGACCGGCCTGCGCGCCGTTATTTGTAAAACATGTAATATTCAAGTGAAACATTTCGTAAGGCCTTAAGGCTTGTTTTGAGTATTTTGTATAACATTCCTATTTTGTATTAGTGGACATTCATGCTTTGATGCTGGGTTCTTGTTTATAACTTTATAAACTGCTTCCGCTAGAATGCTCTGTGTAGGACGTTGAGATTGGTTGGATGGTTTCCATAAGTAACCACCCGGTCTGTCTGTGGTTTATGGCGTCGGGCCCCGGCCGGACCTACTGCTATATGTTATGCGACAGATAGGAGGTGTTACAATTTGGTATCAGACTACTGGTTTTGGTCGGACTTAAGCTGAATTCGTGGACGAATTCTTTTTAAGGGGTGGTGCGCACATTGTGTGCGTCATCGTTATAACGTTAAAAGAACCCATGAATGTCCACTTAGGAATGAAAAATACTCGTGTTTGAGGAACCTGCGTGTTCCTATAATTGTTGTTCGCAATTTTATTAGGTCGCTTCACGGTGTTTTGTACCACTGTAGCTGACCGGAAGCGGTGCTGGACAGCCAGAATGTTCGGTTTCTGAGGAGCAGATTGCACCCGGTGAGGTGTTTGAGCCTCCTCCTTCGTATGAAACCGTTAGAAGGATCGTAGAAGCGGTGTTCGCTGTGACGGGTGCACAGCTTGGAGGAAATGTACAACCCTGCGCCCCTGTTGTGCCTTCAACGCCGGTGGGCGCGATGCAGCAGATGACCTTTGGTAGACCTTTGGGGCAGCAGTTGAATATGTATTTAGTGCAGGGAGCGCACACGGTTGAGGAATATTTGCAAGCATTTCTTCTGATAAGTCGCTACCCATGCTTCGAGTTGGATAACAAGCAAACTACAGTCGATAGATTTTATAATGGCCTGCGTGCCGATTTACGAGTTCTACTGCTATGACCAAAGTTATTGGGGTTTCGAGCCTTGGTGGAATCAGCTGGATCATTGGAGGCAGAGTTGAGGAAGACCCTCCCGATGCCAGCGACCATGGTATCGAACTATACAAACCCCATAAGAGCTGCATCCGGTAGAATGCTGGAGAAAGGAGTTATGAAATCGACTAGTAAAGCTACTTACACTTGTTATACTTGTGGAAAGAAAGG
Source organism: Platanthera guangdongensis (assembly GCA_039583875.1). NCBI lineage: Eukaryota > Viridiplantae > Streptophyta > Magnoliopsida > Asparagales > Orchidaceae > Platanthera > Platanthera guangdongensis. The sequence goes on along the minus strand of CM077165.1, from coordinate 27,533,663 downwards.
GCACTTTGCCCGAGACTGTTGGAATGTTGCTCGGAAGGGTAAGAAACCTATGTCAGGAGCAGTCAAGGATGTTAGTGCAAAGGAAACGGCATTCAAAGTGCCGAACACCTCAAAGCCTGTATATCGAAAATGGTATAAGAAGCATAGGACTTCGGGTCCAGCTCCTTCTGGTACTTCTGGGGCGACTACGGGTCTGACCCCGGGCACATGTTTCAGCTGTGGCGAGCCGGGGCATTATGCTCGTGAGTGCCTAAAGCCCTGGTGGAAGCACGCCGTCGTGACGACAGGTATGGTTTAAAGATAGTTTTGCCTTAAACACTTGTCGCCCTTGTGCATGTTAGCTTAGAACTACTGGTGTTAAGCCTTGTTATGACTTTCTTTATCTGCGAGAGCACCGTTCGTTTAGGGAGCTTCGCATTCCTTGGTTAGGAATTATACTGTGCGTCGGAGTACCTCCTTCGATGCTAAGAGACAAATTGGATGCGTCATAGTCCAATGGTGCTCATTGTGCGCGGGTAGAATTGGTTGCGCTTAGTTTTGGATCGGGAATTAGGAGTTCGATCTGCAAGCGTCGTTACTACCGCTAGTGGAGTTCGACGTAATATTTGGCATGGACTGGCTCTCGGAGCAGCAAGCCTATATTGATTGTGGTAGCAAGCAAGCCAAGCTGGGAGCTAGTCGTGAGACGACCTTTACGGGATTGAAGAGGTCGAGCAAGATGTTGGCATCTGCTCTTCGGGTGGTGTAGGCGGTTTGTGCAAGTGTAGCGCTGTTCTGTACACTAGTGGAGGTTGCAAAGCCGAAACCCGCGTTTGTTAATATTTCAGTGGTATCGGAATACCCTGATGTGTTCCCCGCAGATCTTCCTGGAGCCCCGCCTCAGCGGGAGATAGATTTTATGTTTGAGCTAGTACCAGGTGCAAAGCCTGTGTCAAGCCCTCCTTATCGGCTAGCGCCTAAGAAAATGGCGGAGCTGAAGGTGCAACTTCTAAAAGTTGTTGGATCAAGGGTATGTGCGTCCAAGTCCTTCGCCTTGGAGCGCACCGACCGTGTTTATTCAGAAGAAGGATGGAAGGTTGAGGCTGCGTATTAATTATCGGGAGGTCAACAAGTTGACGGAAAAGAGCAAGTACCCAATCCCAAGGATCGATGATCTTTGTGATCAGTTAGTAGGGTCAACGGCGTACTCTAAATAGTTAAGGGAGAGTGATATCCCTAAGATAACGTTTAGTACAGGACACGGGCGCTATGAGTTTACGGTCATGCCGTTTAGACTGACTAATGCGTCGTCAGTGTTCGTGGATTTGATGAATAGGACCTTCCGGGAGTACTTGTACCATTCTGTGATCGTCTTCATCGACGATAGTCTGGTGTACGCAGAGTAAGGAAGATCACTTCAAGCATCTTCTTTTGGTTTTCAGACGATAAGGAAGAATCAGTCATATACCAAGTTCTCGAAGTGCGAGTTTGGTCACCCTCAGTGGTGTCCTCAGTCTGGTAATGAGTAAGAAAGGTATTGCAGTGGATCCGACGAAGATTGTTGCGATACGAGAGTGTCCTGAGCTTGCTACGGTAGCGGAAGTCCGGAGTTTTCTGGAGCTTGCCGGCTACTATAGGCGCTTCGTGGAGAACTTCTCGCGGATAGCGTTACCTCTCGCTACTTTGACGAGGAAGGAGCATAAGTTCTTTTGGACACCGGAGTGCGCGCGAGCTTTTGAAGAGTTGTAATGTCGGTTGACTACGGCGCCTGTGCTGACTTCGCCGAGTGGAACCGAAGGCAATGAGATTTATAATGATGCTTAGGGCAGCGGTTTGGGTTGCGTGCTACTGCAACACGGAAGCGTAATAGCGTATGGCCGTGAGTTTTGCCTTGAAGCTATGGAGGCATAATTGTATACGGTGTGAAAATGGATCTCTACGCCGGTCATAAGAGCGTGAAGTATCTGATTGATCAGAAGGATCCGAATATACGGCAGCATAGATGGATGGAGTTCTTGGGAGACTATACATTCAAGATCCACTACGCGCCAGATAAAGGGAATGCGGTTGCTGACGCGGTGAGTCGCCAAGCCCCAGCTCGAGCCAATTGGCTATCGGTGCATGATGAGCGGTTGGTGCGAGAGTTGGAGGCGTTGGGGATCGTTTGTGTGGACAAGCAATCAAGTGCTGAAGCAGTTCTGAATTGGACTGAAGTCCAATATGACCTAGCTGATCGTATTCGGCGGGCTTAGGATATGGATGCTCATATGAAGCAGTTCATGGTAGAGGCTCTGGATGGGTCAAATTCCCAATTCGTCGTGAAGGACGAATTGCTTCGGAGAGATGGTCGTTTGTGCGTCCCAAGTGTGGGCAATTTGCGGGTGGAGTTGTTGTACGAGGCACACCATACCAGGTACTCGATTCACCCGGGGAGCACGAAGTTGTACCGTGATGTGAAGAAACTGTGTTGGTGGCCGGGTTTGAAAAAAGATGTGGCGCTATACGTAGCGAAGTGCTAAACCCGCGCCTTGGTAAAGGCGGAGTGCCAAAAGCCGGGAGGATTTCTTAAGTCCTTGCCTATTCCGGAGTGGAAATTCGACGACATCTCTATGGACTTTGTGCACGGTTTGCCAAGGTCGAAAAAGGGGAACGACGTCATTTGGGTGATCGTGGATCGATTAACGAAGGTGATACATTTTATTCCGCATAGGAAGGATGATCCGGTGGAGAAGTTAGCAAAGCTTTTTGTGGATAACATAGTACGACTTCATGGTGTGCCCCGCAGCATCGTGAGTGACCGAGATGGGCGGTTCACGTCCAATGATTGGAGGCTGGTGCAACAAATGTTGGGAACAAAGTTGAAATTCAGCACAGCCACCCATCCGCAAACGGATGGGCAGACCGAGAGGGTCAATAGAACCATGGAAGACATGCTCCACATGTGTGTCTTGGATTTTGGGAAGCATGGGAAGACCACCTTTATTTGGTGGAGTTCGCATACAACAATAGCTACCAAGCGAGTATTCAGATGGCGCCCTTCGAGGCCCTATATGGTAGAAGATGTCGCACACCGTTGTCTTGGTTAGAAACAGGTGAGTCAAAGTTGTATAAGCGATCGGAAGTGGAGGAGGTTACTTCTTTGGTGAGAACCATTCGGGAGAGGTTGCTTATCGCTCAGGACCGACAAGCAAAGTACAATAATGTCAAGCACATGAATGTGGAGTTCGCTGTGGGCGATTATGTATACTTAAAGATCAAGCCGTTCAAGGGTGTCCCGCGGGTGCGACGAGTGAAAAAGCTAAGCCCGAGATACCTTGGGCCGTTTGAGGTTCTGGAGCGAGTTGGTGAAGCGGCCTATAGGTTGAAGCTTTCAGTGGAGCTAAGTGGTATACATGATGTATTCCATATTTCGGTGCTTTGGAAGGTGGTGCAAGAGCCTACGCAAGTGATCGCGGTTGATCAAGTGCCGGTGGATAGTGGGCTAACGACAAAAGTCAAGCCCGTGCGGATCAAGGACTCGGAGGTCAAGCGGCTACGCAATAAAGAGATCATGATGGTCAAGGTCTGGTGGGACAATTACGGTCGTGAGGAGCTCTCTTGGGAGCAAGAGCAGACTATGCTTGACGAGTATCTGGAGTTGTTCCGCTCAGGTACAAGTTTTGTTTTTGTATGCCTTTCCTTATGTAATTTCGTGGGCGAAATTCTTTTAACAGGGGGAGAGTTGTAACGCCCCGAAACTCAAAAGGGCGAAGGGGGACGTTTTGGGCCAGTTTGGGTTCTGGCTGCAGGCACACGGCCTGGGACACGGGCGTGTCCCAGGGCGTGTCAAGCCTGTATCGATACTAAGACGGGGTATCGACACTTTGGTCTCGAAATTGTGTCAATACTGGGCACACGGCCTGCGACACGGGCGTGTCGCAGGGCGTGTCGACCCGTGTCGACACTTAGCCGCGAAGTCGTCGAGCTTTACTCGACGATTCGTCGAGACAAGGCACACGGCCTGCGACACGGGCGTGTCGCAGGGCATGTCGACCTGTCCCGACGATCGACCCGGGGAGTCGACGAGAATGTCTCGACGATCGTCGAGACAAGGCACACGGCCTAGGACACGGGCGTGTCCAAGGCCGTGTCATCAAGTCGTCGATATTCACTCGACGAAGTGTCCCGTGTACACGACCTGGGGCCCAGGCGTGTCAAGGTGACACGGGCAAGGACACGGGCGTGTCCTAGAACCCGTGCAGTGCTCGGGTTGAAAATGGGGAAAAATCATGGGGTACACGGCCGGCTACACGGCCGTGTCAGGTGGAACACGGACGTGTCAGCTCGAACATGGGCATGTTCGATACCCGTGTGAGGTTCTAGGTGATTCGATTTTGACGGCGAATGCGGCACACGGCCCTGGACATGGGCGTGTGCCAGGCCGTGTTCGGCCCAGATTGGGCATTTTAGTCTCGAATCGAAGCCGTTCATTTCTTTGACTGAAGATCCAACGGCTGGGGGTTGTTCCTGAAGGGATATACCCGCGTTTTGACTTAGAAAACCCTTACTTTTCTTCACTTGTTCTCTTTCTAAATCCTTGGAGAGAGAGGAGAGCTAAGGGAAGAAGAAGGTGCTAGATCCGCCATTGGAGTAGCTTCGGAGCTCCGAATCGCAAGCCGACTCCGGATCCACGGACGCAACGCTAGTGCGGTGATTTCCATCCGATTACTTTTCAATGGCGCCAAAGAGGAACTCAAGGGTAACGATTCTCATCTTGAGCATGAATAGCTCTCTTTCTTTGCATAGGAAGCCCGCTCTCGCGAGTTTGCGGAGAGTTGGAGGCGTTCCTTCGGGTAGATATGTGTAGTCCCCGTTATGTAGAGTCCGTGAGCGAGAACGGACATAGGCATGATGTGTGAAGCCTACCCGGACATGTTGGTCTGGATCAGTGATGTTGCATTGCATAAGGCCAGAGAAGACTCCGTGCTATTGGTTGTTTTCGGGTTTTCTACGCGGTAGATTGCAGCAGGGAGCCTTGGGGACTAACCCAAAGGTGCACCCGGAAAACTGGGCGGATACGAGATCTTGCCAACTTGGTGGCCTGAGAGCCAACTTGAACATAACCGAGTTTTGTGACTTGCGATAGAATGGGACTCGGTGAAAGTTTGACCCGCGCAAATGGCTTAAATTGTCGTTGCGATGTGAGCACGGGTTAGATGGAACCGTACCCGCTTTATGTCGTTCGGTTAAAGAGACCTAAGGTTACGTGGCACTTGCCGTTGGCATAGATGTGAGTCTTCGGCGGTCAATGGCTTAAATTGACGTGACCCATGCCAAGAAGACAAATTGCTCATAGGTTTGGCCGTCTAAGTGGCGGTGGTGAGTCCGGAATGTTAATGGCTTTAATTGACGTGACATCGACCGGTTCACCGAGAATGTGCCCTGAGTGCACGGGGCGTATGGCCGTACGAGCCAACGTCTGTGATGTTATGGCTATGGTTATAAATTACTCGCTTATGCTAATGAAATGCAGGGAAGGAGCATCGCCGCCCCGTGTTGGGGGCAGGATCGTTATAATTTGGTCAGCATTGCTGACCGTTGCCTTGTTTTGCCACCGTGCGGTGGTTTGTTGCTTGCAGGTGCAGCTGTACCAAGCGGTCAATAGCGGGCTAAAGCCCTTTTTGCGAAGCCGGCCCTCGAAGGCCCAAGTAGAAGTGTTTACTGTTTTATTCATGTATGACCGGCCTGCGCGCCGTTGTTTGTAAAACATGTAATATTCAAGTGAAACATTTTGTAAGGCCTTAAGGCTTGTTTTGAGTATTTTGTATAACATTCCTATTTTGTATTAGTGGACATTCGTACTTTGATGCTGGGTTCTTGTTTACAACTTTATAAACTGCTTCCGCTAGAATGCTCTGTGTAGGGCGTTGAGATTGGTTGGATGGTTTGCATAAGTAACCACCCGGTCTGTCTGTGGTTTATGGCGTCGGGCCCCGGCCGGACCTACTGCTATATGCTATGCGACGGATAGGGGGTGTTACAGTCGGACCTACTGTTATATGCTATGTGATGGGTAGGGGGTGTTACACGTATGGTCCTCAACATTGATTGATTTCTTTGGAGGTGATCCTGAGCCCAGGTCTTTGGCAAAGCTCACCTTAGTGGCCTGCCTAATTTCTCCCTACGCGTGACCGGAAGATTCACCATGATTCCATTTTTGAGTTGTAATAAAATGTTGATACACATTGTAAAAAGTATAAACTATTTTGTATACTTAGGAATTTCCTCTATTATATTTGTATGCATGCGAGCATGCGACTTCGCATGGTATTTCATATCTCAATTTCTAAGTTAGCTAGTTTATTATCGTTATCTGCATATATTATGTTTGCTCGGGACGCGAAAATAGGTAAGTCTGGGGGTGTGATGAGTCCAAGTTATATACATATTTTTGGACTCATCTGGGCCAGTTTTCTCATTCTTGCACTACACTTGAGAGTCAAAATTATTCATATTTGTTTCTCTGTCCATTTCATGTTAAGTGCACTTTAGGCCCGTTTTCTGTGTGATTTCATAATTATTGTTCTTTTGCCCTACTTGGTGTTTTTATGTGTCTGGAGAATGTGGTGTGCCCATTATGGTGGATTTTCGGTTTTTACGAAAGGTCCAACAGTCGTGTGAGTGTTTCGGGATTGTTTGAAAATACCAAACAGTATATGAACACTGCGCACGATCAGTGGATCTATTGTGCATGACCACTGGTCGTGCGCCACTGATCGTGCGCACTATATTCTCTATTTTCCAAGTTCTATCTGGGGATACCGCACGACCACTGCACATAGTGCGCACGACCACTGGTCGTGCGCCACTGCTCGTGCACGTTATCCCATTTTTCTGGTGTTCTGCCACAGTTGATTGCACGATCATTGGATTCAGTGCGCACTACCACTGGTCGTGCGCCACTGATCGTGTGCATTTCTTTTTTCTGCTTTCAATAAATACGCAGGTTCCGCCCTAATTCGGCATTCGAAACTTTTCTCTGTTGTTTTTCCTCTCCGAGGAGGGTTCCGCCAATCTCCATCATCTTCCAACATAGGGAGGGACTCTCGGCAAGCTTTCAATGCCAAATTTAAGCCAGAGCTTCCTCTCTGCCTCCTCCTTAATCCTTGAGCTTCAAGAAGGGTTTGACCTAGCTTTCATCATCAAGCTTGGAGGAGTTTGTTCCATCCTCCACCAGATCATGACACAAAGAAGATGGGTTCATTGAGAGTTAGTGACAGCCTCCTCTACTCCAGAAGCAATTGAGGACCGATCTAGGACGCAGATTGACAACCTGGCGATTCCTCCCGTGAATCCTCAGCAATACTTCAGATCCAGTCGATTTTGCACACTCTCTTCTTATTTTGTTGTTGATAGTGTAATTTGACCTCTTTATATATGATGAAGTGTGCTTAATGTAATATACGTTTGTGTACAATCATGTTTATATGATTTTATATTAACGCTATTTGCTTGAGATGCGCCATTTTCCATCCTCCACCACACAGTGCCGCACTAGCAATTGCTAGTGGCGTGTGTAGCGAAGAGGTGCTCATGACACACATTCCGCCATTCTAACCACCTCATCCGCAAGCCTACTTGTCCGTTCGCCTAGCGATTCGGTCCATAGCAGCCGTGCAGTTTTCCATCCTCCTGGCGAAGCATTGCATAGCGACATTGCATAGGAGTGGTTTATTAGTGTTTTACTTTCTTTTTCCGCAAACAAACAAAACCCTCTTCGTAAACGCCGACCAAAGGACTTCAATCTCAAGTCCTCCTCAAAATTTAACTTCACTTTACTTTGTTCCTTGAGAGATCGATACTTGGGGAAATTCGCCCATTTTATATTACTTGTGCGACAGGTACACTTGTCGTTAACCGCATCAGCTTCCACGATGTTCCTAGAGGAGTTAGTGATGGAGCAGGTTGAACGACACATGGAGAAAAGCAAAAAAACCTCTACATGACACACCCCGTAGTCACGCCTTTGACACAGGTTCGTGTAAAAATTAAGCAATGGATCTCAAGAATCCGGCAAAGATCTGGTCAAAACTGATTATTGCGAGATACACCACCATGACACACTCGTGGATTAGTGACATGTTGTAATGTCCCAAACTTCCTGAAAATTGGAAGGAGTTGGATTCTAGAAGTTACAGCCAAGAGATAGTGTTAACGCCGGCAACATCCAGATGAATTAAGTCAACATTTTGTTTTGGGTAGGTACTGTGTGGCTGTAGAAAGGTAAAACATGACAGTACCACTCGACACACTAAACGAATTGTTGAGAATCCTACTATGTGGCGTTAGAAAGGCAACACGCGGCGGTACCACTCGACGCACTCATCGTATTCGATGAAGCGACGGGAACCTATCGCGGGGAGGTAGTGATCTATCGTATGGCGGTAGAGCGATGCCAATTGGGTTAAGCATCTACCGCCTATGATACCGCACGGTGGTAGCTCTATCATAAAAGGTGGATATGAGATTGAGTTCTCATTCTCTCTCTATCTCTCTCTCTCTCTCTCTCTCTCTCTCTCTCTCTCTCTCTCTCTTAGTTCTTGAGGTTCTTATGGGAAGAGAAGGAAGTAGTCCAAGAGGCCAAGGGAAAGGTGATCCAAGGTGTGCTTGTGATCGGAATCATGAGTCGAAGCAAGATTTATGGAGAGGAAGTTGTGATGATCAGTTCCATCTGGATCAAAAGCAAGGGTATGGATTCTAAGCGATCAACAAGGGTAACGACTTTATCCTTGGTCAAGTGAAGTCCTCAATTTTCGTACATGCATGGAACCCCTCACCAAAAGGTGAAGAAAAGGTTGGTTTCCAGCAGTTAGATCATTGTAATCCGCGATAGAAATTGTATATAGAATCCAGAATCGAAGCATATAATATGTATACTGTGTGAAGCCCATCTGGACAGGTTGTTCTGGGTTGGTGATGAATTATCTTCCATTCCTGAGAAGTCTTTGTGGATAAATGTGTAGATAAAGATGTAAAATCCTAGGTCATGGGGTGTGCAAGATGCTTTGGTGAAAGTACTGGAATTGATTTCGAGGAAAACAACCAAAAGTTGGGGTGATAAGCCCGGAATCCGCGACCTGCCCGCGCAGTTTTCCAGACCGGGCGGTCTGCCTATTCAAGCCGCCAAGCCTCCAAGCCGGGCGGTCTCCATGTCAGGCCGCTGCCAGTGCCGACCCTGCTCAGCGACAAGGCCCAAGGACCCAGCCGTCAGCTCGCCAGGGGGAATCCGCCAGGCCGCGCGGCTTCCCTCCTTTCTTGTTTCTTTCTCTTTTGCTTCCCCTCACCTCTGCCCGGTTCTCCTGTACCCCGGGCAGCCGGTAATTTTAGCCCTACCCGTTTGGGCAGGCCCCCGAGCCTATAAATAGGGGGTGAGTGCACTCCCCAAGACACCATGACTGGGATCCAGGAGCTCGCTTGTTTAGAGCTGCGGTCTCAAGTCTAGTGTATTGCGGCTTGTAGCCCGGTCGGCTTCTTCTTTTGCTTGTTGTAACCGTCTCATTTTTAAGTAAAGGAAAGCCCGCCGCAAGAGTGGCATTCAAGCCGCGGCGGGCGAACTCTGCTGTTGCCGCTGCCAGCGGCCCCCTACTCTTTTCTGCCCTTTAGCCGCGACCGCTAGTAACCGATTAGTCGACAGTCTCCTCCTTTCCTTCCCTATTCCCCGGTGTTCGAACCGTTAGCTGGTGGTGACCGACTCCCTGTCCGTTTTCGTGCATCAACAGTTAACACGCGGCCTTCAGATCTCGACTAATCGATGAAATCAACGGTCTAGGGATCCAGACCGCTCTAACTTCTAGGGTTCGGCGACCTGTCTAGCAAGCCGCGAGTCCGCCGGCTAAGGCTTTCAGCCCGCCTCCCGCACGGTAGAACCTGGCATTCTATCCGCTCTCTTTTTAGCCGGTTTTCTTATCGGTTTGCAGAATCGTCTAGCCGCCTCGTTAAGCCGCCGCTCTTCTGCGGTTTCTTGTAAAAGTTCGGCTATTTCTCTCTTTTCAGGATGAATCCTGCAAAGAGTCATGGTACATCGAGCCGCATCTCAGTTATTACGAATCTCTCAGAAGTGCAGGATTGCTCGTATTTGGATAGTGAAGTTGTTGACCCTCGTAAGGAAATTTTTGCAAATAGTGTTGAGCGTGGAATAGAATCTGTTGCAAATGAACCTCTTTATGAGGACGAAGAAGAAACCCCTTCTCCTTTCACTAATCGAATTCGGTGGGATACTGTTTCCGATGATTTCAGAGAACCATGTCTCCCGGAGTATTCTGCATGTGATGATCCGTTTTCTCATTTGCAAGCTTTTGAATCAGCTATTTCACTAAGAAAAGTGTCAAATGGAGTAAAATGCAAACTCTTCGTTATGTCTTTTGGCAATGTTGCAAGGGAATGGTTTTACAGCCTTCCACCTCGATCAGTAACCAGCTTTAAGGATCTTCGAAGTCAATTTATTTCCAGATTCGCTATTTACAGGAAGCGAAAAAGAGACGTTGGAGCTCTCTTCCGAATCAAGCAAGGAATTCACGAGTCTAATTCAGATTTTGTTGATCGGTTTCAAAAGGAGGTTTTGGATATTTGTAACGTCCATCAAGACTATTACTTGCATGCTTTCATAAATGCCCTTCAAGAGGGCCCATTAAAATTCAAGCTCACCACAAAATATCCCAAAAGCTACGGAGATCTTATTGATATAGTTAATACATTCATAATAGGCGAAGAAGCAAATAAGGGTTATGTTTCATTTCTGAAACAAATGGCTAAGCAATCCCAAGGGACTTCTAGTCAACAACAATCTATTTCCTCACAAGATGTTTTGCAAGTTGAATATTGCAAGTCTCCTTATATTCTCCGGGATAAAACTCCAAAGTATGAAAAATATTCAGGTAAGTATGTTAAGTTCAAAATTCCCATGGAAGATCTTTTGATAATCATTCAGGGAATGCCTGAGTTCAAGAAGCCTCGGCGCATGAAATCCAAAATCAAGTATCGGCACGAGCAGCTTTTTTGCAAATATCATAAGGATATTGGTCATCTAACAGAAGATTGCAGAGCTCTCAAGGAATTGGCTAATCAACTTGTAAGAGCTGGAAAACTGCAGGAATATTTCATTTAGTGACTCTCAAAGGCAATCTTTCATTTCTTGCTCAATAGATCAAGCAGTTATTCCTCTCTCTTTCTATAATGAAAAGTGCTTATGTTCAGAATAGCACATAACATCTCTCTCTCTCTCTTTCTCTATAAGGCATGATAAAGCTGCAGATATATATCCTTTATCACTTCCTTAACATCATGCAAATGGGTACTTTTTCATTTGAAGCTTATTTTTAGCTTTACTTTTTATGCCTATATATATGCATGTAGGGGCAAGAGCCCCTTTCGAATTCTTAAGCCCTCCACATCCTGCTTGACTTCAGTCACAGATAGGCATTACGTACTTGTCCCGCTTGACTTCAGTCACAGACAGGCTTTACGTACTTGTCCTGCTTGACTTCAGTAGCAGATGTGTAGTGGGTTTTCCGCTTGACCTTCAGTCACAGACAGGCTTTGCGTACCCGTCACGCATGACTTCAGTCACAGACAGGCTTTACGTACTTGTCCCGCTTGACCTCGGTCGCAGACATTGCGTACTTGTCCTGCTTGACCTCAGTCGGAGACGTTGCGTACTTGTCCTGCTTGACATTGGTCATGGATTTTAAGAATTTCGATCTCGCTTATGTGTTCTTTGTGAGGAAAGCAATGCTACACGCACCTGCCCACATCGACACATAAGTGCCTGTCTTCACCTATTTTTGCAGGACAACACGTGCCTATCCGCTGCCTTGCGGTTTTATTTAGGGGCCTGTGCAGGTTTTATAATTATTTACACAAGCCGCCCGGTTTGATATTCCGGCTTAAATTTTTTAACTTTCCTGTTCCTGCCTGCCGGATCATCATTAATATATTTGGGAACTCGGCCGACTTTATTCACCTATCCGCTATTCAGTATCTTATTCGGCTTATGTATATCAATTGCCGGTTTGTTATTCATATGAAAAAGAGGTCGCCCGACCTGTCTTCTGGCACTTAATTCCTGGCATTGATCTGCCGGCTTATGGTATTAATTATAATAGCTAATCAGCGAACTATCGTCACAAGAGTTCCCGGCTCCCATATGGCTATATCGGTCTGTATTATCGGAGGCCGAAGCTTATTTCTCTATTTCTGTTTCTTTAATCAAATGGGCAATTCGCTTCAGAGTTTGCCCTAGCCGCAATCAAATGCTTCAATGTTATGAATGTTTGCCGACTGCGACAGGTGGCCGCGCGGCTTAGCGGTCACGGTTTATGTATGAGCAAGCCGCGGCAATTCACCTCTTCCAGCAGATAATGTTGCATAATTCCTCAAAGAACAATTGCGGTCTAAATTATTAGCCGCTCGGCTTATCGTCGACGTGCACTCCGGTATAAACCGCAGGGAAATATCTCTCTCTTGCGGACAGATTTGATGAAGTCGCAGCGCAAACTCAGCCGGTTTACATACTTATATTTTAAATCGGAAGCTAAACTGAGACCGCGCGGACTAAGTCAAGTAAGAAAAGTAAGATTTACAACAAAGAGTAAGGTAAAAATGCCTTCATTTCTATGTCATTAAGTGTTACAAAAACTTTAATCGCGCGGTTACAAAAACAATCCGCCGATTTCAAAAAAAAGTTCAAAATACAAAACCAAGTTATAAATGTTCTAATCGTTCGGCTTGAGCTTCTTAGCCGCAGGAGAATCCGAATCACTGCCATCGCCAACATCGACAGATGATAAGGAATACCCACTGCTAGTTGCGGAGCTCGGTGAACCATCAGAAGATGTCGAGTCAGGCCGCGCGGTCTCCGACTCTTGGCCGCCGGACTCTGGAGATGTGTGCGGGCTCCGGCTTCCCTGGCCGACCTCTTCCACGGCTTCTCCCGCCACCTCGCCGACTTCTTCCGCGACTTTGGCCTTGCCCTTGATCGACTTGTAGACGTCGGCCACCTGCTCCTTCAGGGAAGGATAGATGTCGGCGCATGTGAAGTCGGTGAAGCCGGTTGCCAAGCCGCCAAGGTCCCGGAGGCGGTTAAGCGCTCCATCGATTCCTTGGACGAGTTGGGGGAAGACTTGGTCTTGGAAAATCGGGTTGGCGGGGTTGTACATTTCCTGCAAAGCAAAGGTGAAGGTAAGGTCGCGCGGTTACATAATTCTAACCGCGCGGGTATTGGTAATTACTTACCGCCTCTTTCTCTTTAAGCCGCTTGTTCTCTTCTTTCTGTTCGCCTAACTGCGTCTTCAGGCCGCTGTTCTCTTTCATCAGCTCCTTGTAGGCAAGCCCCATGAAGTGACTTGCCACGAAGCTCCTCGCGCCGACTTGCGCGGCTAGCCGCGGCAGGTCGTCTGGAGGAACTCGCCGCATAGCCCTCAGGTTGCGCTTGCCGTACAGCGCGCCGCCAACCGCATTAGCATGGCGGCTTACTTCTTCAGCTCCCCAGTAGGGGAGGGCGGTGGAGATCGTCACCGACTTGCCATCCGGACTCCACCGCAAGGCCGGTTCGCCATGGACGTCCTTCAGGCTGCTGCCGGTTCCTTGCAGCATGAACTCCCCAGAGGAGTCCGACTCCTCCTCCTCCGCAGCCCGCGCCGGCTTGACCCGCTTCGCCCTCTTTTCTCTTTGTGTGAGGGTCAAGCCGCCAGGCGTCTGCGGCTTGTTCAGCGGGACCGCCACAGTAGCTGCAAAGACAGAAGCAATGTTAGATATCAGGCCGTGCGGCTAGCAATGCAGTTCGGCCAGTTTGTAGCTTACTCTCTTCCGCCTCAATTCCAACAAGGGACGGCAGCAGCGGGATGTAGTAGTTCACGTCAAGCCGCTCGCCCCTGAAGAAGTCGAAGATCTCCTTCTCCTTGCCGTCCAAGCCGCTGCTGCCGAAGGCGGCTTCTTCGCGGATTTGGGGGTCGACCGGCAGCAGCCCCAAGTTGCCCTCGAAGATCAGAAACCGCTCCGGCCAATTCGCGATCTTGTTGGCCAGGTTGACTACCTTCAGCCCTCGGCAGCCGAAGTAGAGGTGCCCCCGGAAGATCTTTGTCCCGGAATCCGGGATAGACCGCACCGAGAAGCACTCTCGGAAGAGCCTCATGGAGAATCGGACTCTTTCTGACCGCAGATAAAAAATAAAGCCGTATATCGCGGCTATCGAGTTGGGGGGAAGTTGTCCGGGCACAACTCCATAGTGGTCGAAGACCGCTACGGCCTCTAGCAAGACCGGGAAGCCGAACCCGCAGTCGAAATGGTCAATGGGGACCGCGATCTGGTTAGCATTGGAAGAGTTGATCCGCTCATCCTGCCTAGGAAGCCGCGCGATCAGCGGGCTTCCTTGCATGTGTTTCTCGACAAAGGAATCCAGCTCGGCTTTTGTAAGCCGGCATTCCTTGTGGTCAGCTGAGTAGAAGGCGGAGGCCGCGTCTGTCCTGACGGCTGTGGCCTTGTCAGACCGCGACGATTTGGACTTAGCCCGCATCCTTCTTGATTTGTGAAGAATCCAACGGGGTCTGCGCTATTTATAGAAAACCCGTGATGCTACAGTGCCCAGGTCAAATCGCGGCTAGTCGTCACGCCGCGCGGCCTAAGCCCCTGGAAGTGCAGATCAGCTTAGTGATCAAGCCGCCTTTTAGTCCGTCAGTCCGAGCGGCTACTTCCCTACACTTAGAAAATTCTATGGCGAATCATGTGGATATCAATTATTCAAGCCGGCGCTCTGTTCGCCAGACCGCGCGGCTACTATACTAAACTTCAAATTTCTCAGAACAAAGCAGCAAACATGTGGATTATTCAAGCCGCATAAGCCGCATTCAGTTCGCAGCATAATAGAATACAATAGTTTACAGCAATCAAATTGTCCAGCATCCAGAGAAAAATATATATTACAACACAATATATGCGAATGTCCGCGCGGCTTAGGTCTCTCAAGTCGCTCAGGATCGTTTGTCCTCTTCCGGCCTGTCTCGTCCCATGTGCGCGACTTGTTCACCGGTCTGTACAATCGCAACATACACCTGGCTAACCAGATTATGAAGCGCATGCAGAGACCGATGAATTCGCGCAGCATCGCGCTCAACTCTCGCAAACGGTATCATGTGGACCGCCTGGGCCCCCAGACCGCTTGGAGCAGCGACCTGGTTAGGCGCCGCGGCCCCCGGCGGATGCGAAGTCTCGCCGGAGGCCGGGCGGCTAGTTTCCGGCAACTCTGCAAGAGTTGGCGGTGCAGGCCGCTGTTCCCCGCCGGTCTCCGCCGGCCGGTCTTGTTTTTCGCCGCCTTCAGCATCCGGGATCTGCTCTTTGTCTCCTTCCAGCCGCGCGGCCATCAGCAAGTACTTCTCCGCCCTTTCCTGCTCCAAGGTGACCTGCATCTCGGCAATCTTCGCCTCAGCGGTTTCCATTGCGGTCTGGAGCCTCGCGGTCTCTTCCTTCATCGCGGCCTGGAGCCTGACGGTCTCTTGTTCCATTGCCGTCTTCAACCTCGCGGTTTCCTGTTCAAGCACAGTTTGCCACCTGGCGGTCTCTTGTTCCAGGGTGGTTTGCAACTCTTGGATCCTTGCTTCCGCAGCCTCCTGGGCAACCCGCTTCTCTTTGTCCTTAATCCGCAGAGTTTCGGTGGCCGCAGTCAAAGCCGCCTGCAGCGAGCCGACCTCCTTCTGGAAGTCGGCCATCTCCTTCTGACGAACACTTGGCGGAGGCAGTGTAGATATAAACGCGGTCAAGTCGCCCGGTTTCATCGCGGTCTCCGGTGCACCTGCAGAAGACAAACCGCAGTCAGGTTCAGCCGGATTGTTGCGACCTTCTTGTAAGGAAATCGGTTGGGTAAGACCGCTGGTTTGATGTTTATCTCCTCCAGAGGCCGCGGTATGGATTCTAATCACTGGCCGCCTGAGCCGCTCATGATCTATCCTCTTCAGCTTATCTTTTCATAGCCGCTCGGTTTCCTTTCGGCTTTTCAGTTGAGCCGTGGTCAGGAAAAAGCTGGCCGGCGGATTTAATATTATATTCGCCCCCTTCTTCCTTGACCGCGACTTGTAGAATTTAACAATTCGCCTAACGTCCCGGTGTTTACCTTGCAGTAATGGATGTGCGGTCTCCACCGGCTTATTGGCGATTAGTTTCTTCATCTCCTCCATCTTCTCGCGGAGCTTCAGTTTCTCGGCTCCTTCAGAAGCCGCGGAAGCCGGTTCGCCAGGCTTCTCCCCAATAACCTTGATGTCGGGGCGGTCAACCTCCTCAGACGCCGCTGGTGTCGACAATAGCGCGTCTTGCCGCTGGAGAGCCTCCATGCCCTTCAGGAGCTCGCTCAGCGAATCGCTAGGCGCAGGTGTACCCTCCAGTTCGCTCGGCTTGCACTCCGGTGTGAGCGGGTTCTCGGGCACCTCCTTCTCGTGCGGCCTGTGCTGAAGACTGTCCGCGCCGGTCTTCTCAAAGATATTCCGGTTTCTGGCGTGCAGCTTCCTCATTTTCTTCTTCATCCTTTCTTCAAGGTTTTCGCTCCTTTCCTTCCGCCGTTTCAGGGAGCCGGACACCTTTTCAGTCCGCTCGCGCTGTTCAGCAACAGTCCGCCCGGGTTCCTGCGCCTTCTCCGGCTCGTTGTCGTCCACGACGATTAAGTCGACCTTGCTCGGCAGTTCGGTCGGTTTCCCAGAATCAACACTCTTCTCCTCCGTCCCAGCGATCTTTAGTAGTGGTTCTCCTGATGGGGAGAAAGTCACGTCAAAGGATTTGGCATCTCCGGTTTGCAGTGGAGCAGCTTTCGAAACCGCTTTGGGGTCGGTTGCGGCCTGCGATGGTCCGCCGACCATCTCTGTCGGCCTCTTTTCAGGTCCAGAAGCCGCTGTTGTCTCCGGCTTCTCGTTCTTCTTGGCAGTCTGCCGGGCAGAATCATTCGAATTCTCGCTCCGGCTCTGCTTCGTTTCTGTCGGTTTCTTGTTGCGGGCTAGCATCGACGACATCACATCCATCGCTAAAGAAATCGCATCGGCTTGCAAAATTCTAACCGCAAGTGGCGAGTAGCGACCCGTGCTTGGCAGGAATCCTGAAGAATGTCAAGAGTCAGGGGATTTTATAGACGACGATGAAGCAGTCGCGGTCTCCGGCTTAGTTCAACATTTTCGAAGTTTTCTGCAAACTTAAAAATGTGCGGGGATTATGATAAGCCCGGAATCCGCGACCTGCCCGCGCAGTTTTCCAGACCGGGCGGTCTGCCTATTCAAGCCGCCAAGCCTCCAAGCCGGGCGGTCTCCATGTCAGGCCGCTGCCAGTGCCGACCCTGCTCAGCGACAAGGCCCAAGGACCCAGCCGTCAGCTCGCCAGGGGGAATCCGCCAGGCCGCGCGGCTTCCCTCCTTTCTTGTTTCTTTCGGGTTGCACTCCGGTGTGAGCGGGTTCTCGGGCACCTCCTTCTCGTGCGGCCTGTGCTGAAGACTGTCCGCGCCGGTCTTCTCAGAGATATTCCGGTTTCTGGCGTGCAGCTTCCTCATTTTCTTCTTCATCCTTTCTTCAAGGTTTTCGCTCCTTTCCTTCCGCCGTTTCAGGGAGCCGGACACCTTTTCAGTCCGCTCGCGGTGTTCAGCAACAGTCCGCCCGGGTTCCTGCGCCTTCTCCAGCTCGTTGTCGTCCACGACAATTAAGTCGACCTTGCTCGGCAGTTCGGTCGGTTTCCCAGAATCAACACTCTTCTCCTCCGTCCCAGCGATCTTTAGTAGTGGTTCTCCTGATGGGGAGAAAGTCACGTCAAAGGATTTGGCATCTCCGGTTTGCAGTGGAGCAGCTTTCGAAACCGCTTTGGGGTCGGCTGCGGCCTGCGATGGTCCGCCGACCATCTCTGTCGGCCTCTTTTCAGGTCCAGAAGCCTCTGTTGTCTCCGGCTTCTCGTTCTTCTTGGCAGTCTGCCGGGCAGAATCATTCGAATTCTCGCTCCGGCTCTGCTTCGTTTCTGTCAGTTTCTTGTTGCGGGCTAGCATCGACGACATCACATCCATCGCTAAAGAAATCGCGTCGGCTTGCAAAATTCTAACCGCAAGTGGCGAGTAGCGACCCGTGCTTGGCAGGAATCCTGAAGAATGTCAAGAGTCAGGGGATTTTATAGACGACGATGAAGCAGTCGCGGTCTCCAGCTTAGTTCAACATTTTCGAAGTTTTCTGCAAACTTAAAAATGTGCGGGGATTATGATAAGCCCGGAATCCGCGACCTGCCCGCGCAGTTTTCCAGACCGGGCGGTCTGCCTATTCAAGCCGCCAAGCCTCCAAGCCGGGCAGTCTCCATGTCAGGCCGCTGCCAGTGCCGACCCTGCTCAGCGACATGGCCCAAGGACACAGCCGTCAGCTCGCCAGGGGGAATCCGCCAGGCCGCGCGGCTTCCCTCCTTTCTCGTTTCTTTCTCTTTTGCTTCCCCTCACCTCTGCCCGGTTCTCCTGTACCCCGGGCAGCCGGTAATTTTAGCCCTGCCCGTTTGGGCAGGCCCCCGAGCCTATAAATAGGGGGTGGGTGCACTCCCCAAGACACCATGACTGGGATCCAGGAGCTCGCCTGTTTAGAGCTGCGGTCTCAAGTCTAGTGTATTGCGGCTTGTAGCCCGGCCGGCTTCTTCTTTTGCTTGTTGTAACCGTCTCATTTTTAAGTAAAGGAAAGCCCGCCGCAAGAGTGGCATTCAAGCCGCGGCGGGCGAACTCTGCTGTTGCCGCTGCCAGCGGCCCCCTACTCTTTTCTGCCCTTTAGCCGCGACCGCTAGTAACCGATTAGTCGACAGTCTCCTCCTTTCCTTCCCTATTCCCCGGTGTTCGAACCGTTAGCTGGTGGTGACCGACTCCCTGTCCGTTTTCGTGCATCAACATGGGGGAAGAAATGACTTCTGTCCCCTACCGCGCGACTGTAGTGCTACCGTCGGTGGTAGCTCAAAGTGTACAATGAGTGACCTGTCTCTTGGAGACCAGGGGGCTATTGTTTAATGTTGAGAGCCTTGCGAGCCCAGCTAAGGTGGCCATGCGAGCCAGCCTGATTGTGGTTGCAAAGCCTATGTCCGTGAGACAAGGTGTATAGCATGAGAAGCTATGAGCCTGGAGACCCCAGTTATTGGCCGTGAGAGCCATTATGATCATTGCACACTCTGGTCCTGTGGACAATATGAGTGGCAATTGATGATGAGAGCCTGAAGTGCCCAACATAAAGGAGAGAGCCAAACGGGCAAGGGGAGGTTGACCCGCATCTTATCATTCGCCATGATGGTTGTGTCCTTCGACTTTGGCATGGCGATTTGAGCAACGGGCTGTGGCATAACCGTACCCATATAATATCGTTCGGACTAGATTTCCTAAAGTTATTGTCTTTTGTCATTGGCATAATGAGAGTCTTAGGCACCGTGCCGGAATGACTAGAATGCTCAAGCGAAACATCAAGTTTGGGATAGTGGATGGTTGTGGGACCCGGAGAAGTCCATTACGCCGAGAATGTGCCCTGAGTGTACAAGGTGTGTGGTCGATCGAGCCAACTTTTGTGGCGAATGGTTCTTAAATTGCACGCACTATTTGCATATATATATATATATATATATGGGTATATATATGGGTATATATATTATACGGGCAAGCACAATGTACGGGCTGTACGGGCTAGCCAGTTTGGAGGTCCAGATGATCTCAAAACGAAAAGTGATCAACATGAAAGTTGTAGATCTCGGCGAGCGAACAACTTTCATGTTGATCACGTTTTGATTTGGAGAAGATTTGGACCTCGATTTGGGCCCCGAAATCGGGGGCGGCGGAACTGCTACAGTAAATCATTCCGCCGCCCCCCAATTTCGGAGACCAAATCGAGGTCCAAGTCGGCTCCAAATCAAAACGTGATCAACATGAAAGTTGTAGATCTACAACATTCATGTTGATCACTTTCCATTTTGAGACCATCTTGACCCCCAAAATCACTTGCCCGCACCTAAAGTTTGCCAGCACAGTATATGCCCCCGATATATATATATATATATATATATATATATATATATATATATATATATATATATATATATATATATATATATATATATATATATATATATATATATATATATATATATATATATATGCTGCTTGCAGGGAATAAGAACCGCCACCCCGAGCGAGGGATTGAGTCATTATAATTTGTTCAACTAATGATGACCATTGCTTTGTTTTCCACATTTTGGTGGGTCGTGCTATGCAGGTGTTGGAGATCCAAGTGGAAAGTTGCAGGATGAAGTCCCTAATGTTGGAGCATACGTTTCATGCTTCTTGGTTTCCTAATAACAAATCTCGTTTGTATTTGATCACTGGGTGTTTATGATGTGCAGATATCACAGGTTCAATACTAATATCATTTGGGCAAGGATTCGGGTTTTAATAAAGGAACTAAGGTGATATCATCAGGCGATATCCTCAATTGCCACTAGGCGACAGTGGACTGAACAGTTACAACATTATCTCCACGCGGCGTGCAATTACACTGGATATCGCCCGACAACATCAATATTGCCGGGCAACATCTCATGATGGGCCACGCCAGAACTGTTATGCAAAAAATCAGGAATACGTGCGAGACATGGCAGCCGGAGAGGATATCGCCGGCTGGTAATATCCAGTGTCGCCAGACGATATCGCTAAAATAAAAAGCAACTAATTTTTCTATGGAGATAACTAATTATAGTAGTGGGAGTGTTCCTTATCGTGCAATTGTTCTATAGAGCTCCAGCAAGCAGAAAACTCCAATCTCCCAAGAAGGTTCAAGCGTGAAAGATCCACGATTCGTACACAACATCTGAAGCAACTTTGACATGGATTCATCGACATCTTCAACGATTCATTGAGAGGGAGTTTTTAATTCTAAAGTTTATACTTTGTAATTTGTCATTATTTTCATTGTAACTAATAGGGGAAATCACCGCCTTATGCGTGGAATCTAAGTCCTTGCGTGGCTTAGGAGAGAATCGCCGTCTTGTGCATGACGTCCAGGTCCTTGTACAGCTTAGAGAGTATCACCGCCTTGTGTGCAGCGACTAGATCGTTGTTAGATATAGGTGGAGGCTAGTAGCAAGATCTTGGGAGAGATACTCTTTAGACTGTCGGTGCTTGTAGAAGGACCGGCAAAACTAAAAGTAGACTATATTTTTCATAGCCTTAATCTCTAGCTTCATAGAGATATACTGTATTCTGTTTTATCACTTTTGAAATAAAATATAATCATTTAAATTCTTATATGTTTCTAAGTGTTTACTTCTGTCTATGAAAAATTAGTTTTGATTTTTTTTAATTATTTCACCAAGTAAACTCTGTTTAAAAAATAAATATTATTTTTCGTTATTCACCCCCCCCCCCCACTCTAAGGGCGCCTCACGATCCAACAATTGGCATCAGAGCGAGGTTACTCCAAATTGGTTTCACCAACGGGAGTAATGGTGCAAAGCAATCGCACATTTTCTGATGGGCATGGGATAAGTTGACCTCCTTTATTCACTAGCATAGATTATATATAACTACTAGAAAGCTCGAATGTGATGCTTTCTAATTGCTTTAGATATCAGAGTATGGGGCATGATAGAAATATGCTACAGTCCTCCTACAATGGTAGTTGGAAGTGTTAGCATGGAAAAACCCAAAGACAAATATGATTAAACTGATAAGCTTCGATGAGAAAATAACGCTAAGCCAATGAATGCTTTATTCTTTGCGTTAGTTAAAACTAAATTTAATCGTGTATGTGCTTAAGAAACTGCATGTGATATTTGGAACTTACTTAAATTTACTCATGAAGGTACATCGCATGTGAAGGACTCAAAGATTTTCCAATTAGAGTCAGAATTTGAAAAGTTTAAGATGGAGGTTGATGAAGATCTAAACTCCATGTACACAAGGTTCAGCAAAATTATGAATGACTCGAAGATTCTTGGAAAACGTTTCTCAAACAGAGATTTAGTGAGGAAGATTCTGAGATCATTTCCCCCAAAGTTCAATCCAAAAGTGTCTGCCATCTTGGAGTCACACGATCTAAAGAATCTTCAAATTGAGAATCTTATAGGAAATCTAAAAACTCATGATGTGGAACTGATGATTCAATAACAAGAGTACAATGTGAAGCCGATAAAGAAAGCATTGGCGTTGAAGTCCAAGAAGGCTGCTGAGAGTGAGTCTGATGAGGATGAGGAAGAAAATGAAGAAAGCCAGTTTGTAAAGAAGTTCAAAAGATTCATGAGAAATACTGAAAGAAGAAATTCTTTTAGAAAGTTTTTCAACAAGAAAGGGTGTAAGTACAGGAAAGGAAAATGAAAGATAATGGAGAGTATGATGAAGAGCATCCACCACCTGAGTGTTACCATTGCAGAAGAGTCGGTCATATCAGGAGAAAGTGCCCAAAATGTCTGAAAGAGCTGAAAGAGAAGAGGCACAAGAATAAAGGATAAGAAGAAAGTTCTGAGGGCTAAAACCTGGGATGACGTCACTTCTGAGGAGTCAAGCAGTTCAAGTTCAGAAACTAAAGAGGAGGGCAATATGTGTCTGACGGGAAAGTGCGTCTCATCATCTGATGATGAGTGCAATGTCTAAAGTGACTCTTAGGTAACTCCTCCGATTTATGATGATTTATATTCTGAATCCTTAAGAACTTGTAAATATTTTTACAAAAGATTAACTGAAATATAATTACCCGAATTTGAAATTAAAATATTGTCAAAAGAAAACAAAAAATTAACCACTGAGTTAAAAGTACTTAGGAAGGAGAAAGTAATTTGTTAAGAGGATTGTCCCTCTTTGACAATGATACAAGAACTGGAAAAGGATCTTTCTAAGTCTCGGTCTCTTGTTGATTCTCTTACAAGGGAAAAAGGGTCCTTGGAAAGAACTCTAAAATTATCTCAATCCAAGTAGAAGGTAGTAAAAAGGCATATGCGAACCAATGTGATACAATAGTTGTTGAATATACCGCCTTGAAAGCCCGATTTCGTGATTTAGAAGTGGCCACTAAAAAGTTTGGAGTGGTCCGAAAATCACTGAATATGATTTTGGCGAACCAATGCTATGATTCAGCAAACTTTGGACGTGGATACTGTTGGAGCATGCATTCCACGCTTCCTGGTTTGCTAATAACAAATCTTGTCTGTATTTGATTTTTGGGTGTTTTTGGTGTGCAAATATCACAGGTCTATCTCTAATATCTTTTGGGTGATGAATCGGATCAGAACAGAGCGCAGTGGATATCGCCAGGCAATATTGATTAGCACCGACAGGCGATAGCGCCACTCGACGCATTTTCATTTGACGCTCGACAAAGCTTGTGGGCAATATGGCATCCGTCACATCGCTATCGCCAGACGGCGATATCCAGTATCGCCAGACGATAGTGCATGTTCGACCGTTGACGGATCTGCGATGCGAAAATGAGGAGTTCATGGGACACATGGCAGCAGTTACTGATATCGCTAGGTGGTGATACCTAGTATCGACAGGCAATATCGCCATAGTATAAAAGCCATTCAATTTCTTGTGGAAATTAAGGATTTTAATTACCTGGAGTGTACTCACCTGTAAAGACGATTCAGAGAGCTCGGGATCTCAGATATACTCCATACTTTCAAGAGGGCCAAAGCGTGGAAGATTGATGGCACGTTCGCAACATTCGAAAATACTCTAGCAAGGATTCGTCAGCATCTTCAGCATATTGTTTGAAGGGATTGTCTAGCCTAAAGTGTTCAATCTGTTTTGTTCTTGTTTCTATTATTTTCTCATTGTAATCGAGAGGGGAAATCGCCGCCTTATGCGTGGCGTCTAGGTTCTTGTGTGGCTTAGGAGAAAATAATCGCCTTGTGAGTGGCGTTCAAGTCCTTGTGCGGCTAAGGAATAAATTGTTGTCTTGTGTGCGTCATCTAGATCGTGATTAGATCTAGGGGGAGGCTAGTTGCAAGATATAGGAATAGATATGCTTTAACCTGCCGGTTCTTGGTAGAAGGACCGGCGAAAACACAAGTAAATTATTTGTTTCATGAGCCTTTGTCTCTAGCTCTATAGAGATACCTTGTATTCAATTTATGACATTTGAAATATATCATTGTTATTTTTACTAGTATACATTTTCATTCTTTAATTATATTGTTTTTATTCATCAAGTAAATTTGTCTGAATTTAAGAAAAATTTAAAGAAACCTTATTCACCCCTCCCCCTAAGGGCGCCGCACGATCCAACACCTGGTATCAGAGGGAGGTTACTCCAAAATTGGTTTCGCCACCGGGAGTAATGGTGCAAAACACTCACGCGTTTTCGGAGGGGCAAGGTGTAAGTAGACCTCCCTTATTCACGGGCACATTTTATAGCTATTGGAATGCTCGAATGAGATGCTTTCTAATAGCACTAGATATCGATGTTTGGGGCATGGTAGAAACATGCTACACTGCTCCATAACTATAGTAGGAAGTGTCTCAATGGAAAAACCCAAGGTTAAATGGGATGATGCTGATAAGCTTCGCTATAAAAATAACGCTAAGGAAATGAACGCCTTCTTTTGTGCGTTATATAGGACTGAATTTAATCGTGTTTGGGCATGTGATACTGCATATTATATATGGAATCTTCTTTAAGTTACTCATAAAGGTACATCGCAGGTAAAGGACTCGAAGCTTTTTCAGTTAGAATCAGAGTTTGAGAAGATCAAAATGGAGGTTGATGAGGATTAAGACTCCATGTACACAAGGTTCAGCAATAGAGTGATCGACTCAAATATTCTGGGGAAGAATTTCTCAAATGGAGATTTGGTTAGAAAAATACTTAGATCACTTCCCCCGAAGTTTAATCCAAAAGTGACTGCCATTTCAGAGTAACACTATCTAAAGTCTCTCCAAATTGAGAATCCAATAGGCAACTTAAAAACTCATGAAGTAGAGTTGAGGATTCAACAACAAGAGTATATCCTGGAGCTAAGAAAGAAAGCCTTGGCATTGAAGTCCAAGAAGGAAGAGGAAAGCGAGTCCGATGAAAGTGACGATGGAGATGAAGAAAGCCTATTTGTGAAGAAATTCAGGAAATTCATGAGAATTCCTGGAAGAAGAAATTTTTCAAGAAGCAAGAATCTGGGAATAGGAAAGGAAAAATCCATGCTAATGGAGAGGATGACGAAGATAGACCACCACCTAAGTGCTATCATTGCAGGAGAATTGGCCACATAAAGAGCAAGTCCCCAAAGTATCTGAAAGAGCTGAAGGAGAAGCGGCACAGAAAGAAAGATAAGAAGAAAGTTCTGAAGGCAGAAACATGGGATGAAGCCACTTCTGAGGAATCAAGCAGTTCAGGATCAAAAACTGAAGAGGAGGCCAACATATGCTTGATGGGAAAGAGTGTTTCATCACATGATGATGGAAGCAGTGTCCAGAGCCACACTGAGGTAACTCCTGAAATTTATTATAATTTATATTTTGAATTTTTGAGAACCTGCAAATATTTAGATAAAAACTGGATGAAATTCAATTGATTAAATCTGAAAATAAATTGTAAGAAAAAGAAAATAAAAAATAAAAAAATGAAGTAAAAATACTTGGAAAGGAGAAAGCAACATGTCAAGAGGATTGTCCCTCTTTGACAAAGATACTAGAGCTTGAGAAAAATCTCTCTAAGACTCAGACTCGTGTTGAACTCTTATAAGAGAGAAAGAGGCCTTAGAGAGATCTCTAAAGTTTTCTCAATCTCAAGTGGAAGGCAAGAGAAAGTCCTTCGCAAACCGATGCAGAACCATTGTTCCCGAAAATAATGTATTAAGGGGACAAGTCCGTAATTTAGAAATGGCCACTAGCAAATTTGAAGTGGGCCAAAAATCACTAAATATGATTTTGGCAAACCAATACTATGGTTCTGAAAAATTTGGACTTGGATACTCACCTGAACAATATCGCCCAGCGACATCCACTGTCGCCGGCGATAAGAAAAAGTCCAGAAAATCTTTTTTCCAAATTAAAAATAATAAAACTACTGTCCCTGTAGCTTCCAGGAAAAGGTTAAAATTTATTTGTAAAAAACTCGTCGACTTCTTTCATCAGGTGTCCAAATGTAATAAGTTTGGTCACACAACGCACACTTGTAAGAAGACGGGACATTGTTCTGTTAAACAAATTTGGGTACCTAAGGCTTCCACCTATTCTATGTGAGAAACCACTTGGGTAAACAGATCTTTAATCTCATCTTTCTAGGTGTGTTGGCAGGCTAAGGACAAAGAAGACATGTGGTACTTGGACTCAGGGTGTTCCAAGCACATGACGTGCAATAAATCAAAGTTCCTTATCCTATAGATGAAGAAAGGAGGAGTATTTACTTTCGGTGACAAAGAAAAAGGAAAAACTCATCGGGATTGGAGTAGTAGGTAACAAGTCATTTACTATCTCAAATGTTTTATATGTTAAAGGTTTGGAGCATAATTTAATCTCTATAAGTCAGTTATGTGATGTTGGTTTAAATGTCTTATTTGACTCGTCTTCAAACTTATGCAAAATTATTAACTCCAATACAAATTATACTGTTATTACTGCTCCAAGGTTTCAAAATGTCTACATGATTAAATTTAATGATTTGTCATATTCTTCATTAAAGTGTTTTATATCTAAAAATGATGAGTTAGATTTGTGGCATAGACGTCTTGGACATTCTAGTTACAATCAAATTATAAAATTGTCTCAAACAAACTTGTTAATGGTTTACCCTTTTGCATGGGAATTTATCGTCTTTATGTTCACCATGTCAAAAAGGAAAATTTTCAAAGTCTTCATGTAAAAGCAAAAATATCGTTTCCACCAATAGGCCTTTAGAATTGATACATTTGGATTTGTTTGGTCCTCTTAATACACTAAGTCTATGTGGTAGAAAATACACCTTTGTTTTGATTGATGAATATTCTCGCTTAAGTTGACAATTTTCTTAACCTCTAAATCTGATGCGTTTATAGAATTTTCCAAATTATGTATAAGTGTTCAAAACGAACTAGAGTTAAAAATAAAATGCATTCGTTCAGATTATGGAGGAGAATTTGATAATGAAAATTTTGTTTCTTTTTGCAATGAGTTAGGAATTAAACATGTTTTTTTAGCTCCCCGTACACCTCAACAGAATGCTGTGGTAGAGAGGAAAAATAGAACTTTGCAAGAACTAGCTCGCACTATGCTATTTGAATACAAATTACCCAGATCATTTTGTGTCGAAGCTATTAGTACTACTTGTTATGTTATTAATCGTGTTATGCTTTGTCCTCTCTTAAAATTAACGCCTTATGAGTTATATTATCAAAAGAAACCAAATGTGTCTTATTTTAAAGTTTTTGGTCGTAAATGCTTTGTTTTGAACACTAAGGATAATTTAGGCAAATTTTATGAAAAGTGTGATGAAGGAATTTTTATTGGTTTTTCTTCAATGAGTAAAGCTTATAGGGTTTACAACAAAAGAACAAAAATGGTTGAAGAATCTATACATGTTAAATTTGATGAGTTTTTACCTTGTGTAGAAGCTAATAATACAGATAAAGATGAAGAGTTCTCCCCTCTATAAAGGTTGGATGATAATGAAATCCTTGAAGACAAAGATAAAGAAAAATAAGTCTAACGAGAAAAAGAAGAAGAAGAGCAAGAATATGTGCCTCCAAGCGAACTAAGATTCTCAAAAGATCATCCCCAAGATTTGGTTATTGAAGAACCGTCAAGAGGGGTAAGTACTCGTTCATCAGTACGTGAGTTATTCTCTAATATGTGCTTTATTTCTTATATAGAACCTAAAAGTGTTGAAGTTGTTTTAAATGATAATTCTTGGTTTTTAGCTATGAGTGACGAGCTTAATCAATTTGAATGCAATAAAGGTTGGAAGTTAGTAGAAAGACTGTCAAATCATTCTGTTGTAGGGGTTAAGTGGATTTTTAAAAATAAACTAGATAGTGAATCTAGGGTCATTAGGAACAAATCTAGACTTGTAGCAAAATGTTATTCACAAATAGAAGGAATAGATTTTGAAGAAACCTTTGCACCCGTAACACGTTTTGAAATAGTTAGAATATTTCTTGCATTTGCTTGTTTTAAAAGGTTTAAACTATTTCAATTGAATGTTAAAACTGTTTTTCTTAACTGATATATTATGGAGGAGGTTTATGTAGAACAACCCCCAGACTTTGTTGATGTTAAATTTCCTGATCATGTTTTTAAATTAGAAAAAGCCATTTATGGTCTGAAACAAGCACCCCGAGCATGGTATGATAGATTGACTATTTATTTATTAAAGAATGATTACAAAATGGGTAGTGTTGATTGTACTCTATTTGTTAAACATATTAATGATGATCTTATAGTTTTACAAATATATGTTGATGACATTATTTTTGGATCCACAAATGAAAAATTATGTGATAGTGTTATAGAAATTATGAAGAATGAATTTGAAATGAGCATGGTAGGTGAACTCACTTATTTTCTTGGATTTCAAAGTACTCAAAAGCATGATGGAATTTTTAATTGTCAATCTAAATATATTCATGATGTTTTAAAAAGATTTGGGTTGAAAATCTAAAACAAGCAAATACCCCCACGAGTGTCTCATTAAAGTTAGGAAAGGATGAAAGTGTAATATCCATAGATCAAACACTATATAGAGGAATGATAGGATCACTGTTGTATTTGACTGCTTCTAGACCTGACATTATGTTCGCTGTATGTTTATGTGCTAGATTTCAAGCTAATCACAAAGAGTCTCATTCAAAAGCAGTTAAACATATTTTTAGATATCTTATTGGCACATCTAAGTTAGGTTTGTGGTATCCTCATAATGATACCGTTATATTACATGGCTTTTCTTATTCTGATTATGCTGGTTGTTCATTAGATCGTAAAAGCACCATTGGCACCTGTCACTTACTTGGCCCTTCACTAATTTCATGGTCGAGTAGGAAACAAAATTCTATTGCCTTATCCACCACTGAGGCCGAGTACATGGCACTAGATAGTTGTTGTGCACAAGCTCTATGGATCAAGCAAACTTTAGAAGACTTTGGAATTGTTCATGAAAAAATTGAATTGAAGTGTGATATTAAAAGTGCAATTGACTTAACTTATAATCCATTTTATCATTTTAGGTCCAAATAGATTGTCGTACGCCACCATTTCATAATAGACCACATAAAACAAAATACAATCAAAGTCAATATTATAAGCACTGATTCACAGCTTGCGGATATTTTCACGAAACCACTTCAAAACTTACAAACTTGGAAATTCCTCATCTAGAGTTTCATGCTCCACTATACAAACACTTAAATCCACAAAAATCTAAAGAATGAAAGCAAAAATCAAAGTTCCTTACCTTGTTCTTAGGTTTTCGCCGTTGTCCGCTTCGAGTTCTGCGACCAGCCTTCAGGTAAACCTAATAGATTTGATGTCTTTGATCTAATGCCACCGTTTTTATATTTTTCGCACTATCGCCAATTGGCGATACTCGGTATCGCCAGGCGACAGTGACAATTCACTATTCCACCAATTGTTCTTCGTTACGCAGATTTAGGCATGGTGTAATGTATTTTTTGAGTTCCCAATAGCTTGGTTCCATAGTTCCACATTCATATATCTGTTCTACATACTTAAGTGCTAGTGTTCTTAAACTCGTGAAATTGTTTTTGAATGCCTATTAGTATGAGAAATCTTTTTTTATGATAATGTTCTTTCACTCACGGTTGTGCAAATCTTCATATGCATTCACCTTACAACATGTTTGAATTGTGAATGTTCTACCATAATCGCTAGTGTTGCATGTTCCTGCTAATGCCTTATCCGAGTTTGTATAGTGCACCACTAATATTTAATTATCTTGTATGCTCTCACAATTGAATTCGGACTCCTTTGTCCAGCCAAACAAAAAAAATATGATAAAAATTTGTATAGTCCCAAAAGTGCACACCTTTGGTGATACGTTTCACACAAAACAAAAAAAAAACAAAAAATGGAGGGCTGACAAGGAGCCTCCACCAAGTACTACTTACCCTCCTAATAAGTCTTAATAAGCATTGTGAGGTTGAACACCTTGGAAAAAATTGTAAATTGTCTTGTGCAAATCTTTAACTGGATATTTTTTTTGTTGTGTGCTCTGCACTCTTGGGTACAAGTATAGCTCAGCTTGTCCAACTCTATGTTATGTTGTTTTTTAACATTCTCGTTTTCATGTATTTGTAAGAGTATGCATAAGTGTTTTTGACACCATATCACATGTACACAACATTATCCTCTCTATAAGTTCTTATCAGAATTGGACTGAAAACGTTTTACCAAAAAATTATTCACTAGTGTATGTATTTGTGATATAGCGGGCTGAACATTGCCAATGTTAGTGTTTACTCATTCTTTCTTTACTATACATTGCTCACATGTCCTATCTAGAGTTTCCCCTTTATGTTTTTCCTTCTTTCGCTTCCTCCCACCCTAATCTATCTTTTGACAATACCAAAGGGGGAGAATTTTCAAAGAAAATCTTTCATATACACTCATAATCCTTGAGAATTTTCATATACATGAATAATCCTTATATTAACCACGGAAAAGTTCACTTTGCTTCAATTTAGGGGGAGTACACATTTAGGGGGAGTGTTTCATCCAAGAGAAATTTGTGCACATAAACATTTTTCATCTTGATACTCAAATCGGGTGGATCATATAACATTCATGATTTCTTTTTTATTGGATTTGTTAATATCAAAAGGGGGAGATTGTTAGAGCATGCATTCCATGCTTCCTGGTTTGCTAATAACTAATCATATTTTTATTTGATTTTTGGGTGTTTTTGGTGTGCAGATATCACAGGTCTATCTCTAATGTCTTTTGGGGGATGAATCAGATCAGAACTCAGCGCAGGGGATATCGCTAGGCGATATTGAGTAGCGCTGACAGACGATAGCGCCACTCGATGCATTTTCGTTCGACGCTCGACGAAGCTCGTGGGCGACGTGGCATCCATTACATCGCTATCGCTAGACGACAATATCTAGTAATGCCAGGTGATAGTGCACGTTCGACGATCGACGGATCTACGATGCGAAAAAGAGGAGTTCGTGGGACATGTTGCAGCAGTTATTGATATCGCCAGGTGGCGATACCCAGTGTCGCCAAGCGATATCGCCATAGTATAAAAGCCATTAAATTTCTTGTGGAAATCAAGGATTTTAATTACCTGGAGTATACTCTCCTATAAAGACGATTCAGAGAGCTCCAGATCTCAGATATACTCCATACTTTCAAGAGGGCCAAAGCTCGGAATATTGACCGCACGTTCGCAGAATTCGAAGCAACTCTAGCAAGGATTCGTCAGCATCTTCAGCACATTGTTTGAAGGGAGAGTCTAGCTTAAAGTGTTCAATTTGTTTTGTTCTTGTTTCTATTATTTTCTCATAGTAATCGAGAGGAGAAATCGTCATCTTGTGCGTGGCGTCTAGGTCCTTGTGTGGCTTAGTAGAAAATCACTGCCTTGTGATTTGCATCCAAGTCCTTATGCAGTTTAGGGAGAAATCATTGCCTTATGTGCAGCGTCTAGATCGTGATTTGATCTAGGGGAGGCTAGTAGTAAGATCTAGGAAGAGATACGCTTTAGCCTGCCGATTCTTGGTAGAAGGACTGGCGAAAACACAAGTAAATTATTTGTTTCATGGGCTTTAGTCTATTGCTCTATAGAGATACCTTGTATTCAATTTATCACATTTGAAATATATCATTGTTGTTTTTACTAGTATACATTTTCATTCTTTAATTATATTGTTTTTATTCATCAAGCAAATTTGTCTGAATTTACGAAAAATTTAAAGAAATCTTATTCACCCCCCCCCCATCTAAGGGCGCCGCATGATCCAACAAATACAATTCTAGACACTATCACCCGAAGATATCCACTATCGCTGATGATAGCAAAAAGTTCAAAAATTTGCCTTTTTCAACTGAAAGCAATAAATCTGCTGGCACTGCTACTTCTAGCAAGAATTCACAAGATATTTTGAAAAATACTTCAACCTACTTTATCATGTGTGCCAAATGTAATAAGTTTGGTCACACCACTAGCACTTGTATGAAAACAAGACACTATTCTGTTAAACAAATATGGGTATGTGAGGCTTCTACCTACACTATGGTAGGAACCACATGGGTAACCAGATCTTTACTCTCATTCTCTTTTTAGGTGTGTTGGCACGATAAGGACAAGGAAGATGTGTGGTACTTGGACTCAGGATGTTCTAAGCACATGACGAGAAACAAGTCAAAGTTCCTTAGCCTGAAGATGGATAAAGGAGGAGTAGTTACTTTTGGAGATAATGGAAAAGGAAAGATCATTGGAATTGGTGTAGTAGGTAACAATTCCTTTACTATATCAAATGTTTTTTATGTGAAAGGTTTAAGACATAACTTAATTTCTATAAGTCAATTTTGCGATATTAGTTTAAATGTATTATTTGACTCATCTTCAAACATTTGCAAAATTTTTGATTCCAAAATAAATGATATTGTTTTTACTGCACCTAGATATCAAAATGTTTACATGATAAAATTTAATGATTTATCACATTTATCACTAAAGTGTTTTATGTCTAAAAACGAAGAGTTAGATTTATGGCATAGGCGACTTGGACATTCAAGTTCCAAGTTAATCTTTAAATTGTCACGAGATAAATTAATTAAAGGTTTACCTATTTTACGTGAAAATTTATCTTCTTTATGTTCATGTCAAAAAGGTAAATTTTCAAAGTATTCATTCAAAAGCAAAAATGTTATTTCTACTACTAGACATTTACAATTGATACACATGGATTTGTTTGGTCCTGTAACTACACAAAGTTTAGGAGGTAGAAAATACACTTTCGTTTTGATTGATGATTATTCCCGGTTTTGTTGGATAATTTTCTTATCGTCAAGATCTGATGCTGTTGGGTACATTGATAACAATGTACTTGATTTGAAGAAGTGCTTTCAGCTCAATGATATACATATAGTTGTATTTGATGAATGTTAAGTTCTTGTGTGTAGAAAAATAAAGCTAAGTATAAAAGTGTTGAGACACTAGGATTGGTGTCGACACCTTTGTCAAAGATGTGCTGCAACAAGAAGTAGTTGTGTCGACACTCGGGACTAGTGCCGACATAGTTAAATAAGAAGTGATGTGTCAAGGAGAAAGTTATGTCGACACCCAAGACATGGGTCGACACTATGATACAAGAAATAAACTATGTCGACACTCAGGACTAGTTTCGACACACACTACACAAGTTGTGTCGAGACAAAGAACAGCTTTGTTTACACTAAGGGCAAGTGTCAAAACACTCTATAAATGCAATGTTGAGACTAAAGATAAATGTGTCGAAACTCAGGACTTGTGTCGACAAAATTCACAAGCTGAGTCAAGACTGGAAGTGAGCAGTGTCGACAGCCAAGACTTGGGTCGACACCATCAGTCTGGAAGTCAGCTGTTTCAAAACTCAGGACTAGTGTTGACACATTCTACATAGACTGTGTTGAGAGATGTTGGAAGTTGTGTCAACACATTCAGAAATATGTTGATATCACTATAAGAGTAGTGTTGACACCTAGGACTTGTGTCGACATATCAAACAGACAAGTTTCAACATTTCAAGCAGAATTGTTTCCTAAGTGCAGAAATCAAGCCAGAGGTTCTTATCACTATCAGAACTCTCAGATGTCAGTTATTAACCGGATCAGCCGGTTTCCTTTGACAAAGCCTATATAAAGTGACAAACATTTCAGAAGATAGAAGAGAAGAGTAGTAAAAAATTTTGAGAAGCCAGATCTGAAATGTAATCTTCTAGAAATCTGAAGGTGGAGAGAAGGCAGATCAAGAATCAGCATCAACATTCTCTAGCCTGGATCTTCCTTAATTTCAACATCGAGATGCTTTGAAAAGCTAAGAAGGGTTGGTTCAAATCTATTACCACAAGGATCAAGATAAGTTCAAGAAGCAGTCACCTGTTTCTCTCTTGCTGGGTGACTAATTGAGAATTCTTTTTCTTTACCATTATTAATCTTATAAGATCTACTTGTAGATGTGTGTGTAGGGGAATCAATTTCTCTGAGTTATAAGACTGTGTTATAAAGGCCGAGGGGTAGGTCAGGAATTGCCTAAGGTAGGAGAAGTGGGTATTTCTGTGAGTCATAGGAACTGTATGTTCTGAGGTGTAGGGCAGGATTTGCCTGAGGAGTAGAAGTGTGAATACATTATTAGGTAGAGTTCTTGGGATGAACTGTGGTGTAGGATCTTGGTGATCTAAGTGGTAAGACTTGTAAATCTGAGTTGTCAGAGCAAGCTGGGCTCTGAGTTGTAAGGTCCGAGGATTTGAGTAAAGAAAGAAGGATTTTGGCCGAATCTAGTTCATTGCTAAATAGGCGAAGGGGGAAAGTGGATGTACCCATAGTTTGGGGAAAAATTATAAAACTATATGTACTGTGCTGTGATTGCTTTGCTGTGATAATTTTATGTTGCTGTTTAGTTTATCTTGTTTTATCTGACTGGGGTAATTGACATAAATAAAGTATATCTTAGAATATAAAAAGAAGCCAAGGTTCAAACTGGATATATCCACCCCCCCTCTAGGTCACTCTCAATCCTAAAACAAACATTCACAATTGGTATCAGAGGGAGGTTCACAGAAAAGGCATAACAACCTAGTGATAATCCAAAGGATTGCAGTGAAAGATAAATCATGGCTCAGAGGGAAAACAATTCCATCAAGCTCCCAGTCTGCTCCAAAGAAAATTTTGGAATTTGGAAGGAGAGAGTCAGCTTATTCATGGAGACAACAAATCCAAGAATATACATCACAGTGTTTGAAGGACCTTTCATTCTCATGAAAGTGTCAGTTCTTGATGCAAACATCAAGACACCAAAAACCTAAATGGAGATGGATAAGGATGAAATTATTCTGGCCTCTATAGATAAGAGGGCTCAGAATATTATAGTCAGTGCAATAGATGATTCCACTTTTCAAAACCTAATTCATTTTAAAACATCTAAAGGAATATGGGACACACATCTAAAGGCAATAAAGGAATATGTAACTCCTGAAAAGTTTTATGTCTCTATTTGAAAAATTTTGATAGGAGTTATGTGGAAATTACCTTTTTAACCTCATTTTACATAATTATCAAATTGGTGAAAATACTTAGTAGAAAATTTTGGAAAAATTTCTTGATGATATATCTGAGTATGAATAACCTTGTATAATTTTCTTAACATTTTTGGATGATTCAGTAAATTTTTAAAACTTATAATGGCATTTTTGTAAATTATTAAGAATTGAATTTGATAGGCCATTACATTATATAAGTTGATGAAACTCTGCCATTAGCCTTAAACTAATGATATATATGCTCTGTAATTTTCCTAGAAGTTTTAGTAAAGTATTCCTTATACTTCATTTGGAAAATGACAATTGTATGAATTTTGTATTAATTAAGGAATAAATAGAAATATTCAAAGCAAAATTATAAATTTTGGTAGTCAGCAATATTTTAACAAGATATAACTCAAGAAAAATTCCTTAGGTCATTGGATTATAAATTGTGATACTTCATGTATTAAATGATCTAGGGGATTAATTAAATGATTTAATTAGTGGCCTTAATGACTTAGGAAAATTATGAAATCAATAGGCTCACTTCATTAGTCCATACCATCCTAGGATAAATAATTAGGGGCAGGTAGCCCAAGGAATTGGATGTTCCATTTTGGGGTGGTATTAGGTTATGAGTTGCGCATAGTGTAAGTAGGTCATGTTATAAGGACCACCTGGGGATAGATCAATAAATGAGCTAGAGATTTCAATTGGAATATGACCCTTGTGGGTAGAGTTGTCTTAGTGATGAGAGTAAATTGCAAACCCTTGGATAGCAATTGGAGTGGAGGCCGGTGGAAGACCGTCGCCCTTCTGAGAACACCTTAAGTCATTAGGATCACTCAAGAGTAATAACAAGAGCTGGGGGTGAATTTTGGGTAGCCATCAACTAAAGTAAATATCCTTGAGAAAGGGAGGTTTGGGCGTAATCCCATCATAGTTCCTAGTGCCCCCGAGAGACCTTCACCGGGTATACCCTGGGCAGTCCTAGGATTAACCTTAAATCACTAAGTATAATAACCCGTAGACAAGAGTAGTCTAATATGTTAAGACATTGTGGTTCATTCTCGCCCGTGTAGGGTTGGAGGGATTGTGATAAAGGCTCATCCGTGTAGGGTTGGAGGGATTGTGATAAATGCTCACCCGTGTAGGGTTTGAGGGATTCAGGACAGGTTAGTCCAGCGTGCTGAAGGCTCGGGATGAAATACTTTCTGTCCATAAATTTAGTGGTGGGGCATACGGTACTGGATGTTCGTCACACCGATGGTAGTACGGTGCACCAGGCGGGTGTGAGGGTTTTAGGGGCCAGTGGGTTGTTTTACACTGCTGTCTGGAGGATGATCCCCGATAGCGCACACCCGACCCAACAAGACTGACTGGTTTTCAGCAAAGTACGTACGCATAGACTCTAGAGTGCACCTTGGACGTGTACAGAGCCGTATGAGAGGGGTCTAAGGTTTTGTAGTGTGCATACCGGCCTAGAAGTGGAGATGCCCGCTCCACTGCTGCTGTAGCCACAGCTGTGGTACCCGAGAGTGAAGCTAGCTCTCAGAAAGTGGGAACTAAAGATCTGTTATCACAGAGTCGTGTGTGTGAGTTGCACTTGTTTGTGCATAAATTGCATCATAAACATTCATTCATACTAGGTCATACACTTCATAGACCCTTATCATATAAATTAGTATGTGCTCTTTTATATGATAAGTTAAATTTTCTGGAAACCTTAACTTATAAATTTGTATCGGCATTTTTATAAGGAAGGTATGATTTGTGATGGTAGAGTAGTGGTAGAATAATTTTACTTTCCTGCTCTTACTTTCAGTTTTTTTACTTTACCGTACTTCACTTGTCTTACTTACCTCAGTTTTATACTTTACTTACTGCACTTGTACTGCTTACATAGAACTGTTAGAGTAGAACTATTATTACTCTGATACCAGTTTATAAGACCCCCCTCCCCCTTACCAAGGAGGCAACCCAGTCTTATGCCCAGAACCGCCATCTTACGGTGACACTAACGCACAGGTTAGTCGGCACCACAACACGCCGATTCTGCCGGCTAGTACGATCATAAACCTGTAGGCTAATATGAGAAAAGAATTAATACACAGCGAAGTACAACACAGCTAGTCCACAGTCACAGCATATATATATAAATATATGAAAGGAAAACATCAGTCCAAGAGAGTACAAAAATAATATGAAGAGTAGTAAAGGCTTATGCCCAGTACATCATATTAAAATATCTCTCTCTCAACTCTAAATATCGGAAGATATCTAACATCACCAAGTCATCCCACCTACTACTACTACGACAGACTTGCCTCATACAGAGTTTCTAATATTTTTAATAATTTAAAATATTAAATAATAAAAGTGTGATAGATTCATTAAAATGTAATAATATAATCCTATAGTTTAATTCTTATACTGCACGAATCTTGGCGCACATTTGGACGGCATCCTGTCATCATCCCCGCGTGCTAACGAATACGATTCAACCTGCCTGGAGCAGTTTCCAAAAGAAACCACCGGCCATCCGGCCACCTCCCTGTCAGGCAACTGCCACCACCACCTCCGTTAAGGTGGTGGTTAACGCCAGTCGGCGGCACAGCCACCAGAGAAGCCTATTCTGGCGAACCCGATAGGTAAGTTTTTGCGGAAAATTGTGGAGAAAAGCTCTCCCGATCGGGCTCAATTGAGCCCGAACTTTGGCCCTAAGAGTTGCTACGATCTACCCATGGAAGAAGGAGAGAAGGAGGACTTGTTGGGAGGGCTGGAGGAGAGCTGATCTTCGTGTTGCCATGGCGGTGGCGGCGGAGATCGGGCTTCTGCAATAGCACAGTCAAATGCCTTGAATCCTCCATGTGAAGGTTGTAACCTTCTCCCCTCTTCCTGGTGATACTTTTAAGATTCTCAATTGGGGAATGGGAATGGTGTAACTCCAATGGCCATGAATGTCCATAATGGGCAATTTCGGTTTCACCAAATCTGAAGTGCTGAGCCACTCCACTAGCCGGCCACCTCCTGAAAAACTCCTCCCCTGCTTCAAGGAGTTAAATCCCCATCAAAAGGGGGAGTAATGGGGCCTCCATGGCCATGATGGCCATTAAGCACCTCTTTCTCTCTCTTCCAAGTTTGGGTAACTCCCTCTTTCTCTCTCCTAGTCACCCATTTCTGAATTTGGTGGGCCCAAAATATGTCTCACCACCTCCTAGACCAATGGGCCACACTTGCCTAGGCCTAGCCCACTTGGATTGGGCATGAGTTAGCCATTTAGGCTTGTTTGACCACTTGACCCAAGGGTTGACTTTGGTCAAATTAGCCACTAGGGCTGACCCCAATGGGTCCTTGGTGACCCACGAGCCTCCCCTAAAGTATATAAGTACTTGGGTAAGGTTAACATGCACACTGTAGGTCACTTGCCCTTAGGAAGGGTACTTTGACCAAATTAAGGCTAGGGTTGACTTGGGTAAAATTAGGCTCTGGAGTTGACCCCAATGGGTCCTAGGTAACCCATTGACCTCACCCTAGGGTTAGGAGAACATGAGGGGGATCCACTTAGCTAAGGGACGGTCATTTGACCCTATGTAGGTCAGTTTGACCCATTTAGGGTTGGAGTTGACTTTGGTCAACTTAACCACTTTGACTGCCGTCCATGGGTCCTTAGTGACCCATTGATCCCACATTAGGTCTAGGAAGGCTATGGTAGGATTGGTTGGTCTTTACTAGGGCACACTGCCCTTGGTTAGCACACCTTACGCAATTAGGCCTAGGGTGGTTCTAGGTCAACTTGGCCACCCTTGATCAATCCCAATGGACCCTTAGGTCTCTAATGGCCCTCCCAATGGATTGGTAAGACCATGGTGGGGTCTTAGAGTCATGGTAAAGCCTCATGGTCATCCTAAACTAGGGTTTAGGAATTACTATTTGCAAACCATAATGATCTCACCTACATTGCTAAGTTCACTTGGCCTTCTTGGGCTTCCTAGGGTTTTGTCATGACCTAGTCATGACAAAACCACTCCTAGGGGGTCTAGTTATTTGAGGAATGTTACACACTAGATGATGCACCTAGTCCTATTTTACTATTATTTGCCCTAGCATTTAGAGTACTAGTTATGTCTAACAGTTTTAAACTTCTACCATTAAGTGATTCTTCTAATTTCTTGGCTTTACTTAATTCAGTTTTTAAGAAAGCAATTTGTTCATTTGGTGAGGTAAGTTCATCTATTAGTTTAGCATTTTCAGTAATGTACTTATCTCGTTTAGTTAATCTTTCTCTGAGAAGTTTGATTTCCTTCTCAGAGTCTATTAGATTTAAGCACAGATTTTTAAATTCAGTTTTAAATTCTTTTGAATTAAAATCATAGGATTCTATTACCTGATCCTCTATAGATAGAGATCTCTCATCTATTGAAGCTTCAGCCTTTGAATGACTGTAGGAATTATCTATTGCCATTAGGCAAACTTCCTTTGCCTTCTCTTCTTCTTCATCATCACTGGAGCTGGAGGATGATGACTCTTCCTCAGTATCACTCCAGGTTTCTTCAACAAACCCTTTCTACTTCCTCTTGTATTTACTGGAGGAGGGCTTGCTATGATGTGTTCTTCTAGATTCCTTTTCTCTTCTTCTGTCCATCTTCTGAGTTTCTGGACATTCTGAGATGAAGTGTCTAGGCTTCCTGCATTCAAAACAGATAATTTACTTAGATGTAGTCTTGTCATACCTTGGCTTATCATCTTACCTTGATGAATTTCTTCTGAAGTCCTTCTTTGCCATCTTGAAGAATCTTTTGGAAAAGAGGCTCATCAGCTCTTCATTGACTGGAGTCCCTTTAGACTCTTCAGTAGCCTTGAATGCAATATTGTGCTCCTTCCTGATAGGTGTTAGAGTCTTATGTTCAGCTGCTGCTTCTCTGGTCTTCATTAATTACTCATAGGATTTTAGCTTTCCAAACAGTGATTCAGTAGAGATTTCTGTCATGCTTCTGGCTTCTATGATTGGCTAGATTCTTGAATCACATGTGCTAGGGAAGCACATGAGGATTTTATCATTGATTTCTGTTAGAGTGATGTCCTTGTCCAAGGTCTTTAGCTCATTTATGATTGAGCTAAGCCTGTTGTACATATCACTCACTGACTCAGCTTCATCCTTCTTGAAGTTCTCATATTGTGAGATGAGCTTGGATCTCCTATCCTTTCTCTCATTAGAAGATCCAACCACCATCTGATTTAGAGAATCCCAGATGGCTTTGGATAGAGTGCACTCAGCCACCTTTTGAAATATATCACCGGACATAGTCTGAGCTAGAATGTTCATGGTTTTGGCATCTATAATCTTAGCTTTCATATGTGCATCAGTCCACTCAGGTGGTGGAACTACATGAGTGCTAAAAGTTGATGTGGATGTAGAAGCAGTTGCTTGAGGAGGTCCTGTCAAAATAGAGTTGAAAATGTCCTCATCAATAGAGTTCATATAGAGCTTTATTCTTGCCTTCCAGATTGCAAATCTATTTAAATTTCAAACTGGAGGTCTGGTGCTTGCATAATCCTTGTTCTGTGTCATACTGTAAAAATAATCCTAAGATAAATAATGGATCAGATCTAACACAGGATCTTTTGGCTCAAGGGTTTGCTTGTGCAGCCAAAGGAAACTGCTCTGATACCAATTGAAAGTGAGGGTTAGACCTGATTTACTCTAGAGCGGGGGGGGGGGGGATAGAGTAATAAAAAAACTTTTTACTATTTAAGAAATAATATCAGAGTAATGTCTTGAGAGATATCAGATTAATAGTAAGCTAAAAGTTATCCTAAGTTAAGCTATTCTAACACAATACATAAAACCTAATCTATCACAAACACAACAAGAACAAAAAAGGGCAACTAGACAACATAAGAATTTTTATAGTGGTCCCCCAACCTGGGTACATCCACTCTTCTACTACCCTGGTAGGAATCCACTACACGTTTTGATCAGGTGAATGCCACCAATGAGCTTTTGATCAGGTGCTCAAAAACCAACTCTACTCTTTTGATCAGGAGACTTTCAACCAAGGAATAACTTTTAAAGGGAGTTAAAGAACCCTGTGTACAGAGAGGAGGTGAGAGAGTTATGGTGTCTTCGCTTTCTCAAAATAACTGAGAAGACTTGTGGATCTTGCTGTTGTCAAAGCTCCGCTTGAGATGAAGATTTCTTCAAGAAGAGTGGAAGCTTTATAGGGTGAGTAGGTCTTCTTAAAAAGATCTCCAGAAAGCTGGAGACATATAGTAGTTGTTTGTCTCTTTTTAGCTTGCTGGAAGAAGAACCCTTGATGAAGGCAGACAGAGCCTTTTCTTGAATAATTTCTGGTTCCTGTCTTTCTTTGTGTTCTGCTGTCCTTGTTATCTGTTGTTTGTTTTTTTACTGAAAGAGAAGAATATCTTTTATATATCTCTGTCTAATTTCTCCTTTGAATTTGAATTGTCTGCATTAAATGCTGACTGCGTGGAGAATGAAAATCCAGCTGGAGAGAATATTATATTAATGGATTTCCCCAACTGTCCTATTAAAAAATGGCAAGTTATAATCCTGATAAATACCATAATCAGTGCTGCCACTAACGACTATTTCCAGAGAATATGAACATTGATTATTCAGGAATTACTGCAATAGAATAAGGACAAAAAGAAGGGAAAATTCCAAGTCTGGAACTGCACAACAATCATCGAGCAGAGAATAGATATCGTCGACCTGAGTCCAGAGTTCGTCGAGCTGAGAAATCTTGTTCATCGACCTTTGAATCCTTGTTCGTCAACCTGAGAACTAAGTTCATCGACCTGAGATCATCTAACTACTTTCTGTGAAGAACTTCCCATTTCTGGTCTCTAAGTTTGTCGAGATGATAATGTAACTTCAGCAACCTGAGTTCAGAGAAAGGATTATGGACTTAGTGTGTTGAAGTTGATCACCCAGAATTAGTCGACCTGAGCTCGAATATCATCAAGCTCAACTCAGAGAATTTGCTATGAATTTGTCGAGCGGAGCACGACTTTCGTCGAGCTGAGTTCGATGAACGTCGAACTCACTTTCTT
Organism: Platanthera guangdongensis; assembly: GCA_039583875.1. Taxonomy (NCBI): domain Eukaryota; kingdom Viridiplantae; phylum Streptophyta; class Magnoliopsida; order Asparagales; family Orchidaceae; genus Platanthera; species Platanthera guangdongensis. Next base: position 27,491,420 of record CM077165.1, on the reverse strand, counting down.
GAACTTGATTTTCTTCTATGTCTGAGTCTTCTACAGTCTTCTGTTGCTTGGTCCATGTGTGGTTGTTTCTAATGACTTAGCCTAAACTCTAGAACACAGACATGACCCTGGCTATACATGTTTGGTCAATTATCCTAGATCGTGAACCTAGCCCTAATCAAACTAGGGATCCAACATATTATTTCCCTAGATTGGAATTCTGTACTATGGTCACTTCTAATTTTGACAAATGACTTGAAAATATCTAAGGTGTTTGACGTTCTTTTTAGATAGAACACCTATACAAACTTGGAGAAATCATCAACAATCACAAAGGTGTATAACTTCCCTCCCAAGCTAGCATTCAACATAGGGCCAAATAAGACCATGTACAATATATACATGTATCTTGTGGAGTATTTGGATTCAATATTCTTAAAGGTGCCTCTTGTTTTCTTTCCCATTTGGAATGCATGACATGAGCCTTCTTTAATGCATTTCCATTTTGGACCATCCCTTACTATATTTTATGTAAGCAATTTATTTTTAGCCTTATAATTTATATATTCCAACCTCTTGTACCAGTGGACACAAAGGGATGCCTTATCATTAGCTACCAAGCATATGGATGAAGAGGAGTATAGACATATAAATTTAAACAATATATATATATATATATATATATATATATATATATATATATATATATATATATATATATATATATATATATATATATATATATTTCCACTCCTAGTACATGTTAAAACAATTTCAGAGTCAATAGTCCTCTTGATCAGGAATTTATCCTTGTGGAAGACAATAATATAGCCTATGTTATAAAATTGGCTTCTAGTTATAAGGTTGTGTTGTAACCCTTTCACATAAGCCAATATTATTAGTGAGACTATACCATTGGTGATCATGCCATTTCTTTTGTTATTCCTATGCTTGATCCACCAAAATGACCTTAGGTCCGCTTTTAAGATGAGTAAATTCCGTAAGAAGACTCCTTGTTCTAGTTATATGTCTAGAACATTCATTGTCCTAATACCATAGTGGATTTTTGATTGTCTTTGGAAAGTCCAACAAAATAGATAACCTTTTCTTAGGTGCCCAAACAGCTTTGGGTCCTATATTTTTGTTACCCTTAAATGCAGAATACTTCAATGAAAAACTATTATACTGATTCTTGTAGCATGCCTTAGGCACTGTTGGGTTGAACCAACAGTTTATGGCAAAATGACCTTCCTTGACACAACACAAGCAACCATATCTTCTATACCTCTTCCTCCAGTTCACTTTAGAAGTGGAATGAGTGCGTAGGTGGCCAGAAGAAAATCATTCGACAATTTTGACATTTCTGCTATTACCTTTGCTACTGTGTGAATGAAAGGAAAAGGACAACCTATTCACATGTTCTCTCTTAGCAGATGACTTTTGAGCTTTTGCCTTTTTCTTGCCTTTACCTATGGGTGAAACTGAACCACATATCCAAGTTTTCCTTGACGCTTCCAATGGATTTACTCATGGATTGCTTTAGGGGAATTTTGTCCAATTTCATACTAACTTTTGAACTTTGGAGCACAATTTTCTTACTGGTGGAATACTCATTGGGCAAGTGACCATTGTTAAGGACAAGATCATAGTAGTTGGCTGGCAATGTAACATTTTTTAATATTATTAGATCTTTTGAAGATTTTATACTATTTGTATCCTTGAATATCCTACACCACTTCTATATAGTGCAGAGAATGTATCTATGATGGGCAGGACATTGTGTGGATTTGAAAAGTTTGCCACAAACTTTCTTTGACAAAGAAAATTTTTCTCACGATCTTTGATTTTTATATTTTCTAGTCAATGTGATGTATTGAGCTATTGAGATTTCTCTAAGCTTATTGATTTCATTTCTTGCTTGTGTTAACTATTTGGTTTTCTTATGAAGATCAAATTCAGCAAGTTTAAGAGAAATAATTTACTCTGCTTGAGCCTTAACATTTTGTTTGCTTTTTTTGTGCTCTAAGAATTACATAAAACTAGTCAACAATGTTAGTGTCACTGTCATATTCAGAGGATGAGTCTTTCTTTAAATAAAATCTTGAGTTAGATAGTTTAGCTTTTATGCATACCTAAAAAGGATGTGAATTATCATGTTTCTTACCACTGGTTGTAGTCATGAGTCCAAGGCATTCTCCTTCTTCAGACTCATAGTCTGATGTTGATAAAGGTGCTCTTATTTTTATATTGAAGAGTGAGGATGTTTTTGGAGATTTTTTTAAGCTGATCTTCTTGTATTAGAAGATTTCATGAACATTCTTATTCTTTCCTTCCAAATGGTTAGAATTTCCTTTCTACTAATTGACATCCAGTTAAAGCTTGATTCTTGAAGTTTGAAGAGTAGACTTGGTGAGTAGGCATATATCTTACTGGAAGATATATTCAAATTATTAGGCTTATTATTGAATAACCTCGCTCTGATAGCACTTGTAAGTTTTGCAATGTCTCATCACCTAGAAGGGGGGTGAGTAGGCGATGTACGCGAAGCTTGACTCTAATTTATTTAGTGATCAATTTGGGTTTGGATTTTACACGTGGAAAGGAGGCAAGTGCACCTATCACAAGTAATACAGGATTTTCGGGGGGAATATCAAGATCGTATTTTTCTCGGGATGGGTTGATTATTTCTACTCCTCCAGGAGAGACTATTATTTTACCCAAGATAACTTGTCGGGTTTTAACTATTTAACTAAGGATGCTAACTAAATTTAGAAAGTAGATTGAAAAAGATCGATGAAGAAATAACGCTCGGCATCGAATCGATTAAGACTAAAATAATTTTTATATAACTAGAGATCTAAAATTTCAATTAAATTAAAGGGAAAACTTGGCCGTGGAGGTTCCACAATAATTAGCTCACCTATCTCTAGTACTATCGCTCACCTGAACATTAAGCCTATTCGACCAAGCTCTTGTTCGACGAAGGATTCCTCTTAATGCCCACATTACGATAAGAACCTCGCTATTGGGGGAACCCAATCCAGTAGAATTCTGCGCCTCCTCTCTCGAGGATTAGTGCGAAACTCTCTTTACCCAAGGGTGATCGGTCCATACGCATGACCTCTCGGCTAGCTAGCATATGGACAACAGTCATAGAGACCACACATCAATTTATGGTTCTACACATCGTAGACTCGAGGTAAACCTTAAGTTCTTAATTAAAGAGAAAAAGTGGACCTTTAATTATTTAAAAAGATTTTATCTCTCCCAATGCTCTTCAATACCGAGTGCTAAGAATGATTAGCCACTCATCCGAATGGAGACAACTTATGAAAAGAAAATGCATAATTGAAAGTGCAAGTCTTATTGAAACAAGTAGGCGAGAAATGAAAGCATTAAAGAAAGCAGTAAAATGTGAGTCCTACTCAAACAAATAGGCTGGAAATGAAAGTGGTAAAATGACAAGTCCTACTCAAGCGAGTAGGCAGAAAATGAAAGCTGTAAAATTATGAGTGCTACTCAAACGAGTAGGCAGGAAATGAAAGTTATAAATTTGCGAGCCCTAGTCAAATGAGTTGGCGGGGACCATTGATGGCACTGATGGATCCGACTCGCCAATGTTTGAAGATCTCCGCCACCGCCCCCTCCACCAACATAACGAAGACTGTATTGACGATGGTCGATGCAATTATCGCCACTACAACCTCTGTTCGCGGCCCCATGTGTCTACTTGACAATACGATGTGTCTCGACACATTTAATGTTCTTTTTATATGTTATTTTATGCAGTTTTTTAGTCAAAACAGAATTTCCTGCACTAGTTAAACATTTACATGTTTTGTTTATTTTTCAATGGCTAGGATGGAGCCAATGTATTATGTGGTTGTGATCTATTGTACGAGGACTATTTGTATCCTTATTTGGAGAAGTGATATCATTGAAGAACCGTAACCAAAGAAAAATAATTACTTATAGCTTGTGGAGTTCAGCCGAACCCGATACCCCGCTGCCACGCCCCTTGAGCTCGTCTCCTGCAGCCCACTGGGGGTCGCTCCTCCACGGAGAAAAAGCTTCATTTGTGTGACTCCGTAGAAGTCTATGTGTCTGTATCCTCCTCACTGTGTGATTCCGGTGGAACTGTGGCAGAGAGATTCTCCACAATTTGTATCAAGCTCTTGTGGGTAATGATTTCTTCCTCCTCTCCTTGTGTGTTCATCTCATTTCAGATTTTTGGTGGATGAGGCTGGCCGTTACCTCCGAAATCCTTGTCAACTCTTGGGTGTTAACTTCAAAGCTTTATTTGTTATGCTTTTTTGAGATTTTGATGATCTAAAGGATTGTGTAATCCTATGCGATTTCTTGTTTTTGGGGATTAATTCCTACCTCTTTTCGAATCACCGTTTTGGTTGGAATTTTCTCTCTTGTGTAGCTTGCGCATGTGTTGCGAACAAAGTTAAAATATTATGCAGCTAAAACCTCTAATGCATAACATTGATCAGAAATGAGTTGAGTTAACCGCTGCCTACAAGCATCACGGTCGCGTCAGCACAAAGGCCTATATCATTTTTGGTATAAGGGCAAGGTTGGCCAAATTCTTAACTTGGCCCCGGTCCGCACTATCTCACGCTAGGTCTCACTTGTGCAGCAAAATTTTATTTTCCTACAAAAAAATATTTTATTTTATCACCCTTTGTATGCCCACTAGATCCGGTCACGGGTATCACACAAACTTCGGACATGAGTATCAGACATCCTCATCGAGTATGGCCGAGGAACGACACCTAAATCACAACCCTACTCTGGTTGATGAACTTTGCCTTGAGATGAATCAACAACTGGAGGAACTACAGGGAATGATGGCCCAACGTTTGCCAACCTTACCCCCTCACCGCCAAGAGGTCATAGGACACTGATGCATTGGCAAGTGCACCGGTTGCTGTTAAGTAATAATTTGGTAATAGCTTCCCTGAATGTCGATCTCGAGGGAATGCATGAATGGTACATGATAGCATCGTAGAGAGATCGTTACTAAGAGTTTAAGGAAATATAAGTGGGGTTGGTTTTCGATTCCTAAAGCTAACAACAAAAAGAAAACTAATGCGGGTCGTAAGCACCGCTTCGCTTGTTGGATGGAAACGAATGCAGACCGCTATGTCTTGCTTTGTTATGCGGATGGTCGGAGAGCAAGCGGATGGAATGAACACCATGCGGAGAGTGAGGGTCTTAATCCCCTCTTAATCCCCCAACACTAGCCTTTGCTAGAGTTGTTCTAGAGCGTCAGTGGAATGGACGTGAAATGAGGCGAATGCATCACAGCTACAATAGAGGATGTAACTACCCAAACAACTTCATTCATAGACAAATTAAAAGCACATTTAGGTTTATTACATGCTTAAGAGTACAATCCACAAATAAAAGAGGTAGAATAAATCGAAATCTGGAAAGTCTAGCCGTGGTCCATGGTCGGGGTGGTGGGTTGTCAGTCTACTTCACGACTCTGACCGTGGTTGCTTTCGGAGGCAAATGGGTTGTCAATCCACGTGTCTTCCTCCGTCTTCTTCCATTGCCTTCAGTCTTTACTCGCTTTGCTCAGATGAAAAGTGCTGAAAGGTCTTAGTTGCAAGCTGTTGGTGGTCGGGAGCTCTCTAAAAGCGTGAAGATGACTTCAGATGGCCGGAGAAAGCTTCCTGGAGGGTGGATATGAGTGAAGGACCTGTGGGGGAGATGAACGGAACTTCGCGCGCAGCAGCGGGGAGGAAAATGAAAGGGTATATGCCCTAATTCGCGGAGCCGGACTTAAATACTACAGCAGAAAAATAGAGCGCACGATCAGTGGCACAGGACTAGTGGTCGTGCGCATTGACGGTTGATGATCGTGCGCTTAGCTCCTGGAGAAACCTGTAGCTGTACAGAAAAATTAATATATATGCACACGATCAGTGGCGCACGACCGGTGGTCGTGCACACTAGATCCAATGATCGTGTGATTTGCATTGGCAGAACTACAGAAAAATCGAATAAATGCGCACGAGCAGTGGCGCACGACCAGCGATCGTGCGCACAATGTCCAATGGTCGTGCGATGCCCCAGAAAGAATTTGGAAAATGGAGAATATATAGCACATGATCAGTGGCGCACGACTAGTGGTCGTGCACAATAGATCCAATTATCGTGCGCAGTGTTCCTATACCGTTTTGGGATTTCCCAAACAATCCTGGAATACACACACGACCATTATACCTGCAGTAAGAACAAAAGAGCCACTGAAATGGGCGCACCACATTTTCCAGACACAGAAAAACACCAAGTATAGGGTAAAAGTGCAAAAACTATGAAATCACACTGAAAACGGGCCGAAAGTGCACTTAATATGGAATGGACATAATAACAAATATGAACAATTATGGCTCTAAAGTGTAGTGCATCAATGAGAAAATAGTAATGAATATCAATATATAATTTGGACTCATCACACCTCCAGACTTAAACATTTACTTCTCCCGAGCAAATCATCACTCAGTGGACTAGAAAATAGTTAGCTGGCTTAGTACTTTCCTAATACAGTAATGAATATCATGGGAATAGAAAATAGAAAAGATAAACTTTTTAATTATACTACAAATTTATATTTTTCGACAGGCGTAAATAAATATTGTAGCTACTCAAAATTAGAATTCAGGAGAATTGTTCGGTCATATGTAGGAAGAAAGTAGACAGGCCACTAAGGTGAGCTTTGCCAAAGACCATGGTTTAGCATCACCTCCAAAGAAATCCAACAATGTCGGGGACCATATGCTTGCTCGTTCACACTCTCTCCACGGTACTAGCTCGTCTCAAGCATGAATCCGTAGGACTTTAGGATAATCGTGGGGCTTAGGCTAAGGTTTGGTAGTCACAGATAAACATGGAGGCTACACTCAACCCAAGCGAGCAAACAACCAGCTAAACCAATACAGACCTCAAAATTGCACGTGTGACACACCCCCAGACTTAGCTTGAAAACTGTGTGTGTACACAGCCTAACCCAACCAAAATCACGATTAATAAGATGGGGATTCCATTTCTCATTATAATTCTTTCTAGATTTTCTTTTCCAATTCTCACCTTTTTCATCTTTTTTTTTCTTTTGCAATCCCCACATTTTTGCAAGTAAACATACTGGAATTCATCTATCACATCACTAGAATTCCACACATCACACCTCGTCAAAATATTTAATTCACTGCAGCTAATAGATTTGGTTGTTATAGGAGAATTGGCTTTAGGCTTGGGTAAATGAAGGTGAAGCTGAATCAAAAGAGGGGAAGGCACAAATTTGGCTTGCAACGGTTAGCAGTTAGGAAAAGGTAAACAAGGCACAAACTTGCCAAATTGATTGCCTACCTCACGCTCATGCTTGACAAACCATGCACCAATGCTTCGAGAGTAGCTTGGGGCAAGTTATTAGTCACCGAGAAAGATGATCCTTCCTCCCGACTTGAGCAAAACGAGTCTAGTAACGGCTACACACATCCCTACACAACCGTTCAATTTCACCTGATTCAACATTATTTTGAGTTGTACAAACAATATTTACATCTGCAGAAAAAGTATAAATCTACTAGCATAAAGAAAAATTAAATCTATATTATTTCTAAACAGACCAAGAGTGCTCGATTAGGAGCACTGTACGAGCTTCACACTACTCTATCCTCAAATCCTAAGCCAGCACCACTATTTTAAAGTTTACACACAAGGAATGCATTTGACTCGAGCCACGCATGTGGATAAGATTGCGCTCAAGTGGGTGATTCAGTGTGTGCTACAGTGATTTTGAAATAAATAAATAACAACTGGTATGCAATAAAACGTGGTCTCGTGAAGTGACCACAGGTATGTTCTCTCCCCAAGACTTGAATGTGACAATAATAAAACTAAACATTCCAAATTATATTAAGAGTTAGGGGTAATAAGTACCTATGCTCAAAACTAAGAATACCAGTAGCGCTGCGTGGTTGTCCGATAGCGGCTGGTCTGCTGCGCTTAAAAAATTTCCAGCACCTGTGAATTAGAGATCCCACGCAAAACAAGAAAATAGGAATATATATATATATATATATATATATATATATATATATATATATATATATATATATAGAAACACAACACAAAAAAGAGGACCAAGTGGTCCTACTTGGGTTGTCTCCCAGAATCCCTTTTCTTTAACGTCCTTAAGGTGGACTGAATACCTGTATTATAATGTGCTTACAATAAAAAAATAAGATTTAGTTTATATTACAAATCAGATTATTTGAACTAAATAATTGAAAATATGATTTGATGAATCCGATTTATATAGGGTTTTTCGTACTCATCTGGGCTAGTTTTCACGCATTTGCACTTCACTTTTAGTTCATTATCATATATATTTCATCCTGTCTTTATTTCCATAGGAAGTGCACATTTTAGCCCGTGGTTGTGTATTGTGTAATTCTTTTAGTCTGTACTCCTTTTTGTGATTGTCTGGAATGTCTGCATAGATTAGTGATTGGTTTTTGCTTTCGGTACAGGGGTCGTGTGCGTGTTCCGGGATGGTTGTGAAACAGGAATACTGCGCACGATCATGGGATCTAATGTGCACGACCACTGGTCGTGCGCCCCCGATCGTGCGCACTACTCTACGTTTTCTATAGAATCAGCCTGGGGTAAGCGCACGATCACTGGACATACTGCGCACGACCACCGGTCATGCTCCACTGATCGTGTTCATTGATTCCTCATTTCTGGAGTCTTGCCTGGGTAATCGCACGATCATTGGACTTAGTGCGCACGACCACTGGTCGTGCGCCACTACTCGTGTGCATTATCCCAATTCTTCTTCCTAATATTCCCTGCCAGTGTGCACGAGCACAGGACATAGTGCGCATGACCTCTGGTCATGCGCCTGTGATCGTGCGCATTGTTCATTTCTACTTTTGTATAAATAGTGCAGGTCTCGCCCTAATCAAGAGATCCGCAGATCGCCCATTTCCTCCACCGTTTTCGCCGTCCTCCTTCATCATCCACCCTAGGGAGGTGCTCCGGGCAAGCTTTCACCGCCAAATCCAAGCCGGAGCTTCCTCTCGGCCTTCTCCTTCATCCATGAGCTTCAAGTAGGGTTTGACATCGTCCGCTATCGTGAGACGAAGAAGACGGGCCATTGGAAGGTGGTGACAGCCCTTCTCTACCTCGCAAGCAGTTGAGGACCGAGCTTGGACGCGGAATGACAACCCGGCGATTCCAACCGTGAATCCTCAGCAAGACTTCGGATTCGGTCGATCTCTTGACTTGTACTTGCTTTATTGTTTTATATGTGTGTTAAAACTGTATTTATATTGATGTTGTTGCACTTTAGATGTAAACTTTACTAGATTCATGTCTATGTGATTCTGTGTTTGTGTACGCTTTAGTTGCTTGAGTTGCGCCATATATCCATCCACCACCATCCACCCTTGCCGCACTAGCAATTGCTAGTGGCGTGCGTTGCGAAGAGGTGCTTACGACCCTCATTCCGCTGTTCTAACCACCTCATCCGCTAGCCTTCTCGTCCATCCGCCTAGTGATTCGGTGCATAGCGGCCCGACTAGTCTTCCATCCCGCCTGGCGAAGCATCGCATAGCGGCGTTGCATAGGAGTAGTTGATAGTGTTTTATTTTCTTTTTTTTTTCCGCAATCCAAAACCCCCCTTAGTTAGCTCCGACCCTGAGGACTTCAATCTCAATTTCCAGCACCTGCGAATTTGAGATCCCACGCAAAACAATAAAATAGGAATATATATATATATATATATATATATATATATATATATATATATATATATATATATATATATATATATATATATATATATATATATAAAGAAACACAACACAAAAAAGAGGACCAAGTGGTCCTACTTGGGTTGTCTCCCAGAATCCCTTTTCTTTAACGTCCTTAAGGTGGACTGAATACCTTTATTATAATGTGCTTACAATAAAAAAAAATAAGATTTAGTTTATATTACAAATCAGATTATTTGAACTAAATAATTGAAAATATGATTCAAGTGACATCTTCGGCAGGGTTCTCTAAGTCCATAACTTGTCCTTGATCTACAGTCTCCCCTTGAACGTAGCGCTTCAGCCTTTGTCCATTAATCTTGAATGTCCCTAGCTTTTCACCGTTAACTTCAATCGCTCCAAACGGTGACACTCCGCTCACAACGAAAAGTCCGCTCCATCTTAACTTCAACTTGCCAGGAAACAGTTTCAAGCGAGAGTTGTATAATAGGACCTTGTCTCCAACCTTGAAATACTTAGGTACTATATGTCGGTCATGCCATCACTTAGTTCACTCCTTGTAGTTATTAGGGTTCTCATAAGAGAGTGACCTGAATTCATCAAGTTCATTTAGTTTTGCCAACCTCTCTTTCGTAATTGTGGTGAGATCCATATTCAGAAGTTTTGTCGCCCATAGAGCCTTGTGTTCTAACTCCACCGGCAGGTGACATGATTTAGCTAAAACAAGCTGGTATGGGGAGATTCCAATAGGGGTTTTATAAGCGGTCCTGTATGCCCATAATGCTTCATCTACTTTCTTCGCCCAATCCTTTCTATTCCCGAGAATAGACTTTTCTAAAATCCTTTTCAATTCCCTTTTGGAAACTTCCACTTGTCTACATGTTTGTGGATGATAGGCCAAAGCGACCCTATGATGAACTCCAAATCGCTTCAAGTGAGTAGAGAACTGCCGGTTGCAGAAATGGTTTCCACCGTCCGAGATGATAGAGTGCGGGGCTCCAAATCTTATAAAAATGTGCTTGTACAAGAATTGCAACACGGTGCGGCTATCATTGGCGGCTACTGCTTCAGCTTCCACCCACTTCAAGACATAGTCCACTGCCACGAGAATATATTTTTTCCAAACGATGGAGGGAAGGGCCCCATAAAATCAATACCCCAAATATCAAAAGGCTCACAGACTAACATATTGTTGAGGGGCATTACATCTTTTTTGGGGATATTCCCAGCCAATTGACATTCATTGCATTCCTTCACATGAATGTAAGGGTCTCTAAACATAGTTGGCCAGTAAAACCCACATTATAAAACCTTATGTGTTGTCCGAGCAGCTCCTATGTGGCCACCTGCCTTATGATTGTGACAGTGCTGAAGAATCGATCCGTGTTCATATTCCGGGACACACCTTCTGATGATGTCGTCTACACAAGTGCGGAACAACAGCGGATCCTCCCAGAAATAGTACTTAGCATCCGAGAGAAACTTCTTCTTCTTCTAGAGGGATAGATTGGGAGGCAATTTTTCACACGTGAGGAAGTTAGCTAAGTTAGCAAACCAAGGAGCCTTACCGTGTTCTGTTGTTAAAGAGAAAAGAGTCTCATCGGGAAATGAGTCAAAAATTATAGAGTCTTCATGTTGTGAAATGTCATGCGTCTTCAACCGCGAGAGATGGTCCGCAATAACATTCTCAACTCCCTTCTTGTCCCGCACTTCCAACTCGTACTCTTGAAGTATTAAATCCATCAGATGAGTCGTGGCTTTGCATCTTTTTTTGCATGAGGTACTAAAGAGCAGCACGATCGGTGTACACCACGTCTTTCGATAGCAGAAGGTAGGGGTGAAATTTCACCAATGCGAAAACCACTGCTAATAGATCTTTCTCAGTAGTGGTGTAGTTCTGTTGAGCTTCATTCAGAGCATGACTTGAATAATAAACTGTGTGGAAAACCTTATTCTTCCTCTATCCCAAGACTGCTTTGACAACAAAATCACTCATGTCGCACATCAATTCGAATGGTAATGTCCAATCCAGGGACGTGAGAATTGGGGCACTAGTCAAGCAGCTCTTCAATTTGCAAAATGCTTGCAAGCAATTTTCGTCAAATTTGAATAACACATCCTTTACAAGAAGATTGCTCAGCGGCTTCACGATAGAGGATAAGTATTTAATGAAGCGCCAGTAAAATCCGGCATGCCCTAAGAAGCTACGGATCCCCTTCACAGAAATTGGAGGAGGCAGTTTCTTGATGATTTCAACTTCAGCTTGATCCAGCGCCATACCCATGCTTGACACTTCATGTCCAAGAACTATACCATTCTCTACAATGAAATGGCATTTCTCCCAATTCGGCACCAAAATGGTGTCTTCAAAATGTTTCAGAACGGCTGCGAGGTTCTCCAAACATGCATCAAAATCTGCACCAAAAAGAGTAAAGTCGTCCATAAAAACATCTAAAAACTTCCCAACCATGTCGTAGAAGATAACAAGCATGCATCGCTGAAAGGTTGCAGGAGCATTGCACAGTCCAAAAGGAATCCTCTTGAATGCAAATGTACTAGCAGGGCAGGTGAAAGCTGTTTTTTCTTGGTCCTCAGGGTCAATAAGAATTTGGTTGTACCATAAGTATCCGTCAAGGAAGCAGTAATATTCCTTTCCGGCAAGCCTTTCCAACATTTGACCAATGAACGGGAGTGGGAAATGGTATTTGCGTGTAGCCTCGTTGAGCTTCCTGTAATCAATACACACTCTCCATCTGGTGATTGTCCTGGTAGGGAGCAGTTCGCTGCGTTCATTTTCTACCACAGTGATTCCCCCCTTTTTTGGCACTACATGAATTGGACTTACCCATTTACTGTCGCTGATGGGGTAGATGATTCCAGCGTCCAAAAAGTTGATTACTTCTTTCTGCACTACTTCTTGCATCTTAGGGTTCAACCGTCGCTACGGTTGTGTAGAAGGCTTGATGATTTCATCTAACAAGATTTTATGCATGTAAACAGTTGGGCTAATGCCCTTCAGATCTTATATGCTCAATCCGAAAGCCCTTTTATGTGACCATTGAACACCACCGAGATGATCCTCTTCCTCAGGAGAAAGCAATGCTGAAATTATTACCAGGTATGTCTGATTTTCTCCCAAAAATACATACTTCAATGCCAGTGGAAGAGGTTTAAGAGGAAAGTTTGGGTGAGATTGATGATGTTCAGCAGATATACTCTCATGAATTTGGTTTGGGTAGTGTTCAATCTGATTGATTTCCATTCCCTCTATGTCCCACTGAAACTCCTCGAAGTCATCGACTGATAATAGAGGAAGGGGTTCATGGATAGTGCAACTGATGAATTCTATATCTTCCCTCTCCACATAGAAATCCTTCCTCGCAGCTTTATACATATCGAATGTGGTTCTGGAATTTCCGACACACAACGTTAGCATACCCATCTCGGCATCAATGATCGCTTATGCCGTGACTAAGAATGGCCTTCCCAGAATAAGAGGTGCTGCAGAATCTGGAGAGATGTCCATAACGACGAAGTCAGTCGGGAAAACCAATTTGTTAACTGCGACGGTGAGATCCTCAACAATCCTTATGGGCTTTTTCCTTGATCGGTCAGCTAACTGAATTGTAATGTTGGTATGCTTCAAAGTTCCCGTTCCTAATTCCAAGAAGAGGTGGAGCGGCATCAAATTGTTAGAGGCCCCAAAATCATATAATGCACAATGACAATCGGAATTCCAAATCGTGCAAGGAATCATGTAAGTCCCTTGATTCTTTAACTTCGTGGGCCAATGCTCCATAGAAAAGATGATTCCATCTCCCACAGTTGAAAGTGTATTAGCACTCTCCAATAGTTTCGTCTATGCTAGCAGATCCTTTAGATATCTTGTATACTGTGGAATTTGGATAAGAACGTCAACAAGCGGAATGTTCACCTGCACTCCTTTCATCATTTTTGGAATTTCACAAATTATTTTTCCTTCCTCCTTTCCTTTAGTCGATGAGGAAAAGGGGGGTGAATCATGCCTACGAATGGAGTTACAACATCTAAAGGTTGTGTCTTATTGCGATCTTCAGCATTCGGTTGTTCAATGGGTTCTTTACAGTGCCTTTCTGATGACTCCAACTGAGGCTTACTAATTGCGGTTGACCTTCCACTCTGTAGTTGCATGGTATTCATAGTTTCAGTGGACCGCTGTAAATTCACGGGAATTGCGGCTATAACACTTGCCACCATATATTGAAAGTTTTGGAATGCCTCACTCTAAGCTTCCAAGCATTGCAGAATTCATTCGATGAATGTGCAAAATTTCTCTTCGGTGAGTTCCTGAGAGGGTTCTTTCTTCCCACTATTCTCTGCTCCGATCTAACTGACCTCCTCAAATTTCTCCACAGATGTGCGCCACAGTCCACTGGTCCGCGATATTCTGTCAATTATCTCGCATGCTTCGGCACAACTCTTACTAAACAAGGATCCTCCTCCCGCTAAATCATAGTAGTGTCTGTACTGAGTCGAACCCCAAAGTAGAACATTTGAAGTTATGCTGCTTCAGACGGACTATTCCTAAAATAGAATTTTTGCAATTTTTGATATCTCTCCCAGGCTTCTATCAGTTGTTCACCATCCCGTTGCGAAAATAGAAGCAGCTCGTTGTGCAACTCCCATAGTCGCTCGCGGGGGTAGAATTTCTTTAAAAACTCTTCTTCAACCCTGCTCCATGACACAATCGGGTAAGTTAGGAATTCGCGATACCATATTCTTGCCTTTCCAACAAGTGAAAATGTGAATAATCGCTTCTTGACCCAATCTGACTTCTCCTTTTCATAATTGATTTTGTTGCAAACTTCACGAAAGTAATGCAAATGATCAAGAGCGTCATCCTCTGAGACTCCACCGAAGGATCTTCCACGAGACACAAATTCAACTAAATCTGCAGAAATGTCAAAGCAATCCATATGATCACAGGTAAATGAAAGTTAATTCCAACGGCTACTCCCTTGCTACCATCAAATAGTTGCCAAAAAATGAAATAACAAAATTTCGTAATCACTTATCAACGACCTCATACACAACACAAATCACACTATGTCGCAACGGCGCCAAAAACTTGATGCGTCGGCAAGTTCACCGGTCGCGGTCAAGTAAAAATTTTGGAATTGCTTCCCCAAATGTCGATCTCGAGGGAATGCAGGAAGGGTACATGATAGCATCATAGAGAGATCGTTTCTAAGAGTGGAATAAAACACAAGGGGGGTAGGTTTTTGATTCCTAAATCTAACAACAAAAAAGAAAACTAATGCGGGTCGTAAGCACAGCTTTGCTTGGTGGATTTAAACTAATGCAAGTCGTTATGCCATGCTTCATTAGGCGGATGGATGGAGAGAAAGCGGATGGAATTAAGATCACGCGGAGATTGAGGGTCGTAATCCCCTCTTCATCCACCAACACTAACCTTTGCTAGAGTGGTTCTAGAGCGTGAGTGGAATGGAAGTGAAATGAGGCAAATGCATCACAGCTACAACAGAGGATGTAACTACCCAAGCAACTTCATTCATAGACAAATTAAAAGCACGTTTAGGTTTATTACAAGCTTAAGAGTACAATCCACAAAGAGAAGAGGTAGAATAAATCGAAATGGGGAAACTCTAGCCGTGGTTCTTGGCTGGAGAGGTGGGTTATCAGTCCACTTCACGACTGTGACCGTGGTTGCTTCCGGAGGCAAATGGGATTTCAATCCACTTGTCTTCCTCCATCTTCTTCCCTTACCTTCAGTATTTACTCCCTTTTCTCAGATGAAAAGTATCGAAAGGTCTCAGTTGCAAGCTGTTGGTGGCCGGGACTCTCCAAAAGGGTGAAAATGACTTCAGATGGCCGGAGAAAGCTTCCCAGAAGGTGGAGATGAGTGGAGGACCTGTGGGGGAGTGGAACAACGCTTCACGCGTAGCAGAGGGGAGGGAAATGAAAGGGTATATGCCCTAATTTGTGGAGCCGGGCTTAAATACTGCAGCAGAAAAATAGAGTGCACGATCAGTGGTGCACGACCAGTGATCGTGCGGACTGACGGTTGATGATCGTGCGCTCAGCTCCCAGAGAAACATGTAGCTAGACAGAAAAATTAATACATATGCGCACGATCAGTGGCGCATGACCGGTGGTCGTGTGCGCTGGATCCCATGATCGTGCGATTAGCATTGGCAGAACTATAGAAAAATCGAATAAACGTGCACAACCAGTGGCGCACGACCAGCGGTCGTGCGCACAATGTTCAATGGTCATGTGATGCCCCAGATAGAACTTGGAAAATGCAGAATACAGAGTGCACGATCAGTGTTGCACGACTAGTGGTCGTGCGTAATATATCCAATGATCGTGTGCAGTGTTCCTGTACTGTTTTGTGATTTCCAAAAAAAATCCTGGAACACGCACACGACCATTGTACCTGCAGTAAGAACAAAGGAGTCAACGAAATGGGCGCCCCACATTCTCCAGATGTATAAAAATACCAAGTATATGGTAAAGTACAAAAACTATGAAATAACACTGAAAACGGGCCTAAAGTGCACTTAACATGGAATGGACATAATAACAAATACGAACAATTATGGCTCTAAAGTGTAGTGCATCAACGAGAAAACTAACCCAGATGAGTACAAAAATGTGTATATAATTTGGACTCATCAGCCACCCAACCGTCACCACCACTACGAGGACGACGATCGCGATGATTTGTCCCCAGTGCCTGTCCACAACATTGTCTCCCTGAACGAGACGTTGACCTTACCCGCATTATTAAAATAAATGCCCCCACGTACGATGGCTTAGGAGAACCGCAAATTATTCTAAATTGGATTATGGATTTAGAGTGTTATTTTGAATGACATTGCATAGTGGACCCATAGAATGTTCAAGTGGCTAGGATGAAGTTAACGAGACGAGCCAAAGTATTTTGGTTAAATGAGGAGCGATGTTTCGGAACCGAGAATGGTGTTCCTCTTGTTGGTTGGCACGTTATGAAAAATTTTCTCAAGGATCAATACGTTCCCGCATATCATCGCACCCAAATGTTAGATGAGTTAGCCACCCTTCGGCAAGGCAATAGGTCCGTAGCCGACTATATGGGAGATCTTAAGGATAAGATGGTCCGATGTAAGGTCCAAGAGATGCCGGAGGTTACACTTTCTAGATTTTTTAAGGGCCTTAGCTACGATATCCAAAATAAACTCTTACGCTATGGTCACGCAGATTTGAATACAACTTTTAACGCCGCTTTAGATATTGAAAAACACTTAACCGCAATGTCCAAAGCAAAACACAATTCCTATAAAGGTAAGGCTACGTTTAACTCTTTTGCCTCTACCATCGTTATTACGGCAAGGGACGCTAAGAATCCTCTAGGGGAGCACATTCTCGTATGCAATATTAGTAAGACTAATTCCACTTGTTATGCTTGCGGGGTAACCGGCCATTACGTCGTTGAATACCCAACTAAAACAAAGACCTTGGCCATAGTAGAGCCTACTAGTGAAACCCCCAAGTTTATCTACGAGGCTATGGATGAAGCAAAACCGGATGGATTTCCTAATGACATGGAAGATGACCTCAACCTTATGGTAATGCGTTATATTTTAACAACCCCGCATTTGTCGGATGATTGGCACCACACCAACATCTTCTCGTTGATTTTTAAGAGTGTTGAGAAGCTTTGTAAGTTGATTATCGATAGTGGAAGTTACATGAATGTTATTTCAGAGAGCACCATCACACGTATGAATCTCACAGTGGAACCCCACCCCCACTCCTACTAAATAACATGGGTCAACAAAACATCCCTTCCCGTTACACAGAGATGTCTAGTACCCCTTACCATCAAGTCGTATTTGGAAAATATTTGGTGTGATGTGATCCCCATGGATGCTTGCCATGTTTTGCTTGGACGTCCTTGGTTTTATGATCATGATGTGATGCATTTTGGGAGATCTAACACGCATGAATTTAAATTTAATGGCAAGAAAGTTATTCTCAAACCCACCCCTCCGAAGGACCACTCCACCCACTCCTAGGATACCACCCTTCTGGTAGAAAAGAAAACATTAAGTTTAATGGGACATAAGGAATTCACTCGCGACTCCTTTCTTGGTGGAGTTATGTATGCCTTAGTGTGTCTTCAAGCTAAGGGCTATGCTCCTAATTTGGAAGATTTGCCGCTGAGATTGAAACCATGGCTAGAAAAATTTAAGGATGCCTATCTGAATGATTTGCCACCCATGTTACCACCACTAAGAGAGATCCAATACGCTATAGATCTCATCCCGGGTTTGTCTCTACCAAATCTCCCACACTATAGGTTGAATCCTGCGGCACACCAAGAACTACAAACGCAAATTTTGGACCTTTTACAAAAGTGTTTTATAAGGAATAGCAAGAGCCCATGTGCTGTCCCCGCTTTACTTGCCCCCCCCCCCCCGCCCCAAAAAGACGGATCTTGGCGAATGTGCATAAATAGCCATGCAATTAACAAGATTACCATTAAATACTGATTTATGATTCTCCAGTTAGATGATTTATTGGGCATGCTAGCCGTTGCCACGATTTTCTCAAAAATGGATCTTAGGAATGGCTACCACAAAATTCGGATCCGTGAAGGGGATGAATGGAAAACCGCATTTAAATCTAAGGACGGGTTATATGAGTGGCTCTTCATGCCTTTTGGCTTATCCAATGCCCCAAGTACATTTTATTGCATGATGACACACGTGTTCCAACCCATTATGGGTAAGTTCATCGTAGTATATTTTGATGACATTTTAGTGTTTAGCACTACCCCATCGGATCACTACTCCCATTTACAAACTATTTTATCTACTTTGCGTGAAGAGAAGTTATTTTTGAATCTTAAGAAGTGTGTGTTCTTTGTCCACTCCATAGAGTTCCTTGGTTATATTGTGAGTTCGGATGGTATTAAGGTGAACCCGGGAAAGGTCCAAGTCATTAAGGATTGGCCCGAGCCAAATTGCATCCATGACGTGAGAAGCTTTCATGGCTTATCTACTTTTTATCGCCGTTTCATTAAGGACTTTAGTATTATTATGGCACCCATTACGAAGTGAATGAAGAAAGGGGATTTTAAATGGACTCCCTCCACCACCGTTGTGTTCCAAACGGTCAAAACTAAAATGATGGAAGCTCTGATTCTTCGCTCACCCGACTTCACTAAGGTTTTTGAATTATCATGTGACACATCCGGAATCATTGTTGGTGGTGTGCTAAGCCAAGAGGGACATACCATTGGCTATTTTAGCGAGAAATTAGCGGGGCCAATATTAAATTATTCTAATTATGATAGAGAATTCTACGCGGTGATCCATTGTATCCGATATTTGAGACATTATCTTCTTCCCAAGGAGTTCGTTATCCTTTCTAACATTGAAGCTCTTAGGTTTATTAATTCTCAACATAAAATCAGCCCTTGTCACACTAATGTAGACCTTTTCTTCAAGCATACACATTTTCCCTCAAACACCTTTAGGGTTCAAAAAACCGTGTGCCGACGCCCTTAGTTGTCTCTTATTATTATTGACTACTATGCACGTTAAAGTTATCCGATTCGAAAGGAATAAGGATGAGTATGTACACTGCCCGGATTTTAGGGACGCTTACATGAGCACTCAACATGACTCCCCTACGACTATTTCCTCTTATTATATCCACGACTGATATTTATTCACGCATGCTAAGTTGTGTATCCCGCAAACGTCATTACGTCATTTCATTGTTTGGGAGATCCATAGTGGTCGACTAGGTGGACATTTTGGGCAGCATAAAATGATTTCACTTGTGGAGGATAAATTTTATTGGCCGGGCTTGAAGAAATTAGTTGGAAAGAGTGTTAGTAGTTGTCGGACTTGCCACCTTGCTAAGGGAAATAAAACAAATGTTGGGTTATACACACCACTCACCATTCCTTCCATTCCTGTGAAGATGTCAGCATGGACTTTATTTTAGGTCTTCCCCCTTCCATTCGCCGACATGACTCCATATTACTGGTTGTAGACTGTTTCTCTAAGATGGCCTATTTTATTGTTTGTAGTAAGACGAGTGACGCTTCCCACATCACCAAACTTTATTTCAAAGAAGTTGTTAGTCACCGTGGAGTTCCTAAAACTATTATTACGGATCACGACGTAAAATTAACTAGTTACTTTTGGAAAACATTATGGAAATTAATGGGCACAAAATTGTTGTTTTCTGCCGCCTATCTCCCGCAAACTGATGGGCAGACAAAAGTAGTTAATCAAAGCTTAGGGAACATATTTCGGTGTCTTGAGGGTGATCACAAAGGCACTTGGGACTTGCTTCTTCCCCATGCTCAACTTCCTATAATAATTCTAAGAATCAGTCTACCGGCCTTTGATCGAATGAGATTGTGCATGGTTATAATGTGCCCGTGCCACCTAGCTTGGTCTCCCTTCTGCCTACTTATAAGTCAATTCAATTTGCACAGGATTTCGCTCAACACATTCATGATGTCCATAATCGCATTCAAGACAAATTAGCCACTCAATATGCTTCTTATAAATCGCATGCTACTTTACATAGGAGACCATCTACGTTTAACATTGATGATTTGGTTTTGGTCTGATTAATCCCAGATTAGCTCCCTTCAGGAACCGTCAAGAAATTGGTGAATAGGAGAGCCGACCCCTTCAAGATCATTAAAAAATTGGGAGACAATGCTTTTGTTTTGGATTTTCCCAATGAGTGGGGTATTTCCCCTATCTTCAAGGTATCAAATTTAACAACTTATGTTTCTCCAGCTCAAGAATTACTTCCCTCTTTGTTCTCTTCTAGTGAGGCTTCTTCTTCTTTGGGGTTGGGGGGTGAACTTGATTTGGTATCTCTCTTACCTACAACTTCTACTGAGGTTAAATCATTTGGTGATACTAATGCTAATATTTCTACTCATACTAATGCTTTCCCGAGGTTTCCCAAAACCTTTCTTGTGCTGGACAGGATTATTGAAGACGAAGTGGTCGCCTCCGCCGATTGTAGCCTCTAATGCTATCTTGTTTGTTGGCGTGACCGACCTGATTCGGATGACTCATGGGTCACGGAGACTGATTTGGAGCGCCTGGATGCTGCCCTCCTCCAACAGTATTACCGTGACCACTCACCGATGATGAGTGCTTTTGACCGGGTGAGGATTGATGGTGCCGGCGGATCCAACCCACCAATGTTTGAAGATCTCTGCCGCCACCCCTGCAACCAACTTTACGAAGACTCTATTGATGATGGTTGCCCCAATTATGTGTGCTACAACCTACGCTCGCGGCCCCATGCATCTACTTGACGATATGATGCATCTTGGCATATTTAACGTCCTATTATATGTTATTTTATGCAGTTTTTTTAGTCAAAACTGAATTTCGTGCACTAGTTAAACATTTACATGTTTGGTTTATTTTTCAATGGCTAGGATGGAGCCAATGTGTTGTGTGATTGTGATCTATTGTTTGAGGACTATTTATATCCTCATTTGGAGAAATGATATTATTGAAGAACCCTAGACAAAATAAATTACTTGCAGCTTGGGTAGTTCGGCCGAACTCGATACCCCGCCGCCCCGCTCCTGGCGCTCGTCGCCTGCAGCCTGTCGGTGGCCGCTCCTCCGCTGCGAAAATGCTTTGTTGGTGTGACTCCATAGAAGTATTGGTGTGTGTATCGGTTGGGTATCGTATACATAATAACCTAGATTTGATGAAGTCACCCTCGAGCTAAGATGAATTAAGTTGTATTTTATGTGTTGTTTGAGTTATGTATTTGCAACACTAAATTATCATGTGTAGACCAATGTCAGTCTACAATAGGTCACCAAACACAGGACCATACAATGTAATCCCTCATTCTATGATCCATGGTGTTGACTCATATGTAGCCTCTCTATTGGGATACACTTCATGTTTCAAGCACTAAGATTGATTGGAGATATAAGTGTTGCTGATTTTATTGAAGAAAGGAAAAATTCACTTGAAGGAAAATTTTTCTAAGACTTTCACTCGAGTAGAAGTTTAAGTACTTGAGTTGAACACTTAGTAAATACTCGAGTAAGTCTATCTGAACTCGATTAAGGGAAATGGGCCTCGAGTAGTCTAAACATAACTCTCGAGTGGTCAAGTCCATTACCCGAGTAGACCTTCACTTATTCTCGGGTTATCAGATTTTCCTCTCGGAAAATATTCTAAGTCTTTTACTCGAGTAGTCATGTTAACCACTCGAGTAGATAAGTCTTTTGTCTCGAGTTATAGAAGGACAGTTCTCGTGTTGTTTTTACCCCACACGAGTAGTCAAGTTGATGTACTCGAGTAGTCTTTTTTATACTCGAGTAGCCCAGCACCAATACTTGAGTGACCAGATTTTTAACTCTCAGAATTTTTCTAAGTCCTGTACTCGAGTAGTTGCTCGTGTACTCGAGTAGTCTTTCTACTTCTCGAGTAGTCCAGTTTCAGTACACGAGTTACCAGAATTCATCTCCCAGAAAATTCACTACGTCTTTCTCTCGAGTAATCCTTCTAGTACTCGAGAAGTTCATCTCCACATCTCGTGTAATACTTCTAGCACTCTAGTGTTTCTTATCTCACTCGAGTGATTATGAATTTTGTTCAGAATTTCCTCAAGGACTTATTCTTGAGTAGTCTGTTTCTATCATCTCGAGTAATCATATTTTACTCGAGTAGCTCATCTTTTACTTGAGTAAATCAGAAATCTTTTCCAGAATTTTGCTAAGTTCATATTCGACGGGATTTTCAAATGCTGTGACATGATTGGTCCACGTGTACGTCATTAATGCTAATTATGACCGTTAGGGATATCTTATATAAGGTCTTGTCAAATCGTTTAACCCTAACAACAAGCTGTCAAGAAATATTCTTAAGTTTTCTGAATCCTATTTTGTCTGTCCAAAAACGGAAGCAGCCGCCGCCGATCTTTGTGTAGATCTCCTAGGGTTTTCGTCCAAGAAGATTCATAATAAGGTTGAATTACAGATCGAGATTGTTCTTCAACTCCTCATCATCTCTCAGATCTTGTGAGTCAAAGAAATTCCAGATCCAGATCTTGTCGAGCCTCCTCTTCATCATTTTCTGAAAAAGCCACAAAGATCAAAGAAGAAGACTTTGGCCGAGATTTTCAGATCTAATAAAATTACTGTTTGTATTTCATTTTCTCCATTAATTTTTGTCGGAGATTCTTCTCCGAGTGTAGGAGCTTTTGTCTCCGAGTTGCAGGAAGTTTTTATCTTCAGATTGTAGATCTGTGTTGTGGATCGAGATTGTAGGAATTTTATTACGAGGCATATGATTTATTTTCAATCTGAGATAGTGGAGTAGCCGAGTCTAGTGCTTTGCTAAATCGGTGAGAGAAAGTGGATGTACCCAAGGTTGGGGAACCACTATAAATCTCTTATCGTCTGTGAATTCTTGGTTGATTTTTGCGTGCATAGATCTCTAAATTTGTATTCTGCAAAAAGAAGAACAACTCACCTATTCACACCCTCTAGGTGATTTAGGTCGACAACTAAATCACTTTCAATTGGTATCAGAGGGAGGTTGATCACTAAAAGGTTAACACCTTGATCAGATCTGACTTAAGTTGTCTTTTGAGATTATCTAAGCATGGATAAGGATAAAAATTTTGCCATGCTTCCCTTGTGCACAAAGAATAACTTTCTCATGTGGAAAGATAGAATTAGATTCTTCATGGAAGCTGTGGATCCAAGGATCTTCATGATCGTTGAAGAAGGTCCTTACGTTCCGATGACCGTCTCCACTATAGATCCAACAAATAAGGTTCCTAAGAAATTGATGGATCTCGACAAAGATGAGATTGCACTTGTGTCTTTAGACAAGAAGACCAAGAATATTATAGCAAGTGTAGTAGATGACTCCATATTGCAAAACCTGATCCAGTGCTAGTCTGCTAAGGAGATGTGGCAGTCCCTCGTCACCTTGATGAAAGGAACAAAAAAGGTTATGGATGATAGAAGATCACTTCTTAATCAAAAATATGAAGCCTTCCGACAAGGAGCCAAGGATACAATTACCGATACGTTTGAAAACTTCTTCAAGATAGTCAACGGCCTAAGGGTCTACGGCCGAGTCTTTACAAATGGAGAACTGAATGATAAGTTCTTGAGATCCCTAACTAAGGAATGAGATAACAAGGT
Source organism: Platanthera guangdongensis (assembly GCA_039583875.1). Taxonomy (NCBI): domain Eukaryota; kingdom Viridiplantae; phylum Streptophyta; class Magnoliopsida; order Asparagales; family Orchidaceae; genus Platanthera; species Platanthera guangdongensis. Next base: position 27,467,426 of record CM077165.1, on the reverse strand, counting down.
TTGTGCTATCCAGGAATTTGTAAAGCTAGCTGAGACAGACCTGCAGAATCTGTTCGGGAAGATTATGTCATATGTGCTGCAACTCAATACGAGAAAAGCTGAAGAAGAGAAGAGCAGGTCCTCATCCAAGGAGAAGTCTATTACTCTTAAGGCAGACACCTTAACGAAGTCCAAGGCTGCCTCTCCTGCCCCAGCACAAGAAGTTAGTGAAGAAGAAATCTCAGAGCCAAGTACCTCAGGCTCAGAGCTATCTGAAGGAGAGTTATCTTTACTCTCACGTCAGTTCAAGAAATTCTTGAACAAAAAGAAGCAATGGAAAAGCAAAGATGCCTCCTACAGAAGATCACGACATGATGGTGATCGACACAAAAAAGGCTCAAGCAGCCATGACAGGTATACTACGAAACCGAATAAACATATTTCCACTGATATCATTTGTTATTGCTGTAATAAGTCAGGTCTTTTCATCGCTGATTGTCCCCACAAGAAGAAGGAGGGTGGAAGAAGAGAAGAAAAGAAATCTTCTTACAATAAGAAGAAAATAGAAAAGAGCCTAATAGCCAAGAAGGGAAAAACTATTAGCGACTCTGACTCATCTGAGTCGAGTGAAGAAGAAGAAGCCTACTTTGGGCTTATGGCTCAGACTGATGACGAACAAGAGCCCCACTTCTGGGAAGGTAAACTCTCACACTCCTCTTTCTGAATCTGATGTTTCTGAACATAATCATGATGGCAACTCTTCTAACGATGTGTCTAAAATCATGGCCCAGTACAAGGAGTTGATCAAGGCTTACGACAAATGTCGACGAGTCGTGAAGACTCAAGCTAAAGAGATAAAGTCTCTGAAGGCTGAAGAGAGCACCTTGAGAGAGGAAGTCGCTAATACCAACGCACTCAGAGAAAACTTCAATGCTATCATTGAAGAATATAACAAGGCTCTCGAGCACCTAGACTTTAAGGAGAAAATCGTAAAAGAACTTAAAGCACAACTTGAACTCGAAAAGAAACTTGTTGAAAGATTCTCGAAGCCCAAGACTGTTCTCCCTTTCGTTGTTGAACTCTCAGCTAAGGCCAAAGGTGCTGAGATAGGCTATGTTAAAGCTCCTAGTTAATCTTCTAGGAGAAATAGAGCTCAAAGAAAGAATAAGGCAGTCAAGAAGGCTTTGGCCAAAGAGAAGGGGAAAGCCCTTCAAGATCAGATCTCTTTCAAGAAGGTTATATTTCCATCAAATGAGTTCGATCTTGACTTATCCTACGGTCACTTGACTAGGCCTACTTATGTAGAACCCAAATCTTGTTACCAAGGATGGACTCGCCCCAGAAACTTTGGTGAGAGTGTCTTTAAGGCACCTTATGAGGAAGTCATTCTTCAGAGCTATGGCCCTTATAATCATGGTCATAACATCAAGAAAGCTCCAAAGGAAAAGCCTATTGTGGAAAGGCCACTGAAGGAGAAGAAATCATGTGATTGGCATCACCATGAATATTCCTCCTCCAATAATGTTGCACCTGCTAGACTACCATCTCAAAAAGTCAAGCAGGAGAACTTAAGGCAAAGATACAACAGGTTCGACTGTTGGTGTTGTGACAAAATTGGTCACTTTGCCATTGACTACTGGTTTAATCACAAGAATTTTGCAACTCCTCATGTTACCAATACGAGAAAGACCACTTATAATGCTAATACCCGTAGTGGGAGTGTTCTAACAAGAGATTAAGGACCCAAACGTGTTTGAGTTTCTAAGATAAATTGATTTATAATTGCAGGTATGTCCAAAGGCCACCAAAATGCCTATCTGGTATTTAGATAGTGGATGCTCTCGGCACATGACCGGGACAAGAAGCCTTCTTCAGAACTATTCTCCAGTCTTGAACGGGCCAAAGGTCATCTTTGGAGGTTCAGACCGAGGAATTACTAAAGGTTATGGTATGATCTCTAATGGTAGTGTATCCTTCTCAGATGTGGCTTATGTTGAAGGATTGGAATACAATCTTATAAGCATAAGCCCACTCTGCGGCAAAGGATATATAGTTGAATTCAATGCAGACAAGTGCTTGATAAAATTTGTTGACAATATTGAAACAATTCTATCAGACACTCGAAGCCGAAACATATTTTGTTTAAATTTCATTCGTATAGACTCTTCTGCACCAGTGTGTTTTATGTCTAAAGATAGTGCGTATCTTGGTGACCAATGACACAAGAGATTAGCACATATTAATTTCAAAAGTATTAATAAATTATTTTCATTGAATTTAGTACGTGATGCTCCAAATGTCAAGTACGTTAAAGATAAACATTGTCACACATGTGTAAAAGGCAAGCAAATAAGGGCTACCTTTAAAAGCGTTATCGACAAAGATTTTAATAGATGCTTACATCTACTTCATATGGACTTGTTCGGTCCACTACAAGTTATAAGTTTGGGAAGTAAGGATTATACGTTGGTTACTGTTGATTATTACTCGCGCTTTGCGTGAGTGTTCTTTCTAAAACACAAGTCAAATACTTTTGACATCATTATAAATTTTGCCAGGCAGGTCCAGAATGAATACAACTGTTCCGTAGTCAAAATTAGAAGTGACAATGGAACAAAGTTCAAGTCTGGGGCCATGACAGAATTCTGTGAAATCTTGGGTATCTTTCATGAGTTTTCCTCTCCAGGAACTCCTCAATAGAATGGAGTAGCTGAGAGACGGAATAGAACAATCATAGAGGCCTGCAGGACCATGTTGAGTGATGCCTCACTTCCGGAATACTTCTGGGCTGAAGCTATCAACACTGCATGCAACGTGCAAAATCGAGAACTCATAAATAAAAACCATAATAGGACACCCTACGAATTTCTAAAGGGCAGGAAACCAGCTGTCTCATATTTTAGAATTTTTGGCTGTAAGTACTTTGTCCTTAACAATGGCAAGTATCATACTACCAAAGTTAGCGAAAAGAGTTTTGAAGGTATTTTTGTAGGGTATAGTAGCCATAGTAGGGCATATATGATATTTAATAAAAAAACTCTGGTTGTAGAAGAATCCATACATGTTGTATTTGACGAAACAAGCTTGCTGCAAAGCAACTCTTCTAGTGTGTTCATTGAAGATGCAGGTACAAAGTCAAATGAACTTAACTTGCAAGAAGCGCCTGAAGAAAAAGGTGAAAAGTTCATCAAGATCGCCACTCCAACCCCGATCAGAGAGTTTGATGATCAAGATGAAGAAATCGTCCAAGTTGATGAAGTCACTCCGGTGATTGAAAAAGAAGTTCCAGATGCAAGAACACTAGAGCTCAGACATCTGAAGGATCACCCAATGGACAAAATCATAGGAAATCCTCGGGATGGTGTCAGAACTCGTAGAGGTACAATTAATGAAAATTTATACTTGAGTTTTCTCTCACATGTTGAACCAAAGATGTTTGAGGAAGCAAACTCAGACGCATCGTGGATAATGGTGATGGAAGAAAAACTAAATAAGTTCAAGTACTGTCAAGTATGGAAACTTGTTCCAAGACCCAAAAGTATGAATGTCATTGTCACAAAATGGGTCTACAGAAACAAGATGGATGAGGATGGAACGATCATAAAAAACAAGGCCAGACTCGTCGCCAAAGGATATCGTCAAGAAGAGGGAATCGACTTTGACTAGACATAAGCTCCAGTAGCAAGGCTGGAGGCTATCAAGTTATTCCTAGCATATGCCGCTCTTAAGGGCTTCACTGTCTATTAGATGGATGTGAAGTCTGCCTTCCTTAATGGTGACATAAAAGAAGAGGTGTATGTGGAACAACCTTCAGGTTTCGTTGATTCTAGCTTTCCTGATTATGTTTATCTGCTACCTAAAGCTTTATATGGTTTCAAACAAGCTCCTCGAGCTTGGTATGAGACGCTGTCTACCTTTCTTCTTGAGAACAAGTTCATAAGGGGAAAGATAGATAAGATATTATTTCTTAGGGAAATAAAATGCAAGATTCTGCTAGTGTAAATCTATGTCGATGATATTATTTTTGGCTCTACAGACGACAACGTCTGCATGAAGTTTTTAAAACTTATGCAAGGGAAGTTTGAAATGAATAGTATGGGCGAGCTGAAGTATTTCTTAGGATTTCAGGTGAAACAATCTGAAGATGGAATTTTCATCTCGCAGACTAAGTTCACCAAAGAGCTAATTAATAAATTCAGAATGGAGAACACAACCTCCATGAGGACTCCAATGGGTTCAACTGTGTCTATGGCCAAGGATGAGAAAGGGAAACCTTTTGATGAAACCAAGTACAGAAGTATAATTGGATCCTTGCCCTACCTTACTGCCAGTAGACCAAATATAATGTTCTCAACATGTGTCTGTGCTAGATTTCAAGTGAATTCCAAGGAATCTCACTACGCTGCAGCAAAGTGGATTTTGAGATACCTCAAGGGTACACCAAATCTTGGCTTATGGTACCCCAGAAGTAATGATAGCGCGCTAATTGGTTTTTCAGATGCAGATTTTGTATGTAGCAAAGACGACAGGAAGAGCACTTCCAGGACTTGCCAAGTCTTTGGAAGAAGGCTTATATCCTGGAGTAGTAAGAAGCAGAACTGTGTTGCAATTTCAACAGTTGAGTCAGAGTATATCTCTTCAGGTAGTTGTTGTGCACAGTTGCTATGGATAAAGAATCAGCTGAAAGATTACAATCTCAAAGTCCAAAACATCCCTTTATTTTGCGTATCCTCCAGCGCGATTGCAATAGCCAACAACCCAGTCTCTCACAGCCGAACAAAGCATATAGAGCTGCGGCACCACTTCATTAGGGAGCATGTGGAGCATGGGGGCATTGATCTACAGTATGTCCCAACAGACAAGTAGATTGTAGACATTTTCATGAAGCCGCTGGACGAGGCCAAGTTCTTGTTCTTCAAAATAGAACTTGTAATACTCAATAAAGAAGATTAGAGAAGGTGAACTTATAACAATGCTCAAAGGTTAAGAAATCTGTCAAAAGCTGAAATTTTTCAAATTCAGACTTTATGACTTGAGTAAGATAAAGACCACTCGATTAAGAAGTAAGTCACTCGAGTACCTCTTCAGCCTACTCTAGTACCCGACAAGTTACTAGCGTAACCCTAGCTACTTGAGGACTAATTTTCCTCTCGTGACATATAAAAACATCACTCGAGTACTTCCAGTTTTTCTCACACGAGTACTATCATATTTTCACTCGAGTACTGCCGATCTACTCGAGTATCAGGAGGTCTATCTCTCAACTTCAATTCAAACTTTGTCATTCGCAACCCGAAGCTTATACCGCCTCTTTCCAAGGTATGTTAGCTTAATTTCTCTCTTAAATATCGATAAATTAGGGTTATATAAATAGGAAAAGTCCGGAGTTACTTTCTACACGAATCAAAACCCCTTTCACTCGAGTAAGCCGAAAAACTCTTCGCCTTCCGCCGACTATCATAGGGCTTGCGCCATTCTCTTCCCCGCAGCATATTTCTCTCAAATCTTTGGATCATGGCACCTTCTTCCAAGATTGGAATCGGCACTGAACTGGTCACCGCAGGGATTGCCGAATTGTCTGACGATTTATGCAATCTCCTCATCCTCCTCGACAGATCCAGCTTGACGTTTGTTCTACAACAACCATGCAAGATTCTCTTTCCAGAGGTTGAAGAATTTTCAAGAACATCAAGGTAAAGAGAAATGGGACAGTTCTTAAGTCCAAAGTTAAGGGTATCAAGGTTAAGCTCAAAAAAACCTCTGTTTCCAATCTCCTTCGACTACCAGTCATTGATGAAGAAGAGGATCTTGGTCCTAAAGATTCTGATAGAGCATTCATGTTCTGTGGATTATCACCTGAAGTACTCACCATTCGATGATCAGAACTAAATCCAGAGAGCAAGTTTCTTGTAGATGTTATTGGAAAAATACTCCAGGGCAAGACTAGTTCAATAAGAGAAATTTCACGAAGCATGTTTGACATCATGACAACAATTATCTACAGGAAGAAATATCAGTTTGGTATGTTGATTCTAGATAAGATCAGGGAGAGCATCAAGGCTCCAAACTATGTCAGGATCATCTCTTTGATGTTGCATGAGATCAATCCTGAGGTTTTCAAATTCTCCAAAGGTATAATTATACACCACATGAAGAAGGTCTCAATATCCTCCATTCAGAGATGGGATTTAAAACTGCTGAGCCCTGTCCAGTCTGCTAGAGCCCATAATCATCCTACTGTAGAGGACAGGACCCCATCTCCCTCTCTACCTCATGTTGCCAGCACATCTGGTGCAACTGCTGAGGGGGAGGCTGCTCCTTCTGTTTTAGAAGACTGAGTACCTACTCCACCGGCTACCACTTCTCTCCCTCCATCAACTCCAGAAGATACTCACTCAGATGCTCAGGTCCAAGAAAATATTCTATCTGCAGACGAAGCCTTCAATCAATTGATTGAAGAATTAACTACTGATGAACCTCTTCCTCCCCTCCATTCAGAGCAAACTACTGAACCATCCAAGCAATAAACATCAGTACCATCTCCCACTCATACTCCTTCTCCCATATCTCCTATTCCATCTCCTGAATCTCTCACTCACCACTCTCCTGCTGCTTAACAAGATCATGTTGAGACTATTTTGATTTCTGATGACAAAGAGCCATCCCCAGAATCAGTTGAAGCTCCCCTGAAGAGCTTAGATTTGCCCCTACCCAGCTTCATTGATGAAGAAGGTGATGCCCTGATTCACACCACCAAAGCTAAGAGCTCAGTCACCATTGAAGAAGTCATTACATGGTCTACTCCTCTTCCTCCAGTTTTTTCTACTGTTGCTCCTCCTCATGCTGCTGTAAATGATATTGTTGGTAAGATTAAACAGATGCTACTTGAACAGAGAAAGAACTTTGATGAATCTCTCAAAATTGTTCAAGATAAAGTTCCTGCTCTTGAGAAAGAGATGAGCAGAAGATTTGCTGAGATTCAGCACAATACTGATGAATTGAGACAACTATTCAAGATTGGTGGAAAAGCTCTGGACCACACAATAACTAGTGTTGGTCATGTCATGGAATAATCTGTCACTCTGGCCAATAATCAGATTCAGCTAGAAAAGAAAGCCCAAGAGCACACATTCAAGATCTGTTAACATATAGGGGCTTTCAAAGAAGATGCTATCAGTACACTGACTGTAGAAGTCAGAAAGGGGGAGAATTTAGTCAAGTAATACTTAGAGAAATTAGATGCCAACAAGCAAACACTCTGGGAAGCAAAGATGAAAGAAATTCATGATGATGTGCTGGGTCAGATCCAAAGTGTAAAATTTTATACTTATGATATAGTTGTATGGATGCATAACCAGATACTCCCTGACTTTCCAGTAGATCCAAATGTTATTCCTCATCATTTGAATCCCCTAGCTCCAGCTCCAGTTCCTCAACCTTGCTTCTCTCCAAGACCTGAAGGCTATGAAGGCCCTCCTGCAGAATCTTATACTCAGGTTTGAGAGGCAGATCCAGCAGACATTTTTCTTCATGCTCCTCCTGAAATTCACATTCCAAAGAAAGAAGATATGGTGAGGGAGCCTCTGCTAGTAGGTCTATTACAGTTCCAAATTCAGAGAAAAGGAAAGCTCCAAAATTTGAAGAAATTTGGTCTCCTACTTCAAAGTCACTCATTTTGGATACTCTAAAGTTAGTCTTGGACTTCAGTGAAAATAGACATGATCATTAACGCCCCCAAGAATGGGACTTGTATGAGAAGTCAATGATAAAGAGAAGACTATATGATAGAGAACAAGGAAGAAACAACCCTGCTGCTCCTCCAAGGCCTCCCAAGTATTATCCAAAACCTTACAGTTATCAGAGGAGACAACAAGAGAAGAAGGATAAACAGCAACATCAAGTCTAAGCATGAAGAGAGTTATGAGAGGGAGGATAAGAATTGTGTAAAAATGATTTTTCGACAATTTTATTTATATAATTATTAATTTTGTTAATCCACTATTTGTGTTTAATCCATATGCTTATTACTTTGATTTTTATCCTGCATATCTAGTTCTTTATTTGTCTATATAATTCATCTTAGTATAGAGGGTTCTGAATTCTACAAATAGGGAGAGATTGTTGGGTATCGTATCCACAATAAACCAGATTTGATGAAGTCACTCTTGAACTAAGATGAATTAAGTTGTATTTGATGTGTTGTTTGAGTTATGTGTTTGCAGGACTAAATTGGCAAGTGTAGACCAATATTAGTCTGCAATGGGTCACCAAACACAGGATCATACAATGTAATCCCTCATTGTGTTATCCATGGTGTTAACGTATGTGTAGCCTCTCTATTGAGATACACTTCATGTTTCAAGTACTAGGATTGATTGGAGAAAGATGTGTTGCTGATTTTATTAAAGAAAGAAAACTTCTCTTGAAGGATAATTTTTCTAAGTCTTTCACTCGAATAGAAGTTTAAGTACTTGAGTTGAACACTTAGTAAATAATCGAGTAAGTTTATCTGAACTTGAGTAAGGGAAATGGCTCTCGAGTAGTCTAAACATAGCTCTTGAGTGGCCAAGACCATTACTCGAGTAGACCTTCTCTTATTCTCGGGTTATTAGCTTTTCCTCTCAGAAAATATTCTAAGTCTTTTACTTGAGTAGATAAGTCTTTTGTCTCGAGTTACAGAAGGACAGTTCTTGTGTTGTTTTTACCCCACTCGAGTAGTCAAGTTGATGTACTCAAGTAGTCTTTCTACTACTCGAGTAGCCCAGCTCCAATACTTGAGTGACCAGATTTTTATCTCTTAGAATTTTTCTAAGTCCTGTACTCGAGTATTTGCTCATGTACTCGAGTAGTCTTTCTACTTCTCGAGTAGTCCAGTTTCAGTACTCGAGTTACCAGAATTCATCTCCCAGAAAATTTGTTAAGTCTTTCTCTCGAGTAATCCTTCTAGTACTCGAGTAGTTCATCTCCACATCTCGTGTAATATTTCTAGCACTCGAGTGTTTCTTATCTCACTCGAGTGATTACGAATTTTGTTCAGAATTTCCTCAAGGACTTCTTCTCGAGTAGTCTATTTCTATCATCTCGAGTAATCATATTTGTACTCGAGTAGCTCATCTTTTACTCGAGTAAATCAGAAATCTTTTCCAGAATTCATCTCCCAGATAATTTGCTAAGTCTTTCTCTATGTGATTTAGGTAGATAACTAAATCACTTTCAGTATCCTCCTCTCTGTGTGATTCCGGTGGTACCAGGGTAGAGAGATTTTCCATAACTTGTATCAAGCTCTTGTGGGTAACGATTTCTTCCTCCTCTCATTGTGTGTTCATCTCATTTCAGATTTTTGGTGGATGAGGCCGGGCGTTACCTCTGAAATCCTTATGAACTCTTAGGTGTTAACTTTATAGCTTTAGTTGTTGTGCTTTTTTGAGATTTTGATGATCTAAAGGATTGGGAAATCCTATGTGATTTCCCGTTTTGGGGGATTAATTCCGACCTCTTTCCGAATCACCATTTTGGTTGGAATTTTCTCTCTTGTGTAGCTTGTGCATGTGTTGCGAACAAAGTTAAAATATTGCGCGGCTAAAACCTCTAATGCGTAACGTTGATCGGAAAGGAGTTGAGTGAACTGTTCCATATAGGTATCACTGTTCCGTCGACACATAGGCCTACATCAACCATGCAGAACCCGCCTAGGCGCCCTTGGAGAAGTCAAAGCATGATAGCCAACCGAAAAGATTGACTGTGACCTTCAGAACATACATTTTGTTTGAGATAAAATACAGATGGCCAACACTTGAGGCCACTTGTTTCGAATAAAAGGCGAAATACCTCCAAAGAAATAAATATTCGTTGCATCCTCAGGTAGGTAGTGAAGGCCATGTTAACTACGATGGAGTTGGTTGATAACTAGGCAGGCACAATCCCATAATAGTCCACTATTTCCAAAATCTCTAGAAAAGCAAGGAGAGTCCACCTAGCTTTAAAGTGGTTAAGGGGAATTGCTAGCTCACCCTCATAGATGGAGTTTATCCTATCTTCTTTCCCTGAAGACTGTGCGAAGTGGTGTTGGCCTAGCGTGTGTTCTGATAGAAAGACTGTTAAGCCTATGTGTTCTATTATTGGGTAGGGAGGATAATCACACGTAAAGGAATATATGCACTTAGACTTAAGCGGGGAGGGGGGGGACTCATACCATTTATAAAAAGATTGTTGGGCCCTCTTGAAATAAATAAGGGCCTGGTGGGGTCCCCTATTTATAGCTTTAGTTGGGGAAGAGAAACAGCACCAAAGGGCACAAATTTGAAAAAACCTGTTTGCTCGTGACCACATCTCTAAAGAACTCTCTACCGCATAATTGATCGCTCGCACAACTCTTTGGTGAATGGTCAAAAATACAAATAACAGTCACAAACAAAACAGAAAGTCATTAGTTTCAAGAGTTGCTAAACACCTGGGGGGTGAATAGGTTTTTAAGGCTTTTTGTGCTTTTTCTACTTTAGGTGAGTTGTGATTTATTTAACCTTAGCTTTCAAGATTATAACAAACAACACACATGAAATTTATAGTGGTTCGCCAGATTATGGGTATATCCACTATCCCTCCCACCTTTCTAACAGTTTATTAGACAAGGCAACTTCTCTAACAAGGCTCAAAGGAGCTTACAACTCAGAACCCACAAGATCTCTCCGACTCTTCCAAGTCCTACACTTAGGCACAAAGCCCTACCACCCAGAGATATAATCTCCTACCACTTAGGCCCCACAGGCCCTACCTAAGAATTCAACTCAAAGTCCTACAGCTCAGATCCAAACATAGATCCTACATCATATTCAACACTTGAATCTTACAATTCAGATCTACTTAAAGTTCCTACACTCAGCCTTTATAAGTTTAGGCTTTCACTAGGATCAAAATGATCCTACAGAATAACAGTAGTTGGTTGATGATGTTTGACACGGGAACTAGAGTCTCTGTGTCTTTTCCTTCTGAACGTATATTAACTCTATCCACTCCCTTCATAGCTCCAAGAATGGTTCTTCAGGAATGTTCTTTTGAGATGTGAAATCACTGTAGCTAGGGTTTGTCTTTGTTGTAACTTCTTACTCAGAATATTTACTCTGAACTTATTGTTAAAGATCAATAGCTAACTGTTTGCACGTTCAGAAAAATGACTTGAACAACTTCTTCAAGCTCTGTAACTTAGTCGAGAGGAAGAAGATGAGGTTCAGATCTTTATAAAAGTTAATTTCTTCTCAATGATCTGTTCTTTTTCCATCCCGCCATCCAACAGCCCTTTGAGAATTGGGCCCACCTGGATTTTGTAGTTGTAGGTCCACTTTTGCATTAAATGTTGTACAATAGGCAAGCGAAGCCATTTGTCACGTACTATAGAATTCCCGTAACATTTGAGTTTCTGCTGATGTCAATACTTGTGGACTTTGTCAAATTCAGACAATTCAACATAGGCGTTGAGTGAAGGCATGCCACTCAACGCCAAGACACTTATTCAGTTTTTTGCAAGCACCAAGCGTTTAGTGATTAGTTATCACTCAACGAATATAGACTTTTCTGTCTTAACTGATTAGGAATTGAGTGAACCTTCATCACTCAACCATTTAGACTTAGCTGATTTTCTCTGTATTGATGCGTTGAGTGAGTTGTCTTCTCTCAATGCTATCTATCTTAGCCTGACATCTTGTTGAGGCGTTGAGTGAACAACCTTCACTCAACGCATTTATACTCGGTTTAATTTTCTCTTGAGTTGGCGTTGAGTGAACTACCTTCACTCAACGCTTCTGAACTTAGACATATTTTTTGCCTACATCTTCGGCTTTGACATCATGAGATCCACTCAATGCCTTGTTCATCTCGCATCGAGTGAGCTATCCTCACTCGACGCTTCTGGACTTAGACACATTTTTATCCACATCTTATGTGGCTTTGACATCATGAGCTCCACTCAAAGCTTCTGGCTCTAGGCGTTGAGTGAACTGCTTTCACTCAATGCTTCCAGACTTAGCCTGAGTTCTTCCTTGTCAATGCTGAGGCTTTGACTATCTAGTGTTTACTCAATGCTTAAGGCTATCTGGCATTGAGTGAACTGTCTTCACTCAACACCTGTGGACTTAGACAGATTTCTGTCTCTTAAGCATTCTTCCATGTGTCTATCTATCATTGTTACTTAGACAACATGTCTAATCAGTTTGACAAGTAACCACCTACATACGTAGAACTTAGTGTATGCATCAAATAAAAATATGTGTGTACCATTGTACTGTAGGACTTCTTCAAATCTGAGACATTGTGATCAATGGACCAAATAATCTCCCCTATTTGAAGAAGTCAAAACCTTAGACAATGATACACACTAACACATACGCAACATATTAATCATTTCTGAAGATAGAGATAATGGGAAGCACATACAAACATATGATTTGCATTAATCAGAAGGAATGATTGTTTTTGTAATGTGCATAAGACAAAATACAATCCCAACAACCCTTAAGACAAATAGGAAACACTTTTATGTTTCAGGATCTCTTATCGTTATGCCCAATGCTTGGCTTCTTGCAGCTTTCTCTGAGGTTTTTTTCTGAATTTTTTTCTTTCTGCCTCTGGAAGTAGCTATATCGATTTGTGAAGTATTTGATAGGCTCCACAGCATATGGTGGCAAAGTGCCTAGCCACTTGTCCTTTTTGAACTTTCTTTTGTCCCTTTCATTTTTTTCAAGCTTTGCCGACTCTAGAGAGCTGTATAGCTTTCCACTTTCAGTATTCTTGTTCTTGATAAGATCCCATAGAATGATTGTCCTGGACTGAGGACTCCACTGTTCAAAATCAGACCTTGATTCTATCTCTTCCCTATATCTTTTCTTGCACATCCCGACCTCTTCCTCATGCTTAGCAACATGTTTTTCTCTGGCCCTTATCAATTGGTAAACAGTAGGGCTGAATTTTTGAATTGAAGGAATGTCAGCGGTTGTAGATGGATCAGCCCACTGTATACCATCTTGGATGTCATAATGAGCATCAACTTGGGTATCATACTGTTATGCATTCTGATCGTAGAATTGTCCATCTTATTGATTAATATACTGACCACCATATAGATTTTCGGGGATATGAGCAGTTTCAATGTTTTCATAAGATAATAGCTCAAGACCTATGGTGTTTCTGATAACATTTGTGGTGCAAACAACATTTTCAGTATTGCCCATTATGACACCCTACTCCCCCTTTTTGACTTCTTCATAGATATTTTGAGTCAGGGAGGAGCTGGCCATAGTCAACTGACTATCCAGGTGGTCAATGCCAAGGGTGACATGATTCTTTACTTTCAGTAGATGATCATCTAGAACTTGAGCACAGGCATCCATTCTTCTTTCAAGAATTGTCTTGTGCTTTTCCAATAGTGTTTTCTCTGCATTGTAGACTGCCAGCAAGTTTCTAGAGAGAATATTCTGATTTTCCATAAGTGCATTGTGAAGAGTGTCGAGCTCTTCCAACATGTCCTGAGTAAAGTCAGTTATTGGAGCTGCTTTCAAGAAGAATTTTACAGTCTGGACCTTTAGCAGATTAACCTTAAAACTGATGGATTTTATCTCTATTGATAGCTCATTCCTGAGGTTCTTTACTGAGTCATCAATGAAATTATCCAGCTGTCTTCTCTGGTCATCTAGCATTCCTTTCAGCTAGGCTAGGAAGGTGCCTGACATGTGCTTAGCTTGATGGAATGTACCTTCATCAAAACCTTGGCCTGAGATCTTCTCTTACTGCTGAGTCATCCACATCAAACTCTGAAGAATGTTGAGTTTCCATGTTATCAGTAGTAGCAGTTTCCTTATATGATTCTGAAAATTCTATATTATAAACTATGCCTTGAGCAAGGAGTTCAGGTTGAATCTCCCTCTCAATCTATGCCATGTCCACAGGGACATCTAGGGCATCAGCTGTGATGGTGTCTATAGGTTGTTCATTCACAAGAGGAAACTGAATATCTTATTGTAGAATCTATATTTGCTCCCCCTCATTAAGAGCATCTTCCATCACTTGCTCAAGGAGTTTCTCCCCCTCACTTTGAGGGTTGTATCCACCTTATGGCACTTGGTATTTGGGAGCAGTTTCTTCTTTAATAGGAGCTTGACTTTTGACAGTCTACTTTACAATTTCCTTAGAAATCCTATTCACTGTTTCTTCAGCAATCTGTTCAACAACTTCAACTGGAGGTATATCCATTTCCTCCTCAACAGCAGGATCTTTATCATGACTTTTGCTTACTTGAATTATTACTGCAGTATCAAAATAAAATGGAACCTGAGCACTTATGTCTCTCTTTGTTTCTTCAGTGGACTGAGAAAGTTGAGGATCATGAGTCTCTTCCTCAGCCTATTCTAATGAGCTGCTATCTGTGCTTTCCTCTAGAACTGTGACTATGTTTTTCTTCTTCTTTGATACTGACTATTATTATGGTTGTTGAACTCTTTCCCACCTCTCAAGCATCTTTGAATTCATCATCCTCATGTGGTGTATTCTTATTCCTAGCCTTGGGTTAAGGATCCCTGGAATAATCTTAAGAAGAAATAGGGACAAAATTCTACCTAGGTCTGGCTCTGGGAGACATTCTGCAATCCTGTCAAAAATTACTCTTCCCCAATAAGTCTTTTTGGAAAGGATAACCCTAGCCATCATCTCAAACATTTTCTTAGAAATTTTGTCATGGGAGCCATTCTTGCACAACAATCCCTTCCCAATGACATCAGCAAGGAAGTTTCCTTCGAGATTTAGTTCTCTTCTCAAGATAGAGCCAGTGGTGTGTTTTCACAGTGTGCGAATAGAAAAAGAAATAGAAAATTGGACAATAACAGAGTTTTTAATTCCAAAAATTGTACCTATTACAAAGGTATAGCCTCCCTTTTATAGAATGGAGGAGAAGAGAGAGATTGCAAATAAGCAATATGAGACTAATATATTTACGGTGACTAGCGACTAGATAAAACCGGAAGCATAGGTCGCGTGGTTAGACAAGAAGGCTAACCACCCGACCATAACGACAAGCAGCTGGAGAGAAGCTGACACACCGTACGGTCTCCAAACCGCCAGATTCAAGTCTCCTGACCGCCCGGTCTCCATACTTCAACAGAGAGTAAAGCTATACTGTCCAACTACCAAGCTACTGGAGAGAAGCCCCAAGAATGCCTGACTATCAAGTCGCCAGAGAGAAATCGCCGGACCGTCCGATCTCCAAATCGCCCATTCTCCATACTGTAACAATCCCCCTCAAGCTGTAGCATATATATATCAATCATGCCCAGCTTGTCGCAAATGTGAAAAAAGGAAGGGGATACAGACTTGGTGAAGATATCTGCCAACTCGTTGTCTGAAGTAACGAAGGGAGTGCAAATCTATTTTTTCAAGATCTCTTCTCTAATGAAATGGCAGTCAACTTCGACGTGCTTTGTTCTCTAATGAAATACCAGATTTTTCGAGATATATAGCGTCCTTGTTGTCGTAGAACATATGTATAGAATGATTGTAGATTTCTCCTAAGTCCATCATGAGAGCCCATAACCACTTTAACTCACAAGTGGTTGACGCCATACTCCGATATTCAACTTCGACATTAGACCTGGAGACGACCGACTGTTTCTTGCTCTTCCAGCTCACAAGCTTCCCCCCACCACAAATGTGCAAAAGCCCGATGTGAACTTGCGATCTCCTTTGTCATCAACATAGCTAGAATCCGATTATGCTTCAACCTTTAAATGATAATTCTTCTGAAAAAATAGTCCTTTACCTGGCGTCGCTTTAATATATTCCAATGTGCTCGGGGCAGATTGTAGATGACACTCCATAGGAGCTTGCATGAGCTGGCTTACCTTACTTACAAAATAGGAGATGTCGGTTCTTGTTACCATGAGATAAATGGGTTTACTGGCAAGATGCCTGTACCTCATTACATCTGACAAAGGAGGCGAGTCATCTGTCACGGTTTTATCTTATCTAGTAGCCATAGGGTATCGACGGGTTTAGCCCTAGGCAACCCTGTCTCTTTTAGAAAATCAAGAGCATAATTACGTTGGGAGATGACCAAGGAGTTGGGCTTATGAGAGATTTGTACTCCCAGAAAGTATTTTGGGGACACCATATCCTTTGTGACCAGGTTAAACTTGTCAAACCAAGCCAGAGTGTTTTTCTTTAGGCCATAGATGGTCTTCTTCAGCCTGCATGCCCGTGTCTTCCCCTAAGCAACATACCTAGGAGGTTGCTCCATGTAGACATCCTCCTGAAGATCACCGTGGAGAAAGGCATTCTTGACATCCAGTTGGGAAATGGGAAAATCCCAGTTGACGACCATAGAGAGGAGTACCTGAATAGTACTGAGACAAGAAACGAGAGAGAAGGTGTCAAAATAATCAACACCATAAGTCTGAGTGCAGCCTTTTGCGACAAGGAGTGCCTTGTAGCGATCCACACTGCCGTCTGTACTGAACTTCACAACAAAGACCTAGCGAAAGCCAACAACATAAGTTCCCAACGGAGGAGGAATAAGGGTCCATGTACCTCGCTCAGTGAGGGTGGAAATTTACTCATCCATGATAGCCTTACAATGAGGAACAACAAGGTCTTCCTGGTAGGTGCGGGGAGTGGTAGTGGCAGAGATAGCCAATGCAAAAGTCCTGAAAGAAGGAGTAATACGATCATAGGAAACAACAGAAGCAAGTGAGTGTTGGGTACATGTATGCATCCCTTTGTGAAGAGCAATGGGAAGATCTAGGTCGGAGTGTTCTTCAGTATCCGGTGCATCCGTGGTGGAGAGAGCTGGCCCGGGATTAGAGAGAGATATCTGCAGAGATGAGTAAGACAGTAGAGGTGGAGTGAGAGGAGGAGGAGATGGTGGACACGACGAAGGAGGAGAAATCTCGGTAGGTGTAGATGGGAAGGAGGGGTTGGCAGGAGAAGCGAGAACATCTGGAAGAGATGAGGAGTCGCGAGAGAAATAGGACACATTTTCGAAGAAGGTTACGTCTGCGGAGACGAACTGCTTACGAAGAACATGGTCAAAATAACAATAACCTTTCTGAGTGGTAGAGTAACCCAAAAAGACACATTTGATGGCACGTGGGGAGTGTTTTTCATGGGTGGTGGAGAGAGCGTGCACAAGAGCCATGCACCCAAAGATACGCAGATGGAGAGGAAAAAAATCCTTGCCCGGATAGAGAATGGCTAATGGGATTTGACTGTGGAGAACCATGTAGGAAATGTGATTGATGAGATAGCAGGAGATGAGAACGACAAAGCCCCAATATGAGCGAGGAACCTGCATCTGTGTCATTAGAGTGCGAGTGACATCAATGAGGTGATGGTTTTTGCGTTCCGCCACTCCATTTTGTTGTGAGTTATAGACACAACTAGTTTGATGAATAATCTCATTTTGCATATAGAAAGAAGAAAAATTTTGAGTAAGATATTCTTTGGCATTATCAAAACGAAAGATTTTAGTAGAGACATCAAACTGAGTGTTAATCATAAAGTAAAAAGATGTCCATGTAGAGAATATTTCTGCGCGATCTTTTAAGAGATACACCCACGTACAACGAGAGAAATCATCAATAAAAGTTACAAAATATGAACTTTCCCGACCTACTGTGAGGGTAGGAGCAGGACCCCAGCCATCAGAGTGAACGAGATCAAATGGACGTGAAGAGCTACGACCTTGATTCAGCGAGAAGGAGGAGTAGTGATGCTTGTCAAGCTGACAGGCCTTACAGTTGAGAGGAGGACTGTGTAGAGGTAAGTGGGCAGAAGGTGAGAAAGAAGCCGTTGAGGAGGATGACCAAGGTGAAGATGCCACTGTAGAAAATTTGTAGTAGAAGAAGAAAAATAAATTGAGAAGATATATTATCTAGGAAGTAGAGGCCGCTGCTCTCAGTCCCAGTAGCACTCGTCCTTTGGGAGCTCGGTTCCTGAAAAGAACAAGAAGTAGGGATGAATGTGATGAAGCACTGTATTTTCTTACAAAGAGAAGTAACAGACAATAAATTGCATGGAAACTGGGGCACGTAGAGGGTGTCCGCCAGGCGAAGAGATGGAGTGACTTGAACCACTCCCATCCCATTGACCGGTGAGGGAGAGCCATCCGCAATGGAGTCCGGGGGAAACCGATCATGTTCTTATAAGAGAGAAAAGTACTGAGTATTGCCGGTCATATGATTAGTTGTACTAGAGTTAATCAGCCATTTACCTTGAGTCACCAAATGGACACTACCTGAAGACATGAACACCGAGGCGGACTGATTCGAAGAGGAGGTGCAAGCATCACTAGGTGAGCGAAGATGCGGATGTTTCATCAAGAAACAATGAACTGTATGGCTGGTGTGGTGATATTGAGAGCAGATAAAGTGGGATGGTCCATGTCCGCCAGGTTAGTGGATGTGGCCACAAGAGCCACCCCGCTGAGTTTGATGATCATAAGTGTCGGGGAGCAGTGGGGAGGATAGCAGCGGACGCTGAAGCAGAGATGTAATAGCAGCGATGTAGGCAGCAGTGGCATCTAAGGTGGGAGAATAGGCCTCACCAAGGATCTATTGACGGATCATGTCATAGGACTTTGGAAGACGTAGTAGATAGCACACAACCAGAAGCTCATGGAAGTGCTTGTGTTGCTCGACCAGATCCACAGAGAATGGGCGATTCTGAAGAATATTTGCTCCCAGAGCCTGAACCTATTGGTAAGCCGCAGCTGGAAAAGTGGAGGGACGGGCGAAGAGGTCCGCATTGATAGTATAGATGCAAGACGTCTGAGCCCCCTTAGAGAAATGAGTGGCAAGATGAAGCCAAGCCGCATTCACCGTTTAATCATGGCAAATGATTGGAAGACACTCATAAGAAAGGATGTTAGACAACCAAGTGTGAACAAGTGCGTCACTAGTATTCCCGTCATCAAAGAGATCAGACTCGGGACGAGGTGGGTCATCAGTGAGATGATGGCGTTTGTGTTGTGAGGGAAGTAGGGAGGTGAAGGAAACACTGCAGTCCAGGTAGTTAGAACCGATAAGTTTGGAAATAGTACCAAGATTACCCGAAGGAGTAGGAAGAGGAGGGTGGGCCGCGGGAGTAGTAGTAGTAGTAGAGGAATTGGCGAGAGCCATAGAGAATAAGAGAGCAGATAGAAAAGAAGCCGCTCGAACAGGTAAAGAGGCCACACGAATAGACAAAAAAAGGTCATGCGAACATGCAAAGAGGCTGCGGGAACAAGGAAGGAGAGGTTGCGCAGATGGGGAGGCCGCAAAAATAGGTGCGAGAAGAGAACAGAAGAAGGAAAACTGTGCGAACAGGCCGCGCAGACAGAGAGGGCGCGCAGTCAGAGATAAACCGGGCATACAGACGAAGATTGCAGAAGAAAAGGAAGCCGCGCGAACAGGCTGCAATAAGAAAGGGCAAACCACGCAGACAGACGAAACTCACAGAATCAGGTAGAAAAGATCGAGTCGTCTGATACAATGTGCGAATAGAAAAAGTGAACCCGAAAATTGGACAATAACAGAGTTTTTATTTCCAAAAATTGTATCTATTACAAAGGTATAGCCTCTCTTTTATAGAATGAAGGAGAAGAGAGAGATTACAAATAAGCATTGTGGGAGTAAATACATTTATGATGACTAGCGGTTACACAAAACCAGACCACACAGGTCACGCTGTTAGACGAGAAGGCTAACTGCCCAACCATAACGAGAAGCCGCTGGAGAGAAGCCGTCAGACCATCCGGTCTCCAAATTGCCGGTGTCAATTCGCCAGACTGCCCGGTCTCCATACTGTAACAGAGGAGAACGCTAGACGGCCCGACTACCAAGCTGCTGGATAGAAGCCGCCACACCGCCTGACTCTCAAGCCGCCAGAGATAAACTGCCAGACCGCCAGATCTCCAAACCGCCCAGTCTCCATATTGCAACAGATAGTCCACACCACTTAAGAGCATCTTTAACATCACCTTGATCGAGTTCATCTTCTTTATCAGATACCTTGATATTAGGCAGCAGCAGAGCCTTGCTCAGTCTTTTGGAGGTTATCTTAACCTTGTTACCACTGATGATAGGCCTAATTTTGAGGGATGAGGAGTCGACTTTAGCAATGGTGTATAGCTCCAGTACTTCTCTTTTCCACAACAGATAGGGCTCAGACAGAACATACTCTAGGTTAGTGACCCAAAGCATGTGAAGAATGAGTTAAACTTCATCTAGCGCGTCTTTGAATCCATTTCGAACTAGTTTCAAACACTCAAACAATAAATCCAATCTCTTTGGTGCAATCGCTTCTGTAAATTACAGTAGATTTTCAAGCTCTCCGTTGATTCGTCGCACAGGCTGTGAAGGGCAAGGAACAATGTATTTTGTTTTATGCACACAGCCTTCTATTTAGTATTTTCTATTTTAGAAGGTGGAGAGGCGCGTACCTATTTATGATCATGAAGTAATAAACAACAGGGATTTATCCCGACAGTTAGCCACAAAATAGACTTACTGGTAGCAAGCGTTGAGTGAACTCGACGGACTCAATGCTCTCGACACCTATTGTCCTTTTAATGAATTCGATGCCGAGTACTTTGACTTAGTGCACTCGATGCTTGATCTTGTCTCAGCACACTCGATGCCTAGACCCTTAGTCCTTTTCTCTCTTACTTATCCTGAAGGGATTAAAGTTACTTGCAACAAACAAAAAACTATATGGAGAGCTACAGAAGCTGGGCTAAATTCAATATACCCAATTCAAATTTGAAAGTGTTGAATTTAGCTTCATCTATTGGCTTAGTGACGATGTCAGCCACCTGCTTGTCTGTGGGGACAAATTCAAGACTAATATCTTCACTTTCCACGTGCTCTCTAATAAAATAATACCTAATGTCTTTGTTCTTAATCCTACTTTGAGAGACATGATTCCTAATAATAGAGATTACACTTGTAGAATAACAAAATAATGGAGTGTTACTTATCTTTAGGTTGTAGTCCTAAAGATGATGCTGGATTCACAACAACTATGCACATCAACTTCCTACTGATATATACTCTGACACAACTATTGATATTGCAACACTAGCCTACTTCTTACTACTCCATGACACATGTCTTCCACCTAGGAATTGACAGGAGCCTGAAGTGCTTTTCTTGTCTTCTTTATAGCCTGCAAAGTCTGCATATGAATACCAAATTAGTTCAAAATCACTATTCCTACGGTACTATTGGCCAAGATCTGGTGTCCCATAAAATATTTTAGAATTCTTTTAGCTGTAAAATAGTGAGACTCCTTAGGGCTGGCCTGGTATCTAGCATAAACACATGTAGCATACATAATGTCTGACCTACTAGCAGTAAGATAGAGGAGGGAGCCAATTATGCCTCTATACATGGTTTTATTAACGAGTTTCCCTGTTTCATCCTTGTCTATTGACACATTTGACCCCGAGGAATTTTTCATTGTGAGGCACTCTCTATACCAAATTATCTAATTAACTCCCTAATGAACTTGGATTGAGAGATCGACAATCCATCCTCAGTATGTCTTACTTGGAGGCCCAAGAAGTACTTAATCTCACGCATACTGCTCATCTCAGACTTCCCTTGCATAGGTTTAACAAACTTCTTGCTAAGGTTATCATCAGTAGACCCAAAAATTATGTAATATACATAATTTTGGACTAGTATGATCTTGCCCTTAGATTCCCTTAGGAATAAAGTCTTGTCTATCTTTTCCCATGAGAATTTGTTCTCAATGAAAAAACTAGACAGGGTTTCATACTATGCCCTAGCGGTTTGCTTCAACCCATACAAAGCTTTCCTAAGTCTATAAACATAATCAGGAGTGTTAGTATTAACAAAACCTGATGTCTGCTCAACATAGGCTTCTTCCCTTAAGCAACCATTGAGGAAGGCTGAGTTCAGATCCATTTGGTAGACTTTGAATCCCTTGTTGACAACATATGCAAGAGCAGTCTGATGGATTCTAGCCTAGATACTGGAGCAAAGGTTTGATCAGAATCAATACCTTCCACTTGTCTATATCCTTTAGCCACTAGCCTATCCTTATTATTAATTATAACACCATTTTCATCAATCTTGTTCCTGTAGATCCACTTGGTTCCAATGATGTTATTTTCTTGTGGTATGGAAATCAGCTTTAAGACCTTATTCCTCTTGAACTGGTTCAGTTCTTCTTGCATTGCCGCAATCCAAAATTTGTCTATGTTGGCCACTTCAAACCTTTTGTGCTCAATCTGAGATAGAAAGCTGGAGTACATAGCTATGTTCAAGCTTTTGCTCCTTGTTGTGACCCCTTGGCATGCATCTCCAATTATTTGATGTTTGGGATGATCTCTTAGATGCCTAACTATTAGGGGCATTCTTCCTTCATCATATTGATCTTCAGTGGCTGGATTTTGCTGTACTTTATCCACATCTTGTGTGCCAAGTTCTTCTTCTGGAATGCACCCTCATTCATCTTCATATTGGGCAGTAGGAGAACATTCCTTGATGGATAGTTTGTCCATCACCAACTCTATAACATTTGCTTCCAAAGATTCTGAAATAGGCAAGGTTTGGTTTTTTGACCTTCATTATCTCATAGGGTGTCTTATTATGATCCTTAGAAATAGAAGCTCTATTCAGGACATGACATGCAATATTTACTACCTCATCCTAGAAGTATTCTGGGAAAGATGTGCCACTTAGAAATATCCTTCCATCTTCTATGAGAGTTCTATTTTTCTTCTCAGAAATCCAATTTTGCTGGGGTATTTTTGGCGAAGAAAATTCTTGGTGAATCTCCTGTTCTTCACAGAACATTATCAAGCCTTTATATTCAAATTCAGTGCCATGTTCACTTCTGATTTTGACCATAATATTGTTCAATCCATTCTGAATTTGCTTGACAAAGGTCTTGAAGATATTGAGGGTTTCATAATTTTTCTTAAGAAAGAAAACCCAAGCGAACCTAGAGAAGTCATCGATAAACACAAGGGTGTAGACATTCCTACTTAGACTATGAGCTGGCATAGGAGGAAACAAGTCCATATACAGGAGGTATAAATACCTCACAGAGTCTTTGGACCCAATGCTCTTAAAAGAAACTTTGGTCTGCTTGCCCTTTTGGCATGCAGAGCAAATGCCCTCCTTGGTGCACTTCATCTTGGGACTTTTCCTGACCAACTCTTCACTGAAGAGCTTACTGATGGTCTTATAGTTCAAGTGGGCAAGTCTCTTATGCCATTGAACACTACATGAGACTTTCTCATTTGAAACCATATATATAGGAGAGTCTTTGCTTAAACATAGAAAGTTTAAATAATAATCATTTTCACTCGTAGTGCCTGCCAAGATTACCTCTCGGTCACTTGAACTCTTAATTTTATACTCATCATTGTGGAATACAATGACATAGCCAAGATCGCAGAGTTGGCTTATGATTATCAAGTTGTGTTGCAACCCTTCCACATAAGTCACTTTTGATATGGAGACTATGCCATTGGTAATCATACCATATCCATTTGTTACTCTTCTGTCTGAACCACCAAAGATTACTTTAGGTCCATTCTTCACTGGAGTGTAGTCCTTCAAGTGAAATCTTATTCCAGTCATGTGCCTGGAACATCCACTGTCCAAGTACCATATAGCATTATGAGTAATTGGACTATCCTGTAAAACATAATTTAGGTAACCTTAGGGCCCCAATAGGGTTTGGGACCTTAGTGCATGTAAGTCTGTAATTGAACATGTCTACCTGCAGCTTTTCTGACAGGAAGACTAACTCTTGCCCTAGGCACATTTGGATTGTGCCAGCAATCTATGATAAAGTAAACCACTTTACCACATCACCAATACTCATGGATATTTAATCGCCTCTTATGAACTGCACTTATAGACATGCCAACAACAATCTATTCAGAAGCGAGAACAACAGTCCTCTTCAAGTTTCTCTCAGCAAGAATTTGACTGAAAGTAAGTTTATCAGTAGATATACTTGGCTTCCTCTAAATATAACTAACAATAGTTTTCTTTGCAGTGGACAAGCTATTGATGGCATCAGAGATAGCCAAGTCAAATTTTCTGACTGACTTACCTATGGTCTGAGAGTTTGCTAGAAGAGCTTGATTGCAGGTCACTGCCTTATTTCTGAGTGAGGGGGCTGGGGTACCAAAGACAAATGGTCCATGATGGGCCATCTATATTTCCTCATGTGGGGCCTTAAAAGCACTCATCACCTTGCCATATCTTCCACCATAGTTGTCAATATTTTTGTTCGTACTTGTGGATCTTCCATTCAACAAGTGACTATAAATACTTTCTTGGTCATACATGTTTGATGATAACACTACATTCTTAAAAGAGATGGGAGGCTGAATTGGACCTTTTCCTTTCCCTTTGAATTAGGCAACTCTAGGCTTCCCCTTGAATCTCAAACCCCTCTTACCTTTTTGAGAGGATAAGGAGTCTATCAAGGGAAACACCGTATTGGGCTTTGAATATGTAACCACAATCCTTTTCTCACTTTGGAGCTTCTCTTCAAGATACAAAATGATTGTTTCTTATGGCTGATGGTCGCAATCCAGATGATTATAATAGCCTTTAGTTGGCTGACTTTCCTCATCTTTTATTCCAGCAAAGATGCTGAGTCAGACTGCTATGAAGCAGCTAGCTGTAGGGAGATAATCTACTCATCCTATTTCTTGGCCAACTTCGTGCTTCTTTTCAAAGCATTCAGAAGGGTGCCATACTTGTCAATCAATTGATTGACATCTTCATCAAATTCTGACCCATCTTCATCATATTATGAGGATTCATAAGAATTAGGACTAATCTCATAGTCTAAACCAGAAGAGGAGCTGGACAGTGAGTATACCTCATCTGGAGTAGGCTGAGCCTAGCTAGATTCTTCATCTGTCATGGCCATGAGACCATAGTTGATGTTAACATCTTCATCCCCCTCAGTGTTACTATCTGAATGTGATAGATGGGCCCTGATACCTAACCTTGTTGCAGGATATTCTTCTTCTTCATCTGCAACAACAACAAACAACCCAATATAGAATTATTCTTCAAAATCTGAAGAAGATGAGTCACTCTGACTCCAGCTCTTTTAGTTCGTGGCAATGAAGTTCTTTTCCATCTCTCCCTTGTATTGGTGGCGCTTTTTCTCTGTAGTCTCCTTTTTCTTGACAAGACAATCAGCTATGACATGTCTTGCCTTACTACAGCAATAACAAAAAAATTTAGAAGAAAATTGTTTATTAGGTTTAGAATTATACTTGTCTCCTTTGGAGAACTTATTGTCAGGCTGGTGGTGATCTTTCTTGTGATGAGAGGAGGAGAATGGTCAGTTCCTCCACTGTTTCCTCTTTATCATCTTCTGAAATTGCCTAAATAAGGCAACAAACTATACATTAGACATATTGCTATCTGAGGTGCTTGGTTCTGTGTTGTCTGAGTCAGCGGTCCTCCTTGGAGGAGAGGCAATCCTCTCGTTGATCTTCTTGGAGCCCTCATCCATGAAGTCCATAGCCTTTTCCTTGCCTTGAATTCTACTGGTGGAGTCCTCTTCCTTTCTGGCAGATAGCTGCATCTCATATGAAAGCAGCTTTTCAAACAGTGTGTGTGGAGGAGTTTCAGATAGTTTAGCCACCACTCTGATGACACAGATCTTGGTATCCCAATCTCTAGTAAGAGATATAAGGAACTTGTCATTCAACTCATAATTATCGAAGACCATTCCATAAGTCCTCAGCACATTCACAACTCTAAAGAATTTTTTATAGCATTCAGCTATGCTGTCTTTCTTGACTTACTTGAAGGCTTTATACTTTATTAAGCAGGGATTTCCTATCATCAATGACTTCTTCTGTGCCTTCCATATAGAAAACCAGAGTGTCCCACATTTCCTTGGAAGTCTTGCAGTGAACAGATTCTGGAATGTAGAATCATCAATGACACTAACAATTATATTATGTGCCCTTTTATCCATGGTAGCCAGAATGATCTCATCCTTGGAAATCTCAGAATATTTTTGAAGAATCTGGACAGTTGCATCCAAAACTGAGACCTTCATGGGGGTGAAAGGTCGCTCTTGAACTGTTATAAAGATTTTAGGTTCAGATGCCTCCATTAACAGCCTAACCCTATTCTTCTAGATCCCAAAGGTCTCCTTCCTGCAAATAGGAAGCTTCATGGAGCCCAACTCCTTATGGTTCTCTCAGGAACCCATAAGGATAAACTTATGCTACTCTTGGAGATCAACTCAGACTGTTAAGTTCTTTTTGAGCAAACTCCCTCTGCTATCAATTGAAAGAATTTAGTTTCTAGAGTAGCTAAACACCTAGAGGGGGGGGGGTGAATAGGTTTTAAATTTTTTTTTTGCTCTTTCTACTTTAGGTGAGTTATGATTTATTTAACCTTAGATTTCAAGAAAATCACAAAAAACACATAGGAAATTTAGAGTGGTTCCCAAGATTATGCTTGCATCCACTGTACCACCGGCCTTTCTAACAGTTGTTAGAAAAGGTAACTTCTCCAACTCATCTCAAAGGACCTTATAACTCATATCCCACAGGATCTGTTAGACTCTTCCAAGTCCTACACTCAGGCACAAAGCCCTACCAATAAGAGATATAATCTCCTACAACTCAGGCGTTATAGGCCCTACCTCAGACTTTAACTCAAAGTCCTACAACTTTGATCCAAACCTTGTTGAATCCCTAGTTGATTTGGGCTAGGTTCACTAACTTAGGATGTGACCCAACATGTATAGCCAGGGTCAAATTTGTGTCCTAGAGTCTAGGCCAAGTCCTGAGAGTCAATATCAGATGAACCAACTATCAACAAGACCATTAGAGACTCAAGACTTAGAAGATTTCAAGACTAAGTAAAATGAGTTCGACGTTCGTCGAACTCAGGTTGACGAAAGGCGTTCTCAGCTCGACGATCTTGAGATATTCCTCTGAGCTGAGCTCAACGATCTTCATTCTCTGGTCGACGAAAACTGGGACACTTCAACAAACTGAAGACAGGATAACTTCAGATTATTCTAAGTCCAACTTTAGACTTTGGTCGACGAACAGGATTCTGATCTCGACGAATTTGGACCTCGAGTTCACAACAACCTTCTGTTAGAAGATCTCAGGTCGACGAAGTCAACTTCTTAGGCCGACGAATTCTCAGGTCGATGAACTGTTTTCTTTGGTCGACGAATTCTGGAACCAGAAGTCTTCATGTCGACACACAGAATATCAGTCAACACAAAATATTTGACTAAGTCAAGAATGGTTGCTGAACTCCAGTCGACGAATGCAATTGTCAGCTCGACGAACTTCAGACAGAAAAGGCAAAGGTTCTGAAGCATTCAAGTTCTGTTATCAGCTCGACGAAATTGGAACTCACCTCGACGAACAGATGTTGTCTGGTCTACGAATACAAAATCTCAGTTCGACGAACTAGTAACTCAGCTCGACGAATTCTGTTATTCGTTCGACGATTCCAAACATAGCCATTTTCGGCATACAATCCTCACTCAAATGCAATAATTCCTGACAGATTAATGACTCAAACATTCTCTGAATGTAGTCGTTAGAGGAATCATTAATTGCAGTCTTCTTCAGGAATATTACTTGCAGATTTTCTACGTGACAGTTGAGGAAATGAGTAAATGCCGATTATTCTCAAGGCGTCAGCATTAATGACAGAGGATTCAAATATTTGAAAAGAGATAGAAGAAAAGAAGATCGACAATTAGAACAGAGGAGAGAGAACATGAGAACAAGAAGAACATACTCAGTCAGAAAAATATAGAAACACTGATATAGACTGACTGTAATTTTTCATACAGCACCAGAAAAGCTTCACACAAAAACTCATACTGAAGCTTACAGTGATAGGCAGTGATATTCATTCAGAAGAAGAAGAACAACTATACTATATCAAGATTCTTCTTCTTCAACATTCTCTCCAGGACTTCCAAGGACAACAGATATCAAATCAGTCAAGAAGTTCCTGCACCACTGCTTGTCCAGAACTCTGATTGAAGACCTATCACCCTGCAGCAAAGCTCCAGATCTTCCCTGAATCATTCTACATCTCAGGGGGAGCTGTTTGCTAACATCATTGCACATAAGTCTTCTCTCTGATTGTTGACAGAGAAGACAAAATCACTCTCTCACCCCCTCCTGTACAAAGGGTTGTCATCTCCCTTCAAAAGTGATTCCTGTTTGCAAGTCTCCTCACCAAAAGACTTGAGTTGGTTTTTGGGGACCTGATCAAAAATCTGAGTGGATTCCTACCAAGGGTGGTAGAAGAGTGGATGTACCCAGTTGAGGGGGAACCACTATAAATTTCTTGTGTCGTCTAGTTGCTTACCTTTTTCTTTTGTTTCTTGCTGTGTGGCTGTGATTAGGATTATTACTTTTTGGTTTTCAGTTTCTTAATTACTGCACACTTTCAGTTTACAGCAAAAGCTGTAACAACACTTTTTGTTTTGGGACCTAACAATTTTTTTTAATATACTCTATTCACCCCCCTCTAGAGTATTGTAGATCTAACCCTAACTTTCAAACCTAAATCCTACCTCAGATTCACCACTTGAATCCTACAACTTAGATCTACTTAAAGATGCTACATTCAGTTTTTATAAGTTTAGGCTTACACTCAGATCAAAATGATCCTACCGAATAATAGTAGTTGGTTGATGATGTTTTACCCCAGATCTACAGTCTCCGTGTGTTTTCCTTCTGAACAGAGATTAACTCTGTCCACTCCGTTCAAAGCTCCAAGAATGGTTCTTCACGAAAGTTCATTTTGAGCTGTGAAATCAAAGCAGCTAGGGTTTGGCTTTGCTTCAACTTCTTCCTCAGAATATTTACTCTGAACTTGCTCTTGAAGATCAACAGCTAACTGTTTGCACTTTCAGATAAGTGACTTGAACAACTTCTTCAAGCTCTGCAACTTAGTCGATAGGAAGAAGATGAAGTTCAGATCTTTCCAAAAGTTAATTTCTTCTCACTAATCTGTTCTTTTTCTATCCCTCCATCCAACGACTCTTTGGGCATTGGGCCCACCTGTATTTGGTAGCTTCAGGTCCACTTGCATTAAATGATGTACAATAGGCAAGTGACGCCATTTATCGCATATTGTAGACTTCCCATAATATTTGAATTTCTGCTGATGTCAGCACCTGTGGACTTAGCCAAATTCAGACAATTCACCAGAGGCGTTAAGTGAAGGCATATCATTCAATGCCAAAACACTTAGTCAGTTTTCTCGAAACAACAGTCATTGAGTGATCAGTTATCACTCAATGAATATATACTTTTTCAGTCTTAAATGTTTAGGCATTGAGTGAACCTTTATCACTCAATGTATTTGGACTTTTCCAAATCTCGGCACGCAGGCCGGTCATACATGAGTATAAAAGAAAACACTCAAAAATTAGGCCTTCGAGGGCCTGCTCAGCAACAAGAGCTTTTGCCCGCTATTTGCCACTAGGATCCGTAGTACCTGTAAGCAAAAATCCACTGAGTGGTGGCAAACAAAAGCAACGGTCAGCTAAAGCTGACCAAATTATAACGACCCCGCCCCTAAACTCGGGGCTGCGATGCTCCTTCCCTGCAGTGCATTAGTAAAACCAAGCAAGATAGTGAAAGTACAATTTAAGCACACTTCACCACAGGCGTAGGAACACACGACCACACACCCCATGCTCTCAGGGTACTTATACGGTGAATTCGGTCCACCATCGCACTTAGGCGACAAGCTCGTGAGCATTTGAGTCTTTCTGGCAGAAGTCACGTCATTTGAAGACATCGACAGCCTAAGAGTCGCCCTCTATGTCATCGGTAGGCCTCTAAAACCGAACCACATAGAGCAGGTACGGTTCCACTCAACCCGTTGCTCACCTCGCCACGGCAATTGAAGTCATCGGCCCGGGTCAAGCTTCCCCGAAGCCCGAGTATCAAACACACAATATTACATAAGCCAGTTATGTACAAGTTGGCTCCCAGGCCAACAAGATGGCAGAACCACGCTTCTGCCCAGTTTTTTGGGTGCACCTTGAAGTTAGTCCCCAAGGCTCCCTGTTGTAATATACCGCGTAGAAAACCCGAAAAACAACGATCGGTGCGGAGTCTTCTCCAGCCATTCATGCAATGCAACATCACCGATCCAGACCAACTTGTCCGGATAGGCTTCACACACCATGCCTATGTTTGTTTCTCGAATCCGGGCTCTACATGCAAAATAATGGGGACTATTCATGTCTACCCAAAGGAACACCTCACACTCACTGCATACTCGCGAGAGCGGGCTTCCTATGCAAGGGAAAAGAGGACTTCACATTTCCAAGATGAGAATCGTTACCCTATAATTCCTCTTTAGCATCATGAAGATCTATACGGATGAAAAGCACCGCAATGTCCTCGCCTCCGTAGATCCAAACTCGGCTTGCGATTTGGGGCTCCGAAGCTCCACCGGGGGCCGGATCTCTCTTCCTTATCCTTCCTTGCTCTCCACTACCTCTAGAACATTAGAAAGAGATGGTTTGAAATAAATGAAGACATCCAAACCCTATTCCCGGGTATAACCCACCAAGGACAGCACTGAGTCGTTGGATCCCAAAATAAGGAAACAGACGGCCACGATTCGCGCTTAAAATCCAAAACCTGGGCCGAACACGGCTTATGACACGCCCGTGTACAAGGCCGTGTGCCTCATTTAATTCCGAAATAGTCACGTCCCGAAAAGAACACGGGCTCTCGACATGCCCGTGTTATGCTTGACATGCCCGTGTCAGCCAGTACATGCCCGTGTAGCGGGGTGTCTTCCTCCATCGACAAAGGACCAACACCAACCCGAGAGGAACACGGGTATTCGACACACCCGTGTTGAATTTGACATGCCCGTGTCAGGCTGAACACGCCTGGGCTCCAGGCCATGTTTCACCCCCCGACACAACTCGACCAACTACCCGAGTACGACACGGCCTGGGACACGCTCGTGTCTCAGGCCGTGTTCGATATCTCGAGTAGCTTTCATCGAACACTCGAGACGATCGTCAAACCCAAGCACGACACGGACCTGGGACATGCCCGTGTCCCAGGCCGTGTGACCTCTACCAAGTCCGACACTTGGATCAAAATGACACCCGTCCCTCTTTTGGGTTTTGGGGCGTTACAACTCTCTCCTTCTTAAAAGAATTTCGTCCTGAAATTACAGAAAGGAAAGATATAAACACAACTTAAACGATACCTGGGTGGAATAACTCTGGGTACTCCTCAAGCATGGTCTGCTCTCTCTCCCACGAGAGCTCCTCCCGACCGCAGTTGTCCCAACGGACCTTGACCATCCTGATTTCCTTGTTACGCAATTGCTTGACTTCTGAGTCCTCAATGCAAACAGGCTTGACCTTCATCGTCAACCCATTATCGACCGACACTTGATCGACCGCAATCACTTGCGAAGGCTCTTGCACCTCCTTCCACAGCACCGATATGTGGAATACGTCGTGTAGACCACTAAGCTCCACTGATAGCTTTAATCGATACGCTGCTTCACCAATCCACTCCAGGACCTCAAACGGTCCAAGGTAACTCAGGATTAGCTTCTTCAAGCGCCGTACCCGCGAAACACCCTTGAACGGCTTAATCTTCAAGTACACCCAGTCGCTGACAGCGAACTCCACATTCCTATGCTTGGCGTTATAGTACTTAGCTTGACGGTCCTGAACGATTAGCAATCTTTCTCGAATCATTCGAACCAATGACGTTGCATCTTCCACATTTTATCGCTTGTACAGCTTTGACTCACCCGTTTCCAACCATGATAATGGCGTGCGATATCTTCTACCATAAAGGGACTCGAAGGGCCCCATCGGAATGCTCGCCTGGTAGCTATTATTTTAAGAGAATTCCACCAATTATAGGTGATCTTCCAACTATTTCCGAAATCCAAAACGCACATGCGAAGCATGTATTCCATCGTCCTGTTGACCCTCTCGGTCTGACCATCCATCTGCGGATGAAAGGCTATGCTGAAACATAGCTTTGTTCCCAATATCTGTTGCACCAGCCTCCAATCATTGTACGTGAACCGCCCATCTCGGTCACTCACGATGCTGCGGGGTACTGATGCTTAAGATCACAGCAGTGAACCGGTCGGACAAGTAATATAAAATGGGGGTTTTCCAAGTATCGATCTCACAAGGAACACAGTAAGGTGGAGTTAATTTCGAGGAGGACTTGAGATTGAAGTCCTCAGGTCGGAGCTATCTAAGGGGAGGTTTTGATGTTTGCGGAAACAGAAAGTAAAACACTATCAACTACTCTTATGCAACGCCGCTATGCGATACTTCGCCAGGCGGTATGGAAGACTAGTCGGGCCGCTATGCACCGAATCACTAGGCGGATGGACGAGAAGGCTAGCAGATGAGGTGGTTAGAATGGCGGAATGAGGGTCGTAAGCACCTCTTCGCTACGCACGCCACTAGCAACTGCTAGTGCGGCAAGGGTGGATGGATGGTGGATGGAATATAAGGCGCAACTTAAGCAACTTAGGCAATAATATGAAATAGGAATCACATAGACATGAAACTCATAACATAAACAACCATAGTGCACTTCATCAATATAAATAAAGTTAAACACCAATATTCAACAAGAAAGCAAGAACAAGTCAAGAGATCGACCGAATCCGAAGCCTTGCTGAGGATTCACGGTTGGAATCGTCGGGTTGTCATTCCGCGTCCAAGGTCGGTCCTCAACTGCGTCCGGGATAGAGAAGGGCTGTCACCACCTTCCAATGGCCCGTCTTCTTCATCTCACGATAGCGGACGAAGTTTTCAAGCTTTCCTTTGCTTGATGGCTATGGCGTCAAACCCTACTTGAAGCGCACGGATGAAGGAGAAGGCCGAGAGGAAGCTCCGGCTTGGATTTGGCGGTGAAAGCTTGCCCGGAGCACCTCCATAGGGTGGAAGATGAAGGGGAACAGCGGAGAAGGCGGAAGACGGCGGAGAAATGTCGAGCTCCGAATCCTCTCTCGAATTAGGGCGAGACCTGCACTATTTATACGAAAGCAGAAATGAACAATGCGCACGATCACAGGAGCACGACCAGTGGTCGTGTACACTATGTCCTGTGCTCGTGCGCACTGACATGGAATAACAGGAAGAAGAACTGGGATAATGCACACGAGTAGTGGCGCACGACCAGTGGTCGTGCGCACTAAGTCCAATGATCGTGCGATTACCTAGACAGGAGTCCAGAAAAGAGGAATCAATGCACATGATCAGTGGCGCACGACCGGTGGTCGTGCGCAATATGTCCAGTGGTCGTGCGCTTACCCCAGGCTGATTCTGGAAAACGTAGAGTAGTGCGCACGATCAGGGGCACACGACCAGTGGTCGTGCGCATTAGATCCCATGATCGTGCGCAGTATTCCTGTTTCACAGCCATCCCGGAACACGCACACGACCCCTGTACCGAAAGGAAAAACCAATCACTGATATGTGTAGACATTCCAGGCAATCACAAAATGGAGTACAAACTATAAAAAATAACAAAATACACAACCATGGGCTTAAATGTGCACTTCCTATGGAAATATAGGGAAGATGAAATATAAATGATAATGAACTAAAAGTGAAGTGCAAATGCGTGAAAACTAGCCTAGATGAGTCCGAAAATAGGTAAATAAAGTGGACTCATCACACCCCCAGACTTAACTGTTTGCGCGTCCCGAGCAAACAAAATCTAAGCAGATAGGGAAAAATACCAGTTAACAAAGAAATTGCGATACGAAGTACCATGCGAAGTTGCATGCTCGCGTGCGTAAAAATATAATAGAAGAAATTTCTAAGTATACAAAATAGTTTATACATTTCACAATGCGTATCAAAATTTTATTATTACTCAAAAATGGAATCACGGTGAATCATCCGGTCTTGCGTAGGGAGAAAGTAGACTAATCGCTAGGCGAGCATTGCCAAAGATCGGGGCTCGGGATAACCTCCAAAGGAATCCACCAATGTCGGTGACCATATGCTTGCCCTTTCGCATTCTCTCCACGGCACTGGTTTGGTTCAAACACGAATCAGTAGGATTTTAGGTGAAGAGATGGGGTTTGGGTTTCGGTTGGTAAACAATGATAAATAAGAATGGCTATGCACCTAACCCAAATGAGCTAGTAAAAAATGAATTCATCAACTAACCAAAATAAATGCGGGTACATCACACCCCCAAACTTAACTTTTAACAAATGGGTGTGTGCACCGCCTACTCCACATATAATCACATTTCCATAAAGATTTTCAATTAAAACTTTTTCTTTTCACTTCTTTTTTTTTTTCTTTACAAATATTTTTCTCTCTTTTTTTTTTCTTTTTTTCAAATCATCTTTTTATGTTTTGCAATTTCAGCAAATATAACATTGGAGCACATCCACATAATCACAAGTAAAATCAGCACATCACATCCCTACATTAAAATGTAAACACTAAAGCTCAACTTGGGAGTGCGACTAGAATTGCTTTGAGGCTTTGGTGAAATAAAGGTGGAGCTGAATCAAAAGAATGGGTAGGCACAACGGGGCTAGCGAGGATAAGACGTTAGGAATGGTACAAAGCTCAACCGGGCCAAAATGATGGCCTACATCACACTCATGCATGACTAACCTATACCCATGCTTCAAGAATATCATGGGGCAAGTTCTTAGCCAACGAGAAAGACTATCCATCCTCCCGACTCGAGCAATACAAACCTAATGGCCGTCTACACACATCCCTAAGCTACCGTCGGATTTACACCGGATTCACCAACTTTTGAGTAGAATAAAAAGTATTTATGCAATTAGAAAAATATAAAACTAAAAGCATACAGAAAAATTAAATCTACTCGAATTTCTACACGAGACGAGAGCAGTTGACTAGAAACACAACATGGCCAACATTTTACTCCGTCTCACAATCCTAAGCCAGCACCATAATTTTCCCAAATCTAACGAAGAAATGAGTTTAACTCGCAGCACGCAAAAAGCTAAGCACGCGCTCATGTGGGTGCAGTGGTGTGTGATGCAATGAACTAAGCAAAATAAAACAATAAAAGCTTCTAGTATGCACATGAGATGTGTACGTGCAATAGGTAATAGATCTCTCCCCCAGACTTAAACTAAGCAACAAATCATAAGATAGAAAAATTAAAATCATAAAGAGCTAAGGGAAGAGTTTACCCCATGCTCAGCTAGTGAGCATACCAGAAGACGCGTGGAAACAGAAGCAGGCCCGCCATACGAAGAATCAGAACCCCGCCAATGTGATTTGCTATGAATACCTGCAGGGGTGAGCTCCGCAAAAACAAAACAAAAATATACAAACTACAAAGAAAAACTAAAACAAACTAGGCATGAAAAATAAAATGCAGAAAATGAAAGATAAGTACTGGGGTTACTGTCATCCCAGCACGACTTATTACATTCTAACAGTTCTAGCTAATGGGCCTATGAAATAAAAAGTGCACAGCTAACTGTTCCAATATCCGTTTCGGTAACGGGTACCGATACGGTGATAGAGCAGTTACCCCTCTACCTAAATAGTAATACCTGCCCAACACAGGTAGAGGAAATAGGAAGTAAGAAGAGAAGGAGCGCTGGTCCTCACTCTTCTCACCACAAAACACATCCTTGCCTAGCAAGGTTTCGTCCACCACAAGTTTGCTGGGGGCGAAGGTGACGGCAGGGGCTTCCACTGTGAAGGAGGTAGGAACCTCCTCACACAAGAGGATGCACTCGTCGACAGCCTGAGCGCAAGGCTCAACGTCAACCCAAATTACCCGTGGAGATTCAACCTGCACAGGCTCAGAAAATGAAGGTGGGTCAAGAAATAAAAGAGACGAAGAACATAAAGAAATAATCGGGGGAGTGATCCCGGTTTCACTCCCCAAAGGTTGAGGTAGAAAAATATCATCAGTAAGCTCGACAATGCTACAAGGCTCGGCTGGATCCATAGAGGCCTCCACCAAGACTTGGACTTCCTCCTTTGGTATCAAGGGAGAACCCTCGACACCAAGAAGGTTGTCCTCCTCTATGAGAGTGGAAACAACCCATGTATCACAAGCCTCAACTTGTGTTGCATCGTCGAAAATGTCGTTAGAGACGACTGAAGTAGAATGCACAAAAGGCGGATGTTGATGCACGAAATCGGACAGGGAGTCGGTCACCACCAGCTAACGGTTCGAACACCGGGGAATAGGGAAGGAAGGGAGGAGACTGTCGACTAATCGGTTACTAGCGGTCGCGGCTAAAGGGCAGAAAAGAGGAGGGGGCCGCTGGCAGCGGCAACAGCAGAGTTCGCCCGCCGCGGCTTGAATGCCACTCTTGCGGCGGGCTTTCCTTTACTTAAAAATGAGAGTTACAACGAGTAAAAGAAGAAGCCGGCCGGACTACAAGCCGCAATACACTAGACTTGAGACCGCAGCTCGTAACAGGCGAGCTCCTGGATCCCAGTCATGGTGTCTTGCGGAGTGCACCCACCCCCTATTTATAGGCTCGGGGGCCTGCCCAAACGGGCAGGGCTAAAATTACCGGCTGCCCGGGGTACAGGAGAACCGGGCAGAGGTGAGGGGAAGCAAAAGAGAGAGAAACAAGAAAGGAGGGAAGCCGCGCGGCCTGGCGGATTCTCCTGGCGAGCTGACGGCTGGGTCCTTGGGCCTTGTCGCTGAGCAGGGCCGGCACTGGCAGCGGCCTGACATGGAGACCGCCCGGCTTGGAGGCTTGGCGGCTTGAATAGGCAGACCGCCCGGTCTGGAAAACTGCGCGGGCAGGTCGCGGATTCCGGGCTTATCAGCGGAAGAACTTTGCTTGAATAAAAGTCAAGCGCAGGTTCCTAACAAAGAATCTGCTGCACGCTTGGAGATGTATGCACATGAGAGATAGGCTCAGCCACGTCGAAGCCTAGATCAGCCACACATCTGGAGGTTGTGTCCACATCATTCCCTTCAACAAATGAAGGTGACAGGGATACATAACCAGAAGATGAAGGTGTGCTATCAAGGGTAGGAGTCGGGATGATCCGGATGTCCGGCTCATCATCTTCTTCCATAACACGGAGGTACTCGGCACAATCCTTCAGGACATGATCTGTTCTACGACAATACAAACACTTTCTCCCATTACGCTGCGGTCCTTGTGGGGTCGGAGAGGAATAGGAGAACGGTGTATGTGGCAAGGACGATTGACCATAAGCTTGGGGCACAGTGTTCGAAAGGCTGTACGAATACACCATCTCATGCATTGTGCGCTGAGGCTTATGCTCAATATCTCTCGTCGGGCATTCATGACTAGCGTGGGAAGGCTTTCCACACCAACGACACTGGGCATACGAATATCCCCACATGGTGTCGAAACAGCAGATTCAAAATAAATTGTGCAAATTACTAAATCCAACAATATAATGTTGGAGTTACCATTGTGATCTGGAAGTGATCAAACATGTAATCTCACTGCCAACGCGATATGGGCCTGCAGGGTCGCACATAAGATATGTGGAGAAGTTGGATGATTGACTGTGTTGGTAAAGGTTGCCAATCACCGACCTGAATGGGGTTGTGGGCAAAGTGTTGCCTTAAAGAATCATCGGGTTGGGCAAATGTTGCCTTGGAGGGCTGGCAAGGATTGTCGTCCGAGGGTCGATAACATTCGTCGAGAATCGTCTTTCTAATTCCCGCCGATCGGCGAGAATCATCTCTCTGATTCTCGCCGATCGACGAGAATCGTCGAGAATCAATATGCTGATTCTCGACGATCGACGAGTTCGACAAGTATCGTCGACCGCGGCTCGACGGTCGACGAGATTCGACGTGTATCATCAAGTGAGGCTCGACGATCGGCGAGAATCGTCGAGTATTGTACTCTGATTCTCGCCGATCCATGGTGATGCTCGCTGATCGATTCTCGCCGATTCTCACCGATTGATACTCGCCGATTCTGAACCCTATTTCTGGGTGGTCTGCGGATAGCGATTTTCCTAAGTCTTTTATGCCTTCGGTATAAAAGGGACACTTAGGGTTTTCGGGTAATATATGCTTTTGACAGCCGATCGAATCGAAAACGACGGAAGCCGTTCCGCCTTTCCGTTCGCCGATCCTGGATCCCGCCGCCGATGGAAGGCTTCCGCCGCCGCCGTGTTCGCTCCGTCGACCTCTTCATTTCCGGCGATCGACGCTGGTGTTGCTTTTCTTGGCACGGACCTAGCAGTCCGTGGAAAGCAAGGTGCGGTCCTTTCATCCTTCCCGATTTTCCGTGTGACGGAAAGCCCGGTGTTCTCCCGCTCGTGTGGACTTCTGCAGAAACGTGGAAATTATTCCACGTAGAACTCACCACTAGCAAGAAGACAGAGTTTGGAGCATCTCCGTTGAGTTGTGACTCAACGCCACCGAGATAATTTTTGCCTAGTTTTGCTAACTTCTTGATTCAACGTTCATGGCCCGATCCACATCTCTTTGGGTTTTTCTTGTTTTCTTTTCCGCTGCGTGCACAAGCGTTGTGCCATCCTTATAGAGAAACCCATCAGTGGTATCAGAGGCAGGTTTCGGCCATGATCGTTGTATTGGAAGTTTGTTATTCCAGTGCGTGTAAACCTAGAGATTTAGAAGTGTTCTAAATGTCTAGATTTAGTCTTGGTTCCCCGCCAAGAACCTCTGGAATTGCGTGGAATTTCTAATTGTTAGAAATTGTGATCTCCTTAGCAGTAACCATCCCTCGATTTTGTTTTGGATTTTGAATCCAACAAAGAGAGATGAGCTTGTCTACTGCTTTAAGTTGTGTTGTCTTTGCCTTTGTCCAATGCATGTAAATCTGAGGATTTGGAAGTTTCCGGATGTTCAGATTTAGCCCTTCCTTCTATCAATTGTTGATGGTGTTAGGATGTGCACATAAGTGATGCATGTGGTTTTAGAAGAATTGTTTTTCTTTGGATGTGCACATTGATCAAATGTTGATCATGGTTAATTTTTAGCCTATAATTGAAAATCCCTTCATCAAATATTAAGTGTTCGGATGCCTTCCGATGGATGACACTCTTCCTGCCTCGATCGATGAAGTGTGGGCTTGCCAAAGCAAGGTGCATTAATCTATCATGGTAAGGGTGCGAGCGGATAATTGTGATATCCCATTGTCGACATCGGGTCATACTTAACTAGGTGACCTCAAAGGTTGAGTGCCTAGAGGCATAGGGTTGGCATGCACCATATGATGGATGCGAATAAGGAGTTATTCACCAACCATACAAGAATTGCATGAGGATGCAATTGGCAAGCGTTGCCTACCTAAATAACCGCATCGTGAGAGGAACGCCAAAGCGGACTCATAGTGTTGGTGAAATACGGATCTTGTCCACTAAGAGAGTAGCTCGCATGAACTCTCCGAATTGTTAGTGAGGGCTATCATTTTGAACAAAATAGTGGGAGTATTTTAATTGAAGTCCAAATTAAAATAAATTGTATTTGAAATTTTGGTACTGATTTTATTCTGCATAAATTCTTGTAGAATTCCATGGCAAGTGTTTCACACTCCACGTTGTCTCTGAGAGCCATCCTTGAGAAGGATAAGCTCAGTGGGACTAATTACATGGACTGGTACAGGAACCTGAGAATTGTTCTCAGGCAAGAGCGAAAGCTCTATGTCTTGGAAGAAGAAGCCCCCGAGGTGCCGACCGGGAACTCTTCCCGTGCTGAGAAAGATACTTATAAGAAGTATACTAACGATGCTTTAGATGTCGAATGCCTTATGCTTGCCACTATGAACTCTGAGCTTCAGAAGCAACATGAGAACATGGGGTGCAAGGAGATTGACGAGCATCTCAAGAAAATGTTTCAAGGGCAGGCTCGTCAAGAGAGGTTCGACATCACAAAAGCGTTGTTTCAGTGCAAGATGGGAGTTCGAGACTCAGTAGGGACTCACGTACTCAAGATGATTGGGTATATAGAGAACCTTGAAAGGCTGGGTTTTCCTCTTGGTCAAGAGTTGGCCACGGATCTGATCCTGCAATCGTTGCCGGACAGTTATGAGCAGTTCGTCTTGAACTACAACATGAATGAAATAGACAGACACTGCCCGAACTCCTAGGCATGTTGAGAACTGCCGAAATCAATATGAAGAAGGTCAATCCTGCCAGCCCCATACTGATGGTGCATAAGGGCAAGGGTAAGGCCAAGGGTTCTAAGAAGACGAAGGTGGGACCTAAGTCATACCTTGAGCCCAAGTCTTCAGCACTGATGAAAAAGAAAAGCACGGTGAAGGAAGGGAAATGCCACCACTATGGCAAGGCTGGTCATTGGAGGAGGAACTGTCCTTCGTACATTGAGGGTCTGCAGAAATTGAGGGGAGGTATGACTTCCGCTTCAAATGTTTACGTTATAGAGATAAACCTTTCTGCTCCTTCATCTTGGGTATTGGATACCGGATGTGGTTCTCACATTTGTACAAATGTGCAGGAACTGGGAAGGAGAAGATTGCTGAGTAAAGGGGAGGTGGACCTCCGCGTCGACAATGGAGCAAGAGTTGCTGCTGTAGCCGTAGGGGTTTATCGTCTTTCTTTGCCCAGTGTGCTTGTAATAGAACTTGATAATTGTTATTTCGTTCCGGCCATAACTAGAAACATTATATCTATTTCATGTTTGGACATGATTGGATTTTCTTTTATAATTAAGAACAATTGTTGTTCTATATTTTAGAATGATGTTTGTTATGCTGTAGCCCAATTGTTTAATGGTCTTTATGTTTTGAACTTGGACCATCTGATCTGTAATGTAGAAAATAATAAAAGACTAAGAACAAATGACTCGAACCCTACTTTTCTCTGGCATTGTCGTTTGGGCCATATCAACGAGAAGCGCATATCCAAGCTCCATAGAGATGGACTCTTGGACTCATTTGATTATGAATCATTTGAGCGATGCGAATCTTGTTTGTTAGGCAAGATGACTAAAGCTCCTTTCACTGGTTATACTGAGAGGGCTGAGGATCTCTTGGGTGTTGTACATAGTGATGTATGCGGACCCATGAGTTCCATGGCTAGAGGTGGGTATTTCTACTTTGTTACATTTACTGATGATTTCAGTAGATACGGATATGTGTATCTTATGAAGTGCAAATCCGAGACCTTTGAAAAGTTCAAAGAGTTCAAGAATGAAGTAGAAAACCAGTTGGGTAAAAGGGTTAAAGCACTCCGATCTGATCGAGGTGGCAAATACCTGAGTCATGAGTTCCGTGATCATCTGAAAGAGTATGGTATTATATCACAGCTCACTCCACCTAGAACACCACAACATAATGGTGTGTCTGAGAGGAGAAATCATACTCTGTTAGACATGGTACGTTCGATGATGAGTCATGCAGACTTGCATGTTTCCTTTTGGGGTTTTGCTTTAGAGACTGCTGCAATGACATTGAATCGCGCTCCAACGAAAACGGTTCTGAAGACACCATATGAGATATGGACTGGGAAGCATCCTAGTATGTCGTTCATTAAAATTTGGGGCTGTGAGGCATACGTGAGACGTCAAATGCCTGACAAGCTGGAACCCAAATCGGATAAATGTTATCTGGTGGGATATCCTAAGGAAACGAAAGGGTATTACTTTTACCTACCGTCTGAGGGCAAAGTGTTTGTCGCAAGGACTGGTGTCTTCTTGGAGAAAGAGTTCTTATCAAGAAAGACTGAAAAGGTAGAGCTTGAAGAAGTTCAAGAACCACATGTAGTGAATGGACCGGAATTGGATTTTGAGACAGGACTACAAGATGTTGTAGCTAGAGAACCTGCTCAGGGAACACAAGTCCTACGTAGATCTGGTAGACCGAGGTTTGAGCATGAGAGATATGGATTTCTCGTGTCTCAAATAGGTAATGTGTTGCTTATGGATCATGATGATGAACCAGCAACCTACCAAGAGGCTATGAATGGACCGGACTCCGACAAATGGCTTGAGGCTATGAAATTCGAAATGGACTCCATGTATGCAAACCAAGTTTGGAACTTGGTGGAACCGCCTGAAGGGGTACGACCCATAGGGTGCAAGTGGGTCTTCAAGAAGAAGACTGACATGGATGGGAATGTACAGACATTCAAAGGGCGACTGGTGGCTAAGGGTTTCAAGCAAATTCATGGTATTGACTATGATGAGACCTTTTCCCATGTTGCTATGGTGAAGTCCATTAGGATATTGCTTGCTATTGCTGCGTATTATGACTACGAGATCTGGCAGATGAATGTCAAAATGGCTTTCCTTAATGGAAACCTCCTTGAGGAAGTGTATATGACACAACCCGAGGGTTTTGTATCTCCAGATGAAGGCACTAAAATATGCAAGCTGAATAAGTCCATTTATGGACTGAAACAGGCCTCTCGAAGTTGGAATCTTCGTTTTGATGAGAAAATCAAAGAGTTTGGTTTCATCAAGAATGAAGATGAGCCTTGTGTTTACAAGCGAATCAGTGGGAGCATTGTTGTCTTCCTAATATTGTGTGTAGATGACATACTGTTGATTGGGAATGACATTCCTACCCTGAAAGTTGTTAAGAACAACCTAGGGAACTGCTTTTCAATGAAGGATTTGGGTGAAGCGACTTATATATTTGGTATTAAGATCTATAGAGATAGATCGAAGAAGTTGCTGGGTTTGACCCAGGGTACGTACATCGAAAAGGTGTTGAAGCGGTTCAACATGCTTGAGTCCAAGAAAGGATTTTTGTCCATGTCTCATGGTGTGAATCTCTCTAAGGACCAGTGTCCAAAATCTTGTGAAGATAAGGACCGCATGAAGTTGATTCCATATGCTTCGGCAATTGGATCAATCATGTACGCGATGTTATGTACTCGGCCCAATGTCTCCTTTGCTTTGAGCATGACTAGCAGGTATCAGTCAGACCCCGATGAGTGTCACTGGATTGCAGTCAAGAATGTCCTGAAGTACTTGAGAAGAACTAAGGACGTGTTCTTGGTGTATGGTGGAGAGGAAGAGCTCGTTGTAAGTGGTTACACGGATGCTAGCTTCCAAACTAATAGAGACGACTCCAAGTCTCAGTCAGGTTTTGTGTTTTGCCTGAATGGAGGAGCTGTGAGCTGGAAGAGTTCCAAGCAAGAGACAGTTGCTGATTCTACAACAGAGGCCTAGTATATCGCAGCAGCTAATGCGGCGAAGGAGGCTGTATGGATTAGGAAATTCATCGGCGAGCTTGATGTAGTTCCTAGCATTGTTGGTCCCGTAGTTCTCTACTGTTATAACAATGGTGCAAT
The DNA here is from genome assembly GCA_039583875.1 of Platanthera guangdongensis. Classification (NCBI taxonomy): domain Eukaryota; kingdom Viridiplantae; phylum Streptophyta; class Magnoliopsida; order Asparagales; family Orchidaceae; genus Platanthera; species Platanthera guangdongensis. The sequence continues at coordinate 27,424,142 of CM077165.1, read as the reverse complement.
TGCACAATCTAAGGAACGTAGATCCCATCAGCGCTCCAAGCACATACTCCGGCGTTTTCATCTTATTCGTGAGATTGTCGAACGAGGAGATGTAAACATTTGCAGAGTGCCGACTGAGGAGAATATTGCGGATCCACTGACAAAGCCTCTCGCGCAGAGAAAGCATGATGGTCATACTAGATCGATGGGTATACGATACCTAAATGATCAACTCTAGCGAGAATCTTGTGGATTGCATGTAAATATGTATTTTGTTGGCTGTTTGTTCATATGATGAACTGTGTACCTGGTTTTTCCTTTTACAATTAATGGCAAGTTCTTTTATTATGTCTTTTTTTATATGATAGTTAAATGTTAACATAATAGATACCCTTAGAATGTTCGCTTCCATGGGACATCAAGTACGTGACTTGAATGTGAGAGCCCATGATTTATTTGAAGCTTCATTCTTAAAGGTCCCTGGTCGAGTATTATCATAGAAGCTAAGGGTGATGATGGTACATGAAGACTAGCACGTGCGTTGACTGATGACCGGTTCTCACAGGTCATGATATTGTGATATCAAGTCATCACGTGGGTACTTGTTAGTGAACAAGTTGTACTGGACAGACCCAACCTGAGACTACTCTGTGGATTGTCATCCAATCATGTCACGAGTAGAACTCAATTGACAGTGGTGTTGTGATCCTTTGACCTGAAGTCACAGCATTCATCAAGTGAGGAAGAGCGTGCTTTGATGCCATCTAAAGTCTTCCTTGAGAAAGGTTGATGATAAGGGTGGTTGTTGGGCATGTTACGAATCATTTGGGTGTTTGTGTGTGAGCAGATATGGGATTTGTCCTCCTGTATGACATGAGTTGCATCCATGGGCCCCTTGATGGAACTGGAATGAGAAATGCATGGCCATGCTTGGTTGAGTCAATATGTGATATTGGACTCACCATTCTCTGGAAGTCCGTCCTGGATCAAGAAACTTTGATTGAGCTATTACGACGGTGACACGGTCTATGCCTCTAGTTCTTTCCGGATGTAAGGGACAAAGGGACAAAGACAACACTGATACATTGGTCATAAAGGCTTATGAGTTATAAACTCTTATTGCTTGGGGAGCAATGATGCATTGCTAGATGCCGCTCATTGTTTGTGAGGTTTTTGCTTTGATACTTTCGAGATCAAGTGGGAGTCTGTTGGAGTTACCATTGTGATCTGGAAGTGATCAAACATGTAATCTCACTGCCAACGCGATATGGGCCTGCAGGGTCGCACATAAGAGATGTGGAGAAGTTGGATGATTGACTGTGTTGGTAAAGGTTGCCAATCACCGACCTGAATGAGGTTGTGGGCAAAGTGTTGCCTTAAAGAATCATCGGGTTGGGCAAATGTTGCCTTGGAGGGCTGGCAAGGATTGTCGTCCGAGGGTCGATAATATTCGTCGAGAATTGTCTTTCTAATTCCCGCCGATCGGCGAGAATCGTCTCTCTGATTCTCGCCGATCGACGAGAATCGTCGAGAATCAATATGCTGATTCTCGACGATCGACGAGTTCGACAAGTATCGTCGACCGCGGCTCGACGGTCGACGAGATTTGACGTGTATCATCAAGTGAGGCTCGACGATCGGCGAGAATCGTCGAGTATTGTACTCTGATTCTCGCCGATCCATGGCGATGCTCGCTGATCGATTCTCGCCGATTCTCACCGATTCTCACCGATTGATACTCGCCGATTCTGAACCCTATTTCTGGGTGGTCTGCAGATAGCGATTTTCCTAAGTCTTTTATGCCTTCGGTATAAAAGGGACACTTAGGGTTTTCGGGTAATATATGCTTTTGACAGCTGATCGAATCGAAAACGACGGAAGCCGTTCCGCCTTTCCGTTCGCCGATCCCGGATCCCGCCGCCAACGGAAGGGTTCCGCCGCCGCCGTGTTCGCTCCGTCGACCTCTTCATTTCCGGTGATCGTCGCTGGTGTTGCTTTTCTTGGCACGGACCTAGCAGTCCGTGGAAAGCAAGGTGCGGTCCTTTCATCCTTCCCGATTTTCCGTGTGACGGAAAGCCCGGTGTTCTCCCGCTCGTGTGGACTTCTGCAGAAACGTGGATATTATTCCACGTAGAACTCGCCACTAGCAAGAAGACAAAGTTTGGAGCATCTCCGTTGAGTTGTGACTCAACGCCACCGAGGTAATTTTTGCCTAGTTTTGCTAACTTCTTGATTCAACGTTCATGGCCCGATCCACATCTCTTTTGGTTTTTCTTGTTTTCTTTTCCGCTGCGTGCACAAGCGTTGTGCCATCCTTATAGAGAAACCCATCATATATTACTACAATTTCCTAAACAAATAATAAAAAGGAAGGCAAAACAGAAATAGAACAAAACAAATGCGATTTACAAAGGAAAAGGAAAGCAATCTCACGTCTCCCTCTCCAAAAACTCACACGACTGTGTTCACCGGCAACGGCGCCAAAAACTTGATGCTTTAGATCACGGCAGTGAACCGGTCGCACAAGTAATATAAAATGGGGGTTTTCTCAAGTATCGGTCTCACAAGGAACACAGTAAGGTGGAGTTAATTTCGAGGAGGACTTGAGATTGAAGTCCTCAGGTCAGAGCTATCTAAGGGGAGGTTTTGATGTTTGCGGAAACAGAAAATAAAACACTATCAACTACTCCTATGCAACGCCGCTATGCGATGCTTCGCCAGGCGGGATGGAAGACTAGTCGGGCCGCTATGCACCGAATCACTAGGCGGATGGACGAGAAGGCTAGCAGATGAGGTGGTTAGAATGACGGAATGAGGGTCGTAAGCACCTCTTCGCTACGCACGCCACTAGCAACTGCTAGTGCGGCAAGGGTGGATGGATGGTGGATGGAATATAAGGCGCAACTCAAGCAACTTAGGCAATAATATGAAATAGGAATCACATAGACATGAAACTCATAACATAAACAACCACAGTGCACTTCATCAATATAAATAAAGTTAAATACCAATATTCAACAAGAAAGCAAGAACAAGTCAAGAGATCGACCGAATCCGAAGCCTTGCTGAGGATTCGCGGTTGGAATCGTCGGGTTGTCATTCCGCGTCCAAGGTCGGTCCTCAACAGCGTCCGGGATAGAGAAGGGCTGTCACCACCTTCCAATGGCCCGTCTTCTTCGTCTCACGATAGCAGACGAAGTTTTCAAGCTTTCCTTTGCTTGATGGCTATGACGTCAAACCCTACTTGAAGCACACGGATGAAGGAGAAGGCCGAGAGGAAGCTCCGGCTTGGATTTGGCGGTGAAAGCTTGCCCGGAGCACCTCCATAGGGTGGAAGATGAAGGGGAACAGCGGAGAAGGTGGAAGTCGGCGGAGAAATGTCGAGCTCCGGATCCTCTCTCGAATTAGAGCGAGACCTGCACTATTTATACGAAAGCAGAAATGAACAATGCGCACGATCACAGGCGCACGACCAGTGGTCGTGTGCACTATGTCCTGTGCTCGTGCGCACTGACATGGAATAACAGGAAGAAGAACTGGGATAATGCGCACGAGTAGTGGCGCACGACCAGTGGTCGTGCGCACTAAGTCCAATGATCGTGCGATTACCTAGACAGGACTCCAGAAAAGAGGAATCAATGCACATGATCAGTGGCGCACGACCGGTGGTCGTGCGCAATATGTCCAGTGGTCGTGCGCTTACCCCAGGCTGATTCTGGAAAACGTAGAGTAGTGTGCACGATCAGGGGCGCACGACCAGTGGTCGTGCGCATTAGATCCAATGATCGTGCGCAGTATTCCTGTTTCACAGCCATCCCGGAACACGCACACGACCCCTGTACCGAAAGGAAAAACCAATCACTGATATGTGCAGACATTCCAGGCAATCACAAAATGGAGTACAAACTATAAAAAATAACAAAATACACAACCATGGGCTTAAATGTGCACTTCCTATGGAAATATAGGCAAGATGAAATATATATGATAATGAATTAAAAGTGAAGTGCAAATGCGTGAAAACTAGCCCAGATGAGACCGAAAATAGGTATATAAAGTGGACTCATCAGGTACACCGTGAAGCCGCACAATATTACCCACATATACTTTTGCCAATTTTCCACAGAATCATCCTTCCTATGCGGAATGAAGTTCGACACTTTCGTCAAATGATCTACGACCACCCAAATGGCATCGTTTCACTTCTGTGACCTTGGCAAACTATGCACAAAGTCCATTGTAATGTCGTCGAACTTCCACTCCAGAATAGGCAAGGAATTCAAGAAACCTTCAGGCTTCTGGCACTCCTCCTTCACTAAGGTGCATGTTTGACACTTCACCACGTACAGTGTCACATCCTTCTTAAGTCCTGGCCACCAGAATAATTTCTTCATATCACGGTACATCTTCGTGCTCCCCGGATTAATCGAGTACTTGGTATGATGAGCCTTGTACAATAGTTCCACCCGCAATTTGCCGACATTCGGGACACACAGATGACTATCCTTCCATAGCAATCCATCCACATGATCAAATCGGGAATTTGACACATCCAAAGCCTCAACCAAGATTTGCTTCATGTGGCCATCCAAATCCAAAGCATGTCGAATCCGATCTGCCAGGTCACACTGAACTTATGTCCAGTTCAATAGCACTTCGGCACTGCTCTACTTGTCAGCACAAGAGATCTCCAATGCCTCCAACTCCCGAACAAGACACTCGTCATGAACCAACAGCCAGTTGGCTTGAGCTAGGGCCCTGCGACTCAACGCATCCGCAACTGTATTGCCTTTATCGGGCACATAATGGATCTTGAATGTGTAGTCCCACAGGAACTCCATCCATCTCCGCTGTCGCATATTCATATCCTTCTGATCCAATAAGTACTTCAGGCTCTTATGGTCAGTATAGATATCGACCTTCACCCCATACAGGTAATGCCTCCACAGCTTCAGGGCAAATATCATGGCTGCTAACTCCAAGTCACGGAACGGATAATTCCTCTCATGCACCTTCGGCTGACGCGAGATATACACTATCACACTTCCATGCTATAGTAGGACACAACCCAATCCACTGCCCAAAGTGTAACACCCCAAAGTCATTTTGGGTTCAGGTATGGGTGACACGGCCTGGGATACAGGCATATCCCAGGGCGTATCCTACTCGGGTTGAGAAAATGGGCACGTGGTCGACGAAATTCATTCCACGAATTTTTCGGAGGTACACGCCTGTGACACGGGCGTGTTAGGGGGCATGACCTAGGGCGTGTCCTCCTTTGGTCGACACCAGAGTTTTGGTCGACGAACTGCGCTCGACGATCGTCGAGTATGGGGTACACGACCTGTAACACGGGCGTGTCACATGGCGTGTCCTGCTGTGTCGAGAGGTCGACACTTTTCTCTCGAGTAAGTGGAAAAGTACTCGAGTGAGAGGGAGGTGACACGGGCGTGTCATCTGACAGGGGCGGGTCCAATCCGAGTACTCGAGTAGTTGGTTTTCTCTCGAGTAAGTCCTCTCGAGTGGGTCTCGAGGGGGGTGACACGGCCATGTCATAACTAACTACTCGAGTAGTCTTCTCGAGTAGGTCGTGAAAATGACTCCAGTGAGGTACAGTCCCTATGTCACGGGCGTGACCTGGCCATCATGGGCGTGTACCGCGAGACCTGTTTCGGGATAAGGCGGTTTGTGCACCGATTAGATTACACGGCCTGTGACACAGGCGTGTCACAGGGCGTGTCGAACCCGAAAAGTGATTTTACAGCTTTTTCGTGGCCGTCCATTGTCTTCAGCTGAGATCTAAGGGCTAAGAAACCTTCCTACTTCCTTAAGGCCATGGATTGAGATGAAAGAACTCATTTTAAGTTGGCCTTCATCTTTCTACAAATCTAGAGAGAGAAAGGGAAAGGAAGAAGGAGGAATAAGAAGAGGGGCTGATCTCTTGATTTCTGGTGGAGCTTGAGAGTGTAAAGCCGAGATCCGAGGCCATATTTGCGGAGGAAAAGCTGTTGCGGTTCTTTCTAGCCAGCTAGGAGTTCATGGCACCGAAGCGGTCTTCAAGGGTAACAACCTTTCTTCTTAGCCATATGAAGGCTTTCTTTTTGGCATATGCATGATTCCCCCACCAAAGGGTGGCTGATTTTGGGAGTCTTTTGGGTTGATTCATGGAATCCCCTTTCATATATATCCGGAAAGAGAGTACGGAATAGGCATGCTGTGTGAAGCCCATCTGGACAGGTTGGTCTGGACTGGTGATGTTGCATACGAACTGGAGAAGACTCCGTGATAAACGCATAGTTTAGGAGTCGACGGGTTGGACCCGTGAAAGGAAGTTGCAGGAAGTACTGAAGTGGTAGTCCAGGAAAATATCCGTAGAATTCATGTGTTGCATGTGCTGTTGGGTTCTACCTGTGAAAGGAAGTAGCAGGAAGTACTAGATTGGAATTCCAGGAAATACCCTCTGTAATGCTTAATGTTCATAGGGAGTCCACCTGTGAAGAGAGTAACAGGAAGTACTGGCGTGGTAGCCAGGAAAGACCCCTGACATTTGTGATATTTGCGGTGTCCACCTGCGAAGAGAGTAGCAGTAAGTACCGGTGTGCCCAGGAAAGACCCGCTAATGTGGTGAGATGAAAGGGGTGTTAGAGTTATGCACATGCTTGAATGCCAGAACAGGATCGGTGAGACCTACCCGTGCCTTTATTTAGCCGCGAGTACGCCGTACTCGGTGATGGCAAGGCTATTTGAGCAACGAGGGGGGGGGGGGGGTTGAGGATCCGACCTGCGTTATGTCCGTCCGACGTGAGACCAGAAGGTGCGGTCTGTTGGAGCGCATAGCAAGAGCCTTAGGCATACGCGCCGTGATACAATGGGGGGCTACGGGCCAGTCCCGGTTCACTAAGACTATAAAACTCCGGTTGCATGCCATAGAGTAAATGCTCAAGTGAGTTACCGTTAGGCTATGACCCTGATACATTGGTGGACAACTGGTTTGCTAGTACACCAATAATGTGCCTTGAGTGTACAGACGGTCAGGCCGGGTGGCTGACGGTTGTGATGGCATGTGTGCATGAAAGCACATTATATTAGATATATATACATGCTTATGATATGCTATGCATGCAGGGAAGAATATCGTGTTAAATTTTCTCAAAGTGGTCATCAAGATAGCCTAAAGCCAATGAATATTCTCAGAACTATCCAGTTAACACTTTGATCGAGCGGAAGCCTAAAGAATAAGCTTAACAACACATGGAAATGGAAGAACAAGCAGATCATATTTTCATTAACTTCTTTACAAGGCAAGGTATACGTAGTGAGACTTGATTTCTCTAGTACAATAGCTACAAACAAAAAGCTCAAAACACAAGCCGCGCGGACAGCAATAGAAACCGCTGAGACCGCAAAGTCCGCCAAGATTGCTGAAGCCGCCAGAACTACTACAACACGCCGAATAGAACACGGAGTCCGCCTGAGACCGCGAGGTCTGGCAGACACTCCGTTATTCGCTGCCTGCAGAGGAACTGAAGAACAGACCACCTACCCACCTGAGACCGGCGGACAGATTATTAGAACTTGAACAAGCTGAAGCAGAGAACCACTGACAAGCTGCATAAGCAACCAGCTGAGACCGCACACTTCCAAGTACTTGACCAAAGTCAAAGCCAAACTCCTTACTCCTTGAAGCTAGCCACGCGTCCTACACACAGCAAAACGTCAGCTCTACTCAACCCGCGCGGACAAAGAAGTTCAGACCGCATCAATTGACCAAGCCCCACTTACAGTTCACTCAGTTACTATAGATGTGTCGGGGGGTTCTATTTATAGGCAATGTGAGGAGTGTGGTCACCACCCTAGTGAATAGAATCACTGCCCCAGCCCGCGCGTTAACACAACCCAGTCCGCCAAGTCCGCACGGACTTGACCATACCTCCAGGAGCCAGAACAAGAAAGTCAGTATGCCTCTATGCGAACTCACATGTGCTGAATTGCCTATGTTGGGCACACTCGAAAATATGTACCAGATTTGAAGAAGCCTCACTCTACTCAATGATATACATCAAGGTGTATTTGATGTGCTTTGAGTTTATATGTGCTGGTTAAGTAATTGCAGAAAAATACAGAAAAGTTTCTAAGTACATGTGTCGACACCTAGAAGAAAAGTATCGACACTTAAGAAGGCTTGTGTCGACACCTAGAGAAGCTGTATCAACACAAGGAGTAATTATGTCGACACCAGGAAAGGCAGAGTCGACACCAGAAGAAAAGTGTCGACACATACAGGCAGTGTCGACACACTGCGAAGAATTATCAACATAAGCTATGTCGACACTTAGAGGCAGTGTCGACACCCAGAGAAGCTTAGTCAACATCAAATTTGTCGACACCAAGAATCTGTGTCGACACTCAGCAAGCTTCACCAAAGTTGAAGTAAAAGAAGGCAAGTGTCAACACAAAGGAGATGTGTCGACACTCAGCAAGTTTCAACATAAGAAGGCATGTGTCGACACAAAGGAGATGTGTCGACACACAGCAGAATTCAGCTAAGTGTTAAAGAAGAAGTACTTGTGTCGACACACTCAATCAGTGTCGACACATTCAACAGAAGACTTGTGTCGACACATAGAATCAGTGTCGACACATTCTGAAGAAGCAGTGTCGAGAAGCTGTTATAACAACACAAGGAGTTGTGTCGACACCACCAAGGCTAGTGTCGACACTTAGTTCACTTGTGTCGACACTTGGTCTATTTGTGTCGACACATAATGACTATCTGTCTCGACACTTTCAGACAGTGACAGTGATTTCAAGAAGTGACTGGATGACTTGACAGCTGTCATTTCGACCGGTCAACTACAACTATCAGAGATGTCAGAAGTTTGTTAGAAACCAGATCAGCCAGTTACCTTGGAGGAAGACTATATAAAGGCCTTTCTCCTTCAATAGAAAAGAATCTATTGAGAATCAATCAACAGATTATTCATTGAAGATCAATAACAGATTGAAGATCTACACAGAGATCTAACAACACAAAAGAAGAAGACCTTCGACAGAAGATCTAAGAAGTTGGAGAGAGAGAGCTTCTTCTAAGAAGAGGAGCTGATGAACCAGGCTGCTAAGTAAGATTCAGATTGAGATCTGAATCTCAATACAGAAGTTGATTGAAGATCATCTTCACAGGAGATTCAACCCTACTGAGTTCTAATTCAAGAATCTTTGAAGAAAGCTAAGGGAGGTCGATCTCTGCCAAGTTCTTCCAAGAAATCATCAAGAAGCCAGTCAACTCTTCTCTCTCTATCAGAGTTGTGGTTATTTACTTTGTAAACTTTATTTTTTGTAGGATCCTAAGGGATCTGAGTTGTAAGCCTAAATCTATAAAGGTTGAGGTAGGGCTTTTGAGCCTAAGTTTAGGAGAATCAAATCTCTGAGTGTAGGCCTTGTTGAAGGCTGAGGTAGGGCTGTTTAGCCTGAGTGTAGGTCTTATTGAAGACTGAGTGGTCGGGATTTGTTCCTGAGTTGTAGGAGTGGGGTCACTCTGAGTTGTAGGAACCTGTTTGGGGTTCTAAGCTGTAGGATCTGAGGATCTGAGGAGTAGTGGAGAAGTTAGGCCGAATCTAGTACACTACTAGATGAGGAAAGTGGATGTACCCAGACCTTGGGGAACCACTATAAAAATCTGTGTGCAGTCTGTGTTTGTTTATTTCTGTGATTGCTGAGCTAGCTGTGCTGAATTGTTATAGAAAATTGCAAATACAGGTTTAATTGTTCTGTGTTTTTGCCTTAAATTTAAAAAGATAAAGTTCACCTATTCACCCCCCTCTAGGTGGTTAGGCACTATTTCTTTCAAGTGGTATCAGAGGGAGGTTACTCAAAGAAAGGACATAACAGTCTGCATAAGATCCTGTAGGCAGAATCAGAATAAACAAGAATCAAGAAAATGGGTTCTAGTGAGAATCAAAATGAGCTGGGGTCCATGAAATTGCCAATATGTAGAAAAGAGATATTTGACATTTGGAAAGAGAGGGTTAGACTCTTTATGGAAGCTTCTGACCCAAGGATATATATTACAGTTAAAGAAGGGCCATATGTGCCAATGAAGATATCCATTCTGGATGCTAACCAAAGAATTCCCAAGGATTATTCAGAAATGACCTAGGATGAAATTATCTTGGCAACTATGGATAAGAGGGCTCAAAACATCATAGTGAGTGTCATTGATGATTCTACCTTTCAAAATTTGATTCACTGCAAGACTTCAAAGGAAATGTGGGATACTTTGATAGTCTATATGGAAGGGTCTGAAGAAGTAAGACAAGACAGGAAGTCCTTGTTAAATCTGGAATATGAAAGGTTCAGACAAGGAAAGTCTGATAGCATTACTGAATGCTACAAGAAGTTCTATAGGATAGTAAATGAATTGATGTCCTATGGAAGAGAATTCAGCAACTATGAGCTGAATGACAAATTTTTAAGATCCCTGACTAAGGACTGGGACACCAAGATTTGTGCCATTAGGGAAGTGGCCAAACTAGCTGATATACCTCCTCCAACTTTGTTTGGAAAACTATTATCTTATGAGATGTAGTTAATGGCTAGAAAGGAGGAAGAGAAGACTACTAGAGTGGAGCACAAGGAAAGATCTGTGGCCTTCAAGGTTGAAGCCACTAAGAAAAATAGGAGGATTTCCCCATCACCTCCTAGGATTGATGCAGATACTACTTCAGAAAATTCAGATAACCAGAATTCAGACAGCAGTGATTCAGATGAAGATTTTGCTGCCTTCACAAGGCAGTTTCAGAGATTTTTGAAGAAGAAGCAGTGGAAGTCTAAGCCTTCCACATCTAAGCCTAAGGATGATTACTATCAAAAGAGGAAGTCATCCAGGAAAGAAAGCAGCAAGTCTAAGTCAAGCAAGTCTAAGTCAAACAAGTCTAAAACATCAAATATTATTTGCTACTGTTGTAATAGGCCTGGACATGTAGTAGCTGAATGTCCAGATAAAAGAAAAGAGACTGCAGATAACAAGAAGAGTCAACATCAGAGCAAGAAGGAGAAATCCTTTGTTGTAATGAATGAGAAGACCTTGTCATATCAGTCATCTTCAGAGTCAGAATCTGAATCTGAGGCTTACATTGGCCTATTTGCTACAGATGAAGAAGAAGAGTTCCTGCAGGTGCTGAACTCTATATATGAACAAGAAGACCATCAGAGCATGGGACTGATGGCTGTATCAAAAGAGGACAAGTGCCAGGATCAGTCTGATCCTAGTAAGGTACAATGTCTTTCAGATTATAGTACTGAATCAGAGTCCGCAATATATGCATCAAGTGATGTAGATGGGTCAGAGTCTGAAGTTGATTTTTGCGTGAAAATCGGCAAGTGCACCGGTCGCACAAGTAATAAAGTTTTGGGAATAAATCCCCGAGTGTCGGTCTCTTGAGGAATGCAATTAGCGTAGAACGGCAACAGTACTGAGAATATCGTTATGAGAGTTATAAATAGAAAAAAAAGGAAATAGAGGACTTGAGAGAATGTAGATGTTTGATCTACTGAACTAGTAAAAGCTATGCTGGTCGAAGGCACCGTTTCGCAAGGTGGAGTGGGTTTATCAGCCGCGATGCCGAACTTCAGTTGGGCAAGTGGAAGGGAAGCTAATGGATTGAAGTGTTCTTGTGTGGAGTGCAATTGGACAAGACACGGGAATGAAGTGGATGTGGGGTGAGCGAGGCACATTCACAGACAGTACTCACAAGCAGAATAAAATACTAACATTCCATTAGCTATAAAATAAACTTGATGTTCATGGATGGAAATGTTCATTACACTGCTCAAAACATTCATACTACAGAGGAAGGGGAAGAGGAGTAAACCAAAAGAGAGTGAAGATCCCCCGCGGGTCGTGGCCGGAGTAGCGAGTTGTCAATCCGCTTCCGGGCTCAGTCCAAGGAGGCTTCTGGTACCAACGAGCTGTCACCTTGAAGGCCTTTAAGTCCGTTCTCTAGGTTATCTACTTCACCAACTCCGCAGGAAAGCTTGGAGTTGAAGTCATCAATGGCCGAGGGCTTCGCCGGAGAGTTAAAAAGCTTCGGAGTAGTTGGCAATGGCTTCCCGACGAAGGTGGAGGTGATGGAGCAGCTGGAGAAGTGAAATGGCGATTCCCGCGCACTCTCCGATCGCAGCAAATGACAGGCGTTGACCTAAATCACGGAGCAGGGCCTTAAATACAGAGGCAGCAGAAGCAGTGCGCACGATCAGTGGCGCACGACCAGTGGTCGTGCGCACTGTAGGTCAATGATCGTGCGACTTTTTGATGAAGAATTTTATAGTTTTAAAAATGTATCCAAACTATAATCTCGAAATAGGCAAGTGTACCAATCGAAATATAGTATAGAAAATTCTCGTATTAAACTCGGGGCCTGTTGAGTACTTCTACTCACGCAAATTAATATTATTTTATCTAGATATAAAATAAGTAAATTAAACTATAGCTAGAAAAATTGAATAGAAAAACACACTTGATCTAGACTAACTTTGAAATAAAATGAACTTATCTTAAGGGCAAACTTCTAGATTATCCGCGTCGACCGTGGAGGTTCCTAAAATACGAAAACGCTTGTCTCGAGAATACTCTCTCGACTAAACTTAGGTTGATCGAATAAGAGCTCTCGGCCAGTCGAAATCCCTAAGTCTGCTTTAGGAGGTGAACCCCTCTATTGGATTCTACTCCAATCCGAAAGAGTTATGTCATCCTCTCTCGAGAATTGCAATCAACTCCTTTTATCCTTGAGTGATCTCCCCGTATCCACAACCTCTCGGTCATTTAGGATAAGGATCTTAGATCGGAATCAAAGCTAATAAATCAAAGATAACTCGAAACGATAAGAAAAGAGTTTGACAAAAAGAAGTAGTTTATTATATTGAAAAGCTTTTCATGATCAAGTGGAAATGAAAATAGGGATACATGGAAAATAAAATAAAAAGTGCTAGAATTAAATCTTAAACTATGAAATTGAAAAGTACATAAACAAAATGCATAAAAAACAGGAAAATAATCTACAGAAGCTACTCCTAGATTGGCTTCCTAGCTCCCCCTAAGCTTCTGACTCGATCTGGAATTTCTAGAAATTTTTCTTGAAGGTCACGCCCTAGGTCACGCCCGTGACCTAGGGCGTGTCAGGCTCGGAACCGCCGTCTTGAAAACCCGGGAACGTTGGAGGAGAAACCGCCAAAATCTGTTAAATGGCGGGTCACGCCCCTAGGTCCGCCCGTGACCTGGGGCGTGTCACTTCAGTTTTTGGAAAACCGCGGGAAGCTGAAAACGGTGGGAGTAAATTCTGGCAGTTCCTGAAGTGTCACGCCCCTAGGTCACGCCCGTGACCTAGGGCGTGTACTGACCGGGTCAGCAAACGACTGGAAACGGCGCATTCTGGCATCAATTCGGTAGTTTCGGGTTAGTCACACCCTAGGTCATGCCCGTGACAGGGGGCGTGTACTTGGGAAATGTTCCAGAATTGCCCCGGGAAGATTTCTGGAGAAAATTATTTTCTTGCACTAGACACGCCCGTGTTCACACCCTGGTCACGCCCGTGTCCTTAGGGCATGTACTTGTGAAATTCTCCAGATTTGTAGAGGACGTCGTCCTCTTTCCGTTGACTGGTTGCACGTCCCGTAACTCTTCCTGGTTTGAAAGTTATGGTCATTTGAATTTCAGCTATCCGTGGCCAAAAATGTTAATTTTCTCAAAATGTTTTCAGATCTTTGTCATGGACTTGAAAATGATATTTGGAGCCCATATTGACCTGAAATATAAAAATAAACGAATTATTATATATATTAATATAAATCCAAATAAATTATACTATTTATTTATAAAAAAACTAAACTAAAATAACTATATAAATTAACTTATCAAATACCCTCATACTTAATCTTTTGCTATTTCAGAGCAAAACTATGAGAATTATTTATAAGAAAATAATATAATTTTTTAATTGAACTAAAATTTATTAAATCAAAAGAAAGTTAAAAATTAGCTTAAGTGATTCAAATTTTTAAGTCCTAAAATATGAAAATAAAATGAGAAAAGATAAATATTTAGCAAATTTTCTCTAATAAAATAATTAGATCTCAAAATTAAGTAGTTAGTAAACAAAGTTAGATTAAAAATAATAAACACTTCTTTCACTAAAAAGAGACTTCGAGGAAATTTAAACTACTACTTATGCTCTCTTACGATTTTAATTTAAAACTAAAGCAATTATATTGGGCTTTGTGTTTGGAAAAAGGGAATTTAAGAGATCTTTGATTGGGTGTGATGAATTTTATCCTCTCACTCCACACAATTTTTTTCTTTTTTTTGATGTTTTTTTCCTTCTTGTTTTTCTCTTCAAACAAAATTGCTTAGGAGTAATGAATTTTATCCTCTTACTCCTTTTTTGGGGTTGCATATATGTACCAAGGAATATTTAATTCCCATGACATATGATCTAACCAAAAATAAAAACTTGCATATGTATAGCAGGGGATAATGAATTTTATCCTCTTATCCCCGTGACATATGATCTAACAAGAAAAATTAAAACAAGAGAAGACTAAACAATATTTAGATTAAATTAAAATTAAAAGAGAGCAACTAAAGTAAATTAAAATTTCCTAAGAATCTTAAAGTTCAAAGTGGAGATAATTATAATCTAAAAATGGTTAAACTATGCACTATAAAATTGAAACTAATTAAAATAAAAGAGAAAAAGGCTAAATAAATTTCTCTAAACAAATTTACTTCATAAATTTATTTCTTAAAATAAAATCACCTAAAAATTAATTTTAACTATCTTTGATGAAATAAAAGTTTAGAAAATCAAAAATTATAAAAATTCTTATAAATAAACTCAAAATAAATTTCTGAAAAGTCACAAAAATATTAAGTAAGGGTTTATTATATTTTTTGGATTTTCTTTTTTTTCCTATTTTTTGTATTTTTTTATAAAATAAAAATAAAAAACAAAATTTTGTAATTTTTTAAGATTTTTATATTTTTTAAAAAATTTAAAGATTTTTTCATTTTTTTATATTTTTAGATAAAAATAATAAAGATGAATCCACCCTCATACTTAAAAATAAACATTGTCCCCAATGTTTATAAGTAAGTAAGAGGGGAGAAACAAGAAAAAATAAAATAAAATAAAAATTTAGAAGTTTTTTTTTTTAAAAAAAATATTAAAGATAAACAAGGGGTGTCTCCCAATAGCCCTTTTCTTTTTCCCGTCTTTAAGCTAGACGGTTCGGGTTAGGAGAAAGGAAAATAAAAATTGAAATGAACGGGTAACTCACTTAATTCTCGCTTTGGCGAAGATGCCAAAGTCGCACGCCCGGGTACTCCTCCGCTTGCCTCTTGATTTTCTGTCTTGCAGTTGACTTGAAAATTTAGATTGAAATCACCTATCCATACCTGAGGTGATTTGAATCTTTCTAGATGAGCGGCAAATGGGTCGGGGACAACATTGTATTGCAATGGCTCATTTACTACATGAAAATCATTAGTTAAAGACAAATCAAGGAGAAGCGCGTCAGAAAAATCTTCGCAAGGAGGAGGCTCTAGCGAAGTTATAGGATTAGGTATCGGTTGTTTATTTTCTAAAATTAATTTTTAACCGAAACTTTGTTTAAAATAAAAGCGTCGGAAGCATCTTGTTCAAAAATTGTCGCTCCTAAGAAGTCATAAATTGTGCATGAAGATTCATTAATAGGAGGAAAATTGGGAGGAGGAGAAATATAGTCTTCTTCTACTGCTTCCAACGAGTTCATACACCTAACAAGTTCTTGAAATAAAAGTTTTTCTTCTTCTTCGGTATAAGCAACTGCGGGGGGACATGAAGATTCATGTTCCTTATTAGCAACAGTATCTGAAGGAGAAGAATCACTAAACGTAAGAAAATTTTCATCTAAATTTTGGGGGGAAGAATCAGATTGAGATTGAGAAGATTCCCCAAAAGCTTGCGGTGCGGAAGAAGAAAAACAAAAATTTTGATGCAAATAATTATTCTCATAACTCGGGAAACCTTCCGGTTGATCTTGCGACCAAGAGAAGTTTTCATCCGAGTTGGAAGAATAATTATTTACATCAAATTTATTATTTGCATTATTACTTGAAAAATTGTTTTCATGAACATAGGAAAAATTAGAAAAAATATTTTCATAAAAATTTGAATTATCATAAAAGTGAGAAGAATTATTATCATAATTACTATCACAATGATTTGCATAAGAAAGATTTTTATAATAATTATAATGATAACAAAACTCACTTGGATGAGAACCGTGACAATAAAAACAAACACATTGACGCTTTTTTGCGGCTTTCAAAATATCAAATTGATTTTGAAGTTGGGCAATTTTGGCAACCAATTGCGATAACATTTTCTCAAATAAAGAAAATAAACACAACCATTTTCCTAATAGAAATGAATTTGAAAAAGCAAATGAAAAAGAGGATTGGGGTTAGAGAAAGAGAGTGATAAAATTAATAAAATTCGCGCTTTCAAAATATCAACAAAATGAGTCCCCGGCAACGACGACAAAAACTTGATGAAGAATTTTATAGTTTTAAAAATGTATCCAAACTATAATCTCGAAATAGGCAAATGTACCTATCGAAATATAGTATAGAAAATTGTCGTATTAAACTCGGGGCCTGTTGAGTACTTCTACTCACGCAAATTAATATTATTTTATCTAGATATAAAATAAGTAAATTAAACTATAGCTAGAAAAATTGAATAGAAAAACACACTTGATCTAGACTAACTTTGAAATAAAATGAACTTATCTTAAGGGAAAACTTCTAGATTATCCGCGTCAACCGTGGAGATTCCTAAAATACGAAAACGCCTCTCTCGAGAATACGCTCTCGACTAAACTTAGGTTGATCGATTAAGACCTCTCGGCCAGTCGAAACACCTAAGTCTGCTTTAGGAGGTGAACCCCTCTATTGGATTCTACTCCAATCCGAAAGAGTTATGTCATCCTCTCTCGAGAATTGCAATCAACTCATTTTATCCTTGAGTGATCTCCCCGTATCCGTAACCTCTCGGTCATTTAGGATACGGATCTTAGATCAGAATCAAAGCTAATAAATCAAAGATAACTCGAAACGATAAGAAAAGAGTTTGACAAAAAGAAGTAGTTTATTATATTGAAAAGCTTTTCATGATCAAGTGGAAATGAAAATATGGATACATGGAAAATAAAATAAAAAGTGCTAGAATTAAAGCTTAAACTGTGAAATTGAAAAGTACATAAACAAAATGCATAAAAAACAGGAAAATAATCTACTGAAGCTACTCCTAGATTGGCCTCCTAGCTCCCCCTAAGCTTCTGGCTCGATCTGGAATTTATAGAAATTTTTCTTGAAGGTCACGCCCTAGGTCACGCCCGTGACCTAGGGCGTGTCAGGCTCGGAACCGCCGTCTTGAAAGCCAGGGAACGTTGGAGGAGAAACCGCCAAAATCTGTTAAATGGCGGGTCACGCCCCTAGGTCCCGCCCGTGACCTGGGGCGTGTCACTTCAGTTTCTGGAAAACCGCGGGAAGCTGAAAACGACGGGAGTAAATTCTGGCAGTTCCTGAAGTGTCACGCCCCTAGGTCACGCCCGTGACCTAGGGCGTGTACTGACCGGGTCAGCAAACGACTGGAAACGGCGCATTCTGGCATCAATTCAGCAGTTTCGGGTTAGTCACGCCCTAGGTCACGCCCGTGACAGGGGGGCGTGTACTTGGGAAATGTTCCAGAATTGCCCCGGGAAGATTTCTGGAGAAAATTATTTTCTTGAACTAGACATGCCCGTGTTCACACCCTGGTCATGCCCTTGTCCTTGGGGCGTGTACTTGTGAAATTCTGCAGATTTGTAGAGGACGTCGTCCTCTTTCCGTTAACTGGTTGCACGTCCCGTAACTCTTCCTGGTTTGAAAGTTATGGCCATTTGAATTTCAGCTATCCGTGACCAAAAATGTTAATTTTCTCAAAATGTTTTCAGATCTTTGCCATGGACTTGAAAATGATATTTGGAGCCCATATTGACCTGAAATATAAAAATAAACGAATTATTATATATATTAATATAAATCCAAATAAATTATACTATTTATTTATAAAAAAACTAAACTAAAATAACTATATAAATTAACTTATCACCTTTCCAAATAGACCTGCAACCTGGACAAGAAGCATCAGCATATATGCGCACGAGCAGTGGCACACGACCAGTGGTTGTGCGCACTATGGCCAGTGCTCGTGCGATTACCGAGACAGGATTAGGAAAAAGGGAATGTAATGCGCACGATCAGTGGCGCACGACCAGTGGTCGTGCGCGCAATAAGTCCAGTGGTCGTGCGCAGTATTCCTACAACGTCGGTGTCTCCCGAGCGGTTCCGGAGCACGCACACGACCCCTGTACCAGCAGAAGGGGCAGATAGGTCACCAGAACGTGCACACCACATCCCCGAGATAGGGCTAAAAAATAACAACAAAATAGAAACACAGAAAGCACACAGAAACGGTCCTACAGTGCACTTAATCGTGAAATAGGTACATAAGCACAAATACACAATAAAGGCTCTCAAGTGTACTGCTAAGACGATAAAACTAGCCCAGATGAGTCCAAAAATCAGTGTAAAATGTGGACTCATCACACCCCCAGACTTAACCATTTGCACGTCCCGAGCAAATCATTACTCCGTGGACTAGAAGATAGCTAACTGGCTCAGAAATTTAAAAAAGAAGTAAGACGAGAAATCAAATATATCATGGGTATAGAAGATATAATAGAAAAACTTTTTAATTATACAATGTAGTTTAAACTATTCGACAGACGTAAATAAATATTGTAATTGCTCAAAATTAGAATTCTGGAGAATCTTGCGATCGTGTGTAGGAAGAAAGTAGGCAGGCCACTAAGGTGAGCATTGCCAAAGTTCGGGACTCAGGATCACCTCCAAAGGAATCCACCAATGTCGGGGACCATACGGTTGCACGTTCACACTCTCTCCACGACGCGGGTTAGACTCAAGCGTGAATCAGTAGGACTTGTAGGAGGAAATGGGGCTTAAGCGACGGCTTGGTAGTCAAAGATAAACATGAAGGCTCTATGCAACCAATGCGAGCGAATACAATCCAAACCAAAACAGCCACTTAAAATAGAATGGGGCACACGCCCCCAGACTTAGCTTGAAATCCGCGTGTGAACACGGCTGAACCCGACCAAAATCAATAAAGAGGTTGGGGATCGAAATCTCAAAACAATTCTTCCATATTTTTCTCTCTTTTGCGCGAATCAGCTTTTTATTTTCGTAAATTTTGTTTTCTTTTCTGCGCTAGCAATCCCCAAACGGAGCAATCAACACATGAATAAATTCAGCACCCCCAAAAATGATGTCCACTTATCACAACCTCGGCAAAACAGTAAATACAAATCAGCTCAAGCATTTGATTGCGATGGTGGGTTTAGCTTCATGCCTTGGTGAAAGTGAGTGGAGCTGGATCAAAGGAAGGGTAGGCACAAATTTGGCATGCAACGGTTAACAGGTAGGAAAGGCGAAACAAGGCTCAAACTAGCCAAAATGAAGGCCTACGTCATGCTCACGCTTGACCAACCGTGCACCAATGCTTCGAGAGTAGCTTAGGGCAAGTTCTTAGCCACCGAGAAAGATGATCCTTCCTCCCAACTCGAGCAATACGAGTGTAGTGGCGGCTACACACATTCCTACATTATCGTTCGATTATCCCAGATTCAGATTTTGAGCAGTACAAACAATATTTACGTGTGCAGAAAAAAAATATACGAGCATAAAGAAAAATTAATTCTATCCTAACTATACACAAACCATGAGTATTCGATTAGGAGCACTGCATGAGTTTCGAACTACGCAATCCTGAAATCCTAAGCCAGTACCACTATTTTAAAGTTTACACAAAAGCAATAAATTTGACTCGGGTTGTGCACGTGGGTAAGAGCGCACTCGTGTGGGTGATTCAGTGTGTGCAACATAAAGCAAGAAATAAGTAAACAAGAAACTGGTATGCAACAGAAAGTGTGGTGAAGTGACCACATGCATGCTCTCCCCCCCCCCCAGACTTAAAGTCAACAACTAGTAAAAATCAGCGAGTCATATTTGATAAATAGCTAGGGTAGGAAGTACCTATGCTCAAAATTGAGCATACCAGTCGTGCAATGAGATGTCCAAGTGCGGCCAAGTTACCGCGCCTCAAATGTTCCTGCACCTGCGATTGAAGTATGCCAACCAAACAAAATATGGAAACATAAATAGATGAATATATAAAAAGAAATCAAAACAGAGCATAGGACCAAACGGTCCAACTTGGGTTGTCTCCCGAAAGCCTTTTTGTTTACCGTCCTTAAGGTGGACCAAATACCTGTATTAGCAGTTCAAATAGAATATCGATACATAAAAAAAAAAAGAAAAGACAACAGTCGGCTCCCAGATGGGCGCTCACAAAAATATAGTAGATGTCTTGCTCAGAAAATATAAACAATAGAAAAGAAACAGAAGGCGTGGTAGACTAGCTCTGTGGTGAGCTCCACTCACTCCCCCTCACTATCACTAGCATGAATCTCGATGGGCGACGGACATGGACCAGGTGCTGATGGGGCGACATTAGTGGGCGGTGGTTGAATGTTCATCCCGCCTCGCACTACTTGCTGATAAATAAAATCCTGCATCCAAAACTGGGAAGCTTCCAGATCAGCAAGGCGCTCAGACAAATATAGGATGCCCCGCTCTTGAGCTGAGCTGAACTGGCGGCTAGATTGCCACTCATGCTTTATGGGAGGCCTCAGTTGTTGTTGACTCTGCTGCGGTGGCACTCCTGCACTCCGCCTACCCATACCGGAAGATTCACCTGGCTCTCCTTCATCTTCCCCATCATCTCTACCCGCAGGCGCATCACCAGGCATGCAGACAATAAACTTCCGGCCACCTTTTCTCCCAACCACACGTAGCAAATGACAACTCACCAGGTTGGCCCTGGAGATCATGGATGGGGCAGTGACCTGCACCATCGGAGGTAGCTGGCTCCAAACTCCCAAACTTTTGGCAATGCGGGTAATGCAGTAAGCACCCCCGATCGCGGCCGCGAGACCATAAGTCGCTTCGTGGTGGAAGAAATAGGCCAGCATATACCCCAAATGGAGGGGGTACTGCTGCTGCATGCTAAATAAGGAGATCAAATCCTGCCACCCCACTACATTCTTGATCGGGGCCCTAGCGGTGAGTGAGTGACTAAGCAAATGCTACATAAACCTGAGAGCGGGGGAGACAATCTTTGTTGACTTGGCACGGCGGGCTACGTACTCCTCGTGCCCTCCGGTCAGAGAATGCCAAGCGGACCGCGGAGTCACACCCTCTGGAAAATCAATGCACAATACGGGGAAATTAATCTGGGATGCCTCTGCCTCAGAATAGACGCCTGCATGAATGGCAAGCTTGGGCAGTGTGACAGTGAAGACATTTCCCATCATCCGAAAGGAACAAGTGGGGAGATAGTGGTTGTCCGCCATTGTCTCCCAAGTGAATGTGGAAAGGAATTCCAATGTCAATTCCCGGAAGCCAAGCTCGTCGCACTCGAATAACTTGCTCCAAAAATCGAAAGAGTAGAGAATGAGCACGGCCTCTGCTAATGCACCGTCATCCCCAATGGAACGCAGCTCGTTCCAGTCAACAAGCCGCTGAGAGAGGAATGGCTTGTCCTTCAAGGAATTATAGCGTTGAGTATGCTCTGCCTTAGCAAAGGCTCCCATTCTTCCCAAAATCTGCGCAGGGGTTGCTGAAGCACGACCGGATCTTTGATAGGCCTTTACTATAGGGCGGCGTCTAGGCTCCATTATAGCAAAGTGAGAAAGAGAGATATGAAGTTGAGGGATCCTACAGGAGGAGAGAGAGCCGAACCACCGGAGAGGAATCGGAAGAAGATGAGCGCCGACAACGCACGCGCAGCGGACCAAGTGGGAGATTAGGGCGCACGCATAGTGGACAGCGGCTGGAAATAAAAATAAAAAGAAACCGGGCATGCGCACGACCAGTGGTCGTGCGATTATAAGTAGTGCGCACGACCAATGGTCCTGCGCAGTGAAATTTTTCACACGCCTGAGTTTTCAGTCTATTTCACACTGCTGACCACGTGGTGCAACAGAGAGCTAAACACACAGCTGGGCTACCACACCCAAATAATGAAATACAAACAAAAATTTAACAAAAGAAACACTATCCTAGATAACTGTTGGGTTTATTGTCTCCCAACTGGACTTATTCAAAATCTGAGCATTTCCTAACTGATGGGCGAATGAAACTGGAAATGCTCAGGTAGAGGTTCATGGTCGCACTGCGGTAGCGGGTACCGCAACGAAGATAGAACATAAGCCCCAATACCTGTATACGTATACCTATCGGAAGTGTCAGGCATGGGCAGAAAGTAACTTGGGAAGCTCATCGGCTCCAACTCCATCTGCATCTGGTTACAATAAGTCCTACGCCGCATTATAGGCCCTTGTACTGATTGGGCCAATTCCACAATGTGGTCCTGCATGGAAGTAGACACGAGAGCAGGGTGAAGAAATAAACTAGAAGAATAACATAAACGGACCTCGATCTTGGGGATGATCCCGGAGTCATCCCCCGTCGGCGGAATTGTGGGTGCTTTTAAACAGCTGTCTAAGCTAGTGCAGGAATGTTCTGAAGCTGCATCTGCCTCGCCCATGCCTCGGGCATCCTCACATGGGGTGGAGGTTGCAACCTCTGCCACAGAGTTGTCCTCCTCGACTGGATCTAACAGAACGCGGGAAATGCTAATTTCCACCTGTGATTCAATCTCAACAGCACTGTCAGAAGAAGAAAGAATGCTATGCAAAGAAGAAGGTAAAGGCACGAAGCTCGGTAGGACGTTGAGCACTGGCTCTTCACAACTAAAAGATTCTATGCTAGGTGAAGTATGCACTTCAGGAGTATAAACAGCAGTGTCGGAATGGGGATAAGCACATGTATCGGTGCACATACCTAGGATGTCTTCTCCATAACATAGAGATGGAAATGGTACATACCCCGATACAGAAGGGATGCTGCCCAAGGTTGAAGTGGAGATAATCCGAAAATCCGGCTCGTCATCCACTGCTAGCTCAGCTAGGTACGCGGCGCAATCCTTCAATACATGATCCCAGCTTCGACAAAAAAGGCATTGCTTAGCCGGCTTTGGCGGTGCAACGGGTGCTGAAGCCGAATAAAAGTAGTGCGGCAATGGCTCTGCAGGTCGGTAGCTAACCGGCTTATGTCGACGATATGTCGATTCATGAATTTCCTGGCTACTATACTTCTGAGGGCATCTGTCGCTAGCATGAGAGATGTCTCCACAATGACGGCAATTGATATTGAAATTGGCCCACATTGCAGCGATTTCAAATATAAGGGATACAACTACTTGGCATAGATTCTGCGAATAAAACTAACAATTCCATCTGACGGAATAACAACACAAGAGAAAAGGGACCAAAAACAACAAAACAACTCGTATAACGAAATTCTCAGTCATTCGGAGTCGCTCTACAGTTGCATTCCCCAGCAACGGCGCCAAAAACTTGATGCGTGTAAATCGGCAAGTGCACCGGTCGCACAAGTAATAAAGTTTTGGAAATAAATCCTCGAGTGTCGGTCTCTTGAGGAATGCAATTAGCGTAGAGCGGCAACAGTACTGAGAATATCGTTATGAGAGTTATAAATAGAACAAAAAGAAAATAGAGGACTTGAGAGAATGTGGATGTTTGATCTACTGAACTAGTAAAAGCTATGCGGGTCGAAGGCCCCGCTTCGCAAGGTGGAGTGGGTTTATCGGCCGCGATGCCGAACTTCAGTTGGGCGAGTGGAAGGGAAGCTAATGGATTGAAGTGTTCTTGTGTGGAGTGCAATTGGACAAGACACGGGAATGAAGTGGATGTGGGGTGAGCGAGGCACATTCACAGACAATACTCACAAGCAGAAGAAAATACTAACATTCCATTAGCTATAAAATAAACTTGATGTTCATGGATGGAAATGTTCATTACACTGCTCAAAATATTCATACTACAGAGGAAGGGGAAGAGGAGTAAACCAAAAGAGAGTGAAGATCCGCCGCGGGTCGTGGCCGGAGTAGCGAGTTGTCAATCCGCTTCCGGGCTCAGTCCAAGGAGGTTTCCGGTACCAACGAGCTGTCACCTTGAAGGCCTTTAAGTCCGTTCTCTAGGTTATCTACTTCACCAACTCCGCGGGAAAGCGTGGAGTTGAAATCATCAATGGCCAAGGGCTTCGCCGGAGAGTTGAAAAGCTTCGGAGTAGTTGGCAATGGCTTCCCGACGAAGGTGGAGGTGATGGAGCAGCTGGAGAAGTGAAATGGCGATTCCCGCGCACTCTCCGATCGCAGCAAATGACAGGCGTTGACCTAAATCGCGGAGCAGGGCCTTAAATACAGAGGTAGCAGAAGCAGTGCGCACGATTAGTGGCGCACGACCAGTGGTCGTGCGCACTGTAGGTCAATGATCGCCCGACTTTTCCAAATAGACCTACAACCTGGACAAGAAGCATCAGCATATATGCGCACGAGCAGTGGCGCACGACCAGTGGTCGTGCGCACTATGGCCAGTGCTCGTGCGATTACCGAGACGGGATTAGGAAAAATGGAATGTAATGCGCACGATCAGTGGCGCACGACTAGTGGTCGTGCGCAATAAGTCCAGTGGTCGTGCGCAATATTCCTACAACATCAGTGTCTCCCAAGCGGTTCCGGAGCACGCACACGACCGCTGTACCAGCAGAAGGGGCAGATAGGCCACCAAAACGTGCACACCACATCCCCGAGATAGGGCTAAAGAATAACAACAAAATAGAAACACAGAATGCACACAGAAACGGGCCTACAATGCACTTAATCGTGAAATAGGTACATAAGCACAAATAAGCAATAAAGGCTCTCAAGTGTAGTGCTAAGACGATAAAACTAGTCCAGATGAGTCCAAAAATCAGTGTAAAATGTGGACTCATCAGTGATATTCATCAGTTGATAGATGAATATAGAGATTTATTGTAGGTACTTAAGAAGAGCAAAAATCTGGTCAAAACACTGACTAAGGAAATTGCTAATCTTAAATTGGTTGCTGCTGACTCAGACAAGTTGTTTGATCAGAAACTGAATGAGATTGCCAGATTGAAGAACATAATTGTTATTCAAATGGGCACAATCAATTTCAAGAATGATCAAATTAGAAATCTGGAGGTTAGACTTCAGAAGGAGAAAGATATTGTAGCAAGTTTATCTAAACCTAAGTCTGTGTTACCCTTGATAGATGAGTTTGTACCTCAAAAGGGTAAGGCTGGGTTACGATTTAAGAAAACTACCTGAACTGCTAAGTCCAAATCTAAGGGCAAAGCCCCAGCCCTTAACCAGAAGCCTACTGTAGATAAAACAGTTAGGGTTGTACCTAAACAAAGGTACAACAGGTTTGAGTGCTGGTGTTGTGGCAAGGTAGGCCACTTTGCCTTAGAATGTTGGTACAATTCCAGTACCAAGGAGAGTAGCAAACTGCCTGCTAGAAGAGCTACAGGTAGTTTTGTTAAAAGTCAGACTAACATGCACCAAGGACCCAAAACTTATCTGGGTTCTAAGGTTAAGTAATCTGTTTTGCAGGTGAGTCCAAATGGCCATGCCCCTATATGGTACTTGGACAGTGGATGTTCCAAGCACATGATTGGAACTAGGGGGTTGCTGAAGGACTATACACCTATCAAGGATGGTCCTAAAGTTACCTTTGGTGGTTCTGAAATAGGAATCATCAAAGGATTTGTTAATATTTCTAGTAACCTGATTACAGTTACTCAAGTGGCTTATGTAAAAGGTTTGAAACATAACCTCATTAGCATAAGTCAGCTGAGTGATTTAGGATATGTCATCTCATTTGTCAAGAATTGTTGTCATATCAAAAGGTCAAGTGATCAAAAGATCATTTTGACAGGATATAGGAAGAGAAATGTCTATTGTCTAGACTTTGTGTGTGAGAACAATGATTCTCCTATTTGTCTTGTAGCTGATGAGAGAGTCTCACATTGTGTTAAATGGAACAAGAGGCTGGCTCATCTTAACTATAAGACAATTGGCCAACTCTTTAGCAAAGAGTTAGTGAGGAATGGTCCTCAAGTTATGTGTATAAAGGATGGAATATGCTCAGCTTGTCAAAAAGGCAAGCAGACCAAATCCACCTTTCATAGCCTTGAGAACAAGGATTCTGTGAGGTGTCTATACCTCTTACATATGGATCTTTTTGGTCCTATGGCAGTTCACAGTCTAGGTAGGAAGGTCTACACATTTGTGATAGTAGATGACTATTCAAGATATTCCTGGGTGTTCTTCCTAAGATAAAAATCTGAAATCCCAAGTATCTTATATAATTTTGTTAAACAAATTCAGAATGAATTGGACAGTATAGTGGTCAAAATCAGAAGTGACCATGACACTAAATTTCAGTCTGAAAGTATGACAAAACTGTGTGAAGAATTTGGAATTTTTCAGGAATATTCCTCCCCAAGAACACCTCAGCAAAATGGTATTGCTGAAAGGAAGAATAGAACATTGATAGAGGCTGGTAGAACCCTATTGAGTGACACTTCTCTCCCAGAATATTTCTGGGCTGAGGCAGTAAATACTGCTTGTCATGTGATCAATAGGGCTACTATCACCAAGAGCAACAAGAAGACCCCCTATGAGATTGTGAAGGGCAGAAAACCAAATTTATCCTATTTCAGGATCTTTGGGTGCAAGTGCTATATACTTAACAATAGAAAGTCTTATCTAACCAAGTTTGCTGCCAAATCCCAAGAGGGGATCTTTTTTGGGTACAACAATAATAGTAAGGCTTATAGGGTCTACAACTTGATTACTCAAGTTGTAGAAGAGTCTGTACTTGTAGTCTTTGATGAAACAAGACTCATTAACTGTGAATTGCCAAGAAGTGTTTGCAGCTCTACAGTTGTAACTGAGAAGATGGACAAGCTTACCATTACAGAAGGTTCTACTGCAAGTCAGCAAGTGGAAGATGGTGGCTGCTGTCCAGGGGGAGTACAAGATACTCCTGATGCTGAAGAAGACTAAGAGGTGCAGCATATTGAAGAAGCTGAAGGTGTACAACCTGAAGACAGGCTGCCTCCAGCAAATAGGCACCTAAAGGATCATCCAGCCAATCAAATAATTGGAGATCCCAAACAAGGAGTGCAAACAAGAAGCAGGAATCTGAGTACAGTTCTTTACTCCAGCTTCCTCTCACAAGTAGAACAAAAGAAGTTTGAAGAAGCAGTTCTAGACTCTCATTGGATTGATGTCATGCAAGAGGAGCTAAATCAATTCAAAAGATGCAAGGTCTGGAAGCTAGTTCCTAAACCAAAGGACCACAACATTATTGGAACTAAGTGGATCTTTAGGAACAAATTTGATGAAAATGGAATCATTATAAAGAATAAAGCTACGTTGGTTGCAAAAGGATATAGGGAGGAAGAAGGTATTGATTTTGATCAAACCTTTGCTCCAGTAGCAAGACTGGAAGCAATAAGGATGTTTCTTGCCTACGCAACATATCAAGGGTTCAAGGTATATCAAATGGATGTTAAGCCAGCTTTTCTGAATGGAAATCTGAAGGAAGAAGTCTATGTAGAGCAGCCATCAGGTTTTGTTGATTCCCTTAAACCTAATTATGTTTATAGACTTAGGAAAGCTTTTATGGGTTAAAACAAGCCCCAAGGGCTTGGTATGAAACTCTGTCTAGTTTCCTCATTGAGAACAAATTCTCAAGGGGGAAAATAAACAAGACTCTATTCCTTAGGGAATCTAAAGGCAAGATTATCTTAGTCCAAATATAAGTAGATGACATAATATTTGGGTATACAGAAAGTAGTCTTTGCATAAAGTTTGCAAAACTTATGCAAGGAAAATTTGAAATGAGCAGTATGGGGGAAGTTAAGTTCTTCTTGGGTCTCCAAGTTAGACAGACTGAAGATAACATGTTCATATGCCAGTGTAAGTTCACCCTACAGTTGATAAAGAAGTATGGTATGGAATCATCCACTATCATGAAAACTCCTATGGGGTCAAGCATGTCTCTAAGCAAAGATGATGCAGGGAAACCTGTAGATGAAACTTTGTATAGAGGGATAGTTGGCTCCCTACTGTATTTAACTGCCAGTAGATCAGATATCATGTATGCTACATGTGTCTGTGCTAGGTACCAAGCATGCCCTAAAGAATCTCATCTGATTGAAGTCAAAAGGATTTTGAGATATCTTAAGGGCACACCTTATCTAGGCCTTTGGTACCCTAGGAATGGAGATTTTGTACTGACAGGTTATTCAGATGCAGATTTTGCAGGCTGCAAGGAATATAGGAAGAGTACTACAGGAACCTGTCAATTTCTAGGTGGAAGGCTGGTGTCTTGGAGCAGTAAGAAGCAGACCAGTGTGGCTATCTCCACAGCTGAGTTAGAATATGTTGCTGCAAGAAGTTGCTGTGCACAACTATTATGGATACAACATCAACTAGAAGATTATGGTATTCAAGTAAGTAGAACACCTTTGTTTTGTGATTCTACTAGTGCAATTTCTATATATAATAATCCTGTCTCACATAGTAGGACTAAGTACATAGAAATTAGATATCATTTTCTTAGAGAACATGTAGAAAAAGAAGATATTTCCCTAGAATATGTTAAAACAGATAATCAGATAGCTGATATGTTTACTAAGCCCCTAGATGAAACCAAATTCAATAATTTTAAAATTGAATTAGGTATGTTAAACTTAGAATAGTTTAAAAAAATTGGCTAAGTAAAATAGTGTCGACACACAGAGTTGTCTGTGTCGACACATAGAATTGGTGTCAACATTTCAGAGAAATGGTGTCGACATATCTAGAGAGTCTGTGTCGACACTTCAGAGAATTAGCGTCGACACATCCAGAGTATGTGTCGACACATCCAGGGTGTTGTCGACACTTAGGATTAACACAGAATTCGTCGAGTAGAGTTTCGACTAATCGTCGAGCTGAGATGTATAAGTGTCGACACATATATTTTGTCAACTATATTTGTGTCGACACATAGTTGTCGAGACATTAGGAGTAAGTGTTGACACTTTTCAACAGTGTCGACACATTTCAAGTATTTTGACGCACCTTTTCACCTTCGATCTTAGAAAGGTATAAATAGGTCATCACCATTGTTTGTCGACACGCTCTCCATAGTTTTGAGACCAAACTTGTGTGCCGACATCTCTCTTCTCTAAATTCAAAATTTCTCCAAACCCTAATGACGCCCAAGCTAGAAGAGAACATCAATGAAGGTTATGAGCTCGTGCCACATGCCTTTGACGACACAGAACCAGAAATACAAGGTGTTGTAACCCTAGTTGCAGAGACTAGGTTAGAGTATCTTGTTTCAGAACCAATCAAGATTTGGAAGAAGGAAGTACTTGAATTCTTCAGTGCAGCGACACTTGATGAAACTGGACTCAAGATTAAGTCCACAGTCCATGGGGCAAAGGTGAAAGTCACCCAGAAAGGTCTAAGAAAAGTTCTACATCTACCTAGAACTAAAGAAGAAGAAGATGTACCAGCATCAAAGACAAGGGAGGCACTGCAATGGTGTCGATTAGATTCAAGCATGAAAATTGGATAATTTTTTTAATAGAAAAGGGATGAACATGCAGGGCAAGTTCTTGTCTGAAATAGTAGGCAAGGTAATTCTGAGCAATCCAGGTGGGCATGATAGAATATCAGCTCACATGTTCAGTTTGATGACAAGGATTATTTTCAAACTCAAGACTGATTGGTCAGCATAATGTTTGACAAGATAAAGGAAAGTCTGAAGAAGCCCAATCTGGGTAGGATTATGAGTTTATACTTATCTTGAGTTATTCCTGAAGTCATGAACCAAGCTGCAGGTTCTAAGATAAAACATATGAGGAGAATGGATGTAAGAATTATCTCATGGTGGGATAGAGTATTGACAAAGGAAATGCCTACTCCTGAGAAGGAAACACCTCAGAAGAAGAAGAAGAAGATAGCCATTGTGGCTCCTAAATCCTCAAGTAGCTCAGAGGAGCAAGTAATTTTTAGTTCTGATGATGGAGAAGCTGGAAATACTGGACAGTCTCCAGCAAGAAATGAAGATGCACAGAGGCAGGGGGAGCTACCAACTGCTAGCCCTATTCATCTGGATCCACTTCAGGGGGAGCCTCTACATGTGGAAGAGTCCACTCACTTGGATAGTGAACTGGCTACCCAAACCATTCTTGAGGTAATTAATGAAGTTAATCAAAATATTTATAATATTGAGGATGAAGTATTGACTGAATCATTACTTGATGTTGATCAGCAAACTCAGATACCTACTCCACCACAAGATATTGTTATGGAAAACACATCTGTTGCTGATAATGCTCCTGAGATCAGAGATTCTCCAGTCCCTACTCAATAGGATTTTACTCTAAAAGAGCTATTCCCTGATCTATTACAAACTGTTTTTGATGGAGAGAAAGCAACCTTTGAGGGGGAGCAGGTAGATCTTCAGGGGGAGCATGTTAGGTCTTAGGAGGAGACAACAAGAAAAGAGACTGAGGAGCAAAGGAATGCTGAGGAACTGCAAAGGACTGAGAAGGACTTGCATCCTAGTCCTAAGGATAGAGTAGACATTGCAAGTATTTCTGCTTCAGAAGATGAAGAGGCTGCTAGAGCCAAGAAAAGAAAGCTACAGGTCTTCAAAAGGAGTCAAAGCTACAAAAAGGCTCTGCAAACAATTCCTCCACAGCCTGCCCTAATAATTGATTATAGTTCTATGTTGGTGGCATTGAAAATAAAACTGGATGAGCAAAGAAAGGCTATGAAAACTTATATGGATGAGCACCATAAGGAGTTACAATTTTCCTTAGCTCAAGACATAAAGTCCATAAGATTTGAAGTGAATCAACATAAAAAGGAAATGATTGACTGCTTTCATAAAAGAGGCAATGCAGTGGTATATCTGGCTACTCATTAAGAGCAGATAAAGACACATGTTGATGACATGACAGTAAAACAAGGATATGTTCTTGAGAATCAGATTAGAATGAATGAAAATTTAACTGAATCACATAATGTGATAGTAATTGAAATGAAAAATCTAGCTACTGCACAGACTGCAGAAAGTACTACTGCCAAGGAAGAGTTTGACTAGCACTTACAAGAGAGCCAAACTGCTGTTAAAACCGCCATTGAAGATTCTCAAAAGGCTATCACTGAAAAGCTCGAAAGGTTAAAACCTTTTTATAAAGATGGAGTTAACTATTTGATTGCTCAAATCAGATTTCAGAAGGATGATCTTAGGGATCATATAGAAAGAGAAGTCATAAAGGGGGAGAGGGTATTAGTCAAAGCAGGCTCTGATCATGCCAAATGGATTTCAAACAGCATTAGAGCTACCCTTAGATATCCACCTTTGTGTGATGATGATAATGTAGTAGAATGTGGGATAAATCCTGCATATTTTGGAGGAGAACAAGCTGAAGTAGCTCAAATGATCTACCCTCCTGCAGATTTTGAGATGATACATCAGGAGGTAGAATCTATATATAGCCCTCCTGAGGGGAATCAGAATATTATTTTTGAGAAAGTTGTACAGCCTGTACTAGAGGCAGTATTAAAGGAGCAAGAAGCTCAATTATCTAAGAAGAGGTTCAGAGAACAGGCTGAATTAAGGCCAGATTTTGAACAATGGAGCCCAACTTCCAGGAATATCATATTGACTGCTTGGAAGGATGCAAAGGATAATATCTTAGAAAGGGGCAAATGGTATTCTGAGCAGGAGTGGAGAAAGCATGAAGCTAGGCAATAGGCCATAGTTCAATACAGAAGAAAGGCTAAACTAGGGAAGCTACCTCCTAATGCACCGGAGCCTAGCAAGTATTTCCCTAAGCCTTATCATGACTTTGAGAGACAGAAGATAAGGGCTGAAGAACAGAAGAAGAAAGATCTTAAAGGAAAGAAGCCTGCTGATGACAATGATGCTCCAGTTCAAGCCAAGATTCAAGCTGGAAAGGGCATTGTAATCAAGGAGCCAGAGAAGCCATAGAATAGAATTTTCTTAAGTTTATAACTCTGTAATCTTTTGCATTAAAATCTATGTAAACTTTTGATTAATGAAAACTATTGGAAGTTATAACAAAACTATGTTTAATGTTCAATCTATTACATTGTTATTCTGTGATGATTGTTTATACATGTTTTGTTTAGTATTTACCCTGTCATTTAATACTGTTATACATCATATTGAGTATTTGTTATGTATGGTGTATATCATTGACTAAGGGTTATGACTTCTCCAAATAGGGGGAGATTGTTAGGTACACTAGAAAATATGTACCAGATTTGAAGAAGCCTCACCCTACTCAATGATATACATCAAGGTGTATTTGATGTGCTTTGAGTTTATATGTGCAGGTTAAGTAATTGCAGAAAAATGCAGAAAAGTTTCTAAGTCCATGTGTCGACACCTAGAAGAAAAGTATAGACACTTAAGATGGCTTGTGTCGACACCTAGAGAAGCTCTGTCGACACTAGGAGTAATTGTGTCGACACCAAGAAAGGCAGAGTCGACACCAGAAGAAAAGTGTCGACACATACAGGCAGTGTCGACACACTGTGAAGAATTATCAACATAAGCTATGTCGACACTTAGAGGCAGTGTCGACACCCAGAGAAGCTTAGTCAAAATCAAATGTGTTGACACCAAGAATCTGTGTCGACACTCAGCAAGCTTCACCAAAGTTAAAGTAAAAGAAGGCAAGTGTCGACACAAAGGAGATGTGTCGACACTCAGCAAGTTTCAACACAAGAAGGCATGTGACGACACAAAGGAGATGTGTCGACACACAGCAGAATTCAGCTAAGTGTTAAAGAAGAAGTACTTGTGTCGACACACCCAATCAGTGTCGACACATTCAACAGAAGGCTTGTGTCGACACACAGAATCAGTGTCGACACATTCTGAAGAAGCAGTGTCAAGAAGCTGTTTTAACAACACAAGGAGTTGTGTCGACACCACCAAGGCTAGTGTCGACACTTAGTTCACTTATGTCGACACATGGTCTATTTGTGACGACACATAATGACTATCTATCTCGACACTTTTAGACAGTGATAGTGATTTCAAGAAGTGACTGGATGACTTGATAACTGTCATTTCTACCAGTCAAATACAACTGTCAGAGATGTCAGAAGTTTGTTAGAAACCAGATCAGCCGGTTACCTTGGAGAAAGACTATATAAAGGCCTTTCTCCTTCAACAGAAAAGAATCTATTAAGAATCAATCAACAGATTATTCATTGAAGATCAATAACCGATTGAAGATCTACACAGAGATCTAATAACACAAAAGAAGAAGACATTCGATAGAAGATCTAAGAAGTTGGAGAGAGAGAGCTCCATCTAAGAAGAGCAGCTGTTGAACCAGGCTGGTAAGTAAGATTCAGATTGAGATCTGAATCTCCAGACAGAAGTTGATTGAAGATCGTCTTCATTGGAGATTCAACCCTACTGAGTTCTAATTCAAGAAGCTTTGAAGAAAGCTAAGGGAGGTTGATCTCTGCCAAGTTCTTCCAAGAACTCATCAAGAAGTCAGTCAACTCATCTCTCTCTATCATAGTTGTGGTTATTTACTTTCTAAACTTTATTTTCTGTAGGATCCTAAGGGATCTGAGTTGTAAGCCTAAATCTATAAAGGCTGAGGTAGGGCTTTTGAGCCTGAGTGTAGGAGAATCAAATCTCTAAGTGTAGGCCTTGTTGAAGGCTGAGGTAGGGCTGTTTAGCCTGAGTGTAGGTCTTGTTGAAGACTGAGTGGTAGGGCTTTGTGCCTGAGTTGTAGGAGTGGGGTCACTTTGAGTTGTAGGAACCTGTTTGGGGTTCTGAGCTGTAGGATCTGAGATCTGAGGAGTAGTGGAGAAGTTAGGCCAAATCTAGTACCCTACTAGATAGGCGAAGGGGGAAAGTGGATGTACCCAGACCTTGGGGAACCACTATAAAAATCTGTGTGCACTTGATTGGCCCGCGAACAGACTCTTACTGTGGTTGGTTCGGTGAGTCGATCGCCGCGGGCTTGCTAGGGTAGGCAAGTGCACCTATCGCAAGTAGTACTCGATATTCGGGAGAATACTGAGGTCGTATTATTCCCGGGAACGGGTTGATTACCCCTACTCCTCCGAAAACACTATTATTTTACCGAAATAGAAGTTGAGGGTTTTAAGTAAAATAGGAACGAAAATAGATTTTAAGAAAGTAGTCGATGAAGAGATAACTCCCGGTATCGAATTGTGTTAGGATTAAAAATAGATTTGAATAACTAGATATCTAAAGTTTCAATTTAATTAATGCGGAAACTTGGCCGTGGAGGTTCAAAATAATGAGCTCACCTATCTCTAGGAATATCGCTCACCTAGACATTAAGGCTATTCGACCGGGCTCTCGTCCGACGAAGGATTCCCCTTAATGCCCGCAGTACGCTAAGAACCCCGCTATTGGGTGGGGAACCCGATTCGGTAGAGTTAGCGCGCCTCCTCTCTCGAGGGTTAGTGCGGAACTCTAATTACCCAGGGGTGATCTGTCCATATGTACGGCCTCTCGGCTAGCTAGTGTATGGATAACGGAAATAGATCCCACACATCGATATGTGGGTCTACGCGTCGTTAACCCGGGGTAAACCTTAAGTTTTTAATTAAATTGAAAAATTAGACATTTGGTTATTTAAAACATTTTAGATCCCAAAGCTCTTCGATACCGAGGGCTAAAAGAAATTAGCCACTCATCGGAATGGGGATAGCTTATATGTTTAGTTATGCGAGCGTCCTAAACTATTCGCTGAAAGGTTATAAAGAAAATAAGAAGAAAAGCAAAATAACCTAATTTTAGAAAAGTTGTTAC
Source organism: Platanthera guangdongensis (assembly GCA_039583875.1). Classification (NCBI taxonomy): domain Eukaryota; kingdom Viridiplantae; phylum Streptophyta; class Magnoliopsida; order Asparagales; family Orchidaceae; genus Platanthera; species Platanthera guangdongensis. Next base: position 27,389,144 of record CM077165.1, on the reverse strand, counting down.
AAATAAACACACCCGCACTCATTCAAACATATAAAAGGAAGAAATAAAACTAATTTACACATAAAAGAAAATTGCATAATTGACATTTGCAGGTCGCACTCAAACGAGTGGGGGCGAGAAATAAAAGCTGAAAAGTGCATAATTGAAATTTGCAAGTCCCACTCAAACGAGTGGGGGCGGAAAATAAAAGCTGAAAATTGCAAGTCCTACTCAAACGAGTAGGACTGAAATGAAAGCGAGTCCTACTCAAACGAGTAGGAGAAAATAAATGCGATTACAGGGCTTTCTTAAATATTTACATCAAAATACAGTCCGACCATTCAACTCCTAGCGAGTAGGCGGAAAATCAAATCCAGCCATTTAACTCAAGTGAGTAGGCGGAAAAAATAAAGATTGAAAATTACAAGTCCTACTCAACGAGTAGGACTGAAAATACAGACCGGCCATTTAACTCAAGTGAGTAGGCGGAAAAATAAAAAAAGAAAACACTTGCTTGAATGAAATCCAGCCAATTAACTCAAATGAGTAGGCGGAAAAATAAAACAACACACGCACTCTACTTGAATAAAATCCAGCCAATTAACTCAAGTGAGTAGGCGGAAAAATAAAAACAACACACGCACTCTACTTAAATAAACACACACACACACTTGCATAATTTAACTTAGGAGCTGAAAAATATCTCATACACGCACACACTCGTGCTAAAATAATTGCAAAAATCAAAGTTATCGAAAAATAAAAATGACTGCATTTCTACCGCTGGAATGCAGTAGAAATGCATAAAAAGGCAAAATAAAAATTGTTTGAGCAAAAAGTTTTCAAATTAAAGTGAGAAGGGCAAGTGCCCGAAAAATTAAAACGTTTACATTTTTACCGTTAGATTTTGATAGAAATGCTAAAAAAGTGAAAATAAAAATTGTTCGAGCGAAAATATTTTTTGTAACTACTTAAAATGAAAGTTGATGAATAATAAAAATAACAATTTATACATTACTATAGCCTTGTAAAATGAATTAAAAAGAGGGAGTAAGCTAAAAAGAAACATTAGTTTTATAGTTAAAACAAAGTAAAAGCTAAGTTAAGAGAGGTGAAAATCACCTTTTTTAAGTTTAACATGTTCATAAGAATGCTTTTTAAAGTATGAAAATCCTAAATCTAACCAAATTTAAAGAGTGAGAATGAAAATCGGCATAGTAACGGCTATAAGTTTTGTTATATTTGGAAAGAAAACGAGAACATTTGCGTTTTAAAACATGAAAGTGTATAAGATTGAAGTAAAGGAGGCCTTTAGAGAAAATTCAGAGCATATGAGGATGAGAAAAATATCTATTTTATTAATAAAAGAAGTTGATTACAGGAGCTTAAACAAACTAAATTCAAAAAGGGGGAAAGAGAATCCCTACATAGCACTAAAGCAGCTCTAACGGCAGCCCTTATACATCAAAATGGTTCGGATTTTTGGAACCCTTAACTCATACAGCAGCTGCCTTTTTATAGGCAAAAATTTCCAAGTACACGCCCTCCGAAACGGGCGTGTCGGGGGGCGTGTCAGCACTATTTACCACGGGATTCGGCGACCTGACGGATTTGACGGCGATTTGACTTTCCGGCCGAAAACGCGGCGGTCACGCCCCAGGGTCACGGGCGTGACGGTGGGCGTGTCATTCGGCGCTTTAAGGCGATGTTGACTTCGGGATTCGCCGGCGGCAGTTTGTCGGGGCGGACACAGGCGTGGCGCACATCGGACACGGGCGTGTCCCTCTTGGGTTCGACGAACGCTGAGCGCGGAACATTGACCAGGTTGTCACGGGGCGTGTCGGGCTGCCACGGGCGTGTCGCACATCAGACACGGGCGTGGCCCTCTTGGGTCGACGAAAGTTGAGTTGAAATTATCAAGCGGGATGGACACGGCTGGGTCACGCCCCGTGTCAGATTGACACGGGCGTGTCGAATTATGGAACACGGGCGTGTCAGGCTTTTATCTTCAACATTGGCTTCTTTTCGGGATTTTGAGCTGTCACGCCCTGGTCACGGGCGTGACCAATATGTCACGGGCGTGACATGTCATTTTTTTGCAGATTTTGACTTTTTTCACTGAAAAATAAAATAAAGCAAGTTAGTATAATATTTACAAAAATAGGAGCATTTTATTGAATAAAAACAAGTAGAAATGACAAAAATTAAATAAAACTACTTAAGTAATGTACATAAAATTAGGTATATTTACAACTCATCAAATACCCCCATACTTAAGCTTTTGCTATTCCAGAGCAAAAGTTTGAGATGAACTTATAAGGAATAAAAAAAACTCTAAGTTTAGCTATCGCTTAATCAATTATAAGAGAGATCTAAATAAATAAACGGGGCGTAAGAGTTAAGTCCTAAATTTATGAAGATGATTTAAATAGCACAAAAGTTTCGGCCAAAAGACTTCTTGATATAATCAAATAGAAAGCAATAATTGTAAAGGTTAGATTAACAAGAATAGTTTGGAATTATATGAACTTTTAGCCTATAGGAGTTTTACTGCAAATAATGCAATTTACAAATTATGCTCTCAAAACGATTTTTGAATTAATCTAGAATCATGAAATTGGCTATGATGTTGGTTAATGAAGAGGTTTTTGATGTTTGAGGCGAGGTAATTTTTTCTCGAACCTCCATGTTTTTTTTTTTGGATTATTAGGAAAACGATATCTTATTTTCCTAATATCGATTTTTTTTCAACTTCAAAATAAATGTTAACCCAATGTATATGTGTAGGAGTAATGAATTTTATCCTCTAACTCCATAGCATATAATCTTTTAATCTATTGGGTGCCTATGTTTACGGAACGAAATCTTATTCCCATTGACATAGGATCTTTTAAGGATAACAAATTTATCATGCCAAGTCAGTCATGATAAGGACGGTGAGAAAAGAAAACTAGATTTTTTATTAAAAAACAATTTTGAGAGCAACCTTAATAAATTGTAAGTTCCAAGTTTTCAGAAAGCTAAAAGTAAACATAATTGAATCCTATAATCGTTATTTTCTAACATAATACACGTGCTCCTATTAATGAAAAATTAGAAGTAGTGCCTAAAACGAGTTCGCTATTTTTAGCAAAGCATAATGAATTCTTTAAAACTTAACCCCGAATATTTAAATTTTTCAATCAATAATTAACAAACGAATAACAAACAAAGAATTAATAAAATTCACATATACATAAATTCAAAGCAAAATTTTTGGATAGCAAGAAAATTAAGGATGGTATATTTGATTTATTAGGAAAACGAAATCTTATTTTCCTAATATCGATTTTTTTTCAACTTCAAAATAAATGTTAAACCAATGTATATGTGTAGGAGTAATGAATTTTATCCTCTTACTCCATAGCATATAATCTTTTAATCTATTGGGTGCCTATGTTTACGGAACGAAATCTTATTCCCATTGACATAGGATCTTTTAAGGATAACAAATTTATCATGCCAAGTCAGTCATGATAAGGACGGTGAGAAAAGAAAACTAGATTTTTTATTAAAAAACAATTTTGAGAGCAACCTTAATAAATTGTAAGTTCCAAGTTTTCAGAAAGCTAAAAGTAAACATAATTGAATCCTATAATCGTTATTTTCTAACATAATACACGTGCTCCTATTAATGAAAAATTAGAAGTAGTGCCTAAACGAGTTCGCTATTTTTAACAAAGCATAATGAATTCTTTAAAACTTAACCCCGAATATTTAAATTTTTCAATCAATAATTAACAAACGAATAACAAACAAAGAATTTATAAAATTCACATATACATAAATTCAAAGCAAAATTTTTGGATAGCAAGAAAATTAAGGATGGTATATTTGATTTATTTGTTTCAAAATATTTTTTTGGTTGTTTTAGAGTTTTTTTTGTTTTTATAATTTTTTTTTTTGATGATTAGTGAACTTATTATCTTTTTTAGATTTTTAAGGTTTTGCGGAAAGTGGGAGAAAAAGAGATGGTATGAGAGAGAAAAGGAATGGGGAGAGAGAAGATTATTTACAAAAATATTTACACAGATTTTTACAAAATAAAACTAAACATGTTTTTGGAATTTTGGTTTTATGAATTTTTTTTTTTTGAAGTTTTTGTTTTATAATTTTTTTGTGTTTTTTGGGATTTTTGCTTTAAAAAGACATAAAACAAAAACATTTTAAAGACAGAAAATAAATAATTTAGGTTTTTTGGGATTTTGTTTTCATTTTCAAATTTTTTTTTTGAAGTTTTTGTTATTTTTATAGTTTTTTTTTATATATATATTTTATGTTTAAAGTGCAGAAAATAGAAAGACAGTGCAGAAAATAGAAATATGAAAAAGAAAGCGAGAAAACACCCCCATACTTAAGTCCAACATTGTCCCCAATGTTGTAACATAAGTATGCGGAACAAAACAGGGAAGATAATATATACAAAGAAAAGAAAGAAATGGGGGGGGGTAGAAGCTTCCCTGAGAGGAGGTGGGGGAGGCGCAGTTTAGGAACCCTGCAGTAGGAAGAAAAATAGCAAAGAAAAAGGTAAAGAGATAGCGAAAAAGATAAACATGGGGTGCCTCCCAGGAGCGCTTTGTTTATAGTCACGTAGCTTGACTATGTTGGCGGTTTATATATCTAGGCGGGTTATGGATTCGAAGTTACCGCCCACAGGATCGCCTGCTATGTATAATTTTAAGCGATGATCGTTCACTTTAAACGAGCCTTTATCCGGGTGGGAGACGAGTACGGTCCCATAAGGCCAAACTTCTTCAACTTTGAAGGGGCCGGACCAACGTGATCTAAGTTTCCCGGGGAAAAGTCTAAGTCGTGAGTTATAAAGAAGGACAAGATCGCCCGGAGAAAAAGTTTTTGGGGGCTTGAGTTTTCGGTCGTGATAAAACTTAGAACGCTCCTTATAGAACTTATTGCTCTCGTATGCGTTGGCACGCCATTCATCGAGCTCGTTTAGTTGCAGTTTTCTATTTTGGGCGGCTAAGTTAGCGTCGAGATTTAAAAGTTTTAAAGCCCAAAGTGCGCGATGTTCTAATTCGACGGGTAGATGACACGCTTTGCCGTACACTAATCGATATGGCGTACAACCAATTGCGGTTTTGTATGCGGTACGATAAGCCCACAACGCATCGTCGAGCTTGATGGACCAATCTTTCCTATTAAGTGAAACGGTTTTCTCTAATATGCGCTTTATCTCCCGATTTACTACCTCTACTTGGCCACTAGTTTGCGGGTGGTAGGGGGTGGCAAGTTTGTGCGTGACGCCGTATCTAGCTAACGTCTTAGCCATCTGGGTGTTACAGAAATGCGTCCCCCGATCACTTACAATAGCGCGCGGAGTGCCGAAGCGAGAAAATAGCTTTTTAAGAAATGTAACGACGACTCGCGCATCGTTGGTGGGGAGAGCTTGCGCTTCCGCCCATCTTGATACGTAGTCGACCGCTACTAAAATATACATATTTTTGAAAGATGGAGGTAGGGGGCCAACAAAATCTATGCCCCATAAATCGAAGACTTCGCATTCTAAAAACATGTTTTGGGGCATCTCGTCGCGACGAGAGATGTTACCCGACCGCTGACAGCTATCGCATGCGCGCACAAAATTGTGAGCGTCTTTGAATAGAGTGGGCCAAAAGAAGCCCGCCTCTAGCGCCTTCCGCGCGGTCCGGTTAGCTTGATAATGCCCACCAGCCGGACCCTCGTGGCAGTACCTAAGGATTTGCGTGCACTCCACACCCGCGACACATCTTCGGACTGCTTGGTCCGCGCAGAGACGAAAAAGGAAAGGGTCCTCCCAAAAGAAATATTTCAAGTCAGAAAAGAATTTCTTCTTTTGCTGGCTTGAAAAGTCTTTTGGAAGTACCCTCGCAACTAAATAGTTTGCAAAATCTGCGAACCAAGGCGGGGAAGAAGAACTAGTAGTTATGGCTAGGAGGCGTTCCTCGGGGAATCTATCATTTATGTCAGATTCGACGAGCGCTTCCGCAGTGGGATTTTCTAAGCGGGAGAGGTGATCGGCGGCTAAATTTTCCGCGCCCCTCTTATCCCGGATCTCTAAATCGAACTCCTGCAAGAGGAGGATCCATCGAAGAAGGCGGGGTTTGGCGTCCGTTTTTGCTAACAAATATTTTAAGGCGGAATGGTCGGTAAATACGATAACTTTGGATAACGTTATATACGAGCGAAACTTATCGAAAGCAAATACGACGGCTAAAAGTTCCTTTTCCGTTGTCGTATAATTTCCTTGTGCGGAAGTGAGGGTCTTGCTAGCGTAGTAAATAGGATGAAAATATTTGTTTATACGTTGGCCAAGAACGGCTCCTACAGCAATATCACTAGCGTCGCACATAATCTCGAACGGAAGGGTCCAATCGGGCGCCACTAAAATAGGTGAATTGATAAGATTTTGTTTTATGAAATTAAATGCAGACTCGCATTCGTTATCAAAGACAAAATTTGATTCCTTTTCCAAGAGGCGAGTAAGCGGCTTTGTTATTTTTGAAAAATCTTGAATAAAACGCCTATAAAAGCCCGCGTGCCCTAAGAAACTCCTAATAGATTTAACGTTGGAAGGCGGGGGAAGTTTTTCTATAATTTCAACATTGGCCTTATCGACCTCCATCCCCTTAGACGAAATCATATGGCCGAGAACCAAACCTTCTCGAACCATAAAGTTACATTTTTCCCAATTTAAAACAAGATGCGTGTCCTCGCATCGCTGAAGGACACGGTCTAAATTATGAAGACAGGACGGGAAAGAGCTTCCGAAAACAGAGAAGTCATCCATAAAGACTTCCATAATGTCTCCTACCAGCTCGCCAAAGATCGCCAGCATACATCTTTGGAATGTAGCGGGCGCGTTGCAAAGGCCAAATGGCATTCTTCGATATGCGAAGGTACCAAACGGACAGGTAAAAGTTGTTTTCTCTTGGTCATCGGGGGAAATGGGGATTTGGAAAAACCCCGATAATCCATCGAGAAAACAAAAATACGGATGACCAGACAAACGCTCTAAAATTTGGTCTAAAAACGGTAGTGGGAAATGATCCTTACGGGTGGCGTCATTTAGTTTTCTATAATCGATGCACACCCGCCAACCCGTAACAGTACAAGTTGGGACGAGTTCATTGTGCTCATTCTCCACTACGGTAAGACCGCCCTTTTTGGGCACCACGTGAATGAGACTAACCCACGTACTATCTGATATGGGATAAATAATCCCCGCATCTAATAATTTAATAATTTCGGCCTTAACGACGTCTTTCATGTTTGGGTTAAGACGTCGCTGCGGCTGAATAGTTTTGCGGCAATTATCTAGAAGAAAAATCTTATGGGTGCAGAAAGACGGGTTAATCCCTTTGAGATCAGAAATTTGCCAAGCAATTGCGTGGCGATGTTTAAGCAAAACTCCCAATAAATCGGAAGTCTCCGATTCGCTCAAATGCGAAGAAATGATAACAGGGAGTGTATCATCTTTCCCCAAAAAGGCGTATTTGAGTGAATCGGGTAGGGGTTTGAGTTCAAGGCAGGGCGGTTCTTCTAACGAGGTTTTAATTCCTATGTCTTTCTTACCAATTGGTTCGAAAGGCAAGTCTATATACGTATCCTCGTCGCAGTTAAAATTTTCGAGCGCAAAAAGATCGTCGTTTAAAAACGTAGACTCAAAAATAGGGGAAGAACAATCTCCGAGATATGTGTCTAAATTATAACAAAAGTCATCGCTCGATGACGAGTCTCCTATGGAGGGATTAATAGAGAAAGTAACTTCGTCATCTCCTACCCGAAGGAGGAGACGACCATTACTGACATCAATTAATGCGCGGGAGGTGGCAAGAAAAGGGCGACCGAGTATAATTGGTACATCGGTGTCCTCCTCGATGTCCAAGATGACGAAGTCTACTGGAAAGATAAACTTATCAACTCGGACAAGTACGTCCTCCACTACCCCGACGGGAAACTTAACCGAGCGATCCGCTAGTTGGATTCGCATTCTAGTAGGGGCCGGAGTGCCCAAACCTAATTTTTGAAAGAGCGAGAACGGCATCAAATTAATGCTCGCGCCTAAATCTGCAAGAGTGTATTTTACTAATATATTGCCAAAAAGGCACGGGATGGAGAACCGTCCCGGGTCATTTCTTTTTAGGGGCAATTTATTAGTAAGAGCCGCTGAGCAGTCGGCATTAAGAGAAATATGCGAAATATTTTCTAATTTTTGTTTATTGGAAAGAAGTTGTTTTAGGTATTTCGCATATTTAGGCATCTGAGAGAGTGCCTCGCAGAATGGAACATTAATATGAATTTGTTTTAATAATAAAATAAATTTTTCAAATTGCGCGTCCTTACGCTCAATATTAAGTTTATGCGGATACGGCAAGGGCGTTTTAATAATTTTTTCATTTAAAATTTGTAAAGGCGGCGAAATCAAAGAAGGGGGAAGAGGGGTCGGAGGTGAAATATGTACCTGAGGATCGGTCCGTTTTGGATCGATCACCTCCTTTCCGCTACGGAGGGTTATAGCGTTGATATTTTCCCGCGGATTGGGCTCCGTGTTTCCCGGCAGTGCCCCGAGCGCGCGCTCGGACATCATTCGCGCTAGCTGTCCAACCTGGAGTTCTAAGTTTTTTAGCGATCCGGTGATGTTCCGGATATTTGACTCGTTGGATGCTATATATTTAGAAAAATTATCCTCCATCGGGGAGGGTTTTGGAAGAGGGGGAGGCGGCAGATATCCAGGCGCGAAAGAATTGGGGGGGCGCTGCGCATTATTCGGATTGCTCCATGAGAAGTTGGGGTGGTTCCTCCAACCCGGATTATAGTTATTGCTATAAGGGTTGTTATTGGGGTTGAAGGAAGGTCGCCCAGCATTTCCCACGTAGTCTACGAATTCATTTGATACGCCGGCATTAGGGGGAATCGCCCAAGGAGGAGTGGTGGAGGCAACAGACATCTCCGCCACCTGCTTTGTCAGCCTTTCAACTTGAAGGGCTAAGTGGGCAGTGGCATCCACTTCGAAGAGGCCGGCCGCCTGCTTGGGACGTCCCCGAGGGACGTTCCATTGGTAGGCGTTCATAGCCATCTCTTCAATAAGAGCTTGGGCAGCCTCGGGGGTCTTATTATTCAAGGTACCCCCGGCAGCCGCGTCAATCATTTGACGCGTCTGATAATTAAGCCCATTGTAGAAGATTTGGACCTGCAACCACGCAGGCAGCGCGTGGTGCGGACACTTGCGGAGGAATTCCTTAAAGCGCTCCCAAGTCTCAAAAAGAGACTCAGAATCATTCTGCATGAACGAAGAAATGTCCGCCCGTAACTTTGCAGTTTTGGCGGGCGGAAAATACTTCGTTAAGAACCGCTCCACGAGCTCGGCCCAGGTGGTGATACATCCTCGTGGGAGGGAATTCAACCACGCCTTAGCTTTGGATCTGAGGGAGAATGGAAAAAGGCGCAAACGAATGGCGTCATCAGTGATGCCATTAATCTTAAAAGTGTCGCAAATCTCCAAAAAACTAGACAAATGAACGTTCGGGTCCTCATCCGGCTGTCCATCGAACTGCACGGCATTTTGGATCATTTGGATAACGCTCGATTTGATCTCAAAATTATTGTTCGCCACCGTCGGGCGGACAATACTGGACCCATTATCGTCCAAATTTGGCCGGGCGTAATATGACATTGTACGCTCGAGGGCCGCGTTCGAATTGGGGTCGGCCATAGGAACGGCAGAGGGTTCTCCGATGGATTCTGCGGGATCCAAAGAGGGATTTCGGCGTTGAGACCGAATACGCGCAAGAGAGCGTTCGATCTCAGGATCGAAATCCAAATTTTCGGACTCCGAAGGCTGTCCACGGGTCATACACCCGAATGAAAAGTAGAAAAATTAACTCTCTCTTTTTTTTTCGGATTTTGAAGAAAAGTTTTTTTAAGTTTTTTTTTTAGTTTTTAGAAATAAAAGTAAAAGTAATAGAGTTCGGATTCGGAATAACAACTCAAAGAGAAGTCCCCGGCAACGGCGCCAAAAACTTGATTGGCCCGCGAACAGACTCTTACTGTGGTTGGTTCGGTGAGTCGATCGCCGCGGGCTTGCTAGGGTAGGCAAGTGCACCTATCGCAAGTAGTACTCGATATTCGGGAGAATACCGAGGTCGTATTATTCCCGGGAACGGGTTGATTACCCCTACTCCTCCGAAAACACTATTATTTTACCGAAATAGAAGTTGAGGGTTTTAAGTAAAATAGGAACGAAAATAGATTTTAAGAAAGTAGTCGATGAAGAGATAACTCCCGGTATCGAATTGCGTTAGGATTAAAAATAGATTTGAATAACTAGATATCTAAAGTTTCAATTTAATTAATGCGGAAACTTGGCCGTGGAGGTTCAAAATAATGAGCTCACCTATCTCTAGGAATATCGCTCACCTAGACATTAAGGCTATTCGACCGGGCTCTCGTCCGACGAAGGATTCCCCTTAATGCCCGCAGTACGCTAAGAACCCCGCTATTGGGTGGGGAACCCGATCCGGTAGAGTTAGCGTGCCTCCTCTCTCGAGGGTTAGTGCGGAACTCTAATTACCCAGGGGTGATCTGTCCATATGCACGGCCTCTCGGCTAGCTAGCGTATGGATAACGGAAATAGATCCCACACATCGATATGTGGGTCTACGCGTCGTTAGCCCGGGGTAAACCTTAAGTTTTTAATTAAATTGAAAAATTAGACATTTGGTTATTTAAAACATTTTAGATCCCAAAGCTCTTCGATACCGAGGGCTAAAAGAAATTAGCCACTCATCGGAATGGGGATAGCTTATATGTTTAGTTATGCGAGCGTCCTAAACTATTCGCTGAAAGGTTATAAAGAAAATAAGAAGAAAAGCAAAATAACCTAATTTTAGAAAAGTTGTTACAAATAAACACACCCGCACTCATTCAAACATATAAAAGGAAGAAATAAAACTAATTTACACATAAAAGAAAATTGCATAATTGACATTTGCAGGTCCCACTCAAACGAGTGGGGGCGAGAAATAAAAGCTGAAAAGTGCATAATTGAAATTTGCAAGTCCCACTCAAACGAGTGGGGGCGGAAAATAAAAGCTGAAAATTGCAAGTCCTACTCAAACGAGTAGGACTGAAATGAAAGCGAGTTCTACTCAAACGAGTAGGAGAAAATAAATGCGATTACAGGGCTTTCTTAAATATTTACATCAAAATACAGTCCGACCATTCAACTCCTAGCGAGTAGGCGGGAAATCAAATCCAGCCATTTAACTCAAGTGAGTAGGCGGAAAAAATAAAGATTGAAAATTACAAGTCCTACTCAACGAGTAGGACTGAAAATACAGACCGGCCATTTAACTCAAGTGAGTAGGCGGAAAAATAAAAAAAAGAAAACACTTGCTTGAATGAAATCCAGCCAATTAACTCAAATGAGTAGGCGGAAAAATAAAACAACACACGCACTCTACTTGAATAAAATCCAGCCAATTAACTCAAGTGAGTAGGCGGAAAAATAAAAACAACACACGCACTCTACTTAAATAAACACACACACACACACTTGCATAATTTAACTTAGGAGCTGAAAAATATCTCATACACGCACACACTCGTGCTAAAATAATTGCAAAAATCAAAGTTATCGAAAAATAAAAATGACTGCATTTCTACCGCTGGAATGCAGTAGAAATGCATAAAAAGGCAAAATAAAAATTGTTTGAGCAAAAAGTTTTCAAATTAAAGTGAGAAGGGCAAGTGCCCGAAAAATTAAAACGTTTACATTTTTACCGTTAGATTTTGATAGAAATGCTAAAAAAGTGAAAATAAAAATTGTTCGAGCGAAAATATTTTTTGTAACTACTTAAAATGAAAGTTGATGAATAATAAAAATAACAATTTATACATTACTATAGCCTTGTAATATGAATTAAAAAGAGGGAGTAAGCTAAAAAGAAACATTAGTTTTATAGTTAAAACAAAGTAAAAGCTAAGTTAAGAGAGGTGAAAATCACCTTTTTTAAGTTTAACATGTTCATAAGAATGCTTTTTAAAGTATGAAAATCCTAAATCTAACCAAATTTAAAGAGTGAGAATGAAAATCGGCATAGTAACGGCTATAAGTTTTGTTATATTTGGAAAGAAAACGAGAACATTTGCGTTTTAAAACATGAAAGTGTATAAGATTGAAGTAAAGGAGGCCTTTAGAGAAAATTCAGAGCATATGAGGATGAGAAAAATATCTATTTTATTAATAAAAGAAGTTGATTACAGGAGCTTAAACAAACTAAATTCAAAAAGGGGGAAAGAGAATCCTTACATAGCACTAAAGCAGCTCTAACGGCAGCCCTTATACATCAAAATGGTTCGGATTTTTGGAACCCTTAACTCATACAGCAGCTGTCTTTTTATAGGCAAAAATTTCCAAGTACACGCCCTCCGACACGGGCGTGTCGGGGGGCGTGTCAGCACTATTTACCGCGGGATTCGGCGACCTGACGGATTTGACGGCGATTTGACTTTCCGGCCGAAAACGCGGCGGTCACGCCCCAGGGTCACGGGCGTGACGGTGGGCGTGTCATTCGGCGCTTTAAGGCGATGTTGACTTCGGGATTCACCGGCGGCAGTTTGTCGGGGCGGACACAGGCGTGGCGCACATCGGACACGGGCGTGTCCCTCTTGGGTTCGACGAACGCTGAGCGCGGAACATTGACCAGGTTGTCACGGGGCGTGTCGGGCTGCCACGGGCGTGTCGCACATCAGACACGGGCGTGGCCCTCTTGGGTCGACGAAAGTTGAGTTGAAATTATCAAGCGGGATGGACACGGCTGGGTCACGCCCCGTGTCAGATTGACACGGGCGTGTCGAATTATGGAACACGGGCGTGTCAGGCTTTTATCTTCAACATTGGCTTCTTTTCGGGATTTTGAGCTGTCACGCCCTGGTCACGGGCGTGATCAATATGTCACGGGCGTGACATGTCATTTTTTTGCAGATTTTGACTTTTTTCACTGAAAAATAAAATAAAGCAAGTTAGTATAATATTTACAAAAATAGGAGCATTTTATTGAATAAAAACAAGTAGAAATGACAAAAATTAAATAAAACGACTTAAGTAATGTACATAAAATTAGGTATATTTACAACTCATCAGCACTCTGTGTTTGTTTATTTCTGTGATTGCTGAGCTAGCTGTGCTGAATTGCTATAGAAAATTGCAAATACAGGTTTAATTGTTCAGTGTTTCTGCCTTAAATTTAAAATGATAAAGTTCACCTATTCACCCCCCCCTTTAGGTGGTTAGGCACTATTTCTTTCAGCCAATCACTGACACAAAGCCACTTCGCCCAAGGCAAATGGTGCTAGACCGCCACCCAATACAGCACGCGGACACCCCCGCAACACAAGCTACAACAGCCCGCAATACCATATCACGCGGATTCAGGAGACAATCCACAGAGATCGGCCAACAATGCCACCCCGCCGAGTCCACGACCAACAGGCAGTCTGCCCGTTCAACAGCGGACTCTTCGGACACTACGGATACAGAGAACTTGTCATAGCAAATGACCAAGTCCAGCAGCCCACCAAGCACTGGCGCTAGCAAGGCGGACACAAAAGCTTCAGACCGCCAACCATCAGTACAGTCTGCCACAGGATGGATAACATCCACTTCATCATGGATAGCTCAGCAAGAAGCAAGGCACCGTCCACACAGATGCGGACTCCGCGGACTCCAAAGCATAGAAAAGTACAGAGTCCGCAAGCTCTACCCGAAGATCTCTCAACAAAGGTCACCTGCCGGACTCCAACACCAGTCCGCGCAGTCCTCCACAATAGAACATCGCTGCACCACCTGAGCTCGGCAAGGGCCACAACCGAACACCAAGGCCAGTCCGCAACAGCGGACACCGCGGACTCGTCAGTCCGCAAGCCTCTCGCGGATAAGGCACACAACCCGCTGGTTAGCACAAGCGTGCAACACACAAGGCCGCTGAACATAGCACAGCCTACAACCCGCAAACCTCTGTCCGCTCAGGCTTCTCAAGCCGCTTCTCAATCAACCAAGCCACCAAGACAGCCAACGCCCAGGCCGTAACCTGCAATCCGCCCAGGCCGCGAAACCAGTCTGCATAGACTGCCCGGCTTATCCATCACCCACTTCCACTTCACAAATTTCAACACTCCCCCTTGGAGTGATAAGTGGTGATCAAGCCCAGCAAGCTTCGTAACCGCTGAAATGGCCCTTTCGACACCGGCTTCGTGAAGATGTCTGCAAGATTATCTTCACTCCGAACATGCCCGACCAGAAGAGATCCCTCCAAGACCTTCTCCCTTATGAAGTGGTGCGCGATCTTAATATGCTTGGTCCTTGCGCGACACACTAGATTCTTTACCAGTTTAAGAGCACTCTCATTGTCATCCCGGAGTAAAGTAGGCCCTTGCACTTCTTCATGAACATCCTCTACAAGCCTCCGCAACCAGATGGCTTCCCGAGCAGCCAAGGCCGAAGCCTTATACTCAGCTTCTGTAGTAGACACGGACACTGAATCCTGCTTCTTGCTACACCACGAAATACAAGCTGAACCACAAGTGAAAACATAACACGAAGTTGATATCCGATCATCCGAGTCACCACCATAGTCAGCGCCCGTGTATCCAAGCAAAGCAAAGTCCGCATCCCTACTATAGAGTAGTCCCATATCAGAAGTTGCCTTGACGTACTTCAAGATGTGCTTTGCCGCTACCAGATGAGACTTCCTTGGTTCAGCCATAAACCGACTTACTCGGCCAACAATATAAGCAATGTCTGGCCTTGTAATCATCAGGTAGATCAAACTCCCTACAAGAGCCCTGAACATCAAGGGATCAGGAAGAATCCTTCCTTCATCTCGTCGAAGCTTCAGCCCATGTTCCAGTGGAGTAGAGCAACACTTCCCTTCGCCCATGCCGAATTGACTTACAATGGAATCCGCATATCCCTTTTGGCAATGAAGCTCCCCCAAGTCTTTCATCTCGAAGTGTATAGAAGGCTCAGCCCTGAGCCTTGCTACTTCCTCCTCCGAATTCCCTATGACAATCATGTCATCCACATACAGCAGGACCAAGACTTGAAGCTCCCCCTTCTTCTTGACAAACAAGCTAGAATCTGAGTTGGAAGCAAGAAACACGCAGAATTGTAAATACTCTGCTATCTTCCCATACCAAGCTCTAGGATCTTGCTTCAACCCGTAGAGAGCCTTCCTGAGCTTGTAGACATAGTTTGGATGAACTTCAGAAACAAATCCAAGTGGCTGATCCATGAATATGTCCTTGTCAATCTCTTAGTAAAGAAAGGCGTTCTTCACATCAAGATGGCACATCCTCCATCCCTTGCAAGCAGCCAAGGCGATCACCACTCTAACTGAAGTTAACTTAGCAACCGGACTAAATGTCTCCTCATAATCTTCTCCATACTGTTGTAAGAATCCTCGAGTAACCAGGCGTGCTTTGTATCTATCAATGCTCCCGTCAGCCTTCTTCTTCAACTTATACACCCACTTGTAAGTCACTGGAGTAACGCCATCAACCTTTGGCACAAGATCCCAGGTTTCATTATTCTTGAGAGCAGCAATATCTTCCTTCATAGCATCATCCCACTCCTTGACTATAGTGGCCTCATTGAAGTTTACAGGCTCTCGCTCATCCAGAGGACCTGTAAAGAAGCAGGCGACAAAGCTCACTGCATTCCCATCACAGTACCAAGCCGGTGGCTTCACAACCCTCTTTGATCTCCGACGAGGTTGTTCCTTGCTCACTACCTCTGTTGCTTCTTCAGGCTCAACACCACCTTCAGGGAAGCTTTGAGCAATGCTCCCCCTGCTTCCTGAGCGAGAAGCCTCAGCATCAGAACTTGAAGTAACAGGAGCTGCTGGTGAAACAGCTAGCTCCACTTCCAGTCCTTCAGCAGCCACCATCGGTTCTTCATCAACCTTGCTTCCGGTTAGCTCAACCGAGCCACCTCCATACGCTACCAGCTCGTCAAAGACAACATCTCTTGACACAACGAACTTCTTCGTCGCAGGATCCATGCATTTCCATCCCTTCTTCCGCTCATCGTAGCCAACAAAGACAAGCTTCCTTTCCTTTGCATCCAGCTTAGTGCTTGAAGAATTCAGGACATGCACATAGCAAGTTGAATCGAACACATGAAGGTGTTCCACACTAGGTTTCTCCTTCACAAACATTTCAAAGGGAGTCTTCATGTTGATCGGGCTAAACGGCATCCGATTGATACGTAAGAGGCACAAGACATCCACTCCGCCCAGAAGGACCTTGGAATGTCTTTCGCGTGAAGCCAATATTTGCAAGTCTCCGTCAGATGACGGATCTTCTGCTCCGCTACTCCATTTTGTTGTGGAGTGTGAGCACAAGTGAGCTCTCATTGGATCCCATGCTTCCTACAGAAATTAGAAAACTCGGAGGAGATAAACTCACCACTGTTATCTGTTCTAAGCTTCTTGATCCGCAAGCCAAGCCAGCCCTCCACCAACTCTTGAACTCCATAAAAAATCGGAAGACTTTAGACTTCTCTTTCAAGAAATATACCCAAGTATATCTTGAGTAGTCATCAATCAGAAACAGCATGTATCTGCTCCCACCAAGACTGGCAGTGATGGTTGGTCCCATCAATTCTCCATGGATGCACTTCAATGGTCTCTTGCTCCTTGTTTGTGATTTATCAAACGGAAGACGATGAGCCTTGCCGTACTGACATCCCGCGCAAATGTGACCATCAACAAATGAAGAAAGATTAGGCAAGCCTCTTACAAGGATTTTATTTGCCATAGCTTTCAATTTCTCCATTCCTACATGCCCCAGTCTTTCATGTCATATCGCCGCGCTATCGTTTGCTCTCATCTGATCAACATAAGAGTTAACTGCAAGAACAAACAGTTCTTAATTCTTCTCCCAACATGAGCAACATCAGCCTTAACCACTGATACGTTGCGAAGGAACTGCACTTCTGTTGGCCCAAACAGAATATGATAACCCGCGTCGACCGCGTTGGTCATAGAGAAGAGGTTCTTCTTCATGCCCAGTACGTGATACACCCTCCTTAATGTGAGTGGCCCCTTATCACTACCCAAAGACACAACTCCCACCTTCTCTACTGCATAAACAATGTTATGAGCAGTTACAATTGCTTGGTTACCTTAGTAAGCTTGCAAGGAGGAGAACTTCGACTTGTCTCCGGTGAGTTGATGACCACACCCGGAGTCCGCGATCCATTCATCGTTGAAGTCCACAACGGACAAGGCACAGACACAAGTTCTCGTCATGAAGGCTCTGCCCCATCAAGCTTCCTCACTCTTAGAGCAAGCTTTCTCCTTGCCTGGATCATGCCCAGGCTGCAGCTTGACCTTGCAGTCCCGCTTGAAGTGTCCTCGCTGATGGCAACTGTAGCACTTCAGGTTCTTCTTCCAGTCCTTCTTAGGAGCAGTGCTACTCTCTTCCTGATAAGAAGATGAAGGCACATTCTCAGTAGCGACTTGATTCTTCTTCCCTTCCCATCTCTTCTTCTGCTTGCTTGTGAAGAGTGCTCCATTGCTCTCCTCAGAAACAGTAACACCAGCCATCTGTCTAGCCAAGCTTTCCTGAGAAGCAAGCAGGTTCTCAAGCTCCAGCAGAGATGGCTGAGTGGCCCAGCCTTGAACTGATGTAACAAAGGTAACATACTCCTTCCACAAGCCGCAAATTATGTGCCTTTTCAACTTAGCCTCCGAGATAGGCTCATCAGGATCAAGAGCTGACATCTCAGCGCACATGCTTTTCATCTTCAGAAAGAATTTCGAGATGGTTAGGTCTCCTTGAGTTGCCCTTGCCAACTCATTATCCAAGAACTAGAGCCTCGCCACGTTCTTCCTACTGAACAACTCATTAATAGTTGTCCAAATGTCAGCAACTAACCCACATTCAATGATGTGATCAAACAGCTCTGGTGAAACAGCTCTCTTGAGAACAAACTATGCCTTAGGATTTGTTTTTCTCCAGAGCCTCACCTGCTCAGCAGTTCCAAAAGCAGCAGTCACTTCCTGTCTCTCGTCACCACCGACAACCTCCCATAGCTCCTCACCAAGAAAAAATCTCTTCATACATGACTTCCACTTCTTGAAGTTAGTCGTGGTCAAGAGTTCAATACCAAGACCCCTTACATAGCTCCCTTCCATTGCAATAACTGTTGGATTAGCTTATTAGAAGCACAGAGCAACAACAGAGCAACAACACTAGTTGTCCACCGCTCAAGTTCATCACCGCTCAAGATATTGAACCTCTCTCTGATACCGTGTTAAATTTTCTCAAAGTGGTCAGCAAGATAGCCTAAAGCCAAATGAATATTCTCAGAACTATCACGTTAACACTTTGATCTAGCGGAAGCCCAAAGAGCAAGCTTAACACCACATGTAAATGGAAGAACAAGCAAATCGTATTTTCATTAACTTCTTTATGAGGCGAGGTATACATAGAGAGACATGATTTCGCTAGTAAAACAGCCACAAACAGAAAGCTCAAAACACAAGCAGGGCAGACAGTAATAGAAACGCTGAGACCGCTAAGTCTGCCAAGATTGCTGAAGCCGCCCATACTGTTGCAACACTCCGAATAGAACACGAAGTCCGCTTGAGACCGCGAGGTCGGGCGGACACACCGTTATTCGCTGCCTGCTGAGGAACTGAAGAACAGACTGCCTACCCGCCTGAGAACGGCGGACACGTTATTGGAACTTGAAAAAGCTGAAGTAGAACCACTGACAAGCCGCAGAAGCGACCAGCTGAGACCGCAGAGATCGCACACTTCCAAGTACTTGACCGAAGTCAAAGTCAAACTCCTAGCTCCTTGAAGCTAATCGTGAGACCTGCACACAGCAAAACGTCAGCTCTACTCAACCCGCACGGACAGAGATGTTCAGACCGCAGCAATTGACCAATCCCCACTTACTGTTCACTCAGTTATTGTAGACATGCCGGGGGGGGGGTTCTATTTATAGGCGAGGTGAGGAGTGTGGTCACCACCCTAGTGAATAAAATCACCGCCCCAGCATACGCACTAACACAACCCCGTACGCCAAGTCCGCACGGACTTGACCATAACTCCAGGAGCCTGAACAAGAAAGCCAGTCCTCCTCTATGCGAACTCACATACTGCCGACCTGCCTATCACTAAAACAAAGCCATTACGCCCAAGGCAAATAGTGCTAGACCGCCACCCAAAACAGCACGCGGACACCCCTACAACACAAGCTGCAACAGCCCGCAATACTATATCACGCGGACTCAGGAGACAATCCACAGAGCTCGGCAAATAATGCCACCCCGCCGAGTCCACGACCAACAGGCAGTCTGACCGGTCAATAACGGACTCTTCGGACACTGCGGACACAGAGAACTTGTCATAGCAAATGACCAAGTCCAGCATCCCATAAAGCACTGGCGCTAGCAAGGCAGACACAAAAGCTCCAGACCGCCAACCATCAGGACAGTCTGCCCCAGGATGGATAACATCCACTTCATCATGGATAGCTCGGCAAGAAGCATGGCATCGTCCATACAGATGCAGACTCCGCGGACTCCAAAACACGGAAAAGGGCAGAGTCCGCAAGCTCTACCTGAACAGCTCTCCACAAAGGTCACCTGCCGGACTCCAACACTTGTCCCCGCAGTCCTCCATAGCAGAATATCGCTGCACCACCTGAGCTCGGCACGGGCCACAACCGAACACCAAGTCCAGTCCGCAACAGCGGACACCACGGACTCGTCAGTCCGCAAGCCTCCCGCAGATAAGGCACACAACCCGCTTGATAGCACAAGCTTGCAACACACAAGGCCGCTGAACAGAGCACAACCTACAGTCTGCAAACCTCTGTTCGCTCAGGCTGCTTAAGCCGCTTCACAATCAGCCAAGCCACCAAGACAGCCAATGCCCAGGACGCATCCTGCAATCAACCCAGGCCGCGAAACCAGTCCACACAGGCCTCCCGACTTATCCATCACCACTTCCACTTCACAAATTTCAACACTCCCCTTGAAGTGATAAGTGGTGATCAAGCCCAGCAAGCTTCATAACTGCTGAAATGGCCCCTTCGACCGCGGCTTCGTGAAGATGTCAGCAAGATTATCTTCACTCCGAACATGCCCGACCAGAAGAGATCCCTTATGAAGTGGTGCGCGATCTCAATATGCTTGTCCTTGCGTGACACACGAGATTGTTTACCAGTTTGAGAGCACTCTCATTGTCACCCCAGAGTAAAGTAGGCCCTTGCACTTCTTCATGAACATCCTCTATAAGCCTCCGCAACCAGATGACTTCCCGAGCAGCCAAGGCCAAAGCCTTATACTTAGCTTCTGTAGTAGACACGGACACTTAATCATGCTTCTTGCTACACCACGAAATACAAGCTGAACCACAAGTGAAAACATAACCCGAAGTTGATATCCGATCATCCGAGTCACCACCATAGTCAGTGTCCGTGTATCCAAGCAAAGCAAAGTCCGCATCCCTACTATAGAGGAGTCCCATATCAGAAGTTGCCTTGACGTACTTCAAGATGTGCTTTGCCGCTACCAGATGAGACTACCTTGGTTCAGCCATAAACCGACTTACTCGGCCAACAGCATAAGCAATGTCTGGCCTTGTAATCGTCAGGTAGATCAAACTCCCTACAAGAGCCCTAAACATCAAGTGATCAGGAAGAATCCTTCCTTCATCTCGTCGAAGCTTCAGCCCATGTTCCAGTGGAGTAGAGCAACACTTCCCTTCGCCCATGCCGAATCGACTTACAATGCAATCCCCATATACCTTTTGGCAAATGAGAATCCCGCACTCCTTCCTCTCCACTTCAAGACTGAGAAAGTGATAAAGCTCCCCCAAGTCTTTCATCTCGAAGCGTATAGCAAGATCAGCCCTGAGCCTTGCTACTTCCTCCTCCGAATTCCCCGTGACAATCATGTCATCCACATACAGCAGGACCAAGACTTGAAGCTCCCCCTTCTTCTTGACAAACAAGCTAGAATTTGAGTTGGAAGCAAGAAACCCGCAGAATTGAAAATACTCTGCTATCTTCCCATACCAAGCTCTAGGAGCTTGCTTCAACCCGTAGAGAGCCTTCCTGAGCTTGCAGACATAGTCCGGATGAACTTCAGAAACAAATCCATGTGGCTGATCCATGAAGATGTCCTTGTCAATCTCTCCGTAAAGAAAGGCGTTCTTCACATCAAGCTGGCACATCCTCCATCCCTTGCAAGCAGCCAAGGCGATCACCACTCTAACTGAAGTTATCTTAGAAACCAGACTAAATGTCTCCTCATAATCTTCTCTATATTGTTGCGAGAATCCTCGAGTAACCAGACGAGCTTTGTATCTATCAATGCTCCCATCTGCATTCTTCTTCAACTTATACACCCACTTGCAAGTCACTGAAGTAATGCGATCAATCTTGGGCACAAGATCCCAGGTTTCATTTTTCTTGAGAGCAACAATCTCTTCCTCCATAGCATCATCCCTCTCCTTGTTTTTGATTTATCAAACGGAAGGCGATGAGCCTTGCCGTACTGACATCCCGCGGAAACGTGACCATCATCAAATGAAGAAAGCTTAGGCAAGCCTCTTACAAGGCTTTTATTTGCCATAACTTTCAATTTCTCCATTCCTATATGCCCCACTCTTTCATGCCATATCGTCGCGCTATCGTTTGCTCTCATCCGATCAACATAAGAGTTAGTTGCATGAACAAACAAGTTCTTAATTCTTCTCCCAACATGAGCAACATCAGCCTTAACCGCTGATACGTTGCGAAGGAACTTCACTTCTGTTGGCCCAAACAGAACATGATAACCCGCGTCGACCACGTTGGTCACAGAGAAGAGGTTCTTCTTCATATCCGATACGTGATACCCACTCCTTAATGTGAGTGGCCCATTATCACTACCCAAAGACACAACTCCCTCCTTCTCTACTGCATAAACAATGTTATCAGCAGTTATAATAGCTTCGTTACCTGAGTAAGCTTGCAAGGAGCAGAACTTCGACTTGTCTCCGGTGAGGTGATGACCACACCCAGAGTCCACGATCCATTCATCGTTGAAGTCCACAGCAGACAAGGCACGAACACAAGTGCTCATCATGAAGGCTCCGCCCCATCTAGCTTCCTCACTCTTAGAGCAAGCTTCCTACTTGCCTGCATCATGCCCAGGCTGCAGCTTGACCTTGCAGTCCTGCTTGAAGTGTCCTCACTGATGACACCTGTAGCACTTCAGGTTCTTCCTCCAGTCCTTCTTAGGAGCAATGCTACTCTCCGCCTGATAAGAAGTTGAAGGCTCATTCTTAGCAGCGACTTGCTTCTTCTTCCCTTCCCATCTCTTCTTCTGCTTTCTTGTGAAGAGTGCTCCACTGCTCTCCTCAGAAATAGTAACACCAGCCATCTGTCTAGCCAAGCTTTCCTGCGAAGCAAGCAGGTTCTCAAGCTCCAGCAGAGAAGGCTGAGTGGCCCAGCCTTGAACTGATGTAACAAAGGTAACATACTCCTTCCGCAAGTCACAAATTATGTGCCTTTTCAACTTAGCCTCCGAGATAGGCTCATCAGGATGAAGCGCTGACAGCTCAGCGCACAAGATTTTCATCTTCAGAAAGAATTTCGAGATGGTTAGGTCTCCTTGAGTTGCCCTTACCAACTCATTCTCAAACTGGAGCGTCGCCATATTCTTCCTACTGAACAACTCATTAATAGTTGTCCAAATGTCAGCAGCTGACTCACATTCAATGATGTGATCAAACAGCTCTGGTGAAACAACTCTCTTGAGAACAATCTCCGCCTTAGCATTTGTTTTTCTCTAGAGCCTCACCTGCTCAGCAGTTCCAAAAACAGCAGTCACTTCCTGTCTGTCGTCACCACTGACGACCTCCCATAGCTACTCACCAAGAGGAAAACTCTTCATACATGACTTCCACTTCTAGAAGTTAGTTGTGGTCAAGAGTTCAATACCAAGACCCCTTGCATATATCCCTTCCATTGCAACAACTGTTGGATTAGCTTGTCAGAAGCACAGCGCAACAACAGAGCAACAACACTAGTTGTCCACTGCTCAAGTTGATCACCGCTCAAGCAACTGAAACTCTCTCTGATACCATGTTAAATTTTCTCAAAATGGTTAGCATAGTAGCCTAAAGCCAAATGAATATTCTCAGAACTATCCAGTTAACACTTTGATCTAGCGGAAGCGCAAAGAGCAAGCTTAACACCACATGCAAATGGAAGAACAAGCAGATCATATTTTCATTAACTTCTTTACAAGACGAGGTATATGTAGCGAGACATGATTTCGCTACTACAATAGCTACAAACAGAAAGCTCAAAACACAAGTCAGGCGGACAGCAATAGAAATGCTGAGATCGCTAAGTCTGCCAAGATTGCTGAAGCTGCCCAAACTACTGCAACACGCCGAATAGAACACGGAGTCCGCCTGAGACCGTGAGGTCGGGCGCACACACCGTTATTCACTGCCTGCTGAGGAACTGAAGAACATACTGCCTACCCGCCTGAGACCGGCAGACAGGTTATTGGAACTTGAACAAGCTGAAGTAGAGAACCATTAATAAGTCGCAGAAGCGACCAGCTGAGACCGTAGAGACTGCACACTTCCAAGTACTTGACCGAAGTCAAAGCCAAACTCCTGGCTCCGCGAAGCTAGTCGCGCGACCTGAACACAGCAAAACGTCAGCTCTACTCAACCCACACGGACAGAGAAGTCAGACCGCAGCAATTGACCAAGCCCCACTTACTGTTCACTCAATTACTGTAGACGTACCGGGGGGGGTCTATTTATATGCGAGGTGAGGAGTATGGTCACCACCCTAGTGAATAGAATCACCGCCCCAGCATGCGCACTAACACAACCCAGTCCGCCAAGTCCGCACAGACTTGACCATAACTCCAAGAGCCTGAACAAGAAAGCCAGTCTGCCTCTATGTGAACTCACATGCTGCCGACCTGCCTATCACTGACACAAAGCCAGTACGCCCAAGGCAAACAGTGCTAGACCGCCATATAATATAGCACGCGGACACCCCCGCAACACAAGCTGCAACAGCCAACAATACCATATCACGTGTGGTGGCGACGACAGCCACCAAGTTGACGACGGCCCCCAAGTTAACGACGGCCCCTAAGTTGTTGATGACGGCACGCTAACGGAATACACTCCTTCGTCCCGAACTAAGGACTCGCATCGCCATGGTGTTCGTATGGAGCGGCGCTACAATTTCCGCCCTCGGCGCAAGACAAATAACTAGTTGAACTTATCTTATTTTTAGCTTAAGAGCATTCGTATTTTAGTATGCTATTTTATTTGGATTATGTTATTTTGGGCTGCATGTAGTCATTGAGTGTTTTATTTTTATTTTCATTTGGGGTACATATAGCCAAGACTTGGTGATTAAGCCTATATATAGGCTTGTATGGTTTGTTTTACTTAGTTGAATTAGAAGAAACCCTAAAATTTTCTTTCTTGCTAAGCCACCTCTCTCTCTCTACCTCTCCTAGCCGCCACCCTCCTCTCCCCCTCTCTCTCTAAAATTTTGGCCAGCCCTCTCCTTCATCTCCCTCTTCCAAGCCGCCACCCTCCTCTCCCTCTCTCCCTCTAAAAGTTTCGGCCAGCCCTCTCCTTCATCTCCCTCACCCAAGCCGCCACCTCCTCTCACCATCTTCAACCCGACCACCACCATCCATAGCCGGTCGGACACCTATCTCCACCACCCGAGCAGCCCCTTTGAAGAGAACTCGGCCGCCCCTCGTCACGTGAAGTTTTGTCCGGAAGGGTCTCCTTCTACGGCGAGGAATCTGGACTTTGGTGTGAAGCGGCCAAGACGGACGATCTATCTCTCCATCTGGCGCGACTCCGGTGGAACCGTGGAAGTGCGAACCTTCATAGGTAGTCGAAATCATATATTCCGACTTGGGTAACGATCCTCTCCACTCACGTGTGATTCCCTCTTGATATTCTAGTGGCCGGAAAGAGTTTTGCGTTGGATTTGAATCGTTAGATTCTTCGTGGTTTTCCTTTTGATTTGCATCTATCTTAATCGCGTTATTTTCGAAAGAGTTTGGCGAGCCCAGTATTTTTGTTGGGGGAGATCTACCATTTTTCGATCGTATTTTGGGTAGACCTCTTTTGGTACAACTTTCGCTCAGTCAGACCCAATATTGGCCCTCTTAGCTTGGGAGAACGTCGGCCTATAGCCGTTCGTTTGACCTTCCCGCGGAGTAGCTACCGTATGTTGTGAACTGTGATAAAATGTTGGCGAGTGCGCTGCGGTTAGCTAGTGCGAGTGTGTTTGTGGAATGAGAGTGGCGTCCGTTTTATTCCCGTAACCCATATTGTGTCCGTGGTAGAGGCCTATATCAATTTTTGGTATCAGAGGGAGGTTCTTGTCAATTTTTAATGGGCACCCTCCCCTCTTTTAGCACATAGCCTGCACTTGTGTTTGCACGTTAGTTGTTACAAAAAAAAACAAGTCTAAGAAAAAAATTTATTTTTGGTCTGCCAATAGCGGCTTAGTTTTCTTATTTTTCAGCCAAAAAAATCAAACTAATTTTTTTAATAATCCACTTTTTATTTCCTGTAAGAAAATAAAAAAAAATTATTTTCCTATAGTCATTAGGCAGGATTAATTCCTTCTTTGGTCAGTCTGCATCTGTTGTCTTCCTTTTTGCATGCGCACTAGGCTCGGTACGGAATATCCTCCATCGTCGTCTAATATGGATGATGACCGGGGTGAGGGTCGTGCCCTCCCTGAGATTGAGGAGCTCCGTCAAGATTTCACGGAGCAGTTGACGGCCATTAGGGAGGCTCTTCACGGACTGGGGTTACCACAAGGGGCACCCCGTAATCAACCCCCTCACTCACGGGTGGGAGAACATCACAACCCTTACCCCCACCCTCCTAATGAGAACGCCCCACGAGCAGCGTACGAGTTTGACCTTACTCGGGTCGTCCGAGTCAAGCCACCATCCTACGATGGTTTAGGAGATCCCCAAGTCTTCCAGGACTAGATCATGGAGATCGAATGTTATTTCGAGTGGTATACCCTGAACGATGCGGATAAAGTGCGAGTCGCGAGAATGAAGTTGCTAGGGCGCGCTAAAATATTTTGGCTGAATGAGGAGCGGCGTTTGAGAGTCGAGAACGGAGCGTTGCCCATACGCTGGGATGCAATGAAGGCTAGGTTGACAGAACAGTACGTCCCTACTTACTATCGAACACCAATGTTCGATGATTTAGCTACCCTTAAGCAAGGGACTCGGTCGGTGTCTGAGTATATGAGTTTGCTGAAGGACATGATGGTTAGGTGTGACGTGAAAGAGATGCCCGAGGTCACTCTCTCCAGGTTCCGCAAGGGTCTAAACCCTGACATTCAAGGAAAGCTTCTGCATAATGGTCACACTGACTTGCACACAACTTTCAACGCTGCCTTAGATATTGAGCAGCACAACACGCTTAAGGGCAAGTCTCGCTCATTCCAAAAAAGGCAAGTCCATTTTAGGACCGCCTCCCACCGCCACCTATAAGGCTAAAGGAAAGTATCAGTCCCCCGATTCGACTTCCGTAGTCCAGTCCCCTGATTCGACTTCCATAGTCGTAACGGCTAGGAATGATCGAAACCCCTCTGGTGAGAGAGTCCCGGTGGGTCGAGTCAACAGAACGAATGTCACCTGTTACGCTTGCGAGGTCCAAGGGCACTATTCTAGTAATTGTCCTACTACACCCAGACCATTAGACCTGTTAGATTCCACCGGTGGGACAGACGACATTACTTACGAGGCGGGCGAAGAGAGCGAGTCGGACGGAGTGCCTAGTGATATGGAGGATGACTCCCATATGATGGTTATGAGGTGTATTCTGGCGACCCCTCGAGCGTTAGACGATTGGAATAGGACGAACATTTTCACGTTGAATTTTAAGAGTGGTCAAAAATGGCGTAGGTTGATCATTGATAGCGGTAGTTGCATGAATGTATTTTATGAAACCGCGGTGAGACGAATGCCTCTTGATGCCGAGCCGCACCCTCACCCTTATAAGGTGGCATGGGTAGACAAGTCGTCCCTCCCTGTGACGAAGCGATGCTTGGTACTCCTTACCATCAAGGCTTATTTTGAGCAGATTTGGTGTGACGTCATCCCTATGGATGCTTGTCACGTCTTGTTGGGTCGCCCTTGGTTGTATGATCATGACGTCACCCACTTTTATCGGGCCAATACTTACGAGTTTAAATTTAATGGAAGAACCATACTCTTAAAACCCGCCCCGCCAAAGGATCCTTCGGCCCCCTCCAAGGATATGGTTGTCCCGGTCGGGAAGAAGACGTTGAGCCTGATAGGAAGGAAAGAATTGAAGCGTAATACCTTTTTAGATGGTGTCCTCTATGCCTTAGTGTGTCTACAAGTTAAGGAAGATGCGGCACCTTTTGAGAACTTGTCGTCGGCGTTGAGAAAACTCTTAGAAGAGTTTGTGGACGTGTACCCGGACGAGCTACCGGCTGAGTTACCCCCGTTGTTGGAAATCCAACATGCCATTGATTTCATTCCGGACTCCTCATTGCCCAACCTCCCACATTATCGGCTAAACCCCTCCGCGCACTTAGAGTTGCAAACCCAGATCTCGAATTTATTGCAAAAGGGTTTTATCCGCCACAGCAAGAGTCTGTGTGTCGTACCCGCCCTACTTGCCCCCAAGAAGGACAGCTCTTGGAGGATGTGTGTGGATAGTAGATCCATTACTAAAATCTCTATTAAGTATCGCTTTCCCATCCGTCGCTTCGATGATTTATTGGACATGTTAGCCAGTGCCACGATTTTCTCGAAATTGGATCTTAGGAATGGCTACCATCAGATCCGAATTAGGGAAGGTGACGAGTAGAAGACCTCCTTTAAGTCTAAGGAAGGGCTCTACGAGTGATTGGTTATGCCGTTTGGGCTTTCCAATGCGCCGAGCACATTTTTGAGGATGATGACCCACGTCTTCCAACCCTATATGGGAAAATTCATCGTGGTATATTTTGACGACATTTTGGTATTTAGCACCTCCACGATTGATCACGAGTCACATTTAAGAACCATCCTTACCACGCTGAGATCAGAAAAATTATTCGTGAACATTAAGAAGTGTACCTTCCATGTGACATCAGTTGAGTTCCTCGGTTATATTGTGAGTTCAAAGGGGATCCACGTAGACCCCAAGATGGTACAAGCCATTAGAGATTGGCCCGAGCCTGCCAACATTCGGGATGTTAGGAGTTTTCACGGGCTCGCTACATTTTATCGGCGCTTTATTAAGGATTTTAGTAGTATTATGGCCGCCATTACCGAGTGCATGAAAAAAAGGTGAATTTACATGGACGAACTCGGCCGCTACGACATTCCAATTAATTAAATTGCGCATGTCGGAAGACCCCCTTTTGCGACTATCGGATTTTACCAAGGTTTTTGAGTTGTCGTGTGATGCGTATGGAGTGGGAATTGGTGGAGTGTTGAGTCAGGAAGGCCACCCTGTGGGGTATTTCAATGAGAAACTAGCAGGTCCGAAATTAAATTATTCCAATTATGATCGGGAGTTTTACGCGGTCATTCGATGCCTCCAATATTGGCGGCATTATTTACTTCCTAAGGAGTTTGTCATCCTATCCGATCATGAAGCGCTAAGGTTTTTTAACTCTCAAACTAAGGTTAGTCCTAGACATGCCAAATGGGTCTCCTATCTTCAGGAGTACACTTTCATTATCAAACACCTTAAGGGGACTCTCAACCGTGTAGCCGACGCCCTTAGTTATGTTTTGTTATTGCTCTCCACGCTAGAAGTTAAGGTGATTGGCTTCGATAGGATTAAGGACGAGTACGTCCACTGCCCAGATTTTAAGGATATCTATTTCGCCACTCAAGACGACTCGTTGACAACCATTACTTCTTTTTACATTCGGGACGGCTATTTATTTAACCATTCGAAGCTTTGCATCCCCCGTTCCTCCCTACAACACTTGATAGTGTAGGAATTGCATGGCGGAGGGTTAGGTGGACACTTTGGCCGTGACAAGATGATCACGTTAGTCGAAGACAAGTTTTATTGGCCCGGTCTTAAGGCCATGGTTAGTAAGATCGTGGGTAGTTGTCGAGCGTGCCAACTGGCTAAGGGGAACAAAACTAATGCGGGGCTTTATACCCCTCTTCCGATTCCATCTATTCCCTGGGAAGACGTTAGCATGGACTTCATTCTCGGCCTCCCAATCACATTTCGACGTCACGACTCTATCTTAGTTGTTGTAGATCGTTTCTCTAAAATGACTTATTTTATCGCGTGCAATAAAACCAACGCTGCGTCACACGTTGCACAGTTATATTTTAAAGAGGTGGTTAGCCATCGAGGGGTTCCAAAGTCTATAGTTACGGATAGGGATGTGAAGTTTACTAGTTATTTTTGGAAGACCTTGTGGAGGATTATGGGCACCAAACTTCTAATCTCTTCCGCGTACCATCCGCAGACGGATGGGCAAACAGAATTTGTGAACAGAAGTTTAGGTAGTTTGCTTCGATGCCTTGTGGGTGACCACAAGGGTACATGGGATCTTATCCTCCCTCATGCTCAGTTAGCGTATAATAATTCCAAAAATAGGTCCACGGGTTTGTCCCCAAATGAGATTGTGCACGGTTATAAAGCTCTCGTGCCACTTGACTTGATTCCGTTAACGCCATCTTTTAAGTCAAGTCAATTTGCACAGGACTTTGCCACTCACATTCATGATCTTCACAAACGCATAAATGAAACGCTTACCACTCAATACGCGTCTTATCAAGTTCATGCCAACGCACATAAGAGAGTGTCTCCCTTGAAAGTGGGCAATTTAGTCATGGTACGTCTCATCCCTGAACGGTTGCCTACGGGCACCCTAAAAAAGTTAGCGGATTGGCGAGCGGGACCTTTTCGGATTTTAACACGGTTAAGATACAATGCATTTCTTTTGGAATTGCCAACTGATTGGGGTATTTCCCCTGTTTTTAATGTTTTGTATTTAATGCCATATATTGCTCCGCCACTAGAATTATCTTCCTGTCCGTTTAGTTCCACTACAGATTCTCATGGGTTGAGGTTGAGGGGGGTAGGGGCTCGCTCTCTCCGTCGGTCTCCAACGGAGGTACGCTACATGTTGATGATATAGATTTTCCCCCTTTGCTGCCTAATGTTTTTCCCAGGTTTGCCAGGACAGCATTTTTGCCCGACAGGATTCTCCCGGATGACGTGTTTCCCTCTGCAGATGGTGATATGCGCCGCTACTTGATTCGATGGCGTGATCGCCCCGCCTCTGATGACTCTTGGCTTCCAGAAGTGGAGGTGGGTCTCTTGGATGGTGTTCTTCTCCGACGGTATCTTCAAGACAACTCATCGGTGATGAGTCCTTTCAAACGGGGGAGGATTGGTGGCGACGACGGCCCCCAAGTTGACGACGGCCCCCAAGTTGACGACGGCCCCCAAGTTGACGACGGCCCCCAAGTTGTTGATGATGATACGATAACGGAAGACCCTCCTTCATCCCTAACTAAGGACTCGCGTCACCATGGTGTTCGTATGGAGCGGCACTACAATTTCTGCCCTCAACGCAAGACAAATAACTAGTTGAACTTTTCTTATTTTTAGCTTAAGAGCATTCGTATTTTAGTATGCTATTTTATTTGGATTATGTTATTTTGGGTTGCATGTAGCCATTGAGTGTTTTATTTTTATTTTCATTTGGGCTACATATAGCCAAGACTTGGTGATTAAGACTATATATAGGCATGTATGGTTTGTTTAACTTAAGTTGAATGAGAAGAAACCCTAAAATTTCCTTTCTTGCTAAGCCTCCTCTCTCTCTAAAATTTCGGCCAGCCCTCTCCTTCATCTCCCTCTTCCAAGCCGCCACCCTCCTCTCCCTCTCCCCCTCTAAATGTTTCGGCCAGCCCTCTCCTTCATCTCCCTCACCCAAGCTGCCACCTCCTTTCACCATCTTCAACCCGACCACCACCATCCATAGCCGGCCGGCCACCTATCTCCTCCAACTGAGTAGCCCCTTTGAAGAGAACCCGGCCGCACCTCGTCACGTGAAGTTTTATCCGGAAGGGTCTCCTTCTACGGCGAGGAATCTGGACTTTGGTGTGAGGCGGCCAAGGCGGATGATCTATCTCTCCATCCGGCGCGACTCCGGTGGAACCGTGGAAGAGCGAACATTCATAGGTAGTCGGAATCATCTATTCCGACTTGGGTAACGATCCTCTACACTCACGTGTGATTCCCTCTTGATATTCTAGTGGCCGGAAAGATTTTTGCGTTGGATTTGAATCGTTAGATTCTTCATGGTTTTCATTTTGATTTGCATCTATCTCAATCGCGTTATTTTCGAAAGGGTTTGGCGAGCCCCGTATTTTTGTTGGGGGAGATCTACCATTTTTCGATCGCATTTTGGGTAGACCTCTTTTGGTACAACTTTCGCTTGGTCGGACCCAATATTGGTCCTCTTAGCTTGGGAGAACGCCGGCTTATAGCCGTTCGTTTGACCTTCCCACGGAGTAGCTACCGTAAGTTGGTGAACTGTGATAAAACATTGGCGAGTGCGCTGCGGTTAAAGCTAGTGCGAGTGTGTTTGTGGAATGAGAGTGGCGTCCGTTTTATTCCCGTAACCCATATTGTGTCCGCGGTAGAGGCCTACATCAACGCAGAATTAGGTGACAATCCGCAGAGCTTGTAAAACAACGCCACCCTGGCGAGTCCACGACCAACAGGCAGTCCGCCCGATGAACAGCGGACTCTTCGGACACTGCGGAAACAGAGAACTTGTCATAGCAAACGACCAAGTCCGGCAGCCCACCAAGCACTGGCGCGAGAAAGGCAGACACAAAAGCTCCAGACCGCCAACCATCAGGACAGTCCGCCCCAGGATAGATAACATCCACTTCATCATGGATAGCTCGGCAAGAAGAAAGGCACCGTCCACACAGATGCAGACTCTGCGGACGCCAAAGCATGGAAAAGGGCAAAGTCCACAAGCTCTACCTGAACAGCTCTCCACAAAGGTCACCTGCCAGACGCCAACACCAGTCTGCGCAGTCCTCCACAGCAAAACATCATTGTACCATCTAAGCTTGGCAAGGGCCACAACCGAACACCAAGGCCAGTCCGCAACATCGGACACCGCAGACTCATCAGTCCGCAAGCCTCCCACGGATATGGCACACAACCCGCTGGTTAGTACAAGCTTGCAACACACAAGGCCACTGAGCAGAGCACAACCTACAGCCCGCAAACCTCTGTCCGCTTAGGCCGCTCAAGCCGCTTCTCAATCAGCCAAGCCACCAAGACATTCAATGTACAGGCCGCAACCTGCAATCCGCCCAGGCCGCGAAACTAGTCCGCATAGGCTGCCCGGCTTATCCATCACCCACTTCCACTTCACAAATTTCAAAATACCGCTGTCCCGAGAAAGGGGTAGGGTCGTTATAATTTGGTCAGCTGAATGCTGACCGTTGCCTCTGTTTGCCACCCTTGGGTGGAATGTCCCTGTGCAGGTGCTAGAGAGCCGAGCGGGACGCATAAGGGTTGAAGTCCCTGCTGCATTTGCCGCTGCCATTGCTAGCCCTCGAAGGCTAAAAGAAATGAAAGTGTTATGTTTTCTTTTGATGTGCCGGGCCTTCGTGCCAATGTTTGGGGTCACTGTTTGAAAGTTCTGTAAGGCCATAAGGCCAAATGTTTATGTGTGTTGTAAGACATTCCTCTGATGTATAAACGATGGGGGTTTTATATGTTGGACATTCAGGTGTGGAGTTTATGTGTAGTGTTGGAACCCCAGATAGGATTTGGGCAAGTAACACTATTAGGGTTGCTTAGATTGACCCAACATGTATAGTCATGGGTCATAGGACTTTTTCCAGGACAGGTCATTCAGAAGAATTCCAGGATTGTAGAAAGGAATGCAGTTAAGACAAAGACAGAAAATCAGCTCGACGATCGTCGAACGCAGTTCGACGATCGGCCAGCTCCGATCGACAAATTCTGAGTTGCTTCTCTGAACTCAGGTCGACGATCTCAAGACTCAAGCAAGGTTGTGTTGACACCATCACAACAACTGTGTCGACACTCAACAGTTCTCTCAACTCGACGAACACAGAAACTGAGCTCGACGAACTGCAGGCTCCGGTAGACGAACGGAGGCAAGATATTCAGCTCGACGAATCTAGCTGAGTTCGACGAATGTCGAACTCAGGTCGACGATCGATGAACTTGATGAATTCTCAGGTCGACGATTTCTGTGGAATCAGTAACAGTTGGCAGAATTAATTGGGGATTAATTACAATCAACATTCCCAGTGAAAATAGCTGTTCAAACGGACAGTTACAGTTGGATTAATTATAGATCAATTCCCAATGCATCTTCCTCTCTCGGGAATGTTTCTTCCACCATCAAGATTAAGGGATTCAAATACACAGGAAGAAGTAGAACAATTACACAAGACAGGAAGTGGAGAACATATAAAAAAGTGAAGAACACACAGAAAGGGCAATATATCACTGAAGCAACTAGCAGCCCTAGACCAGAGGAGACAACAATAACAATAAGAAGAAGAACATCCATTCATATCAAGAGTCTTCTTCTTCTTCATCACTACAGGACAACTTCAAAGGACAACAAATTAATCATTCAGTCAGGAGTTTCTGAAGATTTCTCTGGTCGAGGACTGAAGATTGAAGGCCTATCACCCTGAAGCAGAGCTCCAGTTTTACCGGAACCATTCTACATCTCAGGGGTAGAAAATCAGCTAACATCATCAATCCACAAGTCTTCTCTCTGATTGTTGACAGAGAAGACAAAATCTCTCTCTCATCCCCTCCTGTATAAAGGGTTGTCATCTCCCTTCAAAAGTGATTCCTAGTTCACAAGTCTCCTTCCAAAAGACTTGAGGTTTTGGTTTTTGGGGACCTGATCAAAACCCATTGGTGTCAGACACCTGATCAAAAACCTGAGTGGATTCCTACCAGGGTGGTAGAAGAGTGGACTACCCAGATTTGGGGAACCACTATAAAATCCTTGTATCTCTTCTGGTTGCTTGATCTGCTTTGTTCTATTTAGTTTTTATTTTGGTTTGTTTTTGTGTTGGGACAAACTCTAGCCTTTTTGCTTAAGATCTATCACTTTCAATTGCTATCAAAGCCAGGTTGGTTAAACTCCACAACTTGCCAGGTTGGTTAAAATACCAGACCTTAAGTCATTGTACAGGCTAACACCTGAGCCAAAAGATCCTTTGGTAGATCTTAACAATCTTTTGAGTTTTCTCATGGCACAAATTGCAGATTTTTCAAGCACCAGACAACCCGTGTGCAATTTAGACAAACTTGCACTATGAAAGATAAGGATTAGATTTTATATGGACTCCATTGATGAAAACATCTTTCAATATATTTTGTCAGGACCCATTACACTACCTGCAGCCTCAGATACCCAGAAAAAGATGAAGATTGCTGATGCACAAGCAATGAACATTCTGCAACAAGCAATGTCTGATGACATTTTTGAAGAACTTGCTGAATGTTCATCTGCAAAGGAAATGTGGGACTCCAACACAGAAATGGCTGTTGGATCAGCAAAAGAAGGAATAATTAAAGTTGAATCCTGGAGTGACTCAGACGAAGCAAGAGCAAGAGAATTTTGCCTAATGACAATAGATGCTTCTCGCAGCAGCTATGCTGAAGAATCTGAAGAATCAGAGTATGAAGAATCTGAAGAATCAGAGTATGAAGAATCTGAAGAATCAGAGTGTGAATCAGATGAAGAGGATCAGGTTATTTCTTTCCTTGATTCGTCTTCAGCAAAATTTTACACTGATTTCAAATTATCATATAACCAGAAAATCTTAGTTCAATGTATTTCGTCGAACGAAGATCGACGACATCAATACTATTCGTCGAACTCAGATCGACGAACTATGAACAAAGATTCTGACTTAGAAATCTGTGCTCGACGAAATAGATATCATTCGTCGAACAGAGATCGACGAAAATGGATCACAAAAAACAATTATTATCATTCTGTGAATAGAGATCAACGATCTCAATATCATTCGTCGAACTCAGATCGACGAAATTATTTTTCGTCGAACTCAGAATTTCAAAACAGAAATTTTTATTCTTTTATTTCTGACAATTATAAAAGAGAACCAGGATCCAAGGTTATCTGGGTCCAGAACTCCTAACATCTCCTTGCAGGAAAAGAATTCAGCCCAACAAATACACAAGATATCAGTGGCTGATTAATTTGTGCAAGGCTATGCATATAAGGGGAGTTTGGCTAGTTTCAGTAGATTAGTTTTTGTTTTATTTTATTTTCTTTTCAAAGCTTCTATGTAAATCTGTTGTTATCTTATAAATCAAGCAGATCTGTTTTTCCTTTGCATTTTCATTTGCTTTTGATGTAAATAGAGTCCTTACCCAAATAGGGGGACATTTTTGGAACCCCAAATAGGATTTGGGCAAGGAACACTATTAGGGTTGCTTAGATTGACCCAACATGTATAGTCATGGGTCATAGGACTTTTTCCAGGATAGGTCATTCAGAAGAATTCCAGGATTGTAGAAAGGAATGCAGTTAAGACAAAGACAAAAAATCAGCTCGAGGATCGTCGAACGCAGTTCGACGATCGGCAAGCTCCGGTCGACGAATTCTGAGTTGCTTCTCTGAACTCAGGTCGACGATCTCAAAACTCAAGCAAGGCTATGTCGACACCATCACAGCAACTGTATCGACACTCAATAGTTCTTGCAGCTCGACGAACACAGAAACTGAGCTCAACGAACTGCAGGCTCCGGTCGACGAACACAGGCAAGATATTCAGCTCGACGAATCTAGCTAAGTTCGACGAATTTCGAACTCAGGTCGACGATCGATGAACTCGACGAATGCTCAGGTTGACGAATTCTGTGGAATCAGTAACAGTTGGCAGAATTAATTGGGGATTAATTACAATCAATATTCCCAGTGAAAATAGTCGTTCAAACGGACAGTTACAGTTGGATTAATTATAGATCAATTCCCAATGCATGTTCCTCTCTCGGGAATGTTTCTTCCGCCATCAAGATTAAGGGATTCAAATACACATGAAGAAGTAGAACAATTACACAAGATAGGAAGTGGAGAACATATACAGAAAGTGAAGAACACACAGAAATGGCAATATTTCACTGATGCAACTAGCAGCCCTATACTAGAGGAGACAACAATAACAAGAAGAAGAAGAACATCCATTCATATCAAGAGTCTTCTTCTTCTTCATCACTACAGGACAACTTCAAAAGACAACAAATTAATCATTCAGTCAGAAGTTCCTGAAGATTTCTCTGGTCCAGGCCTGAAGATTGAAGGCCTATTACCCTGAAGCAGAGCTCCAGTTTTCCCTGAACCATTCTACATCTCAGGGGGAGCAAATCTGCTAACATCATCAATCCACAAGTCTTCTCTCTGATTGTTAACAGAGAAGACAAAATCACTCTCGCATCCCCTCCTGTATAAAGGGTTATCATCTTCCTTCAAAAGTGATTCCTGATTCACAAGTCTCCTTCTAAAAGACTTGAGGTTTTGGTTTTTGGGGACCTGATCAAAACTCATTGGTGTCAGACACCTGATCAAATACCTGAGTGAATCCCTACCAGGGTGGTAGAAGAGTGGAATACCCAGATTTGGGGAACCACTATAAAATCCTTGTGTCTCTTCTGGTTGCTTGATCTGCTTTGTTCTATTTAGTTTTTATTTTGGTTTGTTATTGTGCTGTGACAAACTCTAGACTTTTTGCTTAAGATCTATCACTTTCATGTAGTGTTATAGGCTTCCGCTAGAATGCAATTTGTTAGGGTGCGCTGCGCTACTCTGGTATCATACCGTGACGTCACCGCCTATTTTGTGGTATACGCTATGGGGCCCCGGCCGGACCTTCTAATATATATTATATGAACGGATGGGGTTGTTACATTTTTGGTATCATCTGTCTTGGTCTTTCCCTCTCGAAGTCGTGGTCGACTTCTTTTGTGGGGTGGCGAGCACGTGTCTGTGCGAACCAAGTTAACACGATTGAACTCCTGAATGTCCGTGGTAGCAATGCAAATACATGTGTTTGAGGAACCTGCGCGTTCCTATCTTATTACTATTGCTTGTGTATGGTTGCTCATGTGTGTGTCTTGTCCACCTTCAGGTGACGCGGAGTGGTGCGGGGCAATCGGAGCCCCAACGGTCTGAGGAAAGAACGTCACCAGCTGAGGTGCCTACACCTCCACCTTCTGCGGAAACTGTGTGATAAATTGATGAAGCTGTGTTTGCTATGGTTCAAGGACAGCTAGTTGGGCAGGCGCAAGGGCAGGCGCTGCCGGCATTGAGGCCAGAACAGGTGGCGGCAAGGCCAGAAACTGTACCGACTGTGAATCCTCGAGCAGCTGAGAAGCAGTTGAAGCAATTTATGAGTTTTCACCTGCCTATGTTCTCGGGAGTGGTAGTGAAAGAAATTGTACCTAATCACCTAGAGGGGGGGGGGGGTGAATAGGTGACTTAATCTTTTTAAACTTTTTGGCAGATAATACCACAGAGTTATAATCAATTCTTCACAGCAATCAATCAGCAATCACAGAATAAACAAGCACACAGTGAACACACAGATTTATAGTGGTTCCCCAAGGTTTGGGTACATCCACTTTCCCCCTTCGCCTATCTAGTAGTGTACTAGATTCGGCCAAACTCCTCCATTATCTCAGATCCTCAGATCTTACACTAAGAACCTCAAACAGGTTCCTACAGTTCAGGCCCAAGGCCCTACAACTCAGTCTTCTCCAAAGACCTACACTCAGCCACAAGGCCTACACTCAGCCACAAGGCCTACACTCAGCCACAACAGGCCTACACTCAGAGATAAGAATCTCCTACACTCAGGCACACAGGCTCTACCACTCAGCCTTTATAATTACAGGCTTACAACTCAGATCCCTAAGGATCCTACAAGATATTAAGAATACAAAGTGTATATACCTACAACTCTGAATAGAGAGAAGAGTTGACAGGTTCTTGATGAGTTCTTGAAAGAACTCTGCTGAGATCAACCTCACTTGGCTTTCTTCAAAGCTTCTTAAATGTATAACACAATAGGATTGATTCTCTGCAACTGATCTTCAATCACTGCAACTTAATATTCAGAACTAGGTCTGAACCCTTCTTCACAGCCTGGTTCCAATGGCTATCTTCTTGGAAGGACCTCTCTCTCTCCAACTTCTTACATCTTCACTTGATTCTTCAATGAATAGCTAGATCTTCTTCTCTTTTTCAATCTGTTGATTTGTTAATCTCTTAGACTCTTGATCATCTCTTTCTGTTGACAGTATAAGCCTTTTTATAGGCCTTATTCATGGTGACCGGCTGATCCGGTTCCTAACAGCTTTCTGACAACTCTGACAGTTGCAGTAGACCGGCTGGAATGGCAGCTGTCATGTCATCCAATCACTTCTTGAAATATCTGTAACTGTCTGAAAGTGTCGAGACAATCTGTCTTTAAGTGTCGACACTTATAGACTAAGTGTCAACACAAGTAGACTAAGTGTCGACACTAGCATTCAAGGTGTCGACACAACTCCTTGTGTTGTAGAATTTATATCTCGACACTGCTTCTTCATCATGTATCGACACTGATATTGTGTGTCGACACAACTTCTTGTTCTTCAGAACTTAGTTGAATTCTTGTAAGTGTCGACACAACTCCTTTGTGTCGACACATCTTCTTGTGTTGAACTTGTTCAGTGTCGACACATCTTATTGGTGTCGACACTTGCCTTCTGTGTTGATACTTGCTGAGTGTCGACACAGCTCCTTGTGTCGACACATTCTTCTTTTGTTGAGACTTTGGCTGAGTGTCGACAAATCTCCTTTGTGACGACACTTGTACTTAGAATTTTGTTGAACTTTGCTGAGTGTCGACACAGCCTCCCAGTGTCGACACTTTCTTCATGTGTTGAGTCTTCTGCTGTGTGTCGACACATTCTTTATTATGTCGACACATTCTTCATGTGTTGAGTCTTCTGTTGTGTGTCGACATATTCTTTATTATGTCGACACATTCTTCATGTGCTGAGTCTTCTGCTGTGTGTCAACACATACTTTATTATGTCGACACTTATACTTAGACTATGCTGACTTTTGCTGAGTGTCGACACAGCCTCCAAGTGTCGACACTTTCTGATGTAGATAACAGTTCCTCAGGGTGTCGACACTGCTTCTAAGTGTCGACACTTCTTCACTGGACATTTCTTCATTGAGTGTCGACACAACCTTCATGTGTCGACACTTTCTGTCTGGTGTCGACTCTGCATCCCTGGTGTCGACACAATTTCTCCAAGTGTCGACACTACTTCTCTGGATGTCGACACAAGTCTTCTTAAGTGTCGACACTTTCCTTCTGGGTGTCGACACTTGGACTTAGAAACTTTTCAGCTTTCCCTGCAAATACTTAACCTGCACAAGGCAACTCAAAATACATCAAATACATTTTGATGTATATCATTGAGTAGGGTGAGACTTCTTCAAATCAGGTACATTTAAACCAATGTACCAAACAATCTCCCCCTATTTGGAGAAGTCATAACCCTTAGTCAATGATATACACCATGCATAAAAAAATTACAGTATGATGTAAAACAGGATTATGCAATCAGGGAAAGTACATAAACATGTATTAAACAAAACACGTACACACATATATCTCATAACAATTATGTAATAGATTTTTCACACATCACATTGTTCTAACAACTTTGTCATATTCATTATACAAAAGTTTACAGAGTGTTTAAAATCAAAAGATTACAACTGTAAACTAAAGATAATTCTATTCTATTTCTGCTCAGCCTCCTTGATAACTATGCCCTTCCCAGACTGTATCTTTACTTGCATAGGGGCTTTAGCATCTTCAACAGCAACAGGCTTCTTGCCTTTAAGATCCTTCTTCTTTAGCTCTTCAGCTTTGATCTTTTTCCTCTCAAAGTAATGATAAGGCTTGGGAAAGTACTTGCTAGGCTCCTGGGCAGTAGGAGGTAGCTTTCCCATCTTTGCCTTTCTTCTATACTGCACAATGGCTTCTTGCCTAGTCTCATGCTTCCTCCACTCCAGTTCAGAAAACCACTTATTTCTATCTTGAATATTGTCTTTGGCAGCCTTCCATGCAATTAAGATAATATTCCTGGAGGTGGGGCTCCACTGTTCAAAATCAGGCCTTTGTTCAGCTTGCTCTCTAAACCTCTTCTTAGACAATCTGGCTTCTTGTTCTTTCAGTATAGCTTCTTGTATAGCCTCAGATACTAGCTGAACCACCTTTTCTATGATGACATTTTGCTTTCCCTCAGGTGGGCTATACATGGACTGTATATCTGCTTGTACCATATCAAAGTCTGGTGGAGAATAGATCACCTGAGCTACTTCAGCTTGCTCACCTCCAAGATAGGCAGGATTAATCCCAGACTCTGCAACATTATCATCATCACATAAAGGAGGATAACCAAGAGTGGCTCTGATAGAATTAGAAATCCACTTTGCATGATCAGAGCTGGCTTTGACTAACACTCTCTCCCCCTTTATGACTTCTCTTTCCATGTGATCTCTTAGATCATCCTTTTGAAATCTTATTTGGGCATCCAAATAGTTTACTCCATCTTTAAAGAAAGGTTTCAACCTTTGGAGCTTTTCAGTTATCAACTTCTGAGAGTTTTCAATAGCAGAAGTAACAGCAGTTATGCCCTCTTGTAAAGCTTTATCAAACTCTGCCTTAGCAGTATCATGAGTTGTAGTCTGTCCAGCAGCTATATTCTTCATCTCTGTGACAATTGCATTGTGTGAAGCAGTCAAATTATCATTCATCCTGAGCTGGTTCTCCAGAACATATCCTTGCTGCAATGCAATGTCATCCACTTGAGCTTTGATTTTCTCCTGATAAGTAGCTAGATAGACTACTGTATTCCCTCCCTTATGGAAGTAGTCAGTCATCTCCTTCTTATTTAGATTCATCTCAAATCTAATAGACTTAATGTCTTGGGCCAGATCAAATTGTAAAGACTTATGCCCCTCATCCATATATGTTTCTATTGCTTTCCTTTGCTCATCAAGTTTTATTTGCATTGCAACCATCAGAGAACTGTAATCTATAGATGGTGCTGGCTGTGGTGTAGGCTGTGGTGCAATAGTTTGTAAAGCCTTTTTGCAAGTTTGGCTCCTTTTTTTAAAGACTTGGAATTTCCTTTTCTTTGCTCTTGCAGGCTCCTCATCTTCAGGAGCTGATGTGCTGGCTATTTCTACCCTCTCCCTAGGTAGCTCCTCAACATCCTTTGGCTTCTCAGGCTCTTTCCTTGCAGTTTCTTCTAGAATCTCTACTTGCTCCCCCTCAACTTGGGCCTTCTCCCCCTCAGCAGCAGCACTTTCCTTCTCAAAGTCTGTTTGGAGAAGATCAGGGAAAAGTTCTTCCAAAGTAAACTCTTGTTGATGAGGGGGTAGAGAATTCCTGATCTCATCAACTACTTGATCGGACACTACTTGATCTGCAACAGATGTGTCCTCCATGACAACATCTTGGGGTTCACTAGGAACCTGAGGTTGCTGATTTGCAGTAGATAATGTGTCAGTTATAACTGCATTCTCAATAGAGAAATCTAATTGGTTTATTTCAGTTATTACCTCAAGTATGGTTTGTGTAGCTATTTCACTTTCTAGAGGAATGGGCTCTTCCACTACTAGAGGCTCCCCCTGGATAGAATCCTGGTGAAGAGGGCTAGCTTGAGGTAGCTCCCCCTGCATGTCTGCAGCTTCTTGTCTATCTGGAGACTTTCCAACAGTTTCAGTTTCTTGTTCATCATCTGGTGTAAAGACAACATGCTCTTCAGAGCTACTAGATGATTCTTGAGCCACTGGGGCTGTCTTCTTCTTCTTCTTTAGTGGGGTTTCCTTCTCAGGTGTTTGCAATTCCTTGGTCAAGACCCTATCCCATCTTGAGAAGATCCTCATGTCCATCTTCCTCATGTGGTTGATTTTTGATCCTCCAGCTTGACTCATTACTTCTGGTATACTACCAGCCAAGTAAAGACTTAGTATCCTACCCAAATTGGGCTTCTTCAGGCTCTCCTTAATCTTCTCAAACACTACTCCAGACCAATCAGTATTTAGCTGGAGGATTAACCTTGTCATTAGATTGAACATATATGCTGAAATCCTGTCATATCCTCCAGACTTGCACAGGATCACCTTGCCAACAATTTCAGAGAGAAATTTGTCTTGGCTGTTCATTCCCTTTCTATTGAACACTAATCCAATTTTCATCTTGGAATCCAGTCCACACCATTGTAAAGCTTCTCTGGTCTTAGAAGCAGAAACTTCAGCTTCTTCCTTAGTTCTTGGTAGGCTTAGTACCTTTCTCAAACTCTTAGGTGAGACCTTCACCTTTTCTCCATGAACCCTTGACTTTATCTTGAGTCCAGATTCGTCTAGGGTTGTGCCATTCAGAAATTCTAGAACTTCATTCTTTCATATCTTGGTTGGCTCTGAAACAAGAAAGTCTAACCCTGAGGTTGCAACTAGGGTTACCACATCCTCGATCTCTAGTTCTGCGTCATCAAACGCATGCCGCACCAGTTCATATCCTTCATTCACGTTCTCCTCGAGCTTGGGCGCCATTAGGGTTTGAAGAATTTGAATTGAGAGAAGAGAGGTGTCGACACACAAGTTTGGTCTCGAAACTTTGCTGAGCGTGTCGACAGACGATGTTGAAACCCTATTTATACCTTTCTAGAGTCGAAGATGAAAGGGCGTGACAACAAACTCAAATTGTGTCGACACTGTTGAAAAGTGTCGACATAGACTTATAATGTCTCGACACCTATGTGTCGATACAAGTTTAGTCGACAGAATATATGTGTCGACACTTGTTTATGTGTCGACACCACGCAGCTCGACACTTAGTCGAGACTTTACTTCACTAATTCTGCATAAAGTCTAAGTGTCGACACCATCTTGAATGTGTCGACACCTTCTCTATATGTGTCGACACTAATTTTCTGAAGTGTCGACACCAACTTCCTAGATGTGTCGACACCTTTTCTCTGCAGTGTCAACACCAATTCTCTGTCTCGACACAGACAACTATGTGTGTCGACACTATTTTACTTAGCCATTTCTGTAAACTTATTCTAAGTTTATCATACCTAATTCAATTTTAAACATATTGAATTTGGTTTCTTCTAAGGGCTTAGTATACATATCAGCTAGTTGATTATCAGTATTTACATATTCTAGTGAAATATCTTCTTTTTCAACATGTTCCCTTAGAAAATGATATTTGATCTCTATGTGCTTAGTTCTACTATGGGAAACAGGATTGTTTGCAATAGATATAGCACTAGTAGAATCACAAAATAGTGGTGTTCTACTTACTTGAATACCATAGTCTTCTAGCTGATGTTGTATCCATAGAAGTTAAGCACATCAACTTCCTGCAGCCACATATTCTGATTCTGGTGTGGAGATAGCCACACTTGTTTGTTTCTTGCTACTCCAAGATATCAGTCTTCCACCTAGGAATTGGCAGGTACCAGTTGTACTTTTCCTATCTTCCTTGCAGCCTGCAAAATCTGCATCTGAATAACCTGTCAGTTCAAAGTCTCCATTCCTAGGGTACCAAAGGCCTAGATAAGGAGTGCCCTTAAGATATC
The DNA here is from genome assembly GCA_039583875.1 of Platanthera guangdongensis. Lineage (NCBI taxonomy): Eukaryota > Viridiplantae > Streptophyta > Magnoliopsida > Asparagales > Orchidaceae > Platanthera > Platanthera guangdongensis. Next base: position 27,345,320 of record CM077165.1, on the reverse strand, counting down.
TCAGTATTCTTTTGGCTGCTGTCAATTGAGACTCTTTAGGGCAAGCTTGGTACCTAGCACAGACACATGTAGCATACATGATATCTGGTCTACTTGCAGTCAAATACAATAGGGAGCCAACTATCCCTCTATACAAAGTCTCATCTACAGGTTTCCCTGCATAATCTTTGCTAAGAGACATACTTGACCCCATAGGAGTTTTCATGGTACTGGATGAATCCATACCATACTTCCTTATCAGTTCTAGGGTGAACTTAGACTGGCATATGGATAAACCATTCTCAGTCTGTCTAACTTGGAGACCCAAGAAGAACTTATGTTCCCATATACTGCTCATCTCAAATTGTCCTTGCATAAGTTTTGCAAACTTTTTGCAAAGACTACTTTCAGTAAACCCAAATATTATGTCATCTACATATATTTGGACTAGTATGATCTTGCCTCTAGATTCCCTAAGGAATAGAGTCTTGTCTATTTTCCACTTTGTGAATTTATTCTCAATGAGGAAACTAGACAGGGTTTCATACCAAGCCCTTGGGGCTTATTTTAACCCATACAAAGCCTTCCTAAGTCTATAGACATAATTAGGTTGAGTTGAATCAACAAAACCTGATGGTTGTTCCACATAGACCTCTTCCTTTAGATTACCATTCAGAAAGGCTGACTTAACATCCATTTGGTATACTTTAAATCCTTGAAAGGTTGCATAGGCCAGGAACATCCTTATGGCTTCTAGTCTGGCTACTGGAGCAAAGGTTTGATCAAAGTCAATACCTACTTTCTGCCTATATCCCTTAGCAACCAGTCTTGCTTTGTTCTTGATAATCACTCTATGTTCATCCATCTTGTTCCTAAAGATCCACTTGGTTCCAATTATGTTGTGGTCTTTTGGTTTAGGAACAAGCACCCAGACTTTGCACCTCTTAAACTGATTCAGCTCCTCTTGCATTGCCTCAATCCAATGAGGGTCTAGGATGGCTTCTTCAAACTTCTTTGGCTCTACTTGGGATAGAAAACTAGAGTAGAGTACTGCACTCAAATTTCTGCTCCTTGTTTGTACCCCTTGTCTTAGATCACCAATGATTTGATCTGCTGGATGATCTCTTAGATGCCTATTAGCTGCAGGCATCCTGGCTTCAGGTTGAACTCCTTCAGCTTCTTCATCTTGCTACACTCCTTGGTCTTCTTCTGCATTAGGTACATGTAGTACTCCCCCTGGACAACAGCCACTATCATCTACATGCTGACTTGCAGTAGATTCTTCTTCAATAGTGAGCTTGTCCATCTTCTTAGTCACACCTATGGAGCTGCAAATACTTCTAGACAACTCATTATTAATAAGTCTAGCTTCATCAAATACTACATGTACTGACTCTTCTACAACTTGAGTAGACAAGTTATAGACCCGATAAGCCTTACTATTGTTGCTGTACCCAACAAAGATTCCCTCTTGGGAATTGGTAGCAAACTTGGTCAAGTAAGACTTTCCATTGTTAACTATAAAGCATTTACAACCAAAGATCCTGAAGTAGGAAAGGTTGGTTTTCTGTCTTTCACAATCTCATAGGGGGTCTTATTGTGGCTTTTAGTAATGGTAGCCCTATTAATTACATGGCATGCAGTATTAACTACCTCAGCCCAGAAATATTCTGGGAGAGATGTGTCACTTAATAGGGTTCTAGCAGCCTCAATCAAGGTTCTATTTTTCCTCTCAGCAATGCTATTTTGCTGAGGTGTTCTTGGTGAAGAAAATTCCTGAAATATCCCAAATTCTTCACATAGTTTTGCCATACTATCAGACCGAAATTCAGTATCATGGTCACTTCTTATTTTGACCACTGTACTGTCTAACTCATTCTGAATTTGTTTGACAAAGCTATAGAAGATACTAGCTGTTTCAGATTTCTGTCTAAGGAAGAACACCCAGGAAAACCTTGAGTAGTCATCTACAACCACAAAGGTATAGACCTTCCTACCTAGGCTGTGAACTGGCATAGGACTGTCAGAAAGTAGCAAAAAGAAGCGAAAAGTAGAGAACAATCGAATAAACTTTCGAATAATTGAAATTTTATTATCCAAAAAAGATATCATTTACAAAGGTATGACCTCCCTTATATAGAATGAAGGAGATAAGAAAGAGAGAATACAAACAATGTGGGACTAAACATTTACAGTACTGAGCGGCTAGAATAAAGGAGACCGCATAGGCCGCGCGGTTAGACAGATGGGATAACCGCTCGGCAACTCCAGCAGGATGGAACAGGCCGCAGAGGTAGACCGATAGACCGCCCGGTCTGCAAACCGCTGGATCAGACCGCTAAGCCGCTCGGTCAACAAACCGCTGGATCAGACCGCTAAGCCGCCCGGTCTAATACTTCAACACTCCCCCTCAAGCTGGAGCATAGATATCAATCATGCCCAGCTTGTCACAGATGCGGAAGAAGGAAGTAGAAACCGGCTTGGTGAAGATATCTGCCAACTCCTTGTCAGAGGTGACAAAAGGAGTACAAATCTGTTTCTTCAAAATCTCCTCCCGAATGAAGTGACAGTCAACCTCTATATGCTTCGTTCTCTCATGGAAGACCGGATTTCTGGATATGTGTATAGCGGCCTTGTTGTCACAGAACATAGGGAGAGGACAGTCATATACCTCGCCCAGGTCAAGCATGAGAGCCCGCAACCACTTTAACTCACACGTGGTTGACGCCATACTCCGGTATTCTGCTTCGGCACTGGATCTGGAAACAACAGACTGTTTCTTGCTCTTCCAACTCACGAGATTACCTCCAACAAAGGTACAAAAATCTGACGTGGATTTACGATCGCCTTTGTCATCCGCATAACTTGAATCTGAGTAGGCCTCAACTCTCAGATGGCCATTCTTCTGAAAGAGTATCGGACTGAAGATGACACTCCCTGGGAGCTTGCATAAACTGACTGACCTTGCCTACAGCGTAGGCGATGTCGGGTCTAGTCACCGTGAGATAGATGAGTTTGCCTACCAAACGTCTGTACCGTGTGACATCAGATGAGGTGAATCATCCGTCCACGTTTTGTCTTCTCCAACGGCCATGGGAAAACGAGCTGGTTTGGCACCTGTCAAGCCTGCTTCTCTAAGAAGATCAAGGGCATACTTCCGTTGAGAGAGAACCAAGGAGTCAAGTTTCCGAGAGATTTCTATCGCCAAAAAGTATTTTGGGGAGCCCATATCCTTCGTGACCAAGTGCTGACGGAGGTGCTTCTTCGTCAAGTCCACCCCATCTCGGTCATCGCCAGTAAGGAGAATATCATCCACATATACGGCCAAAACCACCAGTCCCGAGGCCGTTTTGCGAATGAATAAGGAGTGATCGGCCGAACTCCTTTGAAAGCCGATGGTAGCCACAATACCACTGAATTTTTCGAACCATGCCCGAGGGCTCTGCTTTAGGCCATAAATGGCCTTCTTCAAATGACAGACACGTGTCTCCCCCTGAGCAACATACCCAGGAGGTTGCTCCATATAGACGTCCTCCTGAAGATCGCCATAGAGAAAGGCATTCTTCACATCAAGTTGGGAAATAGCCCAAGCCTGGTTAACAGCCACAGAAAAGAGAACCCGGATGGTGCTGAGGCGAGCAACCGGAGAGAAGGTATCAAAGTAATCAACGCCATAAGTCTGAGTAAAGCCCTTGGCCACCAGCCGGGCTTTGTAGCGATCCACAGTGCCATCGGGGCGAAACTTCACAACGAATACCCAGCGACAGCCAACCACATCAGTGCCCACGGGAGGAGGAACCAGGGTCCAGGTACCCCGTTCAGTAAGAGTAGCCATCTCCTCATCCATGGCAGACTTCCAATGAGGGAGAGCGAGAGCCTCCTGGTAGGTACGGGGAGTAGAAGTAGCAGAGATAGCCAAGGCAAAACACCTGCGAGAAGGAGAAAGCTGATCATAAGAAACAACAGCCGTGAGAGGGTGTTGAGTACACGCCCGCACCCCTTTGCGAAGGGCAATGGGAACATCCAGGTCAACGGGAGCGTCGGCGACGGGAGCGTCAGCGACCGGAGCGTCCGTGGCGGAGAAGGCTGGCCCGGGACTAGAGAGAGACGGCAGCGGAGAGGAGGGTGGAGGGGTGGGTGGGGCGACGGACTGGGAAGGAGTGGGTGGAGCAGGAGACGAAGGTGTGAAATCGTGGAGAGGTGTGGAAGGAACGGAGATATCAGAAGGAAGAGAAGGAAGAGAAGAGGAAGGAGAGAAATAGGAAGCATTTTCGAAAAAAGTCACATCGGCGGAGACAAACTGCTTGCAGAGAAGGGGGTCAAACCAGCAATAGCCTTTTTGAGTGGTAGAGTACCCCAAAAAGACATACTTGGTGGAACGGGGGGAAAGTTTGTCGCGGGTGGCGGAGGGAGCGTGAACAAAGGCCGTACAGCCAAAGACACGGAGAGGAAGAGGAAAAGGTTCCTGGTGGGGGTAAAAAAGGGAGAAGGGAGTCTGGCCGTGGAGGACCGTGGAGGGAAGGCGATTGATGAGATAGCAAGCGAGCAGCACAGCGTAGCCCTAGTAGGAGCGAGGGACGTGCATCTGCGTCATGAGAGTACGCGCAACATCAAGCAGGTGACGGTTTTTACGCTCCGCCACCCCATTCTGTTGGGAGGTGTAAACACAAGTCGTTTGATGAAGGAGGCCATGTTTGTGAAAGAACGCGGAGAACTCATGAGTCAGATACTCCTTGGCATTATCAGAACGTAAGACTTTAATAGAAATAGCAAATGGAGTCTTAATCATAAAGTAAAAAGATTGTCAAACAGAAAATAGTTCAGAGCGATCTTTTAATAGATACACCCAGGTACATCGAGTAAAATCATCGATAAAAGTAACAAAATAGGAACTGCCCCGACCAACTGTGAGGGTAGGAGCAGGACCCCATACATCAGAATGAATAAGATCAAAAATGCGAGAGGAGCCACGGCCTTGCTTCGGAGGGAAGGAGGAGCGATGATGTTTGCCAAGCTGACACGCATCACAGTTGAGCGGAGAACTGGTAGGAGGTAAGTGGGGCAGAAGCTGACGAATAAGCCGAGGAGGAGGATGTCCAAGACGAAGATGCCACTGAAGGAGATCGGTGGAGGAGGAGTAGGCGGAAAGAGCGGAAACATCGTCGAGGAAGTAGAGGCCGCCGCTCTCAGTCCCAGTAGCAATCGTCCGCTGGGTCCTCGGGTCCTGAAAAGAACAAGTAGTCGGAGTGAATAAAACGGAGCACTGAAGTTGCCGGCATAAAGTAGTAACTGATAACAAATTGCACGGGAACTTCGGGACATATAGGGTATCCTCCAAGCAAAGCGATGGAGTGAGTTGAACCATGCCCGTCCCATGAACCGGGGACGGGGAACCATCCGCCACACGAACTGGGGGTAAGCGGTCATGGGTCTCAAGACGGGAGAAGCAATGAGGGTTGCCCGTCATATGATTGGTGGCACCGGAGTCAATCAACCATTTACCTTGGGTAACGACGTGGGCACTACCTGACGTCGTGGCCACAGAGGCAGACGGCCTAGAAGAGGCGGAGGCTGAAGGAGCATCACCGGAAGGGCGAAGATGAGGATGTTTTTGCCAGCAGCGGTCAACAGTATGGCCAGTACGACCACAGTGAGAGCAGAGGAACCGGGAGGAACTCCGGCCGCCAGAGGAGCCACGGCCACTAGGGCCCCCCTGCTGAGCTTGGTGAGCAAAGGAGTCCTGGGAAGGGTGGGAGGCCAACAGAGGCCGCTGGAGGAGCGAAGTAACGGCGGCAATGCGAGCCGCGGTGGCATCCAAAGTAGGAGATTCAGCCTCACCCAAGATCTGCTGGCGGATCATATCATAAGATTCAGGAAGATGAAGAAGATAACAAACAACCAGGAGTTCCTGGAAGTGTTTGTGCTGGTCGGCCAAGTCCGCGGAGAAGGGGCGATTTTGGAGGATTTCAGCACCAAGAGCCTGAACCTGCTGATAGGCCGCAGCCGGTGACATGGAAGGGCGGGCGAAGAGGTCCGCATAGAGAGTATAAATGCGGGACGTCTGGCCCCCCTTCGAATAGAGAGCAGCGAGGTGAAGCCAGGCGGCCTTGACCGTCTCATCATGGCGAATGACAGGAAGGCACTCATCAGAAAGGCTTTTGGCCAGCCAGGTGCGAACAAGAGCATCACTCGCATCCCAGTCATCAAACTCAGGAGAGGTGCGAGGAGGAGGGTCATCGGTGAGGTGATGACGCTTGCGTTGAGAACGAAGGAGAAAGGTGAAAGAAACGCTCCAATCGGGATAGTTGGAGCCAACAAGCTTGGAAAGGGTGCCAAGGTTGCCCGAAGGAGGAGGAGGAGAAGGAGCTGCAGGAGTAGTGGTGAGACCGGAGGTAGTCATAGAGCCCGGCAAGGAGAAGAAGCCGCGCGAACAGGAGCGGTTAGAAAACAGAAGAAGCCGCGCGAACAGTAGCGGCTAGAAAGAGGCAAAGGCACAGCGGGGAAGAGGTCGCACGGTCTGAAAAGGCCGAGCGAACAGAAGAGAGGAGAAGAGCAGGTGACCGCGACCAAGATGCGGGTAAGAAAGGTACAGCCCGCACGGTCAGGCAGATCACAGCAGCTGCTAGAAAGCGGTCAAAGGCACAGCGGGGAAGAGGTCGCGCGGACTGAAAAAGGCCGAGCGAACAGAGAAGAGGAGAAGAGCTGGTGACCGCCACCAAGATGCGGGTGAGAAAGGAACAACCCGCACGGTCAGGCAGATCACAGCAGCGAACCGCGAGTAGAGGGACAACACGCGTGGACAGAGACAGACCGCAACGACTAGGAAGTCGGAGCGGCAGGAAAGACCAAGGAGCGCGGCGACAAGTGAACAGGTCGCGGCGACAAAGAGCAGTAGGAGAAGATAACCAAGAAGAAGCAAGCCGCGCGAACAGGGCAACGGACAGAAACAAGCCGCGCGGATAGAAGAGAAGGCAGGTCGCGAATCAAGTCGCAGAACGCGGAAAACAAGCTGCGAGCAACAGAGAGCGCACAGAATCAGGAGGAAATGACCGTGTCCTCTGATATCATGTCAGAAAGTAGCAAAAAGAAGCGAAAAGTAGAGAACAAGCGAATAAACTTTTGAATAATTGAAATTTTATTATCCAAAAAAGATATCATTTACAAAGGTATGACCTCCCTTATATAGAATGGAGGAGATAAGAAAGAGAGAATACAAACAATGTGGGACTAAACATTTACAGTACTGAGCGGCTAGAATAAAGGAGACCGCATAGGCCGCGCGGTTAGACAGATGGGATAACCGCTCGGCAACTCCAGCAGGATGGAACAGGCCGCAGAGGTAGACCGATAGACCGCCCGATCTGCAAACCGCTGGATCAGACCGCTAAGCCGCTCGGTCAACAAACCGCTGGATCAGACCGCTAAGCCGCTCGGTCTAATACTTCAACAAGGACCAAAGAGATCTATATGCAAGAGGTATAAACATCTCACAGCATCTTTGTTTTCAATGCTATTAAAGGTGGATCTAGTCTGCTTGCACTTTTGACAAGCTGAGCATATTCCATCTTTAATACACTTAACTTGAGGACCATTCCTCACTAACTCTTTGCTATAGAGTTGGCCAATTGTCTTTTAGTAAAGATGGGCTAGCCTCTTGTGCCATTTGACACAATGAGAGACTTTCTCATCAGCTACAAGACACACTAGAGAACTATTGTTCTCACTCATAATGTCTAGACAATAGACATTCCTCTTTCTATAACCTGTCAAAATGATCTCTTGATCATTTGACCTCCTGATATGACAACCATCTTTAACAAATGAGATGTCATATCATAAATCACTCATTTGACTTATACTAATAAGGTTATGTTTCAAACCTTTAACATAAGCCACTTGAGTAATTGTTATATGGGTACTAGAAATGTTACCAAAACCCTTGATAATTCCTTTTTCAGAACCACCAAAGGTGACTTTAGGACCATCCTTGATAGTTATGTAGGCCTTTAGTAATCCCCTAGTTCCAGTCATGTGCCTGGAACATCCACTGTCCAAGTACCATATTGGGGCATGGCCACTTGGACTCACTTGCAAAACAGATTAGCTGACCTTAGAACCTAAAGAATTCTTGGGTCCTTGGTGCTGGTTAGTTTGCCTCTTAACAAAGCTACCTGTAGATCTTCCAACAGGCAGTTTGCTACTCACTTTGGCACTTGAATTGTGCCAACAGTGCATGGCAAAGTGGCCTACCTTGTCACAGCACCAGCACTCAAATCTATTGTACCTTTGCTTAGGTACATCCCTAGCTGTTTTATCTACAGTTGTCTTGTTGAGAGCTGGGGATTTGCCCTTAAACTTGGACTTTACAGTCCTAGTAGGGTTAGTAAACTCCAATCCAGTTTTACCCTTGTGAGGTATAAACTCATCAATCAAAGGTAGAACAGACTTAGGTTTAGAAAACCTTGCAACTATGTCTCTCTCCTTCTGAAGACTAATCTCCAGATTTTTGATTTGATCATTCTTAAATATTATAGTCCCCATCTGAATAACAGTTATGTTTTTCAGTCTGGCTATTTCATTTAATTTTTGATCAAACAACTTCTCAAAATCAGTTGCAGCCACTTTGAGACTTGCAATCTCCTTAGCCTGACTCTTGGCCAAGGATTTGCTTTTCTTAAATGCTTGCAACAGAAATCTATATTCATCAATCAACTGATGAATATCCCCTTCAGATTCAGATCCACTGACATCATTTGATGCTGATGTAACTGAATCTGAACTAGCACTAGAAATTGAACTTAAAGAACAATTTTGTACCATACTAGGTCCAGGCTGATCCTGGATTTTGTCACCTTCTGTCAATGCCATCAGTCCTTGGCACTGATTGTCCTCTTGCTCATTTATAGATTTCATTAGCTGGATGAACTCCTCTTCCTCTTCTTCAGTAAACAGTCCTATGTATGCTTCAGCTTCTGACTCAGTTTCTGAAGAAGATATGTCTGACAGGCTTTTGTCCTTCTTGACAACAAAGGACCTTTCCTTTTTGCCCTTGGTTTGAATCTTCTTCTTATCATTAGACTCTTTCCTTTTCTCAGGACAGTCAGCAATAACATGTTCTTGTCTGTTACAGCAATAGCAAACAATTTTTGATAAAGTTGCTTTGCTTGACTTGGTCTTTCTCCTGTCTTTCTTTGATGACTTCTTGTTATGATAATAGTCATCTTTTCCCTATGAAGTGGATGGCTTTGACCTCCACTGTTTCTTCTTTAGAAACTTTTGAAAGTGTCTTGTGAAGGCTGCAAAATCCTCATCACTCTCACTGCTTTCAGAATTACTGTCTTCTGATTCATCTGACTCAGTCTCAGCAACCCTTGGAGGTGGAGATGGAGACTTACTTTTGTATTTTCTGGTGGCTTCTGTCTTGAATGCCACTGTCCTTTCTTTATGCTCACTTTTTGTAGTCTTCTCCTCTTCTTTCCTCACCATCAACTGCATCTCATAGGATAGCAGTTTTCTAAACAATGTTGGAGGAGGGATATCTGCTAACTTGGTCATTTCCCTTATGGCACAGATCTTGGTGTCCCAATCCTTTGTTAGAGACCTCAAGAACTTATCATTCAGCTCATAGTTGCTGAATTCTCTTCCATAGGACATTAGCTCATTGACAATCCTATAGAATTTCTTATAGCATTTTGTTATGCTATCAGATCTGCCTTGCTTGAAACTTTCATATTCCTGTTTTAACAAAGACTTTCTGTCCTGTCTCACTTCTTCTGAACCCTCCATGTACACTATAAGTGTTAACCCCTCAGTCCGCAACATACTACAAGATTCCAAAGCCACCCATTCAGCAGGCGTGGATAGGATTTGTCCGTCCGCCCAGTCCGGCACTGTCACCAGTCGGGCGCCAAGGGTGATACTCCAGCAGCGGACGCAAGGACCAGTCCGCTCAGTCCGCCGGCGCTTTGGGCAACAGGTTCTCCAGCGGCGGACGCAGTATCTCGTCCGCCCAGGCCGCCGCCCTCCAGTGGGCGCGCCCAGCAGCAGTGGAAGCTCCAGCTCGCGAGCCCAGTCCGCCACTTCTGTGCGGACTGGCGTGTTCTTTCTTTTTGCTTCCCGTCACCGCTGCCCGGTTCTCCTGTACCCCGGGCAGCCGGTTATTTTAGCCCTGCCCGTTTGGGCAGGCCCCCTATCCTATAAATAGGGGGGAGGTGGTGCACTCAAGGCACGCTGACTCGGACCCAGGAGCCTACTTGTTACAGGCTGCGGACTCGAATCCTGTGCCTTGCGGACTCCCCCTTGCTCTGTTTCCCAGTCTTTTCGTTTCACTTGTAACTAGATCCTTCTTCAATCAAGGGAAAGCCCGTCGCAAGAGAGGCATTCAGGCCGCGACGGGCGAAGTCTGTTATTGCCGTGGTTCACGGCCCTGCACTTCTTCCAGCTCTCATCCGCTTAGTAGATCACTACTCGCAGTCTCCCTATTCCCCCTGTGATCGAACAAGTTAGCTGGTTGTGCTCGACCACCCTTGTGTTTTCGTGCATCAACAGTTAACACGCGACCTTCAGATCCGAGTAGTGTTTTGAAATCAGCGGACGAAAGATGTCAGACCGCAGAGCCCGCTCTTCAGATCGCTCTAGCTCTTCAGAAGACTCCCTTTGGGACGCAATAGAACAAGCTCGCCTTGAGGCCGAGCATTCTTGCCGGCAGACCGACCAGCGTCTTGACACAATCAGCCAAGCTCTGCTTGCTTTGGCCAGCGGCTTGCTCCTCAGGCCGCAGCGGACCCAGCGAACTCGCCAGTCCGCCAGACCCCAGCTCGCCGAACTCCGCTTCGGCAGTCGCCAGAAACTCCTCGGAACCCTGCTCAGACCGCAGCCCCTCTACACCCTCAAGAGGAAGAGTTTGCTTTCAGAGAGTTCTATAGAGAAGCTGCTAGGGGCACTCCTGCCCGCCAACTTCGCTTTGCTGACCTCCAGTCCGCCGAGCCCGCGGACTCCTCGGCTCCAGTCCGCCCTTTCTATCCTGCAGAGTTTGACACCCCGTCTCCCTTTGTGGACCGAATTCGATGGGAATCGGCCCCGAGCAACTTCAGGGAGCCGCGCATCCCGTTCTATACAGGAGCGACAGATCCCGTTTCTCACCTCCAGGCATTTGAGGGGGCAGTTGCTTTGAGATGCCTCTCAGATGCGATTAAGTGTAAGTTGCTGGTTACCACTCTCGAAGGGCAAGTGAGAGAATGGTTCTATGAGCTGCCTTCGGGCACTATCTCTTCTTTTGCCGAGCTTCGTAGCCAGTTACTGCTGAGGTTTGCTACCTCAAGGAAGAGGAAGAATGGGCCAGCTGCCCTATTTGAGATCAAGCAGAGGGATAACGAATCGGTGGCACGATTCGTTGATCGCTTTCAAAGAGAAATTCAGGGGGTGAGGAATGTGAACCCCGACTATTACAAAGTTGCCTTGATCCACGGCCTCCGGGAAGGCCCTCTGAAGTTTAAAGCAACGACCAAGGCTCCCGAGACTTATCAGGAGTTGATCGCCATGGTCAACCGTTTCATAGAAGGGGAAAATGCCAATCCGACCTATGTTTCATCCCTGACAGCCAAGGCTGAAGGAAGGGATGCCTCCGCTTCTTCCTCTCGTGGCAGGCCACCTCGTCCAGACTTCCAGCCTCCGTCTCAAAGAGGCAGGAACTTCCGCAACAAAAAACCTTTCCAAGGCCATCAACAGTTTCACGAGCAGAGACTGCCGTTGGCCACCACTCCCGCCGTTCCTTTGCAAGCTCTTCCCATCCTCCAGCAGGCAGCCTTGCCTGCCCCGTGCCAATATGATGAAAGTCCCATGGAGGACCCTGCAGATCTGGACCTTGACAAAGTCATCCAGATCCTGCAAAGGAGATCAGAAGAAAGGAGGCAAGAGCCTCAGAAGATGTGGAAGCCGAGGAATAATTCGCAATACTGCCAATTCCACAAGGAAAAGGGTCATCTGACTGAGGAATGCAAGGCCCTTCGTGCGCTGATTGATAAGTTGCTTGCCGAGGGCAAGATTGACCTGACCAAGAAGGATTCTCCTTCCTCGTCGAAGCCATCCACCTCGAAGGGCAAAGAGGTAGCTGAGGCTTACCAGGAGTGTGTAGATGTGGAGGACGAAGGCCGTCTGGGGCCGATCAACGTCCCAGTGGAATGCTTTGATGCAGATGATGAGGGAGTTCTGGGACGCCTCTTCTTCATCCATGGTGGAGCAGGGACCGAGTCCACTCGGAAATCTTCAATTTCAAGGGTCACCCAGGCGGAGGTGGCCTCTTCTTCCGTTGCTCCCCCAAGAGAAGTCATCACTTTTGGTCCGGAAGATCTGCCTCAAACAGCCAATCCATTTGACGATGCTGTTGTGATCAAGGTTGTGCTCGGAGACTTCACAGTGGACAGAATTCTTGTTGATACGGGCAGTTCAGTCAACCTCCTCTTCAAGTCTACTTTTGAGGCCCTGAGGACCGGAAAGCCTCTGCTTTCCACTGAGGGGCCGCTCTATGGATTCTCAGGAGAGAGGAAAGAGGTGGAGGGCAGCGTCACCTTGCTAGTGAAGCTTGGAGGGGCAACAAAGCAGATACAGTTCATAGTGGTCGACGCCCCCAGCAGCTACCATGCCATCTTCGGCAGGCCCCTGCTGAACAAGTACCAAGCAGTGATTTCCACTTATCACCTCGCCATCAAGTTCTTTGCCGATGGGAGGATGTGCCGGGTCAGGAGCGACCCAAGGAGAGCAAGGGAGTGCTACGTCCGCACTGTCAACATGGTTGAAGCTTCCCTTGCTCCAGCAGAAGCTGCAGAAGCTTCTTCCAGTTCGAAAGTTGCTGCTGATGAAGGTGCTCACCTGGAACCTGCCCAGGTGACGCAAGGAGTCCCCATTGCTGAAGGGGAGGAGAGGAAACTCTCCATCAACTCGGAGCTACCTGAAGATCAAAAGGCTGAGTTGATTTCTTGCCTGCTAAAGAACCTGGATGTCTTTGCCTGGTCAGCAGAAGACATGCCGGTGGTGGATCCTGATGTAGCTTGCCACCATCTGAATGTTGATCCCAGCTGCAAGCCCATCCAACAGAAGAAGAGGGACGTGGCAAAAAAGCTTGCAGAACCAATAAGGGAGGAGGTTGCGAAACTCCTCAAGGCGAATTTTATTAAAGAAGTGCAATATCCCGCCTGGATTTCAAATGTTGTAATGGTTAAAAAACCAGGGGGAAAGTGGCGAATGTGTGTAGACTTTACAAAACTTAATAAAGCATGTCCTAAAGATTGCTACCCCCTGCCTCGGATAGATTCTTTAGTTGATTCCGCGGTAGGATACTCTTACATGAGTTTTTTAGATGCATTTTCTGGTTATCACCAGATAAGAATGCATAAGCCCGACGTTCCTCACACGTCGTTCATAACTAACGATGGATGTTATTGCTATCTTGTCATGCCCTTTGGGCTTAAGAATGCTGGCGCGACCTATCAACGGATGATGGACCGTGTGTTTAACCATCAAAAAGGAAGAAACCTAGAAGTGTATGTAGACGATCACTTGATTAAGAGTAAATCGTTTTCGCTGCACTTGCTAGATCTAGCAGAGACATTCGCTACTCTGCGTAGATACAAGATGAAGCTCAATCCTTTGAAGTGTACTTTTGGAGCGAGTAAGGGGAAGTTTCTTGGTCATCTCCTTACTCCGGAGGGACTTGCCCCTAATCCTGACAAGGTAAAAGCTATTCTTGAAATGCCTACCCCTCGTTCACCGAAGGAAGTTCAGCAGTTAGGGGGAAGGCTAGCAGGTCTTGCAAGATTTCTTTCTCGGGTTGGAGATAGGAGTGCCCCCTTCTTTAAGACCCTCCGACGTGCGTCCAAGTTTGAGTGGACAGAAGAGTGTTCCCAGGCTTTTGAACAGTTAAAGATGCAGCTTACCTCATCGCCTCTGCTTCAGAGTCCCCGGCCAGGAGAGGTTCTTTTCTTGTACCTAGGGGTTGGCCCTGAGGCCGTCAGCTCCGTTCTTCTTCGGGAAGAAGGCAGAAAGCAATTTCCAATCTACTACGTCAGCCATATTCTGAAGAGTGCTGAGACGCGGTATCCGATCCTGGAGAAGGTAGCCTTGGCACTGGTCATGTCAGCTCGCAGGCTTCGCCCGTACTTCCAAGCACATTCAATTCAAGTCATCACCGATCAACCTTTGAAGGGAGTGTTGGAAAAGCCCGAGCATTCCGGCAGGCTAGCTAAGTGGGCAATAGAGCTAAGTGAATTTGAAATTTCTTATGTGCCCAAGACAGCCATCAAAGCTCAAGTCCTAGCAGATTTTCTGATTGACATGCCAGAGTCCAGTTCTGATCAAGCAGAAAGGTCACCTTTGGCTTGGACCATCTATGTTGATGGTGCCTCAGGCAGAAGTTCTTCTGGAGCAGGAGTGGTTCTCATCAATCCAAACGGAGTCAAATTGGAGCAGGCCATCAAGTTTTACTTTCCAGTAACCAACAACCAGGCTGAATATGAATCTCTGCTAGCAGGCTTGAGGCTCGCAAGGGAATTAGGGATCGATCATGTTCACATCAGAACCGATTCTCTGGTAATGACATTGCAAGTCCTCGGCAACTTCGAAGCAAGGGAGCCAGTCTTAAAAAAATATCTAGCTCTTGTGAAAATAGAGGTCGGCAGCTTTAAAAGCTTCACTATCGAACATATCCCCAGAGCAGAGAATGAGGAGGCCGATTTTCTTTCTAAGCATGGGATGCCTTCAAGAGGCACAACTTCCGAGCTCTTCCGCCCGGCAGTGGTGGAAGGAGATTTGATGCAGGTAGATCAGCGCGCCTCTTGGATGGACCCATTCATCCTTTATCTGTCAACAGGAAATTATCATCATACAGTTAGAGACAAGAAAAAGTTCAGAATAAAAGCAGCTCACTACTTTCTAGTGGCGGGAATCCTTTATAGAAAGACCTTCCTCTCAACCATGGCTCGATGTGTTTCAGAAGAAGAAGCTCACACCATTTTGCAAGAAGTTCATTCAGGAGAGTGTGGAAGTCACTCTGGAGCAAGAACTCTTGAAAGACGAGTCCTGCAGCAAGGGTATTTCTGGCCCACAATGAAGAAAGACTCAGAGATCTACGCCAGAAGGTGTGTTCAATGCCAGAAGTCTGCTCCGCTTCAGCACCAAGCAGCTCAGTCCCTCAGGTCGATTGCAACTCCTTGGTCCTTTGCGGTTTGGGGAATGGATCTCATTGGTCCTTTTCCCTTGGCAAGCGGGCAACGGCGTTTTATCATCGTAATGATCGACTACTTCAGCAAGTGGATCGAAGCCAAGGCATTGGCTAAGACAACGACTCAGATCGTCAAGAACTTCGTTTGGGGAGAAATTGTATGCCGGCACGGGATACCAATGGCAATAATCACTGACAATGGGCCACAGTTCAACAACTCAGAGATGATAGATTTTTGCAGGCAGATCGGAATAGAGTTGCGTTTTGCATCAGTTCATCATCCCAGAAGCAATGGCCAGGTGGAAGCTGCCAACAAGCAGATCCTCAACTTGCTCAAGAAGAAAGTGCAGAATCTCAAGGGCAGTTGGGCTGATCAGCTTCCATCAGTCCTCTGGTCCCTTAGGACAACGCCATCATCCGCAACCGGGGAGACTCCTTTCAAACTCTCTCATGGCTCAGAGGCACTCATCCCGATTGAGTTTGAAGTCCCGTCACCCAGAGTGCTGCTTGCAAGAGAAGGTGTCGATGATTGGGCTGAGTTGAATAATGAGGAGATAAGGTTCAGCTTGGAACACATCGAGAAGGTCAGAGATCAAGCAGCCATAAGGCAGGAAGAGGTCAAAAGGAGGATGGCCCGTTACTTCAATCAGAATGTAAGGATCAAACACTTCCAAGTGGGAGATCTAGTTCTAAAGAAGGTTGATGCTGCTGCAAGAGCTGGTTCAGTTGGAAAGCTTAATCCGAATTGGGCCGGCCCTTTTGTCGTCAAGGAAGCGTTAAAAAGCGGCGCTTACCGCTTGCAGACTCACGAAGGAGAGGATATACCGCACACCTGGAACGGAGATGATCTCAAGCGGTTCTATTCTTAAAACCTCCTTTTTCTACTTTGTATATCCTCTTCAAGAACTATTATGAATAGAAACTGCGTGCTAACACTTCTTCGAGTGTTTTTGTTGTAATCATAACAGATAAAGTGCTAAGAGAGATTTCAAAAACGGTTCTACACTCAAACTCTCTTTCTTCTTCCTTATGTTTGCTTTGCGAATATGTTTTATAATCCATACTGACACCTTTTTCTAGTATTTTCTCTCTCTCCCAAAGACCTATAACGGTTCCCTGATACCAGGAGACATCGCCGAGTTCAGCTAGACCTCCCCTAGAGCCGTTGTCATTAGCGTAACACCACGAAGACCACGTGTTGCGAGGAGATTTCGCACCGTGTAGTGGGAGCCTGCAGGCTCTAGCGCGGTTGGATTCTGGACTTCGGATCCCGGCAGGTACCTGACCCCACCTTTGCATTATGGAGGGCGAGGTGGGTGTAAAGCTCTACCATGCCACTTTAGGGATATTGTTACAACTTCGATGATCACATGAGGAAAGTATGCCGTTCCGGCTCACCTGCCCGCGGGTCATCTTAGCTTGTAACTCTCGAACACTCCATGGTACCCTCAAGCAGTGCCTGCAGGAGACCCACAGTTTAGACTGTACTCCAGGCAAGAGGGCAGGGAACCGTTCCGCCAAATGAGGGTCTTGCTTTTTGCAGGGAATATTATGCGGACTGGTTTTCTCTGTCCGCGCAGTCCGCCTATTTGGGTTGATCTTATAGCTTGTAGCCCGGTGAGGAAAGTATGCCGCCTCAGGCTCACCTGCCCACCTGGTCGCAAACTATAGATCATTTCTATCTTTGGCGAACTGGTTTTCTCTGTCCGCGCAGTACGCCTATTTGGGTTGATCTTATAGCTTGTAGCCCGGTGAGGAAAGTATGCCGCCTCAGGCTCACCTGCTCACCTGGTCGCAAGCTATAGATCATTTCTATCTTTGGCGGACTCGATTCGTTATCCGCATAGTTCGAAGCTTTCCTTGGGATTGCAAGCTGGTTATCTTTAGCGGATTGGTTTTCTGTATCCCCTCAGTCCGCAGGGTAGTTTATAGATCATATCTACAATGAGCGGATTGGTTGACTGTATCTGCTCAGTTCGCAGAATGATTTTCATGTTATACAAGTTTGATTTGTTATAAGCGGATTAGTTTTCTGTATCTGCTCAGTCCGCGGAATGGTTTTCGCATTATTTGTCAAGTTAACAATCAATGTGCTTTTATATTATGAGCGGTCTGGCTTGCGGACTACAACTATAACTCAAGTACCCCTGGCATTATCAGCTGGCTGTTCTCTGAGGCGGATACTGAATAAGTTGATGTCTAAATACTTTAATCAACAAGGTTCACTATAAATAATATATCATGCGGACTGCAAGTGAACTCGACAGAGTCCGCCTGACAGTTTCTTGGTCCAAAGTGGAGCAATAAATCTCTAATCAGCAAAGGCTCAGGTTTATCAAACGTGTTGTGCGGACTGCTAAGTATCGGTGCGGTGAGCGTGGAATAATAAATCTTTAATCGGCAAAAAGAGCATTGCAGAAAGCACACATGCCAAAAAATATCCTTTCTATTTCATCAAAAAATTTTACATCATTCAATATGTTCGGCGGACTGCAATCTTGCGTCCGCCACTTTTTACAAAAAACTACAATATGTACATATGCATTGATCAATCAGTCCGCTGTCTCTTCTCAGGAGGTGCAGGGCTGTCACCGATGATGTCAACATCTGGAGAATAGCCCCCCGAGCTGCTCCCGCTGCTACCTGATCCTGTACTAGTGGCGGACCCGCTATGCGAGCTCCCAGTAGCAGAGGAAGAGGCAGAGGTGTCGGACTCGGCGGACAGCTCCTCTCCTTGTCGGCTCGATGCAGCATCGTCCGCATTTTCCCTGACACCTTGCTCTTCGCCTTGCGAGCCTCCGTCTTCTTTCTCTTCTTCTTCTTCTTCTTCGTCGTCTTCATCCTCATCTTCGCCTTCCTCAATGACATCCTTCCCTTTTCTAGCTCTCTCCATCGCTGCGACCTGAGGGGCCAGCTCTGGGAAGATCTCCAGAAAAGGGACGCCGACCACTCCCTCCTTCATGAGGCCGTCGCGGGCAAGTCGCTCAACGACGACCTCAACAGTATCCATCACAAAAGGGAGCGTGGCGGCCTGGAATTTATTGTTCTCCAAGTCATAGGCGACCTGCGAAAAAACAAGATTGCAAACATCACAGATTGCGGCGGATAGAAAATCTAGACCGCGAAAAATGCAACTCACCGCCAGCTCCTCTCTTTGCCGAGCATTCCTTTCTCCCATCCGCGCGTTCCTTTCCTTTAGCACCTTGTTATCCTTCTGAAGCTGTTCATTCTGCCTCAACAGGTCTCTGGCCAGAGTGGCAACATAATGATTTGTCACCGCGCTGTTCGCAGAAGCCTGGGAGGCCAGCAGAGGGAGGTCGGCGGCGGACACCTTCTTGAGGTCGCTCAAGTTGCGCTTTCCGTAAAGAGTGGAGAGCGCAATATGAGCGTGGCGTATTATCCGCGGACTCCTCCACGAAGGAAGAGCGGTGGATAGGCGGACATGCTTTTTCTTGCTGTGCCAGTGGACCATAGGGTTCCCCCTAAGGTCCCTCTGGCTGATACCGAAGCCGGTCATGGAGAAACTTTCGGAGGAAGAGTAGTCCGCTGCGGGATCCCCTTCCTCTTTCCTCTTTTTTGCAACTGCTTCCTTCTTCTCCCTTTGTGTAGGAGTGAAGCCGCTGGGCGTCTGCGGCAAGTTAGCGGGCACCGCCAAGGTCGCTGCAAAAAGAGAACCAGAGTTAACAGCATGGTAGCGACGGATACAAAAGCTGAGTCCGCTAAATTACTTAATGTCCTCAGGCATGACATCCGCCAAGCTCGCCAGCAGCGGAAGGTAGTATTCGATGTCAAGCCTGGCATTCGCCAAGAACTCGATGATTGCGGACTCCAGGTCGTCCAGCTGTACATTTTTGAAGACAGAGTCCGCGCGCACCTGCGGATACGTGTGCGCGAACCCAAGGTCGCCCTCAAAAATTAGAAACCTCGAGGTCCAGTTGTGGATCTTGTTTGGGAGACCCACTACCTTCATCCCCCTGCAGTAGAAGTAGATTACTCCCTTATAGGGGCGGCCTCCGGAGGCGGTTATGGAGCGGACGGAGAATATTTTGCGGAAGATGTTCATTGAGAAAGCAATCTTTTCAGATCGCAGATAAGAGATGTAGCTGCAGATCGCAGCAAGGGTATTCGGCGCGAGCTGGCCAGGGACCATCCCGTAGTGCTCGAAAATTGCTGCGAGCTCCCATAGGAGCGGGAACCTGAATCCGCTATCGAAATGATCAACGGGAATGGCGATCTGGGTGGCCGTCGAGAAATTCAACCTTTCCTGATGGGCGGGTAGGCGGACGAGTATGTTTGAGTCCGCCATCTTCTTTTCGACGAAGGCAGCCAAGTCAGCCTCCGTCAAAGTGCATTTTCTGTGATCGGCAGAGTGGAAGGCGACTGCAGCATCAGTGCGCGCGGACACCATGTTGCAGGCCGCAGGATTCCGTTTACTTCAGCAATTTCCTACATAAAGAAAGCAGAAGGCAGTATTTATAGATAAAGTTTTTGACAGCTTTTTGGCCAGTCCGCGAAGGTCGCATATTCAATCCGCACAGTCCGCAAAGAATTAAAAAACAGTCAAACAAATAACGCAGATACAAAGACAAATTAACATTCCAAGGGAATTCAGGGCCAAGTTGTGGCCGTCGCAGTTTCCTATCCGCCCAGGTCGCGTATTTTTCCCACCTGCAGGGTAACAAGAAGCGGACACAGCGCTAGCCCGCACAGTCCGCCACAGATCATGCCAAGGATAAAGCTACGTAAAAATAGCAGATATATAATGTGAATCCGCACAGATCAAATAGAATTCAGTTCACAGCACAGCATTGTTTGGAGCAATCATACAAACAATATACATTTAATCAAAAAAAAGTTCAAGGAATTGCGGACTCAGCGGTCCCAGTTGTCAGTCCGCGCCGGCTTTTCTGCTCTGTCCCTGCATAGATGAGCCGCCTGATCGCTTATCTGAAGAATTTCACTGTATACATGGCAGAGATGATGATGGATGACGTTTATAGTCCGGTGCATATGGGCGGCTTCCCGGTCAACTCGGCTGAGAGGCACCATTGGCTCCGCTGCCGGCCTCGGCTCATCATCCGCAGCGCGTGGGATACCACCTGTCGGTGCGGCGATCTCCGAAGCCGCGCGATCTGACGCCCGCGGCCTCTGCTCAGCGACCTCAGCAGTCCGCTTCTCTTTTCCTTCACGGGCCGACGCCAAGTGCTTGCCTCTGTAGTATCGGACATCATCCGCGAGCCTTTTCTTTTCCCTTTCAGACCTCTCCAGCGCCCGCGAGATGCTGGCGATCTGGTCTTGGAGGTCCTTCTCGCGTTCCGCGGACGCTTTTTCGCGCGCCGCGGACGCCCTCTCGCGCTCCGCCGCTTTCTCTAACTCTGTTTTGACACATTGCATTTCAGCTTCAAATTTCTTCTCTAACTCTTTTATCGTGCTCAGGCTGGGCGGCTCGTCTTCCGCGGACTCCACGTGTGAGACCGCGTCGGCACCGGTGTTAGGTGTGACCACGATCTCGCCGCTCTCGATGGAACCCAGCAGCGACTTTCTACCTGCAACAAATAAAGTCAACTTCGCATTCAAAGGCAGTTCGCGGCGGACTCAAAGAAAGGATAAAAGATCACTTTCAGATATAGCGGCAGCGAGTTTCCGACTATCAAAGATGATTGGCCGCCTTGCCCGCTCCGGGTCAAAGGCGCTTAACCGCTTTTTCCATTCGCGGTGAACCCTTGCTCTTCTTTCGGCAGCCGCACTTGTTGAGACCACGATATCATCCGTCTTGGTGATAATTTTGATCGGTCTTGACGTCCGCGGCGGTGACCTGTAAAGCCACTTGTGCTGAAAGTATTTGGGCGCCGGCTGAAGTTTACCTGACCGCATCAGCTCCGCAGCAATCCGCAGATCCTCAGCGGCTTTGTCCGCCGCGGCCTGCTGCGAGGCTGCCCCGACCGCAGCAACATGAGCAACGATTTGCTTCTTTTGCTCCTCTATCTTCTCCTTCAGCCTCTCCCTCTCCTCTTCCTCCGCAGCGGACAAGGAAGGGAGTTCGTCACCCTTATCTCCAGCAGTTTCCGCCTCGTTCTGCTGCAGCACAACCAGCAAGGAGTCCTGGATTAAATCAAGTTGATCGACGTCTATGGAATCAAATATCTCATCCGTGGAAAGACTGACCGTTGAGAGGGAATTCTCTCCCTAGATTTGGGCCTCCGGAGTAACCAGATCGCCGTCTGGAACTTCTTTTTCGCGCGGCCTGTGTTGTAAGTCCGCTGCCCCAGTCCGCTTAGAGACGTTCTTCTCCTTCATTGCGCGAAGCTTCTTCTCAACCCGCTCGGCGACGGTCGCTCCGTCTCTCTTCCTCTTCTTCTTCTTGGCGGTCTTCTCAGCAGCATCCGCGGCGGACCCCCCTAAATCGGGCTGGTCAGCGCGGACAGGTTCAGGATTCACAGCAGCCAATGCCTTTGAGGGCGCGTCGTCCCCTACCTCAGTCCGCCGGTCCTCTTCGTCCAAGTCAACGATTTGCACCGAGGCATTGGGAGAAGATATGTCAGTCTCCATGTGTTCGCCAGCAGTGTCCGCCGAGGTTGCGGTTTTCTGAGAAGGGGCGGAATCCGACATGGTTGCCATCTTCTCACTCCTCAACGGTTCGGCGTCGACTACAGCATCCTTGCGAGCAGAAACATCGACGTGGCGGACTGCTTTGTTCGCAGGCTTCTGGCTCTGGGAACTCTCCCCTATGGAGCGGACAGGATCTTTTCCTGTCGACCTCTTTACAATCTTTTTGGTCTTCATAGGCGTTGTATGCTCCAGGTCGCCTTTTGCAGTAACGCTAGACAAGAAAGCTCCAAGTCTTGCCATGCCGGACTGGAAATTTGAGACCGCAAGTGGTGAGTAGCGCCCCATATCGATCAAGATCCTCAACAGATCCAGACCCTCCAGTGATATTTATAGCATTGGCGGCGTTTTCGAGGTTTGCGGACTCGGCGGTTAAGAGAACATTTTCGAAGTTTTCTGGAAACTTAAAAATGTGCGGGGATTATGTTAACCCCTCAGTCCGCAACATACTACAAGATTCCAAAGCCCCCCATTCAGAAGGCGCGGACAGGATTTGTCCATCCGCCCAGTCCGGCACTGTCACCAGTCGGGCGCCAAGGGTGATACTCCAGCAGCGGACGCAAGGTCCAGTCCGCTCAGTCCGTCGGCGCTTTGGGCAACATGTTCTCCAGCGGCGGACGCAGTATCTCGTCCGCCCAGGCCGCCGCCCTCTAGTGGGCGCGCCCAGCAGCATTGGAAGCTCCAGCTCGCGAGCCCAGTCCGTCACTTCTGTGCGGACTGGCGTGTTCTTTCTTTTTGCTTCCCGTCACCGCTGCCCGGTTCTCCTGTACCCCGGGCAGCAGGTTATTTTAGCCCTGCCCGTTTGGGCAGGCCCCCTATCCTATAAATAGGGGGGAGGTGGTGCACTCAAGGCACGCTGACTCGGACCCAGGAGCCTACTTGTTACAGGCTGCGGACTCGAATCCTGTGCCTTGCGGACTCCCCCTTGCTCTGTTTCCCAGTCTTTTCCTTTCACTTGTAACTAGATCCTTCTTCAATCAAGGGAAAGCCCGTCGCAAGAGAGGCATTCAGGCCGCGACGGGCGAAGTCTGTTGTTGCCGTGGTTCACGGCCCTGCTCTTCTTCCAGCTCTCATCCGCTTAGTAGATCGCTACTCGCAGTCTCCCTATTCCCCCTGTGATCGAACAAGTTAGCTGGTTGTGCTCGACCCCCCTTGTGTTTTCGTGCATCAACAATAAGAGTATCCCACATCTCCTTAGATGTCTTACAGTGTATCAAGTTCTGAAAGGTAGCATCATCTATGGCACTCACAATGAAATTCTGAGCCCTCTTGTCCATGGTGGCCAGAATAATCTCATCTTTTGTCATTTCAGAAAAGTCCTTAGGTGTTCTCTAATTTACATCCAGGACTGAAACCTTCATAGGCACATATGACCCTTCTTTAACTATGATATATATTCTAAGGTCTGAAGCTTCCATAAACAGTCTCACCCTTTCTTTCTAGATGCCAAAAATCTCTTTTCTGCAAATGGGCAACTTCATGGATTCAAGTTCCTTATGATTCTCTGTTGAACCCATGTTTCTTGATTTTCTTGATTCTGCACTTTACTTATTTTGAATCTGCCAACAGGATCTACTCAGACAGTTAAGTCCTTTTTGAGGAACCTCGCTTTGATACCACTTGAAAGAAACTGTACCAAATCACCTAGAGGGGGGGGGGGGGGGGGGTGAATAGGTGACTTAATCTTTTTAAACTTTTTGGCAGATAATAGCACAGAGTTATAATCAATTCTTCACAGCAATCAATCAGCAATCACAGAATAAACAAGCACACAGTGAACACACAGATTTATAGTGGTTCCCCAAGGTTTGGGTACATCCACTTTCCCCCTTCGCCTATCTAGTAGTGTACTAGATTCGGCCAAACTCCTCCACTATCTCAGATCCTCAGATCTTACACTCAGAACCTCAAACAGGTTCCTACAGTTCAGGCCCAAGGCCCTACAACTCAGTCTTCTCAAAAGACCTACACTCAGCCACAAGGCCTACACTCAGCCACAAGGCCTACACTCAGCCACAACAGGCCTACACTCAGAGATAAGAATCTCCTACACTCAGGCACACATGCCCTACCACTCAGCCTTTATAATTACAGGCTTACAACTCAGATCCCTAAGGATCCTACAAGATATTAAGAATACAAAGTGTATATACCTACAACTCTGAATAGATAGAAGAGTTGACAGGTTCTTGATGAGTTCTTGAAAGAACTCTGCTGAGATCAACCTCACTTGGCTTTCTTCAAAGCTTCTTTAATGTAGAACACAATATGATTGATTCTCTGCAGCTGATCTTCAATCACTGCAACTTAAGATTCAGAACTAGGTCTGAACCCTTCTTCACAGCCTGGTTCCAACGGCTGTCTTCTTGGAAGGAGCTCTCGCTCTCCAACTTCTTAGATCTTCACTTGATTCTTCAATGAATAGCTAGATCTTCTTCTCTTTTTCAATCTCTTGATTTGTTAATCTCTTAGACTCTTGATCATCTCTTTTTGTTGACAGTATAAGCCATTATATAGACCTTCTTCATGGTGACCGGCTAATCCGGTTCCTAACAGCTTTCTGACAACTCTGACAGTTGCAGTAGACCGGCTGGAATGGCAGCTGTCATGTCATCCAGTCACTTCTTGAAATATCTGTAACTGTCTGAAAGTGTCGAGACAATCTGTCTTTAAGTGCCGACACTTATAGACTAAGTGTCGACACAAGTAGAATAAGTGTCGACACTAGCCTTCAAGGTGTCGACACAACTACTTGTGTTGTAGAATTTATATCTCGACAGTGCTTCTTCATCATGTGTCGACACTGATATTGTGTGTCGACACAACTTCTTGTTCTTCAGAACTTAGTTGAATTCTTGTAAGTGTCGACACAAATCCTTTGTGTCGACACATCTTCTTGTGTTGAACTTATTCAGTGTCGACACATCTTCTTGGTGTCGACACTTGCCTTCTGTGTTGATACTTGCTGAGTGTCGACACAGCTCCTTGTGTCGACACATTCTTCTTCTGTTGAGACTTTGGCTGAGAGTCTACACATCTCCTTTGTGTCGACACTTGTACTTAGAATTTTGTTGAACTTTGCTGAGTGTCGACACAGCCTCCTAGTGTCGTCACTTTCTTCATGTGTTGAGTCTTCTGATGTGTGTCGACACATTCTTTATTATGTCGACATATTCTTCATATGTTGAGTCTTCTGCTGTGTGTCTACATATTCTTTATTATGTCGACACATTCTTCATGTGATGAGTCTTCTACTGTGTGTCAACACAGACTTTATTATGTCGACACTTATACTTAGACTCTGCTGACTTTTGCTGAGTGTCGACACAACCTCCAAGTGTCAACACTTTCTGATGTAGACAACAGTTCCTCTGGGTGTCGACACTGCTTCTAAGTGTCGACACTTCTTCACTAGACATTTCTTCATTGAGTGTCGACACAGCCTTCATGTGTCGACACTTTCTGTCTGGTGTCGACTCTGCATCCCTGGTGTCGACACAATTTCTCCAAGTGTCGACACTGCTTCTCTGGATGTCGACACAAGTCTTCTTAAGTGTCGACACTTTCCTTCTGGGTGTCGACACTTGGACTTAGAAACTTTTCAGCTTTCCCTGCAAATACTTAACCTGCACAATGCAACTCAAAATACATCAAATACATTTTGATGTATATCATTGAGTAGGGTGAGGCTTCTTCAAATCAGGTACATTTAAACCAATGTACCCAACAGGTAGCTCCTGCACAGGCTGAGGATTGGTTATCGCACGTCAAGCGGATCATGACGGCGATTGGGACGGAGGAACATCAAAAAGTCACCTTAGCCACCTTCTTGCTGGAAGGTGAGGCGCGGTTGTGGTGGGACGTGATGGTGCTGCATCATGTAGCGGGAAGACCGTTAACACAAGTGTCGATGGAGGAATTCTCTTGGCTCTTCCTAGCGAAGCACCTCCCGGCGGCATAGCGTATAGCCATGGAGAATGAATTCCAAATGCTGACGCAAGGATTTGGCAGTGTGGAAGTTTACCTGCATGAGTTTACACGCTTGGGGTAGTATGCGGGTTCGATTTTTACTGATGAGCAGAGGAAGAAGAATAGGTTCTATGAAGGTCTGCGGGACGAGCTGAGATTCCTGCTTTCTAGTTCTGTGAACCAAGGCTTCCAGGCGTTAGTTGACACTGCTTGCGCGCTGGAAAAAGATATGAAGAGGGTGCAAGGAAAGAGGGTCTTGGCTATGACACAGCCGAGATTCAAGATGCCCCGACCGACGAAGTCATTTTATAAGAAGAAATGGGGCAAGAGACCCAAGGCGGCGGGACAAGCTCCTTCTTCAGTTACATCGGGAGCAATGTCGGGGGCCACCTCAAAGCCGGATACTCGTACGTGCTTCAATTATGGACGAGTGGGGCATATAGCTCGGGATTGTCGGGTGCCGCCAAAGAGTGAAAAGATGGCGGGAGCGTCATATGCAGAAAAACAAAAGGCGGTGGTGGAATCCTCTGCCTCGCAGGCGCAGCCTCGGGTCTACAATCTTGGCCTGCAGGAGGCCATCAAGCAAAGTGACGTCGTCACATGTACGAGTTAAGTTTTTGAGTATTGTATTGCTTGTATGCTTTGTTATTGCATATGTGTCTGTGGTATTTATGTGTGACATGATCGTCACAGGATTTGTGATGATTCAGAACACGCTAGCGCGAGCCCTGTTTGATACGGGTGCTTCTCATTCTTTTCTGTCTAAAGAGTTTATAGTACGGCTTGGGATAACCAGTTGTGTGAAGACAGATAGTGTCAGAGTGGTGTTGCCGAATGGTTGTTTGATGCTCGCGGATCGAACTTGCGATGTGGCAGACCAAATAGAAAGTCGGGACTTCGGTTTGACTGCATCTGTCTTGCCGCTATCGGAATTCGACGTGATCTTCGGGATGGATTTGCTCGCGGAGCAGCATGCCTTAATTGATTGCCAGTCCAAATAGATCACGTTGGGGGAGAATACCGAGCAGGAGACTAAGTTTGCGGGGATGCGAGGAGTGGGAGGGACGTTTATGTATGCACTCCAAGTTGTCAAAGCTGTTCGGAAAGGCGCGGAGTTATACTTCACGTTAATTCAGGCTGTGGAGCCTAAGGCCAGTGTGTGCGATGTTCCGATAGTGTTGGAATTTACAGATGTGTTTCCCAAGGATCTCCCTGTGCTACCACCCTAGCGAGAGAATGAATTCACGATCGAGTTGGTTCCCGGTGCGAAACCTATGGCCCGCTCGCCATATCGCGTCGCACCTAAGGAAATGGCAGAGTTCAAAGTCCAACTGCAGGAATTGATGGAGTAGGGGTATATACGCCCAAGTATGTTTCCTTGGAGCGCCCCTGTGCTTTTTGTGAAGAAGAAAGACGGTGGCTTGCGGTTATGTATTGATTACCGCGAATTGAATAAGCTGACCGAGAAAAATAAAAATCCGATTCCGCGGATTGATGAGCTGTTTTATTAGCTAGTTGGATCGTCCGTCTACTTGAAGTTGGACTTGAAGTCTGGTTACTACCAATTGAGGATACGAGAAGAAGATATTCCCAAAATCGCATTTGGAACACGGTAAAGGCACTACGAGTTCACGGTCATGCCGTTTGGGCTGTGCAATGCACCCTCAGTATTTATGGACTTGATGCACCGAATATTCTGTGAGTACCGGGATCTGTTCGAGATCGGAAGCCGATCATGAGAAGCATTTGCGGTTAGTTTTGAATACATTGAGGCAGAATCAGCTCTATGCCAAGTTCTCGAAGTGCGAGTTTTGGCTATCATCGGTGGCTTTTCTGGGCCATGTGGTGAGTGGAGCGGGCATAACAGTGGATCTAGCGAAGATAAGGGCCATAGAGGAGTGGCCAGTGTTGCCTTCAGTGGCCGAGGTCCGGAGCTTCCTTGGACTAGCAGGCTACTACCAAAGATTTGTTGAAAACTTCTTGCGGATTGCTTTGCTGCTAACCACGCTTACGAGAAAAGAGCAGAAGTTTGTTTGGTCGCCAGAGTGCGCGCGAGCTTTTGAAGAGCTGAATATTCAGTTGACCACGGCACCTATGTTGTCATCGCCATGTGGTACCGATGGATTTGTAATCTACAGTGATGCCTCAGGGCGCGTCTTAGGCTGCGTTCTGCTGCAAAATGGAAAGGTGATTGCTTATGGCTCACGCCAGCTGAAGGTGCATGAATGAAACTATCCCTCCATGACTTATGATCTTTGCACTAAAGCTATGGCGACCCTATATTTATGGTGTGAAGGTGGAGATATATACAGATTACAAGAGCCTAAAGTACCTGTTGGAGCAGAAGGACCTGAATATGAGACAACAAAGGTGGTTGGAGTTCCTCGGGGACTACACCTTCGAGATTCACTATAATCCCAGGAAGGGGAATGTTGTCGTGGATGCCTTAAGTCGGAGAGCTCCGGCAAGGGCGAGCTGCTTGCAAAAGCGTGATGAACGTCTCATCCAGGAGTTAGAAGCGTTATAGATTTCTTGTGTTGACAAAAATTCCACCGCCGATGCATGTTTGAACTGGACGGAGGTGCAGTATGACCTTGTAGACTGGATTTGACGAGCAACGGAGTTGGATGAAGATCTCCTACGCTTTGCTAAAGAGGGGCCAGAGGGCAAATTCTCCTGCACTGACGGTCTTTTGCGGAAAGAGGGCCGTTTGTGTGTCCTGAATTTGGGTAAATTGAGGGAAGAACTGATGTATGAAGTGCATTATACGAAGTACTCAATCCACCCAGGGAGCACGAAGATGTTCAGAGATATGAAAAAGCTGTTCTGGTGGCTAGGGCTAAAGAAAGATTTTGCTCTTTATGTGGCCAAATGCCGAACCTATGCTATGGTGAAGGCGGAATGCCAGAAACCGGGTGGTTATTTGAAGTCGTTGCCGATTCCAGAGTGGAAATTTGACGATATTTCCATGGATTTCGTGCACGGATTGCCGAGATCTCAGTGCAGAAATGACTCCATTTGGGTAATTGTTGATCGGCTAACAAAAGTGGCACACTTTCTGCCAAACAGACGAGATGATTTGGTGGAAAATTTGGCAAAATTATACGTTGACCAGATTGTGCGGCTACGTGGTGTTCCTCGGAGCATCGTAAGTGATCGAGACGGGCGGTTCACATCGAATGATTGGCAGTTAGGTCATCAACTGTTGGGCACGAAGTTACAATTCAGTACAACCTTTCATCCACAAACAGATGGCCAAACTGAACGAACCAATAGAATGATGGAAGACATGCACCGTATGTGCGCCCTTGACTTCGAAAAGAGATGGGAAGATCATCTCTATATGGTGGAGTTCGCTTACAATAACAACTACCAAGCGAGCATTGGTATGACAACGTATGAAGCTTTGTATGGCCGGAAGTGTCGTACTCCTTTGTCTTGGGTAGAAGCGGGCGAAGCTAGAGTTTATAACCGTAATGAAGTCGATGAAGCAAACTCGACCATATCGAGAGAGGCTACTCATAGCCCAGGATCGACAAGCAAAATACTACAATGCCAAGCACCAGAACGTGGAGTTTGCGGTAGGGAACTAGGTATACTTTAAGAACAAGCCCTTCAAAGGCGTATCAAGGATTCGACGTCTGAAAAAGTTGAGTCCACCTTGGTCTATTTGAAGTCGTAGAGATAGTCGGGGAAGCTACATTTCGGCTAGCTCTGTCGGCCGACTTGAGTGGATTACATGATGTGTTTCACATCTCGGTACTTCAGAGGGCCGTGAAAGATCCAGCTCAAGTGGTCGCGAATGATCGTGTGCCGGTAGAGTATGGGCTAACGACGAAGGTTAGGCCCATTCAGATCGAGGATCGTGCCGAAAGGCAACTGCGGAACAAGACGGTCAGGATGGTCAAAGTCCGATGGGACAATTGCGGCCGTGAGGAGTTTATATATGTGCAAGAGCAAACCATGCGAGCTGATTTTCCCGAGTTGTTTTTGTACACGGTTGAGTAGTGAAAGGTTTGTTGTAACCTAAACGGTTTGATGTTATAACTTTTTTCTTGCTGGTTCCTTCCTGTGTGCAAATTTCGAGGATGAAATTTCTTGTAGGAAGGGAGGATTGTAACACCCCAAAGTCAATTTGGGTTCAGGAATGGGTGACAGGGCCTGGGACACAGGCGTGTCCCAGGGCGTGTTCTGCTCGGGTTGAGCAGATGGGCGCGTGGTCGACGAAATTCGTTCGACGAATTTTTGGGAGGTACAGGCCCGTGACATGGGCGTGTCAGGGGGCGTGACCTAGGGCGTGTCCTCCTTTTGTCGACACCAGAGTTTTGGTCGACGAACTGCGCTCGATGATCGTCTACTATGGGGTACACGGCATGTGACACGGGCGTGTCACAGGGCGTGTCCTGCTGTGTCGAGAGATCGACACGTTTCTCTCGAGTAAGTGGAAAAGTACTCGAGTAAGAGGGCGGTAACACGGGCGTGTCATCCGACATGGGCATGTCCAATCCGAGTACTCAAGTAGTTGGTTTTCTCTCGAGTAAGTCCTCTCGAGTGGGTCTCGAGTGGGTGACACCAGCGTGTCATAACTAACTACTCGGGTAGTTGTAACACCCACGGTTTTTCTGAGTTTTGTTTGATTTTTGATTGGCATTACAATGACGCATTTCCAGCCTTTCGCCGTTGTAGAGCATTGTCTCAGCTCTTTAGGTTCCTTGTTTAGCCTAGTTGTAGCCTATTATCAAGTTTCCCCAGCTAGCCGTAGTCTGTTTTGGCGACTCGGTTGGGCTTCTTAGGGAATTCTTGTGTTTTGGCTTCGGGAGGTATTAGCCCGAGTGTGAGATTGTCGGATGTTGTTTTCGAACTCACCGTTGATTTCGTGGCTTGGGTGTTTAGCTATGGTGCGGGTTTTGGTCAAAAGTCCGAGATCATTTGCTTTTGCGTTGTTTCGACGTTTGTTATGTTAGCTGTAATGTTTGTTATGTTGTGCATGGCTTGGTGTGGCCGAGCTTGTTAGGCTGGTGCCTTGTTTCGTTTTTTAGCTAAGGAGTTAGCTGTTTTTTTGTGTATGTTTGGGTGACACGGCCTGGGTCACAGGCGTGACCCAGGGCATGTCGAGCGCAGGTAGAGATCTCGGTTGTGTGGTCGACGAAATTCGGTCGACGGGTGTTTTGGGTAGGAACATGGCCTTTGACACGGGCGTGCCACAGGGCGTGTCGGACCAGATACGGGCATGTCACGAGCGTGTCTGGGGCGTGTTCCGTACTTTTTTCCTGAGTGCTCCTTTTTTTGCCGTGAGTCGTTTTTTCTCCTCATTTCTTCATTCCTGATTCTGGAGAAGCTTCCAGCGGAGGGTTTTGGGAGGAGGCGGTGTTGGATTTAGGCCGGCGTTTGCGGGAGGGAGCTCGATTTTTCTCGTGCGATAGAGGATTTGGCTTGCTCTCGTCTAGATCTTCCCTTCCATGTAAGTCATTCTTGATCTAGGGCTGATTCTACGAGTTAAGAATTTCTGATTTTTTTTCTTCTTCTCTAAACTTTGCTTTTGACCCGTAGGTGGCCGATCTTGCCGCCAAAGCCAGATTTGTTTTATGTTACAATCACTGCATCTCGGTGGTAAGATAAGTGGCTCCTTGCCCTTGCCAAGTTGACCCCTTTTTACCAAATTACTTTGCAGTATATTATTATTAAATTCAGCCATGTTCGATTTAGGTTGTTTAGGAATTTTGGCTAATCTCTTTCTTTTTATTATTCGCGGTTTGGTATACAGTGGGTAGCTAGAGGTAGGGTAAGGATGCGTTTAGTTGTAGTTTAAGTTTAGTTGCGGGAGCCCCCGATTAGATAGGATGGAAGGGAGGGTTGGAATTAAATTTCCAACTCTCTGTTTCCGCGCGTTGAGAGAGTTTAGGCTGCTATTTTAACTAAAATTTATGTTTACCCAAAGTAGAAATCATTGACAACGTTGAGGGAGCCGAGTTCATTCAAAACCGTCATCCAGCGTAGGTTTTGCAGCTAAGTATTTTGGCGTCAAGTGAGTGGAGCTTACACAACGCCGCGTCGAGTGGGCTCGACGTTTCTGCCTTGGGTTCGTGTGTTTCCTTAGGATTGTTAGTGTGACTTTTCCCTATTCCCTTGGGGGGCATTAGGTGTTCGACTAGTTTTTGCATGTCGACTCTTGGGTTGTGGTAGGTGGTGGAGTTTTGGTTCCTCTGGAGGGGTGGTTTTATGTGGAGAGCTGTGGCCACCGCCTTTTGCCTCGGTTTGGGTTGTCGTGTGTGGGACCCTAGAGATGCCACAGTTTTACCCCTTAGCGCTCTTTGGATTTGGTTTTGGTTATGTATTCAGATCCATGTTTTGACAGCTGCCATTAACCCACAAGTTAGGACTGTTAGTTCCTTTCCTATTTATGACTATTTCTTTTGGCATATATATATATATGTCTTGTTGCTGTTGTAGGTTCTTTTATATGGCATGTTGCTTTTGTTAATCACACTTGGTGTGCTTTGCTGTTCTTTAGACAATGTTCTTTTCTTACTGTCATGTCCTTTCTTTTACTAATAGCATTTTGTTTCCGGGTTGGTAAACCCTTCTTATTTGCTCATAAATCTAATGCTCTATTTACCTTTTTGATTATTTTCTTGCTGAGGTGTTCTTTTCTTGAATGTCTCAGGTCCAGGTTGTAGCCAGTTGAGCGACTAGTTCTTTTGGAGGGGCTTGCTTGTGGCCTCTTGGGTAGCTGAGATAGCTGATCCTCGATTTTTGTGAGGTAGTTCTTTACCTTTCTGTATAGACGTGCATACTCACCAGTGGGTTCGTGTCAGGTTGTTGACGCCCACTGGTGGCTTCTTGCGATATTGTGTATGAACTAAAACTACTATTTTTGCCTATTTGTGGTTGTTTACTTGCTTCTGGGAATGTTTTATGTTAGGTTGCATGTTAGATATTTTTAAAACCTAAAAGCGTTACTATATTTATCTCATGCATGTCATATTTATAAAACTAAGACACTACTTTTCCTTTAGCGTAAAGACTACATTTTTATATACTATACTAACCTTAGAGTCGTGCATATCATGAGTCGACCCTCGGGGACACTTATGCTCATTTAGGGTGTCAACTCAATTTAACCAAAGTATTTTCTGCTGCATATAGATATATTTTTAATTGTGGACTAGCTGATCCACAGTTCCGAGGGATACGACCATTAAATATAACTGGTATCAGAGGGAGGTTGCTTGGCAAATGGTCGGGCAACCTTTCCCTTGTTTGCATTAGTAGTTAGCATCGTACCATACACACACCGATATGTCATCAGCACGTCTTGGCTAAAGCACGAACACTACACTCATGAGCATGAAGAATTATACGGGGCATATTATGTAGTATGAGATGCATAATATGTATTTGTATATGGATCCACCGTAGGATTCAACATGTGAGGGTTATGTAGTATGGGATGCATAACCTCAGCACATGAATGCAGCTAGCACGTTTTCTTTTTTCGTTGCATGAAAATATTATGTAGTATGGGATGCATAACATTTTCATGTGTACACCGCCCATGGCATGCATTAAGTCCTTTTTAGAATGCATAGCACATCATGCATAGTATAATATTTCATAAGCACAACGTGCCAAGCTAAAGATTTACATGATGACATATGTACACGCATGGTTTTGAGTCAAAAGAATACAAATACATGCATTCATGGTTTAGGCACATGAGTTAGTATGATGGTGGTGAACCATCTTAGATTAAGCATAACATCATCATGGTAAAAACAAATCCCAGAGTTAGTGTGTTTATCTGTACCAGATATTTTTGTTCTAGCTGTTACGCTAGGTTTTGTCGAAAGCTTGTGCGAATATAGGATGGCAAGACGTCCTGCGACGAGATCGACTCCCCAATCAGAGGGAGAGACGTCGGGAGCGCAGAGCGAGGCGTTGATAGAAATCCTGCGGCAGAGTAATGAGGCCTTATCGAGGCAGGTAGTGGATATGCAGGCTCAGATTCAGTCTCTTGTAGCAGTGGTGGCGGGACAGACTCCGAGAGTTCAGGACCCTGCTAAGGGGGTAGCTGTTCCTGCCCCTCCTGCTCCTCCTGTGCCTTCGGTTGTGGTGCCCCCGAAGATGGCGTTCATATCCCAGTTTCAGCGGTTTAGGCCCCCTACTTATGATGGGCAAGCCGATTTCATGATTTTGGATGACTGGCTGATTTCCATTGAAGAGATGTTCTCTTACTCTGGGATTGCGGACGATCAAAGAGTGATGCTAGCTGCCTACCAGCTCAAGGGCTTAGCAAATAGTTGTTGGCTGAGGGAGAAAGAGAGCTTGGTGGCAGGATGCACTTGGGAGTCATTTAAGGTGACGCTGTTAAGTAAGTTTCTGCCTTCAGTCGAGCGGGACCGGCTAATGAATGACTTCCTTCATTTGAAGCAGAGGAAACTCACGGTTTGTGAGTATGAGATTGAGTTTAGCAAGTTGAGTCAGTTTGCTCCTGGTCTGGTGAGTGTTGAAGCAGATCGAGTTAAACGGTTTCTGGGTGGACTAAGAAGCCACATTAAGCAGTTAGCGAATGCCTACGGAGTAGTTAGTTATGCCAGCGTGGTTGAAGCTGCCTTGAAGGTCGAGGCCATTGGGAATGTAAAGAATAGAGGCCAACAGATAAGGAAGGATAAGCGGAAGTCCGGTGGAGGGAAGAGCCCTCAGAAGCCTGATGCTGTCTCGAGAAAGAAGACCAAAGAGTTTTGTAGCTTCTGTGGCCGGCTAGGCCACCCCTTTGAGAGGTGTTTCAAAATGTTGGGAGCGCAGAAGAAGGAGCAAGTTCATGCGATTCTGGGTGCTCCCAGAGGAGACTTGGTGTGTGCTTTGTGTGGAAGGAAGGGGCATGATGTTGCCCGTTGCTGGTTAAAAGATAAAGTCTGTTTTCAGTGTGGGCAGAAGGGTCATCTCAAGACAAGGTGCCCACAGATCCAGCCTGTTCTGCAGCCAGTTCCCCTCCAGGCTTTTCCACCGCTTCAGTATATGGATAAAGGAAAGGGGAAGGTAAATGTGCTTTCAACAGACGAAGCGCAGACTTCTACCCAGGTTATCTCAGGTTCGACTCCTCCCCAGCCGTTTTGTCATGTTCCCTTTTTGGTTGTAGTTTCCGTTTTAGCGTTTGTTGCCTAAGATGCATGTCCAATTTGTAGGACGATTTAAGGTAAGGAACCGTTGGGCGCGCGTTCTCTTCGACTCTGGCGCTACCCACTCGTTTGTGGCTAGAGCCTTCATGGAGCGGTTCAGTTTGGTCCTAGATCATGTTGGTGGTGCCTTTTGTGTTAAGTTCCACTCCGGTGACTCTGTGGTTACAGACCTGGGTGTCCATGATTGTCCGATTTTGTTGTGGGATTTTCTAGCAAAGGCAGATCTAAAGGTGATTGACCTTGAGGACTTCGATTTTATCTTGGGCATGGACTGGTTGTCCAGGTACGATGCAGTTATCTAGTGCAAGGGTAAGCGCTTGGACTTCGTCAAAGACAATGGTCAGCCCGGGAGCGTTTATGGGTATTCTCTGCAGGAGTCTCCAGTCATTTCTGCGGTACATGCTCGGAAGTTGCTTGATTCTAGCTGCTTTGCCTGTGTGGTCTCTTTGGTAGGGATAGTTGTTAGTGTGCCGCGTTTGGAGGAGATTCCTGTGGTGTGTGACTTCTCTGATGTGTTTCCTGAAGATCTTCCCGGTCTTCCACCCGATCGAGATGTCGAGTTTGTTATAGATTTGGAGCCAGGCACGCATCCTATTGCGAAGGCTCCGTACCGGATGGCCCCGCGAGAGCTGGAAGAGTTGCGAATCCAGCTTGATGAGATGTTGGAAAAGGGTTTCAAAAGGCCGAGTTCTTCGCCTTGGGGTGCACCAGTGCTGTTCGTTAAAAAGAAAGACGGGTCGATGAGGCTATGCATCGACTATAGAGAGCTGGTCAAGGTAACTATTAAGAACAGGTACCCTCTGCCTCAGATCGACGATTTATTTGACCAACTGCATGGTAGTGCCGTTTTTTCCAAGATTGATCTTCGTTCGGGCTATCACCAGTTGAGGATTCGGGAGTCAGATGTTCCGCGGACGGCGTTTCGCTCTTGTCATGGGCATTTTGAGTTTTTGGTTATGTCATTTGGTTTGACTAATGCGCCCTCAGCTTTAATTGATTTGATGAACAGAGTTTTCAAGGATTTTCTAGATAAGTTTGTGATTGTCTTTATAGACGATGTTTTGGTGTACTCTAAAGATGCGGAGGAGCATGATCGACATTTGAGACTGGTCTTGGCGACTCTGAGAGACCATAAGCTATGCGCCAACCTGAGCAAATGCGAATTTTGGTTGCCTCAAGTTTCTTTTTTAGGCCACGTGGTTAATAAGGAGGTAATATTGGTGGACCCAGAAAAGATCGCTGCTGTTATGGAATGGGCGAGGCCTGTTACTCCCAGAGAGATCAGAAGCTTCTAGGGCTTGGCTGGCTATTATAGAAGAATTGTAGAGGGATTCTCTACCTTGTCTATGTCGTTGACCAAGTTGACGCAGATGAATGTAGCGTTCATATGGGATGGCAAGTGTGAGGAGGCTTTTGAGGAACTAAAAAGAAGGTCATGTTCAGCTCCAATTTTGTCTTTTCTTACTGAAGGTAGTGAGTATGATATATATATGGATGTGTCGCATGTCGGACTGGGCTGCATATTGATGCAGGCCTAGAAGGTGATTGCGTACTGGTCGAGGCAGCTAAAGACTCACTAGAGGAACTACCCTACGCATGACCTGGAGTTTGAAGCTGTGATCTATGCGCTGAAATTGTGGAGGCATTTGCTGTATGGCGCGCAGTGCAAGATTTTTACTGATCACAAGAGTTTAAAGTATGTCTTCACCCAAAAGGAATTGAATCTGCGCCAGCGGTGATGGTTAGAGTATGTGGCCGACTTTGATGTTGAAATCCAGTACCATCCGGGCAAAGCTAATATGGTGGTCGACGCCTTGAGTCGAAAGTCAGGCAAGATTTTCAATCTCTCCGCCGAGCGTCTAGTGGAAGAGTTTCTTTTGATGGACATTTCTGGGGGAAGCTGCGATTCGCAGTGTAGTTTGGCAGTAGCAGAACCTTCGTGGATTGCGCTTACGAGACTGCATCAGAAGGATGATCCCGATCTTCTGCGTTTGTATCTTCGAGATGAGAAAGGTGAATTACCAGATTTCTCTATAGATGATGCAGGTACTTTGAAGTATCGTGGCAGGTTTTGTATCCCCGCTATTGGAGATATCTGGGATATGGTGTGCAGAGAAGCCCACAGATCTAGTGTTGCCTACCATCCAGGGTCTACCAAGATGTATCATGATTTAAAATAGATTGTTTGGTGGTATGAGATGAAGGGAGACATTGCCAGATTTGTTTCTAAGAGCCACTCTTGCAAACATGTGAAAGCCGACCATGGGAGGCCTGGTGGCAAGCTGACTCCCTTGGAGATTCTGAATTGGAAGTGGTAGAGTATCTCGATAGATTTCATTACAGGCTTACCGAGATCTCCTGAGAGGCATGATTCAGTTTGGGTGATCGTAGACAGATTGACGAAGTGTGCTCACTCATACCATTTAAGATCGACTACCTGATGAGGAAGATAGTCGAGCTGTATTTGGATGAGGTTATCAGATTGCATAGTGTACCCGTAAGTATCATATCAGATCGAAACTCCAGGTTCACGCCTCATTTTTGGAAGAGCCTTCAGGAGGGGTTGAGTATAGATTTGAGGTATTCCACAGCTTATCATCCGCAGACCAATGGTCAGACGGAGCGAGTAAATCAGATTGTGGAAGATATGATCTAATGCTATATTCTGGACCACGGAGGAGCGTGGGATAAGCGCTTGCGGCTAATGGAATTTGCGTATAACAACAGTTATCAAGAAAGCTTGCAAATGACTCCTTTTGAAGCTTTGTATGGGAGGCGCTGCAGGACTCCCTTGTTTTTGGCTGAGGTTGGCAAGAGACCTTTGTTGGGTCCAGAAGTGCTTGAGGAGATGGAAACCGTTGTGAAGCTTATTCGAAAAAAAGCTTCAGATAGCCCAGGAGAGATATGAGAAGAACGCCAACCGGCGTAGGTCGGACTTGGAATTTGTTGTGGGGGACTCGGTGTTCTTGAAGGTTTCCCCATTGATCGGAGTCAAGCAGTTTGGCAAGAACAAGAAGTTGGACCCGAGGTACGTGGGGCCGTTTCTGATTGTTGAGCGGATTGGGTTATCAGCTTATAGGCTGGCTTTGCCCGCAAATTTCCCTGGCGTGCATGATGTCTTTCATGTCAGTCAGCTGTGGAAATGTGTGCTGAATGGCAACAGGTTTTGGATTCTATGCCGCAGTTGGAGCCGAATCTTTCTTACGTGGAGGTGCCTGTCCGCATTTTGGATTCTCAGGTTCGTGCGTTGCGGAAGAAGACCATTCCAATGGTTAAAGTTTTATGGAGAAATCAGGACGTAGAAAGCGCTACTTGGGAATTGGAATCGGCTATGAGGGAGGCTCACCCTCATCTGTTTCCCTGATCTTGTGCGTGGTATGTTTTGTGCTCTTTTTTATAGCCCCTTGTTGGCTATTTCTCTCTCCTTCTTGATAGGAGTGTTGTGTGTAAAGCTTCGAGGCGAAAATTTCTTTTAGGGGGAGTGGCTGTAACGCCCCCGGTTTTTCTGTGTTTTGTTTGATCTTTGATTGGCATTACGATGATGCATTTTCGGCCTTTCTTCATTGTAGAGCGTGGTCTCAGCTCTTTAGGTTCCTTGTGTAGCCTGGTTGTAGCTTGGTAGCAGTTACCCAGCTAGCCGTAGTCTGTTTTGGTGACTTGGTTGGGCCTCTTAGGGAATGCTTGTGTTTTGGCTTCGGGAGGTGTTAGCCCGAGTGTGAGATCGTCGGATGTTGTTTTCGACCTCACCGTTGTTTTCGTGGCTTGGGTGTTCAGCTACGGTGCGGGTTTTGGTAGAAAATCCAAGATCGTTTGCTTTTGCGTCGTTTCAATGTTTGTTATTTTAGCTGTAATGTTTGTTGTGCTGTGCATGGCCTGGTGTGGCCGAGCTTGTTAGGCTGGTGCCTTGTTTCTTGTTTTAGCTAAGGAGTTAGCTGTTTTTTTGTGTATGTTTGGGTGACACGGCCTGGGTCACGGGCGTGAACCAGGGTGTGTCGAGCTCGGGTAGAGCTCTTGGTTGTGTGGATGACGAAATTTGGTCGACGGGTGTTTTTGGTAGAAACACGGCCTGTGACACGGGCTTGTCACAGGGCGTGTCCCCTTCGGTTCGGCAAGCTGTGCTCGACGATTCTTGCGCTCGACGATTCATCGAGCTGCGCTCGACGATAGTTGATCGGCTTTTGGGTGAGTTCACGCCCCCTGACACTGGAGTGCCGGATCTAGCACGGGCATGGCTTAAGGCGTGACTCCTGGTCAGCGATCTGCGCTCGACGATTGTCGAGCGCTAGTTAGGTTGGTACACGGCCTGGGACACGACCGTGTCACATGGCGTGTCGACTATTTCGTCGAGCTGAGCTCGACGATCGTCAAGTGGGTAGGTGAGTGAGTACACGCCCTGGAACACGGGCGTGTCAGACCGGACACGGGCGTGTCACGGGCGTGTCTGGGGCATGTTCCGTACTTTTTTCCTGAGTGCTTCTTTTTGTGCCATGAGTCATTTTTCCTCCTCATTTCTTCATTCCTGATTCTGGAGAAGCTTCCAGCGGAGGGTTTTGGGAGGAGGCGGTGTTGGATTTTGGCCGGCGTTTGCGGGAGGGAGCTCGATTTTTCTCGTGCGATAGTGGATTTGGCTTGCTCTCGTCTAGATCTTCCCTTCCATGTAAGTTATTCTTGATCTAGGGTTGATTCTACGAGTTAAGAATTTCTGATTTCTTTTCATCTTCTCTAATCTTTGCTTTTGACCCGTAGGTGGCCGATCTTGCCGCCAAAGCCAGATTTGTTTTGTGTTGCAATCGCTGCATCTCGGTGGTAAGGCAAGTGGCTCCTTGCCCTTGGCAAGTTGACCCCTTTTTACCTAATTACTTGGCTGTATATTGTTCTTAAATTCAGCCATGTTCGATTTAGGTTGTGTAGGAATTTTGGCTAATCTCTTTCTTTTTATTATTTGTGGTTTGGTGTCCAGTGGGTAGCTAGAGGTAGGGTAAGGCTGCGTTTAGTTGTAGTTTAAGTTTAGTTGTGGTAGCCCCCAGTAGATAGGATGGAAGGGAGTGTTGGAATTAAATTTCCCACTCTCTATTTCCGCGCGTTGAGAGAGTTTAGGCTGCGGTTTTAACTAAAATTTACGTTTACCCTAAGTAGAAAGCGTTGACATCATTGAGTGAGCCGAGTTCACTCAACGCCGTCATCCAGCGTAGGTTTTGCGGCTAAGTATTTTGGCGTCAAGTGAGTGGAGCTTACACAACGCCGCGTCGAGTGGGCTCGACGTTTCTGCCTTGGGTTCGTGTGTTTCCTTAGGATTATTAGTGTGACTTTTCCCTATTCCCTAGGGGAGGGGGGGCATTGGGTGTTCCGCTAGTTTTTGCATGTCGACTCTTGGGTTGTTGCAGGTTGTTAGAATTGAACAAAAAACAAGCCGAAAGTGGAGCTAAAACAAACCGGAAGAGGTTTTAACAGAAACTTTATTATCTGAAAAAGGTATCTATTACAAAGGTATGTCCTCCCTTATATAGAATGGAGGAGAGATGAGAGAATACAAATAAGAGATGTTGGACTAAAAATTTACAGGACTAAGCGGACTATACAAAACAAACCGCACAAGCCGCGCGGTTAGACAGAAGGGCTAACCGCACGGCTACCATCAGAGAGAAAGGGAGACTGCCAGGGTAGACCGCCAGACTGCCCGATCTCCAAGCCGGCTGAGACAAACTGCCAGACCGCGTGGTCTTCAACCCGCCAAGACAGACCACCAGACCGCCCGGTCACCAGCTTCAACACTCCCCCTCAAGCTGGAGCATATATATCAATCATGCCCAGCTTGTCGCAGATGTGGAAAAAGGAAGCGGACACCGGCTTGGTGAAGACATCTGCCAACTCGTTGTCGGAAGTGACAAATGGAGTGCAAATCTGTTTCTTCAATATTTCTTCCCGAATAAAATGACAGTCGATTTCTATGTGTTTTGTTCTCTCATGAAAGATCGGATTTTTGGAAATGTATATCGCGGCCTTATTGTCATAGAACATAGGAAGAGGATAGTTGTAAACCTCTCCTAAGTCAAGCATGAGAGCCCGCAACCACTTCAACTCACATGTAGTCGATGCCATGCTGCGATATTCCGCCTCTGCACTAGACCCGGAAACCATAGACTGTTTCTTACTCTTCCAACTCACAAGATTGCCGCCAACAAATGTGCAGAAACCTGATGTCGATTTGCGGTCCCCTTTGTCATCCATATAGCTTGAATCAGAGTAAGCTTCAACCCTTAGGTGACCATTCTTCTGAAATAAGAGTCCTTTTCCTGGAGCAGCTTTAATATACTCTAATATCCTCAGAGCAGATTGTAGATGACACTCCCTCGGAGCTTGCATGAACTGACTCACCTTGCCAACAGCATAAGAGATGTCGGGTCTGGTTACCGTGAGATATATGAGTTTGCCCACCAGACGTCGGTATCTCGTAAGATTGGAGAGAAGAGGCGAGTCATCTGTCCAAGTTTTGTCTTCTCCAGCAGCCATAGGACAACGTGCAGGTTTAGCACCAGTGAGTCCTGCCTCCTTCAAAAGATCAAGAGCATACTTCCGTTGGGAAAGGACCATGTAGTTGGGCCTTCTAGAGATTTCAATCCCCAAAAAGTATTTCGGGGAGCCCATATCCTTTGTGACCAGATGTTGACGAAGGTGTTTCTTGGTCATCAATACCCCATCCTGGTCATCGCCAGTAAGAAGAATGTCATCAACATAAACCGCACGAACAACCAGACCAGAGGTGGTTTTTCGAACAAACAAGGAGTGATCTGCTGAGCTTCTTGTAAAACCAATGGTCGCAACAATGCCACTGAACTTGTCAAACCAGGCACGAGGACTCTGTTTGAGGCCATAGATAGCCTTCTTTAGCCGACATACCCGTGTCTCCCCCTGAGCAACATACCCAGGAGGTTGCTCCATGTAAACATACCCATGAAGGCATTCTTAACATCGAGCTGGGAGATGGGCCAATCCCTGTTGACAGCCACAGAGAGAAGAACCCTAATAGTGCTGAGACGAGCCACTGGAGAGAAAGGGTCAAAGTAATCTACGCCATAAGTTTGGGTAAAACTCTTGGCAACCAGGTGAGCCTTATAACGATCCACACTGCCATCCGGGAGAAACTTCACCACGAAGACCCATCGACAACCAACATCATTTGTGCCGAAAGGAGGAGGAACAAGGGTCCAGGTACCCCGTTCAGTTAGAGTAGCAATCTCCTCATCCATGGAAACTTTCCAATGAGGAATAGTAAGGGCCTCCTGGTAGGAACGGGGGGTGGCAGTGGCCGAGATAGCCAGTGCAAAAGCTCGGCGAGAAGGGGTAAGACGATCGTAGGAAGCAACTGCAGCAAGCGGGTGTTGGGTACATGCCCGAACCCCTTTGCGAAGAGCAATAGGGAGATCCAAGTCAGCAGGTGCCTCAGTATCCGGAGTATCCGTGGTGGAGAGAGCTGACCCGGGAGTAGAGAGAGATGGCAGCGGAGTGGAGGGAGAAAGCGGAGTAGAGGGTGGAGATGATGGTGATGGGGAAGAGGGTGGAGAGGGTGGAGATGGCGGAACATCAGTGGGAGCAGAGGGAAGGGATGTGTTGGGAGGAAAAGTAGGATCAGGAGGAGGAAAGGAGGAAGCGGGAGAGAAGTAAGATGCATTGGCAAAGAAGGTGACTTCCGCAGAGACAAATTGCTTGCGGGTAACGGGGTCAAAGCAACAATAACCTTTCTGAGTGGGAGAGTACCACAGAAAGACACATTTAGTGGCACGTGATGAGAGTTTATCACGGGTGGCAGCGGGAGAGTGCACAAAGACAGTGCACCCAAAGATGTGCAGAGGAAGAGGAAAGGGATCCTTGTCCGGATAAAGAATGGAGAAGGGGGTAGCACCGTGGAGAACTGTGGAGGGAAGGCGATTGATGAGATAGCAGGAGAGGAGGACAGCATAGCCCTAATAGGAGCGAGGAACATGCATTTGAGTCATCATAGTGCGAGCGACATCAAGGAGGTGACGGTTTTTGCGCTCCGCCACCCCATTTTGTTGTGAGGTGTAGACACAGCTTGTTTGACGAATAACACCATGGTGAAGACAAAAAGAGGAGAAGTCTTGGCTAAGATATTCCTTAGCATTGTCAGAACGAAGGATCTTAATAGACGTATCAAACTGAGTCTTAACCATAGAATAAAATGAGGTCCAAACAGAGAACAGCTCGGAGCGATCTTTGAGAAGATACACCCACGTACACCGACAGAAATCATCAATGAAGGTGACAAAATAGGAACTACCCCGACCGATGGTGAGGTTAGGAGCGGGACCCCATATGTCAGAGTGAACGAGGTCGAACGGACGGGAAGAGCCCCGACTTTGCGTTGGTGGGAAGGATGAGCGGTGATGTTTGCCAAGTTGACATGCATCACAGTTTAGAGGAGGATGATGAGGAGGGAGGTGAGGCAGGAGTTGGCGTAGAATTCTGGGAGGAGCGTGTCCAAGACGAAGATGTCATTGGAGAAGATCTGTAGAGGAGGAGGAGAAGGCGGATAGAGCAGAGACATTGTCGAGGAAGTAGAGGCCACCACTCTCAGTCCCGGTAGCAATCGTCCGTTGGGAGTCCGGATCCTGAAAAGCACAAGAGGTAGGGGTGAATAAGACAGAACACCGTAGTTGCTTGCATAAAGAAGTAACCGATAGTAAATTGCATGGAAACTTGGGCACATAGAGGGTATCAGCTAGGCACAGAGATGGAGTGACTTGAACTAAGCCCGTCCCATGGACCGGTGAGGGAGATCCATCCGCAACAATGACCGGGGACAATTGAGCATGTGTTTCAAGAAGAGAAAAACATTGAGGATTGCCTGTCATATGATTTGTTGCACCAGAGTCGATTAGCCATCTTCCGCGGGTAACAACGTGAGCACTACCAGAAGAGGTGACCACCGAGACGGACAGACTGGAGGAGGGGAAAGCCATGGAAGCAAGAGAGGAGCAAACTGCGACGATAAGAACAAGCCGCGAGAAGAGGAAGAAGCCGAACAGTGAAGTGAAGAAGGGAAAAGAGCACCAAGTCGGGCGAACAGGAAACTAGTCGAGGCGACTAGTAAACAGGCCGCAGTGACTAAGAGGAGCAGCGAGAAGAGAAGCAAGGAGAAACAAGCCGCACGAACAGGGCAGCGGTCAAAAGAGAAGGCAAACCGCGAAGACAGGTCGTGGGAAGACGAGAATCAAGCGGAGGGAAAGGAGTCGAGCAGCTAGAAGGTAGCCCGCGCGAACAGAAGAAGAAGCTGAATCAGGAGGAAAAGATCGTTTCCTCTGATACCATGTTAGAAATGAACAAAAAACAAGCCGAAAGTGGAGCTAAAACAAACCGGAAGAGGTTTTAACAGAAACTTTATTATCTGAAAAA
This sequence comes from Platanthera guangdongensis, assembly GCA_039583875.1. Classification (NCBI taxonomy): domain Eukaryota; kingdom Viridiplantae; phylum Streptophyta; class Magnoliopsida; order Asparagales; family Orchidaceae; genus Platanthera; species Platanthera guangdongensis. The sequence continues at coordinate 27,300,962 of CM077165.1, read as the reverse complement.
GGTATCTATTACAAAGGTATGCTCTCCCTTATATAGAATGGAGGAGAGATGAGAGAATACAAATAAGAGATGTGGGACTAAAAATTTACAGGACTAAGCGGACTATACAAAACAAACCGCACAAGGCGCGCGGTTAGACAGAAGGGCTAACTGCACGGCTACCATCAGAGAGAAAGAGATACTGCCAGGGTAGACCGCCAGACCGCCCGATCTCCAAGCCGGCTGAGACAAACCGCCAGACCGCGCGGTCTTCAACCCGCCAAGACAGACCGCCAGACCGCCCGGTCACCAGCTTCAACACAGGTGGTGGAGTTTTGGTGCCTCTGGAGGGGTGGTTTTATATGGAGAGCTGTGGTCACCGCCTTTTGCCCCAGTTTAGGTTGGCGTGTGTGGGACCCTAGAGCTGCCACTGTTTGACCCCTTAGCCCTTTTTGGATCTGGTTTTGGTTATGTATTTAGATCCATGTTTTGACCCATGCCAATAACCCAAATGTTAGGACTGTTAGTTCCTTTACCATTTATGTCTATTTCTTTAGGCATATTTGTATATGTCTTGTTGCTGTTGTAGGCTCTTTTGTAGGGCATGTTACTTTTATTAATCGCACTTAGTGTGCTTTGCTGTTCTTTAGACAATGTTCTTTTCTTACTGTCATGTCCTTTCTTTTACTAATAGCATTTTGTTGTCGGGTTGGTAAACCCTTCTTATTTGCTCATAAATCTAATGCTCTATTTACCTTTTTGATTATTTCCTTGCTGAGATGTTCTTTTCTTGAATGCCTCAGGTCCAGGTTGTAGCCAGTTGAGCGTCTAGTTCTTTTAGAGGGGCTTGCTTGTGGCCTCTTGGAAAGCTGAGAAGCTGATCCTCGATTTTTGTGAGGTAGTTCTTTACCTTTCTGTATAGACATGCATACTCACCAGTGGGTTCGTGTCAGGTTGTTGACGCCCACTGGTGGTTTCTTGTGATGCTGTGTATGAACCAAAACTGCTATTTTTGCCTATTTGTGGATGTTTACTTGCTTCTGGGAATGTTTTATGTTAGGTTGCATGTTAGATATTTTTAAACCCTAAAAACGTTACTATATGTATCTCATGCATGTCATATTTATAAAACTAAGACACTACTTTTCCTTTAGCGTAAAGACTACATTTTTATATATTATACAAACCTTAGAGTCGTGCATACCATGAGTCGTCCCTCGGGGACACTTATGCTCATTTAGGATGTCAACTTAATTTAACCAAAGTATTTTCCGTTGCGTATAAATATATTTTTAATTGTGGACTAGCTGATTCACCGTGCCGAGGGATACGACCATTAAATATAACTGGTTTTCTTTCATATTAATCTATGATTTTCCTTAAAATCTAAGGTCTGGAGTTTTGCCTGAACGTGTGCAGTTATCCCCTGCATGACGTGGCATAACGACACGTATTTTCTCTTGCTCTGATGCTGTGTAATTGTTGAGCAAATGCGGGTTGTGATAGTATTCTTCTTGAGTAGGTCGTGAAAATGACTCGAGTGAGGTACACGCCCTATGTCACGGGCATGACGTGGCCGTCACGGTCATGTACCCTAGGTGTGACCTGTTTTGGGAAAAGGCGGTTTGTGCACTGTTTAGAGTACACGACATGTGACATGAGCATGTCACAAGGCGTGTCAGACCCGAAAAGTGATTTTACCGCTTTTTCGTGGCCGTCCATTGTCTTCAGCTAGGATCTAAGGGCTAAGAGACATTCCTGCTTCCTTAAGGTCGTGGATTGAGATGAAAGAACTCATTTAAAGTTGGCCTTCATCTTTCTACAAATCTAGAGAGAAATGGAAAGGAAGAAGGAGGAAGAAGAAGAGGGGCTGATCACTTGATCTCTGGTGGAGCTTGAGAGTGTCAAGCTGAGATCCGATGTCGTCTTTGCGGAGGAAAAGCTGTTGCGGTTCTTTCTAGCCAGCTAGGAGTTCATGGCTCCGAAGCGGTCTTCATGGGTAACGACCTTTCTTCTTAGCTATGTGAAGGCTTCCTTTTTGGCATATGCATGATTCCCCCACCAAAGGGTGGCTGATTTTGGGAGTCTTTTTGGTTGATTCATGTAATCCCCATTCATATAGATCCGGAAAGAGAGTATGGAATAGGCATGCTGTGTGAAGCCCATCTTGACAGGTTGGTCTGGATTGGTGATGTTGCATACGAACAGGAGAAGACTCCGTGATAAACACGTAGTTTAGGATTCGACGGGTTGGACTTGTGAAAGGAAGTACCTGGAAGTACTGGAGTGGTAGTGCAGGAAAATACCCGTAGAATGCTTGTGCTGCTTGTGCTGTTGTGTTCTACCTGTGAAAGGAAGTAGCAGGAAGTACTGGATTGGAATTCCAGGAAATACCCTTTGTAATGCTTAACGTTCATAGGGAGTCCACCTTTGAAGAGAGTAATAAGAAGTACTGACGTGGTAGCCAAGAAAGACCCCTGACATTTGTGATATTTGCGGTGTGCACCTGCGAAGAGAGTAGCAGGAAGTACTGGTGTGCCCAGGAAAGACCCGCTGATGTGGTGAGATGAAATGGGTGTTAGAGTTATGCTCAGGCTTGAATGCCAGAACAGGATCGGTGAGACCTACCTGCGCCTTTATTTAGCCGCGAGTACGCCGTACTCAGTGATGGCAAGGCGATTTGAGCAACGGGGGGTGGAGGATCTGACCTGCGTTATGTCCATCCCACGTGAGACCAGAAGGTGCGGTCTGTTGGAGCGCATGGCAAGATTCTTAGGCCTACACGCCGTGATACAATGGGGGGATACTGGCCAGTCCCGGTTCACTAAGACTATAAAACGCCGGCTGCATGCCATAGAGTAAATGCTCAAGTGAGTTGTCGTTGGGCTGTGACCCTGATATGATGGTGGGCAACTAGTTTGCCAGTACACCAAGAATGTTCCCTCAGTGCACGGACTGTCAGGCCGGGTGGCTGACGGTTGTGATGGCATGTGTGCGTGAAAGCACATTATATGAGATATATATACATGCCTGTGATATGCTATGGCTGCAGGGAAGAATACCGCTACCCCGAGAAAAGGGTAGGGTCGTTATAATTTGGTCAGATGAATGCTGACCGTTACCTTTGTTTGCCACCCTTGGGTGGAATGTCCCTGTGCAGGTGCTGGAGAGCCGAACGGGATGCATAAGATTGAAATCTCTGCTGCATTTTCTACTGTCGTTGCTAGCCCTCGAAGGCTAAAAGAAATGAACGTGTTATGTTTTCTTTTGATGTGGCCGGACTGCGTGCCAATGTTTGGGGCCACTGTTTGAAAGCTCTGTAAGGCCATAAGGCCAACTGTTTATGTGTGTTGTAAGACATTCCTATGATGTATAAATGCTGGGGGTTTTATATGTTGGACATTCAGGTGTGGAGTTCATGTGTAGTGTTATAGGCTTCCGCTTGAATGCAATGTGTTAGGGTGCGCTGCGCTACTCTGGTATCATACCGTGACGTCTCCGTCTGTTTTGTGGTATATGTTGTGGGGCCGCGGTCGGACCTTCTAGTATATATTATATGAACGGATGGGGTTGTTACACGAAGCATCGCTATAGATCTCAAAGCCTTCGGTCCCACACAGCGAACTCAGCACAGGCACCGTGGTCAACCGACTCTTCAACTCCTCAAAAGCTCGTACGCACTCCAACATCCAAACAAACTTCTACTCTTTCTTCATCAGAGTCGTGAGGGGTAACGCTATCCGCGAGAATTTCTCCACGAAGGTCCTGTAATACCCGGCAAGCCCCAGAAATCTCCGGACTTCCGCTACCGTGGAAAGCACATGCCACTCTCGTATAGCAATAATCTTTGCCGGATCCACCGCAATTCCCTCTCCACTAACTATGTGACCAAGGAATGCTACAGAGGACAACCAAAACTCGCATTTGGAGAACTTGACGTACAGTTGATTCCTCCTCAGCGTCTCCAACACCAAATGCAGATGCTTAAAGTGATCCTCCTCACTCTGCGAGTATGCCAATATATGATCGATGAAGACGATCACAAAGTGGTCCAAGTACTCTCTGAAAGTCCTGTTCATCAGATCCATGAACACTGACAGCGCATTAGTCAGCTCAAACGGCATGCCCGTAAACTCATAATGCCCGTATCTCGTACTAAAAGCTGTCTTGGGGATATCACTTTCCCTTATCCTCAACTGATAATACCTGGACTTAAGATCCAATTTTGAGTACACCGATAACCCTACTAACTGATCAAAAAGATCATCAATCCTTGGGATCGGGTACTTGTTCTTCTCCGTCAACTTGTTCAGCTCTCGATAATCAATACTGAGCTGCAAACTTCCATCCTTCTTCACAGAAAGGACCGGTGTGCTCCAAGACGACGAACTTGGACGCACATAACCCTGTTCTAATAGATTTTGAAGTTGTACCTTCAGCTCCGCCATCTCCTTAGGCGCTAGCTGATATACAGAGCGTGACACAGGTTTCGTACCTGGCACTAGCTCGATGGTGAAATCTATCTCTCGTTGAGTTGGGGCTCCAGGAAGATCGCCAGGGAACACATCAGGGTACTCGGATATCGCTGAAATACTGTCCAAAGCAGGCTTAAGTTATGCAACCTCCACTAGCGTGAAGAACAGCTCTGCGCCACAGATTCTATCCGCACGCATTGAACACCCATTCGGCAACAACACATCCAGTTTGTCCTTTGCCATCGAAGAAGGTACTCCGATGCGCGATATAAATCCTTCAGACAAAAAGGAGTACGATCTGAAAGTGCAGGTTAGATCTGAAATACTCTAGAGAGGGGGGGGTGAATAGAGTATTGTGCTCTCTTAAAAACCTTTTACAACTATTGCTGTAATCCTAAGTGAACAGATTAGTAAATAAAGAGAAAAGAAAAGCAACCTAGCAAATCACAGAACACAGCCAAAACAAAAGAAAGAGGGCAAGCAGACGACACAAGAAATTTATAGTGGTTCCCCAACCTGGGTACATCCACTCTTGTACCACCCTGGTAGGAATCCACTCAGGGTTTCGATCAGGTGTCTGACACCAATGAGCTTTTGTTCAGGTGATCAAAAACCCAAACGTCAAGTCTTTTGGTAGGAGACTTGCAACCAGGAATAATTTTGAAGGGAATTAAAATCCTGTACAGAGGATGGAAAAGGGTGATGGTGTCTTCTCTTTCTCAATAACAACTGAGAAGACTAGTGGATTGATTTCAGCAGATTGCTCCCCCGGAGATCTTGAATGGATCAGGAAAACTGGAGCACTGCTTTAGGGTGACAGGTCTTCAAAGCTTGATTTCCTTGACCAGAGATTGCTTCAGGAACTTCTTTGACAGATAGAGATTGTTGTCCTTCTGAAGTTGTCCTGTAGGATTGAAGGAAGAAGACTCTTGATGGAGATTGTAGTTCTTCTTCTTAAAGATGTCCTCTGGCCTAGGCTGATTGCAGAAAAGAATTTTATATTTCTGTAATACTGTTCTTCTTACAATGTCTGTCTGTGTGTCTCTCTGACTGCTTAATCTTTTCTTTTCTGACTTAAGACTGACTGAGGAACATTCGAAATTTGAATGTTTGAGCAGTAAATGCTGTCGGCCTGGGAAGGAAGCGACAATCAATGATTTCCCTAACTGTTCCATGGAAAAACGGCATGAAATAATCCATGATAAATGCTCGTTCTAATGGTAACATTCCGAGAAGATTTAGCATTAATTACACAGGAATCATCGCCAAGAAAAGGGACGTAAAACTGGAGAAGACCTAGTCTGGAATCGTCGAACGAAGAACATGAATTGTTGAGCTGACAATATCAATTAGTCTTCAAGGGAATCTTGTCAATTCTGCTACAATATTCGTCGAACTGACAATCTTCATTCGTCGAACAGATAGTCTTCATTCGTTGAGCTGAGATCCAAGATTCGTCGACCGAAGAATGATTGTGGACTTAGAATCTGAGAAGTCTCTGTCTGAGAAGGATACAAATCGTTGACCAGAATTCGTCGACCAAAGAATATGGTTCTCTGAGCTGAGATCGATGAATGTCGCTGATTCGTTGAGCTGAGATCGATGAACGTCGAACAGATTTTCTTGAGCAGAAAATATCTCTAAGTCTTGAGTTTCTGATGGTCTTGTTGATAGTTGGTCCATCTGAAGTTGACACTAAGGACTTGGCCTAGACTCTAGGACACAAATTTGACCATGGCTATACATGTTGGGCCACATCCTAAGCTAGTGAACCTAGCCCAAATCAACTGGGGATCCAACAATCTTCTCCTATTTGGGTGAGGTCACTAAGAGACTCAAAACATAACCAAACAGATAAACAAAGCAAGAAAAGAAATATATCTAGCAGAGAGTTACTAACACATGCAGCAGATATATATATACATAGGCTTTGTTTAAACAAATAACATAATTGGAAAGAAAATGCAGAAAGAAATTAAAACAAAATAAAGATTACTTCTTCTGCTTCGTCTACATAGACTTGTCTTCTTTTGTCTTCTCTCCTGGCTTTTTAAAGATAATTTCTCTATTTGGATCTAAGGCCTGTGCCTGAGTCATTGTCATGTCAGCTGCCCCAATAATCTTCAGTGATGTAGCTCTAGGGACAACTGCTCCAGGATGGAGCTTCATGTAATCATTAACATTGAAGAGCTTGTTGGATTTATCAAATCTTTTCAGTTCTTCTTTTCTATACATAGACATGGTTGAGTATCCTGAAATGTCTTTACCTTTAGCTTTAGCTTTATTGATCAATGATAGGCCAATCAGTTCTTGGAATCTGGCCATTTTTGCAGTGTTGGCTGTTTTAGGATCCTCAAATGGAATAGGAGGAGAGTAAGGTCTTTTAGGATTGTCAGCTTTCTGTTCTTTAGATATATGTTGCTATTGATGCTGATGTTGTTGATGCTGTTGTTGTTGATTTTCTGAGGAATGATGCCCTTACTGACTGCTTCCAGAAGATCTCCCTTGATGTCTCTGATAAGTTTGCATAGGGGCAGATCTCTGAGAGCTAGAGCTAGTGGCACCAGCTGCTGGAGGAGGAGGAGGTGGATCTCTTCTATTTCTATGGACTGGAGGAGGAGAATATCTCCTACTTCTTTTCCTTTCCTTTTGCTGATTCTTAGATAACCACATCCAAGCAGGCATTCCCTTATAAGGAGTAACATTATGCAAAATGTAGTAGGGAGTGTCACCAGTTGGATTGGGCTTAGGAGCAGGAGGAGGAGGAGGAGCCTTCCTTTTCTTTGACAACAGTTGCTTCTTCTTCTTGGTAGCTTCTTCATCAGAATCATCTTCATCATCTTCTTCATCTTCACTGCCAGAACCCTGAGTGTTATCATATAAAGCATCCAAAGCTTTCAAAGCTTTATTATCAATGACAGCCTTTTCTATAACAGGGGCAAAAGTTGAAGTTTCAACAACTGGAGTTTCAGTAGTAGTGGAGGAAGAAACTATACAAGAAGCAGAAGTGATTGGGATAGAGCTTTCAGCTACTGCCTTATTTTCCTCTTCAATATCAGCCAAGATTAACTCATCCAGATCAGGCATTGGAGAATCATCCATAAAAAAAATTGGTGCTGAGATAGCTTCTGGAATAACTGCAGGAATTGGAGAAAAAACTGGAATTGCAAAACTGTCACAGAGTTGCTTAGCAACTGCTGGACTTATTAGAGAAGTATAGGGAACAATAGCTAACTATGGCTTAGTAAAGTCTTCTGGAAGAGACTGCATATGTACAGTATCAAAAGCTTGCAGTAATTCTTGTAAATTAACTGTGAGATTAAGGGTAAAATCACCAACAGTTTCAGCAATGTCCATATCAAAATTGATAAAATCAATTAAATCAATTAAATCTGTATCTGTGTAATCTGGATAAACTTCTGTGGGGACTGGAGAATCTGCAGTATCTGCTGGAGTTGAAGTATCTGAAGCTGGTGTTGCGGCTTCATCATCCGGCATCTCCCCATGCCTGGTTTCAGTGGGGACTGAGGCCAGACCCTGGACTGAGGAGGAGGCAGCAATCAGGGCAGAAATTTGAGCAAATAAAGACTTAATGGAGGAAGCAAGAGGTTTAATGGCATCTACTATAAGGAATTTTAGAAGGGGAGTAATGATGGTGAGGATAGAGGATATGGTAGTTGGATCAAATGAGGAAGGGGAAGAGGATGTTGCATTTGGTGTGGAGGAGGGAGCAACTAGTGATGGAATGGAGGGTGAAGCAGCATGTATGTGATGAGTAGATGGTGATGAGGATGGAAAGGTGGCATCTAGCATTGCATTGTCTGAGGGTAGGATGTAAGATGGAATTTAGGATAAATGAGGGAGAAGTGGGGACTGAGGTGGTGTAGGAATAAATGTGTCATGAGGTGAAGCAGGGGGTGTTGGTTGTTGATTTGCTTGAAGGGGGGAAGAGGGAATGTTAGTGATGTCAAGTGGTGGATATGGAGGTGGAGTAGGCACACGAGTATGTTGTGGTGATTGAATTATTGAAGAAGGAATGGGAGAGGAAGGGGGTTGTTTTGCTGGAAGGGGTGCTGGAAGAGATGGTGGAGTCGAAAGAATCTCCTCAGCAGGTATGAGAGTGTCTTTAACAGCCGTGGTGCCTTCAGAAGCTGGGGTGGAAGAGGTAGAAGCATTTGTGGGCTTGATGATTGTCCTCTCCCACCTACCAAATAAGGCACAGGTCAGCCTTTTAATGGCATTAATGAATATGGTCTGGGAGACCAGGGATTCAGCAGCCTTTTCCTTTAGGAAGATCCCAAGGATCCTTCAAAAACAAACTTCCTTCTTGGAATTCTTCTTCTTAATCAGGTCAAACATCAGTTGTGCCCAGTCTATTTGCTTCTTGTTGACAGTGGCACACATAACTAGAAATTGTTGTCTAGTGATGTAGTCGTGCGCTTATGTTTCCCAAGGAGCACTTTACCCACCAGGTCTGCTAAGAATTTATATGGGGCAGACAGATGCTTCTTCAACAGTTTGTTAGGGTTGTCACCAGCATAACCCATCAGATTCAGCAACATAGTAAACTCTTCAGAATCAATCTCTAATTCCTCCTCTCCAGTTGTCAAACAAAAACATTTTAGTTAAAACGGCGACGGTTAAGGAGACGGCATTACCGGCAATTGTTACTGTCATAACATTGTCTTCAGAAATGATTGAAGTATAAACTCATTCCCTTATTTCTATTTCGGCCAACTTTATCCGGGTAGAGATCAAGTTCATCAGATTTTGTTCTTCCAAAAGTTCTAGAATGTAGAGGAAGATTGGATCTGAGTGCTGGAAAGAGTCAAAGTCGACATCAAAGCCGGTGTCAAACTTCATTGCGGCAAAAGCTCCTACTGGAATCGCCATTGAGGTCACCTGCAAGATAGACAGAGAAAACGGCGATCAAGAGTGTTGATGCACGAAAACAGACAGGGAGTCGAGCACAACCAGCTAACGGTTCGAACACGGGAAAAAGGGGAGACTGCGAGCAGCGATCTACTAAGCGGATGAGAGCTGAAAGAGGAGCAGGGCCGTGAACCACGGCGACAACAGACTTCGCCCGTCGCGGCCTGAATGCCTCTCTTGCGACGGGCTTTCTCTTGATTGAAGAAGAAGTGGGTTACAAGTGAAAGGAAAGGACTGAGGGAAGTAGAGCAAGGGGGAGTCCGCAAGGCACAGGATTCGAGTCCGCAGCCTGTAACAAGTAGGCTCCTGGGTCCGAGTCAGCGTGCCTTGAGTGTACCACCTCCCCCCTATTTATAGGATAGGGGGCCTGCCCAAGCGGGCAGGGCTAAAATAACCGGCTGCCCGGGGTACAGGAGAACCGGGCAGCGGTGACGGGAAGCAAAAAGAAAGAACACGCCAGTCCGCACAGAAGGGGCGGACTGGGCTCGCGAACTGGAGCTTCCACTGCTGCTGGGCGCGGCCACTGGAGACCGGCGGCCTGGGCGGACGAGATACTGCGTCCGCCGCTGGAGACTTGCCCAACGCGCCGGCGGACTGAGCGGACTGGGCTTTGCGCCCGCTGCTGGAGTATCACCCTTGGCGCGACTGGCGACAGTGTCGGACTGGGCGGACGGACAAATTCTGTCCGCGCCTGCTGAATGGGGGCTTTGGGAACTTGGAGTATGTTGCGGACTGAGGGGTTAACATAATCCCCGCACATTTTTAAGTTTCCAGAAAAACTTCGAAAATGTTTCTTTAACCGCCGAGTCCGCAAACCTCGAAAATGCCGCCAAACCTATAAATACTGCTGGAGGGTCTGGATCTGCTGAGAATCTTGATCGACACGGGGCGATACTCACCACTTGCGGTCTCCACTTTCCAGTCCGGCATGGCAAGACTTGGTACATTCCTCTCTAGCTTCACTGCCAAAGGCGACTCGGAGCCGTCAACGCCAGTGAAGACCAAGAAAATTGCAAAGAGGCCGGCAAGACAAGATCCTGTCCGCCTCGCAGGAGAAAACTCCCAGAACGAGAAGCCTGCGGAGAAAGCAGTCCGCCACGTCGATGTTTCTGCTCGCAAGGATGCCGTAGTTGACGCCGAGCCATTGAGGAGTGAGAAGATGGCAACCTTGTCGGACTCCGCCCCTTCTCAGAAGACTGCGACCTCGGCGGACACTACTGGCGAACACATGGAGACTGACATATCTTCCCCCAATGCCTCGGTGCAAATCGTTGACTTGGACGAAGAAGACCGGCGGACTGAGGTAGAGGACAACGCGCCCTCAAAGGCATTGTCCGTTGTGAATCCTGAACCTGTCCGCGCTGACCAGCCTGATTTAGGGGGTCCGCCGCGGATGCTGCTGAGAAGACCGCCAAGAGGAAGAAGAGGAAGAGAGACGGAGAGACCGTCGCTGAGCGGGTTGAGAGGAGGCTGCGCGCTATGAAGGAGAAGAACATCTCCAAGCGGACTGGGGAAGCGGACTTACAACACAGGCCGCGCGACAAAGAAGTTCCAGACGGCGATCTGGTTACTCCGGAGGCCCAAATCCAGGGAGAGAATTCCCTCTCAACGGTGAGTCTTTCCACGGATGAGATATTTGATTCTATAGACGTCGATCAACTTGACTTAATCCAGGACTCCTTGCTGGTTATGCTGCAGCAGAATGAGGCAGTGACTGCTGGAGATAAGGGTGACGAACTCCCTTCCTTGTCCGCTGCGGAGGAAGAGGAGAGGGAGAGGCTGAAAGAGAAGATAGAGGAACAAAAGAAGCAAATCGTTGCTCATGTTGCCGTGGTCGAGGCAGCCTCGAAGCAGGCCGCGGCGGACAAAGCTGCTGAGGATCTGAGGATTGCGGCGGAGCTGATGCGGTCAGGTAAACTTCAGCCGGCGCCCAAATACTTTCAGCGCAAGTGGCTTTACAGGTCGCCGCCGCGGACGTCAAGACCGATCAAAATTATCACCAAGACGGACGATATCGTGGTCTCAACAAGTGCGGATGCCGAGAGAAGAGCAAGGGTTCACCGTGAATGGAAAAAGCGGTTAAGCGCCTTTGACCCAGAGCGGGCAAGGCGGCCAATCATCTTTGATAGTCGGAAACTCGCTGCCGCTATATCTAAAAGTGATCTTTTATCCTTTTTCTTAGTCCGCTGCGAACTGCCTTTGAATGCGAAGTTTGACTTTATTTGTTGCAGGTAGAAAGTCGCTGCCGGGCTCCATAGAGAGTGGCGAGATCGTGGTGACACCCAACACTGGCGCCGACGCGGTCTCACATGTGGAGTCCGCGGAAGATGAGCCACCCAGCCTGAGTATGATAAAAGAGTTAGAGAAGAAATTTGAAGCTGAAATGCAATGTGTCAAAGCAGAGTTAGAGAAAGCGGCGGAGCGCGAGAGGGCGTCCGCGGCGCGCGAGAAAGCGTTCGCAGAACGCGAGAAGGCCCTCAAAGACCAGGTCGCCAGCATCTCGCGGGCGCTGGAGAGGTCTGAAAGGGAAAAGAAAAGGCTCGCGGATGACGTCCGATACTACAGAGGCAAGCACTTGGCGTCGGCTCGTGATGGAAAGGAGAAGCGGACTGCTGAGGTCGCTGAGCAGAGGCCGCGGGCGTCAGATCGCGTTCCTCCTGAGATCGCGGCACCGGCAGGTGGCCAGCAGCCCGCGGATGAGGAGCCGAGGCCGGCAGCGGAGCCAGTGGTGCCTCTCAGTCGAGTTGACCGGGAAGCCGCCCATATGCACCGGACTATAAACGTCATCCATCACCATCTCTGCCGGGTATACAGTGAAATTCTTCAGATAAGCGATCAGGCGGCTCATCTATGCAGGGACAGAGCAGAAAAGCCGGCGCGGACGGACAACAGGGATCGCTGAGTCCGCAATTCCTTGAACTTATCTGATTAAATGTATATTGTTTGTATGATTACTCAAACGATGTTGTGTTGTGAAAATTCTATTTGATCTGTGCGGATCCAGATTATATGTCCGCTATTCTTATGTTTATCTTTGGCATGATTTGTGGCGGACTGTGCGGACTAGCGCTGTGTCCGCTTCTTCCTAACCTGCAGGTGGGAAAATACGCGACCTGAGCGGATAGGAAGCTGCGACGGCCGCGACTTGGCCCTGGATTTCCCTTGGAATGTTAATTTGTCTTTGTATTCGCGCTATTTGTTTGGCTGCTTTTTAATTTTTTGCGGACTGTGCGGATTGAATATGCGACCTACGCGGACTGGCCAAAAAGCTGTCAGAAATTTTATCTATAAATAGTGCCTTCTGCTTTCTCTATGTAGTAAATTCCTGAAGTAAACGAAACCCTGCGGCCTGCAACATGGTGTCCGCGCGTACTGATGCTGCAGTCGCCTTCCACTCTGCCGACCACAGAAAATGCACTTTGAAAGAGGCTGATCTGGCGGCTTTTGTGGAGAGGAAGATGGCGGACTCCAGCATTCTTGTCCGCCTACCCGCACACCAGGAAAGATTGAACTTCTCGACGGCGACCCAGATCGCCATTCCAGTTGATCACTTTGACAGCGGATTCAAGTTCCCGCTCTTATGGGAGCTTGCCGCAATTTTCGAGCACTACGGGATGGTCCCAGGCCAGCTCGCGCCGAATACCGTCGCTGCGATCTGCAGCTTCCTCTCTTACCTGCGATCTGAAAGGATTGCCTTCTCAATGAACATTTTCCGAAAAATATTCTCTGTCCGCTCTATAACTGCCTCTGGAGGCCGCCCCTACAAGGGTGTAATTTACTTCTATTGCAGGGGGATGAAAGTAGTGGGTCTTCCAAACAAGATCCACAACTGGACCTCAAGGTTCTTAATCTTTGAGGGCGACCTCGGGTTCGCGCACACTTATCCGCAAGTGCGCGCGGACTCTGCTTTCAAAAACGTGCAGCTGAACGAAATGGAGTCCGCAATTGTCGAGTTACTGGCGAACGCCAGGCTTGATATTGAGCACTACCTTCCGCTGCTGGCGAGCTTAGCGGACGTCACGCCTGAGGACAGTAAGTATTAGCGGACTCAGCTTTTGTATCCGCCGCCACCATGCTTTTTAACCGGTTCTCTTTTTGCAGCGACCTTGGCGGTGCCCGCCAACCTGCCGCAGACGCCAAGCGGCTTTGTTCCTACACAAAAGGAGAAGAAAGAAGCGGTTGCAAAGAAGAGGAAGGAGGAAGGGGATGTCGCTGCGGACTACTCCTCCTCCGAAAGCTTCTCCATGTCCGGCTTTGGCATCAGCCAGAGGGACCTTAGGGGGAACCCTATGGTCCATTGGCACAGCAAGGAGAAGCATGTCCGCTTATCCACTGCACTTCCCTCGTGGAGGAGTCCGCGGATAACGCGCCACGCCCATGTTGCGCTCTCCACTCTCTACGGAAAGCGCAATTTGAGCGAACTGAAGAAGGTGCCCGCCGCCGACCTCCCTCTGCTGGCCTCTCAGGCCTCTGCGAACAGCGCGGTGACAAATCATTATGTTGCCACACTGGCCAGAGACGCGTTGAGGAAAAATGAACAGCTTCAGAAAGATAATGAAGCGCTGAGGGAAAGGAACGCGCGGCTGGGAGAAAGGAATGCCCGGCAAAGAGAGGAGCTGGCGGTGAGTTGAATTCGCCGCGATCTGGATTTGCTATTCGCCGCGATCTGTCTAAGTTTGCAATCTTGCTTTTGCAGGTCGCCTATGATTTGGAGAACACTAAATGTCGGGCCGCCACGCTCCCTTTTGTGATGGAGACAGTTGAGGTTGCTGTTGAGCGGCTTGCCTGCGACGGCCTCATGAAGGAAGGAGTGAGCAGCGTCCCCTTCCTGGAGATCTTTCCTGAGCTGGCCCCTCAGGTCGCGGCGATGGAAAGAGCCAAAAAAGGGAAAGAGGTTGTCGAGGAAGATGATGAAGACGAAGAAGAAGACGGAGGCTCTCAAGGTGAAGAGCAAGTCCCTGTGGACAATGCTGAACCCAGCCGGCAAGGAGAGGATCTGTCCGCCGAGTCCGGCTCTTCTGCTTCTTCCTCTGCTACTGGCAGCTCGCATAGCGGGTCCGCCACTAGTTCAGGGTCAGGTAGCAGTGGGAGCAGCTCGGGGGGCTACTCTCCAGATGTCGACATCATTGGTGACAGCCCTGCACGTGCTGAGAAGAGACAGCGGACTGACTGATGATCAATGCATATGTATACATTTTGTAATTTTACTTGTAAAAAGTGGCGGACGCAAGATTGCCGTCCGCCGAACATTTTGAATGATGTAAAAATTTTTTTGAAGAAATAGAAAGGATATATTTTTTGTCATGTGTGCTTTCTGCAATGCTCTTTTTTCCACGCTCACCGCACCGATATTTATCAGTCCGCATGTCATGCTAATAAACTTGGGCTTTTTAAATTGCTGATTAGAAATGATTGCTGTTTGCCTTTAGAAGAAAAACAATAGCAGGCGGACGCTGTTTTAGCTCCAATTGAAGTCCGCACGATATATGTCATTTATAATGAATCTTGCTGATTAGAGAATATTGTTCCACTTTGGACCAAGAAACTCAGGCGGACTCTGTCGAGTTTCTCTTGCTGTCCGCATGATATATTATTTACAGTGAACCTTGTTGATTAAAGTATTTAGACATCAACTCATTCATCATTCGCCTCAGAGAACAGCCAGCTGATAACAATGCCTGGGGTACTTAGTTATAGCTGTAGTCCGCAAGCCAGACCGCACATAATACAAAAGCTCATTGATGAACTTATCAAATAATGCGAGAATCATTCTACGGACTGAGCGGATACAGAAAACCAATCCGCTCACAATAGAAGTGATCAAAACTTAAAACATAAAAAATCATTCTGCAAACTGAGCGGATATAAGAGACCAATCCGCTTATAACAGGAAAAACTTGAACATGCACCCTGCGGGCTGAGCGGATACAGAAAACCAATCCGCTCATAATAGAAATGATCTATAGCTTGCGACCAGGTGGGCAGGTGAGCCTGAGCGGCATACTTTCCTCACCGGGCTACAAGCTATAGAATCAACCCAAATAAGCGGACTCTGCGGATAGAGAAAAGCAGTCCGCTAAAAACAGAAATGACCTATAACTTGCGACCAGGTGGGCAGGTGAGCCTGAGCGGCATACTTTCCTCACCGGGCTACAAGCTATAGAATCAACCCAAAAAATTCCCTGCGAAGAGCAAGATGCTCACTTGGCGGAACGGTTCCCTGCCCTCTTGCCTCGAGTACAGTCTAAGCTGTGGGTCTCCTACAGGCACCGCTTGAGGGTACCATGGAGTGTTCGAGGGTTACAAGCTAAGATGACCCGCGGGCAGGTGAGCCTGAACGGCATACTTTCCTCATGTGATCATCGAAGTTGTAACAATATCCCTAATGACGGCATGGTAGAGCTTTACACCCACCTTGCCCTCCATAATGCAAAGGTGGGGTCAGGTACCAGCCGGGATCCGAAGTCCAGAATCCAACCGCGCTAGAGCCTGCAAGCTCCCACTACACGGTGCGAAATCTCCTCGCAACACGTGGTCTTCGTGGTGTTACGCTAATGACAACGGCTCTAGGGGAGGTCTAGCTGAACTCGGCGATGTCTCCTGGTATCAGGGAACCGTTATAGGTGTTTGGGAGAGAGAGAAAACACTAGAAAAAATGTCAGTATGGATTCTGTGATTAAGAAAATGTATTGCAAAGGAAACATGAGGAAAAAAGAGAGTTCGGGTGTCAAACCGTTTTTGAAAACTCTCTTAGTACTTTATCTGTTATGATTACAACAAAAACACTCGAAGAAGTGTTAGCAAGCAGTTTCTACTCATAATAATTCTTGAAGAGGATATACAAAATAGAAAGGGGGTTTAAGAATAGAACCGCTTGAGATCATCCCCACTCCACGTGTGCGGTATATCCTCTCCTTCGTAAGTTTGTAAGCGGTAAGCGCCGCTTTTTAATGTTTCCTTGACGACAAAAGGGCCGGCCCAATTTGGATTGAGCTTTCCAACTGAACTAGCCCTTGCAGCAGCATCAACCTTCTTCAGAACTAGATCTCCCACTTGAAAGTGTTTGACCCTTATATTTTGATCGAAGTGACGGGCCATCCTCCTTTTGACTTCCTCCTGCCTGATAGCTGCTTGATCTCTGACCTCCTCGATGTGTTCCAAGCTGAACCTCATCTCCTCATGATTCAGCTCCACCCAGTCATCAATACCTTCTCTTGCAAGCAGCACTCTGGGTGACGGGACTTCAAACTCAACCGGGATGAGTGCTTCTGAGCCATGAGAGAGTTTGAATGGGGTCTCCCCAGTAGCAGATGAAGGCGTTATTCTAAGGGACCAGAGGACTGACGGAAGCTGATCAGCCCAACTGCCTTTGAGATTCTGTACTTTCTTTTTGAGCAAATTGATGATCTGCTTGTTGGCTGCTTCTACCTGGCCATTGCTTCTGGGATGATGAACTGATGCAAAACGCAGCTCTGTTCCGATCTGCTTGCAAAAATCTATCATCTCTGAGTTATTGAACTGTGGCCCATTGTCAGTGATTATTGCCATTGGTATCCCGTGCCTGCAGACAATTTCTCCCCAAATGAAGTTCCTGACGATTTGAGTAGTTGTCTTAGCCAGTGCCTTGGCTTCGATCCACTTGCTGAAATAGTCGATCATTACAATGATGAAACGCCGTTGCCCGCTTGCCAAGGGAAAAGGACCAATGAGATCCATTCCCCAAACCGCAAAGGGCCAAGGAGTTGTAATCGACCTGAGGGACTGAGCTGCTTGGTGCTGAAGTGGAGCAAACTTCTGGCACTGAACACACCTTCTGACATAGATCTCTGAGTCTTTCTTCATTGTGGGCCAGAAATACCCTTGTCGCAGGACTCGTTTTTCAAGAGTTCTTGCTCCAGAGTGGCTTCCACACTCTCCTGAATGAACCTCTTGCAGAACGGTAAGAGCTTCTTCCTCTGAAACACATCGGGCCATTGTTGAGAGGAAAGTCTTTCTGTAAAGGACTCCCGCCACTAGGAAGTAGTGAGCTGCTTTTATTCTGAAATTCTTCTTGTCTCTAACTGTATGATGGTAATTTCCTGTTGATAGGTAAAGGATAAATGGGTCCATCCAAGAGGCTCGCTGGTCAACCTGCATTAAATCTCCTTCCTCTACTGCCGGACGGAAGAGCTCGGAAGTTGTGCCTCCTGAAGGTACCCCATGCTTGGAAAGAAAGTCGGCCTCCTCGTTCTCTGTTCTGGGGATATGTTCGATTGTGAAGCTCTTAAACCTGCCGATTTCTATTTTCACAAGAGCCAAATACTTTTTCAAGACTGGTTCCCTTGCTTCGAAGTTACCAAGGACTTGCGACGCCATAACCAGGGAATCGGTTCTGATGTGGGCATGATCGATTCCTAATTCCCTTGCGAGCCTCAAGCCTGCTAGCAGTGATTCATATTCGGCCTGATTGTTGGTTACTGGAAAGTAAAACTTGATGGCCTGCTCCAACTTGACTCCATTTGGATTGATGAGAACCACTCCTGCTCCAGAAGAACTTCTGCCTGAGGCACCATCAACATAGATGGTCCAAGCCAAAGGTGACCTTTCTGCCTGATCAGAACTGGATTCTGGCATGTCAATCAGAAAATCTGCTAGGACTTGAGCTTTGATGGCTGTCTTGGGCACATAAGAAATTTCAAATTCACTTAGCTCTATTGCCCACTTAGCTAGCCTGCCGGAATGCTCGGGCCTTTCCAACACACCCTTCAAAGGTTGATCGGTGATGACTTGAACTGAATGTGCTTGGAAGTATGGACGGAGCCTGCGAGCTGACATGACCAGTGCCAAGGCTAACTTTTCCAAGATCGGATACCGCGTTTCAGCACTCTTCAAGATATGGCTGACATAGTAGATTGGAAACTGCTTTCTGCCTTCTTCCCGAAGGAGAACGGAGCTGACGGCCTCAGGGCCAACCCCTAGATACAAGAAAAGAACCTCTCCTGGCCGGGGACTCTGAAGCAGAGGCGATGAGGTGAGCTGCATCTTTAACTGCTCAAAAGCATGAGAGCACTCTTCTGTCCACTCAAACTTGGATGCACCGCGGAGAGTTTTGAAAAAGGGGGCACTCCTATCTCCAACCCGAGAGAGGAATCTTGCAAGACCTGCCAGCCTTCCCCCTAACTGCTGAACTTCCTTTGGTGAACGAGGGGTAGGCATTTCAAGAATAGCTTTTACCTTGTCGGGATTGGGGGCAAGTCCCTCCGGAGTAAGGAGATGACCAAGAAACTTCCCCTTACTCGCTCCAAAAGTACATTTCAAAGGATTGAGCTTCATCTTGTATCTACGCAGAGTAGCGAACGTCTCTGCTAGATCTAGCAAGTGCAGCGAAAACGATTTACTTTTAATCAAAAGATCGTCTACATACACTTCTAGGTTTCTTCCTTTTTGATGGTTAAACACACGGTCCATCATCCGTTGATAGGTCGCGCCAGCATTCTTAAGCCCAAAGGGCATGACAAGATAGCAATAGCATCCATCGTTAGTTATGAACGACGTGTGAGGAACGTCGGGCTTATGCATTCTTATCTGGTGATAACCAGAAAACGCATCTAAAAAACTCATGCAAGAGTATCCTACCGCGGAATCAACTAAAGAATCTATCCGAGGCAGGGGGTAGCAATCTTTAGGACATGCTTTATTAAGTTTTGTAAAGTCTACACACATTCGCCACTTTCCCCCTAGTTTTTTAACCATTACAACATTTGAAATCCAGGTGGGATATTGCACTTCTTTAATAAAATTCGCCTTGAGGAGTTTTGCAACCTCCTCCCTTATTGGCTCTGCAAGCTTTGTTGCCACGTCCCTCTTCTTCTGCTGGATGGGCTTGCAGCTGGGATCAACATTCAGATGGTGGCAAGCTACATCAGGATCCACCCCTGGCATGTCTTCTGCTGACCAGGCAAAGACATCCAGGTTTTTCAGCAGGCAGGAAATCAACTCAGCCTTTTGATCTTCAGGAAGCTCCGAGTTGATGGAGAGTTTCCTCTCCTCCCCTTCAGCAATGGGGACTCCTTGCGTCACCTGGGCAGGTTCCAGGTGAGCACCTTCATCAGTAGCAACTTTCGAACTGGAAGGGGCCTCTGCAGCCTCTGCTGGAGCAAGGGAAGCTTCAACCATGTTGACAGTGCGAACGTAGCACTCCCTTGCTCTCCTTGGGTCGCTCCTGACCCGACACATCCTCCCATCGGCAAAGAATTTGATGGCGAGGTGGTAAGTGGAAATTACTGCTTGGTACTTGTTCAGCAGGGGCCTGCCGAAGATGGCATGATAGCTGCTGGGGGCGTCGACCACTATGAATTGTATCTGCTTCGTTGCCCCTCCAAGCTTTACTGGCAAGGTGACGCTGCCCTCCACCTCTTTCCTCTCTCCTGAAAATCCATAGAGCGGCCCCTCAGTGGAAAGCAGAGGCTTTCCGGTCCTCAGGGCCTCGAAGGTAGACTTGAAGAGGAGGTTGACTGAACTGCCCGTATCAACAAGAATTCTGTCCACTGTGAAGTCCCCAAGCACAGCCTTGATCACAACAGCATCGTCAAATGGATTGGCTGTTTGAGGCAGATCTTCCGGACCAAAAGTGACGACTTCTCTTGGGGGAGCGACGGAAGAAGAGGCCACCTCCGCCTGGGTGACCCTTGAAATTGAAGATTTCCGAGTGGACTCGGTCCCTGCTCCACCATGGATGAAGAAGAGGCGCCCTAGAATCCCTTCATCATCTGCATCAAAGCATTCCACTGTAACGTTGATCGGCCCCAGACGGCCTTCATCCTCCACATCTACACACTCCTGGTAGGCCTCAGCTACCTCTTTGCCCTTCGAGGTGGATGGCTTCGACGAGGAAGGAGAATCCTTCTTGGTCAGGTCAATCTTGCCCTCGGCAAGCAACTTATCAATCAGCGCACGAAGGGCCTTGCACTCCTCAGTCAGATGGCCCTTTTCCTTGTGGAATTGGCAGTATTGCGAATTATTCCTCGACTTCCACAACTTCTGAGGCTCTTGCCTCCTTTCTTCTGATCTCCTTTGCAGGATCTGGATGACTTCGTCAAGGTCCAGATCTGCAGGGTCCTCCATGGGACTTTCATCATATTGGCATGGGGCAGGCAAGGCTGCCTGCTGGAGGATGGGAAGAGCTTGCAAAGGAACTGCGGGAGCGGCGGCCAACGGCAGTCTCTGCTCGTGAAACTGTTGATGGCCTTGGAAAGGTTTTTTGTTGCGGAAGTTTCTGCCTCTTTGAGACGGAGGCTGGAAGTCTGGACGAGGGGGCCTGCCACGAGAAGAAGAAGCGGAGGCATCCCCTCCTTCAGCCTTGGCTGTCAGGGATGAAACATAGGTCGGATTGGCATTTTCCCCTTCTATGAAGCGGTTGACCATGGCGATCAACTCCTGATAGGTCTCGGGTGCCTTTGTCGTCGCCTTAAACTTCAGAGGGCCCTCCCGGAGGCCGTGGATCAAGGCAACTTTGTAATAGTCGGGGTTCACATTCCTCACCCCCTGGATTTCTCTTTGAAAGCGATCAACGAATCGTGCTACCGATTCGTTATCCCTCTGCTTGATCTCGAATAGGGCAGCTGGCCCATTCTTCCTCTTCCTTGAGGTAGCAAACCTCAGCAGTAACTGGCTACGGAGCTCTGCAAAAGAAGAAATAGTGCCCGAAGGCAGCTCATAGAACCATTCTCTCGCTTGCCCTTCAAGGGTGGTAACCAGCAATTTACACTTGATGGCATCTGTGAGGCATCTCAAAGCTACTGCCCCCTCAAATGCCTGGAGATGGGAAACTGGATCTGTCGTCCCCGAATAGGAAGGGATGCGAGGCTCCCTGAAGTTGCTTGGAGCTGATTCCCATCGAATTCGGTCAACAAAGGGAGACGGGGTGTCAAATTCTGCAGGGTAGAAAGGGCGGACTGGAGCCGAGGAGTCCGCGGGCTCGGCGGACTGGCGATCAGCAAAGTGGAGTTGGCGGGCAGGAGTGCCCCTAGCAGCATCTCTGAAGAACTCTCTGAAAGCAAACTCTTCCTCTTGAGGGCGCAGAGGGGCAGCGGACTGAGCAGCGTTCCTGGGAGTTGCTGACGACTGCCGAAGCGGAGTTCGGCGAGCTGGGGTCTGGCGGACTGGAGAGTCCGCTGGGTCCGCTGCGGCCTGAGGAGCAAGCCGCTGAGCCAAAGCAAGCAGAGCTTGGCTGATTGTGTCAAGACGCTGGTCGGTCTGCCGGCGAGACTGCTCGTCCTCAAGGCGAGCTTGTTCAATCGCGTCCCAAAGGGAGTCTTCTGAAGAGCTGGAGCGGTCTGAAGAGCGGGCTCTGCGGTCTGACATCTTGCGTCCGCTGATTTCAAAACACTACTCGGATCTGAATGTCGCGTGTTAACTGTTGATGCACGAAAACAGACAGGGAGTCGAGCACAACCAGCTAACGGTTCGAACACGGGAAAAAGGGGAGACTGCGAGCAGCGATCTACTAAGCGGATGAGAGCTGAAAGAGGAGCAGGGCCGTGAACCACGGCGACAACAGACTTCGCCCGTCGCGGCCTGAATGCCTCTCTTGCGACGGGCTTTCTCTTGATTGAAGAAGAAGTGGGTTACAAGTGAAAGGAAAGGACTGAGGGAAGTAGAGCAAGGGGGAGTCCGCAAGGCACAGGATTCGAGTCCGCAGCCTGTAACAAGTAGGCTCCTGGGTCCGAGTCAGCGTGCCTTGAGTGTACCACCTCCCCCTTGTTTATAGGATAGGGGGCCTGCCCAAGCGGGCAGGGCTAAAATAACCGGCTGCCCAGGGTACAGGAGAACCGGGCAGCGGTGACGGGAAGCAAAAAGAAAGAACATGCCAGTCCGCACAGAAGGGGCGGACTGGGCTCGCGAACTGGAGCTTCCACTGCTGCTGGGCGCGGCCACTGGAGACCGGCGGCCTGGGCGGACGAGATACTGCGTCCGCCGCTGGAGACTTGCTCAACGCGCCGGCGGACTGAGCGGACTGGGCTTTGCGCCCGCTGCTGGAGTATCACCCTTGGCACGACTGGCGACAGTGCCGGACTGGGCGGACGGACAAATTCTGTCCGCGCCTGCTGAATGGGGGCTTTGGGAACTTGGAGTATGTTGCGGACTGAGGGGTTAACAAAGAGCAAGGGAACAGAAAGCACGGGATGGAGGTCGAAGAAAACCTAGATATAAGGTTTCCAGAATATGAATTGACAATCTCCGTTCCACGAAAAAGATACAGTTCTTCGAACTGAGGACGACGAAATAAATTATAGACAAATAATTCGTCAATCTCATCCAGATGAAACGAAAACAGTTCGTCGAACTCCATTCGACGAAATATCTTCTGAAGCAAAGTTCGTCGATCTCCGGTCGACGAAAATTATTTCCACACAAAGAATTCGTCGATCTCCGTTCGACGAGAATCTCTAAAACTTTCCCTAATTCGTCGAGCTCCGTTCGACGAACTCTGGAAAATTCATCGAATGCAGACAAAAATTAATTTAACTCTTCTCCATTGATCATTCCCAGTTGATTTATAAAGAACAGATGATTTTTCTCATCCAAAGGTTTGGTGAAAATGTCTGCTCTCTGTAAGTCAGTAGGAATATGGATTAGGTTAATTTTCTTTTTGTCTACACTATCTCTAATAAAATGATGCCTTATATCAATATTTTTAGTCCTACTATGCTGAACTGGATTCTGTGCTATAGCAATATCACTAGTATTATCACAAAATAATGTTGAATTATTTAAGTTGACACTATAGTCTAGGAGTTGGTTTTGTATCCATAACATTTGTGAACAGCAGCTGCCAGCAGCCATATATTCTGTTTCTGCAGTTGATGTAGACACAGATGTTTGCTTTTTACAAAACCAGGAGACAAGTCTCATACCCAGGAACTGGCAAGTTCCAGAGGTACTCTTCCTGTCCACTCTACATCCAGCATAGTCAGCATTTGAGTATCCATTTAACTCAAACTCTGACTCAATAAGATACCAGAGTCCTAGATTAGGACAACTCTTTATATATCTCAAAATTTTTTTTAAGAAAATAAGGTGAGATTCTTTGGGGTTCACTTGGAACCTAGCACAAAGGTATGTGGCAAACATGATATCAGGCCTACTAGATGTTAGGTATAATATGGATCCAACAATTGCCCTATAAAGCTTCTGATCTACAAGTTTCCCTGCTGCATCAGAATCCACAACAGCATTGGTAGCCATAGGTGTTTTCATTCCTGAAATATCACCCATACCAAACTTCTTAATAAGCTCTTTAGCATACTTACCTTGGGAGAGGAAGATACCATCAGGCAGCTGCTTCACTTGGAGACCAAGGAAGTAGGAAAGCTCACCCATGCTACTCATCTCAAATTTGGAATGCATGAGGTCAGCAAACCTCTTGCATAATTTGGGATCGGTAGACCCAAAGATGATGTCATCCATATATATTTGTACTAACAATATTTGGTCCTTATGATGTCTAGTGAAAAGAGTTTTATCTATGGTTCCTCTTGTAAATTTATGCTCTAAAAGAAAGCTTGCTAAGGTCTCATACCAAGTTCTTGGAGCTTGCTTTAAACCATAGAGAGCTTTATGCAATATAAATACAAAAGAGGGTTGAGTTAGAGAGATAAAACCTGGAGATTGTTCCACATAAACCTCTTCTTGAAGCACTCTATTCAAAAATGCACTCTTGACATCCATTTGGAAAACTTTGAATCTCCTGTGAGTTGCATAGGCAAGGAATATTCTTATGACCTCTAACCTTGCAACAGGGGCAAAGGTTTGGTCATAGTCAATTCCTTCCTCTTGCCTGTAGCCTTGAGCAACAAGCCTAGCCTTATTTCTCACTATGTTTCCTTGAGCATCTAGCTTGTTTCTGTAGACCCATTTGGTTCCAATAACTGGGTAGTTATGAGGTTTTGGAACCAAATCCCAAACTCTACATCTCTCAAACTGATTTAGTTCCTTGCATTGTAATGATCCAGTGAGGATCTTGCTCAACTTCATGGATGGAGAGAGGTTCAATTTGAGAGAGAAAACAGGCATGCATCAAGTCTTAGTTGAGTTGATGCCTTGTCTGAACACCTGCCGAAATGTCTCCAATCACTTGAGATCTGGGGTGATCTCTAAGTGTGACAAGATCAGTGGGTGGAGTTTATTCAGCAACAGCTTCTATAATTAGTTCCTCTTGAGGAATGTTATTAGTTGTTGAGGGAAGTTCAGCCACTTGCACTTGAATCTTTCTTCACTATTTTCAGCAACCTGTGGAGAAGGATGGGTTGACACCTCTTGGGTAAGGTTTAGTCCAGCCATAAACTCACACAGTTGTGGAACCTGCAAAGAGTTATTGGTAGAAATCTCTTTCTCCTTATAAGACATGTTAGCTTCATCAAAAGATAGATGGACTGACTCTTCAATTTTAAGAGTGGATTTATTAAAAACTCTATAGGCCTTGCTTACTTGGGAGTATCCTAGAAAAATCCCTTCTTCAGCCTTAGCCTCAAACTTTCTAATGTATCTTTTGTTGTTTGTGTGAATATAACATATACAACCAAAAACTTTAAAGTATGTGATTTTAGGTTTCTTCCCTTTAAGCCATAGGGTGTCTTATTTTTCAGCTTATGTATGAGGCTTCTATTCAGGATATAGTTAGCAGTGTTTACAGCTTCTGCCCAAAAGGATAGAGGCATGTAAGCATCTGCCAATAATGTGTCTGCAGCTTCAATGAGTGTCCTATTTTTCCTTTCAGCTACCCCATTTTATTGGGGAGTTCTAGGAGCTGAGAAGCACTGCCTGATACCTTCCTTCTCACAGAACTCATGCATAAGAAGAGACTCAAACTCTGTACCATGATAACTTTTGATCAATGCAACATGAGTAGAGAACTCATTCTGTATGGTCCTGATTAAATCAGTAAGAACCTTGAATGTATCTGACTTAGTTCTCAGAAAAGCCACCCAACTGAATCTGGAGAAGTCATCAACAATCACTAAAGTGTAAGACTTACCTCCTAGGCTTTGTACTGCAATGGGTCCAAATAGATCCACATGAAGCAAATACAAAATCCTACGTGAATCACTCTTATTAATAGATTTGAAACTAGTTTTAGTTTGTTTGCCTAATTGACAAGCCCTGCATAGGTTTTCCTTCTTGTAGTGGCCAGAAGGTAAACCTCTAACAAGGTTGTCTTTAGATAACCTAGCTATATTCTTAAGGTTTACATGACCTAATCTTTTATGCCACAACTCATTTTGGTTACTAATGATATTGAGTAAACAAACATCAGTGTTGACAGAAATAAAATCTACTAGATATATGTTACCTTGTCTAATTCCTATTAAAACAGTTTTGTTTTCATTATTAATAATAGAACATGAGGTAGAGTTAAAGTGTACCTGATAACCTTCATCACATAATTGGCTTATGGATATTAGGTTATGTTTGAGTCCTCTTACATATGTTACTCACTTGAAGGTAACTGTTCCAATCTTTACTGCTCCATATCCTTCAGATTGGCCACTATTTGAATCACCAAAGATCACCTTTGGTCCTAGCTTGGACTTGTAATTGGATAGATTGTCCTTGCTGCCTGTCATATGCTTGGATCAACCACTATCCAAGTAGCAGGTCTGACTCACCCTTGGACAGCTCTTCACCTGTACCTGTAAAGAAAAACAAAACTTAATTGTTCTTGACCTAGGTTACCTTGGATCCTTTATTTTGTTGAAAATAAAAGCTGGACATAACTAACAAAGTAAGTTGAGATTTATAATCTAAGGGGTGATATCTCCTAGGTGGAATAACCCAATCAGCTACTAGATTGAATGGTTTATTAGCCGGCTTAGAATTTCTGTAAGACAAATGATTTATGTTTGGTCCTTATGGGTTCGACGAATTCTTGTAAGTTCGTCGACCAGAGTTCGACGAATAGGACTGAGATCGTCGATCTCTGCTCAGAGAATGACAATATTCATTTTCTGCGCCCCATGTTCGTCAACCTCTGCTCGACGCACCATACAAAGTTTGTCGATCGCAGTTAGACGAATTGTTATAACTGAAGTTTGCGTTCAGCGTTCGGCGATCTGGGTTCGATGAACTAGCAACATTTCGTCGATCTGAGTTCGACGAATGCTGTTGACCTTGTTTTTATTAGCTGTTTTCTGATTTTTATTGCTCTTGTCTATGGGTTTTGGATTGTTTTCAGACATTGGTTTGTTTATTATCTTTTCTTTTCCCTTGACAGAGACAAATTTAATGGGTGTTGTAAGAATATTTTTCTTAATTATGGGGGGCAAACCTGATGATGCACCCAAGCCCAGCTTGCCATTTAATCTGGCATTTACTATGCTTGTTATGTCCATCAACTTTAGACTTCTTGCATTAAGAGATTGCTCAAGTTGTCTGGCCTCACAAAAATCAGATTTTAATTTAATTATCTGTTCATTTGCTAAAGTTAGTTGATCTTTCAGTTTAAGATTTTCTGAGTTGACAAATTCAAGATTTCCTAGTTTCCCTCTAAGGGTTTTTATTTCCTCTTCTGAACTAATTAAATCTAAACACATAGCCTTGAATTAAATTTTAAAGGAATCAGAATTAAAATTAAAACTTGAAATAACCAGATCTGCCTCTGACTCTGAGGCTGCCTCATCTTCAGATTTACTTTCTGATCCTAAATTGCTCCTGGAGACATCAATTGCCATAAGGCAAACCTCCTTGGATCTTGCTTCTTCCTCTTCTTCACTTGAGCTGGAGGAGGATGATTCCTCTTTTGTATCACTCTATGTTTCAGCAACAAAACCTTTGTCTCTCTTTTTGTACTTGCTGGAGGAGCGTCTGCTGCTGTATTTTCTCCTGGAGTCCTTTTCTCTGCTTTTCTCCTTCTTCTGGTTTTCTGCACACTCAGAGATGTAATGCCCAGGCTTTCTACATCCAAAGCACATAACCTCCTTAGTTGGTGTCTTGTCAAATCTGGGC
The DNA here is from genome assembly GCA_039583875.1 of Platanthera guangdongensis. Classification (NCBI taxonomy): domain Eukaryota; kingdom Viridiplantae; phylum Streptophyta; class Magnoliopsida; order Asparagales; family Orchidaceae; genus Platanthera; species Platanthera guangdongensis. Next base: position 27,273,594 of record CM077165.1, on the reverse strand, counting down.
TTCATCCTGCCTGGATGATTTACTTCTGAAATCCTTTCTAGCCATCTTATAAAATCTCTTTGCAAAGAGGCTCATGAGTTCTTCATTGGATGTTGAGATCTCACTTTCCTCTGATGCTTTGAAAGCTATACTGTGATCTTTTCTAACTGGAGTTGTAGACTTCTGTTCAGCTGCTTCTCTTGATTTAATCAACTCCTCATAAGACTTTAATTAGCCTAGCAGAGATTCAGTTGATATCTTATTTAGGCTTCTGGCTTCTTTGATAGGCCACATTCTTGAGTCCCAAGAGCTAGGAAAGCACATCAAGATTTTGTCATTCATCTCTGTAAGGGTGATATCTTTATCCAAGGTTTTAAGCTCGTTGATGATTGATCTCAACCTATTGTACATTTCAGCAACTAATTCAGCCTCATCCTTCTTTAAATTCTCATACAGGGATATGAGATTTGATCTCCTGTCTTTCCTTTCATCAGCTGAGCCAGCTACCACTTGGTTGAGGGAGTCCCAAATGGCCTTGGCTGAGGTGCACTCATCCACCTTCTGAAATATGTCATCTGACATAGTTTGAGCCAAGATGTTCATTGCTTTTGCATCTGCAATTTTGGCTTTCTTGTAAGCATCATTATTCTCTGGAGGAGGTACTGCAGTCATGTTTGTAGAGGTGCTTGGATAAGTTGCAGGTGCTGGAGGTACTCCTGTTAAGATAGAAGCAAAAATATCTTTATCAATAGAATTCATATACAATTTGATTCTTGCCTTCCAGATGGCAAATCTGTTAAGATTGCACACTGGAGGTCTGATGCTTGCATAATCTTTGTTTTGAGCCATTTCTGTGAAGAAATAAATCTAATAACAAAAACAAAACAATTAGATCTAACAAGAGGGATCTTTATGGTTCAGGTGTTAGCCTATACAACCAATTAACCTCTTAAGGTGTGGTAGTTTAACCAACCTCGCTTTGATACCAATTGAAAGTGCAGGTTAGATCTGAAATACTCTCAAGGGGGGGGGGGGGTGAATAGATTATTGTGCTCTCTTAAAAAACTTTTACAACTATTACTGTAATCCTAAGTGAACAGATTAATAAATAAAGAGATAAGAAAAGCAACCTAGCAAATCACAGAACAAAGGCAAAACAAAAGAAAGAGGGCAACCAGACGACACAAGAAATTTATAGTGGTTCCCAAACCTGGGTACATCCACTCTTCTACCACCCTGGTAGGAATCCACTCAGGTTTTTGATCAGGTGCCTGACACCAATGAGCTTTTGTTCAGGTGCTCAAAAACTAAAACCTCAAGTCTTTTGGTAGGAGACTTGCAACCAGGAATAATTTTGAAGGGAATTAAAACCCTGTACAGAGGATGGAAAAGGGTGATGGTGTCTTCTCTTTCTCAATAACAATTGAGAATACTAGTGGAATGATTTCAGCAGATTGCTCCCCCTGAGATCATGAATGGATCAGGAAAACTGGAGCACTGCTTCAGGGTGACAGGTCTTCAAAGCTTGATTGCCTTGACCAGAGATTGCTTCAGGAACTTCTTTGACAAATAGAGATTGTTGTCCTTCTAAAGTTGTCCTGTAGGATTGAAGGAAGAAGACTCTTGATGGAGATTGTTTGTTCTTCTTCTTCTTGAGCTGAAAATATATCTAAGTCTTGAGTTTCTGATGGTCTTGTTGATAGCTGGTCCATCTGAAGTTGACACTAAGGACTTGGCCTAGACTCTAGGACATAAATTTGACCCTGGTTATACATGTTGGGTCACATCCTAAGCTAGTGAACCTAGCCCAAATCAACTAGGGATCCAACACGATCTCCCATATCAATGAGTGCTCACGCCGGATTATCATAAATCAAAACAAAGCTGATACAAGCAGTGGTAAGGTAACACGTGCAAGGTAATAAGTATTTAAAACTAACTTGCTATAAATTTAAATCGTACCTGTCACCACATCTGCTTGCTTTATGGCCTCCTGCTGACCAAGATTATAGACTCTAGGTTAAGCCGGGGCATAATGGGATGCAGTTGACTCCACCGTCTTGCCCTTCTCCTCATAGGTTGCTCCCGGCTTCCACTCAGACTTGGGACGTCCGAATCGAAAATCTCAGGCACAGTGTCCCGGTTTCCCACAAGTATAGCATGCGCCTGGGGTTCAGCCCGTAGTTGCCCCAAAAGCACCAGAAGAGGGGGCTGGAGCTGTAGTAATAGCCTTTTATTCCACTTACGGAACACAGATTTTGAGGAGTACGACACTTTGAACTCCGACCCCTTTGCAGTATAGTCTCTCTTCGCCTGCACATTCTTCAGATCCTTTTCCAAAGACCGGGCCATATTGACCAGGGTCAAGAAGCCCTGCGTCCTAGGCCCCGAGAGCAGTAACCTTAGGTCATCCCTCAGACCCTCATATAATCAGTTTGTCTTACGCTCCTCATCCGCGAACGTAGAGCTAGTGTACTGACCCAACCGAGTAAATTCGTGGAGATACTCATCCACGCTACTCTCTCCTTGCGACAATTTCTGGAACTCATTCTCCAATGTTATCATCTGTGCCGAGGGAAGGTACCTTGCCAAGAACAGTCTCCAAAACTCTTCCATCGAGACGTTCATGAGTTTCCTTCCCCTCAAGTCATGTAGCTCCAAACCTTCCCACCACAGCCTAGCATCTCAGTCCAACAGGAATGTTGCTATAGTGGTCATTTGCCACTCCTTCATTTTCGTTGCTGTCAAGACTCTCTTCACTCGGGAGAGCCAAACTTTAGCTTGGGATCAGGTTCCTGTCCCCAAGAACATCGGAGGATTGAAGCCCATAACATGTTTGAGCTGGTTTTCAGTTGCTCTCCTAGGCACCAAAGGATCCACCACCACCTGCTAAAAACTTCTTGGTTCAGCCGCTTGAGGCGGTACCTGCTCCATCGCAGGAGCGGGCTGCTGCATTTGCCTTGCAGGTTGCGCGTTGATCATAGCAAACACCGCTTTGGACATCAAACGTATAGTTTCTGCCGAGGGAGGTGTTACAGGAACATCATTCGGTGCGCTATTAGCCTCAGAAACCGGACGTTCTGATGGCCCTGCACAACTCCTGGTCACCTATAGTTGTACAAAACACCATTAAGCGACAAAACAAAATTGCAAAAAGCAAATATAGGAACACGCAGGTTCCTCAAACATGTGTATTTTCATTCCTAAGTGGACATTCATGTGTTCTTTTATGTTATAATGATGACGCACACACATGTGATCACCACCCCTTAAGCAAATTCGTCAACGAATTCATTTTAAGTTGACCGAAACCAATAGTCTGATACCAAATTGTAACACCCCCTATTCGTCACATGGCATATAGCAGTAGGTCCGGCCGGGGGCCGACAGCATATACCACAGATAGACCAGAAGGTTACTCAATTGAAACCATCCTGTCAATAAACAACGTCCTACACAGAGTACATTCTAGCGAATGCAATTTAAAAGTTGCAATAATAAGAACCCAACCAACTGCATGAATGTCCACTATAGAAACTCAATAGGAATGAACGTACAAATACACAAGTACATGGCCTTATGGCCTTACAATAGTTTTCTCAAATTTAAGTGTCTTCCAAACCTCGGCACGCAGGCCGGTCATACATGAGTGTAAAATAAAACACTCAAAAATTAGGCATTCAAGGGTCGCCTCAGCAACAAGGGCTTTTGCCCACTATTTGCCACTAGGCTCTGCAGTACCTGCAAGCAACAATCCACTGAGCGGTGGCAAACAAACGCAACGGTCAGCTAAAGCTTACTAAATTATAACGACCCCGCCCCTAAACTTGGGGCAGCGATGCTCCTTCCCAGCAGTGCAATAGTAAAACAAAGAAAGATAGTGAAAGTACAATTTAAGCACACTTCACCACAGGAGTAGGCACATACGGCTACACAACCAGTGCTCTCAGGGCACTTATATGGTGAACTCGGTCCACCACCGCCCCTTGGCGGCAAACTCGTGAGCATTTGAGTCTTTCTAGCAGAAGTCACGTCAATTGAACACATCGACAGTCTCAGACCTGCCCTCTATGGGTAACACCGTCTATCCATCGCATAGCATATAGCAGTAGGTCCGGCCGGGGCCCGACGTCATATACCACGGACAGACCGGGTGGTTACTCAATGGAAACCATCCAACTAATCATAACGTCCTACATAGAGCATTCTAGCGGAAGCAGTTTAAATAGTTGCAATTAAAAGAACCCAGCAACAAGCATGAATGTCCACTAACAAGCCAAAAATAAATGAAGTACATACACAAGTACTAGCCTTAAGGCCCTACAAATGATTTACTCAAATTACATATTTTCCATAACACGGCACGCATGCCGGTCATACATGAACGAAAGAAAGTAAACACTCCAATTAGGCCTTCGAGGGCCGGCTTCGCAATTTGGGCTTTAGCCCGCTATTGACCGCTCGATCGAACAACACCTGCAAGCACAATCCACTACATGGTGGCAAACAAAAGCAACGGTCAGCAATGCTGACCAAATTATAATGATCCCGCCCCCAACTCGGGGTGGCGATGCTCCTTCCCTGCACTTTATTACTATAACCAAGCAGTATAGTAATATCACTACGTCATAGGTATAGTCTCGCACGGCCACACACCCCGTGCACTCAGGGCACATTCTCGGTGATCACGGTCAAAGTTCGCCGACTCACCACCATCCCTTTGGACGACCAAACAATGAGCATTTTGTCTTCCCAGCATGGGTCACGGTAATTTAAACCATAGATCGCCGAAGACCCTCTTCTATGCCAACAGTCTAACCGAACGACATAGAACGAGTACGGTTCCGCCTGACCTGTTGCTCACACCACAACGTTAATTTAAAATATATGCGCGGGTCGAACTTCTCCGAGTCCCGTTTCCATCACATACTTCACATAACCCGGTTATGTTCAAGTTGGCTCCCTGGCCACCAAGTTGGCATGATCACGCATCCGCCCAGTTTTTCGGGTGCACCTTAGGGTTAATCCCCAAGGCTCCCTGTTGCAATCTACCACGTAGAAAACCCAAAAAACAAACATTCGCACGGAGTCTTCTCCGGCCTTTATGCAATGCAACATCACCGATCGAGACCAACATGACCAGATAGACTTCACACATCATGCCTATGTCCGTTCTCGATTACGGACTCTACACAACGGGGACTTTACATATCTACCCGAAGGAACGCCTCCAACTCACCACAAACTCGTGAGAGCGGGCTTCCTATGGAAAATGAGAGCTTCACATTCTGAAGTAGAGAATCGTTACCCTAGCGTTCTTCCTTGGCACCATTGAAATGTACGTGGATGTAAAACACCGCAATCTCCTTGCCTTCGTAGATCCTTCAATGACTGTATGTAGACTCCTTCTTCCTCTTTTGCTCTCCCCTCTCTCTAAGATTTAGATAGAGAAACACACAGAAGAATAAGGGTTTTGAAACCCTGTACTCAGGTATAACCCCATCGGGAAATAACCACAGCCGTCAGATCCCACAAAAAAAGGATGCACGGATACGATCCAGGTCCGACCTAGACAAATGGGGCTAAACGTCTCATGAATCACCAACAGGAGCAGGACACGTCCGCGTCAAAATAGTGATGGAACAATTAGTCAACTCCCGCCAAAACCCCTGTGTCGATACTCTATGTCGACAGAGTCAAACACGCCACATTGCGCCATGCGCTCGACGATCGTCGAACCAAGATCGTCGACCGCTGCCAGATCGTTGAACGAAGATCTCTGGACAAATTGTCGAACGCAGCCAGATCGTTGAACGGAGATCTCTGGCCAAATCGTCGAACGCACGACCCGATCGTCGAACCCACGACCCGATTGTCAAACTTAGATCTCTGACCAAATCGTCGAACGCACGGCCCGATCGTCGTCCCCATGGCCCGATCATCAAATAGAGATCTCTGGCCTGATCGTCAAACACACGACCCGATCGTCGAACCCACGGTTCGATCGTTGACCGCAGAACGTTGACCAAATCATTGACTGCTGCTCGACGATCGTCGAAACAAGATACTGCCTGATCATTGCTAGATCTTTGAACGACCCCGACACGCCCTGGGACACGCCCGTGTCCCAGGCCGTGTACCTCTGCCAAATTCTAAATTTGGTACAGAAACGTCACCCGTCGCTCTTTTGAGTTTCGGGGCGTTACAGCCCATCCGTCTGTGGATGGAAGGCTGTGCTAAAACTCATCTTTGTTCCCAACATTTGCTGCACAAGCCTCCAATCATTGGACGTGAACCGCCCATCTCGGTCACTCACGATGCTGCGGGGCACACCGTGGAGCCATTCTATGTTATCCACATATAACTTTGCCAACTTCTCCACCGGATCATCCTTCCTATGCAGGATGAAATAATACACCTTCGTTAGCCGATCAACGACCACCCAGATGGTGTCGTTCCCCGTTTGCGACCTTGGCAACCCGTGCACAAAGTCCATAGTGATGTCGTCTAATTTCCACTCCGGAATAGGCAAGGACTTTAGAAATCCTCCCGGCCTTTGGCACTCCGCCTTCACCAAGGCGCAAGTTTGGCACTTCGCCACGTAGAGCGCCACATCCTTCTTCAAACCCGGTCACCAAAACAGTTTCTTAACATCACGGTACATCTTTGTGCTCCCCGAGTGAATCGAGTACTTGGTATGGTGCGCCTCGTACAACAAGTCCACCCGCAAACTGCCCATGCTTGGGAAGCAAAGACGACCGTCTTTCCAAAGCAATCCATCCTCCACAACAAACTGGGAATTTGACCCATCCAGAGCCTCTATCATGAGTTGCTTCATGTGGACATCCATATCCAACGCCTGCCGAATCCGATCAGCCGGGTCATATTGAACTTCAGTCCAATTTAATAGTGCTTCAGCACTTGACTGCTTATCCACGCAAGAAATCTCCAACGCCTCCAACTCCTACACCAACGGCTCATCATGCACTGATAGCTAATTGGCTTGAGATGGGGCTCGACGACTTAACGCGTCCGCAACCGCATTGCCCTTACCAGGCACGTAGTGGATCGTGAATGTATAGTCCCCCAGGAACTCCATCCATCTACGCTGCCGCATATTCAGATCTTTCTGATCAATCAAATAGTTCAGGCTCTTGTGATCGGTGTAGATATCAATTTTCACACCGTAAAAATAATACCTCCACAACTTCAAGGGAAAAAATCACGACCGCTAACTCCAAGTCATGTACCAGATAGTTCCTCTCGTGCACCTTCAGTTGTCTCGAGCCATATGCTATAACGCTTCCATGCTGTAACAACACACAACCCAAACCACTGCCCGAAGCATCGTTATAAACCTCATAACCTTCGGTCCCACTCGGCGAACTCAGCACAGGAGCCGTGGTCAACCGACATTTCAACTCCTCAAAAGCACGCGCGCACTCTGGCGTCCAAACGAACTTCTGCTCCTTCCTCGTCAAAGTAGTGAGGGGTAATGCTATCCGCGAGAAGTTCTCTACGAAGCGCCTATAATAGCCGGCAAGCCCCAGAAAGCTCCGGACATCCGCTACCGTAGAAAGCTCAGGCCACTCCCGTATCGCACCAATCTTCGTCGGATCCATTGTAATACCTTCCCCACTCACTATATGACCGAGGAACGTCACTGAGGACAACCAAAACTCGCACTTCGAGAACTTGGCGTGCAATTGATTCCTCTTTAGAGTCTCCAAAACCAAATGAAGATGCCTGAAGTGATCTTCCTCATACTGCGAGTACACCAAAATATCGTCGATGAAGATGATCACAAAATGGTCCAAGTACTCCTTGAAGGTCATGTTCATCAAATCCATGAACACTGACGGCTCATTAGTTATCCCAAACGGCTTGACCGTAAACTTGTAATGTCCGTATCTCGTACTGAACGCTGTCTTCGGGATATCACTCTCCCTTATTCGCAGCTGATAGTACCCGGATATGAGATCCAACTTCGAGTACACTGTTGACCAGACCAACTGATCAAAAAGATCATCGATCCGGAGGATCAGGTACTTGATCTTTTCCGTAAACTTGTTGAGCTCCCGATAATCAATACATAGCCTCAAGCTTCCTTCCTTCTTCTTAACAAAGAGGACCGACGCTCTCCAAGGCGAAGAACTTGGACACACATACCCTTGCTCCAACAACTCTTGCAGTTGAACCTTCAGCTTTGCCATTTCCTTAGGCGCTAGCCGATATGGAGAGCGTGACACTGGCTTTGCACCTGGTATGAGCTCTATTATAAAATATATGTCCCGCTGCAGCGGGGCTCCTGGAAGATCGCTAGGGAACACATTAGGGTACTCCGAATCCACTGAAATACTGTCCAACGCAGGCTTAGGCTTTGCAACCTCCACTAGTATAAAGAACGATTCTGCACCGGCACGAACCGCCTTCACCACCAAAAGAGCAGACATCAACGTGTTGCTCGACCCCTTCAAGCCCGTGAAAGTCATCTCACGACCTGCTCCCAGCTTGACTTCCTTGCTACTGCAATCAATATAGGCTCGCTGCTCCGAGAGCCAGTCCATGCCAAATATAACGTCGAATTCCACTAGGGGTAATAACGACGCTTGCAAATGGAACTCCTGGCTCCCAATTCGAATCTTCATCGCCATAGATTCTATCCGCGCGCATCGAACACCCATTGGGCAACAACAAATCCAAATTGTCCTTCTCCATCGAAGAAGGTACTCCGATGCGTGATATGAATTCTTCGGACAAATAGGAGTGTGAAGCTCCTGTATCGAAGAGTGCTCTTACCGGATTTTCACAAATCCTAAACAAGCAGTGGTAAGGTAACATGTGCATAACAAGTATTTAAAGAAATTTAACTTGCTACAAATTTAAATTCTACCTGTCACCACAACCGCCTGTTTGATGGCCTCCTGTTGAACAATATTATAAACCCTCGTTGGGCCGGAGCATAATGGGACGCGGTTGACTCCACCTCCTTGCCCTTCTCTTCATAAGTTGCTCCCGGCTTGCTTTCGGACTTGGGACATCCGCTCCAACAATCACGAGCAAAGTGCCCCGGCTTTCCACAAGTAAAGCATGCACCCGGGGCCGACCAGTAGTTGCCCTAGAAGCACCAAAAGAAGGAGCTGGACCCGAAGTACTAGAATTCTTAAAGAACCTTTGATAGCCGGACTTTGAAGTAGTCGGCACTTTGAACATAGATTTCTTGTCACCAACGCTTTTCTTTGCATGTATATTCTTCATGTCCTTCTCCAAGGACCGGGCCGTGTTGACCAAGGTCAAGAAACTCTGCGTCATTGGCCCCGAGAGTAGTAGCCTCAAGTCATCTCTCAACCCTTCGTAGAATCGACTCGTCTTGTCCTCCTCATCCACGATGGAGGAGCTGGCATACCGACTCAATCGAGTAAACTCGTGGAGATATTCATCCACACTACACTCTCCTTGAACCAACTTCAGGAACTCGTTCTCCAAACCTATCCTCTACGTTGAAGGGAGGTACCTAGCCAAGAACAATCTCGAGAACTCCTCCATCGAGACGTCTGTAAGTTTCCTTCCTCTCAATAGATGCAGCTCCAAAACATCCCACCACAGCCTAACGTCTCCATCCAACAGGAACGTAGCTATAGTGGTCATTTACCATTCTTCCATCTCCGTTTCTGTCAAGACTCTCTTCACACGGGAGAGCCATTATTCAGCTTGAGATGGGGTTCCCAACCCAGAGAATACCAAAGGATTAAAGCTCATGACATGTTTGAGCTGTCTCTCGGTTGCCCTCCTCGACACCACCGATTCCTCTACTACCTATTCCACCCTTCTCTGCTCAGCCGCTTGCAGTGGTACCTGCTCCATTGCAGGAGCGGGCTGCTGCACCTGCCTTGCAGGCTGCGCATTGATCATTGCAAACACTGCTTCAGCAGCCAGTCGAATGGTTTCGGCCAAAGGAGGTGTTGTAGGAGCATCATTTGGTGCACTGCTAGCCTCAGAAACTCGACATTCCGACGGGCCAGCATCTCTTCTGGTCACCTATAGTGGTACAAAACACCATTAAGCGACCAAACAAAATTGCAAACAACAATTATAGGAACACGTAGGTTCGCCAAACACGTGTATTTTCATTCCTAAGTGGACATTCATGGGTTCTTTTGTTGTTATAACGATGACGCACACACATGTGCTCACCACCCCTTAAAAAGAATTCGTCCACGAATTCATGTTAAGCCTGACCCAAACCAGTAGTCTGATACCAAATTGTAATGCACCCTATCCGTCACATAGTATATAGCAGTAGGTCCGGCTGGGGCCCGATGCCATATACCACGGACAGACCGGGTGGTTACTCAATGTAAACCATCCAACCAATCATAACGTCCTACACAGAGCGTTCTAGCGGAAGCAGTTTAAATAGTTGCAATTAAAAGAACCCAGCAACAAGCATGAATGTCCACTAACAAGACAAAAAGGAATGAAGTACATACACAAGTACTGGCCTTAAGGCCTTACAAATGGTTTACTCAAATTACATGTTTTCCATACCACGGCACGCAGGCCGGTCATACATGAACGAAAATAAGTAAACACTCCAATTAGGCATTCGAGGGCCGGCTTCGTAATTTGGGCTTTAGCCCGCTATTGACTGCTCGGTCCAGCAGCACCTGCAAGCACAATCCACCGCACGGTGGCAAACAAAAGCAACGGTCAGCAATGCTGATCAAATTATAACGATCCCGCCCCTAAATCAGGGCGGCGATGCTCCTTCCCTGCACTTTATTAGTATAACCAAGCAGTATAGTAATATCACTACATCACAGGCGTAGGCTCTCATGGCCATACACCCCGTGCACTCAGGGCACATTCTCGGTGATCACGGTCAAAGTCCACGGACTCACCACCATCCCTTTGGACGACCAAACAATGAGCATTTTATCTTCCCGGCATGGGTCACGGTAATTTAAATCATAGACCACCGAAGTCCATCATCTATGCCAACGGCTTTAACCGAACGACATAGAACGGGTACGGTTCCGCCTGACCCGTTGCTCAAACCGCAACGTTAATTTAAAACATATGCGCGGGTCAAACTTCTCCAAGTACTGTTTCCATCATATACTTCACATAACCCAATTATGGTCAAGTTGGCTCCCAGGCTGTAACGCCCCGAAACTCAAAAGAGCGACGGGAGGCATTCCGGGCCAAATTTGGTATTTAGCAGGAGGCACACGGCCTACGACACAGGCGTGTCCCAGGGCGTGTCGTGTTGGGTTCGATGTTTGGCCGAGAGGTCGATGAAATTGGGTTCGACGATCATCGAGCAGCAAACACGTGCCTGGACATGGGCGTGTCCTAGGGCGTGTCGAATTTGTTTTGACGATCGGGCAGTGGGTTCGACGATCGGGCCGTGTGTTCGACGATCGGGCCAGCGATCTCCATTCGAAGATCGGGCCGTGGGTTCGACGATCGGGACGTGCATTCGACAATTTGGCCAGAGATCTCCGTTCGACGATCGGGCCGTGGGTTCGACGATCGGGCCATGCGTTCGACGATTTGGCCAGAGATTTCCGTTCGACGATCTGGCTGCGTTCGATGATTTGGCAAGAGATCTCCGTTCGACGATCTGGCTGCGCTCGACGATTTGGCCAGAGATCTTTATTCAATGATCTGGCAGAGGTCGATGATCTTGGTTCGACGATCGTCGAGCACGGGGCGGATTGTGGCATGTTTGACTCTATCGACGTGAAGTGTCGACACAGGGGTTTTGGCGGTTGTTGACTACTAATCCGACACTATTTTGTCGCGGATGTGTCCTACTCCTGTTTGCGTACCATGCGGTGTTTTGCCCCATTTGTCCAGGTCAGACCTGGATCATGTCCGTGCATCCCTTTTTGTGGGATCCGACGACTGTGGTTATCCCGAAGGGGTTATACCCGAGAGAAGGGCTTCAAAATCCTTATTTTTCTGTCGTAGTTCTCTGTCTAAATGTTAGAGAGAGGGGAGAGCAAAAGAGGAAGAAGGAGTCTAGATCCAGTCATTGGAGGAGTTTCAGATCTCCAAATCGCGAGCCGACTTCAGATCTACGAAGGCAAGAAGATTACGGTGCTTTACATCCGCGTACATTTCCATGGCGCCAAGCAAGAACTCTAGGGTAACGATTCTCTACTGGAGCATGTGAAGCTCTCCTTCTTTTGCATAGAAAGCCCGCTCTTGCGCGTTTGCGGTGAGTTTGAGGTGTTCCTTCGGGTAGATATGTAAAGTCCCCATTGTTTAGAGTCCGTATTTGAGAACGGACATTGACATGATGTGTGAAGCCTACCCGGACAAGTTGGTATGGATCGGTGATGTTGCATTGCATAAATGGCTGGAGAAGACTCCATGCAAATGTGTCTTTTTCGGGTTTCTACGTGGTAGATTGCAATAGGGAGCCTTGGGGATTAACCCCAAGGTGCACCCAAAAAACTGGGCAAATGCGTGATTCTGCCAACATGGTGTCCTGGGAGCCAACTTTAACATAACCGGGTTATGTGAAGTGTGTGACGGAAACGGGACTCGAAAGAAGTTTGACACACACATATGTTTTAAATTAACGTTGCGGTGTGAGCAATGGGTTAGGCGGAACCATACCTGTTCTATGTCGTTCGGTTAGAGACGTTGGCATAGATGAGGGTCTTCGGCGGTCTATGGTTTAAATTACCGTGACCCATGCCAGGAAGACAAAATGCTCATTGTTTGGCTGTCCAAAGGGATGGTGGTGAGTCGGCAGACTTTAACCGTGATCACCGAAAATGTGCCCTGAGTGCACGGGGTGTGTGGCCGTGCGAGCCTACGCCTGTGATGTAGTGATATTACTATACTGCTTGGTTATACTAATAAAGTGCAGGGAAGGAGCATCACCGCCCCGAGTTGGGGGCGAGATCATTATAATTTGGTCAGCATTGCTGACCGTTGCTTTTGTTTGACACCGTGCGGTGGATTGTGCTTGCAGGTGCTACTGGGCCGAGCGGTCAATAGTGGGCTAAAGCCCAAATTGCGAAGCTGGCCCTCGGAAGCCTAATTGGAGCGTTTTACTTGATTTTGTTCATGTATGACCAGCCTGCGCGACGTGATATGGAAAACATGTAATATGAGTAAACCATTTGTAAGGGCTCAAGGCCAGTACTTATGGATGTACTTCATTCCTTTTTGGCTTGTAGTGGACATCCATGCTTGTTGCTGGGTTCTTTTTATTGCATTTATTTATACTGTTTCCACTAGAATGCTCTGTGTAGGACGTTGTGATTGGTTGGATGGTTTCCATTGAGTAACCGCCCGGTCTGTCTGTGGTATATGGCGTCGGGCCTCGGCCGGACCTACTGTTATATGCTATGTGACAGATATGGGGTGTTACAATTTGGTATCAGACTACTGGTTTCAGTCAGCATTAAAATGAATTCGTGGACGAATTCTTTTTAAGGGGTGGTGAGCACATGTGTGTGCGTCATCATTATAACAACAAAAGAACCCAAGAATGTCCACTTAGGAATGAAAATACACGTGTTTGGGGAAACTGCGTGTTCCTATAATTGAGTTTTGCAATTTTGTGTGGTCGCTTAACGGTGTTTTGTACGACTATAGGTGACCAGAAGCGGTGCTTGGTCGTCAGAACATTTGGTTTCTTAGGATTATAGTGCACCTGGTGATGTGCCTGCAACGCTTCCCTCCGCTGAAACCATAAGAATGGTGGTGGAAGCAGTGTTCGCTGCGATTGGTGCACAAAATGAAAGACGTGTGCAGTCCCCTATTATTCCAATGCCAGGTGGTGTGATGGAGCAAATGAAATGTATAGGACCTTTGGGGTAGCAGTTGAACATGCTCTTAATGCAGGGTACGCACTCAGTTGAGGAATATTTACAACTGTTTCTGTTGATAAGACGCCACCTAGGCTCTGAAGTGGAGAGCGAGCAGTCGATGGTCGATAGGTTTTATAATGGACTGCGCGGCGAATTACGAGTTTTGCAGCTAGGACCAAAATTATTGGGATTCTGAGCCTTGGTGGAATCGGCTAGATCATTGGAAATAGATTTAGCAAAAGTCAATCGGACGTCGGAGTTCAGTGTACTAGATTCTCCAGATTCTACAAAGTCTGCATACTGAAGGAGGAGGAACAAGAAGTCTAATATGTCTACTGGTCGGGCTCCATATGGTTTTTTTAAGTATGGCAAGGAAGGGCACTTTTCCCGAGACTGTCGGAATGATGCTCAGAAGTTAAAGAAAGCTATGTCAGGAGCAGGTATAGGACAAAGTGCCAAAAATCTGAATCAAATCCAAGGAAGCAGAGACCTGGATGTGAGGAAAACGGTGTCCAAAATACCGAACTCCTCAAAATTTGGGTTTCGTTAGTGGTATAAGTAGGCTAGGGCTTTAGGTCTAGCCCATGCTTCTGTTGTGTTTGGGACCACTACAAGCCAAACCCCAGGCGCATGTTACATTTGTGGGAAGATGGGGCACTATGCCCGAGAGTGTTTGAGCGGACGTCCAAAGTCCGAGCGTAAACATGGAGAAACTTACGAAGAAAATGGAAAGGCGATGGAGGCAACCGCATCTCATTATGCCCCAGCCCATCCTTTTGTGATCAATCTTGGCCAGCAGGAGGCCAGCAAACAGACAGATGTGGTGACAGGTAAAATTTAAATTTATAGCAAGTTAATCTTTTAAATACTTGTTATACGCATGTTACCTTACCACTACTTGTTTAGGATTTGTTTTGATTTGTGAGTTTCCGGCGAGAGTGCTCTTTGATACGGGAGCTTCACACTCCTTCTTGTCTGAAGGATTCATATCGCGCGTCGGAGTACCTCCTTTGATGGCAAAGGACAAGTTGGATGTGTTGTTACCAAATGGGTGTTTGATGCGCGTAGATAAAGTCTGCGGTGTTAAGATTCGCATTGGGAATCAAGAGTTCGATCTGCAAGCGTCGTTCCTACCGTTGGTGGAGTTCGACGTTATATTTGGCATGGACTGGCTCTCGGAGCAGCAAGCATACATTGATCGAAATCAAAAGGAAGTCAAGTCGGGAGCAAGTCATGAGACGACTTTTACGGGCTTGAATGGGGTCGAGCATGACGTTGGTGCCTGCTCTTCAGTTGGTTAAGGCGGTTTAGTGTGATTCCAAACCGGTCATACACTCTTCATATCAGTTAGATCCTAAGGAGATGACGGAGCTGAAGGTGCAACTTCAAGAGTTGTTGGAGCAAGGGTTTGTGCGTTCAAGTTCGTCGCCTTGGAGTTCACCTGTCTTTCCTTTCATCAACTAATTCAGCCTCATCCTTCTTTAAATTCTCATACAGGGATATGAGATTTGATCTCCTGTCTTTCCTTTCATCAGCTGAGCCAGCTACCACTTGGTTGAGGGAGTCCCAAATGGCCTTGGCTGAGGTGCACTCATCCACCTTCTGAAATATGTCATCTGACATAGTTTGAGCCAAGATGTTCATTGCTTTTGCATCTGCAATTTTGGCTTTCTTGTAAGCATCATTATTCTCTGGAGGAGGTACTGCAGTCATGTTTGTAGAGGTGCTTGGATAAGTTGCAGGTGCTGGAGGTACTCCTGTTAAGATAGAAGCAAAAATATCTTCATCAATAGAATTCATATACAATTTGATTCTTGCCTTCCAGATGGCAAATCTGTTAAGATTGCACACTGGAGGTCTGATACTTGCATAATCTTTGTTTTGAGCCATTTCTGTGAAGAAATAAATCTAATAACAAAAACAAAACAATTAGATCTAACAAGAGGGATCTTTATGGTTCAGGTGTTAGCCTATACAACCAATTAACCTCTTAAGGTGTGGTAGTTTAACCAACCTCGCTTTGATACCAATTGAAAGTGCAGGTTAGATCTGAAATACTCTCAAGGGGGGGGGGGTGAATAGATTATTGTGCTCTCTTAAAAACCTTTTACAACTATTACTGTAATCCTAAGTGAACAGATTAATAAATAAAGAGATAAGAAAAGCAACCTAGCAAATCACAGAACAAAGGCAAAACAAAAGAAATAGGGCAACCAGACGACACAAGAAATTTATAGTGATTCCCCAACCTGGGTACATCCACTCTTCTACCACCCTGGTAGGAATCCACTCAGGTTTTTGATCAGGTGTCTGACACCAATGAGCTTTTGTTCAGGTGCTCAAAAACCATAACCTCAAGTCTTTTGGTAGGAGACTTGCAACCAGGAATAATTTTGAAGGGAATTAAAACCCTGTACAGAGGATGGAAAAGGGTGATGGTGTCTTCTCTTTCTCAATAATAATTGAGAATACTAGTGGAATGATTTCAGCAGATTGCTCCCCCTGAGATCTTGAATGGATCAGGAAAACTGGAGCACTACTTTAGGGTGACAGGTATTCAAAGCTTGATTGCCTTGACCAGAGATTGCTTCAGGAACTTCTTTGACAAATAGAGATTGTTGTCCTTCTAAAGTTGTCCTGTAGGATTGAAGGAAGAAGACTCTTGATGGAGATTGTTTGTTCTTCTTCTTCTTGAAGATTTCCTCTGGCCTAGGCTGATTGCATAAAAGAACTTTAGATTTCTATAAGACTATTCTTTTGTACAATGTCTGTCTGTGTGTCTCTCTGACTGCTTAATCTTTTCTTTTCTAACTAAAGACTGACTGAGGAACATTCGAAATTTGAATGTTTGAGCAGTAAATGCAGTCAGCCTGGGAAGGAAGCGACAATCAATGATTTCCCTAACTGTCCCATAGAAAAACAACATGAAATAATCCATGATCAATGCTCATTCTAATGGTAACATTTCGAGAAGATTTAGCATTAATTAATCAGGAATCATCGCCAAGAAAAGGGACGAAAAACTGGAGAAGACCTAGTCTGGAATCGTCGAACGAATAATAGGAATCATTGAGCTGAGTTCACAGTTCATCGAGCTGAGCTGATGAGTTCATCGACCAGACAATAGCAATTAGTCTTCAAGGGAATCTTGTCAATTCTGCTACAATCTTCATCGAACTGACAATCTTCATTCGTCGAATAGACAGTCTTCATTCGTCGAGCTGATATCCAAGATTCGTCGACCGAAGAATGATTGTGGACTTAGAATCTGAGAAGTCTCTGACTGAGAAGGATACAAATCGTTGACCAGAATTCGTCGACCAAAGAATATGGTTCTCTGAGCTGAGATCGATGAATGTCGCTGATTCGTTGAGTTGAGATCGAAGAACGTCGAACAGATTTTCTTGAGCTGAAAATATATCTAAGTCTTGAGTTTCTGATGGTCTTGTTGATAGATGGTCCATCTGAAGTTGACACTAAGGACTTGGCCTAGACTCTAGGACATAAATTTGACCCTGGCTATACATGTTGGGTCACATCCTAAGCTAGTGAACCTAGCCCAAATCAACTAGGGATCCAACACGATCTCCCGTATCAATGAGTGCTCACGCCGGATTATCATAAATCAAAACAAAGCTGATACAAGCAGTGGTAAGGTAACACGTGCAAGGTAATAAGTATTTAAAACTAACTTGCTATAAATTTAAATCGTACCTGTCACCACATCTGCTTGCTTTATGGCCTCCTGCTGACCAAGATTATAGACTCTAGGTTGAGCCGGGGCATAATGGGATGCAGTTGACTCCACCGTCTTGCCCTTCTCCTCATAGGTTGCTCCCGGCTTCCATTCGGACTTGGGACGTCCGCATCGAAAATCTCAGGCACAGTGTCCCGGTTTCCCACAAGTATAGCATGCGCCTGGGGTTCAGCCCGTAGTTGCCCCAAAAGCACCAGAAGAGGGGGCTGGAGCTGTAGTAATAGCCTTTTATTCCACTTACGGAACACAGATTTTGAGGAGTACGACACTTTGAACTCCGACCCCTTTGCAGTAGAGTCTCTCTTCGCCTGCACATTCTTCAGATCCTTTTCCAAAGACCGGGCCATATTGACCAGGGTCAAGAAGCCCTGCGTCCTAGGCCCCGAGAGCAGTAACCTTAGGTCATCCCTCAGACCCTCATATAATCAGTTTGTCTTACGCTCCTCATCCGCGAACGTAGAGCTAGTGTACTGACCCAACCGAGTAAATTCGTGGAGATACTCATCCACGCTACTCTCTCCTTGCGACAATTTCTGGAACTCATTCTCCAATGTTATCATCTGTGCCGAGGGAAGGTACCTTGCCAAGAACAGTCTCCAAAACTCTTCCATCGAGACGTTCGTGAGTTTCCTTCCCCTCAAGTCATGTAGCTCCAAACCTTCCCACCACAGCCTAGCATCTCAGTCCAACAGGATTGTTGCTATAGTGGTCATTTGCCACTCCTTCATTTTCGTTGCTGTCAAGACTCTCTTCACTCGGGAGAGCCAAACTTTAGCTTGGGATCAGGTTCCTGTCCCCAAGAACATCGGAGGATTGAAGCCAATAACATGTTTGAGCTGGTTTTCAGTTGCTCTCCTAGGCACCAAAGGATCCACCACCACCTGCTAAAAACTTCTTGGTTCAGCCTCTTGAGGCGGTACCTGCTCCATCGCAGGAGCGGGCTGCTGCATTTGCCTTGCAGGTTGCGCGTTGATCATAGCAAACACCGCTTTGGACATCAAATGTATAGTTTCTGCCGAGGGAGGTGTTACAGGAACATCATTCGGTGCGCTATTAGCCTCAGAAACCGGACGTTCTGATGGCCCTGCACAACTCCTGGTCACCTATAGTTGTACAAAACACCATTAAGCGACAAAACAAAATTGCAAAAAGCAAATATAGGAACACGCAGGTTCCTCAAACATGTGTATTTTCATTCCTAAGTGGACATTCATGTGTTCTTTTATGTTATAATGATGACGCACACACATGTGATCACCACCCCTTAAGCAAATTCGTCAACGAATTCATTTTAAGTTGACCGAAACCAATAGTCTGATACCAAATTATAACACCCCCTATTCGTCACATGGCATATAGCAGTAGGTCCGGCCGGGGCCCGACGGCATATACCACAGATAGACCAGAAGGTTACTCAATTGAAACCATCCTGTCAATAAACAACGTCCTACACAGAGTACATTCTAGCGAATGCAATTTAAAAGTTGCAATAATAAGAACCCAACAAACTGCATGAATGTCCACTATAGAAACTCAATAGGAATGAACGTACAAATACACAAGTACATGGCCTTATGGCCTTACAATAGTTTTCTCAAATTTAAGTGTCTTCCAAACCTCGGCACGCAGGCCGGTCATACATGAGTGTAAAATAAAACACTCAAAAATTAGGCATTCAAGGGTCGGCTCAGCAACAAGGGCTTTTGCCCACTATTTGCCACTAGGCTCTGCAGTACCTGCAAGCAACAATCCACTGAGCGGTGGCAAACAAACGCAACGGTCAGCTAAAGCTTACTAAATTATAACGACCCCGCCCCTAAACTTGGGGCAGCGATGCTCCTTCCCAGCAGTGCATTAGTAAAACAAAGAAAGATAGTGAAAGTACAATTTAAGCACACTTCACCACAGGAGTAGGCACATACGGCTACACAACTAGTGCTCTCAGGGCACTTATATGGTGAACTCGGTCCACCACCGCCCCTTGGCGGCAAACTCGTGAGCATTTGAGTCTTTCTAGCAGAAGTCACGTCAATTGAACACATCGACAGTCTCAGACCTGCCCTCTTTGGGTAACACCGTCTATCCATCGCATAGCATATAGCAGTAGGTCCGGCCGGGGCCCGACGCCATATACCACGGACAGACCGGGTGGTTACTCAATGGAAACCATCCAACTAATCATAACGTCCTACATAGAGCATTCTAGCGGAAGCAGTTTAAATAGTTGCAATTAAAAGAACCCAGCAACAAGCTTGAATGTCCACTAACAAGCCAAAAATAAATGAAGTACATACACAAGTACTAGCCTTAAGGCCCTACAAATGATTTACTCAAATTACATATTTTCCATACCACGGCACGCATGCCGGTCATACATGAACGAAAGAAAGTAAACACTCCAATTATGCCTTCGAGGGCCGGCTTCACAATTTGGGCTTTAGCCCGCTATTGACCGCTCGGTCGAACAACACCTGCAAGCACAATCCACTACATGGTGGCAAACAAAAGCAACGGTCAGCAATGCTGACCAAATTATAATGATCCCGCCCCCAACTCGGGGTGGCGATGCTCCTTCCCTGCACTTTATTACTATAACCAAGCAGTATAGTAATATCACTACATCATAGGTGTAGTCTCGTACGGCCACACACCCCGTGCACTCAGGGCACATTCTCGGTGATCACGGTCAAAGTTCGCCGACTCACCACCATCCCTTTGGACGACCAAACAATGAGCATTTTGTCTTCCCAGCATAGGTCACGGTAATTTAAACCATAGATCGCCGAAGACCCTCTTCTATGCCAACAGTCTAACCGAACGACATAGAACGAGTACGGTTCCGCCTGACCTGTTGCTCACACCACAACGTTAATTTAAAACATATGCGCGGGTCGAACTTCTCCGAGTCCCGTTTCCATCACATACTTCACATAACCCGGTTATGTTCAAGTTGGCTCCCTGGCCACCAAGTTGGCATGATCACGCATCCGCCCAGTTTTTCGGGTGCACCTTAGGGTTAATCCCCAAGGCTCCCTGTTGCAATCTACCACGTAGAAAACCCAAAAAACAAACATTCGCACGGAGTCTTCTCCGGCCTTTATGCAATGCAACATCACCGATCGAGACCAACATGACCAGATAGACTTCACACATCATGCCTATGTCCGTTCTCGATTACGGACTCTACACAACGGGGACTTTACATATCTACCCGAAGGAACGCCTCCAACTCACCACAAACTCGTGAGAGCCGGCTTCCTATGGAAAAGGAGAGCTTCACATTCTCAAGTAGAGAATCGTTACCCTAGCGTTCTTCCTTGGCACCATTGAAATGTACGCGGATGTAAAACACCGCAATCTCCTTGCCTTCATAGATCCTTCAATGACTGTATGTAGACTCCTTCTTCCTCTTTTGCTCTCCCCTCTCTCTAAGATTTATATAGAGAAACACACAGAAGAATAAGGGTTTTGAAACCCTGTACTCAGGTATAACCCCATCGGGAAATAACCACAGCCGTCAGATCCCACAAAAAAAGGATGCACGGATACGATCCAGGTCCGACCTAGACAAATGGGGCTAAACGTCGCATGAATCACCAACAGGAGCAGGACACGTCCGCGTCAAAATAGTGATGGAACAATTAGTCAACTCCCGCCAAAACCCCTGTGTCGATACTCTATGTCGACAGAGTCAAACACGCCACAATGCGCCATGCGCTCGACGATCGTCGAACCAAGATCGTCGACCGCTGCCAGATCGTCGAACGAAGATCTCTGGACAAATTGTCGAACGCAGCCAGATCGTTAAACGGAGATCTCTGGCCAAATCGTCGAACGCACGACCCGATCGTCGAACCCACGACCCGATTGTCAAACTTAGATCTCTGACCAAATCGTCGAACGCACGGCCCGATCGTCGACCCCATGGCCCGATCGTCAAATAGAGATCTCTGGCCTGATCGTCAAACACACGACCCGATCGTCGAACCCACGGTTCGATCGTTGACCGCAGAACGTTGACCAAATCATTGACTGCTGCTCGACGATCGTTGAAACAAGATACTGCCTGATCATTGCTAGATCTTTGAACGACCCCGACACGCCCTGGGACACGCCCGTGTCCCAGGCCGTGTACCTCTGCCAAATTCTAAATTTGGTACAGAAACGTCACCCGTCGCTCTTTTGAGTTTCGGGGCGTTACAACTCTCTCCCTCTTAAAAGAATTTCATCCACGAAATTACATAAAGGAAAGATAAGTACAAAATTAAATTGTACTTGAGCGGAACAACTCCGGATACTCGTCAAGCATAGTCTGCTCCCGTTCCCAAGAGAGCTTTTCGCGACGGCAATTGTCCCAACGGACCATGACCATCCTGATCTCTTTATTGCGTAGCCGCTTGACCTCCGAGTCTTCAATATGCACGGGTTTGACCTTTGTCGTCAACCCACTATCCACCGACACTTGATCAACCGCGATCACTTGCGAAGGCTCTAGCACTGCCTTCCGAAGCACCGATATGTGGAATACATCATGTAAACCACTAAGCTCCACCAATAGCTTCAACCGATAAGCCGCTTCGCCAATCCGCTCCAGAACCTCAAATGGCCAAAGGTACCTTGGGCTTATTTTTTTCAAGCGCCGCACCCGCGAGACACCCTTGAACGGCTTGATCTTTAAGTACAACCAATCGCCCACAGCGAACACCACGTTCCTATGCTTGGCATTATAGTACTTCGCCTGACGATCCTGAGCGATTAGAAACCTCTTCCGAATGGTTTGCACCAACGAAGTAGCATCTTCCACCTCTTGACGCTTGTATAACTTTGACTCACCCGTTTCCAACCAGGACAACGGCATGCGACATCTTCTACCATAAAGGGCATCGACGGGCGCCATTTGAATACTCGCCTGCTAGCTATTGTTGTACGCAAATTACACCAAATAAAGATGGTCTTCCCATTGCTTTCCAAAGTCCAAGACACACATGCGGAGCATGTCTTCCATAGTTCCATTGACCCTCTCGGTCTGCCCATCCGTCTGTAGATGGAAGGCTGTGCTAAAACTCATCTTTGTTCCCAACATTTGCTGCACAAGCCTCCAATCATTGGACGTGAACCGCCCATCTCGGTCACTCACGATGCTGCGGGGCACACCGTGGAGCCATTCTATGTTATCCACATATAACTTTGCCAACTTCTCCACCGGATCATCCTTCCTATGCGGGATGAAATAATACACCTTCGTTAGCCGATCAACGACCACCCAGATGGTGTCGTTCCCCTTTTGTGACCTTGGCAACCCGTGCACAAAGTCCATAGTGATGTCGTCTAATTTCCACTCCGGAATAGGCAAGGACTTCAGAAATCCTCCCGGCCTTTGGCACTCCGCCTTCACCAAGGCGCAAGTTTGGCACTTCGCCACGTAGAGCGCCACATCCTTCTTCAAACCCGGTCACCAAAACAGTTTCTTAACATCACGGTACATCTTTGTGCTCCCCGAGTGAATCGAGTACTTGGTATGGTGCGCCTCGTACAACAAGTCCACCCGCAAACTGCCCATGCTTGGGAAGCAAAGACGACCGTCTTTCCAAAGCAATCCATCCTCCACAACAAACTGGGAATTTGACCCATCCAGAGCCTCTATCATGAGTTGCTTCATGTGGACATCCATATCCAACGCCTGCCGAATCCGATCAGCCGGGTCATATTGAACTTCAGTCCAATTTAATAGTGCTTCAGCACTTGACTGCTTATCCACGCAAGAAATCTCCAACGCCTCCAACTCCTACACCAACGGCTCATCATGCACTGATAGCTAATTGGCTTGAGATGGGGCTCGACGACTCAACGCGTCCGCAACCGCATTGCCCTTACCAGGCACGTAGTGGATCGTGAATGTATAGTCCCCCAGGAACTCCATCCATCTACGCTGCCGCATATTCAGATCTTTCTGATCAATCAAATAGTTCAGGCTCTTGTGATTGGTGTAGATATCAATTTTCACACCGTAAAAATAATGCCTCCACAACTTCAAGGAAAAAATCACGACCGCTAACTCCAAGTCATGTACCAGATAGTTCCTCTCGTGCACCTTCAGTTGTCTCGAGCCATATGCTATAACGCTTCCATGCTGTAACAACACACAACCCAAACCACTGCCCGAAGCATCGTTATAAACCTCATAACCTTCGGTCCCACTTGGCGAACTCAGCACAGGCGTCGTGGTCAACCGACATTTCAACTCCTCAAAAGCACGCGCGCACTCTGGCGTCCAAACGAACTTCTGCTCCTTCCTCGTCAAAGTAGTGAGGGGTAATGCTATCCGCGAGAAGTTCTCTACGAAGCGCCTATAATAGCCGGCAAGCCCCAGAAAGCTCCGGACATCCGCTATCGTAGAAAGCTCAGGCCACTCCCGTATCGCACCAATCTTCGTCGGATCCATTGTAATACCTTCCCCACTCACTATATGACCGAGGAACGCCACTGAGGACAACCAAAACTCGCACTTCGAGAACTTGGCGTGCAATTGATTCCTCTTTAGAGTCTCCAAAACCAAATGAAGATGCCTGAAGTGATCTTCCTCATACTGCGAGTACACCAAAATATCGTCGATGAAGATGATCACAAAATGGTCCAAGTACTCCTTGAAGGTCATGTTCATCAAATCCATGAACACTGACGGCTCATTAGTTATCCCAAACGGCATGACCGTAAACTTGTAATGTCCGTATCTCGTACTGAACGCTGTCTTCGGGATATCACTCTCCCTTATTCGCAGCTGATAGTACCCGGATATGAGATCCAACTTCGAGTACACTGTCGACCAGACCAACTGATCAAAAAGATCATCGATCCGGAGGATCAGGTACTTGATCTTTTCCGTAAACTTGTTGAGCTCCCGATAATCAATACATAGCCTCAAGCTTCCGTCCTTCTTCTTAACAAAGAGGACCGACGCTCTCCAAGGCGAAGAACTTGGACACACATACCCTTGCTCCAACAACTCTTGCAGTTGAACCTTCAGCTTTGCCATTTCCTTAGGCGCTAGCCGATATGGAGAGCGTGACACTGGCTTTGCACCTGGTATGAGCTCTATTATAAAATATATATCCCGCTGCAGCGGGGCTCCTGGAAGATCGCTAGGGAACACATTAGGGTACTCCGAATCCACTAAAATACTGTCCAACGCAGGCTTAGGCTTTGCAACCTCCACTAGTATAAAGAACGATTCTGCACCGGCACGAACCGCCTTCACCACCAAAAGAGCAGACATCAACGTGTTGCTCGACCACTTCAAGCCCGTGAAAGTCATCTCACGACCTGCTCCCAGCTTGACTTCCTTGCTACTGCAATCAATATAGGCTCGCTGCTCCGAGAGCCAGTCCATGCCAAATATAACGTCGAATTCCACTAGGGGTAATAACGACGCTTGCAAATGGAACTCCTGGCTCCCAATTCGAATCTTCATCGCCACAGATTCTATCCGCGCGCATCGAACACCCATTGGGCAACAACAAATCCAAATTGTCCTTCTCCATCGAAGAAGGTACTCCGATGCGTGATATGAATTCTTCGGACAAATAGGAGTGTGAAGCTCCTGTATCGAAGAGTGCTCTTACCGGATTTTCACAAATCCTAAACAAGCAGTGGTAAGGTAACATGTGCATAACAAGTATTTAAAGAAATTTAACTTGCTACAAATTTAAATTCTACCTGTCACCACAACCGCCTGTTTGATGGCCTCCTGTTGGCCAATATTATAAACCCTCGTTAGGCCGGAGCATAATGGGACGCGGTTGACTCCACCTCCTTGCCCTTCTCTTCATAAGTTGCTCCCGGCTTGCTTTCGGACTTGGGACATCCGCTCCAACAATCACGAGCAAAGTGCCCCGGCTTTCCACAAGTAAAGCATGCACCCGGGGTCCGACCAGTAGTTGCCCTAGAAGCACCAAAAGAAGGAGCTGGACCCGAAGTACTAGAATTCTTAAAGAACCTTTGATAGCCGGACTTTGAAGTAGTCGGCACTTTGAACATAGATTTCTTGTCACCAACGCTTTTCTTTGCATGTATATTCTTCATGTCCTTCTCCAAGGACCGGGCCGTGTTGACCAAGGTCAAGAAACTCTGCGTCATTGGCCCCGAGAGTAGTAGCCTCAAGTCATCTCTCAACCCTTCGTAGAATCGACTCGTCTTGTCCTCCTCATCCACGATGGAGGAGCTGGCATACCGACTCAATCGAGTAAACTCGTGGAGATATTCATCCACACTACACTCTCCTTGAACCAACTTCAGGAACTCGTTCTCCAAACCTATCCTCTACGTTGAAGGGAGGTACCTAGCCAAGAACAATCTCGAGAACTCCTCCATCGAGACGTCTGTAAGTTTCCTTCCTCTCAATAGATGCAGCTCCAAAACATCCCACCACAGCCTAACGTCTCCATCCAACAGGAACGTAGCTATAGTGGTCATTTACCATTCTTCCTTCTCCGTTTCTGTCAAGACTCTCTTCACACGGGAGAGCCATTATTCAGCTTGAGATGGGGTTCCCAACCCAGAGAATACCAAAGGATTAAAGCTCATGACATGTTTGAGCTGTCTCTCGGTTGCCCTCCTCGACACCACCTTTCCTCTACTACCTATTCCACCCTTCTCTGCTCAGCCGCTTGCAGTGGTACCTGCTCCATTGCAGGAGCGGGCTGCTGCACCTGCCTTGCAGGCTGCGCATTGATCATTGCAAACACTGCTTCAGCAGCCAGTCGAATGGTTTCGGCCAAAGGAGGTGTTGTAGGAGCATCATTTGGTGCACTGCTAGCCTCAGAAACTCGACATTCCGACGGGCCAGCATCTCTTCTGGTCACCTATAGTGGTACAAAACACCATTAAGCGACCAAACAAAATTGCAAACAACAATTATAGGAACACGTAGGTTCGCCAAACACGTGTATTTTCATTCCTAAGTGGACATTCATGGGTTCTTTTGTTGTTATAACGATGACGCACACACATGTGCTCACCACCCCTTAAAAAGAATTCGTCCACGAATTCATGTTAAGCCTGACCGAAACCAGTAGTCTGATACCAAATTGTAATGCACCCTATCCGTCACATAGTATATAGCAGTAGGTCCGGCTGGGGCCCGATGCCATATACCACGGACAGACCGGGTGGTTACTCAATGTAAACCATCCAACCAATCATAACGTCCTACACAGAGCGTTCTAGCGGAAGCAGTTTAAATAGTTGCAATTAAAAGAACCCAGCAACAAGCATGAATGTCCACTAACAAGACAAAAAGGAATGAAGTACATACACAAGTACTGGCCTTAAGGCCTTACAAATGGTTTACTCAAATTACATGTTTTCCATACCACGGCACGCAGGCCGGTCATACATGAACGAAAACAAGTAAACACTCTAATTAGGCATTCGAGGGCCGGCTTCGTAATTTGGGCTTTAGCCCGCTATTGACTGCTCGGTCCAGCAGCACCTGCAAGCACAATCCACCGCACGGTGGCAAACAAAAGCAACGGTCAGCAATGCTGATCAAATTATAACGATCCCGCCCCTAAATCAGGGCGGCGATGCTCCTTCCCTGCACTTTATTAGTATAACCAAGCAGTATAGTAATATCACTACATCACAGGCGTAGGTTCTCACGACCATACACCCCGTGCACTCAGGGCACATTCTCGGTGATCACGGTCAAAGTCCACGGACTCACCACCATCCCTTTGGACGGCCAAATAATGAGCATTTTATCTTCCCGGCATGGGTCACGGTAATTTAAATCATAGACCACCGAAGTCCATCATCTATGCCAACGGCTTTAACCGAACGACATAGAACGGGTACGGTTCCGCCTGACCCGTTGCTCAAACCGCAACGTTAATTTAAAACATATGCGCGGGTCAAACTTCTCCAAGTACCGTTTCCATCATATACTTCACATAACCCAATTATGGTCAAGTTGGCTCCCAGGCTGTAACGCCCCGAAACTCAAAAGAGCGACGGGAGGCATTCCGGGCCAAATTTGGTATTTAGCAGGAGGCACACGGCCTACGAGACGGGCGTGTCCCAGGGCGTGTCGTGTTGGGTTCGATGATTTGGCCGAGAGGTCGATAAAATTGGGTTCGACGATCATCGAGCAGCAAACACGGGCCTGGACATGGGCGTGTCCTAGGGCGTGTCGAGTTTGTTTTGACGATCGGGCAGTGGGTTCGACGATCGGGCCGTGTGTTCGACGATCGGGCCAGCGATCTCCATTCGACGATCGGGCCGTGGGTTCGACGATCGGTGCGTGCATTCGACAATTTGGCCAGAGATCTCCGTTCGACGATCGGGTCGTGGGTTCGACGATCGGGCCATGCGTTCGACGATTTGGCCAGAGATTTCTGTTCGACGATCTGGCTGCGTTCGATGATTTGGCCAGAGATCTCCGTTCGACGATCTGGCTGCGCTCGACGATTTGGCCAGAGATCTCTGTTCGATGATCTGGCAGAGGTCGATGATCTTGGTTCGACGATCGTCGAGCACGGGGCGGATTGTGGCATGTTTGACTCTATCGACGTGAAGTGTCGACACAGGGGTTTTGGCGGTAGTTGACTACTAATCCGACACTATTTTGTCGCGGATGTGTCCTACTCCTGTTTGCGTACCATGCGGTGTTTTGCCCCATTTGTCCAGGTCAGACCTGGATCATGTCCGTGCATCCCTTTTTGTGGGATCCGACGACTGTGGTTATCCCGAAGGGGTTATACCCGAGAGAAGGGCTTCAAAATCCTTATTTTTCTGTCGTAGTTCTCTGTCTAAATGTTAGAGAGAGGGGAGAGCAAAAGAGGAAGAAGGAGTCTAGATCCAGTCATTGGAGGAGTTTCAGATCTCCAAATCGCGAGCCGACTTCAGATCTACGAAGGCAAGAAGATTACGGTGCTTTACATCCGCGTACATTTCCCTGGCGCCAAGCAAGAACTCTAGGGTAACGATTCTCTACTGGAGCATGTGAAGCTCTCCTTCTTTTGCATAGGAAGCCCGCTCTTGCGCGTTTGCGGTGAGTTTGAGGTGTTCCTTCGGGTAGATATGTAAAGTCCCCATTGTTTAGAGTCCGTATTTGAGAACGGACATTGACATGATGTGTGAAGCCTACCCAGACAAGTTGGTATGGATCGGTGATGTTGCATTGCATAAATGGCTGGAGAAGACTCCATGCAAATGTGTGTTTTTTGGGTTTCTACGTGGTAGATTGCAATAGGGAGCCTTGGGGATTAACCCCAAGGTGCACCCAAAAAACTGGGCAAATGTGTGATTCTGCCAACATGGTGTCCTGGGAGCCAACTTTAACATAACCGGGATATGTGAAGTGTGTGACGGAAACAGGACTCGAAAGAAGTTTGACACACACATATGTTTTAAATTAACGTTGCGGTGTGAGCAATGGGTTAGGCGGAACCATACCTATTCTATGTCGTTCGGTTAGAGACGTTGGCATAGATGAGGGTCTTCGGCGGTCTATGGTTTAAATTACCGTGACCCATGCCAGGAAGACAAAATGCTCATTGTTTGGCTGTCCAAAGCGATGGTGGTGAGTCGGCAGACTTTAACCGTGATCACCGAAAATGTGCCCTGAGTGCACGGGGTGTGTGGCCGTGCGAGCCTACGCCTGTGATGTAGTGATATTACTATACTGCTTGGTTATACTAATAAAGTGCAGGGAAGGAGCATCACCGCCCCGAGTTGGGGGCGAGATCATTATAATTTGGTCAGCATTGCTGACCGTTGCTTTTGTTTGACACCGTGCGGTGGATTGTGCTTGCAGGTGCTACTGGGCCGAGCGGTCAATAGTGGGCTAAAGCCCAAATTACGAAGCCGGCCCTCGGAAGCCTAATTGGAGCGTTTTACTTGATTTTCTTCATGTATGACCAGCCTGCGCGACGTGGTATGGAAAACATGTAATATGAGTAAACCATTTGTAAGGCCTCAAGGCCAGTACTTATGGATGTACTTCATTCCTTTTTGGCTTGTAGTGGACATCCATGCTTGTTGCTGGGTTCTTTTTATTACATTTATTTATACTGTTTCCACTAGAATGCTCTGTGTAGCACGTTGTGATTGGTTGGATGGTTTCCATTGAGTAACCGCCCGGTCTGTCTGTGGTATATGGCGTCGGGCCCCGGCCGGACCTACTGTTATATGCTATGTGATAGATATGGGGTGTTACAATTTGGTATCAGACTACTGGTTTCAGTCAGCATTAAAATGAATTCGTGGACGAATTCTTTTTAAGGGGTGGTGAGCACATGTGTGTGCGTCATCATTATAACAATAAAAGAACCCAAGAATGTCCACTTAGGAATGAAAATACACGTGTTTGGGGAAACTGCGTGTTCCTATAATTGAGTTTTGCAATTTTGTGTGGTTGCTTAACGGTGTTTTGTACGACTATAGGTGACCAGAAGCGGTGCTTGGCCGTCAGAACATCCGGTTTCTTAGGATTATAGTGCACCTGGTGATGTGCCTGCAACGCTTCCCTCCGCTGAAACCATAAGAATGGTGGTGGAAGCAATGTTCGCTGCGATTGGTGCACAAAATGAAAGACGTGTGCAGTCCCCTATTATTCCAATGCCAAGTGGTATGATGGAGCAAATGGAATTTATAGGACCTTTGGGGTAGCAGTTGAACATGCTCTTAATGCAGGGTACGCACTCAATTGAGGAATATTTACAAGTGTTTCTGTTGATAAGACGCCACCTGGGCTCTGAAGTGGAGAGCGAGCAGTCGATGGTCGATAGGTTTTATAATGGACTGCGCGGCGAATTACGAGTTTTGCAGCTAGGACCAAAATTATTGGGATTCTGAGCCTTGGTGGAATCGGCTAGATCATTGGAAATAGATTTAGCAAAAGTCAATCGGACGTCGGAGTTCAGTGTACTAGATTCTCCAGATTTTACAAAGTCTGCATACTGAAGGAGGAGGAACAAGAAGTCTAATTTGTCTACTGGTCGGGCTCCATATGGTTTTTTTAAGTATGGCAAGGAAGGGCACTTTTCCCGAGACTGTCGGAATGATGCTCAGAAGTTAAAGAAAGCTATGTCAGGAGCAGGTATAGGACAAAGTGCCAAAAATCTGAATCAAATCCAAGGAAGCAGAGACCTGGATATGAGGAAAACGGTGTCCAAAATACCGAACTCCTCAAAATTTGGGTTTCGTTAGTGGTATAAGTAGGCTAGGGCTTTAGGTCTAGCCCATGCTTCTGTTGTGTTTGGGACCACTACAAGCCAAACCCCAGGCGCATGTTACATTTGTGGGAAGATGGGGCACTATGCCCGAGAGTGTTTGAGCGGACGTCCAAAGTCCGAGCGTAAACATGGAGAAACTTACGAAGAAAATGGAAAGGCGATGGAGGCAACCGCATCTTATTATGCCCCAGCCCATCCTTTTGTGATCAATCTTGGCCAGCAGGAGGCCAGCAAACAAACAGATGTGGTGACAGGTAAAATTTAAATTTATAGCAAGTTAATCTTTTAAATACTTGTTATACGCATGTTACCTTACCACTACTTGTTTAGGATTTGTTTTGATTTGTGAGTTTCCGGCGAGAGTGCTCTTTGATACGGGAGCTTCACACTCCTTCTTGTCTGAAGGATTCATATCGCGCGTCGGAGTACCTCCTTTGATGACAAAGGACAAGTTGGATGTGTTGTTACCAAATGGGTGTTTGATGCGCGTAGATAAAGTCTGCGGTGTTAAGATTCGCATAGGGAATCAAGAGTTCGATCTGCAAGCGTCGTTCCTACCGTTGGTGGAGTTCGACGTTATATTTGGCATGGACTGGCTCTCGGAGCAGCAAGCATACATTGATCGAAATCAAAAGGAAGTCAAGTCGGGAGCAAGTCATGAGACGACTTTTACGGGCTTGAATGGGGTCGAGCATGATGTTGGTGCCTGCTCTTCAGTTGGTTAAGGCGGTTTAGTGTGATTCCAAACCGGTCATACACTCTTCATATCAGTTAGATCCTAAGGAGATGACGGAGCTGAAGGTGCAACTTCAAGAGTTGTTGGAGCAAGGGTTTGTGCGTTCAAGTTCGTCGCCTTGGAGTTCACCGGTCCACTTTGTAAAGAATAAGGATGGGAGCTTGAGGCTATGTATTGATTACCGAGAACTTAACAAGTTGACAAAAAAGAGCAAGTACCCAATCCCAAGGATCGATGATCTTTTTGATTAGTTGGTCGGGTCGACGGTGTACTCTAAGTTGGATCTCAAGTCCGGTTACTACCAGCTGAGGATAAGGGAGAGTGATATCCCTAAGACCGCATTCAATACAAGATACAGGCATTATAAGTTTACGGTCATGCCGTTTGGGCTGACGAATACGCCGTCAGTGTTCATGGATTTGATGAACAAGACCTTCAGGGAGTACTTGGACCATTTTGTGATCATCTTCATCAACGATATTTTGGTGTACTCGTAGAGTGAGGAAGATCACTTCAGGCATCTTCATTTGGTTTTGGAGACGCTAAGGAGGAATCAATTGTACGCCAAGTTCTCGAAGTGCGAGTTTTGTTATCCTCAGTGGCATTCCTCGGTCATATAGTGAGTGGGGAAGGTATTGCAGTGGATCCAACGAAGATTGTTGCGATACGGGAGTGGCCTGAGCTTTCTACGGTAGCGAACGTCCAGAGATTTCTGGGGCTTGCCCGCAATTATAGGCGCTTCGTAGAGAACTTCTCACGGAAGCGTTACCTCTCACTACGTTGACGAGGAAGGAGCAGAAGTTCATTTGGACGCCGAAGTGCGCACGAGCTTTTGAGTAGTTGAAATGTCGGTTGACCACGGCGCCTGTACTGAGTTCGCCAAGTGGGACCGAAGGTTATGAGATTTATAGCAATGCTTTGGGCAGTAGTTTGGGTTGTGTGTTGTTAAAGCATGGAAGCATTATAGCATATGGCTCGAGACAGCTGAAGGTGCACGAGAGGAACTATCCGGTCCATGACTTGGAGTTAGAGGCCGTGATTTTTGCCTTGAAGCTATGGAGGCATTATTTGTACGGTGTGAAGATTGATATCTACACCGATCATAAGAGCCCGAAGTATTTGATTGATCAGAAAGATCTGAACATGCGGCAGCGTAGATGGATGGAGTTCCTGGGGGACTATACATTCAACATCCACTACGTGCCTGGTAAAGGTAATGTGGTTGCGACGCGTTGAGTCGTCGGGCACCAGCTCAAGCCAATTGGTTGTCGATCCATGAGGAGCGGTTGGTTCGGGAGTTGGAGGCGTTGGAGATTTCTTGCATAGACAAGCAGTCACGTGCTGAAGCACTCTTGAATTGGACTGAAGTTCAATATGACCTGGCTGATTGGATTCGGCAGGCTTTGGATTTGGATGGCCACATGAAGCAACTCATGATAGAGGCTCTGGATCGGTCAAATTCCCAATATGAAGTTGTGGATGGATTTCTTTGGAAAGACGGTCGTCTTTGCGTCCCAAGCGTGGGCAGTTTGCAGGTGGATTTGTTCTACGAGGCGCACCATACCAAGTACTCGATTCACCCGGGGAGCACAAAGATGTACCGCGACGTTAAGAAACTATTTTGTTGGCCGAGTTTGAAGAACGATGTGGCGCTCGACGCGGTGAAGTGCCAAACTTGCGCGTTGGTGAAGGCGGAGTGCCAAAAGCCGGGAGGATTTCTGAAGTCCTTTCCTATTCCTGAGTGGAAATTCGACGACATCACTATGGACTTTGTGCACGGGTTGCCAAGGTCGCAAAAGGGGAACAACGCCATCTGGGTGGTCGTAGATCGGTTAATGAAGGTGTCGCATTTCATTCCGCATAGGAAGGATGATCCGGTGGAGAAGTTGGCAAAGTTATATGTAGATAACATAGTGCGGCTCCACGGTGTGTCCCGCAACATCATGAGTGACTGAGATAGATGGTTCACGTCCAATGATTGAAGGCTTGTGCAACAAATGTTGGGAACAAAGCTGAGTTTTAGCACAACCTTTCATCCGCCGACGGATGGGCAGACCGAGAGGGTCAATAGAACTATGAAAGACATGCTCCGCATGTGTGTCTTGGACTTTGGAAAGGAATGGGAAGACCATCTTTATTTAGTGAAATTTGCGTACAATAATAGCTACCAGGCGAGTATTCAAATGGCGCCCTTCGAGGCCCTTTATGGTAGAAGATGTCACACGTCGTTGTCCTGGTTGGAAACGGGTGACTCAAAGTTGTACAAGCGTCAAGAGGTGGAGGATTCTACTTCATTGGTGAGAACCATTCGAGAGAGGTTGCTAATCGCTCAGGACCGTCAGGCAAAGTACTATAATGCCAAGCATAGGAACGTGGAGTTCATTGTGGGCGATTGGGTGTACTTGAAAATCAAGCCGTTCAAGGGTGTCTCGCGGGTGCGGCGATTGAAAAAGCTTAGCCCGAGGTACCTTGGGCTGTTTGAGGTTCTGGAGCGGGTTGGTAAAGCAGCCTATCGGTTGAAGCTATCAGTGGAGCTCAGTGGTCTACATGATGTATTCTATATATCAGTGCTACGGAAGGCAGTGCAAGAGCCTCCACAAGTGATCGCGGTCGATCAAGTGCCGATTGATAGTGGGCTGATGACAAAGGTCAAGCCCGTGCGTATTGAACACTCGAAAGTCAAGCGGCTACGCAATAAAGAGATCAGGAAGGTCAAGGTCCGATGGGACAATTGCGGTCGAGAGGAGCTCACTTGGGAGCGAGAGCAGACTATGCTTGACGAGTACCCAGAGTTGTTCCGCTTAGGTACAATTTTAGTTTTGTGCTTCTTTCCTTTATGAAATTTCGTGGATGAAATTCTTTTAAGAGGGAGAGAGTTGTAACGCCCCGAAACTCAAAAGAGCGACAGGAGGCATTCCGGACCAAATTTGGAATTTGGCAGGAGGCACACGGCCTGGGACACGGGCATGTCCCAGGGCGTGTCATGTTGGGTTCGACGATTTGGCCGAGAGGTCGACGAAATTGGGTTCGACGATCGTCGAGCAGCAAACACGACCCTGGATACAGGCGTGTCCCAGGGCATGTCGAGTTTGGTTCGACGATCGGGCCGTGGGTTCGACGATCGGGCCGTGTGTTCGACGATCGGGCTTGCAATCTCCGTTTGACGATCGGGCCGTGGGTTCGACGATCGGGCCGTGCGTTCGACGAGTTGGCTAGAGATCTCCGTTCGACGATCGGGCCGTGGTTCGACAATCGGGCCGTGTGTTCGACGATTTGGCCAGAGATTTCCGTTCGACGATCTGGCTGCGTTCGATGATTTGTTCAGAGATCTCCGTTCGACGATCTGGATGCGTCCGATGATTTGGCCAGAGATCTCCGTTCGACTATCTGGCAGAGGTCGACGATCGTCGAGCGCGGGGCGGATTGTGGCGTGTTTGACTCTGTCGACGTGAAGTGTCGACACACGGCTTTTGGGGGGTGTTGACTAATGATCCGACACTATTTTGTCGCGGACGTGTCCTACTCCTGTTGGCGTACCATGCGATGTTTATCCCCATTTGTCCAGGTCAGACCTGGATCGTGTCTGTGCATCCCTTTTTGTGGGATCCGACGGCTGTGGTTATCCAGAAGGGGTTATACCTGAGAGAAGGGTTTCAAAACCCTTATTTTTCTGTCGTAGTTCTCTGTCTGAATCATAGAGAGAGGGGAGAGCAAAAGAGGAAGAAGGAGTCTAGATCCAGTCGTTGGAGGAGTTTCAGAGCTCCAAATCGCGAGCCGACTTCACATCTACGAAGGCAAGGAGATTGCGGTGCTTTACATCCGCGTACATTTCCATGGCGCCAAGGAAGAATGCTAGGGTAACGATTTTCTACTTGAGCATGTGAAGCTCTCCTTCTTTTGCATAGGAAGCCCACTCTTGCGAGTTTGCGGTGAGTTTGAGGCGTTCCTTCGGGTAGATATGTAAAGTCCCCGTTGTTTAGAGTCCGCATTCGAGAACGGACATAGGCATGATGTGTGAAGCCTACACGGACAAGTTTGTCTGGATCGGTGATGTTGCATTGCATAAATGGCCGGAGAAGACTCCGTGCGAATGTGTGTTTTTCGGGTTTCTATGTGGTAGATTGCAACAGGGAGCCTTGGGGATTAACCCCAAGGTGCACCCGGAAAACTAGGCAGATGCGTGATTATGCCAACATGGTGGCCTGGGAGCCAACTTGAACATAACCGGGTTATGTGAAGTGTGTGACGGAAACGGGACTCGGAAGAAGTTTGACCCGCGCATATGTTTTAAATTAATGTTGCGGTTTGAGCAACGGGTCAGGTGGAACCGTACCCGTTCTATGTCGTTCGGTTAAAGCCGTTGGCATAGATGATGGACTTCGGTGGTCTATGGTTTAAATTACCGTGACCCATGCCGGGAAGACAAAATGCTCATTGTTTGGCCGTCCAAAGGGATGGTGGTGAGTCGACGGACTTTGACCGTGATCACCGAGAATGTGACCTAAGTGCACGGGGTGTGTGGCCGTGCGAGCCTACGCCTGTGATGTAGTGATATTACTATACTGCTTGGTTATACTAATAAAGTGTAGGGAAGGAGCATCGCCGCCCCGAGTTGGGAACGAAATCGTTATAATTTGGTCAGCATTGCTGACCGTTGCTTTTGTTTGCCACCGTATGGTGGATTGTGCTTGCAGGTGCTACTGGACCGAGCGGTCAATAGCGAGCTAAAGCCCAAATTACGAAGTCGGACCTCGAAGGCCTAATTATAGTGTTTTACTTGCTTTTGTTCATGTATGACCGGCCTGCGTTCCGTGGTATGGAAAACATGTAATATGAGTAAACCATTTGTAAGGTCTTAAGGCCAGTACTTGTGTATGTACTTCATTCCTTTTTGGCTTGTTAGTGGACATTCATGCTTGTTGCTGGGTTCTTTTTATTGCAACTATTTAAACTGCTTCTGCTAGAATGCTCTGTGTAGGACGTTGTGATTGGTTGGATGGTTTCCATTGAGTAACCACCTAGTCTGTCTGTGCTATATGACTTCGGGCCCCGACCGGACCTTCTGTTATATGATATATGACAGATAGCGGGTGTTACACAGGCCACCAAGTTGGCAAGATCACGCATCCGCCTAGTTTTCTGAGTGCACCTTAGGGTTAATCCCCAAGGCTCCCCGTTGCAATATACCGCGTAGAAAACACGAAAAACAAACATTCGCACGGAGTTTTCTCCGACCTTTATGCAATGCAACATCACCGATCTAGACCAACATGTTCGGATAGGCTTCACACATCATGACTATGTCCATTCTCGATTACAGACTCTACACAATGGGGACTTTACCTATCTACCCGAAGGAACGCCTCCAACTCACCGCAAACTCGCGAGAGCGGGCTTCCTATGCAAAAGAAGGAGAGCTTCACATGCTCAAGTAGAGAATCGTTACCCTAGCATTCTTCCTTGGAGCCATGGAAATGTACGCGGATGTAAAGCACCGCAATTTTCTTGCCTTCGTAGATCCGAAGTTGGCTTGCGATTTGGAGCTCTGAAACTCCTCCAACGAATGGATCTAGACTCCTTCCTCTTTTGTTCTCCCCTCTCTCTAAGATTTAGACAGAGAGCCACACAGAAGAACAAGGGTTTTGAAACCCTGTACGCGGGTATAACCCCATCGGGAAATAACCACAGCCGTCGGATCCCACAAAAAAAGGATGCACGGATACGATCCAGGTCCGACCTGGAGAAATGGGGCTAAACACCGCACGAATCACCAACAGGAGCAGGACACGTCTGCATCAAAACAGTGTCGGAACAACTAGTCAACTCCCGCCAAAACCCCTGTGTCGACACTCCTCGTCGACAGAGTCAAACACGCCACAATGCACCCCGCGCTCGACGATCGTCGAACCAAGATTGTCGACCGCTGCCAGGTCATCGAACGGAGATCTCTGTCCAAATCGTCGAACGCAGCCAGATCGTCGAACGAAGATATCTGGCGAAATCGTCGAACGCACGGCCGAATCATCGAACCCACGGCCCGATCGTCGAACGGCGATCTCTGGACAAAACGTCGAACGCACGGCTTGATCGTCGAACCCACGGCCCGATCGTCGAACGGAGATCTCTGGCCTGATCGTTGAATACACGGCCCGATCGTCGAACCCACGGCCCGATCGTCGATCGCAAAACGTCGACCAAATCGTCGACCGCTGCTCGACGATCGTCGAACAAAGATACTTCCTGATCGTTGCTAGATCTTTGAACGACCCCTACACGCACTGGGACACGCCCGTGTCCCAGGCTGTGTACCCCTGCCAAATTCCAAATTTGGTACATAAACGTCACCCGTCGCTCTTTTGAGTTTCGGGGTGTTACACTATGCCATCAGTAGGCCTCTAAAACCGAACCACATAGAGTGGGTATGGTTCCACTCAACCCGTAGCTCACCTCGCCACGGCAATTGAAGTCATCGGCGCGGGTCAAGCTTCCCCGAATCCCAGTATCGAACACACAATAGTACATAAGCAGTTATGTACAAGTTGGCTCCCAGACCACCAAGATGGCAGAACCACGCTTCTGCCCAGTTTTCCGGGTGCACCTTGAGGTTATTCCCCAAGGTTCCTTGTTGCAATCTACTGTGTTGAAAACCCGAAAAACAACCATCGGCGCAGAGTCTTCTCCGGCCATTCATGCATTGCAACATCACCGATCCAGACAAACTTATCCAGATAGGCTTCATACACCATGCCTATGTCCGTTTATCGATTCCGGACTCTACATGCAAAACAACGGGGTCTATTCATGTCAACCCAAAGGAACACCTCACACTCACCGCATACTCGTGAGAGCAGGCATCCTATGCAATGGAAAAGAGGACTTCACATGTCCAAGATGAGAATCGTTACCCTAGCATTCCACTTCGAAGCCATGAAGATCTATGCGGATGAAAAGCACCGCAACGCCCTCTCCTCCGTAGATCCGAACTCGGCTTGCGATTTGGGGCTCCAAAGCTCCACCGGGGGCCAGATCTCTCTTCCTTCTCTTTCCTTGCGCTCCCCTCTCTCTAGAACTTTAGAAACAAATGGTTTGAAAGAAATGAAGACATCCAAACCCTATTCTCGGGTATAACCCAACAAGGACAGCACTAAGCCGTTGGATCCCAAAATAAGGAAACGGACGACCATGATTCACGCTTAAAATCCAAAACCTGGGCCGAACACGGCTTGTGACATGCCCGTGTCCAAGGTCGCGTGCCTCATTCGACTTCGAAACCGACGCGTCCTGAAAATAACACGAGCTCTCGACACGCCCATGTCTGGCTTGACATGCCAGTGTCAGCCAGTACATGACCGTGTAGCGGGGCGTGTTCCTCCATCGATACAGGACCAACACCAACCCGGGAAGAACACGGGTATTCGACACGCCCGTGTCGAATTTGACACGCCTATGTCGAATTTGACACGCGTGTGTCGAATTTGACATGCCCGTGTCAGGCTAAACATTCCTTGGCTCCAGGCCGTGTTTCACCCCCAACACAACTCGGCCAACTACCCGAGTAGGACACGGCCTGGGACACGCCCGTGTCTCAGGCTATGTTCGATATCTCGAGTACCTTTCATCGAACAATCGAGGTGATCGTCGACCCCGAGCAAGACATGGCCCTGGGACACACTCGTGTCCCAAGCTATGTGAGCTTTACCAAGTCCAAAACTTGGCTCAAAACACCACTCGTCCCTCTTTTGAGTTTCGGGGCATTATAGAGTGAACATCCTTCACTCAACACTTCTGTATTTGGTTGAATTTTCTCTTGAGTTGGTGTTGAGTGAACTACCTTCACTCAACGCTTCTGGACTCAGACAAATTTTTTGTCGACATCTTTTGTGGCTTTGACGTCATGAGCTCCACTCAAAGCCTTGCTCATCTGGCATCGAGTGAGCTATCCCTACTCGAAACTTCTGGACTTGGATAGATTTTTAGTAAACATCTTTTATGGCTTTGACATCATGAGCTCCACTCAACCCTTCTAGCTCTGGGCATTGAGTGAAGTGCCACCACTCAACGTTTCTGGACTTATCCAGAATTCTACCTTGGCAATGCTGAGGCTTTGACTGTCTAGTCTTTACTCAACACTTAAGGCTATCTGGCGTTGAGTGAAATGTCTTCACTCAATGCCTGTGTACTTACATAAATATCTATCTATTCAACATTTTTCCATGTGTCGACCTATCATTGTTACTTAGATAACCTATCTAATCAGTGTAACAAGTAACCGCCTATATACATAGAACTTGGGTTATGCATTAAATAAAAGTGTGTACACCATTGTCTCGTAGGCCTTCTTCAAATCTGACACATTGTGATCAATGAACCCACCAAAAACACTGAAGGAAGGCATAATAAATTCATTATTTCAACAAACATTTATAGTTTTTGAAGGAAATAAGTAGGAACGGAAGCATTCGCAGTTATAAGCTTTCGCCTGGGTGATTGACCTTCGTTTTCAACTTGGTGAACTCTACTTCTAGCTGGGAGATCTGCTCTTGCACCCCTGAAAAAAATTCCCACAAAATGTGAAAGGTTGTCGCAAGCTCTGTTAATTTCAAAGAGTGTTCTGCACTATGGGTAAGAAAAGGGTAAGTATTCGACTATGATGAATATAATAAAAATATTTGGCAGGACCCTTCCTTTTTCCACAAAGGTCAGCCCCTTGTGCTCCAAATCTTCCTCTCCGTAGGCATCAATAATGGTAGTAGCAAGCACCACCAAGCTGGTCCTGGGCTCATTGCCATTAGGAGGACCAAAGGCACTGAAGTCAATTCACGGGGGGACCAATTCCCATGTAGCGCCAAATACCAGATGCTCAGCCATCTCAAGGTATGTCTGCCAAAGGTATGTCATCCACAAAAGTTCCTCTCACTTGATTACAACTTGTAGTTGTGTGTGAGATCGTGGTTGCTCCCTCGGATGTGCCCCCACAATGGGCGGGATGATTGTTGACTCTGTGTAATCGTATATCAACCACTTTTTGATTGTACCTGGTATTTTGATGGTCACTGCAAGCTTTGTCTGCTTCATCAGCTACTTTCCTTCAGGTATGTCCCCTAAATTTTCCTTATCATTCGCAAGGACCAGGGTGACCACTTTTTCCAGCTGCGTTATCCGGAGTTGAGCCTTCGTCTCGACGCCCTCCTCCCTCATTTTTTTGGCTTCTTCGAACATTGCACGAGAAATCATTCTCTCGGAGGTGTCGAATGCGGGAACCCCAACTCGGCCATAAGCTGGGAGTGCATCCCCAGTGACTATCATTCCCATGGCTGCTCGTAGAAAGGATAACACTATTGTCGGTACTGTTAAAGTTTCTCAAAGTAGTCACCAAGATAGCCTAATGCCAAATTAATATCCTCAAGACTATCAATATCACACCTTGATCGTGCAGAAACTAGGAAAGCAAGCTTAATCAACCAAGGCAATCACAAGGGGCAAGCAGATCATATATTCGTTTATTCTTCTTTACAATGCGAGGTATACATGACGGGACATGATTTCGCCAGTACACAGGAAAATAGGAAACAATACAACTCAAACAGATCATGTGGACAGAATTGTAGACCGTCGAGACCGCCTAGTCCGCCAAGTCGCCGAAGCCGCCCAAACTACTGTTGATATAATCCAAATAGAACACGAAGTCCGCCGAAACCGCGACATCGCGCGGACACACCGTTATTCGCTGACTGCTACAAGTCGCTGCCGACCGGAGGAACAGACTGCCT
Organism: Platanthera guangdongensis; assembly: GCA_039583875.1. Classification (NCBI taxonomy): domain Eukaryota; kingdom Viridiplantae; phylum Streptophyta; class Magnoliopsida; order Asparagales; family Orchidaceae; genus Platanthera; species Platanthera guangdongensis. The sequence continues at coordinate 27,232,285 of CM077165.1, read as the reverse complement.
AGTCCGCCGAGTATAGCAGACAAGTTATTGAACTTGGAAATGCTAAAGCAAAGAAACTGACAAGCCTCACGCGACCTGTTGAAACTGCTGATTGAAACCACAACTTCACTGATGCTGACCGAACTCAAAGCCAAACCCCTGGCTCCTCAATGTTAGCCGCAGAACCTGCAACATCAAACAGTTAACTCGGTTTAACCCGCGCGGACAGAAAAAACAAGACCGCAACAATTAACTAAGCCCTCACTTACTGTTCACTCAGTTACTGTAGATGTGCCGGGGGGTCTATTTATAGGTGAGGTGAGGAGTGTGGTCACCATCCTAATGAATAGAGTCACCGCCTCAGCCCGTGCGCTAACACAAACAGTCTGCCAAGTCTGCAAGGACTTCGCCAAACTCCAAACCTCCAGGAGCCAGGTCAAAGACAGTCCACCCGCTATGCAGACACAATGCCAGCTCGCACAACACAGGCACTGCGTCAGCCTGCCCAACGCAAGCATTGCGCCAGCCCACCCAACGCAAGCATAGCGCCAGTCCGCCACTCAACACAACATGCGGACACACTCGCAACATGCTGCTTCAGTCCGCAATTTACCATAACATGCAGATACAACCACAACTCTTGTTGCATCAGTCCGCATACTGTACGCAGACAAAAAGGCAGCCTGCACAGCTCTCCAAACAAGATGTCATAGCCCGCCACAAGTACACGACTAACAGGCAGTCCGCCTGGTCAACAACGGACTCAGCAGATTCTGTGGACACCATGGACTTGTCGCAGAGTATGACCAAGTCCAGCAGCCCACCAAACAACTAGAGCGAGCACGGCGGACACAGAAGATCCAGACTGCCAATCATCAGGAGAGTCCGCCATATGGATGTGAAACATCCATCCCAACATGGAGAGCTTGGGAAGGACCAAAGCCCATCTTCAAAGCCAGTCCACAAATACAGACTCCGCGGACGGACAAATACAAGTCCGCCAATAACCCACGGATACAACTTCCAATCTGCTTGGTTACTCAAGAACTGGTTGACTGCTAGGCCGTAGAACAAGCTGAGCACCACCAATAGTCTTCCAAACACAGTCTGCTCAGGCCACTCCACTAGATGCCCAAGTTGCTATGACTTCCTTGGCCATGGATAATCCAGGCTGCACACCTAGTCTGCCCAGGCCGCATACCAGGCTGTACAGGCCGCACGCTAGGCCACATAGGCCGCTCCTCAAGAATAACCAAGCCACCAAGTCAGGTTGCCCAGGCCGCAACAAGCAGTCCGCCCAGGCTGTTAACCCCTCAGTCCGCAACATACTACAACATTCCAAAGCCCCCCATTCAGCAGGCGCGGACAGGATTTGTCCGTCCGCCCAGTCCAGCACTGTCACCAGTCGGGCGCCAAGGGTGATACTCCAGCAGCGGACGCAAGGACCAGTCCGCTCAGTCCGCCGGCGCTTTGGGTAACAGGTTCTCCAGCGGCGGATGCAGTATCTCGTCCGCCCAGGCCGCCGCCCTCCAGTGGGCGCGCCCAGCAGCAGTGGAAGCTCCAGCTCGCGAGCCCAGTCCGCCACTTCTGTGCGGACTGGCGTGTTCTTTCTTTTTGCATCCCGTCACCGCTGCCCGGTTCTCCTGTACCCCAGGCAGCCGGTTATTTTAGCCCTGCCCGTTTGGGCAGTCCCCCTATCCTATAAATAGGGGGGAGGTGGTGCACTCAAGGCACGCTGACTCGGACCCAGGAGCCTACTTGTTACATGCTGCGGACTCGAATCCTGTGCCTTGCGGACTCCCCCTTGCTCTGTTTCCCTCAGTCTTTTCCTTTCACTTGTAACTAGATCCTTCTTCAATCAAGGGAAAGCCCGTCGCAAGAGAGGCATTCAGGCCGCGACGGGCGAAGTCTGTTGTTGCCGTGGTTCACGGCCCTGCTCTTCTTCCGCTCTCATCCACTTAGTAGATCGCTACTCGCAGTCTCCCTATTCCCCCTGTGATCGAACAGTTAGCTGGTTGTGCTCGACCCCCCTTGTGTTTTCGTACATCAACAGTTAACACGCGACCTTCAGATCCGAGTAGTGTTTTGAAATCAGCGGACGAAAGATGTCAGACCGCAGAGCCCGCTCTTCAGAACGCTCTAGTTCTTCAGAGGACTCCCGTTGGGACGCAATAGAACAAGCTCGCCTTGAGGCCGAGCAGTCTCGCTGGCAGACCGACCAGCGTCTTGACACAATCAGCCAAGCTCTGCTTGCTTTGGCCCAGCGGCTTGCTCCTCAGGCCGCAGCGGACCCAGCGAACTCGCCAGTCCGCCAGACCCCAGCTCGCCGAACTCCGCTTCGGCAGTCGCCAGAAACTCCTCGGAACCCTACTCAGACCGCAACCCCTCTACGCCCTCAAGAGGAAGAGTTTGCTTTCAGAGAGTTCTTCAGAGAAGCTGCTAGGGGCACTCCTGCCCGCCAACTTCACTTTGCTGACCGCCAGTCCGCCGAGCCCGCGAACTCCTCGGCTCCAGTCCGCCCTTTCTATCCTGCAGAGTTTGACACCCCATCTCCCTTTGTTGACCGAATTCGATGGGAATCGGCCCCGAGCAACTTCAGGGAGCCGCGCATCCCGTTCTATACAGGAGCGACAGATCCCGTTTCTCACCTCCAGGCATTTGAGGGGGCAGTTGCTTTAAGATGCCTCTCAGATGCGATTAAGTGTAAATTGCTGGTTACCACTCTCGAAGGGCAAGCGAGAGAATGGTTCTATGAGCTGCCTTCGGGCACTATCTCTTCTTTTGCCGAGCTTCGTAGCCAGTTACTGCTGAGGTTTGCTACCTCAAGGAAGAGGAAGAATGGGCCAGCTGCCCTATTTGAGATCAAGCAGAGGGATAACGAATCGGTGGCACGATTCGTTGATCGCTTTCAAAGAGAAATTCAGGGGGTGAGGAATGTGAACCCCGACTATTATAAAGTTGCCTTGATCCATGGCCTCCGGGAAGGCCCTCTGAAGTTTAAAGCAACGACCAAGGCCCCCGAGACTTATCAGGAGTTGATCGCCATGGTCAACCGTTTCATAGTAGGGGAAAATGCCAATCCGACCTATGTTTCATCCCTGACAGCCAAGGCTGAAGGAAGGGATGCCTCCGCTTCTTCCTCTCGTGGCAGGCCACCTCGTCCAGACTTCCAGCCTCCGTCTCAAAGAGGCAGGAACTTCCGCAACAAAAAACCTTTCCCAGGCCATCAACAGTTTTACGAGCAGAGACTGCCGTTGGCCACCACTCCCGCCGTTCCTTTGCAAGCTCTTCCCATCCTCCAGCAGGCAGCCTTGCCTGCCCCGTGCCAATATGATGAAAGTCCCATGGAGGACCCTGCAGACCTGGACCTTGACGAAGTCATCCAGATCCTGCAAAGGAGATCAGAAGAAAGGAGGCAAGAGCCTCAAAAGCTGTGGAAGCCGAGGAATAATTCGCAATACTGCCAATTCCACAAGGAAAAGGGTCATCTGACTGAGGAATGCAAGGCCCTTCGTGCGCTGATTGATAAGTTGCTTGCCGAGGGCAAGATTGACCTGACCAAGAAGGATTCTCCTTCCTCGTCGAAGCCATCCACCTCGAAGGGCAAAGAGGTAGCTGAGGCTTACCAGGAGTGTGTAGATGTGGAGGACGAAGGCCGTCTAGGGCCGATCAACATCCCAGTGGAATGCTTTGATGCAGATGATGAGGGAGTTCTGGGACGCCTCTTCTTCATCCATGGTGGAGCAGGGACCGAGTCCACTCGGAAATCTTCAATTTCAAGGGTCACCCAGGCGGAGGTGGCCTCTTCTTCCGTTGCTCCCCCAAGAGAAGTCGTCACCTTTGGTCCAGAAGATCTTCCTCAAACAGCCAATCCATTTGACGATGCTGTTGTGATCAAGGCTGTGCTTGGAGACTTCATAGTGGACAGAATTCTTGTTGATACGGGCAGTTCAGTCAACCTCCTCTTCAAGTCTACTTTTGAGGCCCTAAGGACCGGAAAGCCTCTACTTTCCACTGAGGGGCCGCTCTATGGATTCTCAGGAGAGAGGAAAGAGGTGGAGTGCAGCGTCACCTTGCCAGTAAAGCTTGGAGGGGCAACAAAGCAGATACAGTTCATAGTGGTCGACGCCCCCAGCAGCTACCATGCCATCTTCGGCAGGCCCCTGCTGAACAAGTACCAAGCAGTGATTTCCACTTATCACCTCGCCATCAAGTTCTTTGCCGATGGGAGGATGTGCCGGGTCAGGAGCGACCCAAGGAGAGCAAGGGAGTGCTACGTCCGCACTGTCAACATGGTTGAAGCTTCCCTTGCTCCAGCAGAAGCTGCAGAAGCCTCTTCCAGTTCGAAAGTCGCTGCTGATGAAGGTGCTCACCTGGAACCTGCCCAGGTGACACAAGGAGTCCCCATTGCTGAAGGGGAGGAGAGGAAACTCTCCATCAACTCGGAGCTACCTGAAGATCAAAAGGATGAGTTGATTTCCTGCCTGCTAAAGAACCTGGATGTCTTTGCCTGGTCAGCAGAAGACATGCCGGGGGTTGATCCTGATGTAGCTTGCCACCATCTGAATGTTGATCCCAGCTGCAAGCCCATCCAACAGAAGAAGAGGGACGTGGCAACAAAGCTTGCAGAACCAATAAGGGAGGAGGTTGCGAAACTCCTCAAGGCGAATTTTATTAAAGAAGTGCAATATCCCACCTGGATTTCAAATGTTGTAATGGTTAAAAAACCAGGGGGAAAGTGGCGAATGTGTGTAGACTTTACAAAACTTAATAAAGCATGTCCTAAAGATTGCTACCCCCTGCCTCGGATAGATTCTTTAAATGATTCCGCGGTAGGATACTCTTACATGAGTTTTTTAGATGCGTTTTCTGGTTATCACCAGATAAGAATGCATAAGCCCGACGTTCCTCACACGTCGTTCATAACTAACGATGGATGTTATTGCTATCTTGTCATGCCCTTTGGGCTTAAGAATGCTGGCGCAACCTATCAACGGATGATGGACCGTGTGTTTAACCATCAGAAAGGAAGAAACCTAGAAGTGTATGTAGACGATCTCTTGATTAAGAGTAAATCGTTTTCGCTGCACTTGCTAGATCTAGCAGAGACGTTCGCTACTCTGCGTAGATACAAGATGAAGCTCAATCCTTTGAAGTGTACTTTTGGAGCGAGTAAGGGGAAGTTTCTTGGTCATCTCCTTACTCCGGAGGGACTTGCCCCCAATCCTGACAAGGTAAAAGCTATTCTTGAAATGCCTACCCCTCGTTCACCGAAGGAAGTTCAGCAGTTAGGGGGAAGGCTAGCAGGTCTTGCAAGATTTCTTTCTCGGGTTGGAGATAGGAGTGCCCCCTTCTTTAAGACCCTCCGACGTGCGTCGAAGTTTGAGTGGACAGAAGAGTGTTCCCAGGCTTTTGAACAGTTAAAGATGCAGCTTACCTCATCGCCTCTGCTTCAGAGTCCCCGGCCAGGAGAGGTTCTTTTCTTGTACCTAGGGGTTGGCCCTGAGGCCGTCAGCTCCGTTCTTCTTCGGGAAGAAGGCAGAAAGCAATTCTCAATCTACTACGTCAGCCATATTCTGAAGAGTGCTGAGACGCGATATCCGATCCTAGAGAAGGTAGCCTTGGCACTGGTCATGTCAGCTCGCAGGCTTCGCCCATACTTCCAAGCACATTCAATTCAAGTCATCACCGATCAACCTTTGAAGGGTGTGTTGGAAAAGCCCGAGCATTCAGGCAGACTAGCTAAGTGGGCAATAGAGCTAAGTGAATTTGAAATTTCTTATGTGCCCAAGACAGCCATCAAAGCTCAAGTCCTAGCAGATTTTCTGATTGACATGCCAGAATCCAGTTCTGATCAAGAAGAAAGGTCACCTTTGGCTTGGACCATCTATGTTGATGGTGCCTTAGGCAGAAGTTCTTCTGGAGCAGGAGTGGTTCTCATCAATCCAAACGGAGTCAAATTGGAGCAGGCCATCAAGTTTTACTTTCCAGTAACCAACAACCAGGCTGAATATGAATCTCTGCTAGCTGGCTTGAGGCTCTCAAGGGAATTAGGGATCGATCATGTTCACATCAAAACCGATTCTCTGGTAATGGCGTCGCAAGTCCTCGGCAACTTCGAAGCAAGGGAGCCAGTCTTGAAAAAATATCTAGCTCTTGTGAAAATAGAGGTCGGCAGGTTTAAAAGCTTCACTATCGAACATATCCCCAGAGCAGAGAATGAGGAGGCCGATTTTCTCTCTAAGCATGGGATGCCTTCAGGAGGCACAACTTCCGAGCTCTTTCGCCCGGCAGTGGTGGAAGGAGATTTGATGCAGGTAGATCAGCGCGCCTCTTGGATGGACCCATTCATCCTATATTTGTCAACAGGAAATTATCATCATACAGTTAGAGACAAGAAAAAGTTCAGAATAAAAGCAGCTCACTACTTTCTAGTGGCGGGAATCCTTTATAGAAAGACCTTCCTCTCAACCATGGCCCGATGTGTTTCAGAAGAAGAAGCTCACACCATTTTGCAAGAAGTTCATTCAGGAGAGTGTGGAAGTCACTCTGGAGCAAGAACTCTTGAAAGACGAGTCCTGCGGCAAGGGTATTTCTGGCCCACAATGAAGAAAGACTCAGAGATCTACGCCAGAAGGTGTGTTCAATGCCAGAAGTTTGCTCCGCTTCAGCACCAAGCAGCTCAGTCCCTCAGGTCGATTGCAACTCCTTGGCCCTTTGCGGTTTGGGGAATGGATCTCATTGGTCCTTTTCCCTTGGCAAGCGGGCAACGGCGTTTTATCATCGTAATGATCGACTACTTCAGCAAGTGGATCGAAGCCAAGTCATTGGCTAAGACAACGACTCAGATCGTCAAGAACTTCGTTTGGGGAGAAATTGTATGCCGGCACGGGATACCAATGGCAATAATCACTGACAATGGGCCACAGTTCAACAACTCAGAGATGATAAATTTTTGCAGGCAGATCGGAACAGAGCTGCGTTTTGCATCAGTTCATCATCCCCGAAGCAATGGCCAGGTGGAAGCTGCCAACAAGCAGATCCTCAACTTGCTCAAGAAGAAAGTGCAGAATCTCAAGGGCAGTTGGGCTGATCAGCTTCCATCAGTCCTCTGGTCCCTTAGGAGAACGCCATCATCCGCAACCGGGGAGACTCCTTTCAAACTCTCTCATGGCTCAGAGGCACTCATCCCGATTGAGTTTGAAGTCCCGTCACCCAGAGTGCTGCTTGCAAGAGAAGGTGTCGATGATTGGGCTGAGTTGAATAATGAGGAGATGAGGTTCAGCTTGGAACACATCGAGGAGGTCAGAGATCAAGCAGCCATAAGGCAGGAAGAGGTCAAAAGGAGAATGGCCCGTTACTTCGATCAGAATATAAGGATCAAACACTTCCAAGTGGGAGATCTAGTTCTAAAGAAGGTTGATGCTGCTGCGCGAGCTGGTTCAGTTGGAAAGCTTAATCCAAATTGGGCCGGCCCTTTTGTCGTCAAAGAAGCATTAAAAGGCGGCGCTTATCGCTTGCAGACATACGAAGGAGAGGATATACCACACACGCGGAGTGGGGATGACCTCAAGCGGTTCTATTCTTAAAACCTCCTTCTTCTACTTTGTGTATCCTCTTCAAAAATTGTTATGAATAGAAACTGCTTGCTAACACTTCTTCGAGTGTTTTGTTGTAATCATAACAGATAAGGCGCTAAGAGAGATTTCAAAAACGGTTCTACACCCGAACTCCCTTTTTCTTTCTTATGCTTCCTTTGCAAATGCATTTTCTTAATCAAAGAATCCATACTGACATTTTTTCTAGTGTTTTCTCTCTCTCCCAAAGACCTATAACGGTTCCCTGACACCAGGAGACATCGCCGAGTTCAGCTAGACCTCCCCTAGAGCCGTTGTCATTGGCATAACACCACGAAGACCACGTGTTGCGAGGAGATTTCGCACCGTGTAGTGGGAGCTTGCAGGCTATAGTGCGGTTGGATTCTGGACTTCGGATCCCGGCAGGTACCTGACCCCACCTTTGCATTATGGAGGGCAAGGTGGGTGTAAAGCTCTACCATGCCGCTTTAGGGATATTGTTACAACTTCGATGATCACATGAGGAAAGTATGCCGTTCCGGCTCACCTGCCCGCGGGTCATCTTAGCTTGTAACTCTCGAACACTCCATGGTACCCTCAAGCAGTGCCTGCAGGAGACCCACAGCTTAGACTGTACTCCAGGCAAGAGGGCAGGGAACCGTTCCGCCAAGTGAGCATCTTGCTCTTCGCAGGGAATTATCTGCGGACTGGTCTCCAGCGTCCGCTCAGTCCGCCGGTTTGGGTTGATCTTATAGCTTGTAGCCCGGTGAGGAAAGTATGCCGCTCAGGCTCACCTGCCCACCTGATCGCGAGTTATAGGTCATTTCTATATCTTTGGCGGACTGATTTTCTCTATCCGCAGAGTCCGCCTGCTTGTGTTGATTCTATAGCTTGTAGCCCGGTGAGGAAAGTATGCCGCTCAGGCTCACCTGCCCACCTGGTCGCGAGTTATAGGTCATTTCTATATCTTTGGCGGACTGATTTTCTCTATCCGCAGAGTCCTCCTGCTTGGGTTGATTCTATAGCTTGTAGCCCGGTGAGGAAAGTATGCCGCTCAGGCTCACCTGCCCACCTGGTCGCGAGTTATAGGTCATTTCTATATCTTTGGCGGACTGATTTTCTCTATCCGCAGAGTCCGCCTGCTTGGGTTGATTCTATAGCTTGTAGCCCGGTGAGGAAAGTATGCCGCTCAGGCTCACCTGCCCACCTGGTCGCGAGTTATAGGTCATTTCTATATCTTTGGTGGACTGATTTTCTCTATCCGCAGAGTCCGCCTACTTGGGTTGATTCTATAGCTTGTAGCCCGGTGAGGAAAGTATGCCGCTCAGGCTCACCTGCCCACCTGGTCGCGAGTTATAGGTCATTTCTATATCTTTGGCGGACTGATTTTCTTTATCCGCAGAGTCCGCCTGCTTGGGTTGATCTTATAGCTTGTAGCCCGGTGAGGAAAGTATGCTGCTCCGGCTCAGCTGCCCACCTGGTCGCAAGCTATAGATCATTTCTATCTTTGGCGGACTGGATTCGTTATCCGCACAGTTTGGAAGTTTCCTTGGGATTGCAAGCTGGTTTTCTTTAGCGGACTAATTTTCTCTATCCGGTCAGTCCACCGACTTGGGTTGATCTTATAGCTTGTAGCCCGGTGAGGAAAGTATGCCGCTCAGGCTCACCTGCCCACCTGGTCGCAAGCTATAGATCATTTCTATTATAAGTGGATTGGTTTTCTGTATCCGCTCAGTCCGCAGGGTACATATTCAAGTTTGTATTCCTGTTATAAGCGGATTGGTCTTCTATATCCGCTCAGTTCGCAGAATGATTTTCATGTTATATAAGTTTGATCACTATTATGAGTGGATTGGTTTTCTGTATCCGCTCAGTTCGCAGAATGATTCTCGCATTATTTGATAAGTTAATAATCAATGTACTTTTATATTATGTGCGGTCTGGCTTGCGGACCACAACTATAACTCCTGGCATTATTATCAGCTGGCTGTTCTCTGAGGCGGATACTGAATGAAGTTGATGTCTAATTCTTTAATCGACAAGGTTCACTATAAATAATGTATGTATCATGCGGACTGCAAGTGAAACTCGACAGAGTCCGCCTGACAGTTTCTTGGTCCAAAGTGGAACAATAATTCTCTAATCAGCAAAGGCTCAGGTTTATCAAGCGTGTTGTGCGGACTACTAAGTATCGGTGCGGTGAGCGTGGAGAAAAAAGAGCATTGCAGAAAGCACACATGCCAAAATATATCCTTTTCTATTTCATCAAAAAATTGTTTACATCATTCTGTATGTTCGGCGGACTGCAATCTTGCGTCCGCCACTTTTACAAAAAACAAAATATGTACATATGCATTGATCAATCAGTCCGCTGTCTCTTCTCAGGAGGTGCAGGGCTGTCACCGATAATGTCGACATCTGGAGAATAGCCCCCCGAGCTGCTCCCGCTGCTACCTGATCCTGTACTAGTGGCGGACCCGCTATGCGAGCTCCCAGTAGCAGAGGAAGATGCAGAGGTGTCGGACTCGGCGGACAGCTCCTCTCCTCGTCGGCTCGATGCAGCATCGTCCGCATTTTCCCTGGCACCCTGCTCTTCGCCCTGCGAGCCTCCGTCTCCTTTTTCTTCTTCTTCCTCTTCGTCGTCTTCTTCTTCCTCATCTTCATCTTCCTCAATGACATCCTTTCCTTTTCTAGCTCTCTCCATCGCTGCGACCTGAGGGGCCAGCTCAGGGAAGATCTCCAGAAAAGGGACGCCGACCACTCCCTCCTTCATGAGGCCATCGCGGGCAAGTCGCTCAACAGCGACCTCGACAGTCTCCATCACAAAAGGGAGTGTGGCGGCCTGGAATTTATTGTTCTCCAAGTCGTAGGCGACCTGCGAAAGACAAAATTACAAACATCAGACAGATCGCGGCGGATAGAAAATATAGACCGCGGAAAATGCAACTCACCGCCAGCTCCTCTCTTTGCCGAGCATTCCTTTCTCCCATCCGCGCGTTCCTTTCCTTTAGCACTTTGTTATCCTTCTGAAGCTGTTCATTCTGCCTCAACAGGTCTCTGGCCAGAGTGGCAACATAATGATTTGTCACCGCGCTGTTCGCAGAAGCCTGGGAGGCCAGCAGAGGGAGGTCGGCGGCGGACACCTGCTTGAGGTCGCTCAAGTTGCGCTTTCCGTAAAGAGTGGAGAGCGCAATATGAGCGTGGCGTGTTATCCGCGGACTCCTCCACGAAGGAAGCGCGGTGGATAGGCGGACATGCTTTTTCTTGCTGTGCCAGTGGACCATAGGGTTCCCCCTAAGGTCCCTCTGGCTGATACCGAAGCCGGTCATGGAGAAACTTTCGGAGGAAGAGTAGTCCGCTGCGGGATCCCCTTCCTCTTTCCTCTTTTTTGCAACTGCTTCCTTCTTCTCCCTTTGTGTAGGAGTGAAGCCGCTGGGCGTCTGCGGCAAGTTGGCGGGCACCGCCAAGGTCGCTGCAAAAAGAGAACCAGAGTTAACGACATGGTCGTGGCGGATACAAAAGCTGAGTCCGCTAAACTACTTACTGTCCTCAGGCATAACATCCGCCAAGTTCGCCAGCAGCGGAAGGTAATATTCGATATCAAGCCTGGCGTTCGCTAAGAATTCGACGATTGCGGACTCCAGGTCGTCCAACTGCACATTTTTAAAGACGGAGTCCGCGCGCACCTGCGGATATGTATGCGCGAACCCAAGGTCGCCCTCAAAAATTAGGAACCTTGAGGTCCAGTTGTGGATCTTGGTTGGAAGACCCACTACCTTCATCCCCCTGCAGTAGAAGTAGATTACTCCCTTGTAGGGGCGACCTCCGGAGGCAGTTATGGAGCGGACGGAGAATATTTTGCGGAAGATGTTCATCGAGAAAGCAATCTTTTCAGATCGCAGATAAGAGATGTAGCTGCAGATCGCGGCAAGGGTATTCGGCGCGAGCTGGCCTGGGACCATCCCATAGTGCTCAAAGATTGCAGCAAGTTCCCATAGGAGCGGGAACCTGAATTCGCTATCGAAATGATCAACGGGAATGGCGATCTGGGTCGCCGTCGAGAAATTCAACCTCTCCTGATGGGCGGGTAGGCGGACAAGTATGTTTGAGTCCGCCATATTCTTTTCGACGAAGGCAGCCAAGTCAGCCTCCGTCAAAGTACATTTTCTGTGATCGGCAGAATGGAAGGCGACTGCAGCATCAGTGCGCGCGGACACCATGTTGCAGGCCGCAGGATTCCGTTTACTTCAGCAATTTCCTACATAGAGAAAGCAGAAGGCAGTATTTATAGATAAAGTTTCTGACAGCCTTTTGACCAGTCCGCGCAGGTCGCATGTTCAATCCGCACAGTCCGCAAAGAATTAAAAAAGCATCCAAACAAATAACGCGGATACAAAGGCAAATTAACATTCCAAGGGAAATTCAGAACCAAGTTGTGGCCGGTGCAGTTTCCTACCCGCCCAGGTCGCTTATTTTCCCACCTGCAGTTTAACAAGAAGCGGGCACAGCGCTAGTCCGCACAGTCCGCCACAGATCAAGCCAAGGATAGCACCGTAAAATTGCGGATTTATAATTTGAGTCTGCATAAGATCGCAATAAAAAATCACACACGTCACACAGCATTGTTCGCAGCGCAATTATACAGAATTATACAAATTCAACATAAAAAATAAGCACCGCGGACTCAGCGGTCCCTGTTTTCAGTTCGCTTCTCCGTCCTATCCCGGCACAGATGAGCCGCCTGATCGCTTATCTGAAGAATTTCACTATACACACGACAGAGGTGGTGGTGGATGACATTGATGGTCCGGTGCATGTGGGCGGCTTCCCGGTCTACCCGGCTGAGAGGCACCATTGGCTCCGCTGCCGGCCTCGGCTCCTCATCCGCAGCATGTGGGACACCACCTGCCGGTGCTGCGATCTCAGGAGGAATGCGATCTGACGCCCGCGGCCTCTGCTCAGCGACTTCAGCAGTCCGCTTCTCCTTTCCTTCACGAGCCGACGCCAAGTGCTTGCCTCTGTAGTATCGGACGTCATCCGCGAGCCTTTTCTTTTCCCTTTCAGACCTCTCCAGCGCCCGCGAGATGCTGGCGACCTGGTCTTTGAGGGCCTTCTCGCGTTCCGCGGACGCTTTCTCGCGCGCCGCGGACGCCCTCTCGTGCTCCGCCGCTTTCTCTAACTCTGCTTTGACACATTGCATTTCAGCTTCAAATTTCTTCTCTAACTCTTTTATCGTGCTCAGGCTGGGCGGCTCATCTTCCGCGGACTCCACGTGTGAGACCGCGTCGGCACCAGTGTTGGGTGTGACCACGATCTCGCCACTCTCGATGGAGCCCGGCAGCGACTTTCTACCTGCAACAAATAAAGTCAACTTCGCATTCAAAGGCAGTTCGCGACGGACTAAAAGAGAGGATAAAAGATCACTTTTAGATATAGCGGCAGTGAGTTTCCGACTATCGAAGATGATTGGCCGCCTTGCCCGCTCCGGGTCAAAGGCGCTTAACCGCTTTTTCCATTCGCGGTGCACCTTAGCCCTTTTCTCAGCAGCAGAGCTCGTCGACACTACAATATTGTCCGTCTCCGTGATAATCTTGACTGGCTTCGATTTCCGCGGCGGCGACCTGTAAAGCCACTTGCTCTGAAAATATTTAGGCGCAGGCTGAAGTTTACCTGACCGCAGCAGCTCCGCGGCAACCCGCAGGTCCTCAGCGGCTTTGTCTGCCATGGCCTGCTTCGAGGCTGCCCCAACCGCAGCAACATGAGCGACGATTTGCTTCTTTTGCTCCTCTATCTTCTCCTTCAGCCTCTCCCTCTCCTCTTCCTCCGTAGCGGACAAGGAAGGGAGTTCGTCACCCTTATCTCCAGTAGTCTCCGCCTCGTTCTGCTGCAGCACAACCAGTAGGGAGTCCTGGATTAAGTCAAGTTGATCGACGTCTATGGAATCAAATATCTCATCCGTGGAAAGACTGACCGTTGAGAGGGAATTCTCTCCCTGGATTTGGGCCTCCGGAGTAACCAGATCGCCGTCTGGGACTTCTTTTTCGCGCGGCCTGTGTTGTAAGTCCGTTGCCCCAGTCCGCTTAGAGATGTTCTTCTCCTTCATTGCGCGAAGCTTCTTCTCAACCCGCTCGGCGACGGTCGCTCCATCTCTCTTCCTCTTCTTCTTCTTGGCAGTCTTCTCAGCAGCATCCGCGGCGGACCCCCCTAAATCGGGCTGGTCAGCGCGGACAGGTTCAGGATTCACAGCAAATAATGCCTTTGAGGGCGCGTCGTTCTCTACCTCAGTCCGCCGGTCCTCTTCGTCCAACTCAACGATTTGCACCGAGGCATTGGGAGAAGATATGTCAGTCTCCATGTGTTCGCCAGCAGTGTCCGCCGAGGTTGCAGTTTTCTGAGAAGGGGCGGAGTCCGACAAGGTTGCCATCTTCTCAATCCTCAATGGTTCGGCGTCGACTACGGCATCCCCGCGAGCAGACACAACGATGTGGCGGACTGCTTTCTCCGCAGGCTTCTGGCTCTGGGAACTCTCTCCTATGGAGCGGACAGGATCTTTTCCTGTCGACCTCTTTACAATCTTTTTGGTCTTCATAGGCGTTGTATGCTCCAGGTCGCCTTTTGCAGTAACGCTAGATAAGAAAGCTCCAAGCCTAGCCATGCCGGACTGGAAGGTGGAGACCGCAAGTGGTGAATAGCGCCCCGTGTCGATCGAGATTCTCAGCAGATCCAGACCCTCCAGCGATATTTATAGCGTTGGCGGCGTTTTCGAGGTTTGCGGACTCGGCGGTTAAGAGAACATTTTCGAAGTTTTCTGGAAACTTAAAAATGTGCGGGGATTATGTTAACCCCTCAGTCCGCAACATACTACAAGATTCCAAAGCCCCCCATTCAGCAGGCGCGGACAGGATTTGTCCGTCCGCCCAGTCCGGCACTGTCACCAGTCGGGCGCCAAGGGTGATACTCCAGCAGCGGACGCAAGGACCAGTCCGCTCAGTCCGCCGGCGCTTTGGGTAACAGGTTCTCCAGCGGCGGACGCAGTATCTCGTCCGCCCAGGCCGCCGCCCTCCAGTGGGCGCGCCCAGCAGCAGTGGAAGCTCCAGCTCGCGAGCCCAGTCCGCCACTTCTGTGCGGACTGGCGTGTTCTTTCTTTTTGCTTCCCGTCACCGCTGCCCGGTTCTCCTGTACCCCGGGCAGCCGGTTATTTTAGCCCTGCCCGTTTGGGCAGGCCCCCTATCCTATAAATAGGGGGGAGGTGGTGCACTCAAGGCACGCTGGCTCGGAGCCAGGAGCCTACTTGTTACAGGCTGCGGACTCGAATCCTGTGCCTTGCGGACTCCCCCTTGCTCTGTTTCCCTCAGTCTTTTCCTTTCACTTGTAACTAGATCCTTCTTCAATCAAGGGAAAGCCCGTCGCAAGAGAGGCATTCAGGCCGCGACGGGCGAAGTCTGTTGTTGCCGTAGTTCACGGCCCTGCTCTTCTTCCAGCTCTCATCCGCTTAGTAGATCGCTACTCGCAGTCTCCCTATTCCCCCTGTGATCGAACAGTTAGCTGGTTGTGCTCGACCCCCCTTGTGTTTTCGTGCATCAACACAGGCCGCAGACTCAGACCGCACAGGCTGCTCAGACCACCCGCCCTGCCCATCACCCACTTTCACTTCACAAATTTCAACACTCCCCCTTGAAGTGAGAAGTGGTGATCAAGCCCAGCAAGCTTCGTAATCGCTGAAAAGACCCCTTCGACAGCGGCTTCGTGAAGATGTCAGCAAGATTATCTTCACTCCGAACATGCCCGACCAGAAGAGATCCTTCCAACACCTTCTCCCTTATGAAGTGGTGCTTCATCTCAATATGCTTGGTCCTTGCGTGACACACTGGATTGTTCACCAGTTTGAGGGAACTCTCATTATCACCTCGGAGCAAAGTAGGTCCTTGCACTTCTTCATGAACATCCTCTGTCAGCCTCCTCAACCAGATGGCTTCCCAAGCAGCCAATCCCGAAGCCTTATACTCTGCTTCTGTAGTAGACGCTGACACTGAGCCCTGCTTCTTGCTACACCACGAGATACAAGCTGATCCACAAGTGGACACATAACCCGAAGTTGACTTCGATCATCCGAGTCACCACCATAGTCAGCATCTGTGTATCCAAGCAAAGAAAACACTGTGTCCCTACTATAGAAGTCTCTCATATCAGAAGTCGCCTTGACATACTTCAAGATGTTCTTTGCCGCTACAAGATTAGATTTCCTTGGTTCAGCCATAAACCGACATACTTGGCCAACAACGTAAGCAATGTTTGGCCTTGTAATCGTTAAGTAGATCAAGCTCCCAACTAGAGCTCTGAACACCAAGGGATCAGGAAGAATCCTTCCCTCATCTCGTCCAAGATTCAGACCAAGATCCAGATGAATAGAGCTACTCTTCCCTTTGCCAATGCCAAATCGACTCACAATGCGATCCGCATAACCCTTTTGGCAAAAGTGTATCCCGCTCTCCTTCCTCTCCACTTCAAGACCAAGAAAGTTATGAAACTCTCCCAAGTCTTTCATTTCGAATCGTATAGCAAGCTCAGCCCTGAGCCTAGCTACCTCCTCCTCAAAATTCCATGTTATGATCATATCATCCACATACAGCAGGACCAAGACTTGAAGCTCCCCCTTCTTCCTGACGAAAAAGCTAGAATCTGAGTTGGAAGCAAGATAACCGCAGAATTGAAGATACTCTACTGTCTTTCCATACCAAGCTCTAGGAGCTTGCTTCAACCCGTAGAGAGACTTTCTGAGCTTGCAGACATAGTATAGATGAACTTCAGAAACAAATCCAAGTGGCTGATCCATGGAGATGTCTTTATCAATTTCTCCGTAAAGAAAAGCATTCTTCATGTTGGAACCCTAGTTTTGATTTGGGCAAGGATCACTATTAGGTTTGTTTAGATTGACTCACAATGTATATTCAAGGGTCATATGTTTACTTCCAGTTTTGCCTCAGAAGGACTCTCCAGAATTGCTGAAAGAATTCTGAGATATGCAGTTAAGTCAAAGTCAGAAAATCAGTTCGACGATAGTCGAACTCAGGTCGACGAACATCGATCTCAGGTTGACGAACTCTGAGTTCCCAAACTCAGGTCGACGAACTCTGATCTTAGGTAAGAATATCTGCTCGACGAAATCCAGCTGAGCTCGACAAACTCCAAGTTCAGGTGGACGATCGCTGAGAAAAGTTCAAGTCAGATTCCCAGCTCGACGAAAATAGAAGCTGAGCTCGACGATCTGCGAGCTCTGGTCGAAGAATTCTATGCAGTTATTCCAGGCCTATTTATTTACAATTGGCAGATTGAATTAAGGATTAATTACAGTCAGAACATTTAATGTTAAACATTCCCGATGGAAATAGCCGTTTAAAGTGGGCAGTTTCAGAAGTTAATGATGGATTAATTCCCAAGGCGTCTTCAACGCTCGGGAATGCTTCAGCCGTTATCAAAATGAATGAATCCAAATGTTTGAATTTGATATAAGAGATTAACAGAAAGACAAAACAGAGAATATAACAGTGTGTAGAGATACAGTGAAGGCTTTTCTTTTGAAAGAGAAGGAGGAACAATGCATCAATCAACATATTCATAGAGTTCTCCATCTGCTCCAGGCTTTTCAAGAGACACACATTCATATTAGTCTAAGAAGCTTGCTGGAGACATCATCAATCTAAAGGTCTACACCTTGAAGCAAAGCTTCCCTTTTTCCTGAACCATTCAACATCTCAGGCGGAGCTTTGACATCATCAACATCCACTAGTCTTATCTCAGTGATTTGAGACAGAGAAGAAAACATCACTTCTTTCCCTTTCCTGTGTACAGGGTTATAACTCCCTTCAAAAGTTATTCTTGGTTGCAAGTCTTCTGATAAAAAGACTTGTGTTGGTTTTTGAGCACCTGATCAAAAGCTCATTGGTGGCAGTCACCTGATCAAAACCTGCTAGTGGATTCCTACCAAGGTGGTAGAAGAGTGGATGTACCTAGTTAGGGGGAACCACTATAATCCTTTTGTCTTCTGTATTGCTTGCTTTCTTTACATTGCTTTTGTGCTGTGATTTTCTTTTTTTAGTATATATATATAACTCTAACTAGTGCAAGTTAAGATCTATCCCTAACTTTCAATTGGTATCAGAGGAGGTTTTCTTGGTTGCACAGGCTAACACCTGAACCAAAATGATTTGATAGATCTTATACATCTTTAGAGTTTATCATGGCACAAAATGAAGAGTTTTCAAGCACCAAACCACCTATATGCAATCTAGATAAGCTTGCACTATGGATGACAAGGATTAGGCTTTACATGAACTCTATTGATGAAAATATTTTTAATTCCATTTTGTTAGTTCCAACTCAACTATAGGCGACAACAAGTACCAATGTTGTTCTATCATCTCAATGGACAAATGCTCAGAAAAGGTTGAAGATTGCTAATGCACAAGCAATGAACATTCTTGCACAGTCAATGTCTGACGACATTTTTTAGGAAATTGCTGAATGTTTATCTACAAAAGATATGTGAGACTCCCTCACAGTAATGGTTGCAGGATCAGCTAAAGAAAGAAACCTTAAAGCTGAAACCTGGAGTAACTCTTAAGCTTCATCCTATACAACTGATGATGAAGAAGAGTCAAGAGCAAGAGAATTTTGCCTAATGGCAACAAATGGCTCATGCATCAACCCTGAGGAAGAATCAGACTCAGATTAAGAATCAGAATGTGAATCAGAAGAAGATCAGGTAATCTCTACCCTTGAATTTAAAACTGATTTTAAATTATTGTGTGAAGATTTGATTCAATTTGAAAAGGAACTAAAACTTCTCAGAGTGAATATAAATAATGCATCTTTTGAAAATATGAAACTTAAAGAAGATTTAAAGAATGCTCTTGAACAAATAAGCCATTTAGAATTAATTAAAGGAAAAGAAAAGTTAAGGACATAATTAAAAATACTGAAAAATTGCAAAAGAACAAAGCAAATCCACTTAAAAATCTTCAGAAAATTTGTGTTCACAATAATTCATCGAACCGAGCTCGACAAAAACAACACCATTCGTCGAACAAAGCTCGACGAACAATGAACAAAGATTTTGATTTTAACTGTTCAGGAATCTATGCTCGACGAAATAAATACACTTCGTCGAACCGAGATCGACGAAAATGGTATACAGAAAAAACTATTATCATTATATGAACAGAGGTAGACGAACTCAATACCATTCGTTGAACTCAGATCGACGAAATTATTTTTCGTCGAACCCAAAATTTCAGAGCAGAAATTTTAACTTATTTCAAAATCATAATCAAAATCAACATTTTAAAAAATCCTTTTACTGAGTGGATAATCCCTCCTAGGAAATATCATCCACTTGGTTATAAAAATCAACCTAGATATTATTTTATTTCTAATTATTATAAGAGAGAACCAGGACAAAAGGAAATTTGGGTCCAGAACTCCTAACATCTCTTTTCAGAAAAAGACCTATCTTAGCACAAAGGAACAGTGATATGTGATAGTAATAAAAAGCTATAAGTCTCTGTCAACACAGAGGTTATATCAGTGGCTGTATTGCAGAAGGCTACAACAGTAGAGAGAGACTGTTTAGTCTACTAAGCTAGAAATTCTACTCAGATTTGGGCAAAGAATTTGGGCAAGGAGAAGTAAATAGGGGAGATTGTTTGTTTTATAAAGAGGAAATTGCTTAGAAGGATGCAACAATATCTTTATTTAATTTATTTCTCAAAGCACTCTTTTACATCTGTTGAAAATTTTATAAATCAGGCAGATTGTTTTAGCTTTGTATTTTTTTTGTTGTTATGTAAATAGTGTCCTCACCCAAATAGGGGGAGATTGTTGGAACCCTAGTTTTTATTTGGGCAAGGATCAATATTAGTTTTGTTTAGATTGACTCACAATGTATAGTCATGAGTCATATGTTTACTTCCAGTTTTGCCTCAGAAGGACTCTCCAGAATTGCTAAAAGAATTCTGAGAAATTCAGTTAAGCCAAAGTCAGAAAATCAGTTCGACGATAGTCGAACTCAGGTCGACAAACGTCGATCTAAGGTTGACGAACTCTGAGTTCCCTAAACTCAGGTCGACGAACTCTGATCTCAAGCAAGAAGCTCTGCTCGACGAAATCCAGCTGAGCTCAATGAACTCCAAGTTCAAGTTGACGATCGCTGAGAAAAGTTCAAGTCAGAATCCCAGCTCGACGAAAATAGAAGCTGAGCTCGACGATCTGCGAGCTCCGGTCGACGAATTCTGTGTAGTTATTCCAGGCCTATTTATTTACAATTGGCAGATTGAATTATGTATTAATTACAGTCAGAACATTTAATGCTAAACATTCCTAATGGAATTAGCCGTTCAAAGTGGGCAGTTTCAGAAGTTAATGATGGATTAATTTCCAAGATGTCTTCAACGCTTGAGAATGCTTCAGCCGTTATCAAGATGAGTGAATCCAAATGTTTGAATTTGATATAAGAGATTAGCAAAAAGACAACACAGAGAATATAGCAGTGTGTAGAGATACAATAAAGTCTTTTCATTTGACAGAGAAGGAGGAACTCTGCATCAATCATCATATTCACAGAGTTCTCCATCTACTCCAGGCTTTTAAAGAGACACACATTGATATCAGTCTAAGAAGCTTGATGGAGAGATCATCAATCTGAAGGCCTACACCCTGTAGCAAAGCTTCCCTCTTTCCTGAACCATTCAACATCTCAGGGGGAGCTTTGACATCATCAACATCACTAGTCTTCTCTCAGATATTTGAGATAGAAAAGACTACATCACTTCTTTCCCTTTCCTGTGTACAGAGTTATAACTCCCTTCAAAAGTTATTCTTGGTTGCAAGTCTCCTGATCAAATGGCTTGGGTTGGTTTTTGTTCACCTGATCAAAAGATCATTAGTGCTAGTCACCTGATCAAAACCTGCTAGTGGATTCCTATCAGGGTGGTAGAAGAGTGGATGTACCCAGTTAGGGGGAACCACTATAATCCTTGTGTCTTCTGTGTTGCTTGCTTTCTTTACTTTACTTTTGTGCAGTGTTTTTCTTTTCTTAGTATATATATAACTCTAACTAGTGCAAGTTAAGATCTATCACTATCTTTCACTACATATCAAGCTGCCACATCCTCCATCCCTTGCAACCAGCCAAGACCATCACCACCCGAACCGAAGTCATCTTTGCAACTGGACTAAATGTCTCCTCATGGTATTCTCCATACTGTTGTGAGAATTCTTGAGCAACTAGGCGAGCTTTGTATCTATCAATTCTCCCATCAGCCTTCTTCTTCAACTTAAACACCCACTTGTAAGTCAGTGGAGTAATGCCATCAACCTTGGACACAAGATCCCAGGTTTCATTCTTTTTGAGAGCAGCAATCTCTTCCTTCATGCATCATCCCACTCCTTGACTCTAGTGGGCTCATTGAAGTTTGCAGGCTCTCTCTTATCTAGAGG
The DNA here is from genome assembly GCA_039583875.1 of Platanthera guangdongensis. Lineage (NCBI taxonomy): Eukaryota > Viridiplantae > Streptophyta > Magnoliopsida > Asparagales > Orchidaceae > Platanthera > Platanthera guangdongensis. The sequence continues at coordinate 27,211,235 of CM077165.1, read as the reverse complement.
ACCTGCAAAGAAGCAGGAGACAAAACTCACTGCATTCCCATCACAGTACCGAGCTAGTGGCTTAATAACCCTCTTTGATCTCCGAAGGGTCTGCTCCTTGCTCACCACCTCCTTTGCTTCTTCAGGCTTAACTTCAAATTCGGGCAAGCTTTGAGCAATGCACCCCCTGCTTCCTGATCCAGAAGCCTCAGCCTCAGAGTTTGAAGCAATAGGAGCTGCAGTATTCTTCTTCTTCCCTCAGTCTCAAAGCGCTCCTCTCTACCTAATAAGAAGTTGAAGGCTCATTTTCAGCAACAGTATTCTTCTTCTTCCCTTCCCATCTCTTCTTCGTCTTGCCTATGAACAGCGCTTCACTACCTCCTTTAGAGAATCACTCCTGCCATCTGCCTAGCCAAACTTTCCTGCGATGCAAGCAGATTCTCATGCTCCAGCATAGATGGCTGAGTTGCCCAGCCTTGCACCGAGGTTACAAAGGCAACATACTCCTTCCACAAGCTGCGGATAATGTGCCTCTTTAACTTGCCTCAGAAATAGGCTCATCAGGATCAAGCGCTGATATCTCTGCACACGAACTCTTCATCTTCAAGAAGTACTTAGGGATAGTCAGGTCTCCTTGAGTTGTCCTGGTCAACTCATTCCCCAACAACTATAGGCTTGCTACATTCTTCCTATTGAATAACTCATCAATGGTTGTCTAGATATCCGCAGCTGACTCACACCCAATGATGTGATCAAACAACTCCGGTGAAACAACTCTCTTGAGAACAAACTCCGCCTTTGCATTAGTTTTTTCTCCAGAGCCTCACCTGCTCAGCAGTCCCAAAAGCAGCAGTAACCTCCTGCCTGTCGTCATCACCAACGACCTCCCATAGCTCCTCGCAAAGAAGAAAGCTCTTCATGCACGACTTCCACTTCTTGAAGTTAGTCTTGGTCAAGAGTTCAATACCCAGACCTCTTGCATAGCCCCCTTCCTTTGCAGCAAACTTTGGTTAAGCTAATCAGAAGCACAGAGCAACACCACTAGTTGATCACTGCTCATGAAACTGAACCTGGCTCTGATACCATGTTAAATTTTCTCAAAGTGGTAACCAAGATAGCCTAATGCCAAATTAATATCCTCAAGACTATCAAGATCACACCTTGATCGTGCGGAAACCAGGAAAGCAAGCTTAATCAACCAAGGCAATCACAAGGGGCAAGCAGATCATATATTCGTTTATTCTTCTTTACAATGTAAGGTATACATGGAGAGACATGATTTTGCCAGTACACAGGAAAATAGGAAACAATACAACTCAAATAGATCATGTGGACAGAATTGTAGACCGCCGAGAGCGCCTAGTCTGCCAAGTCATTGAAGCCGCCCGAATTGCTGCTGCTAGAATCCGAATAGAACACGGAGTCTGCCGAAACCGCGAGGTCACGCGGACACACCGTTATTCGCCGACTGCTACAAGCCGTTGCCGAACTAAGGAACACACTGCCTAGTCAGCCGAGTATAGCAGATAGGTTATTGAACTTGGAAATGCTGAAGCAGAGAAACTGAGAAGCCGCATATGACAGGCTGAAACCGCTTATTGAAACCGCAACTTCACTGATGCTGATCGTAGTCAAAGCCAAACCACTGGCTCCTCAGTATTAGCCGCACAATCTGCAACAACAAACCGTTAACTCTGCTAAACCCGCGCGGATAGAAAAAAACAGACCGCAACAATTAACCAAGCCCTCACTTAGTGTCACTCAGTTACTGTAGATGTGTCGGGGGGTCTATTTATAGGTGAGGTGAGGAGCGTGGTCACCACCCTAATGAATAGAGTCACTGCCTCAGCAAGCGTGCTAACATAAACAGTCCGCCAAGTCCGCAAGGACTTGGCCAAACTCCAAACCTCCAGGAGCCAGGTCAAAGACAGTCCGCCCACTATGCATACACAATGCCACCGCGCACAAAATAGGCACTGCGCCAGCACGCCCAAAGTAAGCATTGCGCCAGTCCGCCCAATGCAAGCATAGCACCAGTCAGCCACTCAACATAACATGCAGACACACTCGTAACATGCTGCTTCAGTCCGCAATTTACCACAACACGTGGATACAACCACAACTCTTGTTGCATCAGACCGTATACTGTATGCGGAAAAAGAGGTAGCCTGCACAGCTCGCCAAACAACACGCCATAGCCCGCCACGAGTCCACGACCAACATGCAGTCCGCCCGGTCAACAGTGGACTCAGCGGACTGTGCAGACACCATGGACTTGTCACAGAGTATGACCAAGTCCAGCAGCCCACCAAGCAATTTGCGCGAGCATAGCAACCAAAGAAGATCCAGACCGACAATCATCAGGAGAGTCTGCCACATGGATGTGAAACATCCATCCCAACATGGAGAGCTTGGCAAGGACCAAAGCCCATCTTTAAAGCCAGTCCACAATACGGACTCCGCGGACGCACAAACTCAAGTCCGCCAATAACCCGCGGATACAACTTCCAATACGCTTGGTTACTCAAGAACTGGTTGACTGCTAGGCCGCAGAACAAGCTGAGCACCGCTAATAGTCTACCAAATACAGTCCGCTCAGGACGCTCCACTAGATGCCCAAGTCGCTAAGACTTCCTTGGTCATGGATCATCCAGGCCGCACACCTAGTCCGCCCAGGCCGCATACCAGGCCGCACACCAGGCCGCACACCAGGTCGCACACTAGGCCGCACAGGCCGCTCCTCAAGAACAGCCAGCCACCAAGTCAGGTCACCCAGGCCGCAACCAGCAGTCCGCCCAGGCCCGGACTCAGACCGTACAGGCTGCTCAGACCGCCAGGCCTGCCCATCACCCACTTTCACTTCACAAATTTCAACAGGCACCTCTTCTCCAATAGTGTCGTTGATGATGGGCACTCTCACTAGGTCTTTAATCGCTCGAAGAGTCCCTTCATCAATATAGTATGCGAGGTAGAGCATCATATGCGCGCCAACATCCATAAAGGGCAGGCTCTTCTGGTCCACCATTTCTGCAAATACACCTATGGATCTGCTCCTCTTAGTGTGATTCTAGCCTGAGTGTGAAGCTATGAAGAGCTGTCAAGTTCAATGGCCCTCACCATCATACTCTCTAGGGTATCTTTGTAAATGTAAGACATTATCCCTGGCAAGAGGGTGCAGAATGAAAGCTCGAAAAAAGTGGTCAGGGAAGTGGGATAGCCTGCGCTATATATAAATCCAAGTGGTCTGGCCCTCAGGTTACAATCTTTGCAGTTTCTAGCCAACTTTTTTGAAGCCATGATGAGCTCCCAAAAGTGTGGGATTATGTTAATCAAAATCCTATATCCAGGAGTGGCATCGAACATACTGAAGCAAGTCCTCTAGATGGATTCTTTTATTGCTAGTGGACTCTCTCTAGGTGGATACTCCGAGTACTAGCAGATGCTCTCCAAGCAGACTCTTCGGGAGTATGCAGGCGCTCTTCGAGTGGTCTCTATTCGTGACTACAAACACTTTCAAGTGGAATTATCTGAGTGACCGCCAGAATTCCTCAAATAGTGACTGGGGCATCGGGAAGGTTGATATTAGTCCTGGCGGCCTCTCAGAAGGTTGTTCGGGATCCATCCAAGAAGCTACTACAAGCATTACTCCCAAAGCCCGCACAAACTCATCTTTTCGGCATCAGCCTCTATTTCTCTGTGTGGTTATATACAATCTTCTCTACCCCCACCACCCATCTCTCTGTGTACCTTGGGCAGCTGCATATTTAGTGCTGTGTTTTATAAGGCATTGATTGCCTGTCAAATCGTGAATTGTCCAGGCAACTGTAGGGAAGGCGCAACCAACTCGCCCAAAAGCCCGGACTGTTTGAGGACGGCGCTACCACTCCTTTATAGAGCTGGTTACCCTAGGATCCACGGGGCGGCCAGTTAGGCCCCAGGGGACACACCCTTCTGTTTCGACTAGTGCGGGCCGTAGCGCAGCACGCCGTACCTCCCAACACTGGGGGCATTGATGGAACCCAACAATCCCCCCCCAGCAACGACCCCGGGGTTTCGAACCCGTGACCTCCTCTGATACCATTTGTAGGGAAGGCGCAACCTACTCGCCCAAAAGCCCGGACTGTTTGAGGACGGCGCTACCACTCCTTTATAGAGCTGGTTACCCTAGGATCCACGGGGCGGCCAGTTAGGCCCCAGGGGACACACCCTTCTGTTTCGACTAGTGCGGGCCGTAGCGCAGCACGCCGTACCTCCCAACACCGGGGGCATTGATGGAACCCAACAATCCCCCCCCCCCCCCCCCCCAGCAACGACCCCGGGGTTTCGAACCCGTGACCTCCTCTGATACCACTTGTAGGGAAGGCGCAACCAACTCGCCCAAAAGCCCGGACTGTTTGAGGACGGCGCTACCACTCCTTTATAGAGCTGGTTACCCTAGGATCCACGGGGCGGCCAGTTAGGCCCCAGGGGACACACCCTTCTGTTTCGACTAGTGCGGGCCGTAGCGCAGCACGCCGTACCTCCCAACACCGGGGGCATTGATGGAACCCAACAGCAACCTACCCTCAATTATAAATAGGGATTGGGGGTGCTCGAATAGGACACAATAGACTTATCCTAGAACCTTCCTAGTTGTTGCTTCAAACACTAAGCCCTTCTGTTTCATTCTTTTTCTCTGTATTCGCAAACCAGCGCCCCCCTCTAATAACATTTTTTCTGACATAATCTACAAGTCCGCCGCAAGAGATGCATTCACCGTGGTGGGTCAGTTTGTTGTTCATTGTTCCTAGTAGCACCGCCCTTTTCCCTAGTTTATCCATCTGTTCAAAAAACCCGTCAGGGCAAAAGTAACCGGCCGCTTACGAACTACTCTCTCCTCAATCACTTGCCAAGTCTGGGGTAGAAGGCGGAGTGTTAGGCATCAATCTCTATAATGTTAGAGGAAGATTGTTTATTAAAGTTAGGAGCATACCTGTCCTCCTTAGAGGATTTCCTTCTGTGCTGAGAGGAGGAGGATGCCCTTTTGTTCTTCCAATGCCACTTCTTTATGAATTCCTAAAACTGCCTGGAGAAGGAAGCAAGGTCCTTATCAGATGTATGGCTGTTAGATGAGCTGGAACTAGAGCTCTCAGATTCTGACACAACAGTTCTCCTCACTGGAGAGATCTTGCTTCTGCTCTTGGTTGAACCATCAGCTTTGAAAGCCACAGATTTCTCCTTACTCTGTGACTTGCTAATCTTGTCTTCTTATTCCTTCCTTGCTGCAAGTTGTATCTCATAAGATAGAAGCTTACCAAATAGGGTTGGAGGTGGTGTGACTGCTAGTCTACCCAACTCCCTGATTGCATAATTTTTTGTGTCCCAATCCTTGGAGAGGGACCTGAGAAATTTGTCATTCATCTCATAGGTGCTGAAGACTCTTCCATAAGTTCTCAGTTCATTAACAGTTCTGAAAAATCTTTCAAAACTTTCTGCAATGTCCTCCGACTTTCCTTGTCTGAAGGCCTCATACTCCTGGTTGAGCTTGAATGTACCAAATTCTGGAATGTAGGATCATCTACTGCACTAGCAATGGTATTTTGAGCTCTCTTGTCCATGGAGGCAAGGAGGAGCTCATCCTTGTTCATTTCTTCATATGATTTAGGAGTCTGGATGTTGGCATCCAGAACTGAGATCTTCATGGAGATGAAGGGTCCTTCTTTGACTATGATGAAGATCTTAGGGTCAGTAGCTTCCATGAACATCCTGACCCTTTCCTTCCAAAGCCCAAACCCTTCTTTTCTGCAGATTGGCAACTTCATGGCTTCTAATTCCTTACAATTTACAAAATACCTCATTTCTTATCTTTTAGCTAACCTTAGAGGTATACTCAGATTGATAAATCCTTTTTCAATAACCTCCCTCTGATACCACTTGAGAGGTATTTAAGTTTAGGTTAGCTAATCACCAAGAGGGTGGGGGGGGGGTGAATAAGTCTTTGTGCTTTTAATATATCTTTTGTTGTTTTCAAATTATGCTAACTAGAGCTTGTGCTTAAGTCCTGCAATCAAAGAGAAAAATAAGCAAACACAACAAACAATAGAATTTATAGTGGTTCCCCAATTGGGTACATCCACTTTCCCTCTCCACTTATCCAAGCTTATTTGTTGGACTCTGCACAACTTCTCCAAACTGCTCCTAAGAGCTTACACCTCAGATCTCGCAGGATCTACAAGTCTCCTCCAAGACTCACTTCTCAGCCACAAGGGCGTACACTCAGTGGTTAGCAGAACACATGCCTCAGGCTATTAAGCCCTACACTCAGTCTAGGAGGACAACCCTACCTCAGATCCCAAAAGATCCTACCTCAGAGCTCTGCAGTACTCCTACACTCAATGACTCGCAAACCACCTACCTCAGCCTTATCTCTAAGGCCTACAGCTCAGGCTTTTTAGCACTACAACTTTAGGCATAAGGCCCTACTCTTAGAGTGTTGCAGCACTCCCACAGCTCAGTACCCCTATAAGTACCTACCTCAATGCCCCTTCAGGCACCTACAGCTCAGTGACAAGTTTGTCACCTACCTCAATCACAAAGGCCCTACACTCAGAGAACAACACTCTCCTACCTTAAGCACTTAAGCCCTACATCTCAGATCCTCACTTGGATCATACCTCAGTGCCGCTCTAGGCACCTACCTCAGTGACAAATTTCTCACCTACAGCTTAGGCACAAAGTTCCCTACACTCAGATTGACGAAACCTGACTCATACAGGAAATGAATAAGGAGTTGGAGAAAATAAAATAACTGACTCATATTAATTACTCTGAGTCAACTTTGCTGGATTGAGCAGATTTCAGTCCAACTCACCTGCTGTAGAAGAAATCAGCCTTCTTCTATAACTATCACTTTTACTGCTGCACTAATGAGCAGCTTCCACTTTGTTGAGAGATGAATCAGCTAAACTGTTCACTAGAGAACACCCTTGCTGAGCTTGAAAAGCTTCAACTATCCTTTCTTGCCTTCATGCTATCTTGGCTGGACTTCAACTTTCAAGCTTGATCGAAAGTGAATGTCCAGCCGCCTCTATTTGTTTCTCTTTGTGTTTCTTAGATTCGTTAACCCTAATCCTTTTCTGTTTACCCTTTTATATGCGTTGATTTTAATCAACGACATCATAGTATGTGGGCCCACTAAGAATTGGTGAGCGCCAACTCCATCAGAAAGGGATAAAACATGTTTCGGCGATGTAGCAGCTTTCCCGCAACAGCTTCATGTAGTTTTGACTTTGATGACATCAGCAGTGGTCATCAACATCTGGACTTAGAAAATTTTCCAGCTAACTTTGTCTCTGCAATCTCAGCTATCTCAACGTCATCTTCTCAGCTATCTCATATGTCTCAACGCCATCTTCTCAGATGCCGCAGCTGTCTCAAAGACATCTTCACAATTGTCTTCAGCTGTCTCAACTCTATCTTCCCAGCTGCCTCGGTTGTCTTAGTGGTCTCAATACCTTCTTCTTAGCGGAATCAACGCTTATGCCTTAGACAGATTTTCTGGCTTTATCTTGACAAGCTTGGAGCTGAGCTCGACGAACAACAAAATGAGCTCGATGAACTTTAACCTAAGCTCGACGAATTTCAAGCTAAGTTCAGCGAATTTTTTAACTTGAATTCTTAAGCATATTCTAAGTTGAGCTAGACGATCAGCAAGCTGATTTTCACGAACTCTAAGCTGAGTTCGACGAAATTTGAGTTTACTGATTTCTTTACTTGTCCAATCATGGACAACCAACATGCATGAACCAAAGCACACATCAAATACATTATGTGTGTATGTCATTGATCTGTTTGACTTCTTACAAATCTGGGATATTGAGATCAATAGACCAAACACCATTCAAACGAGTAGGCGGGAAATGAAAGCGATAAAATTGCAAGTCCTACTCAAACGAGAGGAGAGAAATGAAAGCAATAAAATTGCAAGTCCTACTCAAACAAGTAGGCGGGAAATGAATGCTGAAAAAGTGTTATTCCTATTAAAACGAGTAGGCGAGAAATGACAAGTCCTACACAAATGAGTCGGCAGGAAATTAAAGTGAGCCCTACTTGAATGAGTATGAGGAAATAGATGCACACACGCACACTCTCTACTGGAATAAAACACACACATTCTACATTAAATAAAACACACACACTCTTCATAAATAAAACCTAACTCATAAACTCACACACACAAGCAAAAATAAGAAAAACTAAGTGATTGAAAAATTAAAACAACTATATTTCTAACATTAGAATACGATAAAAATGCATAAAAAAAGAAAATAAAAATTAAAAGAGCAAAAGTTTTGAAAATTAAAAACAAAATTCGAAGTGTTTGAAAAATCAAAATAATGACTAATCCATACTTATAACTCTATAAAAATGCTTAAAAATGGAAGAAAGCGTAAAAGAACAAAAGGTTTTACAAAAATAAAAAGACCAAGTAAAAAGAAAACAAATCCACTTTAAAAAACATTTTTTATAAATTTATAAGGATGACTTGAAAGCAGAAATTCAACATAAAAGCTATTAAAAGCTAACAAACATGTGAAAAAAAAGCTATTATAACAACACTAAGCTAAGTAAATAATGAGAACAAAACTAAGTAACAAAATTACAAAAATATAAAAGCATAAATCTACTCTCACACACACACACACACCCATACAAAGAGAAAAACAAAAATAAATAAGATTGCTTAAGGAGGGACACTCAGATGAAATCCAAAATAATATAAGGAGGAAAAGCTACAAATTTTATTAAGACAAAAAGTTGATTACAAAACTAAACATAAAAGAGGGGGAGAAAATCCCCTTACATTGCATGGAAAACACCTAAGCAGCGCCTCCCCTTAAGAAAAATGGTTGAAAAAATAGAACCTGTGGCCCTTACAGAAAGTTTTTATTTATAGGCAAAATTTCGGGTTAAATGCCCCAGGTAATGGGCGTGTAGGTGGCGCATCATTATTGTTGCTGAGTTGATGTTGAGAATTTATTGATTGTTGACTTTTGTGCTGTACACGTGGAAGTCACGGGCGTGACCCTACTGCCACGAGCGTGTAGATGGGGCGTGTCTAGAAGTTTTATCTGGGGAAGGTGTTGTGTCATTTCGTCGCCGTCGCCGTCTTGTCTGGAATCGGTGGAGAGGTCACGGGTGTGTCAAATATTGACACGGGCGTGACGGGCGATTCGACGAACTTCGAACGCAGAACGTCGAGCTGGGTGTGTTGAATGTCGAACCAGATTTGACACGGGTGTGTCGGTGCATGTCGGGGCGTATCGGGGCATGTCACGGGCGTGTTCAGTAGATCGTCGAGCACTGATCGTCGAATTAAGTTTGACGAACATCGAGTGGCGTGTCATGGGTTGAACACGGGCGTGTCATTTGGGACACAGGCGTGTACTTGACTTTTCTGCAAAAGCAACAACTTTTGTTGGAATCAAAGTCACATGCCCAGGTCACGGGCGTGATCGAGAATTACACGGGCTTGTACTATGAATTTTTGATAGGTTCCTGGAAAATGTATGAAAATCAAAATAAAGCTAAGTTAGAAAATATATACAAAAAGGGAAAATTTTATAAAAGAAAAATAACTAAAAACAACGAAAATAAACAAAAATGACTTAAATAATCTACGTAAAAATAATATAGTTATAACTTATCCGAGGCTTTCTAGAAGACTTGGACTTCTTACCCCATCGCTTGCGGTACCTAGATTTTCCTTGGTGCGATACTTTAAACTCGTGTTTTGTCATATCCAAGTCCCTCTTTTCCCGTACTCTCTTCATATCTTTCTATAGCGCATGGGTCGTATCCACCAATGCTTGAAACTCTTGGTTCACCAAACTCGAGTGTAGGAATATCAACTCATCCCGCAGCCCTTCGTAGAACCTATTGGTTTTACACACTTCTTCAGCAAAGATAGACCCCTCATAGCGTCCCAATCTTGTAAACACATGTAAGTAGGTATCGACGCTACTTTCTCCCCGAGTTATATGTTGGAACTCATTTTCCATGGCTATGTGATGTGCCGAAAGCAGGTGTTTCGCTAAGAACAGTCTCGAAAACTCCTCTATCGAGACTTCCGTTAGTTGTCTTCCTGCTATGTGGTGCAGCTCTACTTTGACCCACCATATCCGAGCCTCTCCTTCAAGCAGGAAAGTGGTCATGGTAACTTTATGTTCCTCCTCAATTCTTATTACCGTCAAAATCCTCTTGACTCGCGCAAGCCAATCCTCTGCATGCATTGGGGATCCTTCCTCTGCGTACGTAGGAGGATTGAAGCTCATAAACTGCTCCATTTACCATTTTGCTACTCGTGGATCTACAATAACCTCAACAGGTACTAGCCTCACACAAACCTATACTAGCACCACTGCAGGCCTCAACAGGTACTGGCCTCACACAAATCTATAGCATCGCAAATAATGCCTCAACAACTAAGCGTACTCTATCTGCAGACGGTGGAGGTGTAGGCACCTCAGCTGGTGTCGTACTCTCATCAGAACGCTGGGGCTCAGACTTCCCCACACAACTTCGAGTCACCTAAACGTGTAAAATACACACTTTAATGACTTTGTAAAAGCAATAACAACTTTATAGTAACATGCAGGTTCCTCAAACATGTGTATATTCATTCCCTGGTGGACATTCTTGAGTTTATTTATGTTATAACGGGTCGCACAGACACGTGCTTGCCACCCCTCTAAAGAATTCGACCACGAATTTGCAGGAGGAAGATGAAGACAAGCCGATACCAAACTATAGCACCTCCGTCCATTACGTGAAATATAATAGAGGGTACGGCCAGGGCCCCACACCATATTCCACAAACAGACGTGGGAATTACAGGTTAATATCAAAACGATTACATGTATCCTAACTCAAAGCATTCTAGCAGAAGCTTTAGTGGTTATGATTGAATTCATCAAACATAAATGTCCACTATATATAAACAACATCATTTATATATAACGGGAATGTATACAGAAATACACAAAAGTGTTTGGCCTTAAGGCCTTACAGTTAAATATTATAGGTGTGGATTACAAACATCGGCGTGCCGGCCAGCCACAAATGAAAACAGTAAAACTTTTCCACTAGGCCTTTGAGGGCCAGCATAGCAGCAAGGGCTTCCGCCCGCTATTTCCCGCTTGGTCCAGCACCTACACAGGGACATTCCAGTGCAAGGGTGGTAAACAAGGCAACGATCAGCATTCAGCTGACCAATTATAACGAACCTACCTAATACAAGGGGCAGCAGTTTAATTCCTTCAAGCAAAGCAATCACAATAGACATATCACAAGAAAGTGCACTTCCGCACATTTCAATATATCACAAACATCGGCCTCACGACCCGATGCTCCGTGCACTCAGGGCACATTATCGGCGTACCGTATTACCAACCCACCACCGTTCAAAGGTCCCAGACCCAACGTCAACTTTAAGCATTCATGATCCACGACCCACGGCCAGAGACTTTATTCTTGATGCCATGCACCCACAGACTCTCATTATGTGATCCTAACGAACGCTAATAACCGAGGCACTCGAGTTAGACAACCATAATGCAGATACATTTTAGCACTTTCCCATTGCTCAAATTGTCAATTTAATGTCTATACTGATGCGGGACGGCTTCCCCCTGTCCATTCGGCTCACTGGCCTTCCAGAGCTCATACCTCACATTAGCTATACTGTCTCCGAGTGACTGACTTCACGATAGGTTCTCTGGGAGCTATCACTAGTGACACCCACTATCGGCCGGCGTTAGCGACCGAATTCAACTTCTGTCCCCAACCTCAATCATAACTGGACCAATGATCCAAAAACAAACCTTGCAGCAACCTGTAGTGCTAGATTCACACCACAAATAGCTCTCTGGGAGCTATCGCCGTCGGCGACAGCCACTATTTCCCGGCGACATCAATAGTTTCTCCAAAACTGTGATTTTAGTTGGGTATTTTACTGGAGCTCAACTCCAGTACTTCCTATTACACCACTTCACAGGCATAACCCACAGACTCTATAAAATACTCGTTTATACGCGAAGTCTTCTCCGGTTTATGAAATAGAGCATCATCAATCCAGACCAACCTGTCTGGATGGGTTTCTCATAGTATGCCTATTATGTACTACACATTTCTGGATCTATGATGAGTCTGATTTATATAGGGTTTTTCGGACTCATCTGGGCTAGTTTTCACGCACTTGCACTTCACTTTTAGTATGTTATCGTTGATATTTCATTTATACAGCTTTTCACGTTAAGTGCATTGTTTTGGCCCATGGGTGTGCAATTTCGCACTCTGGTTTTCGGGGTAAGCACATGGTGCTCCACAGTGGCTCTTTCCAGTTGCTTTTGTTGCATTTCTGCATTGCTGGAGGGTCCTCTTTGGTATTATTTATTTGTTTTCAGGTGGTGCGTTTTCCCCAAGTATGGAATGCAGGATTGAGGAAAATGCACGGTCGTGCATTTTCTTAGCACATTGTTCTTTGCGATCGTGCTTTTTGTGTGTGTAGGAGAAACGTAGAGTGGAGCTCGATGAATTTCATCGAGCTAAGCCTGACGAATTTCGTCGAGCTGAGCCCGATGAATTTCATCGAGCTGAGCTTGACGATCTTTACGCACGGTTGACGCACGATTTCTTCAAAACCGTGCGTGAAGGAAACGCACGGTTTTCCTGTGGCTTTCTTGTTGTGTGTTTGTTGTTCCATTCTGTACTTAATCGTGCGATTTATTCACGCACTGGCGGAAGCGCCCATGCGCGAATAAAACGCAGGGTTCCATTGTATTATACTGTTTTCCTACCCTCTGTGTTTACCCGTGCGATTTCCTTCATGCATGGGCGAATGCGCCCGTGCATGAGTAAAACATACTGGTCAACGCTTCTTCATCTACAAGCTTGGCCTGGAAGTTAATAACCCCGGTTAGCGCACGGTCGTGCGCCAAACCGTGCGTGCATATTTTCCTGCCCTGCTTCTATTTAAAGCACAGATTTTCCTCCATTGAAAAAAGATTTTCTCTCCCACCGTTTTTTGCCTCCAAGGAAGGGTTCCGTCATTTCCCTTCATCTTTCACCTTAGGGAGGTGCTCCGGGCAAGCTTTCAACGCCATATTCAAGACCGAGCTTCCTCTCGGCCTCCTCCTTCATCCTTGAGCTTCAAGAAGAGTTAGATCTAGCTTTCTTCATCAAGCCAGGAGACGTTTATGCCATCCTCTGCCGGATCGTGACACGAATAAGACGGGTCCATTTGGAGTTAGTGAAAGCCTCCTCTACCCCAGATGCAGTTGAGGACCGAGCTTGGATGCGGATTAACAAACCGGCAATTCCTTCCGTGAATCCTTAGCAAGACTTCAGATCCGGTCGATTTCGCACACTTTTCTTCTCTTATTGTTGATCGTGTAGCTTAATCTCTTTGTATATGATGAAGTATGCTTATTTTATAAAACATTTGTATACAATCATGTTTATGTGATTTTATATTTTTGTTACTTGCTTGATGTGCGCCTTTATTTTCCATCTGCCTCCACATCCAGTTTTGCTGCACTAGCAATTGCTAGTGGCATGTGTAGCGAAGAGGTGCTCTCGACCCTCATTCCGTCGTTCTAATCACTTCATCCGTAAGCCTACTCGTCCATCTGCCCAGCGATTCGGAGCATAGAGGCCCTTATAGTCTTCCATCTTGCCTGGTGAAGCATCGCATAACGGCGTTGCATAGGAGTAGTTAATAGTGTTGTACTATCTTTTTCCGTGACCATCAAAACACTCCTTCATAAACTTCGGCCTAAGGACTTCAATCTCAAGTCCTCCTCGAAATTAACTCCACCTTATTGTGCTCCTTGAAGAGATCAATACTTGGGGAAATTCACCCATTTTAAATTACTGGTGCGACCGGTACACTTGCCGTCCAACGCATTAAGATTTTGTCGTCGTTGTCGGGGAACACAGTCGTGTAAGTTTTTGGAGAGCGAGATAGTAGATTGAAGCCCTTTTCCATTTGTATATTTCATGTTTCTTCTATGCTTTAGTTGTTAGAATTTTTATTTTGCTTATTTCTTTTTGCCCTTTACTGATTTGTGATTTAGATAGCAGATCCATGCTATTTTTATTCTAGGTGTGTAGTACTTTTTCGGCAATTATTTTTGTTCACGATGTATTCTGTAGCTGAGTTCTGTCTACTTGACACTTTGTGTTGATACATCGACGTCATGACTGTTAAGAATATCGAGCATTGTATTCGATGTTTGCTATGTTAAAGTGTATGCCACATGGTGAAGGATTTCCCTCACTTGTACGAGCTCTACCCCTCTGAGGGCGTGTGCTCAACAGCCTCCTGTTCACGAAAGACTGTTGTGGACAACCCTACCAGGGTGTTGTCGGGCCCATGCACTGACATAGAGCACCTTGCTCGTTCTTTTCCTGTTGAGATTACCAAAGAATCTCTCGCTGCATACAGATCCTTCATGGGTCCCTCACTCCCTTTTTACGAGCTTCCCTTGAGTGATCACGATCACTCTTGTTGTAGCCAGCAAAAAGAGGATCGGGAATCCATGGGCGCTCCTGTATGGGACGTAGAGATTGTTCCGATCGACGGGTGGTGTCAGCGAATGATTTTACGATCGGGCTTTCTCATTCAATGCTTGATTTTGAGAGCAGCTTCGCCCCTCCGCAATTTTTGCTTGATGGTGCTACGCCATTTTTATTTGAGTCGGCTGATGATGCCGTATTTTTGGATTATTCAGTGACTGAGGATGCGTCGAGGTGGGATGAGGATTCTTCTATCTCTAATGGAGAATGTGGATCTTCGGAGCACTTTTACGCACCCCAGTGGGATGAGGAATGTTCTCTTTTTGATGAGGAGATTTTCACCTCTTTATTGGACGAGGCCGTACCCCTTACCACTGTAGACCTCGAGATCTCGGATTCTCCACGATGACTCGTATGATACTGATGATAATCTATGCTTGGATCTCGCTTGGAGTGAGACCGGGACCACTCCGCCTATTTTCTAATTATTTTAGTTCTTCTACTCTTTTATTACTTAACCCCTTCTTTATCTGAGAATGTACAGGTTGAGTCTCCACTGGTACGTTGGGATGACGATGATCATGGTGCCCATGCCATTACCATCGCTTCCTGTGAAACTATGGTGGACGACGTCTTGCTGGGCAAGGATTTGTTTTGTGCTGAGAAGAGTGATGACCAGCTCTCCTCCTCTTCTTACTTCCTAGTTCCTCTACCTGTGTTGGGCAGGTATTATTATTTAGGTAGAGGGGTAACTGCTTTATCGCCGTATTGGTACCCGTTACTGAAATGGATAATGGAACAGTTACCTGTGCAATTTTCTTTTCAAAAGCCAATTAGCTAGAACCTTTTCGTAGCCGAATAAGTCTTGCTGGGTGGACAATAACCCCAGTAGTTATTTTACATTTTCTGCATTTTTACTTTTCATGTCTATTTTAGTTTAGTATTTTTTTGTATTTTGTCTATTTTTCTTTTGTTTTTTTGGAGCTCACCCCTGCAGGTATTCATGGCAAACTCGTATTGGTGGGGTTGTGATTCTTCGTATGGAGGAACTGCTTCTGTGTTTTCACACGTCTTATGGTATGCTCATTTGCTGAGCATGGGTTAACCTCTCCCCCGACTTATATTTCATTATTTATATAGCGAATCTTTTGATAAATAGCATGGATTAAGTATGGTGGGGGAGAGATTCGAGTTGTTATCCGCTCATGTGCACATTCCACTGGCATACTAGAAGCTTTTATTGTTATATAATTTGCATTTGCTTTGCACTCACAACACCCACTTGAGAGCGTTTACTTAAGCACTTGCACGCGCGGAGTTTGTTTATCACTTGTGCGTAGAATAAAGAATGTTGTGTTGGTTTAGGATTTCATGACGGAGTAAAATGTTGACTCCAAGAGTGTTCCTAGGCGTGCACTCATGCTCACTTAGAGTCTATGTAGATTAAAATTCTTTATATGCTTATAGTTTCTATTTTACTATTAGCGTAGATTTTGTTTACGGTACTGTAGTTGTGAATCCGGTTGTGAATCAAACGGTGGTGTAGGATTGTGTGTGCGAGTTCAATAGCCTCATATTGCTCGAGTCGGGAGGAATCGTTGTCTTTCTCGGTGGCTAAGAACTTGCCCATAGCTACTCTCGAAGCATGGGTACATGGTTAGTTAAGTGTGTGCGTGATGTAGGACGTCACTTTGTCTAGTTTGAGCCTTGTACCATTCCCGACATCTATCCGTTGTTATCCCCGTTGAGACTGTCCCTTCCTTTGACTTCCCCACGCCTCGCTATCAAAGCCATATAGCCTTTCATACTCGCACATCTGAATGTGGTCGCTCGGTTAGCTTATTTTGTTGTAATTTGTATCTATTATGTGCGGGAAGTTATGTTGATGTTTGTGCAGCTTGTGGTATTGCCGTTTTTTCAGCTTGTTTTGGTTTTTTGGATAAAAAAGGAAAAAATATATATATAATAGTAAATGAAATGAAAATTCTCAATGTCGAATAAAAGAAGGAAAAAATATTGTTGTTGAGTTGGTAATTTTGTTGCATTGTGTTCGTTATGGGCATGAACGCACCGTCAAAAGTCCAAGTCTGGTGGTCCACCGCACATGTTTGTTCGTTGAGTTTTGCTGTGAGTGTTTTCGGTCGATCTCATTTTGGGTGTGCATGTCCGTCTTGTTTGTCTTTGTATACCCTGCCTTCGCCTAAGCCTATATTATACTGCAAGTCCTACGGATTCGTGCTTGAGTCAAACTAGTTCCATGGAGAGAGTGTGAACGGGCGATCATATGGTTACTGATATTGGTGGATTCCTTTGGAGATTTCCCTGAGACCTTATCTTTGGCAATGCTCACCTCATTGTCCGCCTGCTATCATTATACGCGCAGCCGAATGATTCACTCTGATTCACTTTAAGAATATTTGTAATATCTTCTTTACATTTGAAGGATTTAGAAATTATTTTGCATGCATAGAAGAGTTTTCTACTATTGCTTTTTGTACATGAGGATATGACTTCGCATGGTACTCTATTTATGCAATTGTTTAGTCAACTAGTTTTCTTAAATTCCGCGAGCAAATATTTAAGTCTAGTGGTGTGATGAGTCTGATTTATATAGGGTTTTTCGGACTCATCTGGTCTAGTTTTCACGCACTTGCACTTCACTTTTAGTATGTTATCATTGATATTTCATTTATGCAACTTTTCACGGTAAGTGCATTGTTTTGTCCCATGGGTGTGCAATTGCGCATTCTATTTTTGGGGGTAAGCATATGGTGCTCCCCAGCAGCTCTTTCCAGTTGCTTTTGTTGCATTTCTGCATTGCTGGAGGGTTCTCTTTGGTTATATTTATTTGTTTGCAGCTGGTGCGTTTTCCCCAAGGCTGGATTGCAGGATCGTGCGTTTTATGTGTGCAGGAGAAACGTCGAGTGGAGCTCGACGAATTTCGTCGAGCTGAGCCCAATGATCGTCACGCACAGTTTCTTCACGAAGGAAACACATGGTTTTCCTATAGCTTTCTTGTTGTGTGTTTGTTGTTCCATTCTGTTGTTAATCGTGTGATTTGTTTACGCACGGGCGGAAGATCCCGTGCGCGAGTAAAATGCACAGTTCCACTGTATTTTCCTATTTTCCTGTGCTCTATGTCTACCCGTGCGATTTCCTTCACGCACGGGCAGATGCGCCCGTGTGCGAGTAAAACGCATGGGTCAACACTTCTTCATCCGCAAGCTTGGCCTGGAAGTTAATAACGCACGGTTAGCGCACGATCGTGCGCTAAACCGTGCGTGCCTATTTTTTTGACCTGCTTCTATTTAAAGCGCAGATTTTCTTCCATTGAAAAAAGATTTTCTCCCTCGCCGTTTTCCGCCTCCGAGGAAGAGTTCCGCCATTTCCCTTCATCTTCCACCTTAGGGAGGTGCTCCAGGTAAGATTTCAACGCCATATTCAAGCCCGAGTTCCTCTCGGCTTCCTCCTTCATCCTTGAGCTTCAAGAAGAGTTAGATCTATCTTTCTCCATCAAGCTAGGATTGTGCCATCCTCCACCGGATCATAACACGAAGAAGACGGGTCCATTGGGAGTTAGTGACAGCCTCCTCTACCCGGGACACAGTTGAGTACTGAGCTTTGACGCAGATTGACAACCCAGCAATTCCTTCCGTGAATCCTCAGCAAAGCTACGGATCCGGTCGATTTTGCATGCTTTTCTTCTCTTGTTGTTGATAGTGTAGCTTAATCTCTTTGTTTATGATGAAGTATGATTTTTTTGTAAAACATTTGTATACAATCTTGTCTAGGTGATTTTATATTTGTGTTATTTGCTTGAGGTGCGCTTTTAATTTCCATCCGCCTCCACATCCAGTTTTGCTGAACTAGCAATTGATAGTGCCGTGCGTAGCGAGGAGGTGCTCTCGACCCTCATTCCGCTGTTCTAATCACTTCAACTGTAAGCCTACTCGTTCATCCTCCTAGCGATTCGGTGCATAGCGGCCCGTGTATTCTTCCATCTCGCCTGGCGAAGCATCGCATAGCGGTGTTGCATCGGAGTAGTTAATAATGTCTTATGTTTTTGCTGCAGCAAACCTGGGCATGTAATTGCTGACTGCCCATTAAAGAGGAAAGAAGAAAGAGTGAAGAAGCACCACAAGGGAAAGAATAAAGAGAAGTCCCTAGTAGCTAAGAAAGAGAAGACCTGGTCCGAATCTTCCTCTGTGTTAGACAGTGAAGACGATGAATCCTACATTAGGTTTATTGTTGTTGCTGAAGAATAGTTCCCTGCTGCTAGAATAGGGATCAGGGCCCCTCTGTTACACCTAGATAGTGACTTGAGGTGGATGACGATGAAGAAGGAGATGCCCAGTGCCATGGACTAATGAAAATGACAGATGAAGAAAGCAGCGAGGATCAGGCTGGTTAGTCACAAGTACATGCTAAACTACATCCTTTTATTTCTAGTCACGAGGCTGACTAAGTCTCTGAAGCTCAATCATCAAGAGATGAAGGGGATTCAAAATCTAAGGATGATGTAAACTCCATAATTGCAAAGTAGGGAGAACTTCTTGAGGACTTCAAGAAATGCAAGCTACTTGCAAAGAGCCAGACAAAAGAGATTTTTAGTCTTAAAAGCAAGTGTGAAGACCAAGAAAATTCCCTCACTGATATAACTACACATGCTGGCCAGCTCAAGGAAATCATTGATAGTGAGTCTGTAGTAAGAGTCTCAAATGAGAAACTTATCTAGAAACTTGAAAATGATCACTTAAATGAGAATTTGTTGGTGATTAAATTTTCTGAGTCAAGCACTGTGCTACCCTTAATTTATACCCTCCTTACCCAAGCTGGTAAGAAAGGGTTGGGATTTAAGGGACCTGCTAGACCTTCCAATCCAAGAGGAAAGGGAAAAGGGAAGGCACCTGTTGTGCCTCTAGCCTCACTATTGGATCCCTAGTTTGGATTTGGGCTAGGTTCACTGAGTTAGGATGTCTTTAACCCACCTTGTATAGTCAGGGTCATTGGTTGTGTGCTAGAGTCTAGGGTTTGTCCTTAGAACATCATCCTATAGACCAGCCATCCTCCAGATTGCCTGAGAAACTCAAGACTTAGAGATATTTTCAGCTCAAGGAAATCTGTTCAACGTTCGTCGATCTCAGCTCAACGAACCATATTCTTTGGTCGACGAATTTTGGTCGACGATTTGAATCCTTCTCAGCTAGAGACTTCTCAGATTCTAAGTCCACAATCATTCTTCGGTCGACGAATTTGGATCTCAGTTTGACGAATGATGATTGTCTGTTTGACGAAGGATGATTGTCAGTTCGATGAAGATTGTAGCAGAATTGACAAGTTTCCCTTGAAGACTAATTGTTATTGTCTGGTCGACGAACTCATCAGCTCAGCTCGACGAACTGTGAACTCAGCTCGACGATTCCTGTTCTTCGTTCAACGATTCCAGACTAGGTCTTCTCCAGTTTTCCGTCCCTTTTTCTTGGCGATGATTCCTGAGTAATTAATGCTAAATCTTCTCGGAATGTTACCGTTAGAATGAGCATTGATCATGGATTATTACATGCCGTTTTTCCATGGGACAGTTAGGGAATTCATTGATTGTCGCTTCCTTCCCAGGTCGACTGCATTTACTGCTCAAGCATTCAGATTTCGAGTCGTTTTTCAGTCAGTTGCAAGAAAAAGAGAAGATCAAGCAATCCTGCACACAGATAGAATACTCAAGAAGTTTTACAGAAATCTAAAGTCTCTCACTGCAATCAGCCTAGGCCAGAGAACATCATCATCAAGAAGAAGAAGAACATACAATCACTATCAAGAGTCTTCTTCTTTCAAACCTACAGGACAACTTTAGAAGGACAACAATAACTCTATCTGTCAAAGAAATTCCTGAAGCAATCTCTGGTCAAGGCAATCAAGTTTTTGAAGACCTGTCACCCTGAAGGAGAGCTCCAGATTTCTTGATCCCTTCAAGATCTCAGGGGGAGCAATCTGCTGAAATCAATCCACTAGTCTTCTCGGCTATTATTGAGAAAGAGAAGACACCATCACCTTTTCCCATCTTCTGTACAGGGTTTTAAGGCCCTTCAAAATTATTCCTGGTTGCAAGTCTCCTACCAAAAGACTTGAGGTTTTGGTTTTTGAGCACCTGAACAAAAGCTCATTGGTGTCAAGCATCTGATCAAAAATCTGAGTGGATTCCTTCCAGGTTGGTAGAAGAGTCGATGTACCCAGGTTGGGGAACCACTATAAATTTCTTATGTCGTTTGGTTGCCCCTTTTCTCTTATTTTGGCTGTGTTATGTGATTTGTTAGGTTGCTTTGCTTATTACTTTATTTGCTAATCTATTCACCCAGGATTACAGCAAAAGTTGTAAAGATTTTTGTTAAGAGAGCACAATACTCTATTCACCCCCCCCCCCCCACTCTAGAGTATTTCAGATCTAACCTTCTCTTTCAATTAGTATCAGAGGCAGGTTGGTTAAACTACCACACCTTAGCAGGTTGGTTATTGTTGGTTGCACAGGATAACACCTGAACCATAAAGATCCCTCTTGTTAGATCTGATTGTTTTGTTTCTGTTATTAGATTTATTTTTTCACAGAAATGGCTCAAAATAAAGATTATGCAAGCATCAGACCTCCAGTATGCAATCTTAACAGATTTGTCATCTGGAAGGCAAGAATCAAATTGTATATGAACTCTATTGATGAAGATATCTACAATTCTATTTTGACAGGTCCCCCCCAAGTCTTCACATTTTCTGCAACATCTTCAAGCACAACAATAGTGCCACCACCTGAGTGGACTGAAGCCCAAAGGAAAGCCAAAATTACAGATGCAAAAGCAATGAACATCTTGGCTCAGACTATGTCAGATGATATATTTCAGAAGGTGCCTGAGTGCAGCTCAGCCAAGGCCATTTGGGACTCCCTTAACCAAATGATAGCTGGTTCAGAAGATGAAAGGAAATACAGGAGATCAAATCTCATAACCCTGTATGAGAATTTTAAGAAGGATGAGGCTGAATCGGGCGCTAAAATATACAATAGGTTGAGCTCAATCATCAATGAGCTTAAAACCTTGGATAAAGATATCACCCTTACAGAGGTGAATGATAAAATCTTGATGTGCTTCCCTATCTCTTGGGACTCAAGAATCTGGCCTATCAAAGAAGCCAGAAGCCTAAATAAGATATCAACTGAATCTCTGCTAAGCAAACTAAATTCTTATGAGCAGTTGATTAAATCAAGAGAAGCAGCTGAACAGAAATCAACAACTCCAGTGAGAAAAGATCATAGTATAGCTTTCAAGGCATCAGAGGAAAGTGAGACCTCAACATCCAATGAAGAACTAATGAGCCTCTTTGCAAAAAGATTTTATAAGATGGCTAGAAAGGACTTCAGAAGAAAATCATCCAGACAGGATGATAAGCCCAAATATGACAAGACACCAACCAAGGAGGTTGTGTGCTTTGGATGTAGAAAGTGTGGACATTACATATCTGAATGTCCAGAAAGCCAAAAGAAGGAGAAAAGCAGAGAAAAAGACTCCAGGAGAAAACATAACAGCAGACCCGCCTCCATCAAGTACAAAAAGAGAGACAAAGCTTTGTTGCTGAAACATGGAGTGATACTGAAGAAGAATCATCCTCCTCTAACTCAAGTGAAGAAGAGGAAGAAGCAAGAAACAAGGAGGTTTTCCTTATGGCAATTGATGCCTCTAGGAGCAGTTCAGGATCAGAAAGTGAATCTGAAGATGAGGCAGCCTCAGAGTCAGAGGTAGATCAGGTTCTTTCAAGTTTTGATTTTAATTCTGATTCATTTAAAATTGAATTCAAGGCTATGTGTTTAGATTTAATTAGTTCAGAGAAAGAAATACAAACCCTTAGAGAAAAACTAGGAAACCTTGAATCTGTTAACTCAGAAAATCTTAAACTAAAAGATCAACTAACATTAGCAAATGAGCAGATAACTAAATTAAAATCTGATTTATGTGAGGCTAAACAACTTGAGCAATCTCTCAATGGAAGAAGTCTCAAGCTGATAGACATAACAGGCACAGTAAATGCCAGATTAAATGAAAAGCTGGGCTTGGGTGCATCATCAGGTTTGCCCCCCATAATTATGAAAAATATCCTTACAACACCCATTAAATTTGTTTCTGCCAAGGGAAAAGAGATGATAATGAACAAACCAATATCTGAAAATAATCCAAAACCC
This sequence comes from Platanthera guangdongensis, assembly GCA_039583875.1. Lineage (NCBI taxonomy): Eukaryota > Viridiplantae > Streptophyta > Magnoliopsida > Asparagales > Orchidaceae > Platanthera > Platanthera guangdongensis. The sequence goes on along the minus strand of CM077165.1, from coordinate 27,188,482 downwards.
ATAGGCAAGTGCAATAAAAATCAGAAAACAGCTAATAACAACAAGGTTCAGCAGCATTCGTCGAACTCAAATCTACGAAATGTGGCCCGTTCGTCGAACCTAGATCGACGAACGTTGAACGCAAACTTCAATAATAACAACTCGTCTAACTGCAATCGACGAACATTGTATGGTTCGTCGAGCAGAGGTCGATGAACATGGGGCGTAGAAAATGACTATTGCCATTCTCTGAGCCGAGATCGATGATCTCAGCCCTATTCGTCGAACTCTGGTCGACGAACTTACAGAAATTCGTCGAACCCATACGGACCAAATATAAATCATTTCTCTTACAGAAATCCTAAGCCAGCTAATAAACCATTCAAAACAGTAGCTGATTGGGTTATTCCACCTAGGAGATATCACCCCTTAGGTTATAAATCTCAACCTACTTTGTCAGTTATATCCAGCTTTTGTTTTCAACAAAATAAAGGACCCAAGGTAACCTAGGTCAAGAACAATTAACTTTTGTTTTTCACTACAGGTGAAAATCTATCCAACGGTGAGTCAGACCTGGTACTTGGGCAGTGGTTGCTCCAAGCATATGATAGGCAGCAAGGATAATCTATCCAATTACAAGTCCATGCTAGGACCAAAGGTGATCTTTGGTGATTCAAATAGTGGCCAGTCTGAAGGATATGAAGCAGTAAAGATTGGAACAGTTACTTTCAAGAGAGTAACATATGTAAGAGGACTCAAACGTAACCTAATATCCAAAAACCAATTATGTGATGAAGGTTATCAGGTACACTTTAACTCTACCTCCTATTCTATTATTAATAATGAAAACAAAATTGTTTTAATTGGAATTAGACAAGGTAACATATATCTAGTAGATTTTATTTCTGCCAAAACTGATGTTTGTTTACTCAATATCACTAGTAACCAAAATGAGTTGTGGCATAAAAGATTAGGTCATGTAAACCTTAATAATATAGCTAGGTTATCTAAAGACAACCTTGTTAGAGGTTTACCTTATGGTCCCTACAAGAAGGAAAACCTATGCAGGGCTTGTCAATTAGGCAAGCAAACTAAAACTAGTTTCAAATCTATTAATAAGAGTGATTCACCTATGATTTTGTATTTGCTTCATGTGAACCTATTTGGACCCATTGCAGTATAACGCCTATGAGGGAAGTCTTACACTTTAGTAATTGTTGATGACTTCTCCAGATTTAGTTGGGTGGCCTTTCTGAGAACTAAGTCAGATACATTCAAAATTCTTACAGATTTTCTCAGGACCATACAGATTGAGTTCTCTACTCATGTTGCATTGATCAGAAGTGATCATGACATAGAGTTTGAGTCTCTTCTGATGCATGAGTTCTATGAGAAGGAAGGTATCAGACAATGCTTCTCATCTCCTAGAACTCCCCAACAAAATTGGGTAGCTGAAAGGAAAAATAGGACACTCATTGAAGTTGTAGGTACATTATTGGCAGATGCTTACATGCCTCTATCCTTTTGGGCAGAAGCTCTAAACACTATTAACTATGCCCTGAATAGAAGCCTCAAACATAAGCTGAAAAATAAGACCCCCTATGAATTGCATAAAGGAAAGAAACCTAAAATCACATATTTTAAAGTTTTTGTTTGTATATGTTATATTCACACAAACAACAAAAGATACATTAGAAAGTTTGAGGATAAGGCTGAAGAAGGGATTTTTCTAGGATACTCCCAAGTAAGCAAGGCCTATAGGGTTTTTAATAAATCCACTCTTAAAATTGAAGAGTCAGTCCATGTAGCTTTTGATGAAGCTAACATGTCTTATAAGGAGAAAGAGATTTCTACCAACAGCTCTTTGTAGGTTCCACAACTGTTTGAGTCTATGGATGGACTAAACCTTACCCAAGAGGTGTCAATCCATCCTTCTCCACAGATTGCTGAAGACAGTGAAGAAGAAAATCAAGTGGAAGTGGCTGAACTTCCCTCAACAGCTAATAACATTCCTCAAGAGGAATTAATTACAGAAGCTGTTGCTAAACAAACTCCACCCACTGATCTTGTCACACTTAGAGATCACCCCAGATCTCAAGTGATTGGAGACATTTTAGCAGTTGTACAGACAATGCATCAACTCAACCAAGACTTGATGTATGCTTGTTTTCTCTCTCAGATTTAACCTCTCTCCATCCATGAAGCTGAGCAAGATCCCCACTGGATTATTGCAATACAAGAGGAACTGAATCAGTTTGAGAGATATAGAGTTTGGAATTTATTTCCAAGACCTCATAACTACCCAGTTATTGGAACCAAATGGGTCAACAAAAACAAGCTGGATGCTCAAGGAAACATTGTGAGAAACAAGGCTAGGCTTGTTGCTCAAGACTACAGGCAAGAGGAAGGAATTGACTATGACCAAACCTTTGCTCCTGTTGCAAGGTTAGAGGCCATAAGAATATTCCTTGCCTATGCAGCTCACAGGAGATTCAAAGTTTTCCAAATGGATGTCAAGAGTGCATTTTTGAATGGAGTGCTTCAAGAAAAGGTTTATGTAGAACAACCTCCAGGTTTTGTCTCTCTAACTCATCCATATTTTGTGTTTAAATTGCATAAAGCTCTATATGGTTTAAAGCAAGCTCCAAGAGCTTGGTATGAGACCTTAGCAAGCTTTCTTTTAGAGCATAAATTTACAAGAGGAACCATAGATAAAACTCTTTTCACTAGACATCATAAGGACAAAAACTTATTAGTGCAAATATATGTGGATGACATCATCTTTGGGTCTACTGATCCCAAATTATGCAAGAGGTTTGCTGACCTCATGCATTCCAAATTTGAGATGAGTAGCATGTGTGAGCTTTCCTACTTCCTCGGTCTCCAGGTGATGCAGCTCCCTGATGGTATCTTCCTCTCCCAAGCTAAGTATGCTAAAGAGATTATTAAGAAGTTTGGGATGGGTGATGCTTCAGGAATGAAAACACCTATGGCTACCAATGCTGTTGTGGATTCTGATGCAGCAGGGAAACCTGTAGATCAAAAGCTTTATAGGGGAATTGTTGGATCCCTATTATACCTAACAGCAAGCAGGCCTGATATCATGTTTGGCACATGCCTTTGTGCTAGGTTCCAAGTGAACCACAAAGAATCTCACCTTATTTTCTTAAAAAGAATTTTGAGATATATAAAGAGTTGTCCAAATCTAGGACTCTGTATCTTGTAGAGTCAGAGTTTGAGTTAACTGGATACTCAGACACTGACTATGCTGGATGTAGAGTGGGCAGGAAAAGTACCTCTGGAACTTATCAGTTCCTGGGTATGAGACTTGTCTCTTGGTTTTGTAAAAAGCAAACATCTGTGTCTACATCAACTATAGAAGCTGAATATATGGCTGCTGACAGCTGTTGTTCACAAACGTTATGGATACAAAACCAACTCCTAGACTATGCTATCAACTTAAATAAGTCAACATTATTTTGTGATAACAATAGTGTTATTGTAATAGCACAGAATCCAGTTCACCATAGTAGGACTAAATATATTGATATAAGGCATCATTTCATTAGAGATAGTATAGACAAAAAGAAAATTAACCTAATCCATATTCCTACTAATTTACAGAGAGCAGACATTTTCACCAAACCCTTGGATGAGAAAAATCATCTATTCCTTATAAATCAACTGGGAATGATCAATGGAGGAGAGTTAAATTAATTTTTGTCTGCATTTGACGAATTCTCCAGATTTCGTTGAACGGAGTTCAACGAATTAGGGAAAGTTTGAGAGATGCTCGTCGAACGGAGATCGACGAATTCTCTGTGTTGAAAACAATTTTCGTCGACCTGAGATCGACGAACTTTGCTTCAGAATATATTTCGTCGAACGGCGTTCGACGAACTGTCTTCGTTTCTTCTGGATGAGATCGACGAATTATTTATCTATAATTTATTTCGTCGACCTCAGTTCGAAGAACTGTTTTCTTTTTCGTGGAACGGAGTTTGTCGAATCATATTCAGGAAAACTCTATATCTAGGTTTTCTTCGACCTCCGTCCAGCGCTTTCAGTTCCTGTTGCACTTGATCGCTGTTTGTTTCTCTTGCAGATCATCAATGGCGATTCCAGCGAACACCCTGGCTACAATGAAATTCGATACAGGCTTTGACATGGACTTTGATTCATTCCAGCATTCTGACCCTATATTTCTTTACATTCTAGAACTTCTAAAAGAGCTGGGTCTCATGGATTTTATGACAAGGAGAATCAAACTGCATGCAAATGATATTAGAGAATGGGTATATACTTCTTCTGCTTCTGAGGACAACACCTTGACCGGGAATATCGGGGGTAATGTTGTTTCTTTATCCCCCGCCGTTCTTTCTGAAATTTTTGAGTTGGTAAATGGATAAGAAGATTTGGATATAGATTTTGATGAGTATAGTTTGATGCTGAATCTGATGGGGTTTACTGGGAGTAACCCTAACAAGTTGTTAAAGAAACAACTTTCTGCCCCCTACCAGTTCCTGGCGAATATTGTGGGAAAAGTGTTGATGGGCAAGCACTCCGCGCATGATTACATACAAGATACCAATTCCTTGTCATGTGCGCGGTGGTCAACAAGCGTCACGTTGATTGGTGCAAGATCTTCTTTGATTTGATAAAAAGAAAAACAGTAAGAAAGAGGTATGCTTTGGAAGAATCCTGGGGATTTTCCTTCAAGCAAAGGCTGGTGAATTCGTGGTCTCCCCGACCATATTCATCAATAACAGCAAGCGTCTCACATGCGCTTTGTTTGGCAGATGGGAGAGGATGATCTCTAAGCCATCCAAGGCTTCCTCCTCTTCCATCCTAGCTTCTAAGAGCACAAGGGCTGTGAAGGCCACTCCCCACCATGCAGAAGAGGCAATCCCATCTCCACACCCTCTTCCAGCAACCCATCTTCCATCCTCAACCATTCTTCAAATTCATCCAACTTCCCCCACTCATGTTTCTCCATCAACTCATACATCCCTTGTTATGTCTCCTCCAGCATCACCTCCTCCACCTCATTTGTCTAACATTCCACATTTTGATATACCACCCCCTTCTCCACCTCCACCAGACACCACCATGACAGATGCCATTCCACATGCATCTCCTCCATCTTTTCCCTTCACTTCATCTACTTCTTTACCCTCACCAACTACCTCTCCGTCCTTGGAACCCCCCACTGTATCTACCATCATAACCCTGCTCACTCCCCTCCTCAAATCCTTAATCACAGAGGCCATTACACCTCTTGTAAATTCTATCAATTCTTTATCTGCCCAAGTATTCCTTCTTTCTGTTGCACCCTCTTCATTTAGGGGCTTGGCTCCAGGTTCTCCTGAACCCAGGCAGGGGGAGATGCTCTGTGATGAACCAGCAGCAGATATAGCAGCAGTTTCAGATGCAGCAGCAGTTCCTTCTACAGCAGTTTCAGATGCAGCAGCAGTTCCTTCTACAGCAGTTTCAGATGCAGATGCAACAATTTTGCCAGAATTTGATTCAAATTTGATTGACTTGATTCATTTCATGGATACTGATAATGAATTAGATGAGTCAGTTCCAGAGCAGATACAAACTGTTGGTGATTTCCATTTGAATGCCACAGTTGATTTGGCTATTTTGTTGAGATCTTTTGATACAATTTATGTACAGTTCCCTTCTACTAAGCCATCCTTGGGTATTATTCTTGTCACCTCTCCAATAAGTCTTACAGTTGCTAAGCAACTCAGTGACAGTTTTGTTGTTCCATAGCAACCCATCTCTTCCCCCCAGATGTGATTTCTGCCCCTATTTTTGTTATGGATGATTCCCCAATGCCTGATCTGGATGAGTTAATCTTGGCTGATATTGAAGAGGAAAATAAGGCAGTAGCTGAAAGCTCTGTCTCAATTACCTCTGATTCTTGTATAGTTTCTTCTTCCACTCCTGCTAAAACTCTAGTTTGTGAAACTTTTGTTCCTGCTACAGAAAAGGCTGCCACTTATGATAAAGCCATGAAAGCTCTGGATGCTCTTTATGATGACCCTCAGAGTTCTGGCAGTGAAGATGATGAAGATGATGATGAAGATGTTGATGAAGATGATTCAGATGAAGAAGCTGCCAAGAAGAAGCAAATGTTGTCAAAGAAAAGGAAGACTCCTCCTCCTCCTAAGCCCAATCCAACAGCTGACACTCCCTACTACATCTTGCATAATGTTACTCCTTATAAGGAAATGCCTGCTTGGATGTGGCTGTCAAAGAATCAGCAAAAGTAGAGGAAAAGAAGTAGGAGATACTCTCCTCCACTAGTTCATAGATACAGAAGATATCCTCCTCCTCCTCCTCCAGCTGCTGGTACTTCCGGTTCCTCAATTTAAAAGCCTGATCCTGTACAAACCTACCAAAGGCATCAAAGCAAGTCTTCAGGAGGCTACCAGCAGAGGCAACAATCTTCACAGCAACAACAATATCAACAGCAATAACCTCAGCAGCAACAACAAAATATATCTGTAGAACAGAAGGCTAACAGTCCCAAAAGACCATATTCTCCTCCTATTCCTTTTAAGGATCCTGAAACAGCTAACACTGCAAGAATGGCCAGATTCCAGGAACTGATTGGCCTATCATTGATTAATAAAGCAAAATCTGAAGAAAAGAACATTTCTGGATACTCAACTATGTCAAAAAATAGAAAAGAAAAACTTAAAAGGTTTGAAAAAGCAAACAAACTATTCAATGTTGATGACTATAGCAAGCTCCATCCAGAGGCTGTTGTTCCCAGAGCCTCTACTCAGAACATGCTTGGTATAGCTGATATGACAATGACTGTAGCTCAGGCAGCTAATCCAAACAGAGAGATCAAATTCTCAAAGCCTGGAGCTAGCAGCAGCAACAGCAAAGGGAAAGACAAAGAACAATCCAAGAAGAGCAAGATATGATCTAAGTTTTTCTTTCTTTTCCAATTTTTGTTTTTTAACTCTCTGGTTATGTTTCTGAACAAAGCTTTTATATATCTGATACATGTATTATAAATTCTCTGTCAGATATATGCTTTTACTGCTTTGTTTCAGTCTGTGTCTTCACTTAGTGACCTCACCCAAATAGGGGGAGATTGTTGGATACATAGTTTGGATTTGGGCTAGGTTCACTGAGTTAGGATGTCTTTGACCCACCTTGTATAGTCAGGGTCATTGGTTGTGTCCTAGAGTTTACGGTTTGTCCTTAGAACGTCATCCTGTGGAGCAGCCATCCTCCAGATTGCTAGAGAAACTCAAGACTTAGTGATATTTTCAGCACAAGGAAATCTGTTCGACATTCGTCGATCTCAGCTCAACGAACCATATTTTTTGGTCGCCGAATTCTGGTCGACGATTTGAATCCTTCTCAGCCAGAGACTTCTCAGATTCTAAGTCCACAATCATTCTTCGGTCGACGAATTTGGATCTCAGTTCGATGAATGATGATTGTATGTTGGACGAATGATGATTGTCAGTTCGACGAAGATTGTAGCATAATTGACAAGTTTCCCTTGAAGACTAATTGTTATTGTCTAGTCGACGAACTCATCAGCTCAGCTCGACGAACTGTGAACTCAGCTCGACGATTCCTGTTCTTCGTTCAACGATTCCAGACTAGGTCTTCTCCAGTTTTTCGTCCTTTTCTTGGCGATGATTCCTGAGTAATTAATGCTAAATCTTCTCGGAATATTACCGTTAGAACGAGCATTGATCATGGATTATTACATGCCTTTTTCCGTGGGGCAGTTAGGGAATTCATTGATTGTCGCTTCCTTCCCAGGCCGACTGCATTTACTGCTCAAGCATTCAAATTTCAAGTGGTTTGTCAGTCAGTTGAAAGAAAAAGAGAAGATCAAGCAATCCTGCAGACAGACAGAAACTCAAGAAGTCTTACAGAAATCTAAAGTCTCTCACTGCAATCAGCCTAGGCCAGAGAACATCATCATTAAGAAGAAGAAGAACATACAATCACTATCAAGAGTCTTCTTCTTTCAACCCTACAAGACAACTTCAGAAGGACAACAATAACTCTATCTGTCAAAGAAGTTCCTGAAGCAATCTCTAGTAAAGGCAATCAAGTTTTTGAAGACCTGTCACCCTGAAGTAGAGCTCCAGATTTCCTGATCCCTTCAAGATGTCAGTGGGAGCAATCTGCTGAAATCAATCCACTAGTCTTCTCAGCTGTTATTAAGAAAGAGAAGATACCATCACCTTTTTCCATCTTCTGTACAGGGTTTTAAGTCCCTTCACAATTATTCCTGGTTGCAAGTCTCCTACCAAAAGACTTGAGGTTTTGGTTTTTGAGCACCTGAACAAAAGCTCATTGGTGTCAGGAATCTGATCAAAAATCTGAGTGGATTCCTACCAGGGTGGTAGAAGAGTGGATGTACCCAGTTTGGGGAACCACTATTAATTTCTTGTGTCGTCTGGTTGCCCTTTTCTTTTGTTTTGGTTGTGTTCTGTGATTTGTTAGGTTGCTTTGCTTATTAATTTATTTGCTAATCTGTTCACCTAGGATTACAACAAAAGTTGTAAAGATTTTTGTTAAGAGAGCACAATACTCTATTCACCCCCCCCCCCCTTAGAGTATTTCAGATCTAACCTTCTCTTACACTCACTGCCTCAAATTTCTTTTCAGAGACTATTATTGCCTTATAATAGGTATGACCATGAAAGTTATTATGGTCACTGGGTGAACAACAGATCCACTGGTATGAACCAATGTGGCCCCAACGATGTTGGAAGGTACAGCCATGTGAAAGCCTTTAAGGCTGCCCATAAGGAAATCCAAATTTCCCAACCTGGACCATTTGTTTTGGGTACTCCAGCCCCAAAACTCAAAGATATTGCTACTGCTAAAAATCTAAATCATACATCAAACGTTGTGATTCAAGGAGAGTCTTCTGCCAGGGCAGGAATGTCCATCTCAGATGCTATCAGATGTATGTTAGCTGAAAAGAGACATGTAGCAGGTGGTTCTCAGAGAAGGCCAACATAGCCAGCTGAAAGACTGTCTTTCAGTCAAATTACTATTGAAAGAAGGAAAAAGTATAGTGCAACACATCTCCCCACTGTTCAAGAAGCAGTACAGTCAAATGCTGGTCCCAAACAGAAAAGGAGATATCATATCTATGAGTGCTGGTGTTGTGGCAAAGTGGGTCACTATGCTATGGATTGCTGACACAATCCCTCAGTGTCCAAAGGTTGCCAACCTGTCAGGAATTCAACAGGAAGGCAGGGTTATTTCAAGACTAATGTGAACCTAGGACCCAACAAAAATTGGGGCCCTAAGGTATGGTGACTCGCATTCATTTCAGGTTAGTTCAAGTACCAAAATCCCCTAAATGGTACTTGGGCAGTGGATTTCCAGGCACATGATTGGAACAAAGGAGCTATTGAAGGAGTACACGCCAGTAAAGAATGAACCCAAGATCATTTTTGGAGGCTCAGACAAGGAGATAACCGGAGGCTATGGTAACCTCTCAAAAGGCATAATCACCATCATAAAGGTGGCTTATGTGGAGGGGTTGCAACTCAACCTCATAAGCATAAGCCAACTATGTGATCTTGGTTATGGTATTTCCTTCCACAAGGATAAGTGCCACATCAAGAGGTTAAGTGACCAAAGTGTCATCTTAATAGCCACTAGGAATGGGAATGTTTATTGCTTGAATTTTTCTTGCCTAGATAATAGTTCCCCTATATGCCTAGTTGCAGATGAGAAAGTCTCATATTGTCTCCAGCGGTACAAGAGACTGGCTCATCTAAATTATAAAACCATTGGTCAACTCTTCAGTGATGAGCTCGTTAGGAATGGTCCCAAAATAAAATGCTCCAAGGAGATAATCTGTGCTTCTTGCCAAAAGGGTAAGCAGACTAAGACCTCTTTCAAAAGCATTGGGGCCAAGGACTATGTGATATGCTTGTATCTCCTGCATATGGATTGGTTTGGTCTTATGCCTGTTCATAGTCTAGGTAAGAAGGTCTATACCCTTGTGTTGGTTGATGACTATGCCAGATTTACTTGGGTGTCCTTCCTTAGAAGAAAGGATGAAACCCTTGAAGTCTTCACAAATTTTGTCATGTAAATTCAGAATGAGCTTGCATGCTCTATGGTCAGAATGGGAAGTGACCATAGAATTGAGTGTCAGTCTGTTGCTATGACTACATTCTATGAAGAGCAAGAGATTCATCAAGAGTTCTCCTCTCCAAGAACACCCCAGCAAAATGGGTTAGCTGAGAGGAAAAATAGGACTCTCATAGAAGCTGGGAGAACATTATTGATTGACACTTCTCTCCCTAAATTGTTCTGGGCTGAGGTAGTTAACACTACATGTCATGTGCTCAATAGGGTTTCTCGTACCAAAGGCCGCAAGAAGACTCCCTATGAGATCTTGAAGGCAAGAAAACCAAAAATTTTCTACTTCAGGATCTTTGGTTGAAAGTGTTTCATCCTATACAATGGTAAGTCAAAATGACTAAGTTTGCTGCCAAATCACATAAGGGGATATTTGTTGTATACAATAATAATAGTAGGGCATATAGAGTATATAACTTGACAAATCAAGTTATAGAAGAGTCTGTAAAAGTAGTGTTTGATGAGTAATACATGATTGACAGTGAGTTGTCAAGCTCTTTGCCTAGATCTATATGAATAGAAGTCAGGATGGAAAATCTCTCCATCAAAGATAAAGACCCAGATTTACAAGAAGATTGTGGTGAGGGATGCTGTCTAGAGGAAGCACAGGGCAATCAAGCTAGAAATGAAGACCAACCTGCTGCAGAAAATGATAATCAGCAGGAAGCAGTCAGACTACCCCCAGTAGTCTAATATCTTAGGGATCATCCTCCAGAGCAGATAATAGGTAAGGCTAGCCAAGGTGTACATACTAGAAGCAGGAGTCTCGACACAACACTCTATTTCAGTTTCTTGTCACAAGAAGAGCCCAAGAAATTTGAAGAAGCAAATCAAGATCCATTTTGGATTTGTGCAATGCAGGAAAAACTCAACCAATTCAAAAGGTGCAAGGTGTGGAAGATGGTTACCAGACCAAATGGACTCAATGTCATTGGAGTCAAGTGGATTTTCAAGAATAAACTTGATGAAAATGGCATTGTAATCAAGAATAAATCCATACTGGTGGCCAAAGGGTGTAGACAGGAAGAAGGGACTGATTATTATTAAACCTTTGCCTCAGTTGCAAAGTTGGAAGCAATCAGACTATTCCTTGCATTTGCAGCCTTACAGGGATTCAAGGTATTCCAGATGGATGTCAAGTCAGCCTTCCTGAATGGAGACTTGAAGGAAGAAGTATATGTAGAGCAACCTCCAGGTTTTATTGACTCTAACTCTCCTAGTGCTGTATATAGACTTAGGAAAGCTCTTTATGGGCTTAAGCAAGCTCCAAGAGCATGGTTTGAGACATTGTCTACCTTCCTCATTGAGAATAAATTATCAAGGGGGAAGATAGATAAGACCCTATTCCTAAGGGAATCTAAGGGCAAGATCATCCTAGTCCAGATTTATGCTGATGACATAATTTTGGGCTCTATTGATGACAACCTCTGCAGGAAGTTTGCAAAATGTATGCAGGGGAAGTTTGAGATGAGTATTATGGGTGAATTGAAGTTTTTCTTGGGACTACAAGTAAAACAAACTGATGATGGACTATCCATATCCCAGTCAAAATTCACCAGGGAGATAATCAAGAAATATGACATGCAGAATGCTTCCACCATAAGAACTCCCATGAGCTCAAGTATGCCTATAGGAAAAGATAATCCAGGTAATCCTGTTGATCAAACACTATATAAAGGTAGAGTTGGCTCCCTTCTCTACCTCACAGCAAGTAGGCTTGACATTATCTATGCAACATGTGTTTGTGATAGGTATCAGGCCTGCCCTAAAGAGTCTCATATACTTCTGTGAAAAGAATCTTGAGATATCTTAAGGGCACCCCAGATCTTGGCCTATGGTACCCTAGGAATATGGAATTTGAACTAACTGGCTATTTAGATGCAGATTCTGCTGGCTGCAAAGAGGACATGAAGAGCACTTCAACATCCTATCAATTTCTAGGTGTAATGCTTGTCTCTTGAAGCAGCAAGAAAGAGACAAGTGTAACAATCTCAACAACAGAGTTAGAGTATATTTCAGCTGGAAGCTGCTGTGCTCTGTTGTTCTGGATTCAGCATCAACTTCATGACAATAATGTTAAGATAAGTAAAAATCCACTCTTTTGTGATTCTACTAGTGCAATTTCTATAGTTAGGAATCCTGTCTCCCATAGCAAGACTAAATATATAGAAATTAGGTATCATTTCAATAGAGAAGATATGGAAAGGGAAGACATCTCCCTTGAGTTTGTCTCCACAGACAAGCAAGTGGATGATATCTTCACTAAGACAGTAGATGAAGCTAAGTTCAACACCTTCAAATTTGAATTGGGCATGTTGAATTTTGTGTAGCTTCAATTCTCTCTTCTACCATATATTGCATTACTTATTTTGTAGGCAGAACAAGCTCTTCCTCCAGATATTGAAGAAGGTGTGCAACTGTTGAGGGAGAGCTAGCCCAGCAGCTGAGATAGATAGGGGGAGAACAACCTATCAGTATGCTCCTTATTATAGAAGTCAAAAAGGGGGAGGAAAGATGTCAAGTGCTGAGAAGCACAGCCAAGTGGAACTGTAAGGATGCCAGCATGCTAGGGGGAGTAAGTAATTCTCCACAGGCTGGAGAAATGGTAACACTTTTACTTCTACTGTTAAATTTTGTTATGATGAAATGTTGTGTTGTCAATGACCTGTATTATTTTGACTTCTTCAAATAGGGGGAGATTGTTGGGTCTATTGATCACAATATCCCAGATTTGTAAGAAGTCGAACTGGTCAATGACATACACACATAATGTATTTGATGTGTGCTTTTGTTCATGCATGCAGGCTATCCATGATTAGACAAGTAAAGAAATCAGTAAACACAAATTTTGTCGAACTCATCTTAGAGTTCGTCGAAATCAGCTTGCTGATCTTCGAGCTCAACTCAACATATGCTTAAGAATTCAAGATACAAAATTCATCAAACTTAGCTCGAAGTTCGTCGAGCTCAGGTTACAGTTCGTGAAGCTCAGTTTGCGGTTCGTCGAGCTCAGCTCCAAGCTTGTCATGATAAAGCCAAAAAATCTGTCTAAGGAATAAGGGCTGAGTCCGCTGAGAAGAAGGTGTTGAGACCGCTAAGACAACTAAGACAACTGGGAAGATAGCATTAAGATAGCTGAAGACAACTGAGAAGGCAGGGTTGAGACAGCTGAGACAGCTGAGAAGATGGCGTTGAGATAGCAGAGACAGCAGAGACAAAGTTAGTTTGAAAATTTTCTAAGTCCAGATGTTGATGACGACTGCTGACGTCATCAAAGTCAAAACTGTAGGAAGCCATTGCGGGAAAGCTGCTATAGTGCAGAAAGATGTTTTGTCCCTTTCTGATTGAGTTGGCGCTCGCCAATTCTTAATGGGCCCACATACTATGATGCCATTGATTCAAATCAATGCATATAAAAGGGGAAACATAAAAGGATTATGTTTAACAAATCCAAGAAATAGAAAGAGAAACAGATAGAGGCGGCTGGACATTCACTTCCGATCAAGCTTGAAAGCTGAAGTCCAGCCAAGATAGCCTGAATGCAGGAAAGGATAGCTGAAGCTCTTCAAGCTCAACAAGGGTGTTCTCTACAGAATAGTTTAGCTAATTCATCTCTCAACAAAGTGGAAGTTGCTCATTAGTGTAGTAGTAATAAGTAATAACTATAGAAGAAGGCTGATTCCTTATACAGCAGGTGAGCTGGACTGAAATCTGCTAAGTCCAACAAAGTTGACATAGAGTAATTACTCTGAGTCAGTTATTTTATTTTCTCCAAGTCCTTATTCATTTCCTATAGGATTCAGGTTTCCTGAATCTGAGTGTAGGGAACTTTGTGCCTCAGTTGTATGTGACAAATGTATCACTGAGGTATGTGCCTGGAGTGGCACTAAGGTAAGATCCAAGTGAGGATCTAAGCTGTAGGGCTTAAGTGTCTGAGGTACGAGAGTGCTACTCTCTGAGTGTAGGGCATTTATGCCTGAGGTAGGTGGAAAGCTTATCATTGAGCTGTAGGTGCCTGAAGGGGCACTGAGGTAGGTACCTGGAGGTGTACTGAGCTGTAGGAGTGCTACAGCACTTTGAGAGTATGACCTTGTTCCTGAAGTTGCAGGTCTGAAAAGCCTAAGCTGTAGGCCTTAAAGATAAGGCTGAGGTAGGTGGCATGCGGGTGATTGAGTGTAGGAGAACTGTAGAGCTCTAAGGTAGGATCCTTTGGGATCTGAGGTAGGGCTTTCCTCCTAGCCTGAGTGTAGGGCTTAATAGCTTGAGGTAGGTGGTTTGCAGACCACTGAGTGTAGGCCCTTGTGGCTGAGAAATGAGTCTTGGAGGAGACTTATAGATCCTGCAGGATCTGAGGTGTAAGCTTTTAGGAGCAGTTTGGAGAAGTTGTGCTGAGTCCAACAAATAAGCTTGGATATGTGGAGTGGTAAAGTGGATGAACCCAATTGGGGAACCACTATAAATTCTACTGTTTACTGTGTTTGCTTGTTTTTCTCTTTGATTGCAGGACTTAAGGACAAGCTCTAGTTAGCACAATTTGAAAAAAGCAAAAGATATATTAAAAGCACAAACACATATTCACCCCCCCCCCTCTAGGTGATTAGCTAACCTAAACTTAAATAAATCTCAAGTAGGACTTGCATTTTACAGCTTTCTTTACTGCTTTCATTTACTGCTTTCATTTACTTCTTTCATTCTCTGCTTTCATTTCCTGCCTACTTGTTTGAGTAGGACTTGCACCTTACAATTATGCAATTTCTTTTCTTAAGTTGTCCTCATTCCGATGAGTGGCTAACCGCTCTTATCCCTTAGTATCGAAGAGCATTGAGACATATAAAATCCATTTAAATAATTAAAGGTCCTCCTTTTCTCTTTAATTAAATTACTTAAGGTTTGCCCCTGGTTTACGATGTTTAGAACCACATATTGATGTGTAGGTTCTATTTTCATAGTCGATACGCTAGCTATCCGAGAGGCCATGCGTATGGACCAATCACCCTTGGGTAAAGGGAATTCCACACTAACCCTCGAGAGAGGAGGCGCAAAATTCTACTGGATTGGGTTCCCCACCCAATAGCGGAGTTCTTATCATAATGCAGACATTAAGAGGAATCCTTCGTCGGACGAGAGCCCAGTCGAATAGTCTTAATGTTCAGATAAGCGATAGTGCTAGAGATAGGTGAGCTCATTTTTGTGAAACCTCCAGGGTCAAGTCTCCGCCTTAATTAATTTGAAATTTAGGATCTCTATTTATTAAAAGTTATTTTAGTTCAAATTCAATTTGATATCGATGCGCTATTTCTTCATCAACTCCTTTTTAATGTTTATTTTCTGTTTTTATATATATAGATAATAACCCGACAAGTTATTTTTGGTAGAATAATAGTCCCTCCAGTGATGAGTAAAAATAATCAACCCGTCCCTGAGAACAATAAGACCACGACATTCCTCACCAGAATATCCTACACTACACGCGATGGGTGCACTTGCCTCCTTTCATTAAAACTCGGTTTTAATTTTTTTATAGATAATAAATCTGCGTGCCCCGTCCTTCCAAAATAAAATCAACCGCTTTTCCCAAAAATGAACCCACGTGGCGCCGCGAGATTTAACTATCAGCCTCCCTCTACTTTTCTTCTGGAGCAACTTTTGGGCAAGGCCCGTGTACTTGTAATACCTGTGGCAAGCCAGGACACTTTGCCAGTTACTGTGGGGTTAGTCCGTCAAAGGTTGAAAAGAAGGCAGGAGCGTCGTATGCTGAAAAGGGAAAGATAGTGGTGGAGTCCTCTACATCCCACGCGTAGCCCCTAGTATATAACCTAGGCTAACAGGAGTCCATAAAACAAAGTGAGGTCATCACAGGTATGAGTTAAGATATAGTTTTTACTGCTTGTCATACTTAGTACCTTATGCGTTACTTGTGCATTGATTGTGTTTGTTATACTTTGTCCTTATTCGGGACTGTCCGACAAGAGTATTGTTCGATACAGGTTCTTCGCATTCAATTCTATCTGAGGACTTCATGTAATCGATCAAAGTGCCTATTTGTATGACGGTAGATAGTGTGAAGGTGTTATTGCCTAACGAATGCGTGATGCATGCAGATAGGTCTTGCTATGTGGAGGAATGGATAGAAAGTCGGGATTTTGGGTTGGAAGCATCTGTGCTGCCGATATATGAGTTCGATATGATCTTTGGTATGGATTGGCTTTCGGAGCAGTGTGGCTATATTGATTGCAACTCAAAGGAAGCTGATGAGTCCGATATTTATACGATTTTTCAGACTCATCTGAGCTGGTTTTCTCTCTCGTGCACTGCATTTCAACCGAAAATCGGTTATATTTGCATCGTTCGGTCATGGACCATTTTGTGCACTATTTTGGCCTGAGGGTGTGCAATTTCACATTGTGTTGTCGGGGGTATGCACATGGTGCTCCCCATGGCTCTTCCCTGCTCTTTTCTTAGCTTTCTATTTGGTGCTGGGTGCTTGTGCTCCTGCTTTGGTTTTGTTGTGCAGGTGGTGCATTTTTCCCAAAGACAGGAATTCTGTCTTAAGGAAAACGCACGGTCGTGCATTTCTTTCATGCACGGTTTGCGTGAAATCATGCATTTTAGTCAGCTGGAAGAAAGTCGAGCTGAGCTCGATGAATTTCATCGAGCTGAGTTCGACGATCTTCACGCACGGTTGAGGCACGGTTTCTTCGAAACCATACGCGAAGGAAACGCACAGATTTCCTGTAGCTTTCCATTTTATTTCGTTCTGTAGCTAATTGTGCGAGTTGTTAACGCACGGGCGGCTGCGCCCGTACGCGAGTAAAATGCACGGTTCTGCTGTGTGACCTTGCTTTCCAGCACTCTTTCACTACCCGTGCGATGTCCTTCACGCATAAGCGTAACTGCCCGTGCGTGAAGAAAAATGCACGAGTCAACGCTTCTCCTTCCTCGTGTCTATCTTGAAAGTTAATAACGTACGGTTTGCGCACGGCCGTGCGCCGAACCGTGCGTGAGCATTTTTTTTAGACTTTTCTATTTAAGTTGCAGATTTCTTCTTTCCAATAATCCAGCCCCGCTTCCCCCGCCATTTTCGCTCCTCTGAGTGGGAAAACTCGTCTCCAGCCGCCATTTTCTCTCTCCTCCTTAGAGAGTTGATCCGGCCAACTTTTCTCCTCAGAAAGCATGCAATAGTTACGTCTCCGGCCATATTTATCTTCTTCAACCTCCAAGCTACCATCCGAGCTCCTTGTTTCTTCACTTGCGGAGTTCTTCGGTCAGAACTAGCCCAACGATCATTCATGAAGAAGACGGGATATTCAAAGGAAGTGACAACCCTTCTTGGTTCCTGGACATCATCATTAGACTGAGCCCAGGCAAGGATTTGTAGCCCTTGAATCCGGCCGTGAATCTCAGAAAGCCTTCGTGCGCTCGGTTGTATTTCTCCGCCACTTCTTGTAGTTACTTCATTCTGAACTTGTGATAGTGAGATTATTTCTTGAGAATAATGTTTTGCTTAAGGTTTCAGCATGTCTTTTTGTTGTTATGTATTAATCATTGCTTGTATTATTAAGCTTCATTGTTTCCTGTGTTTGTTGTGATTGTGTCGTTCTAGCGATTGCTAGAAGCGTGCGTTGTGAAGAGGTGGTTGCGACCCTCGTTGTTCGTCCATCGTCCGTACAACTCTCCGTAGTACTCCACCCAAGCGACGCGATGACGGCGACCCGCATTAGTTTTCTTATTGTTGTTAAGCTTAGGAAAGCAAAAGTAAACCGCCTTTGCCTCGTTAACTCTTGCAATCACTTTTCCAATAGCAAAACCACACTCCCTACTTGCACTCCTCGAGAGATCGATATCCGGGGATCAAACTCCTCACTTTTATTACTTGATAACGATTGGTACACTTGCCGAGTGTTGATGCACGAAAACACAAGGGGGGTCGAGCACAACCAGCTAACTTGTTCGATCACAGGGGGAATAGGGAGACTGCGAGTAGCGATCTACTAAGCGGATGAGAGCTGGAAGAAGAGCAGGGCCGTGAACCACGGTAACAACAGACTTCGCCCGTCGCGGCCTGAATGCCTCTCTTGCGACGGGCTTTCCCTTGATTGAAGAAGGAATTGGTTACAAGTGAAAGGAATAGACTGAGGGAAGTAGAGCAAGGGGGAGTCCGCAAGGCACAGGATTCGAGTCCGCAGCCTGTAACAAGTAGGCTTCTGGGTCCGAGTCAGCGTGTCTTGAGTGCACCACCTCCCCCCTATTTATAGGATAGGGGGCCTGCCCAAACGGGCAGGGCTAAAATAACCGGCTGCCCGGGGTACAGGAGAACCGGGCAGCGGTGACGGGAAGCAAAAAGAAAGAACACGCCAGTCCGCACAGAAGTGGCAGACTGGGCTCGTGAGCTGGAGCTTCCACTGCTGCTGGGCGCGCCTACAGAAGAGCGGCGGCCTGGGCGGACGAGATACTGCGTCCGCCGCTGGAGAACCTGTTGCCCAAAGCGCCGGCGGACTGAGCGGACTGGTCCTTGCGTCCGCTACTGGAGTCCCATACTTGGCGCCTGACTGGTGCTATTGCCGGACTGGGCGGACGGACAACTTGCGTCCGCGCCTGCTGAAAGGGGGCTTTGGAATCTTGGAGTATGTTGCGGACTGAGGGGTTAACATAATCCCCGCACATTTTTAAGTTTCCAGAAAACTTCGAAAATGTTTTCTTAACCGCTGAGTCCGCTAATCTCGAAAACCCCGCCACCGCTATAAATAACGCTGGAGGGTCTGGATCTGTTGAGAATCTTGATCGATACGGGGCGCTACTCACCACTTGCGATCTCAACTTTCCAGTCCGGTATGGCAAGACTGGGAGCTTTCTTGTCTAGCGTTACTGCAAAAGGCGACCTGGAGCATACAACGCCTATGAAGACCAAAAAGATTGTAAAGAGGTCGACAGGAAAAGATCCTGTCCGCTCCATAGGGGAGAGTTCCCAGAGCCAGAAGCCTACGGACAAAGCAGTCCGCCACGTCGATGTTTCTGCTCGCAAGGATGCCGTAGTCGACGTCGAACCGTTGAGGAGTGAGAAGATGGCAACCGTGTCGGATTCCGCCCCTTCTCAGAAAACCGCAACATCGGCGGACACTGCTGGCGAACATATGGAGACTGACATATCTTCTCCCAATGCCTCGGTGCAAATCGTTGACTTGGACGAAGAGGACCGGCAGACTGAGGTAGGGGACGACGCGCCCTCAAAGGCATTGGCTGCTGTGAATCCTGAACCTGTCCGCGCTGACCAGCCCGATTTAGGGGGGTCCGCCGCGGATGCTGCTGAGAAGACCGCGAAGAAGAAGAAGAGGAAGAGAGACGGAGCGACCGTCGCCGAGCGGGTTGAGAAGAAGCTTCGCGCAATGAAGGAGAAGAACGTCTCTAAGCGGACTGGGGCAGCGGACTTACAACACAGGCCGCGCGAAAAAGAAGTTCCAGATGGCGATCTGATTACTCCGGAGGCCCAAATCCAGGGAGAGAATTCCCTCTCAACGGTCAGTCTTTCCACGGATGAGATATTTGATTCCATAGACGTCGATCAACTTGATTTAATCCAGGACTCCTTGCTGGTTGTGCTGCAGCAGAACGAGGCGGAAACTGCTGGAGATAAGGGTGACGAACTCCCTTCCTTGTCCGCTGCGGAGGAAGAGGAGAGGGAGAGGCTGAAGGAGAAGATAGAGGAGCAAAAGAAGCAAATCGTTGCTCATGTTGCTGCGGTCGGGGCAGCCTCGCAGCAGGCCGCGGCGGACAAAGCCGCTGAGGATCTGCGGGTTGCTGCGGAGCTGATGCGGTCAGGTAAACTTCAGCCGGCGCCCAAATACTTTCAGCGCAAGTGGCTTTACAGGTCGCCGCCGCGGACGTCAAGACCGATCAAAATTATCACCAAGACGGACGATATCGTGGTCTCAACAAGTGCGGCTGCCGAGAGAAGAGCAAGGGTTCACCGCGAATGGAAAAAGCGGTTAAGCGCCTTTGACCCGGAGCGGGCTAGGCGGCCAATCATCTTCGATAGTCGGAAACTCGCTGCCGCTAAATCTGAAAGTGATCTTTTATCCTTTCTTTGAGTCCGCCGCGAACTGCCTTTGAATGCGAAGTTGACTTTATTTGTTGCAGGTAGAAAGTCGCTGCCGGGCTCCATCGAGAGCGGCGAGATCGTGGTCACACCCAACACCGGTGCCGACGCGGTCTCACACGTGGAGTCCGCGGAAGATGAGCCGCCTACCCTGAGTATGGTACAAGATTTAGAGAAGAAATTTGAAGCTGAAATGCAGTGTGTCAAAGCAGAGTTAGAGAAAGCGGCGGAGCGCGAGAGGGGGTCCGCGGCGCGCGAGAAAGCGTCTGCGGAACGCGAGAAGGCGCTCAAAGACCAGGTCGCCAGCATCTCGCGGGCGCTGGAGAGGTCTGAAAGGGAAAAGAAAAGGCTCGCGGATGACGTCCGATACTACAGAGGCAAGCACTTGGCGTCGGCTCGTGAAGGAAAAGAGAAGCGGACTGCTGAGGTCGCTGAGCAGAGGCCGCGGGCGTCAGATCGCGCGACTTCGGAGATCTCCGCACCGGCAGGTGGTATCCCACGCGCTGCGGATGAGGAGCCGAGGCCTGCAGCGGAGCCAATGGTGCCTCTCAGTCGAGTTGACCGGGAAGCCGCCCATATGCACCGGACTATAAACGTCATCCATCATCATCTCTGCCGCGTATACAGTGAAATTCTTCAGATAAGCGATCAGGCGGCTCATCTATGCAGGGACAGAGCAGCAAAGCCAGCGCGGACTGACAACAGGGTCCGCTGAGTCCGCAATTCCTTGAACTTTTATCTGATTGAATGTATATTGTTTGTATGATTGCTCCAAATAATGATGTGCTGTGAACTGAATTCTATTTGATCTGTGCGGACTCAGATTATATATCCGCTATTCATGTAGTTTAATCCTTGTGACGTGGCGATTTGTGCGAATTCATGCTGTGTCTGCTTCTCGTTATTTAACCTGGAGGTGGGAAAATATGCGACCTGGGCGGATAGGAAGCTGCATCGGCCACAACTTGGCTCTGAATTTCCTTTGGAATGTTAATTTGCCTTTGTATCCGCGTTATTTGTTTGGCTTCTTTTTAATTCTTTGCGGACTGTGCGGATTGAATATGCGACCTTCGCGGACTGGCCAAAATGCTGTCAGGAACTTTATCTATAAATACTGCCTTCTGCTTTCTTTATGTAGGAAATTGCTGAAGTAAACGGAATCTTGCGGCCTGCAACATGGTGTCCGCGCGCACTGATGTTGCAGTCGCCTTCCACTCTGCCGATCACAGAAAATGTACTTTGACGGAGGCTGACTTGGCTGCCTTCGTCGAAAAGAAGATGGCGGACTCGAACATACTCGTCCGCCTGCCCGCTCATCAGGAAAGGTTGAATTTCTCGACGGCGACCCAGATCGCCATTCTCGTTGATCATTTTGATAGCGGATTCAGGTTCCCGCTCCTATGGGAGCTCGCAGCAATTTTCGAGCACTACGGGATGGTCCCTGGACAGCTCGCGCTGAATACCCTTGCTGCGATCTGGAGCTACATCTCTTATCTGCGATCTGAAAAGATTGCCTTCTCAATGAACATCTTCCGCAAAATATTCTCCGTCCGCTCTATAACTGCCTCCGGAGGCCGCCCCTATAAGGGAGTAATCTACTTCTACTGCAGGGGGATGAAGGTAGTGGGTCTTCCAAACAAGATCCACAACTGGACCTCAAGGTTTCTAATTTTTGAGGGTGACCTCGGGTTCGCGCACACGTATCCGCAGGTGCGCGCGGACTCCGTCTTCAAAAATGTGCAGCTGGACGACCTAGAGTCCGCAATCGTCGAGTTCCTAGCGAATGCCAGGCCTGACATTGAATACTACCTTCCGCTGCTGGCGAGCTTGGCGGATATCTTGCCTGAGGACAGTAAGTAATTTTGCGGGCTCAGCTTTTGTATCCGCCGCGACCATGCTGTTAACTCTAGTTCTCTTTTTGCAGCGACCTTGGCGGTGCCCGCTAACTTGCCGCAGACCCCCAGCGGCTTCACTCCTACACAAAGGGAGTAGAAGGAAGCAGTCGCCAGAAAGAGGAAGGAGGAAGGGGATCCCGCAGCGGACTACTCTTCCTCAGAAAGTTTCTCAATGACTGGCTTCGGTATCAGCTAGAAGGACCTCAGGGGGAACCCCATGGTCCATTGGCACAGCAAAAACAAACACGTCCGCCTATCCACCGCGCTTCCTTCTTGGAAGAGTCCGCGGATATCACGCCACGCGCATGTCGCGATCTCCGCGCTGTATGGAAAGCGCAATCTGAGCGACCTCAAGAAAGTGCCCGCCGCCGACCTCCCTCTGCTGGCCTCTCAGGCCTCTGCGAACAGCGCGGTGACAAATCACTATGTTGCCACTCTGGCCAGAGACCTGTTTAGGCAGAATGAACAGCTTCAGAAGGATAACAAAGTGCTGAAGGAAAGGAACGCGCGGATGGGAGAAAGGAATGCTCGGCAAAGAGAGGAGCTGGCGGTGAGTTGCATTTGCCGCGGTCTAGATTTTCTATCCGCCGCGATCTGTGATGTTTGCAGTCTTGTTTTTCGCAGGTCGCCTATGACTTGGAGAACAAAAAATTCCAGGCCGCCACGCTCCCTTTTGTGATGGAGACTGTTGAGGTTGCTGTTGAGCGACTGGCCCGCGACGGCCTCATGAAGGAAGGAGTTGGCGGCGTTCCTTTTCTGGAGATCTTCCCGGAGCTGGCCCCTCAGGTCGCAGCGATGGAGAGAGCTAGAAAAGGAAAGGACGTTATTGAAGAAGGCGAAGATGAGGATGAAGATGACGAAGAAGAAGAAGAGAAAGAAAACGGAGGCTCGCAAGGTGAAGAGCAAGGTGTCAGGGAAAATGCGGACGATGCTGCATCGAGCCGACAAGGAGAGGAGCTGTCCGCCGAGTCCGACACTTCTGCCTCTTCCTCTGCTACTGGGAGCTCGCATAGCGGGTCCGCCACTGGTACAGGATCAGGTAGCAGCGGGAGCAGCTCGGGGGGCTATTCTCCAGATGTCGACATCACCGGTGACAGCCCTGCACCTCCTGAGAAGAGACAGTGGACTGATTGATCAATGCATATATGTATATATTTTGTTGTTTTTTTGTAAAAAGTGGCGGACGCAAGATTGCAGTCCGCCGAATATATTGAATGATGTAAAATTTTTTTGATGAAATGGAAAGGATATTTTTTGGCATGTGTGCTTTCTGCAATGCTCTCTTTGCTGATTAGAGATTTATTATTCCACGCTCACCGCACTGATACTTAGCAGTCCGCACAACATGCTTGATAAACCTGAGCCTTTGCTGATTAGAGAATATTAATCCACTTTGGACCAAGAAACTCAGGCGGACTCTATCGAGTTTCACTTGCAGTCCGCATGATACATTATTTATAGTGAACCTGGTTGATTAAAGAATTTAGACATCAACTTATTCAGTATCCGCCTCAGAGAACAGCCAGCTGAGAATGCCAGGGGTACTTGAGTTATAGTTGTAGTCCGCAAGCCAGACCGCACATAATATAAAAGCACATTGATTGTTAACTTGACAAATAATGCGAAAACCATTCCGCGGACTGAGCAGATACAGCAAACTAATCCGCTTATAATAAATCAAACTTGTATAACATGAAAATCATTCTGCGAACTGAGCAGATACAGTCAACCAATCCGCTCATTGTAGATATGATCTATAAACTACCCTGCGGACTGAGGGGATACAGAAAACCAATCCGCTAAAGATAACCAGCTTGCAATCCCAAAGCTTCGAATTATGCGGATAACAAATCGAGTCCGCCAACGATAGAAATGATCTATAGCTTGAGACCAGGTGGGCAGGTGAGCCTGAGCGGCATACTTTCCTCACCGGGCTACAAGCTATAAGATCAACCCAAGCAGGCGGACTCTGCGGACAGAGAAAACCAGTTCGCCAAAGATAGAAATGATCTATAGCTTGTGACCAGGTGGGCAGGTGAGCCTGAACGGCATACTTTCCTCACCGGGCTACAAGCTATAAGATCAACCCAAATAGGCGGACTGCGCGGACAAAGAAAACCAGTCCGCATAATATTCCCTGCAAAAAGCAAGACCCTCATTTGGCAGAACGGTTCCCTGCCCTATTGCCTGGAGTACAGTCTAAACTGTGGGTCTCCTGCAGGCACTGCTTGAGGGTACCATAGAGTGTTCGAGAGTTACAAGCTAAGATGACCCGCGGGCAGGTGAGCCGGAACGACATACTTTCCTCATGTGATCATCGAAGTTGTAACAATATCCCTAAAGCGGCATGGTAGAGCTTTACACCCACCTTGCCCTCCATAATGCAAAGGTGGGGTCAGGTACCTGACGGGATCCGAAGTCCAGAATCCAACCGCGCTAGAGCCTGCAAGCTCCCACTACACGGTGCGAAATCTCCTCGCAACACGTGGTCTTCGTGGTGTTACGCTAATGACAACGGCTCTAGGGGAGGTCTAGCTGAACTCGGCGATGTCTCCTGGTATCAGGGAACCGTTATAGGTCTTTGGGAGAGAGAGAAAACACTAGAAAAAGGTGTCAGTATGGATTCTTAAACGTATTCGCAAAGCAAACATAAGGAAGAAAAAAGTTTGAGTGTAGAACCGTTTTTGAAATCTCTCTTAGCACTTTATCTGTTATGATTACAACAAAAACACTCGAAGAAGTGTTAGCAAGCAGTTTCTATTCATAATAGTTCTTGAAGAGGATATACAAAGTAGAAAAGGAGGTTTTAAGAATAGAACCGCTTGAGATCATCTCCGTTCCAGGTGTGCGGTATATCCTCTCCTTCGTGAGTCTGCAAGCGGTAAGCGCCGCTTTTTAACGCTTCCTTGACGACAAAAGGGCCGGCCCAATTCGGATTAAGCTTTCCAACTGAACCAGCTCTTGCAGCAGCATCAACCTTCTTTAGAACTAGATCTCCCACTTGGAAGTGTTTGATCCTTACATTCTGATCGAAGTAACGGGCCATCCTCCTTTTGACCTCTTCCTGCCTTATGGCTGCTTGATCTCTGACCTCCTCGATGTGTTCCAAGCTGAACCTCATCTCCTCATTATTCAACTCAGCCCAATCATCGACACCTTCTCTTGCAAGCAGCACTCTGGGTGACGGGACTTCAAACTCAATCGGGATGAGTGCCTCTGAGCCATGAGAGAGTTTGAAAGGAGTCTCCCCGGTTGCGGATGATGGCGTTGTCCTAAGGGACCAGAGGACTGATGGAAGCTGATCAGCCCAACTGCCCTTGAGATTCTGCACTTTCTTCTTGAGCAAGTTGAGGATCTGCTTGTTGGCAGCTTCCGCCTGGCCATTGCTTTTGGGATGATGAACTGATGCAAAACGCAGCTCTGTTCCGATCTGCCTGCAAAAATTTATCATCTCTGAGTTGTTGAACTGTGGCCCATTGTCAGTGATTATTGCCATTGGTATCCCGTGCCGGCAGACAATTTCTCCCCAAATGAAGTTCTTGACGATCTGAGTCGTTGTTTTGGCCAATGCCTTGGCCTCGATCCACTTGCTGAAGTAGTCGATCATTACGATGATGAAACGTCATTGCCCGCTTGCCAAGGGAAAAGGACCAATGAGATCCATTCCCCAAACCGCAAAGGGCCAAGGAGTTGCAATCGACCTGAGGGACTGAGCTGCTTGGTGCTGAAGCGGAGCAAACTTCTGGCATTGAACACACCTTCTGGCGTAGATCTCTGAGTCTTTCTTCATTTTGGCCAGAAATACCCTTGCCGCAGGACTCGTCATTCAAGAGTTCTTACTCCAGAGTGACTTCCTCACTCTCCTGAATGAACTTCTTGCAAAATGGTGTGAGCTTCTTCTTCTGAAACACATCGGGCCATGGTTGAGAGGAAGGTCTTTCTATAAAGGATTCCCGCCACTAGAAAGTAGTGAGCTGCTTTTATTCTGAACTTTTTCTTGTCTCTAACTGTATGATGATAATTTCCTGTTGTCAGATATAGGATGAATGGGTCCATCCAAGAGGCGCGCTGATCTATCTGCATCAAATCTCCTTCCACCACTGCCGGGCGGAAGAGCTCGGAAGTTGTGCCTCCTGAAGGCATCCCATGCTTAGAGAGAAAATCGGCCTCCTCGTTCTCTGTTCTGGGGATATGTTCGATGGTGAAGCTTTTGAACCTGCCGACTTCTATTTTCACAAGAGCTAGATATTTTTTCAAGACTGGCTCCCTTGCTTCGAAGTTGCCGAGGACTTGCGGCGCCATTACCAGAGAATCGGTTTTGATGTGGACATGATCGATTCCTAATTCTCTTGCGAGCCTCAAGCCTGCTAGCAGAGATTCATATTCGGCCTGATTGTTGGTTACTGGAAAGTAAAACTTGATGTCCTGCTCCAATTTGACTCCGTTTGGATTGATGAGAACCACTCCTGCTCCAGAAGAACTTCTGCCTGAGGCACCATCAACATAGATTGTCCAAGCCAAAGGTGACCTTTCCGCCTGATCAGAACTGGACTCTGGCATGTCAATCAGAAAATCTGCTAGGACTTGAGCTATGATGGCTGTCTTGGGCACATAAGAAATTTCAAATTCACTTAGCTCTATTGCCCACTTAGCTAGCCTGCCGGAATGCTCGGGCTTTTCCAACACTCCCTTCAAAGGTTGATCGGTGATGACTTGAATTGAATGTGCTTGGAAGTACGGGCGAAGCCTGCGAGCTGACATGACCAGTGCCAAGGCTACCTTCTCCAGGATCGGATACCGCGTCTCAGCACTCTTCAGAATATGGCTGACGTAGTAGATTGGGAATTGCTTTCTGCCTTCTTCCCGAAGAAGAACGGAGCTGGCGGCCTCAGGGCCAACCCCTAGGTACAAGAAAAGAACCTCTCCTAGCCGGGGAATCTGAAGCAGAGGCGATGAGGTAAGCTGCATCTTTAACTGTTCAAAAGCCTGGGAACACTCTTCTGTCCACTCAAACTTGGACGCACGTCGGAGGGTCTTAAAGAAGGGGGCACTCCTATCTCCAACCCGAGAAAGAAATCTTGCAAGACCTGCTAGCCTTCCCCCTAACTGCTGAACTTCCTTTGGTGAATGAGGGGTAGGCATTTCAAGAATAGCTTTTACCTTGTCAGGATTGGGGGCAAGTCCTTCCGGAGTAAGGAGATGACCAAGAAACTTCCCCTTACTCGCTCCAAAAGTACACTTCAAAGGATTGAGCTTCATCTTGTATCTACGCAGAGTAGCGAACGTCTCTGCTAGATCTAGCAAGTGCAGCGAAAACGATTTACTCTTAATTAAGAGATCGTCTACATACACTTCTAGGTTTCTTCCTTTTTGATGGTTAAACACACGGTCCATCATCCGTTGATAGGTCGCGCCAGCATTCTTAAGCCCAAAGGGCATGACAAGATAGCAATAACATCCATCGTTAGTTATGAACGACGTGTGAGGAACGTCGGGCTTATGCATTCTTATCTGGTGATAACCAGAAAACGCATCTAAAAAACTCATGTAAGAGTATCCTACCGCGGAATCAACTAAAGAATCTATCCGAGGCAGGGGTAGCAATCTTTAGGACATGCTTTATTAAGTTTTGTAAAGTCTACACACATTCGCCACTTTCCCCCTGGTTTTTTAACCATTACAACATTTGAAATCCAGGTGGGATATTGCACTTCTTTAATAAAATTCGCCTTGAGGAGTTTCGCAACCTCCTCCCTTATTGGTTCTGCAAGATTTGTTGCCACGTCCCTCTTCTTCTGTTGGATGGGCTTGCAGCTGGGATCAACATTCAGATGGTGGCAAGCTACATCAGGATCCACCCCCGGCATGTCTTCTGCTGACCAGGCAAAGACATCCAGGTTCTTTAGCAGGCAGGAAATCAACTCAGACTTTTGATCTTCAGGTAGCTCCGAGTTGATGGAGAGTTTCCTCTCCTCCCCTTCAGCAATGGGGACTCCTTGTGTCACCTGGGAAGGTTCCAGGTGAGCACCTTCATCAGCAGCGACTTTCGAACTGGAAGAGGCTTCTGCAGCTTCTGCTGGAGCAAGGGAAGCTTCAACCATGTTGACAGTGCGGACGTAGCACTCCCTTGCTCTCCTTGGGTCGCTCCTGACCCGGCACATCCTCCCATCGGCAAAGAACTTGATGGCGAGGTGATAAGTGGAAATAACTGCTTGGTACTTGTTCAGCAGGGGCCTGTCGAAGATGGCATGGTAGCTGCTGGGGGCGTCGACCACTATGACCTGTATCTGCTTTGTTGCCCCTCCAAGCTTCACTGGCAAGGTGACGCTGCCCTCCACCTCTTTCCTCTCTCCTGAGAATCCATAGAGCGGCCCCTCAGTGGAAAGCAGAGGCTTTCCGGTCCTCAGGGCCTCAAAAGTAGACTTGAAGAGGAGGTTGACTGAACTGCCCGTATCAACAAGAATTCTGTCCACTATGAAGTCTCCAAGCACAGCCTTGATCACAACAGCATCGTCAAATGGATTGGCTGTTTGAGGAAGATCTTCTGGACCAAAGGTGACGACTTCTCTTGGGGGAGCAACGGAAGAAGAGGCCACCTCCGCCTGGGTGACCCTTGAAATTGAAGATTTCCGAGTGGACTCGGTCCCTGCTCCACCATGGATGAAGAAGAGGCGTCCCAGAACTCCCTCATCATCTGCATCAAAGCATTCCACTGGGACGTTGATCGGCCCTAGACGGCCTTCGTCCTCCACATCTACACACTCCTGGTAAGCCTCAGCTACCTCTTTGCCCTTCGAGGTGGATGGCTTCGACGAGGAAGGAGAATCCTTCTTGGTCAGGTCAATCTTGCCCTCGGCAAGCAACTTATCAATCAGCGCACGAAGGGCCTTGCATTCCTCAGTCAGATGACCCTTTTCCTTGTGGAATTGGCAGTATTGCGAATTATTCCTCGGCTTCCACAGCTTCTGAGGCTCTTGCCTCCTTTCTTCTGATCTCCTTTGCAGGATCTGGATGACTTCGTCAAGGTCCAGGTCTGCAGGGTCCTCCATGGGACTTTCATCATATTGGCACAGGGCAGGCAAGGCTGCCTGCTGGAGGATGGGAAGAGCTTGCAAAGGAACGGCGGGAGTGGTGGCCAACGGCAGTCTCTGCCCGTAAAACTGTTGATGGCCTTGGAAAGGTTTTTTGTTGCGGAAGTTCCTGCCTCTTTGAGACAGAGGCTGGAAGTCTGGACGAGATGGCCTGCCACGAGAGGAAGAAGCGGAGGCACCCCTTCCTTCAGCCTTGGCTGTCAGGGATGAAACATAGGTCGGATTGGCATTTTCCCCTTCTATGAAACGGTTGACCATGACGATCAACTCCTGATAAGTCTCGGGAGCCTTGGTCGTTGCTTTAAACTTCAGAGGGCCTTCCCGGAGGCCGTGGATCAAGGCAACTTTGTAATAGTCGGGGTTCACATTCCTCACCCCCTGAATTTCTCTTTGAAAGCGATCAACGAATCGTGCCACCGATTCGTTATCCCTCTGCTTGATCTCAAATAGGGCAGCTGGCCCATTCTTCCTCTTCCTTGAGGTAGCAAACCTCAGCAGTAACTGGCTACGAAGCTCGGCAAAAGAAGAGATAGTGCCCGAAGGCAGCTCATAGAACCATTCTCTCGCTTGCCCTTTGAGAGTGGTAACCAGCAACTTACACTTAATCGCATCTGAGAGGCATCTCAAAGCAACTGCCCCCTCAAATGCCTGGAGGTGAGAAACGGGATCTGTCGCTCCGGTATAGAACGGGATGCGCGGCTCCCTGAAGTTGCTCGGAGCTGACTCCTATCGAATTCGGTCAACAAAGGGAGACGGGGTGTCAAACTCTGCATGATAGAAAGGGCGGACTGGAGCTGAGGAGACCGCGGGCTCGGCGGACTGGCGGTCAGCAAAGTGAAGTTGGCGGGCAGGAGTGCCCCTAGCAGCTTCTCTGAAGAACTCTCTGAAAGCAAACTCATCCTCTTGAGGGCGCAGAGGGGCTGCGGTCTGAGCAGGGTTTCGAGGAGTTTCTGGCGACTGCCGAAGCGGAGTTCGGCGAGCTGGGGTCTGGCGGACTGGCGAGTTCGCTGGGTCCGCTGCAGCCTGAGGAGCAAGCCGCTGGGCCAAAGCAAGCAGAGCTTGGCTGATTGTGTCAAGACACTGGTCGGTCTGCCGGCGAGACTGCTCGGCCTCAAGGCGAGCTTGCTCAATCGCGTCCCAAAGGGAGTCTTCTGAAGAGCTAGAGCGATCTGAAGAGCGGGCTCTGCGGTCTGACATCTTTCGTCCGCTGATTTCAAAACACTACTCGGATCTGAAGGTCGCGTGTTAACTGTTGATGCACGAAAACACAAGGGGGGTCGAGCACAACCAGCTAACTTGTTCGATCACAGGGGGAATAGGGAGACTGCGAGTAGTGAAAGTCCACCTAGTGTCAGCTATGTGCACCTATGGGGGGGAATAGGTGACGAGTAGCGCTTTTGCGGAATATACGAACGTACCTGCACAATAAAAATACAAAGCACAGCACACAGAAAACACAGGCAATTTATAGTGGTTCCCCAACTTGGGTACATCCACTTTCCCCCTTCGACCTATCTCCCCAACAAGGGACGACTCGGTCACTTCTCCAACGGGATTGAAATCCAATCCCTTCACTAACGGAAGGAGCCCTTCCACACGTGAGAGTCAACACTCCCACAAACCGGGTTGCACCCAACCCTTACAACACGGAACAAAAGTTCCTTTACAACAAAATTAAATATAGAATGTACATGTGATACAAACTTCTTTTGGAGACTACGGTGTTCCTCTTCGTTCGACGACGTGTTCTTGAAGTCGATGAAGAGTCTACAACCTTGGTCTCTCTTGGAGAGGATCTTCGCGGAACCGGCGGCGGCACACGAGCGGCGGCTAGGTTCGGGATCGGCGGCTACGATGATGAGCGGCTGCTGAACTTGGAGATCCAAACTTCGTAGCGAAGCAAACTAGGTCTACCAACGGTCACTCTAGGATCGGTCGTCTCGATCGATTCGGACGGAGGAATTTTTCCCGCTCAACAAATCGAGAGACAAGAGATCTCTGGATAGACGCGTGAGACTAAAGCCTTGCTAGGCTTCTGTCGCCGGAGATTACGAAGGAATCTCAAATGTTGACGGTGACCAACAATCCCGAGCGCGACGGCGGCGGCGGAGAGGAGTCGCGGAATTAGGGTTACGAGGCGGCTCGGTTTCTTTTTCCGTTTTTCGTCCTTTTACTGTTCAAAATACCTGTATATAAATACTGTAGAAGTTTTCCAATATGACCGTTTGTGGGACCCACAATAGAAATCCTCAAATCCCGGTCCAGGAATTTAACAGCGGCAGAATCCGGTTCAGGAAATTCCAGAGAAAACGCCAAGGAAAAATCGGCGTGAATCGCAGGCGATTCTCGACGAATCGGCGAGAATCACTAAGTGATTCTCGACGATTCGTCGAGAATCGTTAGTGATTCTCGCCGAATCACTTATTGATTCTCAACGAATTTTACTTTGTATGCATGAGCTGCTTGGCCACTGGTTAGGCGAGAATCACTAGTGATTCTCGCCGAATCTTACTTGACACCATTTAGAGGTGGCCAGAAGGAGTCGGCGAGAATCACTAATGATTCTCGTCGATTCGGCGAGAATCACGAGTGATTCTCGCCGAATCGGCGAGAATCACTTGGTGATTCTCGTCGAATTTGCCTTGGACGAATTTTCGTCTTCCACCCAGGAGCTGCTCCTTGATCCTCCATGCTCCTTGTCTTCTCTTGCATATGAACGGCCCTGTACTTGAAAGTAAGTGCACTCCAATAGAGAGAGTGCACATAGGCCAACACACTGATCTGCTCAACGAGGGATTACGTCGTGCAGACCCGTGTATATTGGCCTACTGCACCCTGACATTGGTGTGCACTTAGCGTGGAGGAACTGCAAGCACAACTTGAGATGTTTCATCAAATACATTGTGAATTCATCTTAGCTTGACAGGTGGCTTCCTCAAATCTAGGTAATCGTGGATACAATACCCAACAATCTCCCCCTATTTGACGAAGCCAAAACCCTACTAGCTAAGATGAATAACACTTATCAAATAATAAACATAGCATTCAGAAATTAAACATGCAGCACAAGAGAATATATGCAATCAGATCAGGACTTGAGTCATTCACAAATTCAAATATATATACAAAGATAAATATATTCACATATAATCCAGAATTGTTTATATGACAATAATAATCATTAAATGTTCTTAAGACACAGTGACAAGCTATAAAGTGTTGACTATTTGTCCTTAGCTATGTCACCCTTAAGATTTTGAGCCAAGTACTTCTTGCTTTGCCTCTCCATGTATTCTTTGGGCTTCGGGTAGTACATAGGAGGAGCAACTTTATCTGGATCCTTGTTGTTTCTGAAAAAGATGTTGCGTTTCGCTTCAAACGTTTTGTGCGTTTCCCACTCATATTGGCTATATACTTCGTTTCGATTGATCTCTCCTCTTTCTTGCAGCCAGAAGGTGTCTAAGATTATGTTCCTTGAAACTGGACTCCACCTTTCATTTCGTACCTCCTCCTCATTCATTCGAGTTCTCTTTGCAGCCTGTGTCTCCTTGGATGTCCCTTCTTGAACTTTTCTCTTTCCCCTGGCTTTTGCTAAGGCCTCCTGGTCAAACATACTCCTCAGTTTAGATTTGGAGAGGGCCCTAGCATCAGCGTCATTTGTGGGAGTATCTGCAGCAGCACTTGCACTTACATCCTCAGCAACACTTACTTCCTCAGTAGCCTTAGATGTCTCAGGGACATGAATACCGGCAGGGTTGTCAGGCAGAACGACGCCTAACGTACCTAGCGCCTGTTGGAGCATCCACCAGCAGCTCTCATAGACATATCTGCTTGATTGTGCGAAGTTTGTGTCCATGCTTTCTTGAAGCTCGGCCAACTTAGCTATATACTCTTTCTCCCCCTTTTTGGCTTCGACAGCTATGCAGTTGGCATATGAGTGCAGGGAGTCATCAATATGCTTAGTTGTCTTGGTGAATTCAGTGATCAGGGCCTGCTGATTTGCATTTAAAGTGACCATATTACCATCAAACTTCTGAATATTGTTGGCTACAACGTGTGCGTTCTGATTTACAACAGCCAGAGTATCAGTATTCTTTTTCAAACCGGCCATTAAAAGTGTGACAGCTTCGCCGGCCGCGGTATACTTTTCTTCGAATTTCTTCTCCATCACATCCAGTTTATGGTTGATCTCTACCATATTTTTAAGCATGAGATCTTTAGAAGTCTTAATCTTTTTCAGCAGTGTTTTCTGAGCTGTATTAAAAGAGGCTTTAAGCTCGTTCACTATTCCTTGAATGACATTGATAGTGTGAGTGGCCAGCTCATCTCGTAACGGTATGGTCGGAGGCACTTGAGGGCCTTGCATTTCTGCAGACGCATCTGTGGAGCTGGATACCATCACAGTCTCTACAGGAGGAATGTTGGCGGCCTCTGTAGAGTTATTTAACTCCCCCTCCACTGGTGCAGATTTGTCAGGTGGAGGTTCAACAGGATCCGGAGTCTCAAGTACTTCATGGCCCTCATTCTCATCTTCCTCTCCGTCCTCATCCAAGAAGTCAAGTATATCAGCAGCTTCTTCCAATTCTCGATCAGCAGTTTCCAGTGCTTCAGCTTCGGTTCCTTGAGTGTTTCTGTTCAGGACCTCCTCATCCTCCAGCTCAGGTTCACTTACTTCATGAATTTCGGCCACCGCATCTCTGGCCACCTGGGCAATTTCAGAAACTATATCTGTATGAGGGGGTAGAGTCTCCCCCTCGATTCCTGCAGTCACGGTATAAGGATGTTCACCGAGGGAGACTGCTGGAGATACTTCCTCGTGCTCTTCCACAGCAGGCTGCCCGATGCGCCGCTCCCATCGATCAAACACACTTGCATCCATCTTTTTCAAGTAGTGGAGAGGGACGCCTTTGCTCATGTCGAACGTGTCTCCGTTGAGCTGGTTGAGATATAGACTTATGATGCGGCCGAAACTAGGAGTGCCCAGAGTGTCCTTGATCTTTTGGAACAGCAATTCCCCCCAGTTGAACCTCTTGCGGCTGACAACAGCTATGAGAATTTTGAACATATCTCCTGAGATATGATCATGGGAGCCCGGCTTGCAGATGAGCAATTTTCCAATAACGTCAGATAGGAGCTTCCCTTCTTCATTCATCTCTTTTCTCTTTATTGATCGAGTTCCTCTTGGAAGACCGCAGAACAAGAGAGTTCTGGCTTTGTCCTCGTCCTCCAGATAGTCCTCCTGCTCCGAACTAGAAAGCTGCAGGTAGCGAGTTAGCTTACTGGCAGACATCTTTACTTTAGTCCCAGCCACCTTGCTCTTGATTATGGAGTCTCTATCTCGGAGCCTTGCGGTAGAGAAGAACTCCAGCACTTCTTTGTCCAGGACTTTGCAAGGGTGCTCCAAGACGAAGGTTAGCCCAGCCTCTTCCAGCATAAGAATGATATTCCGGAATTCGTCTGAGGCATGAGAAAATCCAGTGCGAACCAGCTCACAGCCAGAGACCAACCCTGCAGTCGTCCTTGGAGCCATTGTAGATCTAGAGAGAAGCCCTACTCAAAATGTTAATGAACTTTCAAAAAGGAAACTTCATTAGTGGATGCTTCGGGTGAGGGGATACCTAGAGGTGAAGTCGGTGAGGTGGTTTGAGCGGAGGAAAATCGAGACTTGGGGAGATCGACGGTGTGGGCTTCGGCGGGAGTCGTCGGGAGCCTTTCAACGAGAACTTTGCGAGACCCTTGCGGGAGCTTAGGGGGAGACTTCACGAGCTGCGGGTTTCGGCGAGTCGGAGGGTGAGCTCCGCGGGTTGCGGCGAATCGGTGGAAGAACTTGAGAGAGCGCTTGCAGGATTCGTGAAGAAGGCGAGGGTCGTCGGGAGTGCTCTTGCGGGAGTCGTGAAGAAGGCGAATAGGCGGAGTGACTCTTTCGGCGGGATTTATCTAAGTCGTCGGATTCGGGGTGAATGCCAAGGGTCGGCGAGCTCCTTCGGCGGGATTCCGAGTATATAAAGTGAAATTGATATTTTTCTTTACCACTTGTAATTTAAGCGTTTTCTTTACTAGGAATTGAAAGTTCCGAGGTTCCGAATTGAAGAGTTTTTCTACTGGGAATTTCCACGTTGGGAAGCATTGCAACATTTTCAAATTCTTCGGATGTCAAGTTAATATAAGATTAATAAATACATGTTTATTGTAACGACAATCTATTTGATTTGAGCGAGACTTCTCCAGACACTTCTTGATGTCAATTGTGATTTGTCGAAATTTACAATGACATATCTTTGTTAATCTTTTATTGATGTGTAATGGTTTGCATGCCTCGAGTTAATCTCTCCATAAAGGTGCACACATACATGATAAGCATAAGTATACGTATACACAAGGATAGAAATATATATATTTATTTTGAATGAGGATGCATCATGACACAAGTCCTTGAACTGATCAAAATTACCTGGGATTTGGAGAGTCATCGTCTTAGTCCCACAGGTAGAACACATTGGTGGCTCAAAGTGAGTAAGCTCAACCAGGTAGCCCATCTGTTATTGCAGACGCTTGTTCCAAGTTAGCCTTGAGCCACCTACTATCTAGTTCCCATCGTATTCACGGGGACCTAGACTACCCTGCAAGACAGAATTACTTTACCTTAGGAACCCAAATCATATTGGGTCCTAGGTTTCTATTAGCATAAGCACGCAACTGCCTTCCTTCAGAAAACCTGTCTGGAAGACTACCTCTGTCCCTAGAATGTGGATAAGCCCTTGCTGTGGGCACAGAGGGGTTGTGCCAACAGTCAATGGCAAAGTGCCCCACTTTGCCGCAGCACCAACAAGGGTGAATGTTGTATCGCCGTTTTCGACCTGATCTAGTGACTGACGTAGTCACGGTCCTAGGTCTAAACGGGATAGGGCATGATCTTGTCACAAAAATTTCTCTTCCATCGCGACACGTGGAAGGGTGGAAAGAATGCATGTTGTGAGCGTTATGAGGCCGGGAAGGTGGTGCCATTCTTCCAAGCATCTCCCTTACAGAGGCCCCATGGAACCTGACATCATGACTTCTATCCTCTCTATCCCGTGTCCTCGAGTGGTGAGAAGTCTTCTGTGAGCTGTGACATGCTGATCCACACTGTGTTGAGGCAGTGGCAGTAAATACAAAGGGCTCAGAATGAGCCTTAGATATTTCCTCATGGGTGGCCATGACGCCCCTTGCACTATGGACGTTTCCACATGGGGACAAATCACCCTTGCAGTGACCACGACTATTCCTGTGGTCATACCTGAAGGCATGATGAGTTACCTTCCTGCTTGGAGTGGGGGGTCGGAATACCGTTTCCCCATTTCTCCATGCCTTGATAATCCGGGAGATCCACCCGGTTTCTTGCTTTCTCTTTATAGCATCAACTTGGGAAAAGTTTGATACTATACGTTTCTCATTCTCCAGACTACTCTCTAGAGCTGAGATCTTAGAGTCCTTGGCCTTGTTGGACGCCAATTGGAGGACCAACAAGACCTTCAGTCGAGCAATCTCTTGTGCTTGCTCCTCAGCAAGTAGATTGCTTGACTGAAGGGCTCTCTTCAGGGAATCAGCATTTTCTGAAGGAGGGCAGTTCCTGTCTTCAGAAATTTCAAGAGATACGGTGCAGGATGAGGAAGTTACCTGCACTTCTGTGTTATTGTCGTTAGATCCAGTGACTATTGGTTCATCCACATCAGAGCTGCTTTCCTCACTATCCTCTTCAGTATCTGACACGGACACTGGAGCTCTGATGCAGTCCGAAGGATCCTTGCCTTCATCTTCAGAAGTGAGGACTCCTATATATGCTTCATCCTCTGATTGACATCATAATCCAGCTTTCTCTGACCCCCCCCCCCCATTAGCTCTGAGATCATCATCCACAGAGATTTAGCCGTTCTACATTTTTCCAATCTAGAGCGAGAGGCTCCAGACCAGACATCCATGATGATTTGTCGAATCCTCTCGTCCAAGTGAAATAGTGATAGTTCCGTCTCTGACATCTCAGCAATGCCCATGGGCACTTGGATCCCAGAGTCGGAGGTCTTCATGGGGATAAACGGACCCTCTTCCAGAATGAAGGATGCTCGAGGATCGATAGCATCAAGGTGAAATGATACTCTCATTCTCCAGATGGGATAATAATCCTTTGTGCATGCGGGGAGTTTGAGTGGCGGAATCTCATAATCCAGATCCATGCTTCTGACACTGGTGGCAGGATTCTACTCAAGGTGTTAACCTTTTTGAAGAGTAACCTTCCTCTGATACCACTTGAAAGTCCACCTAGTGTCAGCTATGTGCACCTATGGGGGGGGGGGGAATAGGTGACGAGTAACGCTTTTGCGGAATATACGAACGTACCTGCACAATAAAAATACAAAGCACAGCACACAGAAAACACAGGCAATTTATAGTGGTTCCCCAACTTGGGTACATCCACTTTCCCCCTTCGACCTATCTCCCCAACAAGGGACGACTCGGTCACTTCTCCAACGGGATTGAAATCCAATCCCTTCACTAACGGAAGGAGCCCTTCCACACGTGAGAGTCAACACTCCCACAAACCGGGTTGCACCCAACCCTTACAACACGGAACAAAAGTTCCTTTACAACAAAATTAAATATAGAATGTACACGCGATACAAACTTCTTTTGGAGACTACAGTGTTCCTCTTCGTTCGACGACGTGTTCTTGAAGTCGATGAAGAGTCTACAACCTTGGTCTCTCTTGGAGAGGATCTTCCCGGAACCGGCGGCGGCACACGAGCGGCGGCTAGGTTCGGGATCGGCGGCTACGATGATGAGCGGCTGCTGAACTTGGAGATCCAAACTTCGTAGCGAAGCAAACTAGGTCTACCAACGGTCACTCTAGGATCGGTCGTCTCGATCGATTCGGACGGAGGAATTTTTCCCGGTCAACAAATCGAGAGACAAGAGATCTCTGGATAGACGTGTGAGACTCAAGCCTTGCTAGGCTTCTGTCGCCGGAGATTACGAAGGAATCTCAAATGTTGACGGCGACCAACAATCCCGAGCGCGACGGCGGCGGCGGAGAGGAGTCGCGGAATTAGGGTTACGAGGCGGCTCGGTTTCTTTTTCCGTTTTTCGTCCTTTTACTGTTCAAAATACCTGTATATAAATACTGTAGAAGTTTTCCAATATGACCGTTTGTGGGACCCACAATAGAAATCCTCAAATCCCGGTCCAGGAATTTAACAGCGGCAGAATCCGGTTCAGGAAATTCCAGAGAAAACGCCAAGGAAAAATCGGCGTGAATCGCAGGCGATTCTCGACGAATCGGCGAGAATCACTAAGTGATTCTCGACGATTCGTCGAGAATCGTTAGTGATTCTCGCCGAATCACTTATTGATTCTCAACGAATTTTACTTTGTATGCATGAGCTGCTTGGCCACTGGTTCGGCGAGAATCGCTAGTGATTCTCGCCGAATCTTACTTGGCACCATTTAGAGGTGGCCAGAAGGAGTCGGCGAGAATCACTAATGATTCTCGTCGATTCGGCGAGAATCACGAGTGATTCTCGCCGAATCGGCGAGAATCACTTGGTGATTCTCGTCGAATTTGCCTTGGACGAATTTTCGTCTTCCACCCAGGAGCTGCTCCTTGATCCCCCATGCTCCTTGTCTTCTCTTGCATATGAACGGCCCTGTACTTGAAAGTAAGTGCACTCCAATAGAGAGAGTGCACATAGGCCAACACACTGATCTGCTCAACGAGGGATTACGTCGTGCAGACCCGTATATATTGACCTACTGCACCCTGACATTGGTGTGCACTTAGCGTGGAGGAACTGCAAGCACAACTTGAGATGTTTCATCAAATACATTGTGAATTCATCTTAGCTTGACAGGTGGCTTCCTCAAATCTAGGTAATCGTGGATACAATACCCAACAAGTAGCGATCTACTAAGCGGATGAGAGCTGGAAGAAGAGCAGGGCCGTGAACCACGGCAACAACAGACTTCGCCCGTCGCGGCCTGAATGCCTCTCTTGCGACGGGCTTTCCCTTGATTGAAGAAGGAATTGGTTACAAGTGAAAGGAATAGACTGAGGGAAGTAGAGCAAGGGGGAGTCCGCAAGGCACAGGATTCGAGTCCGCAGCCTGTAACAAGTAGGCTCCTGGGTCCGAGTCAGCGTGCCTTGAGTGCACCACCTCCCCCCTATTTATAGGATAGGGGGCCTGCCCAAACGGGCAGGGCTAAAATAACCGGCTGCCCGGGGTACAGGAGAACCGGGCAGCGGTGACGGGAAGCAAAAAGAAAGAACACGCCAGTCCGCACAGAAGTGGCGGACTGGGCTCGCGAGCTGGAGCTTCCACTGCTGCTGGGCGCGCCTACAGAAGGGCGGCGGCCTGGGCGGACGAGATACTGCGTCCGCCGCTGGAGAACCTGTTGCCCAAAGCACCGGCGGACTGAGCGGACTGGTCCTTGCGTCCGCTGCTGGAGTCCTATACTTGGCGCCTGACTGGTGCTATTGCCGGACTGGGCGGACGGACAACTTGCGTCCGCGCCTGCTGAAAGGGGGCTTTGGAATCTTGGAGTATGTTGCGGACTGAGGGGTTAACACCGAGAGTGCATCAAGTTTTTGGCGTCGTTGCCGGGGAGTGCAACCGTTATGTGCATTTTTCTTTTGGAAAAATTAGCAAGTGTTTGACGCTTTGATAGATTTTTGTTGTTGTATGACAGATCCTAACCCTGGTAATATGGGTGAAAATTTCTGAGCTGATCTTGAGACTGCACGAGCGAGGAGAGCTCGCGTACGTGCTGCTACTGCTGAAGGTAGAATGGAATACTTGGGCCATGTAGGAAATGGCCAAGGTGATAGAGTTGTTGAGGGTCAGGAGGTGGTCCAACCTCACCTTAGGACGATGCGTGATTTCACTACCCCGACTGCGGTAAGTGTTTATCCAAGCTTCAGACCAACCATTTCCAACAACCATTTTGAGATAAAGCCTGCGATTCTGAAGATGACCAGAAATAATACGCACTATTCTGGT
Source organism: Platanthera guangdongensis (assembly GCA_039583875.1). Lineage (NCBI taxonomy): Eukaryota > Viridiplantae > Streptophyta > Magnoliopsida > Asparagales > Orchidaceae > Platanthera > Platanthera guangdongensis. Next base: position 27,148,236 of record CM077165.1, on the reverse strand, counting down.
TTGCTGAGTGAGGACCCACAGCTCCACCTGGCGGAGTTCTCAGAGATTTGCGGCACCTTCCGATATGTTGGAATTTCTGATGAGGTAGATAAGCGGAAGCTATTCCCATTTTCGCTGAGGGACATGGCTAAGACCTGGCTTCACACAATTGCCCCTAGGATCACTACCACATGGGAGGCTCTGTCCTCTATGTTTTTGTCCAAGTTCCACCCAGTGTACAAAATTGTTAATGCCCGAAGGGAAATTGCTACGTTCCGGCATCTAGACCAAGAGATGTTGTTTGAGGCGTGGGAGCGTTTTGCTGACCTGCAGCACCGTTGTCCCCAACACAACTGCGAGCCGTGGAATCTTGTAGAAATATTCTATTTTGGTGTCGAGCCAAACAACTGGGCTATGATCGACGCAGCAACCGGCGAAACAATTATGAACCTTTCTCCGTAAGTGGCTTTGCGACTTCTTCGAGACACGACCTCCCATAGCACACTCTGGACTGCGGGAAGAAATGCCCCAGGGAGGCGAAAAATCTGTTTGATGTTAATGCAGTGATGCAGCAAGATGAAGCAAGCCACCCTATGATGGATGGAAGAAGGATGTTGAGCAGATCGACTACTCCTTCAGCTCCGGTTGGGGGCATATCATGCTAGGGATGTGGAATTCCTGGCCACCATGCTTTTGAATGCCCAGTTGAAGAGTCATTTGCTGAACCAGCGGTATAACCTTTAATTAAAGTGCTAATTTTATAAACAGTCAAAACCGCGTTGCGCCCTATAATAATGCATATAACCCAAACACGTGAAATCATCCGAATTTGTCGTGGAATCAAAATGCCCCATGTAAATGATGGTTGGGAGGCCAACATCAATTTGATGCTCAAGCCTCCAATAGCCAACCGCGACCGCCGCAGCCAGGTTATAATCAGAGGGGGCAATGGGCACGTAGGAGTACTCTAGAAGAAATAATGGAAAAGTTTGTTGAGATGGCCCAATCTAACATGGCCACTCAAACTACCTCTATGAGGAACTAAGAGACACAGCTGGGGCAAGTTGACCATGTGTTCTCCAAGCGTACTCGCGGCACTCTCCCAAGCGACACGAAAAAGAATCCCCGTGAGCAAGGGAAGAGTGTTGGGGAGGCAGAGGAGTGCAATATTAATGAAGTGGCTACCGAGTTTTAGATTAATGAAATTGAGATGCTAGCCCTTTGCGATTCAGGTTCGTCGTGCAACATTCATGCTCTACAAGATGTTTAGAAGCTTAATTTAAATGTTGAGACTAATATCCAAAAATCACTTGTGCTAGCTGATGGGTCGGTGGTTAAAACTAAAGGGGTGATTAAAGAGGTGGAGGTAAAACTTAACGGGGTTGTGGTTGTCACCGACTTCCAGGTGTTAGGACCCATAGGAAATAAGCCTATTCTTGGGGTTCCATTCCTGAAAGCCAGTGAAGCGACGCTGTGTTTTAACGCATGCGGCATCACCTGGCTTCTATGGTCGATTTGCTGTTATCGCCGTCACTTCCCAGTCTAATCCCGAGTGAATCTAAAAAACTGCTGGAATTAAATGTTGTATTATCTGATTATATATCTAGAGCTGATGAGACAGATGTTGTGTTGAATAAGCAAGGCCGGGCTATGGAAGTAAAAGACATGCTGACGATGGCTAACGGAGAAGCAAAGGAGGACTTGTTTCACGTGAAACAAGTTGCTGAAGAAAAGGAACGGGGGCTGTGCATGGCTATTTGGAGCGTGCAGGAAAGAGATTTAAAAACTTCGATTAAGCTTAATGAATGTTGTAAAACTGTTAAACAGGTGACTTGGGCTGATCTTTCACCCGTCGTGGGTGAGGAAAGGATGCCACCTGATGTTAAAGATAGGCATGTTGCTGATTTGGTTGGGGTGGATATACCACCCTGGCGATCCCCATCTATTAATTTGAAAAGAAAAGAACTCCTTATATGCAAGGCTTCTGATTTTGCACGCCGACGCGAGAAGGACGAGGCTAGGGGTAGAGGAGACTCGTCTTCCCTAGGCCTTAAAGACTTCAGCTCGCCCTCATCTCGTGTGACTGGGGGGATCTATCACAAGTCAATGTTCAGCTGAAGAGTGAAGGATCTTCGGGGCCCCCTCTCATTCCGTTTCTTGTTTTATTTATCTTCATGCTGTGTGTAACTTTAGATTTCTTTTTCATGGATTCTGAACCTTTGCGTTAAAATAATATCTATATAACTGTTTATACAGGTTTTTGGCCCACCTTAAGGACGGTAAAGAAAAGCGCTTATGGGAGACGACCCAATGCTGCTGCTTGTTTTAAATTTGTTGCAATTTAGTTATTGTGCTTAATTGTGTATAGCTTTTTGTGGTTGGAGATATCCTATTTTGGAGGTGATATTTGTTTAGGTCGTGGGTTTATTGCTAAAGTTTAACGTCAATCTTCTTGTATGCTCATTAGCTGAGCATGGGTAACTTCTTCCCACAACTTTCATTTCTTTAATTTTATTGCAATCATGGAATATATTGTTTAGTATTAGTCTAGTGGGGGAAAGTTTTGTGAGTCAACTTTACACATGCACTTGCATACGACAAGAGTATTTCCATTTTCAGCTTTTATTTTTTCATGACATCATAGTGCACCTACACCGCATGAGCGCGCACTTTAGCCCGCGCTCGGCCCAAGTGTAATTTATTTCTATTGTGTTAACTTTAAGATAGTGGTGCCGAATTAGGATTTTAGGATAGGGTATTGTGAAACTCGTGCAGTGCTCCTAATTGAGGACTCTTGATGTATAAAAATAGTATAAATTTAATTTTTTTATGCTCGTAGATTTATGCTTTTCTGCATTTCTAAATAATGTTTGTACTACTCAAAATTGTGGAATCTGGAGCAATCGAGCGCTAGTGTAGGGATGTGTGTAGCGGCCACTAGCCTCGTATTGCTCGAGTCAGGAGGAAGGATCATCTTTCTCGGTGGCTAAGAACTTGCCCCAAGCTACTCTCGAAGCATTGGTGCATGGTTAGTCAAGCGTGAGTGTGATGTAGGCCATCATTTTGGCCCGATGGAGCCTTGTACCCATCCCTAACGTAATCCTTGTTAGCCTATTTTGAGCCTACCCCTCCTATTGATTCAGCCCCACTCCGTGATCACCAAAGCCTAAAAGCCTATCCAGTAGCATGCCCCTTGCTCGAGCTATTATTATATCACTTCTTCCATTTGGTGATGTTACTGAGAAGCTGTATTGTGTTTACGAGGTGCAGATTTCATGATATTGTGGCTGAATGTGAAATAAAAAAATTTTTGAAAAAGAAAAGAAAACGAGAAAAAGAAAGTTGTTTGAAATGAAAGAAGAAAACGTTTAATTGGAAATTCCATTTGAGATTTTATGCTGGTAGGCGGTGCACGCACCAGTTTGTCATGTCCAAGTCTGGTGGTGCGGAGCACCTGTTTGTATTGCTTAGCGAGAGATTTATTTTTTTTGTATGAGCTCATGTGGGTTGTGCGTAGCCATACTTTACCTTTTGCATCCTAACCTACGTATACGCCTAAGCCTCATTATCTTCCTGAAGTCCTTCGGATTTGCGCTCGAGTCAAACTAGCGCTGTGGAGTGTGGACAGCCAAGCCTATGGTCCCCGACATTGGTGGATTCCTTTGGAGGTGGTCTCGAGCCCCAGTCTTTGGCAATGCTCAACTTAGTGGTCTGCCTACTTTCTTCATACGCATGACCAAATGATTCTCCAAAATTCTATTTTTGAGTGGTTACAGTACTTATTTACACTTGTCGAAATTTATAAACTTCGTAGCATAATTAAAAATTTTATCTATTATGTTTTCTGTACCATGAGTATTTGATTTCTCGCTTTACCTTATTATTGAAATTTCTAAGCCAGCTAGCTATTTTCGAGTCCACGGAGGGATGATTTGCTTAGGATGAGCAAATGTTTAAGTCTGGGGGTTTGATGAGCCCGATATTTATAGGGTTTTCCGTACTCATATGTGCTGGTTTTCTCTCTTGTGCACTGCATTTCAACTAGAAATTGGTTATATTTGCATCGTTCGGTCATGGACCATTTTTGCGTTGTTTTGGTCCGAGGGTGTGCAATTTCACATTCTATTGTCAGGGGTATGGACTTGGTGCTCCCATGGCTCTTTCCTGCTATTTTTAGCTTTCTATTTGGTGTTGGGTGCTTGTGCTCCAGTATTGGTTTTGTAATGCAGGTGGTGCGTTTTTCCCAATGGCAGGAATTCTGACTTAAGGATGAAAGTACACCTAGTGTCAACTATCTTCACCTATGGGGGGAGGGGAATAGGTGACGTGCAGCGTTTTTGCGGAATTTAAGATTGTACCTGCACAATAAAAATAAACAGCACAACACACAGAATACACAAGCGATTTATAGTGGTTCCCCGATTTGGGTACATCCACTTTCCCCCTTCGACCTATCTCCCAACACGGGACGACTCGGTCTCTTCTCCAACAGGATTGAAATCCAATCCTTGCACTATCGGAAGGAACCCTTCCACACATAGGAGTCAACACTCCCACACACGGGTTGCACCCAACCCTTACAACTCGGAACAAACGTTCCTTTACAACAAAAGTAAAACTAGAATGTACAAGAGATACAAACTACGTTTGGAGACTACGGTGTCCCTCTTTGTTGACGACGTGTTCTTGAAGTCCACAAAGAGTACACAACCCTAGATCTCTCTTGGAGAGGATCTCCCCGGAACCGGCGGCGACAAGATGGGCGGCAGCAAGGTTCACGGGATCGGCGGCGACGACGATGTGCGGCTGCTGTGCTTTGGAGATCCAAACTTCGCAGCGAAGCTAGCTAGGTATACCAACGGTCACACGAGGATCGGTAGTCTCGATCGATTCGGACGGGGAAGTTTTCCCGATCAACAAATCGAGAGACAAGGGATCTCTGGATAGACACGTGAGACTCTAAGCTTGGCTAAGCTTCTGTCGCCGGAAGATCAGGATGAAATCTCGATCAAAAGCGGCGACCAACTTGCTCGAGCGATGACGGCGGCGGCGGAGCGGAACTCGCGATTTTAGGTTAACATCGGCTCGGCTTCTTTCTGTCTGTCTTCGTCGTTCAAAAAAATACCCGTATAAATACTGTAGATACTTTCAATATGACCATTGTGGGACCCACAAGAAGAATCCCTAAATCCCGATCCAGAACATTGACAGCGGCAGAATCCGGTTCAGGAATTTCTAGAAAAATTGCCAAGTCAAAATCGGCGAGAATCGAAAGTGAATCTCGTCGAGTCGTCGAGAATCAAAGGTGATTCTCGACGATTCGGCGAGAATCAAAGATGATTCTCGTCGAATTTGACTTGGTTGCACGCACTGATTTAGCCGGGTCGAGACGTCGAGAATTAGCCAGTGATTCTCGACGATTCGGCGAGAATCACTAGTGATTCTCGTCGAATCGGCAAGAATCACTAGTGATTCTCGTCGAATCGGCGAGAATCACTTGGTGATTCTCGTCGATTCTTACTTAGAATCAGAGTTGCTTGCTTCGAAGTGTAGTTGGATCGAGTCGGCGGGAATAAGCCACTGATTCTCGGCGATTCGGCGAGCCGATTCGGCGAGAATCACTTGGCGATTCTCGCCGATTTACACTTAGATGTATTTTCGTCTTTCCACCCATGATGTGCTCCTTGACCCATCCTTGCTCCTTGTCTGCTTTTGCAAGATCACAGCCCTGTACTTGAAAGTAAGTGCACTCCAATAGAGAGAGTACACGTAGGCCAACACACTGATCTGCTCAACGAGGGATTACGTCGTGCAGACCCGTGTATATTGACCTACTGCACCCTGACATTGGTGTGCACTTAGCGTGGAATAACTGCAAGCACAACTTGAAATAATTTGTCAAAAACCTTGCCTATTTACCTTACCTTGTTCAGGGGCTTCTTCAAATCAGGTACGTTGTGGATACAATACCCAACAATATCCCCCTATTTGAAGAAGCCTAAACCCTACAAGCTAAGGTGAATAAAGCGTATAGGAATGAAAATCATAAACTTGAAATAGAGTTGAGTGAGTTATTCATTACCAATACCAATTTCTTGGGAGCAAGCTTGGAGCCACCTTAGCCTTAGCCGAGAGGGTAATCTCCCCCTTTTCGGCTTCTACAAATCGGGGTTGGTAGCATTTGACCCCTTGCTCCCCCTCAGTTCTTGCACCTGTGCTCATACTTGAGTACCTTGCTCCCCCTCAGTTTTTGCGCATGTGCTCAACTTGAGTACCGTGCAGAGGCTCCCTCTAGATGCATGATCCTGGTGCTTCTGTAGTCTTCATTCCTCATAATTTAGCATTCCCAATTCAGTTTTGAAGAGACTGAACTTGGCTTCATCTAATGGCTTTGTGAATATATCTGCAATCTGCTTGTCCGTGGGGACATAACAGAGAGAGATGTCCTTGTTCTCCACGTGATCCCGAATGAAGTGGTAGCGCACTTCAATATGCTTCGTTCTGCTGTGCGATACCGGATTGTTGGCAATTGCAATTGCATTGGAGTCGCAGTACATTGGAACTTCCTTGAACTGAAGGTCGTAATCGGCTAACTGGTTTCGGATCCATAGGAGTTGTGCGCAACAGCTGCCTGCCGAGATGTACTCAGACTCTGCTGTGGAGGTTGCAACACAATTTTTTTTCTTGCTATTCCATGAAACAAGCCTTCGACCGAGGAATTGACACGTCCCGGAGTTGCTTTTCCTGTCATCCCTACTCCCTGCAAAATCAGCATCTGAAAAACCCATTAGCTCGACATCATTGTTTCTCGGGTACCATAAGCCAAGATTGGGAGTACCTTTAAGGTATCTTAGAATTCGCTTTGCAGCGACATAGTGAGATTCCTTAGTGTTCACCTGATATCTGGCACAGACACATGTGGAAAACATGATATCCGGTCTACTGGTAGTAAGGTAGAGCAGGGATCCAATGATGCTTCTATATTTGGTTTCATCGAAAGGTTTACCTTTCTCATCCTTATCCAGAGACATAGTGGATCCCATTGGAGTCCTCATAGAGGTTGCACTCTCCATACCGAATTTCTTCAGGAGTTCATTTGTGAACTTCGTCTGAGAGATGAAGATTCCATCCTCAGACTGTTTCACTTGAAGTCCTAAGAAATACTTGAGCTCTCCCATACTGCTCATTTCAAACTTTCCTTGCATAAGTTTAGAAAACTTTTTGCAAAGATTGTTGTCCGTTGAGCCGAATATTATGTCATCGACATAGATTTGCACCAGCAGAATCTTGCCTTTGACTTCCCTGAGAAACAATGTTTTATCTATTTTACCTCTAGAGAACTTGTTCTCAAGAAGAAAACTAGATAAAGTCTCATACCAAGCTCGTGGAGCTTATTTTAAACCATAAAGAGCTTTATTGAGAAAATACACATGATTGGGATAAGTAGGATTGACAAAACCTGGGGGTTGACCGACGTATACTTCCTCTTTCAGGTCTCCGTTCAGGAATGCTGATTTCACATCCATTTGATAGACTGTGAATCCTTTGTGTGAAGCATACGCCAGGAACAATCTGATTGCCTCGAGCCTTGCTACTGGTGCGAAGGTCTGGTCGAAGTCAAACCCCTCCTCCTGTCTGTAACCTTGAGCCACCAGCCTTGCCTTGTTTTTTATGATGACACCATGTTCATCTAGCTTGTTTCTGAAGATCCACTTGGTGCCAATCACATTCTGCTTGTAAGGTCTGGGAACTAGCGTCCAAACATTTCAACGTTCGAATTGATGTAGTTCATCTTGCATGGCCAGAATCCATGCCGCATCTTTGTTCGCCTCGTCGAACTTCTTTGGCTCAACCTGTGACAGGAAGCTAAGATGCAATACTTCGTTAATAGTACCTCTTCGAGTTCTGACACCGACACGAGGATCTCCGATGATCTGATCTCTAGGATGATCTCTCACGTGCCGGAGCTCTAGAAGTCTGGTGTCTGGAGCTTCGACTACTTCTTGGGCTTCTCCTTCTTCTAAGAGATTTGTTCCATTTTGATCTTCAACATTTCCAGATGACGTGGAAGTGGAAACTTTGACGTACTTAGGAGTGTCATCTTTAGCGGTCTCATCCAGACTCAGCTGTTCAAGTCGTGCACCTGCATCTTCAAGAATACCACTGGAAGAATTGTTGTTAACCAAACTTCCTTCATCAAATACAACATTAATTGATTCTTCTACCACTAGGGTTTTCTTATTGAAGACCCTATATGCCCGACTGTGGGAACTATAGCCCATGAATATGCCTTCGAAGCATTTTTCACCAAATTTAGTACGCGGGTACTTCCCATTATTCAGTACATAGCATCTGCAACCAAAGATCCTCAAGTAGGACATGGTTGGTTTCCTGCCTTTCAGTAGCTCGTAAGGCGTCTTACGATGATGCTTGTTGATCAATGCTCGGTTTTGTACATGACAAGCTGTATTGACAGCCTCTGCCCAGAAGTATTCTGGGAGAGAAGCGTCTTTCAACATTGTCGTGCAGGCTTCAATGAGAGTTCTATTTCTCCTCTCCGCAACTCCGTTTTGCTGAGGAGTGCGCGGGGAGGAAAACTCATGAAAGATACCTTGTTCTTCACAAAACTCTGTCATAGCACCAGATTCGAATTCTGTTCCATTGTCACTTCTGATTTTGACCACTGAGCAGTTAAATTCGTTCTGGACCTGCTTGGCAAAACTAGTGAAGATGTCAAACGTATCTGACTTTCGTTTCAAAAAGAACACCCATGTAAACCGTGAATGATCATCAACTATCACTAGCGTATAGGACTTGCCTCCCAAGCTATGAACTTGCATTGGACCAAACAAGTCCATATGTAAAAGGTAAAGACATCGGGAAGAGTCTTTGTCTGCAATGCTCTTAAAGGTAGCCCGAGTCTGTTTGCCCATCTGGCATACAGGACAGGGGCTATCTTTGATGCACTTGATACTGGGAGCATCCCTTACTAAGTTCTTAGAAAACAGCATACTAATTGTCTTGAAATTAATATGTGTCAATCTCTTGTGCCATTGTTCACAAAGAGATGCACTGCCTGTTGCCACAAGGCATACGGGGGTAGATGAATCTAAACTGAGAAAATCTAAGCAGAAGATATTTCTGCTCCTAATGCCTGATAATACGGTCTCAGAAGAGGTACGTGAAATTATCAGACATTTATCCTTGCAGAACTTAACGTCATAACCTTTATCACATAACTGACTTACACTGATCAGGTTATGGTTTAACCCTTCAACATAAGCCACGTCGGTGATAGAGATTATACCGTTGGAAATCATACCGTAACCTCTAGTGACTCCTCGATCTGACCCTCCAAAGATGACTATGGGTCCATTCTCGACTGGAGTGTAATCACGCAGCAGGTTTCTTGTCCCAGTCATATGCCGGGAGCATCCACTGTCCAAATACCAGATCGGCGTTTTGGTGGCCTTTGGACATTCCTGCAAAACATAATTAATTTCCCTTAGGAATCGAACTTGGGTCCTAGATTCCTGGTTAGCATACTCCCCCTCGGTTGGTTAACCCTACGAGTGGTCGGCCTCGCATTGCTAACATAGGGAGTCTCGTAATACCTTGGATTAAACCAACAATCCACGACAAAGTGACCGACTTTGCCACAGCACCAACAGTCGAATCTGTTGTACATCTTCCTAGGCTCCTGCCTTACCTTGGGAATGGTGGGTACAGCTGGGGCCTTGGATCTGGAGGTGGAGGCCTCATGGTGACAGCAGTCACATGACTTCGTCACCTTCTGTATAACAGGCTTGACTTTTGGTGCCTGCTTTCCATTATGGCCGCTAGATAATTGACCATAATTTCTCATGTGGATTTCCTCATAAGGTGCCTTGAGGGCACTCTCACCGAAGTTCCGGGGAAAGGTCCAACCATCATATCGGCTCTTTGGCTTTGCAACCGAGGGCCGGAAATGATGACCAAAGGTTGATTCAAAGCCATGTTGGTTGCAAGGAAAGCTAGGCTTTCTGAACGCAACAGGACTGAGCGGAGCCTTTCCCTTTTCATCAGCAGAGGCCTTCTTGGCGGCCTTATTTTTCCTCTGGTTCCTGTTTCTCCTGGATGAGGAACCAGATACCCCTACATGCCCCAAGCCAGCTCCTTTGGCCTGAGCAGAGAAGGTATCAACTACTGGAAGAACTATTTTTGGCATAGAGAAGCTCTTGACGATCTTCCTTTCTGCCGCAAGTTGTTCTTCCAACTTGTCGACTTCCTCCTGCTTAAGATCAAGGAGCTTAAGAGACTCTGAATGCTTTGAAGTCAGGTCAAGGTGCTCATGTCGGAGAGAAATCAAACTAGCGACCTCTTCCCTTAGGGATACACACTCACCCTTAAGGAATTTCACTTCCTTTTTCTCAGCCTTCAGTCTCTTACGACACTACTCGAAAGTGTTGAGCAGAAGCTCATACTTCTCGAGGAGCTCCGCTTTATGGGCCGAAGGGCTATCCTCAGGTTCATCATCCTAAGACTCAGGATCAGAGTCGGAGTCGGAGAGAGGGGTGTGAGCTTTTACCTTCCCAGTAAATGGGGGGCATTCTCCTTCTGAGTCGGAGCGACCCACCAGCCCGAAGTAGGCTTCCTCATCATCACTGGAGTCTGAGGAATCAGACACACTCAGTGTCTTTGGCCTTTTGGCAATGTAGCTCCGCTCTTTCTTCTTATCTCTCGAAGATTTGTGCTCCTCTTCTTTCCCTTTTTCTCTCTTGCCTTGATAGCAGTCGGCCACGACGTGTCCTGGCTTATTGCATCCAAAGCAAATAATGTCAGAGAAGCAAATAATTTTTCTTCTGATGTCTGGAGCAGGAGCCATCTCTCTTTCTTTGATTCCTCATCTTGAGGAACTTCTTGAACTCTCGGGTGATGAGGGAGAAATCCTCCTCCGACAGCTCTGAGCTGGAGGAGCATGGCTCGGAGTCCTCCTCCTCATCCTTTTTCCTGGCACGGTATGACGCCGCACCCTTGCCTTTTCTGGAGTGACTGGCTTTTAGAGCCACAGACTTTTCTTTGGCCGCAGCCTTCTCTGCTTCTTCTTCTGCTTTCCTGGTGTTCAGCTGAAGCTCATGGGACATCAGCTTCCCAAACAGAATTTTCGGGTCTGTTTCAGCTAGTCTGCCAAACTCTCGGATGGCGCAGATCTTTGTGTCACATTCCTTCGTAAGGGACCTAAGGAATTTATCATTGAGTTCACCATTAGTGAACACTCTTCCGTATCCTTTGAGGGCGTTGACAATCTTGAGGAAGTTCTCGTAGGTGACTCTGATCTCTTCCTTAGGCCCTTGTCTGAAGGACTCATATTTCTGGTTCAGGAGGGATCTCCGATCATCCCTCACTTCATCAGTGCCCTCCATTAGGATGATCAGGCAATGCCAAATCTCCTGTGCTGTCCTGCAGTTGCTGAAGTTTTGCATCATTGAGTCATCAACCGCGCTGACCAAAATGTTTTGTGCCTTCTTGTCAAGTTCTACTAGCACCATCTCGTCCTTGTCCATTTCAGAAAGTTTCTTTGACACTTTCTAGGTAGGATCAATGGTGGAGGCCTTAGTGAGGACATAAGGTCCCTCCTCCACGATCATGAAGAGTCGAGGATCAACTGCTTCCATGTAGAACCTGATCCTTTCCTTCCAGATAGGAAAGTTGAGCCTGGTGCACACTGGGATCTTGCCTGTGAACTTGAGCCCGTCCATAGTAGAAGTTTCCCTCCTTCTTGACACTAGCGGCAGGATTCAACTCAAGGTGTTAACCTTTTAGATGAGTAACCTCGGCTCTGATACCACTTGAAAGTCCACCTAGTGTCAACTATCTTCACCTATGGGGGGGGGAATAGGTGACGTGCAGCGTTTTTGCGGAATTTAAGATTGTACCTGCACAATAAAAATAAACAGCACAGCACACAGAATACACAAGCGATTTATAGTGGTTCCCTGATTTGGGTACATCCACTTTCCCCTTCGACCTATCTCCCAACACGGGACGACTCGGTCTCTTCTCCAACAGGATTGAAATCCAATCCTTGCACTATCGGAAGGAACCCTTCCACACGTAGGAGTCAACACTCCCACACACGGGTTGCACCCAACCCTTACAACTCGGAACAAACGTTCCTTTACAACAAAAGTAAAACTAGAATGTACAAGAGATACAAACTACGTTTGGAGACAACGGTGTCCCTCTTTGTTGACGACGTGTTCTTGAAGTCCACAAAGAGTACACAACCCTAGATCTCTCTTGGAGAGGATCTCCCCGGAACCGGCGGCGGCAAGATGGGCGGCGACAAGGTTCACGGGATCGGCGGCGACGACGATGTGCGGATGCTGTGCTTTGGAGATCCAAACTTCATAGCGAAGCTAGCTAGGTCTACCAACGGTCACACGAGGATCGGTCGTCTCGATCGATTCGGACGGGGAAGTTTTCCGATCAACAAATCGAGAGACAAGGGATCTCTGGATAGACACGTGAGACTCTAAGCTTGGCTAAGCTTCTGTCACCGGAAGATCAGGAAGAAATCTCGATCAAATGCGGCGACCAACTTGCTCGAGCGATGACGGCGGCGGCGGAGCGGAACTCGCGATTTTAGGTTAAGATCGGCTCGGCTTCTTTCTGTCTGTCTTCGTCGTTCAAAAAAATACCCGTATATATACTGTAGATACTTTCAATATGACCGTTGTGGGACCCACAAGAAAAATCCCTAAATCCCGGTCCAGAACATTGACAGTGGCAGAATCCGGTTCAGGAATTTCCAGAAAAATTGCCAAGTCAAAATCGGCGAGAATCGAAAGTGAATCTCGTCGAGTCGTCGAGAATCAAAGGTGATTCTCGACGATTCGGCGAGAATCAAAGATGATTCTCGTCGAATTTGACTTGGTTGCACGCACTGATTTAGCCGGGTCGAGACGGCGAGAATCAGCCAGTGATTCTCGACGATTCGGCGAGAATCACTAGTGATTCTCGCCGAATCGGCGAGAATCACTTGGTGATTCTCGTCGATTCTTACTTAGAATCAGAGTTGCTTGCTTCGAAGTGTAGTTGGATCGAGTCGGCGGGAATAAGCCACTGATTCTCGGCGATTCGGCGAGAATCACTAGTGATTCTCGCCGAATCGGCGAGAATCACTTGGCGATTCTCGCCGATTTACACTTAGACGTATTTTCGTCTTTCCACCCATGATGGGCTCCTTGACCCATCCTTGCTCCTTGTCTGCTATTGCAAGATCACAGCCCTGTACTTGAAAGTAATTGCACTCCAATAGAGAGAGTACACGTAGGCCAACACACTGATCTGCTCAACGAGGGATTACGTCGTGCAGACCCGTGTATATTGACCTACTGCACCCTGACATTGGTGTGCACTTAGCGTGGAATAACTGCAAGTACAACTTGAAATAATTTGTCAAAAACATTGCCTATTTACCTTAGCTTGTTCAGGGGCTTCTTCAAATCAGGTACGTTGTGGATACAATACCCAACAAAGGAAAACGCACGGTCGTGCGTTTCTTTCAAGCACGGTTTGAGTGAAATCGTGCATTTTAGTCAGACGGAAGAACGTCGAGCTAAGCTCGATGAATTTCGTCGAGCTGAGTTCGATGATCTTCACGCACAGTTGATGCACGGTTTCTTCGAAACCGTGCGCGAAGGAAACACATGGATTTTTTGTAGCTTTCCAGTTTATTTCGTTCTATAGCTAATCGTGCGAGTTGTTCACGCACGGGCGGATGTGCCCGTGCTTGAGTAAAATACACGGTTCTCTTATGTGACCCTGCTTTTCAGCACTCTGTCTCTACCCGTGCGATGTCCTTCACGCATGGGCGGAGCTGCTCGCGCGCGAAGGAAAATGCACGGTTCAACGCTTCTCCTTCCTCGTGTCTATCCTGAAAGTTAATAACGCACGGTTTGCGCACGGCCGTGCGCCGATCCGTGCATGACCATTTTTTCAAACTTTTCTATTTAAGTTGCAGATTTCTTCTTTCCAAGGATCCAACCCCGCTTCCCCCGCCATTTCTGCTCCTCTGAGCGGGAAAACTCGCCTTCAGCCACCATTTTCTCTCTCCTCCTTGGAGAGTTGATCTGGCCACCTTTTCTCCTCTGAAATCTTGCAATAGTTGCGTCTCCGGCCATCTTCATCTTCTCTGATCTCCAAGCTACCATCTGAGCTCCTTGTTGCTGCACATGCGGAGTTCTTCGGTCAGAACTAGCCCAGCGATCATTAACGAAGAAGACAGGATATTCGAAGGAAGTGACAACCCTTCTTGGTTCCCGGACGTCATCCGTAGACTAAGCCCGGACAAGGATTGAAAACCCTTGAATCCGGCCGTGAATCTCGGAAAGCATTTGTGCGCTCGGTTGTATTTCGCCGCAACTTCTTGTGGTTACTTCATTCTGAACTTGTGATAGTGGGATTGTTGCTTGAGAATAATTTTTTGCTTAAGATTTCAACATGTAATTATGTTGTTATGTCTTAATCATTGCTTGTGTTGTTAAGCTTCAGTTTTTGTGTGTTTGTTATGATTGTGTCGTTCTAGCGATTGCTAGAAGCGTGCATTTTGAAGAGGTGATTGCGACCCTCGCTGTTCGTCCATTGTCCATACTACTCTCCGTAGTACTCCACCCAAGTGACGCGGTGACGGCGACCCGCATTAGTTTTCTTATTGTTGTTAAGCTTTGGAAACCAAAACTAAACCCCCTTTGCCTCGTTAACTCTCGCAATCACTTTTCCAATAGCAAAACCACACTCCCTACTTGTACTCCTCGAGAGATCAATATTCGGGGATCAAACTCCTCACTTTTATTACTTGACAACGATCGGTACACTTGTCAAGAGTGCATCAGAAGCCACACTATGTCAGAATACTGATCTTGAAACTAAATTTGCTGGTATTCGAGGATCGGGCCAGATATTGATGTCTGCTCTCCAAGTCGTCAAAGCTGTTCGGAAGGGCGCGGAGTTATTCTTCATGTTTATAAAGGCTATTGAGCCAAAAGCCAGTGTGAGTGATGTTCTGATAGTATCGGAGTATGCTGATGTGTTTCTTAAGGATCTTCCGGGATTACAGCCCAAGCGGGAGATTGACTTCTCTATTGAGCTGCTGCCAGGTGCGAAACGTGTGGCCCGTTTGTCATACTGTGTAGCGCCAAAGGAAATGGCAGAACTAAAAGTCTAGTTGCAAGAGTTGCTAGAGCAAGGCTATATACACCCAAGTATTTTACCTTGGAGCGCACCAGCCCTCTTCATGAAAAGGACGGTAGCTAGCATCTCTGCATTGATTATAGAGAGCTAAACAAGCTGATTGAGAAGAACAAGTATCTGATACCATAGATTGATGACTTATTCGATCGGTTGGCTGGGTCAACGGTATACTCAAAGCTAGTTTTGAAGTTTGGCTACTAGCAGTTGAGGATCAGGGAATGTGAAATTCCCAAGACAGCATTTGTAAAACGCTATGGTCATTACGAGATCACGGTAATGCTATTTGGGCTAACCAATGTTCCATCGGTGTTCATGGACTTAATGCACCAAACATTTAGAGAGTACTTAGATTTGTTTGTGATCATCTTCATTGATGGCATCTTAGTGTACTCTCAATATGAAGAAGATCATGGGAACCATTTACGGATGGTGTTGCAGACCCTGAGGAGAAACAAACTCTACACCAAGTTCTCAAAGTATGAGTTTTGGCTGACGTCAATGGCTTTTCTTGGCCATGTGGTTAGTGGAGAACGTATATCAATGGATCCGGTGAACATAGTTGCAATAAAGGAGTGGTCGGTTATTTTTACCATAGCTGAAGTCAGGAATTTACATGGACTTGTGGGCTACTACAGGCGCTTCATAGATAACTTTTCACGGATAGCGTTACCTCTCACCACATTGACGAGAAAAGATCAGAAGTTTATTTGGTCGCTAGAGTGCGCGCGAGCTTTTGAAGAGTTGAAAGAGTCATTTGACCACGGTGCCTGTTTTGACGTCGCCATGTGGTACAGATGGCTATAAGATTTACAGTGATGCATCAGGGAGCGTCTTAGGCTACGTTCTTCTTCAGTTTAGAAAAGTGATAGCTTATGGCTCAGGACAGTTGAAGGTACATGAGCGAAACTATCCCGCCCACGACTTGGAGTTGAATGCGTTGATTTTTGCACTTAAACTGTGGCGTCATTATTTATATGGCATGAAATTTGATATATTCACGGACGATAAGAGCCTAAAGTATCTATTGGATCCCAATATGCGACAACGGAGGCGGATGGAGTTCCTCGGGCACTACACCTTCGAAATTCATTATACTCCCGAGAAGGGAAACGTCGTCGCAAATGATTTTAGTTGTAAGAATCCGGCAAGGGCAAATTAGTTGTAGATGCATGATGAGTGTCTGATCCAGGAGCTGGAAGCTTTAGATATTTATTGTGTTGACAAGAATTCCACTGCAAATGCATGCCAGAACAGGATGGAGGTATAATATGATCTTGCTGAAAGGGTTCAGCGAGCAATAAAACTCGATGATAGTCTAAATCACTATGTAGCGGAAGGGTCAAATTCCTAGTTTTCCTTGGACGACGGTCTTTGGAGAAAAGACTGTCGATTGTTCATCCCCGACATTACTAAATTAGGGGACGAGTTGATGCATGAAGCACATTTTACAAGGTACTCAATCCACCCGGGTAGCACTAACATATTCAAGGACATGAAGAAACTATTCTAGTGTCCAGGTATGAAGAAAGACATAGCGTTCTACGTAGCAAAATATCAAACGTGTGCTTTAGTGAGAGCATAATGTCAGAAGCCTAGAGGTTTCCTGAAGTCGCTGCCTATTTTGGTATGGAAGTTCGATGACATTTCTATGGATTTCATCCATGTACAGCCGAGATCATAGAGCGTAAACGATGCCGCGTGGGTGATCGTTGACTGGCTAACAAAAGTGTCGCAGTTCATACCGAACAAGAAGGATGATTCAGTTGAGAAACTGGCTAAGCTGTACGTGGATAATATCGTACGATTGCAAGGTGTGCCCCGTAGCATCGTAAGTGATCAAGATAGCCGCTTTACTTCAAATGATTGGAGGCGAATACATTAGTAATTGGGGACTAAACTAAACTTCAGTACGACCTTTCATACGCAAACGGATGGCCAGACTAAGAGCACCAACAGAACGATGGAGGACATGCTCCGAATGTGCGCCTTAGATTTCGGGAAGAGGTGGGAAGACCATCTCTATATGATCGAGTTCTCCTACAACAATAGGTATCAAGATAGTATACAAATGACGCCTTTTGAAACTTTGTACGGTAGGAAGTGTCGTACACCGTTAGCTTGCACAGAATAAAGCGAATCTAAATTATATAAGCGTAAGGAAGTTGAAGAGGCTAATTCAACGATACAGACTATCCGAGAGAGGCTACTGATGTCATAGGATAAGCATGCAAAGTACTATAATGCCAAGCACTGAAACATGGAGTTTGCGGTAGGCGATTGAGTATACTTGAAGATCAAACCATTCAAAGGCATATCCAGGGTTCGGCAGTTGAAAATGTTAAGTCTGAGATATCTTGGTCTGTTTGAAGTGGTGGAGCCAGTTGGAGAAGCTGCCTATAGGCTAGCCCTTTCGGCATAACCGAGTGGCTTAAACAATGTGTTCCACATATCGGTGCTTTGATAAGCTGTAAAGGAGCCAACGCAAGTGATTGCAAATGATCGAGCATCAGTCAATATTGGGCTAACGATGAATGTTAAGCCCTTTCAGATTGAGGATATGGTGATCAAGCAACTGTGAAACAAGACAATCGGTATGGTCAAGGTCCGGTGGGACAATTATGGCCATTAAGAGTTGACATTGGAGCAAGAGCAAACCATGCCCGAGGAATATCCCGGGTTGTTTGTGTAATATTGTTGTAACATTGTTTTTATGAATAAAAAGTTGTTGTCTTACGTATAGCTATATGCAAATTTCAGGATGAAATTTATCAAAGGAGGGGTGGGTTGTAACACCCCAAATTTCACAACAAAACTTTTGTCACTGCCGTCGGGCGAAATGTGTAACACCTGGTGGCGATAGAGATAAAGCGTTGAGTCGACACTCGACACACTCGACACTCTTGACGAATCGTCGAATGATATCGCCAAGTGACGACAGTCGATGTCACCAGGCAATAGTGACACATGGCATGTGTCAGAGTGGTTGTTTAGCTGTCAATTTGGTCAAAGCAGTTAAGTCGATGTCGCCGAGTGGCGACAGTCGATGTCGACAGGCAATAACGCCAAAGTTGACCAATCAACCCAAATTTTGGCCTTTGCTTAGTTTTGATGGATTAATCATGTGGTTGAGGTTAAGCCGAGGTTTGATATGCAGAGGTGTGTGGAATGAGAAGTTATTTTATTCTTCTCTTCCTCTCTCTCTAAATTCCATTTTGCTCCTTCGAGAAAAGGAAGCTAAGGAAGAAGAAGGGTTGGAGCTGAAGCGTTCATAGCTTACTGAAGGAGAGCTTGTGGTCGGAAGCAGGATCTTAAGCTAGATCTGCGAAGAGGAAAGTGAGGCATTCATTTCCATCCATATAGAATAGCTTCGTCGTGGATCCAAAGAGAACTACAAGCGTAATGACCTCCTTCTTGGACAAGTGAAATCCTAATTTTGCATGTGCATGGAATCCTCCACCAAAAGGTGGATTTGTTAAGAGAATTCTGTTGGATCGATACTCGTATCCCCAATTACATTTGCATACAGATCTGAAAATGTATAGTACGGAATAGGCATACTGTGTGAAGCCCATCCGTACAGGTTGGTCTGGATTGGTGATGTTTTATTTCAAAAATCGGAGAAGACTTCGCGTATAAATGAGTATTTTATGGAGCCTGTGGGTTGTGTGCCTGTGATGTGGGTTAACTGGAAGTACTGGAGTTGAGCTCCAGGAAAATACCCAGGTAAAATCACAGTTTTGGAGAAACTATTGATGTCGCTGGACAACAATGGGGGTCGCCGACGGCGATAGCTCCCAAAGAGATTTGTGGTGTTAAAGACCAGTTTTCTGGAACTGCAGGTTACTGCATGGTTTTTATTGGATCGTTTTTCCAGTTATGAATCAGTTTGGGGGGTAGAAGTTGAATTTTGTCACTAATGCCCGGCGATAGTGGATGTCGTTGGCAATAGCTCCCAGAGAACCTATTGTGAAGTCAGTCTCTAGGAGACAGTATGGCTAATGTGAGCTATGAGCTCTGGAAGGCCAGTGAGTCTAACGGATAAGGGGAAGCCGACCCGCGTGAGTCTAGACATTGAATTGACAATTTGAGCAACGTGAAAGTGCTGAAATGTATCTGCATTATGGTTGTCTAACTTGAGTGCATGGGTTATTGGCGTTCATTAGGATAACATAATGAGAGTCTGTGGCTGTATTCCGTCAAGAATAAAGTCTTCGGTCATGGGACATGGAGCATGAATGCTCAAAGTTGACCATTGTGTTTGGGACCTTTGAACGGTGGTGGGACCTTGGGTAATCCGGTACAATGATAATGTGCCCTGAGTGCACGGTGTAACTCCCCGAAACTCAAAAGAGAGACGGATGACGATCTGTACCAAATTTGGAATTTGACAGGGGTACACGGCCTGGGACACGGGCGTGTCAAGGTAGTTCTAAGAGCTGACTAAACGTTAAGGCAAAAAACTAGGTTCGACGATCGTCGAGAAGCGGTCGACGATTTGGTCACAATGTTGCGTTCGACGATCGGGCCAGCTTTCTGCGTTCGACGATCGGGTGAGCATTCTGGGTTCGATGATCGTCGAGCAGAGGTCGACGATCTGGTCAATTCTGCGGTGGACGATTTGGTCGACGTTCTGCAGTCGACGATCGGGTAGTGGGTTCGACGTTTTGGCCAGAGAAGCTCCGTGCGACGATTCTGGCAGCGGTCGATGATTTTTGGTGTGACGATCGTCGAGCGCGGGACTATTTTATGGCATGTCTGACTCTGTCGACATGAAATGTTGAAACACGGGATTGGCGGGAGTTGATTAATTGTTCCGACTTTGACGCGGACGTGTCCTGCTCCTATAGGTGTACCAAGCGGTGTTTAGCACCATTCGTCCAGGTCAGACCTGGATCGTGCCGTGCGTTTCTTTTAGTTTGATCCGACGGCTGTGGTTATTCCCGAAAGGGTTATACCTGATAGAAGGGATTTAGAACCATTATTTTCCTGTTGTGAGTTCTCTGTCTAAATCCTAGAGAGAGGGGAGAGCAAAGGAGGAAGAAGGAGCTTAGATCTAGTCGTTGGAGGAGTTTTAGTGCTCCAAATCGCGATGCGACTTCGGATCTACGAAGGCAAAGAGAGTGCGGTGCTTTTCATCTGCTTACATTTCCATGGCGCCAAGGAAGAATGCTAGGGTAACGATTCTCTTCTTGACCATGTGAAGTTCTCCTTCTTTTGCATAGGAAGCCCGCTCTCGCAAGTTTGCGGTGACTTGGAGGCATTCCTTTGGGTAGATATGTAAAGTCCCCGTTATTTAGAGTCCGTATTCGAGAACGGACATAGGCATGATGTGTGAAGCCTACCCGGACAGGTTGGTCTGGATCGGTGATGTTGCATTGCATAAATGCCGGAGAAGACTCCGTGCGAATGCTTGTTTTTCGGGTTTTCTACGAGGTAGATTGCAACAGGGAGCCTTTGGGATTAACCCTAAGGTGCACCCGTGTTGGGTACATTGGAATATATGTACCTGGTTTGAAGAAGCCTCACCCTACTCAATGATATACATCAAGGTGTATTTGATGTGCTTTGTGTTTATATGTGCAGGTTAAGTAACTGCAGGATCGCAGGAAAAATTCTAAGTCCATGTATCGACAAAAAAAGGTGAAGTGTCGACACTTATGAAGGCATGTGTCGACACCTAGAGAAGCTGTGTCGATACTTGGAGTAATTATGTCGACACCAGGAAGGCAGTGTCGACACCAGAAGAAAAGTGTCAACACATACAGGCAGTGTCGACACACAGTGAAGAATTGTCAACATAATCTGTGTCGACACTTAGAGGCAGTGTCGACACCCAGAGAAACTTTGTCAACATCAAATGTGTCGACACCAAGAGGCTGTGTCGACACTCAGCAAACTTCAACAAAGTTAAAGTACTTGTGTCGACACAAAGGAGATGTGTCGACACTCAGCAAGTTTCAACACATGAAGGCATGTGTCGAAACAAAGGAGATGTGTCGACACTCAACAAGTTTCAACACAAGAAGGCATGTGTCGACACAAAGGAGTTGTGTCGACACACAGCAGAATTCAACTAAGTATTAAAGAAGAAGTATTTGTGTCGACACACTCAACCAGTGTCGACACATTCAATAGAAGGCTTGTGTCGACACACAGAATCAGTGTTGACACATTCTGAAGAAGCAGTGTCGAGAAGCTGTTACAACAATACAATGAGTTGTGTCGACACCATCAAGGCTAGTGTCGACACTTAGTCTACTTGTGTCGACACTTAGTCTATCTGTGTCGACACATAATGACTATCTGTCTCGACACTTTCAGACAGTGACAGTGATTTCAAGAAGTGACTGGATGACTTGACAGCGGCCATTTCAACCGGTCAACTGCAACTGTTAGAGCCGTCAGAAGGTTGTTAGAAACCGTATCAGCCGGTTACCTTGGAGGACGACTATATAAAGACCTTTATCCTTCAACAGAGAATAGAGAGAATATGAGAGAATCAATCAATCAGAAGATAGAGATCTAACAACACAAAAGAAGAAGACCTTCGACAGAAGATCTAAGAAGTTGGAGAGAGAGAGAGCTCCTTCTAAGAAGAGCAGCTGCTGAAGCAGGCTGCAAAGTAAGATTCAGATTGAGATCTGAATCTCAAGACAGAAGTTGATTGAAGATCATCTTCACAGGAGATTCAACCCTACTGTGTCCTAATTCAAGAAGCTTTGAAGAAAGCCAAGGGAGGTTGATCTCTGCCAAGTTCCTTCGAAAACTCATCAAGAAGCCAGTCAACTCATCTCTCTATTTTAGAGTTGTGGTTAATTACGTTGTAATATCAAAATATCTGTAGGATCTTGTATAGATCTGAGTTGTAAGCCTATTTTATAAAGGCTGAGTGTAGGAGACTGTGTGCTCTGAGTGTAGGTCTTGTTGAAGACTGAGGTAGGGCCTTGTGCCTGAGTTGTAGGAGACTTTGTTCTCTGAGTGTAGGTCTTGTTGAAGACTGAGTGGTACGGCTTTGTGCATGAGTTATAGGACTGGGGATACTCTGAGTTGTAGGAACCTGGTTTGGGGTTCTGAGCTGTAAGATCTGAGAATCTAAGGAGAAGTGCAGAAGTTAGGCCGAATCTAGTACACTACTAGATAGGCGAAGGAGGAAAGTGGATGTACCCAGACCTTGGGGAACCACTATAAACACTGTGTGCACTCTATGAATGTTAGTTTTTGTGGTTGCTGTATTGTGATAGCTGTAGAATTGCATTTGTTGTTTAAAGTTAATTACAGTTTATCTGCCTTTAAAGTAAAAAGAAAAAGAACACCTATTCACCCCCCCTCTAGTTGGTTAGGCACTATTTCTTTCAAGTGGTATCAGAGGGAGGTTACTCAAAAAGGGACATAACAGTCTGAGTAAGATTCTGTAGGCAGATTCAGAATAATCAAGAATCAAGAAAATGGGTTCTAGTGAGAATCACAAAGAGCTGGGGTCTATGAAATTGCCAATCCGTAGAAAGGAGATTTTTGGCATATGGAAAGAGAGGGTTAGACTCTTTATGGAAGCATCTGACCCAAGAATATACATTACAGTCATAAAAGGGCTATATGTGCCAATGAATGTATCTATTCTGGATGCAAATCAGAAAACTCCCAAGGATTATTCAAAAATGACCAAGGATGAAATAATCTTGTCAACAATGGATAAGAGAGCTCAGAACATCATAGTGAGTGTCATTGATGATTCTACCTTTTAGAATTTGATTCATTGCAAGACTTCAAAGGAAATATGGGATACTTTGATAGTCTATATGGAAGGATCAGAAGAAGTAAGACAAGACAGGAATTCCTTGTTTAATCAGGAATATGAAAGCTTCAGACAAGGAAAGTCTGATAGCATTACTGAATGCTACAAGAAGTTCTATAGGATAGTAAATGAATTGATGTCCTATGGAAGAGAATTCAGCAACTATGAGCTGAATGACAAGTTCTTAAGATCCCTGACTAAGGACTGGGACACCAAGATTTGTGCCATTAGGGAAGTGGCCAAACTAGCTGATATACCTCATCCAGCTTTGTTTGGAAAACTGTTATCTTATGAGATGCAGTTAATGGTTAGGAAGGAGGAAGATAATACTACTAGAGTGGAGCAAAAGGAAAGATCTATGCCCTTCAAGACTGAAGCCACTAGGAAGTATAGAATCAAGTCTCCATCTCCACCTCAAATAGTTGTTGAGGCTGAGACAGATAATTTAGAAAGCAAGAATTCAGATAGCAGTGAAACTAATGAACACTTTGCTGCTTTTACTAGGCATTTTCAAAAGTTTCTAAAGAAGAAGCAGTGGAGGTCTAAGCCATCCACTTCTCAGCCAAAAGATGACTACTATCAGAAAAGAAAGTCATCAAGGAATGTCAAAAGGAGGTCCAAGCCAAGCAAAGCTACATCATCAAAGATTGTGTTCTATTGCTGCAATAAACACGGACATGTTGTGGCTGACTGTCCTGAAAAGAGGAAGGATTCAGCTGACAAAAAGAAGACTCAGTTTAAGGGTAAAAAGGAAAAGTCCTTTGTTGCTAAGAACGACAAAAGTCTGACAGATCAGTCATCCTCAGAAACAGAATCAGAATCTGAAGCCTATATAGGATTATTTGCTGAAGAGGAAGAAGATGAGTTCATGCAGCTAATGAATTCAATTTATGAGCATGAGGACAATCAGTGCAAAGGGCTGATGGCTTTATCTGAAGGAGACAAAATCCAAGATCAGCTTGGACCAAGTAAGGTACAAAGTTGTTCTTCTAGTCTAATTTCTAGAACTGAGTCAAAATCAGATACATATGCATCAAGTGATGTGGGTGGGTCTAAATCTGAAGGAGATATTCATCAGTTAATTGATGAATATAGGGACTTGTTGCAGGCCTTGAAGAAAAGCAAAACCTTGGCCAAAACTCAGGTAAAGGAGATTGCTAGTCTTAAATTGCCTGTTGCTGATTCATACAAGTTGTTTGATCAGAAATTGAATGAAATAGCCAGGCTGAAGAACATTACTGTTATTCAGATGGGTACTATTACATTTAAGAATGATCAAATTATAAATCTGGAGGTTAGACTTCAGAAGGAGAGAGAGATTGTAGCAAGTTTCTCTAAACCTAAATCTATTTTACCTTTGATAGATGAGTTTGTACCTCAAAAGGGTAATCCTGGATTGGGGTTTACAAAACCTGCCAGGACAGCTAGGTCCAAATCTAAGGCCAAAGCCCCAGCACTAAACAAGAAGGCTGCAGTAGATAATCCAGCCAGGGTTGTACCTAAACAAAGGTACAACAGGTTTGAGTGCTGGTGTTGTGGCAAGATAGGCTACTTTACCTTAGATTGTTGGCACAATTCAAGTGTCAAGGAGAGTAGCAAACTGCCTGCTAGAAGAGCTACATGTAGTTTTATTAAAATTCAGACTAACTTGCACCAAGGACCCAAGAGTTATTTTGGTTCTAAGGTTAAGTAATCTGTTTTGCAGGTGAGTCCAAGTGGCCATGCCCCTATATGGTACTTGTACAGTGGATGCTCCAGGCACATGATTGGAACTAGGGGGTTGCTGAAGTACTATACACCTATCAAGGATGACCCTAAAGTTACCTTTGGTGGTTCAAAAAAAGGAATCATCAAACGCTTTGGTAACATTTCTAGTAACCAAATTACAATTACTCAAGTGGCTTATGCAAAGGGTTTGAAACATAACCTCATTATCATAAGTAAGCTGAGTGATTTAGGATATGACATCTCATTTGTCAAGGATGGTTGTCATATCAAAAGGTCAAGTGATCAAAAGATCATTTTGACAGGATATAGGAAGAGAAATGTCTATTTTCTTGACTTTGTATGTGAGAACAATGTTTCTCTTATTTGTCTTGTAGCTGATGAAAGAGTCTCACATTGTGTTAAATGGCATAAGAGGCTGGCTCATCTTAACTATATGATAATTGACCAACTCTTTAGCAAAGAGTTAATGATAAATGGTCCTCAAGTTAAGTGTATAAAGGATGTGATATGCTCAGCTTGTCAAAAAGGCAAGCAAACCAAATCCACCTTTCATAGCCTTGAGAACAAAGATTCTGTGAGGTGTCTATACCTCTTGCATATGGATCTTTTTGGTCCTATGCCAGTTCATAGTCTTGGTAGGAAGGTCTGCACATATTGTGGTTGTAGATGACTATTCAAGGTATTCCTGGGTGTTCTTCCTTAGACAAAAATTTGAAACCCCAAGTATCTTATATAGTTTTGTTAAACAAATTCAGAATGAATTGGACAGTACAGTGGTCAAAATCAGAAGTGACCATGGTACTGAATTTCAGTCTGAAAGTATGACAAAATTGTGTGAAGAGTTTGGAATTTTTCAGGAATTTTCCTCACCAAGAACAACTCAGCAAAATAGTATTGCTGAAAGGAAGAATATAACCTTGATAGAGGCTGGTAGAACCCTATTGAATGACACTTCTCTCCCAGAATATTTCTGGGCTGAGGCAGTAAATACTGCTTGTCATGTGATTAATAGGACTACTATCACCAAGAGCCACAAGAAGACCCCCTATGAGATTGTGAAGGGCTGAAAACCAAATTTATCCTATTTCAGGATCTTTGGTTGCAAGTGTTATATACTTAACAATGGTAAGTCTTATCTAACCAAGTTTGCTGAGAAATCCCAAGAGGGGATCTTTGTTGGGTACAACAATAATAGTAAGGCTTATAGGGTCTACAACTTGATTACTCAAGTTGTAGAAGGGTCTGTTCATGTAGTTTTTGATGAAGCAAGACTTATTAACTGTGAATTGTCAAGTAGTGTTTGCAGCTCCACAGGTGTAACTGAGAGAATGGACAAGCTTACCTTAACAGAAGGTTCTTCTGCAAGTCAGCAAGTAGAAGATGTTGGCTGCTGTCCAGGGAGAGTACAAGATACACCTGATGCTGAAGAAGACCAAGAGGTGCAGCTAAATGAAGAGACTGAAGGTGTACAGCCTGAAGACAGGCTGCCTCTAGTAAATAGACACTTAAAGTATCATCCAGCCAATCAAATAATTGGATATCCCAGACAAGGGGTGTAAACAAGGAGCAGGAATCTAAGTACAGTTCTTTACTCCAGCTTCCTATACCAAGTGGAGCCAAAGAAATTTGAACAAGCAATCCTAGACCCTCATTAGATTGAGGTCATGCAAGAAGAGCTGAATCAATTCAAAAGATGCAAGGTCTGGGAGCTATTTCCTAAACTCAAGGACCACAACATTATTGGAACTAAGTGGATCTTTAGGAACAAGTTGGATGAAAATGGAATCATCATAAAGAATAAAGCTAGACTTGTTGCAAAGGGATATAGGCAGGAAGAAGATATTGATTTTGATCAAACCTTTGCTCCAATAGCAAGACTGGAAGCAATAAGGATGTTCCTTGCCTATGCAACATATCAAGGGTTTAAGGTATATCAAATGGATGTTAAGTCAGCTTTTCTGAATGTAAATTTGAAGGAAGAAGTCTATGTAGAGCAGCCATCAGGTTTTGTTGATTCTCTTAAATCTGATTATGTATATAGACTTAGGAAGGCTTTGTATGGGTTAAAATAAGCCCCTAGGGCTTAGTATAAAATCCTGTCTAGTTTCCTCATTGAGAACAAATTCTCAAGGGGGAAAATAGATAAGACTCTATTCCTTAGGGAATCCAGAGACAAGATTATCTTAGTCCAAATATATGTAGATGACATAATATTTGGGTCTACAGAAAGTAGTCTTTGCAGGAAGTTTGCAAAACTTATGCAAGGACAATTTGAAATGAGCAGTATGGGGGAACTTAATTTCTTCTTGGGTCTCCAAGTTAGACAGACTGAAGATGGCTTGTCCGTATGCCAGTCTAAGTTCACCCTAGAGTTAATAAAGATGTATGGTATGAAATCATCCACTATCATGAAAACTCCTATGGGGTCACGCATGTCTTTAAGCAAAGATGATGCAGGGAAAGCTGTAGATGAAACTTTGTATAGAGGGATAGTTGGCTCCCTACTATATTTGACTGCTAGTAGACCAGATATCATGTATGCTACATGTGTCTGTGCTAGGTATCAGGCATGCCCTAAAGAATCTCATCTGACAGCAGTCAAAAGGATATTGAGATATCTTAAGGGCACACCTTATCTAGGCCTTTGGTACCCTAGGAATGGAGATTTTGTACTGATAGGTTATTCAGATGCAGATTTTGTAGGCTGCAAGGAAGATAGAAAGAGTATTACAGGAACCTGCCAATTTCTAGGTGGAAGGCTGGTGTCATGGAGTAGTAAGAATCAGACCAGTGTGGCTATCTCCACAGCTGAGTCAGAATATGTGGATGCAGGAAGCTGTTGTGCACAAATTCTATGGATTCAACATCAGCTAGAAGATTATGGTATGAAAGTAAGTAGAACACCTTTATTTTTTGATTCTACAAGTGTCATTTCTATTGCAAATAATCCTGTCTCCCATAGTAGGACTAAGCACATAGAAATTAAATACCATTTTCTTAGAGAACATGTAGAAAAAGGAGATATTTCACTAGAGTATGTTAAGACAGATAATCAGTTAGCTGATATGTTTACGAAGCCCCTAGATGAAACCAAATTCAATAAGTTTAAAATTGAATTAGGAATGATAAACTTAGATTAGTTTAAAAAATTGGCTAAGTAAAATGGTGTCGACACACAGAGTTATCTGTGTCGACACATAGAAGTGGTGTCGACATTTCAGAGAAATGGTGTCGACACATCTAGACAGTAAGTGTCGACACATCAGAGAATTTGTGTCGACACATCCAGAGTAGGTATCGACACATCCAAGGTGGTGTCGACACTTAGAATTTACATAGAATTCGTCGAGTGGCGTCTCGACTAATCGTCGAGCTGAGATGTATAAGTGTC
The DNA here is from genome assembly GCA_039583875.1 of Platanthera guangdongensis. Classification (NCBI taxonomy): domain Eukaryota; kingdom Viridiplantae; phylum Streptophyta; class Magnoliopsida; order Asparagales; family Orchidaceae; genus Platanthera; species Platanthera guangdongensis. The sequence goes on along the minus strand of CM077165.1, from coordinate 27,120,112 downwards.
GACATATATATTCTATCGACTATATTTGTTTCGACATATAGTTGTCGAGACATTAGAAGTAAGTGTCGACACTTTTCAACAGTGTCGACATATTTCAAGTATTTTGACGCGCCTTTTCACCTTCGATTTTAGAAATGTATAAATAGGTCTTCACCATTGTTTGTCGACATGCTCACGATAGTTTCGAGACCAAACTTGTGTGTCGACATCTCTCTTCTCTAAATTCAAAATTTCTTCAAACCCTAATGGCGCCCAAGTTAGAAGAGAACATCAATGAAGGTTTTGAGCTCGTGCGACACGCCTTTGATGACGCGGAACCAGAAATCCAAGGTGTGGTAACCCTAGTTGCTGAGACTGGGTTAGAGTATCTTGTATCAGAAACAATTAAGATCTAGAAGAAGGAGGTCCTTGAATTCTTTAGTGCAGCAACTCTTGATGAATCTGGACTCAAGATTAAGTCCAAAGTTAATGGGGCAAAAGTCAAGATTACCCAGAAAAGTCTAAGAAAGATTCTACATCTCCCTAGAACTAAAGAAGAGGAAGATGTACCTGCATCAAAGACAAGGGAGGCACTGGAATGGTGTGGTTTAGATTCAAGCTTGAAGATTGGATCAATCTTTAACAGAAAAGGCATGAACATGCAGGGCAAGTTTTTGCCTGAAATAGTGGGCAAGGTGATACTGAGTAAGCCTGGTGGGCATGATAGGATATCAGCTCACATGTTCAGTTTGATGACAAGGATAATTTTCAAACTTAAAACTGATTGGTCAGCAGTAATGTTTGATAAGATAAAGGAAAGTCTGAATTAGCCCAATCTGGGTAGAATTCTGAGTTTATACTTAGCTGGAAGTATCCCTGAAGCGATGAACCAAGCTGCAGGTACTAAGATAAACCATATGAGAAGAATGGATGTAAGGATTATCTCAAGGTGGGATAGAGTGTTGACAAAGGAAATGCCAACTCCAGAAAAGGAAACACCTCAGAAGAAGAAGAAGAAAGCCATTGTGGCTTCTGAATCCTCAAGTAGCTCAGAAGAGCAAGTGAGTTTTAGTTCTGATGATGGAGAGGGAAGAAATGCTGGATAGCCATATTCACCTGGATCCACTCCAGGGGGAGCCTCTACTTGTGGATGAGCCAACTCAATTAGAAAGTGAAAGGGCTACCCAAACAATTCTAGAGGTAATCACTGAAGTTAATCAATTAAATTTCAATATTGAGGATGAAGTTTTGACTGAATCATTACTTGATGTTGATCAGCATACACAGTTACATAGTCAACCACAAGATGTTGTCATGGAGGACACATCAGTTACTGATAAAGTGGTATCAGTTGCTCCTGAGATAAGAGATTCTCCTGTACAACCTCAACATGAGTTTACTCTAGAAGAGCTGTTCCCTGACTTAATACAGACTGATTTTGAGGGAGAGAAAGAAGCTATTGAGGGGGAGAAGGTAGACCTTGAGGGGGTGCATATAGAGGAAACTGCAAGAAAAGAGACTAAGGAGCAAAGGAATGCTGAGGAGCTACCAAGGACTGAGAAGGATTTACCTCCTAGTCCTAAGGACATGGTAGACATTGCCAGTACTTCTGCTTCAGAGGATGAAGAGGCTGCTAGAGCCAAGAAAAGAAAGTTACAAGTCTTCAAGAGAAGAAGCCAGACCTATAAAAAGGCACTGCAAACCATTGTTCCACAATAAGCCCCAACTGCTGACTATAGTTCTTTGTTAGTGGCCTTGCAAATAAAACTGGATGAGCAAAGGAAGGCTATGGAAACTTATATGGATGAGCACCATAAGGAGTTACAATCTTCCTTAGCTCAAGACATAAAGTCCATAAAATTTGAAGTGAATCAAAATAAGAAGGAAATGACTGATTGTTTCCATAAAGGCGGCAATGTTGTGGTCTATCTGGCTACTCATCAAGAGAATATCAAGAAACAGATTGATGACATGGCAGTGAAACAAGGATATGTCCTAGAAAATCAGCTTAGGATGAATAATAATTTGACTGCTTCTCATAATGCTATAGTCACTGAATTGAAGAATATTGCAAATGCTCAAACTGTGGCTAGGACTACAGCCAAAGAGGAGTTTGATAAGCATTTACAAGAAAGCCTCACTGCTGTTAAAACTGCCATTGAAGCTTCACAAACGGATATTTCTACCGAGCTTCAGAAATTAAAACCTTTTTTAAAGATGGAGTTAACTATCTGAATGCTCAAATCAGATTTCAAAAGGATGATCTTAGGGATCATATAGAAAGAGAAGTCATAAAGGGGGAGAGGGTGTTAGTCAAAGCAGGCTCTGACCATGCAAAATGGATTTCAAACAGCATCAGAGCCACCCTTGGATATCCACCCTTGTGTGATGATGATAATGTGGCAGAATTTGGGATTAATCCTGCATATTTTGGAGGAGAACAAGCTGAAGTAGCTCAGGTGATCTACCTTCCTGCAGATTTTGACATGATACATCAGGAGGTACAATCTATGTATAGTCCTCCTGAGGGTAATCAGAATGTTATTCTTGAGAAAGTTGTACAACCTGTCCCAGAGGCAGTACTAAAAGAACAAGAGGTCCAATTATCTAAGAAGAGGTTCAGAGAGCAGGCTGAATTAAGGTCAGACTTTGAGTAATGGAGCCCAACTCCTAGGAATATCATATTAACTGCTTGGAAGGCTGCAAAAGATAATATCTTAGAAAGGGGCAAATGGTATTCTGAGCAGGAGTGGAGAAAGCATGAAGCTAGGCAATAGGCCATAGTTTAATACAGAAGAAAGGCTAAGCTAGGGAAGCTACCTCCTAATGCACAGGAGCCTAACAAGTATTTCCCTAAGCCTTATCACTATTTTGAGAGACAGAAGATGAGGGCTGAAGAACAGAAAAAGAAAGATCTTAAGGGAAAGAAGCCTGCTGATGACAATGATGCTCCAGTTCAAGCAAAGATTCAATCTAGAAAGGGCATTGTTATCAAGGAGCCAGAGCAGCCATAGGATAGAGTTTTTCTTAAGTTTATAAATTTGTAATCATTTGCATTAAACTCCATGTAAACTTTTGATTAGTGAAAATGTTGAAAGTTGTAAGAAAACTATGTTTAATGTTCAATCTATTATATTGTTGTTCTGAGATAATTTTTTATACATGTTTTGTTTATACATGTTTAGTATTTACCCTATCATATAATACTGTTATACATCATATTGAGTATTTGTTATGTATGCTGTATATCATTGACTAAGGGTTATGACTTCTCCAAATAGGGGGAGATTGTTGGGTACATTGGAATATATGCACCTAATTTGAAGAAGTCTCACCCTACTCAATGATATACATCAAGGTGTATTTGATGTGCTTTGAGTTTGTATTTGCAGGTTAAGTAACTGCAGGATCGCAGGAAGAATTCTAAGTCCATGTGTCGACACCTAGAGGTGAAGTGTCGACACTTGTGAAGGCTTGTGTCGACACCTAGAGAAGCTGTGTCGACACTTGGAGTAATTGTGTCGACACCCGGAAGGCAGTGTCGAAACCAGAAGAAAAGTGTCGACACATACAGGCAGTGTCGACACACAGTGAAGAATTGTCAACATAATCTGTGTCGACACTTAGAGGCAGTGTCGACACCCAGAGAAACTTTGTCGACATCAAATGTGTCGACACCAGGAGGCTGTGTCGACACTCAGCAAACATCAACAAGTTAAAGTACTTGTGTCGACACAAAGGAGATGTGTCGACACTCAGCAAGTTTCAACACATGAAGGCATGTGTCGACACAAAGGAGATGTGTCGACACAAAGGAGATGTGTCGACACTCAGCAAGTTTCAACACAAGAAGGCATGTGTCGACACAAAGGAGTTGTGTCGACATACATCAGAATTCAACTAAGTATTAAAGAAGAAGTATTTGTGTCGACACACTCAACTAGTGTCGACACATTCAACAGAAGGCTTGTGTCGACACACAGAATCAGTGTCGACACATTCTGAAGAAGTAGTGTCGAGAAGCTATTACAACAACACAAGGAGTTGTGTCGACACCATCAAGCCTAGTGTCGACACTTAGTCTACTTGTGTCGACACTTAGTCTATCTATGTCGACACATAATGACTATCTATCTTAACACTTTCAGACAGTGACAGTGATTTCAAGAAGTGATTGGATGACTTGACAGTTGCCATTTCAACCGGTCAACTGCAACTGTCAGAGCCGTCAGAAGGTTGTTAGAAACCGGATCAGCCGGTTACCTTGGAGGAAGACTATATAAAGACCTTTATCCTTCAACAGAGAATAGAGAGAATCTGAGAGAATCAATCAATCAGAAGATAGAGATCTAACAACACAAAAGAAGAAGACCTTCGACAGAAGATCTAAGAAGTTGGAGAGAGAGAGCTCCTTCTAAGAAGAGCAGCTGCTGAACCAGGCTGCAAAGTAAGATTCAGATTGAGATCTGAATCTCAAAATAGAAGTTGATTGAAGATCATCTTCACAGGAGATTCAACCCTACTGTGTCCTAATTCAAGAAGCTTTGAAGAAAGCCAAGGGAGGTTGATCTCTGCCAAGTTCCTTCAAGAACTCATCAAGAAGCCAGTCAACTCATCTCTCTCTTTCAGAGTTGTGGTTAATTACGTTGTAATATCAAAATATCTGTAGGATCTTGTATAGATCTGAGTTGTAAGCCTATTTTATAAAGGCTGAGTGTAGGAGACTGTGTGCTCTGAGTGTAGGTCTTGTTGAAGACTGAGGTAGGGCCTTGTGCCTGAGTTGTAGGAGACTTTGTTCTCTGAGTGTGATGGAATTTGGACTCGGTGGAAGTTTGACCCGCGCAAATGGCTTAATTTGTTGTTGCGATGTGAGCACGGGTTAGATGGAACCGTACCCATTCTATGTCGTTCGGTTAAAGAGACCTAAAGGCACGTGGCACTTGCCATTGGTATAGATTAGGGTTTTCGGCGGTCGATGGCTTAAATTGTCGTGACCCAGGCCAAGAAGACAAATTGCTCATAGGTTTGGCCGTCTAAGTGGCGGTGGTGAGTCCGGAATGTCTATGAAATTAATTGTCGTGACATCGACCGATTCACCGAGAATGTGCCCTGAGAGCACGGGGCGTGTGGCCATGCGAGCCAACGTCTGTTGTGAAATGATTATGGTTTTATATTGCTCGCTTATGCTAATGAAATGCAGGGAAGGAGCATCGCCGCCCCGAGTTGGGGGCGGGATCGTTATAATATGGTCAGCATTGCTGACCGTTGCCTTATTTTACCACCGTGCGGTGGTTTGTTGCTTGCAGGTGCTGCTGGACCAAGCGGTCAATAGCGGGCTAAAGCCCAAATGCGATGCCGGCCCTCGAAGGCCTATTTGGAAGTGTTTACTGTTTTATTCATGTATGACCGGCCTGCGTGCTGTGGTTTGTAAATCATGTAATATCAAGTGAAACATTTTGTAAGGCCTTAAGGCTTGTACTGGTGTATTTTGTAACATTCCTATTTTGGTATTAGTGGACATTCATGCTCCAATGCCGGGTTCTTATTTTGCAACTCTTATTAAACTGCTTCCGCTAGAATGCTCTGTGTAGGACGATGATTGGTTGGATGGTTTCCATGAGTAACCACCCGGTTTGTCTATAGCATACGACGTCGGGCCCCGGCCGGACCTACTGCTATATACTATGTGACGGATAGGGGGTGTTACAATTTGGTATCAGAGCCAGGTTTTTGTCGGGCTTAAACTGAATTCGTGGGCGAATTCTTTTTAAGGGGTGGTGAGCACATTGTGTGTGTCATCGTTATAATGGTAAAAGAACCCATCAATGTCCACTTAGGAATGAAAATACACTTGTTTGAGGAACCTGCGTGTTCCTATAATTGCTGTTTGTAATTTTATTTGGTCGCTTAACGGTGTTTTGTACCACTATAGGTGACCAGAAGTGGTGTTGGGCCGTCAGAATGCCGAGTTTCTGAGGCTAGTAGTGCACCGGATGTTGCCCTGCAACACCTCTATCGGCTGAGAATATACGATTGGTGGCTGAAGCGATGTTGGCCGTGATAAATACGCAGCCTGTAAGGCAAACGCAGCAGCCGGCTCCTGTGATGGAGCAGGAACCTCTTCAAGAGGCTGAGCCGAGGAGAGTGGAGCAAGTGGTTGTGGAACCGGTGGTGCCAAGGAGGTCAACCGAGAGGCAGCTTAAGCATGTAATGAGCTTTAACCCTCCATTATTCTCGGGGTTGGGAATCCCATCTCAGGCTGAAGACTGGCTCTCCAGGGTGAAGAGAGTCATGACAGCAACGGAGACGGAGGAGTGGCAAATGCCCACCATCGCTACGTTCCTTTTGGACGGTGAACGAGAATGTGGTGGGAAGGATTGGAGCTGCACTTATTGAGAGGTAGGCAACTTGTTGATGTCTCGATGGAAGAGTTCTCGAGATTATTCTTGGCTAGATACCTCCCTTCGACGCAAAAGATAGCGTTGGAGAATGAATTTCTGAAGTTGGTTCAGGGTGAGAAGAGCGTGGATGAATATCTCCATGAGTTCACTTGTTTAAGTCGATATGCTAGCTCCACCATCGTGGATGAGGAGCGCAAGACTAATTGCTTCTACGAAGGCTTGAGAGATGAGTTGAGATTACTACTTTCGGGGCCAATGACGCAGGGTTTCTTAACCTTGGTCAATACTGCCCGATCCTTGGAGAAGGACATGAAGAATGTGCAAGCAAAGAAAAGCTTGGGTGATAGGAAATCTGAATTTAAAGTGCCGACTACTTCAAAGGCCGGCTATCGGAGGTCTTTCAAGAAGCATAGGACTTCGGGTCCAGCTCCTTCTGGCGCTTCTGGGGCGACTACGGGTCGGATCCCGGGTGCGTGTTTTACTTGTGGAAAGACGGGGCATTTTGCCCGTAACTGTTGGAGCGGACGTCCTAAGTCCGAGAGAAGCTCAGGAGCTACTTATGAAGAGAAGGGCAAGGCGGTGGAGTCGACCGCGTCCCACTATGCTCCGGCCCAACCGAGGGTCTATAATCTTGGCCAACAGGAGGACATCAAACAAGCTGATGTGGTGACAGGTACGGTTTAATTTATAGCAAGTCAATTTCTTTAAATACTTGTTATGCACATGTTACCTTACCACTGCTTGTTTAGGATTTGTATTGATTTGTGAAAATCCGGCACGAGCACTCTTCAATACGGGAGCTTCACACTCCTTCTTGTCCGAAGGATTTATATAACGCATCGGAGTCCCTTCTTCGATAGTGAAGGATAAGTTGGATGTGTTGTTGCCCAATGGGTGTTCGATGAGCGCGGATAGGATCGGCGATGTTAAGATTCGTATTGGGAATCAGGAGTTCGATCTGCAGGCGTCTTTACTGCCGTTAGTGAAGTTCGGCGTAATATTTGGCATGGACTGGCTCTCGGAGCAGCAAGCCTATATCGATTGCGGTCGTAAGGAAGTCAAGCTGGGAGCAAGTCGTGAGATGACTTTTATGGGCTTAAAGGGGTCGAGCAAGATGTTGATGTCTGCTCTTCAGGTGGTGAAGGAGGTTCGTGCCGGTGCAGAACTGTTCTTTACACTAGTGGAAGTTGCGAAGCCGAAGCCCGCGTTGGATTGTATATCAGTGGTATCGGAATAGCCTGATGTGTTCCCCGCAGATCTTCTTAGAGCCCCGCCTCAGCGGGAGATAGATTTTACGATTGAGCTAGTGCCAGGTGCAAAGCCTGTGTCACGATCTCCTTATTGGCTAGCGCCTAAGGATATGGCGGAGCTGAAAGTTCAACTGCAAGAGTTGTTGGAGCAAGGGTATGTGCGCCCGAGTTCTTCGCCTTGGAGTGCACTGATCCTCTTTGTTAAGAAGAAGGACGGAAGCTTTAGGTTATGTATTGATTATCGGGAGCTCAACAAGCTGACGGAGAAGAACAAGTACCTGATCCCCCAGATTGATGATCTTTTTGATCAGTTAGTCGGGTCGACGGTGTACTCGAAGTTGGATCTCAAGACTGGGTACTATCAGCTGCGAATAAGGGAGAGTGATATCCCAAAGACAGCGTTTAGTACGAGATACGGGCATTATGAGTTTACAGTCATGCCGATTGGGCTGACTAATGCGCCGTCGGTGTTCATGGATTTGATGAACAGGACTTTCAGGGAGTACTTGGACCATTTCGTGATCGTCTTCATCGACGATATTTTGGTGTACTCGCAAAGTGAGGAAGATCACTTCAAGCATCTTCATTTGGTGTTGGAAACGCTAAGGAGAAATCAGTTGTATGTCAAGTTCTCAAAGTGCGAGTTTTGGCTATCCTCAGTGGCGTTCCTCGGGCATATAGTGAGTGGAGAGGGTATTGTTGTGGATCCGGCAAAGATCATTGCGATACGGGAGTGGCCTAAGCTTGTTACGGTAGCGGAAGTCCGGAGTTTTCTGGGGCTTGCCGGCTATTATAGGCGCTTCGTAGAGAACTTCTCGCGGATAGCATTGCCTCTCACTACTTTGACGAGGAAGGACCATAAGTTCGCTTGGACGCCAGAGTGCGCGCGAGCTTTTGAGGAGTTGAAGTGTCGGTTGACCACGGCGCCTGTGCTGAGTTCGCCATGTGGTACCGAAGGCTATGAGATTTATAGCGATGCTTCGGGCGGCGGTTTGGGTTGCGTGCTACTGCAACACGGAAGTGTAATAGCTTATGGCTCGAGACAGCTAAAAGTGCATGAAAGGAACTATCCGGTCCATGACTTGGAGTTAGCGGTCGTGATTATTGCCTTGAAGCTGTGGAGACACTACTTGTATGGTGTGAAGATTGATATCTACACCGATCACAAGAGCCTGAAGTATCTTATTGATCAGAAGGATCTGAATATACGGCAGCGTAGATGGACGGAGTTCCTGGGGGACTATACATTCAAGATCCATTACGTGCCTGGTAAGTGGAATGCGGTTGCGGACGCGTTGAGTCGCAGAGCTCCAGCTCAAGCCAATTGGCTATCGGTGCATGATGAGCGGTTGGTGCGGGAGTTGGAGGCGTTGGAGATTGTTTATGTGGACAAGCAATCAAGTGTTGAAGCATTTCTGAATTGGACTGAAGTCCAATATGACCTGGCTGATTGTATTCGGCAGGCTTTGGATATGGATGCTCATATGAAGCAGTTCATTGTAGAGGCTGTGGATGGGTCAAATCCCCAATTCGTTGTGCAGGACGGATTACTTTGGAAGGACGGTCGTCTGTGCGTCACAAGTATGGGTAATTTGCGGGTGGAGTTGTTGTACGAGGCACACCATACCAAGTACTCGATTCACCCGGGAAGCACGAAGATGTACCGTAATGTGAAGAAACTGTTTTGGTGGCCGGGTTTGAAGAAGGATGTGGCGCTCTACGTAGCGAAGTGCCAAACTTGCGCATTGGTGAAGGCGGAGTGCCAAAAGCCGGGAGGATTTCTTAAGTCCTTGCCTATTCCGGAGTGTAAATTTGACGACATCTCTATGGACTTTGTGCACGGTTTGCCAAGGTCGCAAAAGGGGAACGACGCCATTTGGGTGGTCATGGATCGGTTAACGAAGGTGTCGCATTTTATTCCGCATAGGAAGGATGGTCCGGTGGAGAAGTTGGCAAAGCTTTTTGTGGAGAACATAGTACGGCTTCATGGTGTGCCCCGCAGCATCGTGAGTGACCGAGATGGGCGGTTCATGTCCAATGATTGGAGGCTAGTGCAGCAAATGTTGGGAACAAAGTTGAAATTCAGCACAGCCTTCCATCCGCAAAAGGATGGGCAGACCGAGAGGGTCAATAGAACCATGGAAGACATGCTTTGCATGTGTGTCTTGGATTTCGGAAAGCAATGGGAAGACCATCTTTATTTGGTGGAGTTCGCATACAACAATAGCTACCATGAGAGTATTCAGATGGCACCTTTCGAAGCCCTATATGGTAGAAAATGTCGCACGCCGTTGTCTTGGTTAGAAACGGGTGAGTCACAGTTGTATAAGCGATCAGAAGTGGAGGATGCTACTTCTTTGGTGAGAACCATTCGGGAGAGGTTGCTTATCGCTCAGGACCGGCAAGCAAAGTACTATAATGCCAAGCACAGGAACGTGGAGTTCGCAGTGGGCGACTATGTGTACTTAAAGATCAAGTCGTTCAAGGGTGTCTCGCGGGTGCGGCAATTGAAAAAGCTAAGCCCGAGGTACCTTGGACCGTTTGAGGTTCTGGAGCGAGTTGGTGAAGCGGCCTATCGGTTGAAGCTCTCAGTGGAGCTTAGTGGTTTACATGATATATTCCGTATTTCGGTACTTCGAAAGGCGGTGCAAGAGCCTACGCAAGTGATCGCGGTTGATCAAGTACCGGTGGATAGTGGGCTAACAACAAAGGTCAAGCCCATGCGGATTGAGGACTCGGAGGTCAAGCGGCTACGCAATAAAGAGATCAGGATGGTCAAGGTCCGGTTGGACAATTGCGGTCGTGAGGAGCTCTCTTGGGAGCGAGAGTAGACTATGCTTGATGAGTATCCGGAGTTGTTCCGCTTAGGTACAAATTTTGGTTTTGTACATGTCTTTCCTTTATATAATTTCGAGGACGAAATTCTTTTAAGAGGGGGAGAGTTGTAACGCCCCGAAACTCAAAGGAGTGACGGGGGACGTTTTGGGACAGTTTTGGGTTCTGGTTGCAGGCACACGGCCTGGGACACGGGCGTGTCCCAGGGCATGTCAAGCCTGTGTCGACACTAAGCCGGGGAGTCGAAACTTTGGTCTCGACATTGTGTCGAGACTGAGCACACGGCCTGCGACACGGGCGTGTCGCAGGGCGTGTCGACCCGTGTCGACACTTAGCCGCGAAGTCGACACTCTGCGTTCGACGAAGTGTCGAGACATGGCACACGGCCTGCGACACGGGCATGTCGCAGGATGTGTCGACCCGTGTCGACACTCGTCCCGGGAAGTCGACACTTTGGTCTCGACGTTGTGTCGAGACAAGGCACACGGCCTAGGACACGGGCGTGTCCAATGCCGTGTCATCAGGTCGACGATCTTCGCTCGACGAAGTGTCGAGTGTCGAGACCGTGTACACGGCTTGGAGCCCAGGCTTGTCTAGGGGACACGGGCAAGGACACGGGCGTGTCCTAGAACCCGTGCAGTGCTCGGGTTGTTTTCGGGGAAAAATGATGGGGGTACACGGTCGGCCACACGGCCGTGTCAGGTGGAACACGGGCGTGTCAGCTCGAACACGGGCGTGTTCGATACCCGTGTGAGGTTCCAGGCGAGCCGATTTTGACGGCGAATGAGGCACACGGCCCTGGACACGGGCGTGTGCCAGGCCATGTTCCGTCCAGATTGGGCATTTCAGTCCTGAATCAAAGCCGTTCGTTTCCTTATTTTGAGATCCAACAGCTGGGGGTTGTTCCTGAAGGGATATACCCGGGATTGGACTTAGAAACCCTCACTTTTCTTAAGTTGTTATCTTTCTAAAACCTTAGAGAGAGAGGAGAGCCAAGGAATGAAGAAGGAGCTAGATCCGGCCATTGGAGGAGCTTCGAAGCTCCGAATCGCGAGTCAACTCCGGATCCACGGAGGCAAAGCTAGTGCGGTGCTTTTCATCTGCTTACTTTTCAATGGCGCCAAAGAGGAACACTAGGGTAACGATTCTCTTCATGAGTATAAGTAGCTCTCCTTCTTTGCATAGGAAGCCCGCTCTCGCGAGTTTGCGGAGAGTTGGAGGTGTTCCTTTGCGTAGATATGTGAAGTCCCTGTTGTTTAGAGTCCGTAAGCGAGAACGGACATAGACATGATGTGTGAAGCCTACCCAGACATGTTGGTCTAGATCGGTGATGTTGCATTGCATAAATGCCGGAGAAGACTCCGTGCTATTGATTGTTTTCCGGGTTTTCTACGTGATAGATTGCAGCAGGGAGCCTTGGGGACTAACCCAAAGGTGCACCCGGAAAACTGGGCGGATACGAGATCTTGCCAACTTGGTGGCCTGAGAGCCAACTTGAACATAACCGGGTTATGTGAATTGTGATGGAATTGGGACTCGGTGGAAGTTTGACCCGCGTAAATGGCTTAAATTGTCATTACGATGTGAGCACGGGTTAGATGGAACCGTACCCGTTCTATATCGTTCGGTTAAAGAGACCTAAAGGCACGTGGCACTTGTCGTTGGCATAGATTAGGGTCTTCGGCCGTCGATGGCTTAAATTATCGTGACCCAGGCCAAGAAGACAAATTGCTCATAAGTTTGGTCGTCTAAGTGGCGGTGGTGAGTACGGAATGTCTATGGCTTTAATTGTCGTGACATCGACCGGTTCACCGAGAATGTGCCCTGAGAGCACGGGGCGTGTGGCCGTGCGAGCCAACGTCTGTGGTAAAATGATTATGGTTTTATATTGCTCGCTTATGCTATTGAAATGCAGGGAAGGAGCATCGCCGCCCCGAGTTGGGGGAGGGATCGTTATAATATGGTCAGCATTGCTGACCGTTGCCTTGTTTTGCCACCGTGCGGTGGTTTGTTGCTTGCAGGTGCTGCTGGACCAAGCGGTCAATAGCGGGCTAAAGCCCAAATGCGAAGCCGACCCTCGAAGGCCTATTTGGAAATGTTTACTGTTTTATTCATGTATGACCGGCCTGCGTGCCGTGGTTTGTAAATCATGTAATATCAAGTGAAACATTTTGTAAGGCCTTAAGGCTTGTACTGGTGTATTTTGTAACATTCCTATTTTGGTATTAGTGGACATTCATGCTCCATTGCTAGGTTCTTATTTTGCAACTCTTATTAAACTGCTTCCGCTAGAATGCTCTGTGTAGGACGATGATTGGTTGGATGGTTTCCATGAGTAACCACCCGGCCTGTCTGTGACATACGGCGTCGGGCCCCGGCCGGACCTACTGCTATATGCTATGTGACGGATAGGGGGTGTTACAAAGCATCACATAGAGGCGTTGCATAGGAGTAGTTGATAGTGTTTTATTTTCTTTATCCGCAATATCAAGGCCCCCATCGTTACCGCCGACCCTAAGGACTTCAATATCAAGTCCTCGAAACTAACTCCACCTTACTGTATTCCTTATGAGATCGATACTTGGGAAAACCCCCATTTTATATTACTTGTGCAACTGCTTCACTGTCGTGATCTTACGCATCACCAACAAATGGAGCTAAAAGTCTTAGAGCAAACAGAGAAGTTCACGGAGTCAACATGGCTGATGACAGGACAAAAATTTGGCACACACGGGTAGACACATGACCATGTCAATACCCGTGTCCTATGTGACCTGGAACTGAAGAAATTGGATGCAGGAGACAAAGACACACACGGGTAGGCACAAGCCCGTGTGCCTACCCGTGTCAAATTTGAACACGACTGCCGACCAACCCATGTCTGGAGAACATAAAGAACAACACGGCCATGTCAGTACCCGTGTCATCTAACACGGCCCACAACCAGACACGCCTGTTCGTGTGGAACTGCTCTAGAACCATCAACACGGCCTGACACACGGCCGTGTTGGTACCCATGTTCGACTTTGCTTGCTAGGAGACTATACAATTCTTATAGAAAAATGAGAGGGGACCTTTGGGATCAGTTTTCGTTGGGGAGAACTTCTGGAGCACGAAGTGGAGCATCCAAGAGAAGGAGGATTTGAAGGGTATTTTTGTATGCATTTAATCTTTCATTAATCCCTTTTAATCTTCCCTATCTCTTGGTGATTCAACTTTAGTTATCTTTTATTTTGCATGAACTTTAATTTGGAACAATTTGTTAATCATGCATCGTCTTGTTTTTATCGAATTTGTGGTAATTTGCTCGTATGTAGGCTTGCAACCAAAAAGATTTCTCCTAATTATGAATTGCTTATTTGTTTTACATGAATTGCAAATCTCTAGATTAAGAAATTGGAAGTTTGTGATGATTGTTACATGTTTATATTTTGGTGTTAAATCTTTTTGTAATTCATATTTCAAGATCGAGAGATATGTTGTTTGGATACTTGGAATACGAATAAATGGATTCATGGTATTTTAGAGATAAGATTTCATGAATGTATGTAATAGATAGGTTGTTTCCACTAATACAAAATTGTGTGTTGTAAATTGTTCGAGAGAAAGTTTACTAACTTAGGTTTAGATTTTGAATTGCTCGAGAGAGAATTCGATAGATGTTTACCCTTTACATTACAACAAATTTGATAGTCTTATTATTTCATGATTACGTAAAATTGAGTTAATGAATGAGTATTTCATGTAATTGCTCATAAACTTTCGGTTTTTTTATCATCTTGAATTCCCCAATGTTTAATTATCCAAATAGTCATAGTTAGGTTAATTTAGATCTAAAATCAATTTTAATTTTTTGTGCGATAATAGAGTGAGGGTGGGTACGAGTATTTGAAATGGCCCTGTGGAATACGACACGAGATGTAGATTTCTGCTATACTATGATTGATAGGTGCACTTGCCTGAACGTTAATTCAATCTAGCTTATGCCCATCTATATAGTTTATACTAGAGTGTAGAATGAATCCGCATCGAGTTATTACTGGTTAGCAAATGAAATCATCAGCGGTCGTGGAAAGGGCTAATCAGATCTGTCCTTTATAAAAAAAGATTTCTAACAGATTAAATCCATGAAACACCCATTACACCTCGATCCTAAAATATAAAAGGATGAGAACTGTAACCCTAATCAGAATAAGTATAAGAACGTAAATAGAATACAGAGATAGATAATGAATCGATCAAGAAATCAAGTAAAGCCTTTTCGCCGCAACTTTCAGAAAGCTTGAAGTTGGAGAATACTTTTAGAATATCACATCTTCGATTCTCTAGAAGAAAAGTCAATTTGTCGCTGCTCAAACTGAATCAGATTCATCTTTCAAATGCAGTAGAAGGATCTTCAGCAATGTTGAGCAGTTTGCTTTGAAGAAATAAATATTTCTCATGCTGGAGTTCAAGAAGAAGTTATTCAACATCAAAGCTTCAAGAACACTCATGCGCCATCAAGATATATAAAATAGAAAGTTGGATCTGAGTTGTTGGTTCCCTTGCGGGGATCTAAGATATAAGGTTTTGAGTGAACCTTAGATGTAGGGTCAATTGCGTCCTGAGGTAGGAAGCATGTCAGTGCTTTTGAGGTAGGATTCAATGCAGGGAATCTGAGTTGTAGGGTTCTGGGTATGGAATCTTAGGTAGGATCCTTTGTGATCTGAGGTATGAGACATGTTTTTTTTTCTGCGACCATCTAAACCCCCATTCATAAGCTCCGGCCTAAGGACTTCAATCTCAAGTCCTCCTCGAAATTAACTCGACCTTACAGTGTTCATTGAAGAGATCGATACTTGGGGAACTTCACCCATTTTCCATTACTTGTGCGACTGGTACACTTGTCGTCCAACACATCAATCTACATGCAAATGCAATTGGGGATACTAATATTGACCCAACGGAATTCAATTAACAATTCCACCTTTTGGTGTAGGATTCTGATGCATTTAATAGCAAGTGTACCGGTCGCACAAGTAATATAAAGTTGGCGAATGTCCCCAAGTATCGATCTCTCAAGGAACACAGTAAGGTGGAATTAATTTTGAGGAGGACTTGAGATTAAAGTCCTTAAGTCAAAGTTAACCAAGGGTGTTTCTATTGTTGCAGAAAAAGAAAGAAAAACGCTAATAAACTACTCCTATGCAACGCCTCTATGAGATTTTGTAATGCCCCAAAATTCGGAAATGATCTGGTAGCATCTTAAGGCCAATCTGGGGCCTGATAAGGGTCACACGGCCTGGGACACGGGCGTGTCCATGGCCATGTCTTGCTATGAGTTCGATGATTTTCTGTGTGGTTGACGAAATGCATTCGACGATCCTTGTTGGTCGGGCACATGACCTGAGACAGGGCATGTCCAGGGCCGTGTCCTGCTCTTTGTTAGTCGAGCTGTGTCGGGTGAGGAACACGGCCTGGAACACAGGCATGTACTGGTCGACACATGCGTGTCAAAAGCTGACACGGGCGTGTCGAAAACCCGTGTCCTGTTCGGGACGTTACGGTTCTTGTGTCAATTGAGGAACACTCCCCGTGACACAGGCGTGTGCTGATTAACAAGGGCATGTCAAATGTTGACACATGCATGTCAAATGTTGACAAGGGCGTTTCTAAGCCCTTGTTCTTGTCGGGACACAATAGTTTCTTACATTTCTTAAGGCACACGGCCTTTGACACAGGCGTGTCACAAACCTTGTTCGGCCTAGGAAGTGATTTTAGGTGATAATCGTGGCCGTTCATTTCCTTCAAATGGGATCCAAGGGTCCAGATTTGTCCTTATTGTTATATGGCCGAGAGTAGGTGTGAAACTCTCATTTCTCTTAAGGCATTCTTTTTCTAAAGTGTTATAGAGAGGGGAGAGCAAGGAAGAAGGAGAAGGAGAAATCTGGCTGCCGGTGGAGCTTCGGAGCTCCGAATCACAAACCGAGTCCAGATCCGCAGAGGTGAGGCCGTTGAGGTGCTTTTCATCCGGCTAGTTTTCCATGGGGCCGAAGCGAACCTCTAAGGTAACGATTCTCTTTTTGGACATGTGAAGTCCTCTTTCTTTCTGCATAGGAAACCCGCTCTCGCGAGTGCGCAGTGAGTGTGTGGTATTTCCTTCCGGTGGACTTGAATAGTCCCCATAATCTTGCATATAGAGTTTGGAATCATAGTATGAATATTGGCATGATGTGTGAAGCCTACCCGGACAAGTTGGTCTGGATCAGGGATGTTTCATTATGCATGAATAGCCAGAGAAGTCTCTGTGCCGATGGTTGTTTTTGGGTTTTCTATGTGGTAGATTGCAACATGGAGTCTTGGGGATTAACTCCAAGGTGCACCCGGAATTCAGGGCAGAAGCGAAGTTCTGCCGTATTGGTGGCCTGAGAGCCAGCCTTGTACATAGCCGGGCTATGTACTGTTGTATGATCGATACTTTGGGATTCATTGAAGCTTGTCCTGCGCCGATGGCTAAATGGCCATGGCGAGGTGAGCAACAGGCTGGTGGATCCTTACCCACTCCAAGTGGTTCAGTTAAAGCGAACTAAGGTACATGTGACTTGCTGATGGCTTGGACAGCGAGTCTAGGCATCGGCTGAAAGGACTTTAATGCTCACGTTGTTTGTTGTCCAGGGGCGGTGGTGGACTGCTGAATGAGCTATGTTCGGATCGGGTTCGCCAATTAAGTGACCTGAGAGCACGAGGTGTGAGGCCGTGTGGGCCTACACCTGTGGTGAAGTGTGCTAATGTTGTACTTTCACTTTAATGTTTGGCTATGCTAATAAATTGCAGTGAAGGAGCACCACCACCCCATGAAAGGGGTGGGGTCGTTATAATTTGGTCAACTTTAGCTGACCGTTGTTTTTGTTTGCCACCGCTGCGGTGGAATGTTGATTGCAGGTGCTGCGGAGCCTAGTGACAAGTAGCGGGCTGAAGCCCTGGTTGCTGTGCCGGCCCTTGAAGTCCAAAGTGAATGTTTACTCTTTATGCTCATGTGTGACCAGCCTGCATGGCGATGTATGGAAGACATCTATTGATTTAAGTAAATTCTTGTAAAGCCATAAGGCCAAGTACTGTGTGTATTTGTACGCTCATTCCTTCTTTGGGTTTTTATTGGGCATTCATGTTGTGACTTGCATTCTTATAACTGTATTAAAAAGCTTACGCTAGAATGCCGTGAGTTAGGACGAGTGTTTCCTTTGGCGGTAATTTGGTATTAATACGTAACCCCACTAGCTGTCCGTGGTTTATGGCGTGGGGCCCCGGCCGGACCTTCTATTATATCCCATGTGACGGATGGCGGTGTTACAATTTGTTATCAGACTATAGCATCGACCTTGCTTATTTGCATTCATGTGCGAATTCTTTTAAGTGGTGGTGAGCTCATGTATGTGCGTCATCGTTATAACATGAAAAGAACCCATGAATGTCCACTTAAGAATGAAAATACACTTGTTTGAGGAACCTGAGTGTTCCAATGATTGCTGTTAGCAATCGGTATGTTGCCTAATCGAGGGTTTTTGCTACTATAGGTGACTAGGAGTGTTGTTGGATAGTAAGAACATCCGCAATCATCGAAGAGTAGTGCACCTAATGATGTGCTTGCAACCACTCCTTCACCATAAACTATAAGACTCGTAGCAGAAGCGGTGTTTGTAATGATAAATGCCCAGCCAGCAAGTGTAATGCCCCCGATTTTTCGGCAATTATTTAAATCCTCATTTGGCGTTACGTTGGCACATTTCCGGCTCGTGCCATTGTTAGAGTACCTCTTTAGGTGTTCTTAGAGGTTATAGCCTGTTGTATGGTTTCCCCAGCTAGCCGGCCTCTATTTTGGAGGCCCGGCTGAGCCTCTTAGGGAATCCTTGTGCTTTGGCTTCGGGTGAGGTTAGGCCGAGTGTGTGGTCATCGGAGGTTGTGTCCGACTTCGCCGATGTTTTCGTAGCCTGAGTGTTTAGCTACGGTGCGGATTTGTTCGGAATCCGAGAGCGTTAATTTTCGCATCATTTCGACGGTCGCTAGTAAGCGAGTCGTCATTTATGTGAGCGTAATTACATGTTTACACATTTATGGCATATCGAGCGATTTGGGCGTGCTGATGCGTAATTGCACGTGTACGTGCGTGCAAGGTTTTATAAGTTTGTACGTGCGTGTGCGTGTGCATGCGTGCGGGGTAGAAATTTGTGTGCGCGGATGCATGTTGATAGACGTGTGCATGTATATTAGTGTATGTAACTAGTGTGGTTAGTGGTTTTCTTTGTTAATTAGTAAGTATATAGTTATAAGTTTATAGTATTAAGATTGGTTATGAGATTTTATATATTGGTTAAGATTAGGTTCCATTAAATCCTTAGATTCAATTAGTTAGAGTTATATTATGTATTTAATGTAGTATAGATTTCATTAGGTTTTGATTAGGTAGATATATATATTAAGTTTATTTAGGTTTCCCTTCCCCCCCATTCGGCCGACCAGCCAACAAAGAAAAAGAAACCTGAGCGTCGTTCCTTCGTGCGGAAGGAAAGAGGCGGAAGCCCGGTGCTGCTCCGACTGCATGTTTTGAAAGTCCACCTAGTGTCAACAAAGTTCACCTATGGGGGGGGGGGGGGGGGGGAATAGGTGACGTGCTACGCTTTTGCGGAATTTACGAATGTACCTGCACAATAAAAATAAAAAGCACAGCACACAGAATACACAGGCAATTTATAGTGGTTCCCCGACTTGGGTACATCCACTTTCCCCCTTCGACCTATCTCCCAACAAGGGACGACTCGGTCTCTTCTCCAACATGATTGAAATCCAATCCCTGCACTATCGGAAGGAACCCTTCCACACGTAGGAGTCAACACTCCCACAAACCGGGTTGCACCCAACCCTTACAATACGGAACAATCGTTCCTTTACAATAAAAGTAAAATAGAATGTACACGAGATACAAACTTTGTTTGGAGACTACGGTGTTCCTCTTCGTTCGACAACGTGTTCGGGAAGTCAACGAAGAGTCTACAACCTTGGTCTCTCTTGGAGAGGATCTCCCCGGAGCCGGCGGCGGCAAGGCAAGCGGCGGCTTGCTTCGGGATCGGCGGCTATGATGATGAGCGGCTGCTGAACTTAGAGATCCAATCTTCGTAGCGAAACTAGCTTGGTCTTCCAACGGTCACATGAGGATCGGTCGTCTCGATCGATTCGGACGGGGAAGTTTTTCCCAATCAACAAATCGAGAGACAAGAGATCTCTGGATAGACACGTGAGACTCAAATCTTTGCTAAGCTTCTGTCACCGGAGATCGAGAAGAAACGCGATCAACAGTGGCGTCCAAATAGCGCGAGCGGCGACGGCGGCGGCGAAGCGATTTCGCGATTTTAGGGTTTTTTTCTTGCTCGGCTTCTTTCTGTGTTTTTATTCCGTTCAAAATACCCGAATATATATACTGTAGACAACTTGAATAAGACCGTTGTGGGACCCACAAGAAGAATCACAAAATCTCGGTCCAGAACACTAACAGCGGCAGAATCCGGTTCAGGAAGTTTCAGAAAAACGCCCAAGTCAAAATCGGTGAGAATCGAAAGTGAATCTCGCCGAGTGGTCGAGAATCAAAGGTGATTCTCGACGATTCGGTGAGAATCAAAGATGATTCTCTTCGAATTTGCCTTGGTTGCACGCACTGCTTTAGGCCAGGTCGAGACGGCGAGAATCAACCAGTGATTCTCGACGATTCGACGAGAATCACTAGTGAGTCTCGCCGAATCGACGAGAATCACTTGGTGATTCTCGTCGATTCTTACTTAGAAGCAGAGGTGCTCGCTTAGAAATGGCTGGAACGAGTTCGGCGAGAAGCAACCACTGATTCTCGACGAGTAGGCGAGAATCACTAGTGATTCTCGCCGAATCGGCGAGAATCACTTGGTGATTCTCGTCGATTTACACTTAGACGAATTTTCGTCTTTCCACCCATGAGGTGCTCCTTGACCCATCCTTGCTCCTTGTCTGCTCCTGCATAGTTATAGCCCTGTGCTTGAATGTAAGTGCACTCCAATAGAGAGAGTACACGTAGGCCAACACACTGATCTGCTCAACGAGGGATTACGTCGTGTAGACCCGTGTATATTGACCTACTGTACCCTGACATTGGTGTGCACTTAGCGTGGAAAAACTGCAAGCACAACTTAAGAAGTTTCATCAAATACATTGTGAATTCATCTTAGCTTGACAGGTGGCTTCCTCAAATCCAGGTGATTGTGGATACAATAACCAACAATCTCCCCCTATTTGACGAAGCCAAAACCCTACTAGCTAAGATGAATAACACCAATCAAATAATAAAAAACAGCATTCAGAAGTTGAACAGCGGCACAAGAGAATATAAACAACCAGATCAGGACTTGAGTCATTCACATATTCAAATACAAATGTATATATATATATATATATAATCTCAGAATTGTTCATATCATAACAATAAGCGTTAAATGTTCTTAGGAGAGAATGACAAGCTACAAGTTGTTGACTATCTTTCCTTAGCTAAGTCATCCTTGAGTTTTTGCGCCAAAAACTTCTTCCTTTGTCTCTCCATGTACTCTTTAGGCTTTGGATAGTATCTGGGAGGAGGAACTTTATCTGCATCCGTGTTGTTTCTGAAGAAGATGTTTCGTTTTGCTTCATAAGTCTTGTACCTTTCCCACTCATACTGGCTGTATACTTCGTTTCGATTGAGTTCTCCTTTTTCTTGTAGCCAGAAGGTGTCCAAGATGATGTTCTTTGAAACTGGACTTCACTTTTCGTTTCGTACTTCCTCCTCACTCATTCTGATTCTCTTCTCAGCCAGTGTCTCCTTGGAGGTCCCTTCCTGAGCTTTTCTCTTCCCCCTGGCTTTTGCTAGGGCCTCTTGGTCAAACATGCTCCTCAGTTTAGCTTTGGAGATAGCCCTAGCATCAACATCACTTATGGGAACATCTGCAGCACTTGCACTTATTCCCTCAGCAGCACTTACTCCCTCAGCGGCCGTAGATGTCTCAGGAGCATGAGTATCCGCAGGATTTTCAGGCACGACGACGCCTAACGCCTGGTGGAGCATCCACCAGCTGCTGTCATAGACGTACTTGTTTCACTGTTCGAAGTTATTGATCATGACTTCTCGGAGCTCAGCCATCTTAGCTATGTAGTCCTTCTCCCCCTTTTTGGCTTCGACAGCGATGAAGTTTGCATAGGAGTGCAGGGAGTCATCAATATGCTTGGTGGTCCGGGAGAACTCAGTGACCAAGGCCTGCTGATTGGCGTTGAGAGTGACCATATTATCTGTTAACCCCTCAGTCCGCAACATACTCCAAGTTCCCAAAAGCCCCCATTCAGCAGGCGCGGACAATATTTGGCCGTCCGCCCAGTCCGGCACTGTCGCCAGTCGCGCCAAGGGTAACTCCAGCAGCGGACGCAAAGCCTAGTCCGCTCAGTCCGCCGGCGCGTTGGGCAAGTCTCCAGCGGCGGACGCAGTATCCCGTCCGCCCAGGCCGCCAGACTCCAGCGGCCGCGCCCGGCAGCAGCAGTGGAAGCTCCAGTTCGCGAGCCCAGTCCGCCCCTTCTGTGCGGACTGGCGTGTTCTTTCTTTTTTGCTTCCCGTCACCGCTGCCCGGTTCTCCTGTACCCCGGGCAGCCGGTTATTTTAGCCCTGCCCGCTTGGGCAGGCCCCCTATCCTATAAATAGGGGGGAGGTGGTGCACTCAAGGCACGCTGACTCGGACCCAGGAGCCTACTTGTTACAGGCTGCGGACTCGATTCTTGTGCCTTGCGGACTCCCCTTTGCTCTGCTTCACTAGTCTTTTCCTTTCACTTGTAACCAAACCCTTCTTCAATCAAGAGAAAGCCCGTCGCAAGAGAGGCATTCAGGCCGCGACGGGCGAAGTCTGTTGTCGCCGTGGTTCACGGCCCTGCTCTTCTTTCAGTCCTCATCCGCTTAGTAGATCGCTACTCGCAGTCTCTCTTTTTCCCCCGTGTTCGAACAGTTAGCTGGTTGTGCTCGACCTCCCTTGTGTTTTCGTGCATCAACAGTTAACACGCGACCTTCAGATCCGAGTAGTGTTTTGAAATCAGCGGACGAAAGATGTCAGACCGCAGAGCCCGCTCTTCAGACCGCTCCAGCTCTTCAGAAGATTCCCTTTGGGACGCAATAGAACAAGCTCGCATTGAGGCCGAGCAGTCTCGCCGGCAGACCGACCAGCGTCTTGACACAATCATCCAAGCTCTGCTTGCTTTGGCTCAGCGGCTTGCTCCTCAGGCCGCGGCGGACCCAGCGGACTCGCCTGTCCGCCAGACCCCAGCTCGCCGAACTCCGCTTCGGCAGTCGTCAGCAACTCCCCGGAACGCTGCTCAGTCCGCTGCTCCTCTGCGCCCTCAAGAGGAAGAGTTTGCTTTCAGAGAGTTCTTCAGAGAAGCTGCTAGGGGCACTCCTGCCCGCCAACTCCACTTTGCTGATCGCCAGTCCGCCGAGCCCACGGACTCCTCAGCTCCAGTCCGCCCTTTCTACCCTGCAGAATTTGACACCCCGTCTCCCTTTGTCGACCGAATTCGATGGGAATCAGCTCCAAGCAACTTCAGGGAGCCTCGCGTCCCATTCTATTCAGGATCGACAGATCCCATTGCTCATCTCCAGGCATTTGAGGGTGCAGTTGCGTTGAGATGCCTCTCAGATGCAATTAAGTGCAAATTGTTGGTTACCACTCTCGAGGGGCAAGCGAGAGAGTGGTTCTACGAGCTGCCTTCGGGCACTATTTCTTCTTTTGCAGAGCTCCGTAGCCAGTTACTGCTGAGGTTTGCTACCTCGAAGAAGAGAAAGGATGGGCCAGCTGCCCTGTTCGAGATCAAGCAAAGGGATAACGAATCAGTAGCAAGATTCGTTGATCGCTTTCAGAGGGAGATCCAGGGGGTGAGAAATGTGAACCCCGACTACTACAAAGTTGCCTTGATCCGTGGCCTCCGGGAGGGCCCTCTGAAGTTCAAAGCCACAACCAAGGATCCAGAGACCTATCAGGAGTTGATCGCCATGGTCAACCGTTTCATAGAAGGGGAGAATGCCAATCCGACTTACGTCTCATCCCTGACAGCCAAGGCTGAAGGAAGGGATGCCTCCGCTTCTTCTTCCCATGGCAAGCCCCCTCGCCCAGATTTCCAGCCTCCGTCCCAAAGAGGCAGGAACTTCCGCAACAAAAAACCTTTCCAAGGCCATCAACAGTTTCACGAGCAGAGACTGCCGTTGGCCGCCACTCCCGCCGTGCCTTTGCAGGCTCTTCCCATCCTCCAGCAGGCAGCCTTGCCTGCCCCGTGCCAATATGAAGAAAGTCCCATGGGGGACCCTGCAGATCTGGATCTTGACGAAGTCATCCAGATCCTGCAAAGGAGATCAGAAGAGAAGAGGCAAGAGCCTCAGAAGCTGTGGAAGCCGAGGAACAATTCGCAATACTGCCAATTCCACAAGGAAAGGGGCCATTTGACTGAGGAGTGCAAGGCCCTTCGTGCGCTGATTGATAAGTTGCTTGCCGAGGGCAAGATTGACCTGACCAAGAAGGATTCTCCTTCCTCGTCGAAGCCATCCACCTCGAAGGGCAAAGAGGTAGCTGAGGCCTACCAGGAGTGTGTAGATGTGGAGGATGAAGGCCGTCTGGGGCCGATCAACGTCCCAGTGGAATGCTTTGATGCGGATGATGAGGGAGTTCTGGGACGCCTCTTCTTCATCCATGGTGGAGCTGGGACCGAGTCCACCCGTAAATCTTCAATTTCAAGGGTCACCCAGGCGGAGGTAGCCTCTTCTTCCGTTGCTCCTCCAAGGGAGGTCGTCACCTTTGGTCCAGAAGATCTGCCGCAAACAGCCAATCCATTCGACGATGCTGTTGTTATCAAGGCTGTGTTGGGAGACTTCACAGTGGACAGGATTCTTGTTGATACGGGCAGTTCAGTCAACCTCCTCTTCAAGTCTACCTTCGAGGCCCTGAGGACTGGGAAGCCTCTGCTTTCCACTGAGGGGCCGCTCTATGGATTCTCAGGAGAAAGGAAAGAGGTGGAGGGCAGCGTCACCTTGCCAGTAAAGCTTGGAGGGGCAACAAAGCAGATACAGTTCATAGTGGTCGACGCCCCCAGCAGTTACCATGCCATCTTCGGCAGGCCCCTGCTGAACAAGTACCAAGCAGTAATTTCCACTTACCACCTCGCCATCAAGTTCTTTGCCGATGGGAGGATGTGCCGGGTCAGGAGCGACCCAAGGAGAGCAAGGGAGTGCTACGTTCGCACTGTCAACATGGTTGAAGCTTCCCTTGCTCCAGCAGAAGCCGCAGAAGCCTCTTCCAGCTCGAAAGCTGCTGCTGATGAAGGTGCTCACCTGGAACCTTCCCAGGTGACGCAAGGAGTCCCCATTGCTGAAGGGGAGGAGAGGAAACTCTCCATCAACTCGGAGCTTCCTGAAGATCAAAAGGCCGAGTTGATTTCCTGCCTGCTGAAGAACCTGGATGTCTTTGCCTGGTCAGCAGAAGACATGCCGGGGGTGGATCCTGATATAGCTTGCCACCACCTGAATGTTGATCCGAGCTGCAAGCCCATCCAACAGAAGAAGAGGGACGTGGCAACAAAGCTTGCAGAGCCAATAAGGGAGGAGGTTGCAAAACTCCTCAAGGCGAATTTTATTAAAGAAGTGCAATACCCCACCTGGATTTCAAATGTTGTAATGGTTAAAAAACCAGGGGGAAAGTGGCGAATGTGTGTAGACTTTACAAAACTTAATAAAGCATGTCCTAAAGATTGCTACCCCCTGCCTCGGATAGATTCTTTAGTTGATTCCGCGGTAGGATACTCTTACATGAGTTTTTTAGATGCGTTTTCTGGTTATCACCAGATAAGAATGCATAAGCCCGACGTTCCTCACACGTCGTTCATTACAAACGATGGATGTTTTTGCTATCTTGTCATGCCCTTTGGGCTTAAGAATGCTGGCGCAACCTACCAACGGATGATGGACCGTGTGTTTAACCATCAAAAAGGAAGAAACCTAGAAGTGTATGTAGACGATCTTTTGATTAAAAGTAAATCGTTTTCGCTGCACTTGCTAGATCTAGCAGAGACGTTCGCTACTCTGCGTAGATACAAGATGAAACTCAACCCTTGAAGTGTACCTTTGGAGCGAGTAAGGGGAAGTTCCTCGGTCATCTCCTAACTCCGGAGGGACTTGCCCCCAATCCTGACAAGGTAAAAGCTATTCTTGAAATGCCTACCCCTCGTTCACCGAAGGAAGTTCAGCAGTTAGGGGGAAGGCTGGCAGGTCTCGCAAGATTCCTCTCTCGGGTTGGAGATAGGAGTGCCCCCTTTTTCAAAACTCTCCGCGGTGCGTCCAAGTTTGAGTGGACAGAAGAGTGCTCTCATGCTTTTGAGCAGTTAAAGATGCAGCTTACCTCGTCCCCTCTGCTTCAGAGCCCCAGGCCAGGAGAGATCCTTTTCTTGTATCTAGGAGTTGGCCCTGAGGCCGTCAGCTCCGTTCTCCTTCGGGAAGAAGGCAGAAAGCAGTTTCCAATCTATTATGTCAGCCATATCTTGAAGAGTGCTGAGACGCGGTATCCGATCTTAGAGAAGTTAGCCTTGGCACTGGTCATGTCAGCTCGTAGGCTCCGTCCATACTTCCAAGCACATTCAATCCAAGTCATCACCGATCAACCTTTGAAGGGTGTGTTGGAGAAGCCCGAGCATTCCGGCAGACTAGCCAAGTGGGCAATAGAGCTAAGTGAATTTGAAATTTCTTATGTGCCCAAGACAGCCATCAAGGCTCAAGTCCTAGCAGATTTTCTGATTGACATGCCAGAATCCAGTTCTGACCAGGCAGAAAGGTCACCTTTGGCTTGGACCATCTATGTTGATGGTGCCTCAGGCAGAAGTTCTTCCGGAGCAGGAGTGGTTCTCATCAATCCAAATGGAATCAAGCTGGAGCAGGCCATCAAGTTCTACTTTCCAGTAACCAACAACCAGGCTGAATATGAATCACTGCTAGCAGGCTTGAGGCTCGCAAGGGAATTAGGAATCGATCATGCTCACATCAGAACTGATTCTCTTGTAATGGCGTCGCAAGTCCTTGGTAACTTCGAAGCAAGGGAACCAGTCTTGAAAAAGTATTTGGCTCTTGTGAAGATAGAAATCGGCAGGTTTAAAAGCTTCACTATCGAACATATTCCGAGAACAGAGAATGAGGAGGCCGATTTTCTCTCTAAGCATGGGATACCATCAGGAGGCACAACTTCCGAGCTCTTCCGTCCGGCAGTAGAGGAAGGAGATTTAATGCAAGTTGACCAGCGAGCCTCTTGGATGGACCCATTTATCCTTTACCTATCAACAGGAAATTACCATCGTACAGTCAAGGACAAGAGAAATTTCAGAATAAAAGCAGCTCACTACTTCCTAGTGGCGGGAGTCCTTTACAGAAAGACTTTCCTCTCAACAATGGCCCGATGTGTTTCAGAGGAAGAAGCTCTTACCGTTCTGCAAGAGGTTCATTCAGGAGAGTGCGGAAGCCACTCTGGAGCAAGAACTCTTGAAAAGCGAGTCCTGCGGCAAGGGTATTTCTGGCCCACAATGAAGAAAGACTCAGAGATCTATGTCAGAAGGTGTGTTCAGTGCCAGAAGTTTGCTCCACTTCAGCACCAAGCAGCTCAGTCCCTCAGGTCGATTGCAACTCCTTGGCCCTTTGCGGTTTGGGGAATGGATCTCATTGGTCCTTTTCCCTTGGCAAGCGGGCAACGGCGTTTCATCATTGTAATGATCGACTATTTCAGCAAGTGGATCGAAGCCAAGGCACTGGCTAAGACAACTACTCAAATCGTCAGGAACTTCATTTGGGGAGAAATTGTCTGCAGGCACGGGATACCAATGGCAATAATCACTGACAATGGGCCACAGTTCAATAACTCAGAGATGATAGATTTTTGCAGGCAGACCGGAACAGAGCTGCGTTTTGCATCAGTTCATCATCCCAGAAGCAATGGCCAGGTAGAAGCAGCCAACAAGCAGATCATCAATTTGCTCAAAAAGAAAGTACAGAATCTCAAAGGCAGTTGGGCTGATCAGCTTCAGTCAGTCCTCTGGTCCCTTAGAACAACGCCTTCATCTGCTACTGGGGAGACCCCATTCAAACTCTCTCATGGCTCAGAAGCACTCATCCCAGTTGAGTTTGAAGTCCCGTCACCCAGGGTGCTGCTTGCAAGAGAAGGTATTGATGACTGGGTGGAGCTGAATCATGAGGAGATGAGGTTCAGCTTGGAACACATCGGGGAGGTCAGAGATCAAGCAGCTATCAGGCAGGAGGAAGTCAAAAGGAGGATGGCCCGTCACTTCGATCAAAATATAAGGGTCAAACACTTTCAAGTGGGAGATCTAGTTCTGAAGAAGGTTGATGCTGCTGCAAGGGCTAGTTCAGTTGGAAAGCTCAATCCAAATTGGGCCGGCCCTTTTGTCGTCAAGGAAGCATTAAAAAGCGGCGCTTACCGCTTACAAACTTACGAAGGAGAGGATATACCGCACACGTGGAGTGGGGATGATCTCAAGCGGTTCTATTCTTAAAACCCCTTTTCTATTTTGTATATCCTCTTCAAGAATTATTATGAGTAGAAACTGCTTGCTAACACTTCTTCGAGTGTTTTTTGTTGTAATCATAACAGATAAAGTACTAAGAGAGTTTTCGAAAACGGTTTGACACCCGAACTCTCTTTTTTCTCTCATGTTCCCTTTGCAATACATTTTCTTAATCACAGAATCCATACTGACATTTTTTCTAGTGTTTTCTCTCTCCCAAACACCTATGACGGTTCCCTGATACCAGGAGACATCGCCGAGTTCAGCTAGACCTCCCCTAGAGCCGTTGTCATTAGCGTAACACCACGAAGACCACGTGTTGCGAGGAGATTTCGCACCGTGTAGTGGGAGCTTGCAGGCTCTAGCGCGGTTGGATTCTGGACTTCGGATCCCGGCAGGTACCTGACCCCACCTTTGCATTTTGGAGGGCAAGGTGGGTGTAAAGCTCTACCATGCCGCCTTAAGGATATGGTTACAACTTCGATGATCACATGAGGAAAGTATGCCGTTCCGGCTCACCTGCCCACCTGATCATCATAGCTTGTAACCCTCGAACACTCCGTGGTACCCTCAAGCAGTGCCTGCAGGAGACCCACAGCTTAGGCTGTACTCCAGGCAAGAGGGCAGGGAACCGTTCCGCCAATTGAGGGTCTTGCTTTTTGCAGGGAAGTTTGTGCGGACTGTTTTTCTCTGTCCGCGCAGTCCGCCTCTTTGGGTTGACCTTATAACTTGTAGCCCGGTGAGGAAAGTATGCCGCGCAGGCTCACCTGCCCACCTGGTCGCAAGTTATGGGGTCATTTCTGTATGTTTACGGACTGGTTTTATCTATCCGCTCAGTCCGCCTTTTTGGGTTGATCTTATAGCTTGTAACCCGGTGAGGAAAGTATGCCGCTAAGGCTCACCTGCCCACCTGGTCGCAAGCTATGGGTCATTTCTATCTTTGGCGGACTGGATTCATTATTCAAAGAGAGTGGTGGAACTTGGATTACAAGCTGGTTATCTTTGGCGGACTGCTTTTCTCTATCCGGTCAGTCCGCCGACTTGGGTTGATCATATAGCTTGTAGCCCGGTGAGGAAAGTATGCCGCTCAGGCTCACCTGCCCACCTGGTCGCAAGCTATAGATCATTTCTGTTATGAGCGGATTGTTGTTTTTTATATCCGCTCAGTCCGCAGAGTTCACATTCAAGTTATAGAACTTTCCTGTTAGAAGCAGATCGGTTTTCTGTATCTGCTCAGTTCGCAGAATGATTTTGGGTTATATAAATTTGATTTCTGCTATGAGTGGGTTGGCTCTGTTCTATTCAGCCCGCGGAATGGTTTTCACATTAAGTTAATGACCGACTGAGCTTTTATATTGTGCGATCTGGCTTGCGGACTACAACCCTATAACTCGAGTACCCCAGGCATGATGCTGGTTGTTCTCTAAGGCGGATACTGAATAAGTTGATACCTAATTCATTAATCAATAAAGTTTACTAATAATATATCATGCGGACTGAAAGTAAGACTCAACGGAGTCCGCCCGACAGTTGTTCCAAAATAGAATTGTAATTCTCTAATCAACAAAGGCCTGAGCTTATCTGTGTTGTGCGGACTGCTAAATATCGGTGCGGTGAGCGTGGAGAGAACATTGCAGAAAGCACACATGGCAAAATATCCTTTCTATTTCTTCAAAAATTTTACATCATTCAAAATGTTCGGCGGACTGCAATTTTGCGTCCGCCACTTTTTACAAGTAAAATTGCAAAATGTATACATATGCATTGATCATCAGTCAGTCCGCTGTCTCTTCTCAGCAGGTGCAGGGCTGTCACCAATGATGTCGACATCTGGAGAGTAGGCCCCCGAGCTGCTCCCGCTGCTACCTGACCCTGAACTAGTGGCGGACCCGCTATGCGAGCTGCCAGTAGAAGAGGAAGAAGCAGAAGAGCCGGACTCGGCGGACAGACCCTCTCCTCGCCGGCTTGATTCAGCATTGTCCGCAGGGACTTGCCCTTCGCCTTGAGAGCCTCCGTCGTCTTCTTCTTCTTCATCATCATCATTTTCCTCGATAACCTCTTTCCCTTTTTTAGATTTTTCCATCGCTGCGATCTGAGGAGCCAGCTCCGGAAAGATGGAGACAAAGGGGACGCCGTCCACTCCCTCTTTCATGAGGCCGTCGCGGGCAAGCCGCTCAACGGCAATCTCAACTGTCTCCATTACAAAGGGGAGCGTGGCGGCCTGGAACTTAGTGTTCCCCAAGTCATAGGCGACCTGCAAAAGCAAGATTGCGAACATCAGACAGATCGCGGCGGACAGCCAAACTAGATCGCGGCGAATTCAACTTACCGCCAGCTCCTCTCTTTGCCGAGCATTTCTTTCTCCTATCCGCGCGTTCCTTTCCTTTAATACTTTGTTATCCTTCTGAAGTTCCTCATTTTGCCTTATTAGGTCTCTGGCCAGAGTGGCAACAAAATGGTTTGTCACCGCACTGTTCGCAGAGGCCTGAGAGGCCAGCAGAGGGAGGTCGGCGGCGGGTACCTTCTTCAGATCGCTCAAGTTGCGCTTCCCGTAGAGAGTGGAAAGCGCAACATGGGCATGTCGCGTTATCCGCGGACTCCTCCATGAGGGGAGCGCAGTGGATAAGCGGACGTGCTTATCCTTGCTATGCCAATGGACCATAGGGTTTCCCCTAAGGTCCCTTTGGCTGGTACCGAAGCCGGCCATGGAGAAGCTGTCGGAGGAGGAGTAGTCCGCTGCGGGATCCCCTTCCTCCTTCCTCTTCTTTGCAACCGCTTCTTTTTTCTCCTTTTGAGTAGGAACAAAGCCGCTCGGCGTCTGCGGCAGGTTGGCGGGCACCGCCAAGGTCGCTGCAAGAAGAGAACCAGTTAAAAAGCGTGGTCCCGGCGGATACAAAAGTTGAGTCCGCAGAGCTACTTACTGTCCTCAGGCACGACGTCCGCTAGGCCCGCTAGCAGCGGGAGGTAGTGCTCGACATCAAGCCTGGCATTGGCCAGGAACTCCACAATCGCGGATTCCAAGTCGTCCAGCTGCGCAGCCTTGAAAGCGGAGTCCGCGCGCACCTGCGGATAGGTGTGCGCGAACCCGAGGTCGCCTTCAAAGATCAAGAACCTTGAGGTCCAGTTGTGGATCTTGTTTGGAAGACCCGCAACTTTCATCCCCCTACAGTAGAAATAGATCACACCCTTATAGGGGCGACCTCCGGAGGCAGTAATGGAGCGGACGGAAAACATTTTCCGGAAGACGTTCATTGAAAAGGCGATCCTTTCAGATCGCAAGTAGGAGAGGTAGCTGCAGATCGCAGCAAGTGTGTTCGGCGCGAGCTGGCCGGGCACCATCCCATAATGCTCGAAAATCACGGCAAGTTCCCATAGGAGTGGGAACTTGAATCCGCTGTCAAAATGATCAATAGGAATGGCGATCTGGGTCGCCGTCGAGAAGTTTAATCTTTCTTGGTGTGCGGGTAGGCGGACAAGAATATTGGAGTCCGCCATTTTCTTTTCAACAAAGGCCGCCAGATCAGCCTCTGTCAAAGTGCATTTTTTGTGGTCCGCAGAGTGGAAGGCGACTGCAGCATCAGCGCGAGCGGACACCATGTTGCAGGCCGCAGGGTTTCGTCTACTTCAGCAATTTCCTGCATAGAGAACAGAAGGCAGTATTTATAGATGAAATGTCTGACAGCTTTTTGGCCAGTCCGCGCAGGTCGCATATTCAATCCGCACAATCCGCGAAAAATTAAAAAGCAGCCAAACAAATAACGCGGACAGAAAAGACAAGCTAATTTTCCAAAAAGATTCAAGGCCAAGTTATAGCCGTCGCAGTTCCCTATCCGCTCAGATCGCGAATATTCCCACCTGCAGGTTAGCAAGAAGCGGACACAGCGCTAGTCCGCACAGTCCGCAACAGATCATGCCAAAGATAAAGCTACATAAGAATAGCGGACATATAATCTGGATCCGCACAGATCAAATAAAGTTCAATCACACATCACACAGCATTGTTTGAAGCAATCATACAAACAATATACATTTAATCAGAAAAGTTCAAGGAATTGCGGACTCAGCGGTCCCTGTTATCAGTCCGCGCCGGCTTTTCTGCCCTGTCTCTACATAGATGAGCCGCCTGATCACTGATCTGAAGAATTTCACTGTATACACGGCAGAGATGATGATGGATGACGTTTATAGTCCGGTGCATGTGAGCAGCCTCCCGGTCTACCCGGCTGAGAGGCACCATTGGCTCCGCCGCCGGCCTCTGCTCCTCGTCCGCGGGCTGCTGGGCACCTGCCGGTGCCGCGATCTCAGGAGGAACGCGATCTGACGCCCGCGGCTACTGCTCAGCGAACTCAGCAGTCCGCTTCTCCTTTCCTTCACGAGCCGACGCCAAGTGCTTGCCTCTGTAGTATCGGACATCATCCGCGAGCCTCTTCTTTTCCCTTTCAGACCTCTCCAGCGCCCGCGAGATGCTGGCGACCTGGTCTTTAAGGGCCTTCTCGCGTTCTGCGAACGCTTTCTCGCGCGCCGCGGACGCCCTCTCGCGCTCCGCCGCTTTCTCTAACTCTGCTTTAACACATTGCATCTCAACTTCAAATTTCTTCTCTAACTCTTTTATCATACTCAGGCTGGGTGGCTCATCCTCCGCGGACTCCACATGTGAGACCGCGTCGGCTCCAGTGTTGGGTGTGATCACGATCTCGCCACTCTCTATGGAGCCCGGCAGTGACTTTCTACCTGCAACAAATAAAGTCAAACTTCGCATTCAAAGGCAGTTCGCGGCGGATTCAAAGAAAGGGTAAAAGATCACTTTTAGATATAGCGGCAGCGAGTTTCCGACTATCAAAGATGATTGGCCGCCTTGCCCGCTCTGGGTCAAAGGCGCTTAACCGCTTTTTCCATTCACGGTGAACCCTTGCTCTTCTCTCGGCAGCCGCACTTGTTGAGACCACGATATCGTCCGTCTTGGTGATAATTTTGATCGGTCTTGACGTCCGCGGCGGCGACCTATAAAGCCACTTGCGCTGAAAGTATTTGGGCGCCGGCTGAAGTTTACCTGACCGCATCAGCTCCGCCGCAATCCTCAGATCCTCAGCAGCTTTGTCCGCCGCGGCCTGCTTCGAGGCTGCCTCGACCACAGCAACATGAGCAACGATTTGCTTCTTTTGTTCCTCTATCTTCTCCTTCAGCCTCTCCCTCTCCTCTTCCTCCGCAGCGGACAAGGAAGGGAGTTCGTCACCCTTATCTCCAGCAGTCCCTGCCCCATTCTGCTGCACCATAACCAGCAAGGAGTCCTGGATTAAGTCAAGTTGATCGACGTCTATAGAATCAAGTATCTCATCCGTGGAAAGACTGACCGTTGAGAGGGAATTCTCTCCCTGGATTTGGGCCTCCGGAGTAACCAGATCGCCGTCTGGAACTTCTTTGTCGCGCGGCCTGTGTTGTAAGTCCGCTTCCCCAGTCCGCTTGGAGATGTTCTTCTCCTTCATAGCGCGCAGCCTCCTCTCAACCCGCTCAGCGACGGTCTCTCCGTCTCTCTTCCTCTTCTTCCTCTTGGCGGTTTTCTCAGCAGCATCCGCGGCGGACCCCCCTAAATCAGGCTGGTCAGCGCGGACAGGTTCAGGATTCACAACAGACAATGCCTTTGAGGGCGCGTTGTCCTCTACCTCAGTCCGCCGGTCTTCTTCGTCCAAGTCAACGATTTGCACCGAGGCATTGGGGGAAGATATGTCAGTCTCCATGTGTTCGCCAGTAGTGTCCGCCGAGGTCGCAGTCTTCTGAGAAGGGGCGGAGTCCGACAAGGTTGCCATCTTCTCACTCCTCAATGGTTCGGCGTCGACTACGGCATCCTTGCGAGCAGAAACATCGACGTGGCGGACTGCTTTCTCCGCAGGCTTCTCGCTCTGGGAGTTTTCTCCTGCGAGGCGGACAGGATCTTGTCTTGCCGGCCTCTTTGCAATTTTCTTGGTCTTCACTGGCGTTGACGGCTCTGAGTCGCCTTTGACAGTGAAGCTAGAGAGGAATGTACCAAGTCTTGCCATGCCGGACTGGAAAGTGGAGACCGCAAGTGGTGAGTATCGCCCCGTGTCGATCAAGATTCTCAGCAGATCCAGACCCTCCAGCGATATTTATAGCTTTGGCGGCATTTTCGAGGTTTGCGGACTCGGCGGTTAAAGTAACATTTTCGAAGTTTTTCTGGAAACTTAAAAATGTGCGGGGATTATGTTAACCCCTCAGTCCGCAACATACTCCAAGTTCCCAAAAGCCCCCATTCAGCAGGCGCGGACAATATTTGGCCGTCCGCCCAGTCCGGCACTGTCGCCAGTCGCGTCAAGGGTAACTCCAGCAGCGGACGCAAAGCCTAGTCCGCTCAGTCCGCCGGCGCGTTGGGCAAGTCTCCAGCGGCGGACGCAGTATCCCGTCCTCCCAGGCCGCCAGACTCCAGCGGCCGCGCCCGGCAGCAGCAGTGGAAGCTCCAGTTCGCGAGCCCAGTCCGCCCCTTCTGTGCGGACTGGCGTGTTCTTTCTTTTTTGCTTCCCGTCACCGCTGCCCGGTTCTCCTGTACCCCGGGCAGCCGGTTATTTTAGCCCTGCCCGCTTGGGCAGGCCCCCTATCCTATAAATAGGGGGGAGGTGGTGCACTCAAGGCACGCTGACTCGGACCCAGGAGCCTACTTGTTACAGGCTGCGGACTCGATTCTTGTGCCTTGCGGACTCCCCTTTGCTCTGCTTCACTAGTCTTTTCCTTTCACTTGTAACCAAACCCTTCTTCAATCAAGAGAAAGCCCGTCGCAAGAGAGGCATTCAGGCCGCGACGGGCGAAGTCTGTTGTCGCCGTGGTTCACGGCCCTGCTCTTCTTTCAGTCCTCATCCGCTTAGTAGATCGCTACTCGCAGTCTCTCTTTTTCCCCCGTGTTCGAACAGTTAGCTGGTTGTGCTCGACCTCCCTTGTGTTTTCGTGCATCAACATTATCGTCAAACTTTTGAATGTTGTTGGCTACAACATGAGCGTTCTGATTTACTATAGCAAGAGTGTCGGTGTTCTTTTTCAATCCGGCCATAAGAAGTGTGACAGCTTCGCCGGCCGCGGTATACTTCTCTTCAAATTTCTTATCCATCACGTCAAGTTTATGATTGATCTCTACCATATTCTTGAGCATGAGATTTTCCGACTTCTTAATTCTTTGCAGCATTTGATTCTGAGCTTTATCAAAGGAAGCCTTAAGCTCATTCACGATGCCCTGAATGATATTTACAGTGTGAGTGGCAAGCTCATCTCGTAAAGGAAGAGCAGGAGGTACTTCTTGGCCTTGCTCTTTAGCAGACGCATCTGTAGAGCTGGATACAATCACAGTCTCTAATGGGGGAATGCTGGCGGCCTCTGTAGATTTTTCTGACTCCCCCTCCACTGGTGCATGCTTGTTAGATGGAGGTTCAAAGAGATCCGGAGCCTCCAATGCATCATGTCCCTCATTCTCGTCTTCCTGTCCATCATCATCCATGAATTCATCTTCATCAGCAGCCTCTTCCGACTGTTTGGCAGCAGTCTCCAGCACAGTAGCTTCGGCTCCTTGATCGTTTCGGTTCAGGGCCTCCTCATGCTCCAGCTCAGGTTCACTTTCTACGTGTAGATCTGCCACAGCATCTCTGGCCAGCTGGGAGATGTCAGATACTACATCAGTATGAGGGGGTAGAGGCTCCCCCTCCATTCCTGCAGTCAAAGTATCAGGAATTTCACCGGGGGTGACTGCTGGAGATACTCCCTGTTGTTCTTCCACTGCAGTCTGCCCAATACGCCTCTCCCATCGGTCAAACACACTTGAGTCCATCTTCTTCAAGTAGTGGAGAGGAACACCTTTACTCATATCAAACTTGTCTCCATTTAGCTGATTTAGATATAGACTTATGATGCGGCCAAAACTCGGAGAGCTCAAGGTGTCCTTTATCTTCTCGAACAGCAACGCCCCCCAGTTGAACCGTTTACGACAGACAATAGCTATTAAGATCTTGAACATATCCGCTGAGATATGGTCATGAGAGCCCGGCTTACAGATGAGCACCTTTCCAATTATGTCAGACAGGAGCTTCCCTTCTTCATTCATATCCTTTCTCTTTATGGACCTAGTTCCTCGTGGGAGACCGCAGAATCAGAGAGTTCTGGCTTTGTCATCGTCCTCCAGATAGTCTTCATGCTCCGAGCTAGAAAGCTACAGGAAGCGGGTCAGCTTGCTGGCAGACATCTTGACCTTTGCCCCAGCCACCTTGCTTTTGATTAGTGAGTCGCCATTTCGGAGTCTTGCGGTAGCGAAGAACTCCAGCACCTCTTTGTCCAAGATTTTGCAAGGGTGCTCCAGGACGAATGTTAGCCTAGCCTCTTCCAGCATCAGAATGATGTTGCGGAATTCGTCCGAGGCGTGAGAGAACCCAGTTCGAACAAGCTCGTAACCGGTGTCCAACCCAGCAGTTGTCCTTGGAGCCATTGCAGATCTAGAGAGAGAAGCCCTACTCTAAGCTTTAATGAACAGTCAAAAGGAAAGCGTCACTAGTGATAACGTCCAAGTACGGGTGAGGAAGAGGTTACCTAAAGGCGTAGACGGAAGAGAGTTGGAGAGCTTCCTGCAAGAAATCTTCCTTGAGCGTCCTTTGGGAAGACCTTCGGTGGAGACCTAGCGGGAAACAGCGATGGAGACCTTCGGTGAGTAGGAGAGTTTCCTGCGGGGTTCGGCGGGATTCGTCGGGAGCCTGTGCGATTTGACGAGAACCTTGCGAGAACCTTGCGGGAACTTGCGGGAAGACGATGGAGAACCTTGCGGGATTTTGCGAAGGCGGTGCGGGATCCGACGAGAACCTTGTGCGTTTCCTAAAGGAGAAACCTTGCGGGATCCTTGAGAAGATGATTCGACGAGCTTCCTGCGGGTCGGCGGAAAAGACCTTGTGCGATTCCTAAGGAATGTGAAGAGTCGGCGGGAGAAATCTAGGGTCTCATGTGAAATTCGGCGGGATTCGTATAGTGTGCTCCTTCGGCGGGATTCTTATGGAAGGTGAAAGGTCGGCGGGAATTCTTCCTCAAATGTGATTCTTCTTGATCCTTCGGCGAGAATGGGATTATCCTTAAATGTCAAGCTATTAGGGTTTGAGCCGGCTTTTCCATACACACATTGAGCCAGTGGAATTAATTTAACGACGTAAGTTAATCTGAAAGTCTTCCAACGACACATCTTTGTTAGTTTTCAGTGAATTGATTTACGTCTGCAGATGTTAGTTCTCGAATCCACCAGTGGAAGTTCCAATAACTCTTTAATGATGTATCTAAGGTTTATATTCATCGTGTTACCCTATCCTTGGATGTTCATACATACACGTATATACAAAGATGTATCTATATATAAAGATATATATATATATATATATATACATATATATATATATATATATATATATATATATATATATATATATATATATGTAACTGTCAATGGAAAACGACTCAAGTCTTGGAACTGATCATGAGTACCTGGGATTTCGAGAGTCATCGTTTAGTCCCACAGGTAGAACATATTAGGAGCTCAATGTGAGTATGCTCAAGTCGATATCACATCTGGTATAGCAGACGCTTGTTCCAATTTAGTCTTGAGCCACCTACTGTCTGGTTCCCATCATATTCACGGGAACCTAGACTACCCTGCAAGAAAGAATTACTTTACCTTAGGAACCCAAATCATATTGGGTCCTAGGTTCCTGTTAGCATAAGCACACAACTGTCTTCCTACAGAAAACCTGTCAGGAAGACTACCTCTGTCCCGTGTATGTGGATAAGCCCTTGTCGTTGGCACAGAGGGGTTGTGCCAACAGTCGATGGCAAAGTGCCCCACTTTGCCACAGCACCAACATGGGTGAATGTTGTATCGCCGTTTCCGACCTGATCTAGTGACTGAGGTAGTCACGGTCCTAGGTCTAACCGGGATAGAGCATGATCGCCTCACAAAATTTTCTCTTCCATCGTGACACGTGGAAGGGTGGAAGGAATGCATGTTGTGAGCGTCATGAGGCCGGGAAGGTGGTGCCTTTCTTTCAGGCATCCCCCTTCCTGAGACCCCATGAAAACTGACACCATGACTTCTATCCTCCCTATTCTGTGTCCTCGGGTGGTGAGAAGTCTTCTGTGAGCAGGGACATGCAAACTCACCCCGAGTTGAGGCAGTGGCAGTGAATACAAAGGGCTCAGAATGAGCCTTAGGTATTCTCTCATGGGTTGCCATGACGGCCCTTGCACTCTGGGTGTCTCCACATGGGGACAGATCACCCTTGCAGTGACCATGACTGTTCCTGTGGTCATACCTAAAGGCATGATGAGTTGCCTTCCTGCTTGGAGTGGGGGGTCGGAACACCGTTTCCCCATTTATCCACGCATTGATAATCCGGGAGATCCACCCGTTTTCTTGCTTTATCTTTATAGCATCAACTTTGGAAAAGTTTGATACTATACGTTTCTCATTCTCTAGACTACTCTCTAGAGCTGAGATCTTATAGTCCTTGACCTTGTTGGACGCCAATTGGAGAACCAACAAGATCTTCAGTCAAGCAATCTCTTGAGCTTGCTCCTCAGCAAGTAGGTTGCTTGACTGAAGGGCTCTCTTCAGAGAATCAGAATCTTCTGGAGGAACGCAGTTCCTGTCTTCAGAAAGTTTGAAAGAGATGGGGCAGGATGAGGAAGTTACTTGCTCTTCAGTGTTATTGTCATTCGAGCCAGTGACCATTGCGTCATCCTCATCAGAGCTGCTTTCCTCACTGGTCTCTTCAGTCTCAAACACGGACACTGGAGCTCTGATGTTGTCCGAGAGATGCATGCCTTCATCTTCAGAGGTGAGGACCCCCACATAGGCTTCATCCTCTGGTTGACAGCATATTCCACCTTTCTCTGACTCCCCCATCAACTCGGAGATCATCACCCACATGGATTTAGCCGTCCTACATTTTGCTAATCTAGAGCGAGAAGCTCCAGACCAGATATCCAAGATAATTTGACGAATCCTCTCGTCCAAGTGAAATAGTGACAGTTCCGTCTCTGACATCTCAGCAATGCACATGGGCACTTGGATCCCAGAGTCAGAGGTCTTCATGGGAATAAACGGACCCTCTTCCATAATGAAGGATGCTCGAGGATCGATAGTATCCAAGTGAAACGACACTCTCATCCTCCAGATGGGATAATAATTCTTTGTGCATGCGGGGAGTTTGAGTGGCGATATCTCATAATCCAGCTCCATGCTTTTGACACTGGTGGCAGGATTCTACTCAAGGTGTTAACCTTTTTGATGAGTAACCTCCCTCTAATACCACTTGAAAGTCCACCTAGTGTTAACAAAGTTCACCTATGGGGGGGGGGGGGGGGGGGGAATAGGTGACGTGCTACGCTTTTGTGGAATTTACGAATGTACCTGCACAATAAAAATAAAAAGCACAGCACACAGAATACACAGGAAATTTATAGTGGTTCCCCGACTTGGGTACATCCAATCGCTCCTTTACAACAAAAGTAAAATAGAATGTACACGAGATACAAACTTCGTTTGGAGACTACGGTGTTCCTCTTCGTTCGACAACGTGTTCGTGAAGTCAACGAAGAGTCTACAACCTTGGTCTCTCTTGGAGAGGATCTCCCCGGAGCCGGCGGCGGCAAGACGAACGGCGGCTTGCTTCGGGATCGGCGGCTATGATGATGAGCGGCTGCTGAACTTAGAGATCCAATCTTCGTAGCGAAACTAGCTTGGTCTTCCAACGGTCACACGAGGATCGGTCGTCTCGATCGATTCGGACGGGGAAGTTTTTCCCAATCAACAAATCGAGAGACAAGAGATCTCTGGATAGACACGTGAGACTCAAAGCTTTGCTAAGCTTCTATCGCCGGAGATCGAGAAGAAACGCGATCAACAGCGGCGTCCAAATAGCGCGAGCAGCGACGGCGGCGGCGAAGCGATTTCGCGATTTTAGGGTTTTTTTCTTGCTCGGCTTCTTTCTGTGTTTTTATTCCGTTCAAAATACCCGAATATATATATACTGTAGACAACTTGAATAAGACCGTTGTGGGACCCACAAGAAGAATCCTAAAATCTCGGTCCAGAACACTGACAGCGGCAGAATCCGGTTCCGGAAGTTTCAGAAAAACGCCCAAGTCAAAATCGGTGAGAATCGAAAGTGAATCTCGCCGAGTCGTCGAGAATCAAAGGTGATTCTCGACGATTCGGCGAGAATCAAAGATGATTCTCGTCGAATTTGCCTTGGTTGCACGCACTGCTTTAGGCCAGGTCGAGACGCGAGAATCAACCAGTGATTCTCGACGATTCGACGAGAATCACTAGTGAGTCTCGCCGAATCGGCGAGAATCACTTGGTGATTCTCGTCAATTCTTACTTAAAAGCAGAGGTGCTCGCTTAGAAATGGCTGGAACGAGTTCGGCGAGAAGCAACCACTGATTCTCGACGAGTCGGCGAGAATCACTAGTGATTCTCGCCGAATCGGCGAGAATCACTTGGTGATTCTCGTCGATTTACACTTAGACGAATTTTCGTCTTTCCACCCATGAGGTGCTCCTTGACCCATCCTTGCTCCTTGTCTGCTCCTGCATAGTTATAGTCCTGTGCTTGAAAGTAAGTGCACTCCAATAGAGAGAGTACACGTAGGCCAACACACTGATCTGCTCAACGAGGGATTACGTCGTGCAGACCCGTGTATATTGACCTACTGCACCCTGACATTGGTGTGCACTTAGCGTGGAAAAACTGCAAGCACAACTTAAGAAGTTTCATCAAATACATTGTGAATTCATCTTAGCTTGACAGGTGGCTTCCTCAAATCCAGGTGATTGTGGATACAATACCCAACAATGTTCACCGCCCAGATCAGCTCGAAATCGCGATTTGAGGCCGTATCCTCACTCCCCTAACCGAGAGCTCCATTTGGAGGTATCATTTTCGCGATTCCTCCATGATTTTTGCCCAATCGGTAGTTTAGGTTTGCAGTTTCTTTTGGGTTTTATAGTGTTGTTCTTCCCGGTTGGGTTGTCCAGAAATTTTTGTGATCTAGGTTGCTTAAGGCCGGCGGTTTAGGAGCATAGGGCTGACCGAATTCGTCCCGTTTTTTCTCAAGGTAAGAGCCCCTTTTGTTGTTTTGATTTTTGCCCAGATTTCTAGTATGTTAGTGTTTAGATTTCAAGCATGCTAGGGATTTCATTTTTTTTTATGTCCAGATTTTTTTTGTGGTGAAATTATTTCACTTGAGGTTGTGGTTTTGGGGGAAAGTGGTGCTGCCCGATTGTTTTTGGTGGCCGGAGGTTTGGAAGAGGTTGCTGGCCGAAGTTCTTCAAAAATCAAGGCAAGTGTACCCTTCGCCCTTGCCAAAGTAATTCCTGTCATGTCTTTTATTTGCCTGATTTCGGAGCTAGCCGAAGTTCTTCTAAAATCTGTACAAGTCCTCATTTGTTTCCCTTTTGATTTGTTGTTAAACGCAAAACTTCCCTAGCCCTGTTCTTGTTAAGAATGGTATGGGCGTGTGATGTTTCCAGAGAATGATTACTTGGAGGAGTGAGGCTCTAGGTGATAATGCCAAGTGCACTTTTACCGCCATTTTGTTGTTTAAGAACCGAGTGCTCCATTGTTATAGCTTTGTTCATTTCAATATTGGCATTATAGCGTGTTATTTTCCTTGGGTGTAATCCTTGACTAGCTCGATTTATTTTCAAATCACTTGCGAATGATTAGTATCAAACCACTCAAGTAGATAAATGGGAAGTTTAGTTCATTCATATATATAACTCATATGTGTGTGTTTAGTATATATATATTTAGTATCAAACCACTTAAATATATTTAGGATCAAATCACTTGATACAAACTGATGTTGTAGTACTTTAAATTATTTGAGGTTAAGATATTTTTCGCATTTTAAATGCGTGTTTAGTTAACCAGCGCCGTCAGCTGCTAGGCAGCTAATCTTCTTAGGTGGGTTGCTCTAGTTGGAGTAGGGATGTGTTGACTTCTTGGTGGTTCATGAAACCACCAGTAAGGGTTTTCCCGAGTCACTTAGTGCTGTAGTAGGATGTGATTTAGCGGAGAGTTGGACCGATGCCGCCACCCCTATTTTCTTCTTGTCTTACTAAGACAATATGGGTTGCTTGGCTGAGTGGACCGATGCCACCACCACAACACCATGATGATATTTAGGCCTGAAAGACTTGGTTTGACATGTGGTCACCAGTCTAGGACCTTGTTACTGATTTTGTCCATCTCCAGTACTAGGTGACTCTTTCCGCTCTAGCTCTATGTTAGGGTTTTCTAGCTTTGCTAAACCTTTTGCAGAGATAGTTGAAGTTCGGCTTCATTCATGCTCTTGGTGCACTCCCTTTCTACTTACCTTTGTGGGAATCAGTTTTACCTGCTTTACATATCTTCTTTTACCTGTACCTATTTTACTTCACTTTCACTTACTTCTGACCTGATTTTAAATCATTTATAAATCTATTGTACCTTTGTTTTCCTTTTGATAGTTGTTTTTCTGAGGTGTTCGTTTTCTGAATACCTTAGGTACAGGTATTTAGCCGACTGTGCGGTTAGTTTGCTCCTGGAGATTTTCTAGCATTTCAGCTGCTACTGTGGTTCTCAGTTCCTCTTGTTTGGGAGGTAGCTTTTCTTCAGACTTGTAGTATAGACATATCTACTCACCAGTGGGTTCGTGTCAGTTGTTGACGCCTACTGGTGGTTTCTCTTTTAGATACTTTGCGCTTGCTTACACTATAAGTTTTTCTGCTTTTGAGATTCATTAAACTTGCTCCTGGGATGACTTATGTTAGATTGCTAGTTACTTTAAAACCTATAAAAAAACAATTATTATATCTAAAACATAGTCACCATGTTTTTTTTTCTAAAAAGCTTAAACACTACTTTCAGAACGACGTAAAAGGTCATTTTCTATATATATGATATAAGTTAAATCTAGGGTCTTGCATAGTCTAAGGTGTCCCCTGGGGACGCTTATGCATTCTATTAGGATGTTAAAAAGTGAATAAAGTATTTTCTGCTACGTATAAGTATAATTTTGAAGGGTCGACTAGATGATCCACGGAGCCGAGTGATACGGTCTCTAAAATACAATTGATTTTCACATCATTAAAACTTATGTTTTTTTATAGTCTTAGTAGTTGGTGGTTGCCTGAGCGTCGGCAGTTATCCCCTACCCGACGTGTCATCACAACGCGTGTTTTCTCCTACTTTGATACTTCTTAATTTCGGAGAAAATGCGGGTTGTGACAGTTGGTATCAGAGGGAGGTTTCTTGACAATTTATCGGGCAACCTTTCCTTGTAGGTATTAGATGTTTAGCATCATATCATACACACACCGATATATCATCAGCACGTCTTGGCTGAAGCACGAACACTACAATCATAGCATAACATGAAGTATACAGGGCATATTATGTAGTATGGGATGCATAATATGTGTTTGTATATGGATCCACCATAGGAGGCAACATATGAGGGTTATGTAGTATGGGATGCATAAGCTCACCACATGAATGCGACTAGCATGTTTTCTTTTTCGTTGCATGGAAATGTTATGTAGTATGGGATGCATAACAT
Organism: Platanthera guangdongensis; assembly: GCA_039583875.1. Lineage (NCBI taxonomy): Eukaryota > Viridiplantae > Streptophyta > Magnoliopsida > Asparagales > Orchidaceae > Platanthera > Platanthera guangdongensis. The sequence goes on along the minus strand of CM077165.1, from coordinate 27,076,411 downwards.
TTTCATGTGTACGCCGCTCATAACATGCATTAGGACCTTTTTAGAATGCATAGAACAATCATGCATAACATAACATTGCATAAGCACAACGTGCCAAGCTAAAGACTTGCAGGATGACATATGTACACACATGGGTTTGAGTCAAAAAGAATATAAATTCATGCATTCTCGATATAGGCACAAGGGGTAGTGTGATGGTGGTGAACCATCTTAGGTTAAGCATGGCATTATTTCCTCTGTATAAATATATATATATATATATATATATATATATATATATATATATATATATAAACCCCATAGCAAGTTGGCAGTGAAAGCAAGTATTTATGTAGGTTTGTCTGTACCTGTTTGTTTTGTCCTAGTAGTTGAACTAGGTTCTGATGATTGCTTGTTTGTTCTTTTTAGTATGGCGCCTAAGCGTATAGTGATGAGGTTGACTCCCCAATCTGAGGGTGAGTCTTCTGGTGCTCAAAGCGGTGCAGTTGTGGAGAGTCTGAGGTAGAGCAATGAAGCTCTATCGAGGCAGATGGTGGACATTCAGTCTCAGATCCAGTCCCTGATATCTGTGGTGGCAGGACTAGCCCCAAGAGCGCAGGATCCTGCTGCTGGTATAGCTGTTCCCGCACCTCCTGCACCTCCTGCACCCCCAGCCCCTTTGGTGCCTCCAGTGGTGGTGCCCCCGGAGATGGCTTTCATCACTCAGTTCCAGCGACTGCGACCCCCTACCTATGATGGTAAGGCGGACTTCATGATATTGGATGACTGGTTGATTTCCATAGGGGAAATGTTTCATTATTCTGGAGTGTCTGAGGATCAGAAGGTGATGTTGGCCGCCTATCAGCTGAAGGGGTTAGCGAAGAGCTGGTGGATGAGGGAGAAGGAGGGAAAGGTAGGAGTAAGCACTTGGGCTTCCTTCAAGGAGATCTTGATGCGGAAGTTTCTACCGTCCGTGGAGCGAGACAGGCTGATGAACGACTTCTTGCATCTGAAGCAGAGGCAGCTCATGGTCAGCGAGTATGAGATTGAGTTTAGCAAACTCAGTCGCTTTGCCCCTAGTTTGGTGAGCTCAGAGGAGGATAGAGTGAAGCGTTTCCTCGGTGGCCTGCGGAGCGATGTTCAGCAGCTAGTGGTGGCTCATGGAGCGGTGAGTTATATTGGGGCAGTTGAGGCCGCTTTGAAGGTTGAGGCCATCGAAAGCGCGAAGCAAAGAGGACAGCAGGCGAGAAATGAGAAGAGGAAAGATGTTGAAGCAAAGAGCCCCAAGTGCCTGGTGCTCCTTCGAGGAAGAGGAGCAAAGAGGTTTGTAGTTTTTGTGGCCGGTCGGGCCATCCAGCTGAGAGATGTTTCAAGAGGGCGACGGTGAAGAAGGAGCATGTGCATGCTATTCAGGGTGCTCCCAGGCAGAATATGATGTGTACTCTGTGCAAGAAAGAGGGGCATGAGGTTGCCCATTGCTGGTTGAAGGACAAGGTCTGCTATCAGTGCGGACAAAAAGGTCATACCAAGGCCCGATGCCCGCAGCTCCAGTCTGTGCTCCGACCAGTTCCCCTTCAGTCCTTGCCATCGCCTCAGCCCGTGGATAAGGGCAAAGGGAAGCTGAATGTGATATTATCAGTGGAGGCTCAAACTTCGACGCAAGTCATTTCAGGTAAACCTTCTCGCTAGTCTTTTACTTCCATTGCAGATTAGTTTGGCTATTATTTTCTTAAATGATTGTGCAATTTTTCCCTTTTATATTTATATAGGGAGTTTTAAGGTAAAAAACCGCTGGGCGCGCGTTCTCTTTGACTCAGGTGCTACCCACAAATTTGTGGCTAGGGCCTTTGTAGAGCGGTGCCAGCTGGTTCTTGATCGTGACAGTGATGCCTTTTGCATCAAATTCCCCTCGGGTGATTCTGTGATATCAGATAAGGGCATTCTGGATTGTCCTATTATGTTGGGGGATTTCCCGGCCAAGGCAGATCTGAAGGTTATAGACTTGGAAGATTTCGACGTCATCCTGGGTATGGATTGGTTGTCCAGATACGATGCGGTGATCCAGTGCAGCGGTAAGCGCTTGGATTTCAGGAAGGACAGCAGTCAGCCTGGGAGTATTTTCGGAGATTCGTGTCAGGGCTCTCCGGTGATTTCTGTGGTATATGTTCAGAGGTTACTTCGTTCTGATTGTTTTACTTGCTTAGTCTCAGTGCTGGGGACTGTTATCAGTGTGTCGTTGTTGGATGAGATTCCTATTGTGCGGGAGTTTTCCCATGTGTTTCCTAGCGATCTTCCCGGTCTTCCTCCAGACATATATGTTGAGTTCGTAATTGATTTGGAGCCCGGTACGCATCCCATCGCTAAGGCGCTGTATCGAATGGCCCCGCTAGAGCTGGAGGAGCTGCGTACCAAGCTGGATGAGTTATTGGAGAAGGGTTTCATAAGGCAGAGCTCGTCACCCTAGGGTGCGCCTGTTCTCTTTATGAAGAATAAAGATGGTTCGATGCGCCTTTGCATCGACTATAGGGAGTTGAACAAAGTCACCATCAAGAACAGGTATCCTCTGCCCAGAATCGACGATTTATTCGATCAGTTGCGTGGTAGCTCTGTGTTCTCCAAGATTGACCTTCGATCAGGATATCATCAGCTCAGGATCCGGGAGTCGGACATTCCACGGACGGCTTTCTGATCGAGTCATGGACATTTCGAATTCCTAGTTATGTCTTTTGGGTTGACCAACGCGCCATCAGCATTCATGGACATGATGAACCGGGTGTTCAAAGATTTTCTGGACAAGTTTGTGGTCGTATTCATAGACGACGTTCTGATTTATTCTCGGAATGCTGCGGAGCATGATCAGCACTTGCGGTTGGTGTTATCTGCCTTGAGAGATCATCAGTTGTACGCCAAGCTGAGTAAATGTGAATTCTGGTTGCCTCAGGTTTCTTTCCTGGGTCATGTGGTGAACAAGGATGGCATTTCTGTGGACCGGAGAAGATTTCTGCAGTGATGGATTGGCATAGGCCGAGCACACGCAAGGAGATTATAAGCTTCTTGGGGTTGGCCGGCTATTATAGAAGGTTTGTTGAGGGCTTTTATACCTTGGCAGGGCCCTTGACTAAGCTGACGCAGAAGCATGCGGTGTTTATTTGGAGCGAGAAATGCGAGGAGGCTTTTCTGGAGCTGAAAAGCAGGTTGTGTTCTGCCCCTGTGTTGACGTTGCCTATGGAGGGCCAGGACTATGATGTATATATGGATGCCTCGCATGTTGGGCTCGGAGGCGTGTTGATGCAAGAGGGGAAGGTGATTGCGTATGGGTCGCGGCAGTTGAAGACTCATGAGAGGAATTACCCTACGCATGACCTCGAGTTTGCGGCTGTGATTTTTGCGTTGAAGCTGTGGAGGCATCTACTCTATGGGGCTCAGTGCAAGATTTTCACAGATCATAAGAGACTGAAGTACGTGTTTACACAGAAGGAGCTGAATCTACACCAGCGGCGGTGGCTAGAGTTTATGGTCGATTATGACATGGATATCCAATACCATCCAGGCAAGGCCAATATGGTGGCCGACGACCTGAGCCGCAAGACAGGGAAGATCTTCAACCTCACGGCAGACCGTTTAGTGGAAGAGTTCTTGTTGATGGACATCTCCGTGGGATGCTGTGATTTGCAAAGTAGTTTGGCAGTGGCAGAGCCATTTTGGATTTCGCTCACCAGGTTGCACCAGAAGGATGATCCGGATTTGTTACACCTGTACCTCAGGGCTGAGAGAGGGGAGTTGCCGGATTTCTCTATCGATGATTTGGGTACTTTGAAGTACCGCGGCAGGTTTTGCATCCCCGCGGTTGGAGACATCAGGAGTATGGTATGCAAAGAGGCTCATGGATCCAGTGTTTCCTACCACCCAGGATCCACCAAGATGTATCATGATTTGAAGCAGATCGCCTGGTGGTATAGTATGAAGGGGGATATAGCTCGGTATGTTTCTGAATGTTACACTTACAAGCGGGTGACGGCCGACCATGGGAGACCTGGTGGCAAGTTGACTCCTTTGGAGATCCCGACTTGGAAGTGGGAAAGTATCTCTATGGACTTCATTACGGGCTTACCGAGATCTCCAAGGGGATTTGATTCAGTTTCGGTGATCGTGGACTGATTGACGAAGTGTGCGCACTTCGTACCTTATAAGATCGACTACCCGATGAAGAAGATAGCAGAGTTATATTTGAACGAGGTCATCAGATTGCACGGTGTGCCTGTTAGCATCATTGATCGAGACTCTCGTTTTATATCTCGCTTTTGGAGGAGTCTACAAGAGCGTCTGGGTACAGATTTGAGGTATTCTACCGCTTACCACCCACAGACAAATGGGCAGACAGAGCGGGTGAACCAGATAGTGGAGGATATGATCAGGTGCTACATTCTAGACCACGGTGGAGCATGGGATGAGCGTTTGTGGCTCATGGAGTTTGCCTACAATAACAGTAACCAAGAGAGCTTGCAAATGGCTCCCTTCGAGGCATTGTATGGGAGGCGCTGTAGAACTCCGTTGTTTTGGACTGAGGCTGGTGAGAGGCCTTTGTTGAGTCCTGATGCACTCGAGGAAATGGAGGTTGTTGTGAAGCTCATTCGGGAAAAGCTTCAGTTAGCTTAGGAGAGATATGAGAAGAACGCCAACTGACATAGGTTCGATTTGGAATTTTCGGTGGAGGATTTGGTCTTCTTGAAGGTGTCTCCGACGGTTGGAGTGAAGAGGTTCGGCAAGAACCATAAGCTGGATCCGAGGTATGTGGGCCCATTCAGAATTTTGGAGCGTATTGGTGTGGCAGCATATAGGTTGGATCTACCAGCCAACTACCCAGGCGTACATAATGTTTTTCATGTAAGTCAGCTGCAGAAGTGTGTGCGGAGCAGTGGGCAAGTCTTGGATGTCGTGCCCCAGTTGGAGCCTAAGCTCTCATATGTTGAGGTGCTGGTCCACATCTTGGATACTCAGGATCGGGTGCTGTGGACAAAGTCTATCCCGATGGTGAAGGTTCTTTGGAAGAATCAAGGTTTGGAAAGCGCGACTTGGGAGCTAGAGTCGGCTATGAGGGATGCTCACCCTCGCCTGTTCTCCTGATTTGTTGGGTATGTTTTCTTTCTAGTAACTTTTGTTTTGTTACTTTCCTTCTATAGTAGAAGTAGTGTACGTAAAGTTTCGGGACGAAACTTTCTTTTAGGGGGAGTGACTTTAACGCCCCCGATTTTTCGGCAATTATTTAAATCCTCGTTTGGCGTTACGTTGGCGCATTTCTGGCTCGTGTCGTTGTTAGAGTACCTTGTTAGGTGTTCTTAGATGTTATAGCATGTTGTATGGTTTCCCCAGCTAGCCGGCGTCTGTTTTGGAGGCCCGACTGAGCCCCTTAGGGAATCCTTGTGCTTTGGCTGCGGGTGAGGTTAGCCCGAGTGTGTGGTCATCGGAGGTTGTGTCCGACTTCACCGATGTTTTCGTAGCCCGAGTGTTTAGCTACGGTGCGGATTTGTTCGGAATCCAAGAGCGTTAATTTTCGCGTCATTTCGACGGTCGGTAGTTAGCGAGTCGTCATTTATGTGAGCGTATTTACACGTTTACACATTTAGGGTATAGCGAGCGACTTGGGTGTGCCGATGCGTAATTGCACGTGCACGTGCACGTGCTTGCAAGGTTTTATAAGTTTGTACGTGCGCGTGCGTGTGCATGCATGCGGGGTAGAAATTTGTGCGCGCGGATGCATGTTAATAGACGTGTACATGTATATTAGTGTATGTAACTAGTGTGGTTAGTGCTTTTCTTTGTTAATTAGTATGTATATAGTTATAAGTTTATAGTATTAAGATTGGTTATGAGATTTTATATATTGGTTAAGATTAGGTTCCATTAAATCCTTAGATTCAATTAGTTAGAGTTATATTATGTATTTAATGTAGTATAGATTTCATTAGGTTTTGATTAGGTAGATATATATATTAAGTTTATTTAGGTTTCCCTTCCCCCCCATTCGGCCGACCAGCCAGCAAAGAAAAAGAAACCCAAGCGCCGTTCCTTCGTGCGGAAGGAAAGAGGCGGAAGCCCGGTGCTGCTCTGACCGCCTGTTCACCGCCCAGATCCGCTCGAAATCGCAATTTGAGGCCGGATCCTCACTCCCCTAGCCGAGAGCTCCATTTGGAGGTATCATTTTCGCGATTCCTCCATGATTTTTGTCCGATCGGTAGTTTAGGTTTGTAGTTTTTTTGGGTTTTATAGTGTTGTTCTTCCCGGTTGGGTTGTCCAGAAATTTTCGTGATCTAGGTTGCTTAAGGCCGACGGTTTAGGAGCATAGGGCTGACCGAATTCGTCCCATTTTTTCTCAAGGTAAGAGCCCCTTTTGTTGTTTTGATTTTTGCCCAGATTTCTAGTATGTTAGGGTTTAGATTTCAAGCATGCTAGGGATTTCATTTTCTTTTTATGTCCAGATTGTTTTTTGTGGTGAAAGTATTTCACTTGAGGTTGTGGTTTTGGGGGAAAGAGGTGTTGCCCGATTGTTTTTGGTGGCCGGAGGTTTGGAAGAGGTTGCTAGCCGAAGTTCTTCAAAAATCAAGGCAAGTGTGCCCTTCGCCCTTGCCAAAGTAATTCCTGTCATGTCTTTTATTTGCCTGATTTCAGAGCTTGTCGAAGTTCTTCTAAAATCTGTACAAGTCCTCATTTTTTCCCTTTTGATTTGCTGTTAAATGTCAAACTTCCCTAGCCCTGTTCTTGTTAAGAATGGTATGGGTATGTGTTGTTTCCAGAGAATGATTACTTGGAGGAGTGCGGCTCTAGGTGATAATGTCAAGTGCACTTTTACCGTCATTTTGCTGTTTAAGCACCGAGTGCTCCATTGTTATAGCTTTGTTCATTTCAATATTGGCATTATACCGTGCTATTATCCTTAGGTGTAATCCATGACCAGCTCGATTTATTTTCAAATCACTTGCGCATGATTAGTATCAAACCACTCAAGTAGATAAATGGGAAGTTTAGTTCATTCATATATATAACTCATATGTGTGTGTTTAGTATATATTTAGTATCAAACAATTTAAATTTATTTAGGATCAAATCACTTGATACAAACTGATGATGTAGTACTTTAAGTATTTGAGGTTAAGATATTTTTCACATTTTAAATGCGTGTTTAGTTAACCAGCGTCGTCAGCTGCTAGGCAGCTAAGCTTCTTAGGTGTGTTGCTCTAGTTGGCGTAGGGATGTGTTGACTTCTTGGTGGTTCATGAAACCACCAGTAAGGGTTTACCCGAGTCACTTAGTGCTGGAGTAAGATGTGATTTAGGGGAGAGTTGGACCGATGCCTCCACCCCTGTTTTCTTCATGTCTTACTAAGACAATATGGGTTGCTTGGCTGAGTGGACCGATGCCACCACCACAACACCATGATGATATTTAGGCCTGAAAGACTTGGTTTGACATGTGGTCACCAGTCTAGGCCCTTGTTACTGATTTTGTCCATCTCCAGTACTAGGTGACTCTTTCCGCTCTAGCTCTATGTTAGGGTTTTCTAGCTGTGCTAAACCTTTTGCAGAGATAGTTGAAGTTCGACTTCATTCGTGCTCTTGGTGCACTCCCTTTCTACTTACCTTTGTGGGAATCAGTTTTACCTGCTTTACTTACCTTCTTTTACCTGTACCTGTTTTACTTCACTTTCACTTACTTCTGACCTGATTTTAAATCCTGTATAAATCTATTGTACCTTTGTTTTCCTTTTGATAGTTGTTTTGCTGAGGTGTTCGTTTTTCTGAATACCTCAGGTACAGGTACTTAGCCGACTGTGCATCTAGTTTGCTCATGGAGATTTTCTAGCATTTCAGTTGCTACTGTGGTTCTCAGTTCCTCTTGTTTGGGAGGTAGCTTTTCTTCAGACTTGTAGTATAGACATACCTACTCACCAGTGGGTTCGTGTCAGTTGTTGACGCCCACTGGCCGTTTCTCTTTTAGATATTTGCACTTGCTTACAGTGCTAGTTTTTCTGCTTTTGAGATTCATTAAACTTGCTCCTGGAATGATTTATGTTAGGTTGCTAGTTACTTTAAAACCTATAAAAAAAACAATTATTATATCTAAAACATAGTCAGCATGTTTTTTCTCTAAAAAGCTTAAACACTACTTTCAAAATGACGTAAAAGGTCATTTTCTATATATATGATATAAGTTAAATCTAGGATCTTGCATAGTCTAAGGTGTCCCCTAGGGACGCTTATGCATTCTATTAGGATGTTAAAAAGTAAATAAAGTATTTTCCGCTACGTATAAGTATAATTTTGAAGGGTGGACTAGATGATCCACGGAGCCGAGGGATACGGTGTCTAAAATACAATTGATTTTCACATCATTAAAACTTATGTTTTTTTATAGTCTTAGTAGTTGGTGGTTGCCTGAGCGTCGGCAGTTACCCCTGCCCGACGTGGCATCACAACGTGTGTTTTCTCCTACTATGATACTTCTTAATTTCGGAGAAAATGCGGGTTGTGACAGCAAGGCAGGTGCAGCACCCAGCCCCTGCGATGGAACAAGAACCGCTTCGAGCGGCAGAGCCTAAAGTTGTGGAACGTGTGGCGGAAGAACCTTTGCCTCCAAGAAGAGCGACAGAAATACAACTTAAACATGTGATGACTTTCAGTCCTCCAATATTTATAGGGGTTGGAACCCCAACTCAAGTCAAGGATTGGCTCGCTAGAGTTAAGAGAATCTTGTCGACAACGGAAATGGAGGAATGACAGAAGACCGTCATAGCCACTTTCCTGCTAGATGGCGAGGCAAGGTTATGGTGGGAAGATCTGGAGCAGTATCACTTAGTTGGGAGACAACTCGCCTACGTCTTGATCGAGGAATTCTCAAAGATACCTACCCTCCGCTGAGAGAATTGAGATGGAGAATCAGTTTCTGAGGTTGAAGCAAGGAGTTAGTATCGTGGACGAGTACCTCCACAAATGCACATAGTTGGGTTGTTACGCAACCCCAACGTTTGGCGATGAGGAGCGTAAGACCAACCGGTTCTTTGAGGGTCTGCGTGATTACCTGAGGGTACTACTCGCTCGGCGTGTGACGTAAGGTTTCCTAACCTTGGTCAGTTCGGCCAAATCAATGGAAAGAGATCTGAAGAGAATCCAAGGGAGCAAAGACTGGGGTGTGTAGAAGACGGAGTTCAAGGTGTCGAACTCCTCGAAATCTAAGTTCCATAAGTGGAACAAGAAGGCTTGGACTTCGAGTCCAGCCCCCTGTTCTGGTGGGTCTGGGGCAACCACAGGCCGAGCTAAAGGTGCTTGCTACAACTATGGAAAGCTGGGGCATTTTGCCCGAGAGTGTTGGAGCGGACGTCCAAAATCTGAGAGGAAGCCTAGAGCAACATACGAGGAAAAGGGGTAGGCGGTGGAGTCAACCGCATCCCACTATGCTGCAGCCCAGCCTAGAGTGTACAATCTTTGCCTTCAAGAGGACGTAAAGCAGACCGACGTGGTGACAAGCATGAGTTAATTAAAAGCAGATTAACTTTATATATTTGTTACACTTTTGCGTGTTATCTAATGACTGCTTGTGCTAGGCTTTGTTTTGATTTTCGATTATCCGGCGAGAGCACTATTCGATTCGGGAGCTTCGCATTCCTTTTTGTCCGAAGGATTTGTATCGCACATCGGAGTACCTTCTTTGATGGCAAGGGACAAATTGGATGTGTTGTTGCATAATGGGTGTTCAATGCACGCGGATAGAGTTTGTTGCGTAAAGATACAGATTAGGAGTCTAGAGTTTGACTTGCAAGCGTCGCTACTGCCGTTAGTGGAGTTCGACGTGATATTTGTGATAGACTGGCTCTAGGAGAAGCGTGCATACAATGATTGCAACCGCAAGGAGTTCAAATTGGGAACTGATCGTGAGATGACATTTGTAGGAATGAAAGGCTCGAGCAAGACTTTGATGTCTGCTCTCCAGGTGGTTAAGGCAGTTCATGCAGGTGCAGAGCTGTTTTTCAAATTAGTTGAGGTTTTGAATTCTAAGCCTAGTATGGATAGTATCCCAGTTATATCTGAGTATCCTAACATGTTCCCTAACGATCTCCCTGGAGCCCCGCCTCAGCAAGAGATTGACTTCACCATTGAGCTGGTGCCAGATGGAAAACCTGTGTCACGCTCTCCGTATCGGTTAGCGTCTAAGGAGATAGCATAATGGAAATTACAGCTTCAAGAGCTGTTGGAACAAGATTATGTGCGTCCAAGTTCGTCGCCTTGGAGCACGACGGTCCTCTTTGTTAAGAAGAAGGACGGAAGTTTATGACTTTATATCGATTACCGGGAGTTGAACAAGCTAACGGAGAAGAATAAGTATCTGATCCCACAGATTGATGATCTGTTCGACCACCTGGTGGGGTCGACTGTGTACTCAAAGTTGGATCTGAAATCTGGATACTATCAGCTATGGATAAGGGAAAGTGACATCCCCAAGAAAGCATTCAGCATATGGTATGGGCATTATGAGTTCACTGTCATACCATTTGGGCTGACTAATGCACCATCCGTGTTTATGGATTTGATGAACAGAATGTTCAAAGAGTACTTGGACCACTTCGTGATAGTCTTTATCCACGATATATTGGTGCACTCGCAGTGCGAGGATGATCATTCCAAGCATCTGCATATGGTGTTGGAGACATTGAGGAGGAATCAACTTTATGACAAATTCTCCAAATGCGAATTTTGGTTATCCTTGGTAGCATTCCTTGGTCATATAGTTAGTGGAGAAGGGATTGTGATAGATCCGACGAAGATAGTTGCGATACGAGAGTGGTCTGTGTTATCTACAGTGGCAGAAGTCCGGAGTTTCCTTGGACTTGCCAGCTAATACAGGGGCTTCGTAGAGAACTTCTCGCGGGTAGCATTACCCCTCACGTCATTGACGAGGAAAGATCAAGAGTTTGTATGGTCGCTGGAGTGCGTACAAGCTTTCGAAGAACTGAAAAGTCGTTTGACCACGATGCCTATTCTATGTTCGCCGAGTGGGACCGAAGGATTTGAGATTTACAGTGATGCTTCGGACAGTGGCTTAGGTTGTGGTCTCCTATAGCATGAGAGTGTAATAGCTTATGGCTCACATCAACTGAAGGTGCACGAGAGGAATTATCCGGTCCATGTATTGGAGTTAGCGGACATGATATTTGCTCTGAAGCTGTGGAGGCATTACCTAAATGGTGTGAAGGTCGGTATCAATACCGCTTAGAAGAGCCTGAAGTGCTTGTCGGATAAAAAGGACCAAACATGCATCAGCAGAGGTGGATGGAGTTCCTAGGTGACTACACATTCAAGATACATTATGTGCTTGGGAAAGGCAATGCGGTGGCGAATGCGTTTATTCACAGGGCCCCCGCGTAGGCCAACTGGTTGTCGGTTCAAGACGAGCATTTGATTCGGGATTTGGAGGCATTAGAGATCTCTTATGTTGACAAGCAGACGAGTGTCAAAGCATAATTGAACTGGATAGAGGTGTAGTGTGACCTTGTTGATAGGATTCGACAGGCTCTAGATTTAGATAGCAACATAAAGCAGACAATGGATGAGGCTTTGGATGGGTCAAATTCCCAATTTGGTGTTGTTGACGGACTGTTATGGAGGGACAGTCGTCTATGCGTCCCAAATGTAGGTAACTGCAGGAGGAATTGATGTACGAGGCTCATCATACCAAGTACTTGATTCACCTAGGGAGCATGAAAATGTATTGTGATATGAAAAAGTTGTTCTTGTGGCCAGGACTTAAGAAGGATGTGGCACTTTGTGTGGCGAAGTGTCAAACGTGCGCCTTAGTGAAGGTGGAGTGCTAGAAGACCGGAGGTTTCTTGAAGTCCTTACCTATCCCAAAGTGGAAGTTCGACGATATTTCAATGGATTTTGTGCATGGGTTTCCAAGGTCGCAGAAGGGAAACAACGCTATCTGGGTGATCATAGATCGATTGACGAAAGTGTCGCACTTCATTCCGAATAGGAAGGATGATTCAGTGGATAAGCTAGCAAAACTCTTTGTAGATAACATTGTTCGACTGCACGGTGTGTCCCGCAGCATCGTGAGTGACTGAGATTGGTGCTTTACATCCAATGTCTGGAGGTTGGTGCAACAAATGTTTGGAACCAAGCTGATTTTCAGCACGGCCTTTCATCTGTAGACGGATGGTCAGATCGAGAGGGTCAACAGGATTATGGAGGACATGCTTCGCATCTACGTCTTGGATTTCAAAAAGCAGTGGGAAGATAACCTGTACATGGTGGAGTTTTCTTATAGCAATAGCTAACAAGCAAGTATTCAAATGGCGCCCTTCGAGGCCCTATACGGTAGAAAATGTCCCACGCCGTTGTCTTGGTTGGAGACGGGTGAGTCGAAGCTGTACAGACGACAAGAAGTTGAAGGCGCCACTTCGTTGCTACAAGCAATACGAGAACGATTGTTAATCGCTCAGGACATGCCAACTAAATACTATAAAGCCAAGCATAGGAACGTTGAGTTTGTTGTTGGTGACTTGGTATATTTGAAAATTAAGCCTTTCAAGGGTGTCTCACGGGTACGACACTTGAAGAAGCTGAGTCCGAGGTACCTTGGACCGTTTGAGATTCTAGAGTGAATTGGTGAAGCGGCTTATTGACTAAAGTTAACAGTGGAACAGAGTGGTCTACATGACATATTCCATATATTGGTGTTGCGGAAGCCGGTACAAGAGCCTTTGCAAGTGATTTCGGTCGATCAAGTACCTATTGATCATGGGTTGATGATGAAGGTCAAGCCCGTTCACATCGAGGACTTTGAAGTCAAGCGAATTCGTAACAAAGAAATCAGGATGGTCAAAGTCCGATTGGACAACTGCGGTCGTGAGGAGCTTTTGTAGGAGCGAGAGCAGACCATGCGTGAGGAGTATCCCGAGCTCTTCTACTCAGGTACCATTTAAGTTTCAGTACTTTCTATTCCATAATTTCGGGACGAAATTCTTTTAAGGGGGGAGAATTGTAACGCCCCAAAACTCGGAAAGTATCTGATAGCATCTTAAGGCCAATCTGGGGACTGATAAGGGTTACAGGGCCTGGGATACGGGCGTTTCCATGGTTGTGTCCTGCTACGAGTTAGACGATTTTCCGTGTAGTCGACGAAATGCATTCGACGGTACTTGGAGGTTGGGCACACGACCTGAGACATGGGCGTGTCCAGGGTCGTGTCCTGCTCTGTGTTAGCCAGGCTGTGTGTAGTGAGGAACATGGCCTACAACACAGGCATATACTGGTCAACACGGGCGTGTCAAAAACTGATATGAGCATGTTGAGAACCTGTGTCCTGTTCGGGACGTTATGGTTCTTGTGTCGATTGAGGAGCACGCACCTTGACACGGGCGTATGCTGATTGACACGGGTATGTCAAATGTTGACACAGGCGTGTCTAAGCCCATGTCCTAGTCGGGATGTGACAGTTTCTTATGTTGCTTGATGCACACGGCCTTTGACACGGGCGTGTCAAAGGCCGTGCTCGGCCCAGGAAAGTGATTTTAGGTGTGAATCGTGGCCATTCATTTCCTTCAAATGGGATCCATGGGTCCAGATTTTTCCTTGCTGTTATAAGGCTGGGAGTAGGGTTGAAACCCTCATTTCTCTTAAGGCTTTCTCTTTCTAAAGTGTTAGAGATAGGGGAGAGCAAGGAAGAAGGAGAAGGAGAAAACCGGCCACCGGTGGAGCTTCAGAGCTCCGAATCGCAAACTGAGTCCAAATACGCAGAGGCGAGGCCATTGCGGTGCTCTTCATCCGGCTAGTTTTCCATGGGGTCGAAGCAAACCTCTAGGCTAATGATTCTCTTCTTGGACATGTGAAGTCCTCTTTCTCTATGCATAGGAAACCCGCTCTTGCGAGTGCGCGGTGTGTGTGTGGTATTTCCTTCGGGTGGACATGAATAGTCCTCGTAATCTTTCATATAGAGTCCGGAATCGAAGTACGGACATAAGCATGGTGTGTTAAGCCTACCCAGACATGTTGGTCTGGATCGGTGATGTTTCATTATGCATGAATAGCCGGAGAACACTCCGTTCCGATGGTTGTTTTCGGTTTTCTACTTGGTAGATTGAAACATGGAGTCTTGGGGATTAACTCCAAGGTGCACCCGAAATTCTGGGCAGAAGCGAAATTTGGACAATATTGGTGGCTTGAGAGCCAGCCTTGTACATAACCGAGCTATATACTGTTGTATGATCAATACTTTGGGATTCGGTGAAGCTTGTCCCGCGACGATGGCTAAATGACCGTGGCGAGGTGAGCAGCGGGCTGGTGGATCCTTACCAACTCCAAGTGGTTCGGTTAAAGTGAACTAAGGTACATGGGACTTGCCGATGGATTGGAGAAGGAGTCTAGGCTTCGGCTGAAAGGACTTTAATTCTCATATTGTTTGTCGTCCTGGGGGTGGTTGTGGACTACGGAACGAGCTCGGTTCGCACCGAGTTCACCGAGTAAGTGCCCTGAGAGCATGGGGTGTGAGGTCGTGCGGGCCTACACCTGTGGTGATGTGTGCTAATGTTGTACTTTCACTTTAATGTTTGACTATGCTAATAAATTGCAGGGAAGGAGCAACGCCACACCATGTAAGGGGTGGGTCGTTATAATTTGGTCAGCTTTAGCTGACCGTTGCTTTTGTTTGCCACCACTGCTGTGGAATGTTGATTTCAGGTGCTGCGGAGCGTAGTGGCAAGTAGCGGGCTGAAGCCCTGGTTGCTGTACTGGCCCTTGAAGGACAAATCGAATGTTTACTCTTTATGCTCATGTGTGACCGGCCTGCGTGCCGATATATGGAAGAAATCTATTGCTTTAATTAAACTCTTATAAGGCCATAAGGCCAAGTACTTTGTATATTTGTACGCTCATTCATGTTGTGGCTTGGGTTCTTATAAATGTATTAAAAAGCTTCCGCAAGAATGCTCTGAGTTAGTACGCATGTTTCCTTTAGCGGTAATTTGGTATTAATACGTAACTCCACAAGCTGTCCGTGGTATATGGCGTGGGGCCCCGGCCGCACCTTCTGTTATATCACATGTGTTGTATGGGGGTGTCACAAATGCTTGGCCAGGCAGGATGGAAGAGCACAAGGGCCGCTATGCACCAAATCACTAGGAGGATGGACGAGTAGGCTTGGGGATGAGGTGGTGAGAACGGCGGAATGAGGGTCGAGAGCACCTCGTCGCTACGCACACCTCTAGCAATCGCTAAAGCGGTAAAATCGGATGTGGTGGCGGAAGGAAAAAGACACACCTCAAGCAAATAACATAAATAAAAAATCACATAGACATGATTGTATACAAACACATATCAAATTAAACATACTTCATCACATACAAAGAGATCAACTACCTATCAACAACAAATCAAGAAGAGATGGTGTGAAATCGACCGAATCTGAAGTCTTGCTGAGGATTCATGGAAGGAATCGACAGGTTGTCAATCAGCGTCCTTTCTCGTTCCTCAACTGCATCCGTGGTAGAGGAGGCTGTCACTCACTCCCATTGGACCCATCTTCTTCGTGTCACGATCCGGTGGAGCATGACACCAACTTCTCCTAGCTTGATGGAGAAAGCTAGATCAAACTCTTCTTAAAGCTCAAGGATGATGGAGGAGGCCGAGAGGAAGCTCCTGCTTTAATTTGGCGTTGAAAGCTTGTCGAGAACCCTCTCCACGGTGGAGAACGAAGGGAAATGGCGGAACTTCATACTCAGAAGGCGGCTAAAAAGGTTGAAGTACGGTCCTCTCAAATGGAGGAAAATCTGCGCTTAAATAGAAGCAGGTCAGAAAAATAGTCACCCACGGTTTGGCGCACGACCGTGCACTATCCGTGCGTTATTAACTTCCAGGCCAAGCTTGCGGATGAAGATGCGTTGACACGCGTGTTTTACTCGTGCATAGGCGCTTCCGCCCGTGCATGAAGGAAATCGCACGGGTAAATAAAGAGCGCAGGAAATCTGGATAACACAGGGGAACCGTGCGTTTTACACATGCATGGGCACTTCCTCCCATGCGTGAACAATGCGCACTATTAACCACAGAATGGAACAAACAAACAAACAAACAAGAAAGCTACAGTAAAACCGTGCGTTTCCTTCCCGCACGGTTCCGAAGAAACCGTGCGTTAACCGTGCGTGAAGATCGTCGAGCTAAGCTCGACGAAATTCATCGAGCTAAGCTCGACGAAATTCATCGAGCTTAGCTCGACAATTCTCCTGCTCAACAAAACACACGATCTGGCACAAACTGTGCTTGAAAGAAACGTACGACTGTGCATTTTCCACAAATCAGAATTCTTGCCTTGGGGAAAACGCACTACCTGCACAACAATAAACTAAGCTGGAGCATAAGCTCTCAGCACCAAAATGCAGCAAAATCAAATAGAAAGAGCCATGGCGAGCACCATGTGCTTACCCCCAATAACAGAATGCACAATTGCACACCCTTGGGCCAGAACAGTGTACAAAATGGTCAATGACCGAACGATGCAAATATAACCAAAAACCGGTTGAAATGCAGTGCACGAGTGAGAAAACCAACCTAGATGAGTCCGAAAAACCCTATAAATATCAGACTCATCAGATTTCATGCACATGAAAAATTAGGACTTCACTTGTCCAAGCAGGAGGTCATTGCCCTTGTAGTTATCTTTGGAGATATGGCGATGTTGTTCTATACGAATGTAAATGAACCCATCACTTTCCTCTTCGCGGATCTAGCATCAGATCCTGCTTCCGACCACAAGCTCTCTTCAGCAAGCTATGCAAGCTTCAGCTTCAGCACTTCTTCTTCCTTAGCTTTCTTTTCTCCAAGGAGTAGAATGGAATGACGAGAGAGAGAGAGAGAGGAAGATAAGAATAGAATAACTTCTCATTCCACACACCTCTCCATATCAAACCTTGGCTTAACCTCAACCACAGGATTAATCCATCAAAACTAAGCAATGGCAAAAATTTGGGTTGACTGGTCAACTATGGTGCTATCGCCTTGTGACATCGACTGTCGCCACTTGACGACATCGAATTAACTGCTTTGACTGCTTAACAACCAATCTGTTCATGCCAAATGGCACTATCGCCCGATGACAACCACTATTGCCTCTTGGTGATATCATTCGACGATTCATCGAGAGTGTCGAGTGTGCCGAGTGTCGACTCAACGCTTTATCGCTATCGCCACCAGGCGATACCCACTGTCGCTCGGCGACAGTGACAAAAGTTCTGCTGTCAAATTTGGGGTGTTACATTTTTTACCTTGAAAATAACTAACATGCAATTCTCTCACAAATCATTCCCAGAGAGCAAGTTAATCCAATAAACCATATAGGAAATAGAACAACAGTTCGCAAATAAACCAACATTTAACAATAATCACCGGTGGGCATCAACAACCTGACCCGAACCCACCAAACATCATGCATGTCTGAACTAAAAATAAAACGATAAAACTACCTCAAAATAGTGGGGAGGGAATCACTACAACAATCGCAGAACACCCACAACTACCAACTCTAGCTGCACCAACAGCTACTGCTCCGAGCTTGAGGCATTAAAAATAAAAGAATACCTCAGCAAGAATTTACAAGTGGCGATCAAAGATCAATAATAGAAATAATCAAAAGGAGATAAAAGGGTACCAACCCAAATACAAGAATAACTGTCAAACCTCAGCAAATAAGTCATAACATAATAAGTAAGAAGAGTTCTCAAAAGTATAAGTAGGAGATGTTTCACCAAATGCGGTACGAAGCCATGCTTCGCTGACATCTGCAAGAGTAAGCTTATATATATATATATATATATATATATATATATATATATATATATATATATATATATATATATATATATATATATATATAATAATAATAAAGAGACCGATCATCTCTAAACACGTGATTCATTAACACTTGGTAAAAACGGCTCTGAGTCGGTGGCCCCATTTTCCAACACCAACCATCAGACCCAAACATCTCAACAAGGTATTGCTGTGGTGGCCACATTGTCCAACACAACCCAACAGTCCAAACATCTCAAAAAGGCACTGTGGTGGTGGCCATATTGTCCGACACAACCCAACAGTATATAAGGAAATACAAAAACCCACCAAGTGTAATGATTCCCAAATCGACACTAAGTTGGTGGTCCTTTATCCACTGCCAACCAAAGGCCATAACAACATATCCAAAACACCGATAAAACCCAACCCTAACACGCAAAGTTCCTCAACGACAAAGAGGAGGGAAAATCTCGAAAAAATCACCCTAAGGCCAATACTCGACAAATCTACTCAATTCGTCGAGAAAAATCCTAAGTCTACGATGATTTGTCGAATATACTCAACGAATACAGGAGTTACTCGACGAATTTGACTCGGCGATAAGAAGCTAAACTAGCGATACTCCACGAATCGGCTTGACTTCTTGTCGAAAGGTTTCTAAGTCCACAGGAATTCGTCGATAATACTTGACGAATAAAGGATTCACTCGACAAAAGGGACTTGGTTAGACGGTTAAACTCGATGAATTATACTTAACAAAGTTTATTACATCCTCTGATACTCGACGAAATTGACTTGACGAGTTTAGGCGAAACCCAAGGAAACTCGACGAATTATTCTGTACGAAAAAGACTTGGTCACCGAATCACCCGACGCTTTTGACGACAAAACTAACTCGATGAATTCGTTGAGAATACTCGACAAATTCACTTCACTCGACACCAACCGATTTCACTCGATGAACTCGACGCCACATCCATTCGACGAATTGACTTGACCTATCATTGATATTTGACGAATTTTACTTGGTCCAAAACGCATACTTGCCAAATTTCACTCCGTCTGACTCACACATACTCGACGAATATGGGACAGACATTCTTCTATACTACCAGGCGGACTTCGACCTAGCTGAACCTTACACTACTCCTGTCTTCTAAGGAGGAAAAACAGGAGGAAAGAAATAAAAGCAAGGAACTTAGCAAGGGGAAGATTCACCACTTGCCTCAAACCTTCCAAAATTCGGTCTTGCAAGGGCTACGCTACATGGATCAGCCGCAAGAACTCCTTAGCAACAATTCTTGAAACTTTTCGGAGAAAACATTGGTCAAAACCGCATACCCTAACGTCCAAAAATCCACAAAACGAGAAAAACTCACCGAGCACGTGTAGATCTCGACGAGAGCTTTCCGAATCTATCCTCCGACGACGATTCCTAGCATCAGAACTCGTACAGTTGGCGGCTGAAGGCTTCACGATGTCCGTCTTTTTCTTTCTCCCGCGATTCGGTCCGATGACTTAGGAGAGATGATGAATAGGGTTTTTTGATTACGTATAAGTATATATATAACATAAAATTATTATTATTATTATGATTAACTACACACCCAAACAACCGAAAACTCAAATCATCTTGGATTTCAACAAAATTCGCACCAAAGGTTAAATATTATTGCTACAAATCCAACGACGAAGTGGAAATCAGGATCCGACAAACCAAACTCGGGATAAAATTTCTCAAAGTTATAACCAACATCAACCTACTAAAATCCACCGGGTCAAAACTTCAAATTCCGATGAGAAAAATCACGCTCCAACAACGACGCACGTTAACTACGCGTCAATGTAATGCCCTAACATCATTATTACGTCATTACAAAAATTTAAAATAAACATCGAAAAATCAGAGGTGTTACATCAATATCTTTCTTTTCAAAGTGGGCTAGGCAAATCACCAAGCCTGGGTCCCAGAAAGAACCATCTCCTCCATCATCTCAACACATTATTGCTGATCAAACTTGGAGGCAGCAGGGATCAAAATTGGGTCTTTAGTTGAATAATCCTTGCACATACTACTCTTCCAAATGGTTTGTTGTACATTGATAAATAATATTGGCTCATAACTACTATGTCAAATGGTTTTGGTTCATTTTATATATATTATAAATTTATATGTAATAACCAAGCTCATAAGATACTATAATATATATTATATATATGTGTGTGTTATGAATTTATAATCTTAAATTAATTTTAAATTTCGATATTAAAATCTGAAATCATATATATATATATTAGTCAGCTAAAATTTGTTTTTTTTTTTGAAATAAATTAACTCGGGGCATTCGAAGCCCACTGGGGGAGGGCGAAGCCCACTATGGGTCGAGTATTATCGTGCCATAGGTCCTCATTTCATTTTCCATTTTTCCACACTGTTTCGTGCCTATTCATATGCATGGGCGATTCAATGGGTAGATTTATTTTTCCTAGGCCCACTGCTTATTCCTATTTCTTCTCCTCGAAAATCAGTGCAGACGAGCTTCCGCCCCATTTTTTTCGAGCTTTCCACCAAAACTAGTCTATGAGAGCTGCTCGATTTCGGCAGTTTAAGATTCCAAACAACGTATTTTAAAGCTATCTCTTTGATTGAGCAGGCACAATATTGTGGTAATGCAATGAGCTTCTTCTTTTCTAGTGCAGTACCCTAGTTTATTCCGCAGTAGTTTTGGCTAATCTATCGAGCTTTGTCGCAGCCTTTGTACCACTCAATCGAGCTTACCCATCTCTCAGAGCTTCTTCCCAGGATTGAGCTTCCCCCAGTGCCACAGCGCCCGATCTATACTCGACAGTGATCTGTTATAGATAAAATTTGTGCATTAACACTCTTATGTGTTCTTCTTTCTCATCTGACCTTGACCCATTGGTCGTTGCCACCTCCACTTATATTGTTTTGCAACAATTGCTGTCGTTGGAGAAAGCTGATGAAAATGTAATTAATGTAAGTTAATCTGATTGTTTTGTAGATCAAACAGATTTTATAGTCATATTATTGTTTTATATTATGATTGTATTCTATACTGAGATTTCAATTGTATTCTGTACCTTATTTCCAGTTGTCTTACATCATTTTTTTCTTCTCAAGTGCAGAATGTCCCTGTTGTTTTCCCCAATCTACACTCGGAAGCTGAGGAGTACACAGTGTACTGTAATTATGCCCACACAGTAGGATTTAGTGTTCAAAAATAACACCTAATTTATTAGACCCATACAAAAATTACTGTAGTTGCACAAAAGCAGGTGTTAGGATTTTGAGGCTTTCAACGAAGAAATTTTGCAAATTAGAAACTCACACTAGATGTCTATCATGCATTTCCTTTCACATTGATTCATATGGAAAGAATTTGAAAGTAACGTGGTTTTTCAAGTAGCATAATAATTCGCTGAAAATGAAAAAAGAGAAACATTTATTGAGGTCAAATTGAAGCACATCTGAAATACAAGCTAACTTAATTAAGAATATGATAAGAGTCAGTATCAGAGTAAGAGTAGTGGATACATATAACTTTCTTTTTGATGAATCCGGTGGTGTTGAAAATATGGGTTCTGTAAGACTGATTCCCTCAACTTTGTTCAAAGAGAAGGAAGAGTGTTAATAGAATGTGTTGATGCTACAAGCTTACTAAGGGTACAATAGGGGATGCAATTGGAAGACAATATTTTCTCATATGACGTACAAACAGACAAGTTGAATAGGTTGACTATTTTTTTCTGGATGGATGAGCATAGCAAAATACATTACGACTGATTCAGGGATGTTCTTATTTTTGATACGATGTTTGGTCTTAAGAAATACAATCTGGCATGTGCATCATTCATTGTCGTGAACAATCACTGGAAGAATTTTTTTGTTGGAGGTGCTTTCATAGCTAAGGAGACCATATAATTATTTTGCTGGGTGTTTGAGAATTTTCTAGTATTGGTTGGTAGCAAGCAACCAATAACTATTTTCACGGACCAAAAACAAGTCATGCCTATAGATCTTGAGAGGGTATTCACTAGCAGTTGTCACGGTCTGTGTCAATGACACATCTCAAACAAAGCACCTTCTAAAGTCATGTGCTTCAACCAAGACAAAATAGTGCGGTATTATTTTTATCAATGCATGAGAAAGTGTGATAATGAAGTTGAATTTGAAAGATATTGGATGGAGATGATGACCAGAAGAAATATCCAAGAGAATAAATGGTTCGAAAATTTATATACAATGAGGAAGAAGTGGTGTACTACCTTTAACAAAGATATTTTGGACCTCAATATTTTGTCCACCCAAAGAAGTGAATCCGCTAACAATGATTTACATGGGTGTTTGAAGGCTACCAGTGCATTATTTGAGTGTTTTTAGGTATGCATAAGCTGGTTGCGACGTTGCACAAAAGAGAGCATGACGAACATTTTAAATGCAAGCACAATGTTGTTAGCTTGAGGTTTAAAAGGTGTTCTTCATTGAAACATTTGTCAAAGCTCTACACTCGCAAGATTTTTCCACTTTTTACGAAAGCCTTCATATAAGGTGTTATTGCAGTTAGTGTCATTGATCGAACGAGATAGAATGAGCATCAAATAGTATATGTAACAAAGGTGAGTGATGAAGAAGAAAAGAGATGGTTTGTGTGCTTTAACTTTGCAACCATAGATGCAGATTGTTCGTGCAGGAGTTTTGAAACTAGGGATTGTATATTATGTCAGCACATCTTGAGGGTGTACAATGTTCGAAATATAAGGCAGGTCAACACCAAATATGTACTTAAAAGCTTTACCATTGCAAAGAAGGGCATTTACCTACACAGTGCCCCAACGTCGACTGAGTATGAATCGAATATGGTTTTTTGAAACCGCTTGATGCGATTTACCTATGGTCTAGTGAGCCGGAATGATAACTAAAAAATTGCAAAGGACGTGTACTAAACGTCATGAATGAGTTCAAAAATAAATGATAATATGTTGGACTTGGATGGGCAAAAATCGAAGGTCTTTTGGGAGGAGAATGACATGAGTGCAACTTGTGTAAGGTGTACAACCCCATATTCGCTAGGTGGGACCAAGATGCCCAAAGGACTCAGATTAGGATAGTCTTAGGCTAGCTTTTGGCTAAAACCAGATCAGATAAGTAAGTAGGCGAGAATGTTCTCGCCTAGGGCAGGCTAAAGGGCTTGCGCCTATGGTCGGCGAGAGACCTCCTGCCCTTGGCATTGAGTGATGCATCTTCACTCCACGTCGCTTCAGTCTTTAGGTTCCTGCCCAGGGAAGACGAAAGGGCTTGCGCCTCGGGTTGGCGGGAGCCCATCAGCCCTCGACATTGAGTGATGTTTCTCCACTCAACGCCCCTCTAGTATTTTGGCTCCCGCCCGGGGTAGGTGGGAAGGCTCGTGCATGAAGCAAGCGGGGGGCGCAGAGATTAGTGGAAAGGTTTCCGCCATGTGGGGTCCAGGGGTGATATTACATGGTTGCCCCTAGGTCTGCATTTAACTGCTCAGAACAGCAGAGTTTCCCAGTTGGCAGACCAACCCATGGTATTTTAGTATTTTTAGAGTAGCGAAATTACGCTTTTTGCAGATCGGATGTTGAATATTTATAAATAGATCCATAGAGTTCCTCAGAAGAGAAGGTTTTTTTTTGATATTTTCTCATTTACTTCTAAGTGCTTTCTGAGGTACTCCTAGTCCAACAATTGGCATTGGCGGGGAAGCACTCAGAGATCTTCCAGGTTAGAGGAGGAACCTCCTAGCTGAGGCTTAGGGTAAGTTCTAGGTTCTTTGTTAGTAGTCAGGGGTCATTGTCTGAGAGAAGTAGGTGTTAGCTACACCCCCAAGGTCCGAACTCTCGTTGAGTCCAGTTTTGGATTCAATATTTCTAGTGTGGTGAGCGTGGACTGTAGCTGACACAGGAAAATCTCAAGTCGTGTCTTATGGCTGGATATAAAGGAGAAGTAGCTGGCTCGGGAGGTTCTCCCTCTCGGGGAAGTGGGGTGACATTGGGGATGCTGGAAGACTTAAGGCGGGAAGTCCTACAGACCATCCACTTTGCCTTCTTGGCAAGGAGCGAGTGGGCCACACTTCAGGTCCCAGTGGTTCTAGTTTCGTCGCTGGGCGAGAACCCTCCCGGCCAGTATCCTGGGATGGAGGTTCCAGCAGAGGCTATCGAGAGAGATGTCCCCTAGCGGGAGCTGTTTCCCAGGTTGGCCAGTTCGGACAGGGATAGCGAGCCGAGGTCGCGGGACGAGCCCTCTCGGCAGGCTAGGGGCGGGAGCCCCTTTAGTGATTTCATCATCTCAGCTCTGGTTCCGGATGGGTTTCGGGAGCCAGACATGTCCTACTATACGGGAAGGGACGACCCTATTCAGCATGTGTAGTGGTTTGAGGATGCCTTTTCCATAAGGCAGATGTCTAATGCCTTCAAGTGTCGGCTCTTTGCCATCACTCTGGAGGAGAAGGCATGAGACTGGTTGTATCAACACCCTGCAAGCTTGATTTACTACTATGAGGATTTGCGTCGAGGGTTTTTGTTGTGGTTCTGGACGTCAAAGAAGAGGAAGAAGTCGGCGGAGTGTTTGTTTGCTATCAAGCAGAGGCCGGAGGAGACACTGGGATGCTATGTTGATAGGTTCCAAGAGGAGATTATGCAGGTTCAGGAGATGCCAAGATACACTGTGATGCTTGCCTTCACCCTTGGGTTGAGGTCAAGCTTCTTTAGAATGGAGATGAAGATGGTTCCCCCTCTCCTTCGAAGAGCTGATGGAGATGGTGACAAAGGAGATCGAGATCGAGGTGGCCAATCCGGTGTTTGCCAAGAAGCTAGCCAAGTTGGCAGAGGATGATGTGAAGGAGTCAGGACCTGGGAGGGAGAGGGAGCAGATAGGGGAGAGGAAGGAGGAACCTCGAGGATAAGTGCAGCACTATGGTTGGAGATAGTGCGAGACGAACAATAGGCTGTGCTGGAGGCCTCAGGAAGGTCACCATCAAGGGCGAGCTGGTGTCCTCCAAGGAAGGGACAACTTCTGTGAGCAAAGAACATTCAATCTGACGGCCTAGAGGCTGGGACAGACGACCCCCTCCCACCGCGGCAGGAGGCTATGGATATTTTGAGAGGAAGAGGAGAAAGGATAGGAGCTCGTGGAAGAGCGAGGAGAAGAGAAGGCTGGGTGGCGTTGCTCTTTTGCAACTTCCATCAGGAGGTGGGTCATGCAACGACCACCTGCCCGTAGTTTTTGGAGATGAGATAGGCCAGTGGGCGAGTCCAGCAGCAGCCACCCATGAGGATCGAGTAAGTTCAGCAATGAGGAGGAGAGGATAGATGTGAAGATCAGTGGACGTGGGAGCCAGAGGAGGGATCGGGGTGATCCATGGGGGGTTGGGATAGAGGAGACCTATATGGGGAGTTTCCAAAGCATGTACCGAACGAGCATCGCCTCGACCTCCCAGATTCCCCCCCCCCCCCCGAGAGGAAAAAATCACTTTCTCAGCGAAGGACATGCCCGACTACGAAGACCCATTATGTGATGCCTTGATGATCCAGACGACTGTAGAAAATTACACTGTCTCTAGGATTCTGGTAGACAATCGGAGCTCCGTGAATGTGATTGAAAGAACCAACTAACCCAACAGTTCATGTCAAAACCCAGGTATTGAGATGAAGGGTGGCGGGGTACATGAACACGGAGGGGATAAAGCTGCAGGCGATGTGGGATTAATCCCAACCACAGGACCGCAGAGATATTCCGTCATAGGGGACCATCGGGGTCAACACCCAAACTTGGAATGCGGTGGGGAAGCCATAACTCGGTCCCACATATACGTGTCCTGCTGGAAAATAAATCTCAACACACCCCCGTAGTAGGACAACCTCCCTCTGATATCATGAAAGAACCCGTCAACCCAACGGTTCATCTCAAAATCCAGGTATTGAGAAGAATGGTGGCGGTGTACATGAACACGGAGGGGAGAAAGCTGCAAGCAATGTGGGATTAATCCCAACCACAGGACCGTGAGGATATTCCACCACAGGGGCCCACCGGGGTCAACACCCAGACCTGGAACACAGTTGGGAAGCCATAACACGGTCCCACATACACGTGTCCTGCTGACAAATCAATCTCAATAGTGATCTTCAAGAAAGCTTTTTATGAGATGAAAGTGGAGGCTCGGAGGGTTCTAGCCTTGGATGGACCACTGTTTGGGTTCTCGGTGGGAGCAAAAGGAAGTTGAAGGAGGGGTGGGGTTGCATGTGACGTTGGGAGGGTATCGAGGAACTGTCGGTTCGTAATTGTTGATGCTCTGAGCAGCTATAACACAATCTGTGGGCGTCCTCTCATCAGCACCTTTCGTTGCATCCCCTCTTCATTTCATCAGTGCCTTAAGTTCAGTAGTGGAGGAGTGCAGTTCAGGATCAGGGGGGACCCAATGTTGGCAAGGTAGTGCTATGTGACTGCCATCAACAACATTTCCTAGATTATAGAGGCAGAGGAGCTGGAGAACGAGATGGCGTTGGAGGAGGAAGCTGTAGAGGAGGGAGAGATGAGCTTAGGAGAGGTTGGAGAGAAGATAGCGGGGGAAGCAGAGGTCAACCTAGGTGAAGCTGGAGAGAAGACTGAAGAGGAGGTTGTGAAGAAGGATGTGGTGAGCCTAGATGAGGCTGGAGAGAAGACTGCGGGAGAGCAAAGGGTAGAGGGAGAAGCTGAGGGTGAGTCCCTAAGCGGCGAAGAAGTAGAATTGTCAGGGGAGATCCCATTGGAGGAAATGGAGGTTAAGAAGGCAGGTGGAGGAGAAGAGTTTAGGCAAGAGGAGGAGGAGAGAGCTGGTAGGGAGCTGTCCCGGCTATAGGTGGCAGAGGAAGTCATGGAGATGGAGGTCGTTAGCAAGGCAGGGAAGATGGAGAAGGTAAGGGTCAGTGGTGGTTTGAGCCCAGAAGACCTGGAGAGGATGCTGAAGTGCATCTAGAGGAACGTTGACGTCTTCGCCTAGAACGCGGATAACATGTCAGACAACAACGTGGATGTAGCTTTCCACTGTTTGAACCTGGACCCCAAGACGTATCCCATCCACCAAAAGATGAGGAACATCACCACCAAGCTGGAGGAGCCCATCCGCGAGGTGGTAAAGAAGCTTCTTGATGCAGGTTTTCTCTCGGAGATCCAATACCTAGGCTGGGTATCCATTGTGGTAATGGTAAATAAGGGGGATGGGAGGTGGCGTATGTGTATAGATTTTTGTTTATTAAATAAATCATGCACTAAGGATTGCTACCCCCTGCCTCAGATCGATGCGCTGGTTGATTCAGCCGTCGATTTTTTTATTATGAGTTTTTTGGATGCTTTTTCAGGTTATCACCAGATCCGAATTTACCACCCCCCCCCCCCGACGTAAAAGATGTCTCCTTCATAACAAGGGAGGGGTCCTTCAGTTATAAAATGATGTCCTTCGGGCTAAAGAACGCAGGGGCTACCTAACAACGAATGATGGACCAGGTGTTCAAAAATCCGAGGCGTAGGAACCTGGAGGTCTATGTTGATGATCTCTCGGTGAAGAGTGGGGATGTGGGTTCACACCTACTTCACCTGGAAGAGACATTTGCGACTTTGTGAAAGTTCAAGATGAGGATGAATCCCCAGAAGTGTCTTTGGTGCAAGCAGAGGCAAATTCCTCGGGCACCTTCTGAGCCCGACAGGGGTAGAGCCTAACCCGGATAAGGTGAAGGCCATCATGGAGTTGGAATCACCTCACAACACCAAAGAAGTTCAGTGTTTGACATGCAAGCTGGCTGGGTTGAGTCGGTTTCTCTCTCGTGCCGGGGAGAAGTGTTCGCCCTTCATCAAGAAGCTGTGGGGGAACCAAAAGTTTGAGTGGACGGATGAATGTATGGAGGGTTTCCGGGCATTGAAGTCTCAACTATCCCAAGCGCTGCTCCTACAAAGCCCGATAGAGGTGGAGGATCTAGCCTTGTATCTAGGGGTAGGAGCGGAGGCAGTAAATTCTGTATTGGTAAGGGAAGAAGGGAAGAAATAGTTATCCATCTACTACGTCAGTAGGATCTTGAATAAGGAGGAGCTCCACTACCCCATCCTAGAGAAGTTGACTTTCTCTCTGATCGTTTCGGCCAGGAAGCTCAGACCATATTTCCATGTTCATTCAATCAAGGTGTTGACGGACCATCCACTGCACAAGATTTTTGAGGGGGGAGAGCACACAGGGCGGTTGGCCAAGTGATCCATCGAGCTCAGTGAGTTTGACGTCTCTTTCGTACCAAGGCTCTCCAAGGTTGATTTCTTGCCTGACTATGTCGTAGAGCTGGAGGGAGAGGAAGCACTGTCGAGGGAAGCATGAAAGACGGTCGTTGACGGATTCTTGAGGAAGCATTCCCTAGAGGGAGGGGTAGTATTGGTAAGCCCTCAAGGGGTCACCATAGAACAAGAAGTGGCGGTGCTCTTCCCGATCACAAACAATTAAGCGGAGCATGAGGCTGTCATAGCCGGGTTACGATTGGCTAAGGAGCTCGAGGTTCACGACATAGAAGTGCTCACAGATTCGCTAGTGGTGGCGTCATTGATCAGGTGAGAATATGAGACCCGGGAGCCCACTCTTCAGAAGTACTTATCCAACGTGAGAGTGATTATTGGTGGGTTCCGAGCATTCTCAATCTGTCATGTTCCCACGGTGGAGAATGAAGCAACCGAACAGCTGGCCAAGTTTGTACCCCCCGGGGGGAACCTTGACTAAGTTGTTCCACCCAGCGATTGAGGAGGGGGAGATGATGGAAGTGGATCGGCAACCCTCGTGGGTGGACCTCTTCATAACCTTCACTACAGGCAGCCTTCCTGAAGGGACCAAGGAAGCGAAAGGCTTTCGACACAAAGCTGCACACTACCTCATGCATGAAGGAGGGTTACATCGGAAGATGCTGTCAGGCCTCTTGGCACCATGTTTGGCAGAGGAAGAGATCCCAAGGATTCTAGAGGAAGTGCACTCCAGAGAATGTGGTATACATTTGTGGGGTAGGACGTTGGAAGTAAGGGTGGTGAGGCAAGGGTACTTCTGGCCCTACTTGAGGAATGATGCGGTTGAGTTTGCAAGGAGGTGCCAAAAGCGTCAACTATATGCCCCCTCCAACCCTTGCCAGCTCAAAGGCTCCGAAGCATCACGACGCCATGGCCTTTCACAATCTGTGGAATGGACTTGGTCCGGCCATTTCCCCTAGCAAGCGGGCAGAGAAGGTTCCTTTTGGTATGATTGACTACTTTTCAAAGTGGCCCGAAGTCAAGGCATTGGCCAAGATAACCTCCCAAGTCATTAAGAACTTCATTTGGGGAGAGATCATCTGTAGACATTGATTGCCCTAGGCCATCGTCACGAACAATAGGCCGCAGTTTGCCAGCGAGGAGTTCATCAGCTTCTATACCCAGATATGGATCGACCGCAGGTTTGCCTCCATCCACCACCCCAGGAGCAACGGTCAGGTGGAGGCAGCAGACAAGATCATTGTGGACCTACTCAAGAAGAAGGTGGAAAACATGAGGGGGAGTTGGGTGGAGCAGTTCCCCTCAATGTTGTGGGCCTTGTGGATAACCCCAAACATGGTCACTGGAGAGTCTCCATTCAATCTCTCGCATGGTTGTGAGGCGGTCCTGCCTCTGGAGTTTGAGGTTCAATCCCCTCAAGTTGCGGCTGCCAGCAAGGGTGACGAGGAATGGAGGGAAGAAAATGAGGGGTAGCTGCGGGTCTCGCTGGACATGATCGAGGAGCTCCATGACGTGGCAGCCATCAGGCAGGAGGAGATTAAATGAAGGATGGTCAAGTACTACGGCAAGCATGTTAGGATAAATTAGTTCAAGGAAGGGGATCTGGTCTTGAAGAAGGTTGACGCCACCGGAAGGTCAGTAGCTGTTGGCAAGCTCAATACCAATTGGGAAGGACTCTACATTGTAGAAAAGGCCATGGGGTATGGAGGAAACCACCTCCAGAATGTGGAAGGGGTATCCATGAGTCAGGCTTGGAGCAGCGATGATCTGAAACGCTTCTACCCCTAGGATGAGTAAATTTTTGTATGCCACTGTAATATATCATTTTAAGAATTGCTTCTTTGCAGGTTATGATGCATTTCTGGTTTGGACGGTGCCATGTAGACTCACTGACCAGACTCTCATCAAGGCCGAAGGGTAAGACCCCTTTTTTTCTTTTAAAACCACGGGGTCTTAGGCCCAGAACCGCCATTTTGTGGTGACACCTTCATGCCCGGGAAGGTCGTCACTACAAAGCGCTGATCATGCAGGCCAAAACGATCACAAAAAGTAGCAAAAAGAGTAAAATACATGTCCATAGAAATCACATATATAGTAATTAATCTCCACGAAGGGAGAGTCCACAGAAATAATAATAAAGTTACTGAAAATAGGGCTCATGCCCGGTACATCAATATCCTCACTACACATCACTCAGTGCGAAAGCAAAACTAAACATCTACTAATGATCGGGACTCACAGTCCCAGCTGTCTGAACTCTAGTTCTAGACTGTCCCATCTCCAGGCATGCTGACCTCCGGGGCTGCTCCTCCATGCTGGGCTCCACGGTTTCCTAAAATGATGTGGTTCAAAAACCATTTGTCTTAAAGACTAAGTCTTATAATCCTCCACCCCTCCCCCACGGCATCTAGGCACTGGCCAGAGAGGAGGAAAGGGAAGCTCTGAAGGTGGAGAATGAACAAGGAGCAGATGACGGCGGAACTAAATCTACTAGATCTATAAGTATAAGTGACAGTTATAAAAGTATGAAAAGATGAACAAGTAAAATGTAACCCTAACTTATATGAAATCACATAAGCTAAGTGATCTTCTGCATGGCTCCTATCGTATAAAGAGTCTCATACCAATTTATACGATAAGGTGTCGGTTTCTAGCAAGCATGTATATATTTAAAGAAAAATAACCTTAACTTATAAGCACGCTCACACAAGTTTATAAACTAAGGGGTCATTTTGTAGGGTCAATTGTATAAAGCATCCCATAGTACTTTATACAATAGGTGTCAGGGTTATATGCAATGATGATGCTATGACATGCAAGTATGCCATGATGTGAACATGTAATTAGTGCAACACACCCACTCGACTCTGTGCACACAGACCTTTAGTTCGCCCTTTCTGGAGCCTAATCTCCCAGGATACCTCCGTAGTGGCAGATGGAAGCAGTGGGTTGGGCCTCTCCAACCTCTAAACCGGTAATTGCACTAACAGTCAGACCTATCGTACGCCTCGATGCTGGTGCACTAAGAGGAGCTCCTGCGTACTCTTTGTCGGCAAGTCCACCGGACTTATCTTGGTGAAGTGCAAAACCACTCTTGCCGAGTCAACGTATTGGCGTCAGTGCATCGACCCTCCAATCTCGAAGACCCACCACCTTATACTTTATGCACATGCAACCTTATGTATCGAAAACCGAGCCAAAGTTCCCCGAACCATCCCGTCCGTCACAATCAACAACCGATCCTAAGCTCCCCGACTATCCCATTCGTCACAATCAACAACTGAGCCAAAGCTCGTCGGGCCAACCTACGCATCATCAAAACCACCGAGCCTACTGCCCGTGTGACCCAACCTAACATCCCAAAACATCGAGGTGAGTGAAAGTGAATTCCCTTGTTATTATAGTTACTCGTGCAATGTACTTTGCCAACAGTTTAGGTTAGCCCAGGACTGCCCAAGGCATACCCCGTGAAGGGTTCTTGAGGGCACTAGGAACTAAGATGGGGTGAAGCCCAAAGCTCCCTTTCGCAAGACACATTTTATTATTGGTTAATACCCGATTTCCAATCCCTTTTGTATTACACTGGTTCTAACCCTAATGTGTTTTTACCCTGTCTCTCCCTCCATAGGAAAGACGATCTTTCGTCGATCCCGAGCATCACCTAATCTTAGACAACTCTACAACCTACTCATCCTAACTTCCAATGGTATACTCCAATCCACTTTACTAAAATCAGTAAACTACAATCACATCTCCCTACGACCATTCCCCATGTTAACACGATTTTCACAGTTTTACTAAATGCAGACCACCTTATGCTATATGACGTGCATAATAGGAGGTACTCTAAATCCTCATCCAAACACCATAAGATAATTAATGGAGGCCTATCATGACATTTATAGCCTAAATCCAGAAACTTGGAATTTTCCTAATTTATCTAACATTTTATTTATTTCTCCTAAAAATCCAAATGCCCTAGGTTGAATCTATTTTTGAACATAATTGCATAATTGTAAGCTTGTGAAATAAGTACTGATAATATACTTCTTTAAATTATAATAAAATTCCGGTATGAGTATAATGACCCAAAACACCCTCTACCCAATTTACAGGATTTTCTAATGAACAATGAGATTATAATAATCAAATGACAATCATGGGCAAATTCATGAATTACTAAGGGGGTACTAAAATTGTTGTTCCATAAATTCCAATAAAATTAGCAGGGGCTCATATTTACCATATGACTACACTACCCAAGTTTCACAACTTTTCATAAATTCTTGATGGCTTATTTTACATGTATAATGTTTGTGCTCTAAACTAGGGTTAGAGTTTTGGGGAGCTTATCAGCCTCTAAATCTCATGATAT
Source organism: Platanthera guangdongensis (assembly GCA_039583875.1). NCBI lineage: Eukaryota > Viridiplantae > Streptophyta > Magnoliopsida > Asparagales > Orchidaceae > Platanthera > Platanthera guangdongensis. Next base: position 27,043,938 of record CM077165.1, on the reverse strand, counting down.
TTTTACCAGAGGACCTTGACAACCCTAAAGTCCTCTCCACCAAGTTTCAAGTCATTTCAAGGTCACTTGCCCCATGACCTTCAAACCCTAGGTTTGCACACATAGGACCTACCATAGTGTCCTAGGGCTCCACCCTTCAACTTCCACCCAATAACATTGGAGGGGGTATTTTGTGTGCTAATATAGCTGAGTGCCAAGATCCATCACCTTTGCGTGAGGTTGGCCAACTCAAGAGAACCTATGGAACTTAGCCCTAATTTGACCTAAAAGGGGTCAACCCTTGACTACACAGTTACCCTATCAAATCACACCCAAATGGGGTGAAATTTTTACCAGAGCCCTATATTATTCCCCAGGATCACCCACCAAAATGTTTGGGGTTTTTGAGGTGTTTAAGACACCTAATTAATTTATACATGATTTATTAAATTTGTTCAAAAACTATAGAAAAGTATATCCCAAAATTCCCATTTTTGGACAGGACCTAGGTATAGTTAATAGTTAAAATGACTCCCTGTCCAAATTTTAGGTCCTTTGTACAAGAGATGAAGTGGGGGCGCTCATTTTAGTCTCTGTCTAACCCTAGGTATAGACCCCAACTAAATCAGTGCGCTAGTCAAACCAGACACCCAAATTGGTTCAAACCAATTTTATATTAAAGTATACCCCTAGGGCTACAACTTTGATATTTACCATTTTTTCACTAGAGGTCTCTAGGTATTTTTAATAATTAAAAACATTAAATACATAATGTGTGACAGAATATCACATGAAATGAATATTTATCCTATAGTTTGATTTATATTAGCACGAATCTTGGTGCAATGACGGATGGCATCTGTTCATCGTCCCCAGTGCGCCAACATCCATGATTGATTCTTCCTGGGCCATCTTCAAGCCACAATCGTCGGCCACCTAGCCACCTCCCTGGCCAGCCACCGCCACCACCAACTCCGTCGAAGTGGTGGCTATCGCCAGGCAGCGGCACAGTCGCCGGAGGGGCCGTCTCCAGCGATCCCGAAAGGTTCGTTTTTCATGGAAAAATCAGGAAATCATCCTTCCCTATCGGGCTCAATTGAGCCCGATTTTCATCCCTAATTGGCCCTACGATTTACCCACAGAGAGAGGAGGAGCGGAGGAACTTATTGGTGTTCTGGAGACGAGCCGATCTCCGCGTTGCCATGGTGGTGGTGCCGCCGGCCGGATTTCTGCAACTGCACAGTGGAATGCCTTGTCTTCTTCAGGTAAAATGTGTAAACGACTCCCCTTAGTCCAGTGAAGCTTTTAAAACCACCAGATGGGGAAGAGGAAGGGTGTGGGCTGAATGGCCATTAAACGCCATTCTCGGCCATGGTGGTTCACTGCATCCAGTCAGTGGAAAAGCCTGGACAGGCTCTTGATCTTCTCAGGGCTGTTAGGGGAGATGAATCAAGCAATGAAGGGTGGTCCTTGGCTTCCCTATGCCATGAATGGCTTTAACCCATTTTCTCTGTCCTTTGTTAAGAGAATTTGAAACTTTCTCTCTCCTGCCCTCATGGCCGAAATCATTCATCACACTAGCCTAATTGCAGCACACTAATTCCTAATCTTAAATGATTAAGAGGTGGCTAGCCCAAGTGAATAGGGCTTGAGCTTGGGTTAGCCCATTTGGGCTAAGTTGACCTAAACTAGACTAGGGTTGACCTTGATCATTTTGACCTTTTGGGTTGACCCCAATGGATCCTTAGTGACCCATTGGCCTCCCCTAGGGTCTAGGTGGGCTGGGTAGGGTTATCTTGGCACTTGGAGGTCACTTGATCATTAGTAAGGGCACTTTGAGCAAGTTAGGGCTAGAGTTGACTTTGGTCAACATGACCATTTGGGTTGACCCCAAGGGGTCCTTGGTGACCCCTTGGCTTCTCTTAGGGTCTAGGTTGGGCTGGGTAGGGTTGTCTTGGTACTTTGGGGGTCACTTGACCCTAGGAAGGGTACTTTGACCAAGTTAGGGCTAGAGTTGACTTGGGTCAACTCAGGCTCTAGATTTGACCCCAATGGATCTTTGGTGACCCATTGACCCCACTTTAGGTCTAGGAAGACCTTGGTAGGGTTGGTTGGGCTTATTAGGGTCACATTGCCCTTAGTTAGGGCACCCTGCCCGATTTAGGCCTAAGATGGTCCTAGGTCAACTTGGCCACCCTGGGTTGACTCCAATGGACTCATAGTGCCTTTCAATAGATTGTTGAGGTTATGGTGGGGTCTTGGAGTCATGGTGAAGCCCCTTGATCATCCCAACCTAGTATTTAGAAATCTACTATTTGTAGACCATAGTGATCCCACCTACATTCCTAGGTCCACATGGTCTTCTTGGACTTCCTAGGGTTTTCATAACCTAATCATGATAAAATCACTCCTAGGGGGTCTAGTTGCCTGTGGGATGTTACAAATCCCAATAAAGAAATAAAAATTTCGTCCTCGAAATTCTAGTTAGGCCTACGGGGTTTCAAGTATAAAAAGTAAATTGTAACATCCCGAGAGGTTGTGAGGGATAACTGACTGAAAAGCTATGGGTACTTTTGTTGCATCAGATCCTGCAGCTCCCAGGTGTGCTCCTCCCGACCGTGATTCCTCCACAGGACCTTGACCAGTGGAACCTTCTTGCGCGCAAGACTCGTATCCCCTTGTCATCAATCCGGATCGGCTCCAGGTGAACTGATCGATCAGATGCTACAGACCCATCCGTGGCCGTAATCTGCTGCTCCAGTCGTAGTAGAGCCCTTCTAAGAGAAGATACGAGCAACACGTCGTGCAGACCCGCAAGCTCCGGTGGCAGCTCCAGCATGTATGCTAAGGGACCGATCCGTTCCAGGATCCTGTAAGGCCCCATATATCTCGGGTTGAGCTTCTTCTTCCGACCCCGCACCCGTGAAACTCCATGCATCGGTTGGATCTTCAAGAATATCTGGTCCCCCACTTGAAACACCACCTGACTATGCCGAGCGTCGTAATACTTAGCCTGTCTGCTCTGAGCCTCTAACATCATGTCCCGTATCTGCCTCACCTAAGCCTCGGTGTCCTCAAAAAACTCCGAACCCAAAGCCTTCAAATCCTCGTCTTGTATCCATGACAGCGGAGTCCTACACCTTCGTCCGTATAGGGCCTCATAAAGAGCCATTCCTATGATGGACTGGTAGCTGTTATTATATGAGAAATGACTAGTTGCAACAGCTTCTCCCAAGGCTCTCCGCAATCCAGAATGCATAGTCACAGTATGTCTTCCAAAGTCCGATTAGTGCGTTCAGTCTACCCGTCAGTCTAGCGATGGAAGGATGTGTTGAAAGTCAGCTGAGTGCCCACGTAGGTCTGCACTGATCTCCACTCCCTCGACATAAACCATCTATACCGATCCTCCATGATCGTCCTGGGCACACCATGATAACGAACGAACTACTCCACAAATGTCCGCACCAGCATACCAACCGGGTCATCCTTCCTGATTAGAATAAATCTAGCTACCTTCGCCAGCCGGTCGACGATTACCCAGATCGAATCATTCCCCGTCCGCGATCGGGCAAGCCCTTGTATGAAGTCCATCGCGATATCATCGAATATCCACTCTGGCACCGAGAGTGGTTACAATAATCCTGCGGGGTTCCTGCACTCCGCATTCACCAGTTGGCATGTCTCGCAGTTGGTCACGAAGTAGGTGATATCCTTCTTCATGCCTGGCCATTACATGGTCTTCTTTAGATTCGCAGTCATCTTCTTAACTCCAAGGTGTACCGAATACCAGCTGCAGTAGGCCTCCATCATGATATCCTCCCGGACCTGGCCTCCCTATGGTATGTAAACCCGTCCTCTGAAGCATACCAGGTAATCCCTCAGTGTGTAATCTCCAGTAGTGCCTGCCTCTAAGGCCCGGAATATCGGCTCCATCTTGGCATCCTGCCTCTGCCCATCTCTGACTCGGTCTCGAATGTCATCAGTAGCGCTCATCGTGGCTAAAAACTCCCCATAGATCTCGGGGTCATCAGATGACACCAGCGTGATGTCTATCTCTTCTAATCTCTGTAACAGCTCCATGGACATAATCTGGGGCACAGTTCTTGAGGTGGCGACTCTCCGACTCAGCGTATCAGCTACCACATTCTCCTTCCCTGGGTGGTAGTGCATCTCATACTGATAATCTGCTAGAAACTCCACTCATCGCCTCTGCCTGATATTCAGCTCCTTCTGTGTGTCCACGTACTTTAAATTTTTTTGATCAGAGTATATATCGCAGTGGACATCATAGAGGTAGTGCCATCAGACCTTCAAAGCAAACACGACCGCTCCCATCTCCAAGTCATGAACAGGATAGTTCTACTCATGCTTCCTAAGATGGTGGGAGCATAAGAAATTACGTGGCATTTCTGCATTAGCACTACACCCATGCCCTGGTAGGAAGCATCAGTGTAGACCTGGAATCCTTCTTTCCCCGAAGGAAGGGCAAGGATAGGTGTCGAGGTGAGTCGATCCTTCATATCCTGGAAAGTCATCTCACATTGTGGGGTCCAGACAAAGGGCACATCCTTCCGCGTCGGGGACGTGAGTTGGAGGGCAACTCGAGAGAATCCCTCTACGAACTTCTGGTAATAACAAGCAACTCCTAGAAAACTCCACACGTCTGTGGCCGTCTTCAGTGGTGGCCAATCCCGAACTTCCTCAATCTTAGTCGGGTCCACTACCAACCCAGCTCCGCTGATAACGTGGCCTACGAAGGCCACCTCCTTCAACCAGAACTGGTATTTGCTGAAATTTGCATAAAGGCGGTGCTCCCGCAGTCTCTCTAGAGTCAGTGTCAAATGTCGCGTGTGCTCCTCCTCCGTCCTCAAGTAAATGAGGATGTCAATAATAAACACGATGACGAACACATCCAGATAAGCCTCAAACACCCAGTTCATGAGGCTCATGAATGCCAATGGTGCATTCGTGAGCCTTAAGGGCATCACGGTAAACTAGAACAACCCATATCTCCTATTGAAGGCAATCTTCGGAATGTCCTCCTGAATCCGCAGCTGGTAGTAGCCCGTAATCAAATCCAATTTTGAAAAGAAATGCGCCCCCTCCAGCTGGTCAAACAGCTCATCTATCCTCGATAGTGGATAGGTATTTCGGACTGTCAGTCTGTTCAGTGCTCGGTAGTCGATGCATAATCTGAGTGTCCTGTCCTTCTTCTTAACGAACAACACCAGGGCTCCCCATGGTGAAGAGCTCGGCCGGACAAATCCGGCTTCGACTAGTTCCTGCAGTTGGCTTCGAAACTCCGCCAACTCCTTTGGGGCCATCCAGTAAGGAGCTCTAGATGCCGTCTTAGCCCCCGATAAGAGTTGTATCTGGAAGTCCTTCTCGCGATGGGGGGTAGCCTTGGACTCGGCTATCTTAAACATAACTTCATAGACCTCTTCTCCCTGCAGGTGGGCCTTGACGGCCTGTACAGATGATAACATGAGAGGGGTGGTAGGTCTAATACCTTCGATGACGACATAGGAATCCCCATGACTCAAGGTGATTGTCTTTGACAGGCTGTCGATATGGGCATGGTTCCAATACAACCATGTCATGCCTAGGATCAGATCATAGGCTGGCATCCTCAGGATCGTCGCTGGTGCTTTGAATGCCTTTCTGCCGATCATCGTCTCCATGTTGCAGTGGGCGGAGGTGAATAGATCTGATCTGTCAGGTAGTTGCACCCTCATCATCAAGCCTATGTATTGCTCCACATCTTCTAGTCCTTCCACGAAAGCTTCCGATACGAATGAGTGCGAAGCACCCGTATCGAATAGTGTATATGCAGGCTTACCGCCGATGAAGACTATGCCTGGGGTGGTTAAATATTTAGAACTCTAATTATGATTTTCCTTCCTAGTTCTAACAATTCTACATCCATGAGTCCAACTTTTTCGGAAAGAAAGAACTTAAAATTTACTGGCATACATGTTACCACTTGCTCCGGGTTCCGTGGTTGAGCTTGATCCAGGGAATACACTTGCTCCCTCTCCTGCCTGCGGTCTCCGCCCTGGTATCCGTGTCCTCGGCCACGTCCTCGGCCTCCAAACTGCTATGAAGGTAGGGCCGCTGGTGGTGCTGGTAGTGGTGCCCCCTCATGGGGCAATTTCTCCAGATATGCCTCATCTGATGGCAGTAGTAGCACTCGGGCAGGGGATATGCCATACCCCCAGGTCTCTGCATCTCCCGCATCTGGAGAGGTTGAGGAGCCATTACCACCGGTTCCCTCAGCTCCTGTCTCACCTCCTGATGAGGTTGGTCCTCTGTTCTTCTCCCATCTCTCCCATCAGCAATGCGTCCCCTTCGCTGATCATTTCTGGATCCCCGGCCCTGATCCTCCGCTGGCCTCTTCTGGCCTTGAAGTAAGGGTTAGATCTGAAATACTCTAAAGGGGGGGGGGGGAGGTGAATAGAGTATTTAGGGTTTATAAAATTTTTGATAATTAATTCAATCTATTACTAGTGCAGCAGTAATTAAACTAAAAACACAAACACAGCAACCTAGCTAGCACAACCACAGCAAGAACAAAAGAAAAGAGCAACTCAGACAACACAAGAATTTTATAGTGGTTCCCCAACTTGGGTACATCTACACTTCTACTACCTTGGTGGGAATCCACTCAGGTTTTTGATCAGGTTACTGCCACCAATGAGCATTTGATCAGATGCTCAAAAACCAATCCTCAAGTTCTTTTGATCAGGTGACTTGTAACCAGGAATAATTTTTGAAGGGAGTTAAGAACCCTTTATACAGTGGGGGATGAGAGAGTGATTTTGTCTTCTCTTTCTCAGATACAACTGAGAAGACTTTAGTGGAAAAATGATGTTAACAAAGGCTCCCCCTGAGATATAGAATGGTTCAGGAAGTTGAAGCTTTGTTGCAGGGTGATAGGTCTTCAAACTTTTGCTTTGACCAGATGAACTCCAGGAACTTCTTGACAGATAGAGTGTTTGTTGTCCTTTGAAGAATCCTGGAATGTAGAAGGAAGAAGACTCTTGATCTTGAATGTATGTTCTTCTTCTTCAGCTTGTTGGTCTTCTCTCTGGTCAAGGGCTAGGGCATCTTGTCTCTTGACAGTGTTGTCACCCTGTGAGCTCTGTGTTATGTATATTCACTGTGTCAGTATTTCAATTCTCCTGTATTGCTATTTCTATCGAGAGAGATGAAGAAAATCCCTTTTATATTTTCTATATAATTTCCCTTTGAAATTTGAATTTCATTATTCATTTAATGCTGACGGCCTGGAGAATATTTGCATTGACTGATTTCCCTAACTGTCCCATGGAAACATTTCAAGCAATAATCCTAATGAAGTCCGTAATCAATGCTTGCTTCTAACGGTAATATTCAGAGAATATTTATGCATTGATTACTCAGGAATTATTGCAATAGAAAAGAGACAGAGGGAGAAAAATATCTAAGTCTGGAACTCTACAGAATTCGTTGAGCAGAATTCGTCAAGCTGGATCCAGAGTTCGTCGAGTTGAGAATCTAAGTTCGTCGACCAGATAATAATTATTCATCGAGCTGAGATCCAAGATCGTCGACCTGAGGACAGAACTGCTTTCTCTAGAACCTTGCTAATTCTATGCATCAAGATCGTCGAGCTGAGAATATAACTTCATCGACTGAATAACATAATTCCATATTTCTTGGACTTAAGGATGTTGAAGTAACATGTCCAGAAATCGTCAACCTCAGAACTGGGTTCGTCGACCTGAGAACTAGTTTCGTCGAGCTGAGATCTTCTAACTGCTACTTGATAAATCTTACCAAGACTGTGGTCTAAGTTCATCGAGCTGAGAACTAAGTTCGTTGACTGGAGTGTGATCCTGAACTTAGAATACTTAGATGTTTCTGGAATAACTTGTTGAAGTAGAATACCCAGAGGTCGTCGACCTGAGAACTAAGTTCGTCGACCTGAGAACTAAGTTCGTCGACCTGAGAACTAAGTTCGTCGACTGCAGTTAAGTGAAGAATTCTGGACTTGGAATATTGAATTATACTCTGGAATTCGTCGACCTGAGATTCAAGTTCATTGAGCTCAGCTCAGAGAATTCTCTCTGATTTCGTCGAGCTGAGCACGACTTTCATCGACCTGAGTTCAACGAATGTCGAACTCATTTTCTGAGTCTTTGAAATTTCTCTAAGTCTTGAGTCCTTTGCAGTCGGTTGATGGTTGGTACATGTACTGTTGACTCTAAGGACATGGCCTAGACTATAGGACACACACATGACCCTAGCTATACATATTGGGTTAAACATCCTAGTTTAGTGAACCTAGGCCAAATCCAACTAGAGATCCAACAATCTCCTCCTATTTGGGTGAGGTCACTAATTACAGACACAAAGTATATACAAAGCAAAATAAGAATATATCTGGCAGGAAATTTAAAATATGCAGCAGATATATATGTACAATAAACTTTGTATCAAGAAATAGATAAGCAGTTTAAAGTAACTCAGAAAGACTAAAGAAAGTTCAAATTTTATTTCTTCTTCTCCTTGTGCTTCTCCTTTTTGGCTTTGTCTCCAGACCGTGTAAATATAATTTTCCTGTTAGGATCTGCAGCTTGAGCTTTTGTCATTGTCATGTCTGCAGCTCCAATGATATTCAGAGAGGTAGCCCTTGGCACTACAGCTTCAGGATGTAACTTCATATAATCATCAACATTGAAAAATTTGTTAGCCTTAACAAACCTGTTAAGTTCTTCCTTTCTGTACTTGGACATTGCAGTATATTCAAATGGATCCTTTCCTTTAGCTCTTGCTTTGTTGATCATGGATAGGCCAACCAATTCCTGGAATCTGGTCATCTTAGCAGTTGTAACTGACTCTGGATCTTCAAAGGGTACAGGAGGGGAAGCAGGTCTCTTGTGTCTTTCAGCCTTTTGATGTTCAGTGAATTGTTGTTGTTGATGTTGTTGATGCTGCTACTTGTTAGATGAATAATGCCTTTGTTGACTGCTTCCAGAAGAGGAGGACCTACCCTGATGTCTTTGATAGGTTTCAAACTGGGTAGTCCTTTGAGTTGAAGAACTAGAAACACCAACAGCAGGTGGAGGAGGAGGAGGAGGATCCTTTCTGTATCTTTGAGGAGGTGGGGAATATCTTCTGCTTTTCTTCCTTTCTTTTTGTTGATTTTTGGATAGCCACATCCATGCTGGCATGGCCTTATAAGGTGTAATCTTTTGGAGTATATAGTATGTAGTGTCATTTGCTGGGTTTGGTTTTGGGGCAGGAGGTGGAGGAGCTTTCCTCTTCTTAGACACATTCTTTTTCTTGGGCACACCATCTGAGTTCTCATCATTATCATCATCATCAGAAGAAGAATCCTGAGGAGCATCATATAAGGAATCAATGGCCTTTAGTACTGATTTATCAATTGGCTTTTCAGCCTGAGTAGGAGCTGGAGGAGGAGCTGAAGAAGGAGCTGGAGCTAGAGCTGGAGAACTGTACACTTCAGTGCTTTCAGCAACTATCTTATTTTCTTCTTCAATGTCAACCATGATCAATGCATAAAGATCAGGCATGGGTGAATCATCCATAACAAAACCTGGGGCAGGAGGAGATGAGATAGCTGGAACCTCTGTTGTAACAAAAATAGCCTTTAGTTGTTTGGCAAACTTGGGGCTTATGAGAGAGTTGTATGGGACTATAGCCAAAGATGGCTTGATGCTGTTTGCTGGCAGATTATTCAGATAAGCTGTATCAAAAATCCTCAACAAATTTAATAGATCTACTGTGAGATTTATAATATAATCACCAGCAGTATCTATTTCAGCCAAAACAGACTCATCCATCTTAGTATCTGATTCTATTAAGTCTATTATTTCAGAAGGATCTGGTATATCTTCAGAAGAGTCAGTAATAAAGGAATCAAACTCTGCTGCTACTTCTGCTTCTGCTGCTTCTTTTGTTGCTGCTAGTGCTGTTACTGGAGCTTCTTCATCATGAAGCATCTCCCCCTGACTGGCTACAGAGGGTCCTAGAGCCAGTCCCTCAGAAGAAGGGACAGGAGATAGAGCAGCAACTTGGGCAGATAGAGTTTGGATGGAAGCAGTGAGGGGATCTAGAGCTTTATTTAAAAGAATTTGAAGAGTGGGAGAGATGAATGCAAGTAGATCTTTAGCAATATCAGAGAAGTTTAAATAGAGGGATTCTAGGGTAGTGGAGGAGTAGGGATTGTGATGACCACAGTTGGAGCAAACAAAAAATGCACTAGACATGTCTGTATGTGTGTAGTCAAGTGCAGAAGATGGAAGGTCTGTTTGGACTAGGAAAGGGGAGGGTACAAAGGGAGGAGCTGTTGTAGAGGGTGGAATTTGTGGTGTGGGGATGGGTTCTTGATGTGGGGATGATGGGGGAATCACAAGATTGAATGTGTGGGAGGAGATAAATGTGTCAGGATCTGTGATAGTTAAGTGAGGTGGAAGTGGGGATTGAGGTGGAGAGGGTTGTGGTGATTGGGAAGGAGAGGGTTGATGGCATTCCTGAATAGGAGAGGAGGGAGTTTCAGTGAAATTTATTTGTGGAGAATTGGCAGGAGATGGAGTTGGTGTAGGAATTGAACTAGTTGTTGTGGTTGTTGTTGTTGTTGTGGAAGAGAAGGAATGTTAGAGGTGGAAGGAGTTGCTTCTAAGGGTGAGGGAGAGGCTATTACTGCCCTTGTGCTTTCAGAAGGTCTTGAGGAAGAGGATGGATCATTGGAGGTCTTAGTGATGGTCCACTCCCACTTGCCAAAAAGGGCACAGGTGAGTCTCTTAGAGGCATTGATGAATATGGTCGGGGAGACCAATGATTTATCAGCTTTTTCTTTTAGGAAGATTCCTAATATTCTTCCAAAACAAACCTCTTTCTTTGTATTCTTTTTCTTAATCAGATCAAACATGATCTGAGCCCAGTTTACCCTTTTATTGTTAACCATAGCACACATAACCAGGAATTGGTGTCTGGTTATATAGTCATGTGCAGTGTGCTTGCCCATCAGCACTTTGCCCACAATATCTGCTAGAAATTTGAACTCAGTAGACAAGTGTTTCTTCAACAACTTATTTGGCGTTTCTCCAGAGTAACCCATCATACTTAGCATTATATCAAACTCCTCAATATCCATTTCTAACTCTTCTTCACCATTACTTAATCCAAAAAGTTCTATTAGGACGTTGGGAGTAAGAGAAATAACATTACCCGAGACTGTCCCTGTCATAGTGTTCTCATCTGTGGTGGAGGAAGTATAGACCAACTCTCTGATCTCAGCTCCAGATATCTTGATCCTGGTGGACAGCAGATTCTTCAACTGCTATTCTTCAAGAAGTTGCAGGATGTCTAGGAAGATGGAGTCTGAGTGTTGGAAGTAATCGAAATCGACATCAAAGTCAATGTCGAATTTCATCGCTGTAAGATTTCCCGCTGGAATCGCCATTAGTTCACCTGCAAGAGAAAAACGACGATCAAGTGCAAATGAAATGAATCCGCGGGACGGAGGTCGAAGAAAACCTAGATATAAGGTTTTCATAATATGAATCGACAAACTCTGTTCCACGAAAAATAAAATAATTCTTCGATCTGAGGTCGACGAAATAATTTGGAGGTAAACAATTCGTCGAGCTCAGTCTAAAGATTTGAAGAAATTTCGTCGAGCTCCGTTCGACGAAAGTTTTTTGAAGCAAATTCGTCGATCTTCGTTCGACGAAAATAACTTGACACACAAAGAGTTCGTCGATCTCCGATCGATGAATATCTCAAGAACTTTTTCCAGTTCGTCGAACTCCGTTCGACGAACTTTGAAGAATTCGTCGAGTGCAGACAAAAGTTAAATCAAAGCTTCTTCATTGATCATGCCCAGCTGATTTATAAAGAACAAGTAATTCCTTTCATCCAAGGGTTTTGTGAAAATATCAGCTCTTTGTAAATCAGTGTAGATATAAACAAGTTTGATTTTGTTTTTGTCTACACACTCTCTAATGAAATGATGCCTAATGTCTATATGCGTAGTCCTACTGTGATGTGCTGAATTTTGTGCTATGGATATAACACTTGTGTTATCACATAATAGAGTTGAATTATTTAAGTTGAAGCCATAGTCCAGGAGTTGATTCTGAATCCAGAACATCTATGAACAACAACTGTCAGCTGCTATGTATTATGCTTCAGCAGTTGATATCGACATAGATGATTGTTTCTTACAGAACCAAGACACTAGTCTCATGCCTAGGAACAGGCAAGTTCCTGAGGTACTTTTCCTGTCAACCCTGCATCCAGCAAAGTCAGCATCTGAATATCCAGTTAAATCAAATTCTGACTCAGTAGAATACCAAAGGCCTAGTCTAAGACAACTATTTATATATCTCATAATTCTTTTTAGAAAAATTAGGTGAGATATATTAGTGTTCAATTGGAACCTAACGCAAAGACATGTGACAAACATTATATCAGGTCTGCTAGCTGTAAGATATAATAGGGACCCAACAATGCCTCTATATAACTTATGGTCAACAGGTTTCCCATGTGGACCAGTATCTATTGCAACATTAGTAGCCATAGATGTTTTCTTTGCTGAGGCATCAGCCATCCCAAACTTCTTAAGAAGCTCTTTAGCATACTTAGCCTAGGAGATGGAGATGTCATCAGGTAGATGCTTTACATGGAGACCAAGGAAGTAGGAGAGCTCACCCATGCTACTCATCTCAAACTTAGAATACATGAGGTCAAAAAATCTCTTGCATAGTTTAGAGTCAGTAGACCCAAATATAATGTCAACCACATAAATTTGTACTAACAAGATTTTATCCTTATGGTTCCTAGTGAATAATGTTTTATCTACTATGCCTCTAGTGAATTCATGCTCTATTAGAAAGCTAGCTAAGGTCTCATACCAAGCTCTTGGAGCTTGCTTTAGACCATAGAGGGCTTTATGCAATCTAAATACATAAGATGGATGGGTTGGAGAGACAAAACCTGAAGGTTGTTCAACATAAACCTCTTCTTTTAGCACTCCATTTAGAAAGGCACTTTTCACATCCATCTGGTAGACTTTAAACTTCTTGTAGGAAGCATAGTCAAGAAAGATTCTAAATGATTTTAACCTCGCAACTGGTGCAAAGGTTTGATCATAGTCTATGCCTTCTTCTTGCCTATATCCTTGAGCAACATGCCTAGCCTTGTTCCTCACAATTACACCTTGGGCATTTAGTTTGTTTTTATATACCCATATGGTTCCAATGACTGGGTAGTCTTTGGGTCTTGGAACCACATCTGAAACTCTACATATCTCAAACTGGTTGAGTTCATCTTGCATTGTAATGATCCAGTGGAGATCTTGCTCAGCATCTTTTATGGATTGAGGTTCAACTTGAGAGAGAAAAGAGGCATGCATCACATCTTGGTTGAGTTGATGCCTTATCTGTACACCTACTGTTATGTGTCCAATCACTTGGGATGTAGGGTGATCCCTTAGTGTGATAAGATCAGTGGGTGGAGTTGGTTCAGCAGCAACATTTGGATTTAATTCCTCTTGTGGAATTATGTTTGTTGTTGAATGGGGTTCAGCTTCTTCCAAAGATTCTTCTTCACTGTCTTCAACAACTTGTGGAGGAGAGGGTGATATAACTTTTTGTGTAAGGATCAACTCACCCATTTTCTCACACATGTGATGTACCTGCAAAATGTTACTGGTAGAAATCTCTTTCTCCTTGTAAGACATGTTAGCCTCATCAAAAGTAACATGAATTAACTCTTCAATTCTTAAAGATGATTTATTAAATACCCTATAAGCTTTGCTTACTTGGGAATATCCTAGAAAAATTTTCTCTTCAGCCTTAGCTTCAAACTTTCTAATGTATTTTTTGTTGTTATTATGTATATAGCATACACATCCAAATACTTTAAAATAGGTGATTTTAGGTTTCTTCCCTTTAAGTAATTCATAGGGAGTCCTATTCTTAAGTTTATGTATCAAACTTTTGTTCAGTATATAATTTGCCGTGCTTACAGCCTCTACCCAAAAGGATAGTGGCATATAAATATCTGTAAGTAATGTGCTTGCAACTTGAATCAGGGTTTTATTCTTCCTTTTAGCTATCCCATTTTGTTGGAGAGTTCTAGGAGCTGAGAAGCAGTGCCTGATACCTTCCTTCTCACAGAACTCATGCATAAGAAGAGACTCAAACTCTGTACCATGATCACTTCTAATCAATGCAACATGAGTAGAGTACTCAATCTGTATGGTCCTGAGAAAAATCTGTGAGAACCTTAAAGGTATCTGACTTAGATCTTAGAAAGAACACCCAAGTGAATCTTAAGAAGTCATCTACAATGACTAGAGTATAGGATTTCCCTCCTAGGCTTTGTACAACAATGGGTCTAAAGAGATCCATGTGTAGCAAGTACGAGATCGTAGGTGAATCACTTTTATTAATTGACTTAAAACTAGATTTAGTTTGCTTACCTAGTTGACAAGCCCTGCAAAGGCCTTCATTCTTGTAAGGACCAGAAGGTAAGACTCTTACAAGACTGTCTTTAGATAGCCTAGTAATATTTTTCATGTTTACATGTCCTATTTTTTTTGCCAAAATTCATTTTGAGTGCAAACAATATCAAGCAAACAAATATCTGAATTGGCAGAAAGAAAATCTACTATGTATATGTTACCTTGTCTATTTCCAATTAAAACATTTTGTTTTTATTAGAAATAATACAGGATGTAGAGTTAAAGTGTACCTGATAACACATAATTGGCTTTTTGAGATGAGGTTATGCTTGAGTCCTTTTACATAAGTCACCTTCTTGAATATGACTGCTCCAATCCTTACTTCTCCACAGCCTTCAGACTGGCCACACTTTGAATCACCAAAGATTACATTTGGTCCCAGCTTAGACTTGTAGTTGATTAGGTTGTCCTTGCTGCCAGTCATGTGCTTGGAGCAACCACTATCCAGATACCATAATTGATTTACAACTAGACAGCTCTTCACCTGCAGAGAAAATAATTAATTGTTCTTGACCCAAGTTACCTTGGGTCCTTTGTTTTGCTGATAGGAAAAACTTGAAATCACAGAATATTCAGGTTGTGATTTATATCCTAATGGGTGATATCTTATAGGTGGAATTATCCAATCAGCAAGAGGGTTAAAGATTTTTCTGGTTTGATTAGGGTTGCTGTTATAGTTATAATTTTTATTAAGTCTTCCTGGGTTCGACGAAATGTGTGAGTTCGTCGATCAGAGTTCGAAAAAATGGGATGAGATCGTCGATCTCTGCTCAGAGAATGAACATAGTCATTTTCTGTGCCCCAAGTTCGTCGATCTCTGCTCGACGAACCATACAGAGTTCGTCGATCGCAGTGAGACGAATAATTATTATATAAATTTGCGTTCAACATTCGTCGACTTGAGTTTGACGAACTTGCCACATTTTGTCGATCTGAGTTCGACGAATGCTGTTGAACATTGTTCTGCATATTAAGTTTCTTGTCCTTTCTTCTTTACTTATTCTTGAGTTTAATTTCAAGTTGATTGGGATGGTTACTATCTATTTTTTTCTTTACCCTTAGAAGCTACAAATTTTATGAGGGTTGTTAATATGTTTTTCTTGAGAATGAAGGGTAAACTTGATGAAGCACCCAAGCCCAGTTTGTCATTTAGTATGGCATTGACTGTGCTTGTAATGTCCATCAGCTTAAGGCTTCTCCCATTGAGAGATTCCTCAAGTTGTTTGGCATCACATAACTCAGTTTTTAACAGAATGATTTGTTCATTAGCTAATGTAAGTTCATCTTTTAGCTTGGTGTTTTCAGATTTCAGTGTCTCTTGACTAGTTAGTTTTTCCCTAAGTGATTTGATTTATTTTTCAGAATTTATTAAATCAATGCACATAGTTTTAAATTCAATTTTAAAAGCATCAGAATTATAGTCAAAAGATAAGAGTACCTGATCAGCTTCTGTTTCTGAAGCTTCTTCATTGTCAGATCCTTCTTCATCTGATTGACTCCTGGAGGCATCAATAGCCATGAGGCATACTTCTTTGGCCCTTGCCTCTTCTTCTTCTTCGTTGGAGCTGGAGGATGTGGATTCATCCTCTGTTTCACTCCAGGATTCAGCGACAAAGACTTTCTCCTTCTTCTTGTATTTGCTGGAAGATGGCCTACTGCTTTGCTGTCTTCTAGAATCCTTCTCTCTTCTCTTCTCCTTCTTTTGATTTTCTAGACACTCTGACATAAAGTGTGAAGGTTTCCTGTATCCAAAGCAAACCACTTCTTTTGTGGGGGTTTTGTCATACACTGGCTTGTCATCCTACCTGGATGAATTTCTTCTGAAATCCTTCCTTGCCATTTTATAGAGTCTCTTGGCAAAGAGACTCATCAGCTCTTCATTCACAGTTGAGGCTTCTGTTTCTTCAATAGCTTTAAAAGCTATGTTTTGCTCCTTCCTTGCTGTTGGAGGTATTCTCTGGTCAGCTGCTTCTCTGGATTTGATGAGCTGCTCATAGGACTTGAACTTTCCTAAGAGAGATTATGTGGAAATCTCAGTTAGGCTCCTGGCCTCCCTGATTGGCCAGATCTTTGAATCCCATGAGCTTGGGAAGAACATGAGGATTTTGTCATTCACCTCAGTGAGGGTGATGTCCTTGTCCAATGTCTTTAGCTCATTGATGATTGAGCTCAACTTATTTTACATATCTGCAACTAATTCTACTTCATCCTTCTTGAAGTTCTCATATTGTGATATGAGATTGGATCTTCTATCCTTCCTTTCATCAGCAGAGTCAACCACTATTTGGTTAAGGGAATCCCAAATGACCTTGATTGATGTGCATTCAGCCACTTTCTGAAAGATGTCATCTGACATTATTTGGGCCAGAATATTCATGTCTTTGGCATCATCAACTTTAGCTTTCTTCTGGGCTTCAGTCCACTCAAGTGGTGGAACTACATTTGTGCTTGAAGCTGCTGTAGATATTGAGGCAGTAGCTTGAGGAGGACCTGTCAAGATGGAATTGTAGATATCCTCATCAATAGAATTCATATATAATTTGATTCTTGCCTTCTAGATGGCAAACCTATTTAGGTTGCACACTGGAGGTCTGGTGCTTGCATAGTCCTTGTTCTGTGCCATGCTGTGAATATAAATCTAATAGAAATAAAACTCAGATCTAACATAGGATCTTTTGGTTCAAGGGGTTAACTTGTACAACCAAAGTAAACTTGCTTTGATACCAATTGAAAGTATGAGTTAGATCTGAAATACTCTAGAGGGGGGGGGGGGTGAATAGAGTATTTAGGGTTTATATAATTTTTGCTAATTAACTCAATCTATTACTAGTGCTGCAGAAATTAAATTAAAAACACAAACACAGCAACATAGCTAGCACAGTCACAGCAAGAACAAAAGAAAAGAGCAACCCAGGCAACACAAGAATTTTATAGTGGTTCCCCAACCTGGGTACCTCCACTCTTCTACCACACTGATAGGAATCCACTCAGGTTTTTGATCAGGTGACTGCCACCAATGAGCTTTTGATCAGGTGCTCAAAAAACAATCCTCAAGTCTTTTGATCAGGTGACTTGCAACCTGGAATAACTTTTGAAGGGAGTTAAGAACCCTTTATACAGTGTAGGATGAGAGAGTGAATTTGTCTTCTCTTTCTCAGATACAACTGAGAAGAGTGTAGTGGAAAAATGATGTTAGCAAAGGCTCCCCCTGAGATATAGAATGGTTCAGGAAGTTGAAGCTTTGCTGCAGGGTGATAGGTCCTCAAACTTTTGCTTTAACCAGATGAACTCCTGTAACTTCTTGACAGATAGAGTGTTTGTTGTCCTTTAAAGAATCCTGGGATGTAGAAGGAAGAAGACTCTTGATCTTGAATGTATGTTCTTCTTCTTTTTCAGCTTGCTGTTCTTTTCTCTGGTCAAGGTCTAGGGCTTCTTGTCACTTGACAGTATTGTTGCCCTGTGAGCTCCGTGTTCTGTATATTCTCTGTCTCAGTTTTTTTATTCTCCTGTATTGATATTTCTGTTGAGGGAGATGAAGAAAATTCCTTTTATATTTTCCATATAATTTTCCTTTGAAATTTGAGTTCCTTTCTTCATTTAATGCTGACGGCCTGGAGAATATTTGCATTGATTGATTTCCCTAACTGTCCCATTGAAAAACCACAAGCAATAATCCTGATGAAGGCCGAAATCAATGCTTGCTTCTAACTGTAATATTCAGATAATATTTATGCATTGATTACCCAGGAATTATTGCAATAGAAAAGAGACAGAGGGAGGGAAATTTCTAAGTCTGGAACTTTACCGAATTCGTTGAGCAGAATTCGTTACCTGGATCCAGAGTTCGTCGAGCTGAGAATCTAAGTTTGTCAACCAGATAATAATTGTTTGTCGAGCTGAGATCCAAGATCGTCAACTTGAGGACAGAACTGCTTTCTCTGGAACCTTGCTTATTCTATGCATCAAGATCGTCGAGCTGAGCATATAACTTCGTCGACTGAATAACAGAATTCCATGTTTATTTGACTTAAGAATGTTGAAGTAACATGTCCATCAATCGTCGACCTCAAAACTGGGTTCGTCGACCTGAGAACTAGTTTCTTCGAGCTGAGAGCTTCTAACTACTACTTGATAAATCTTGCCAAGACTGTGGTCTAAGTTTGACGAGCTGAGAAGTAAGTTCGTCGACTGGAGTGTGATACTGATCTTAGAATACTTTGATGTATCTGGAATAACATGTTGAAGTAGAAGTACCAGAGATCGTCGACATGAGAACTAAGTTCGTCAACCTGAGAACAAAGTTCGTCGACTGGATTTAAGTGAATAATTCTGGACTTGGAATGTTGAAGTATACTCTGGAATTCGTCGACCTGAGAATCAAGTTCGTCGAGCTCAGCTCAGAGAATTCTCTCTGATTTCGTGGAGTTGAGCACGACTTTCGTCGACCTGAGTTCGACGAACATCAAACTCATTTTCCGAGTCTTTGAAATTTCTCTGAGTCTTTAGTCTTTTGCAGTCTGTTGGTGGCTGGTCCATGTAGTGTTGACTCTAAGGACATGTCCTAGACTCTAGGACACACACATGACCCTAGCTAAACATGTTGGGTCAAACATCCTAGTTTAGTGAACCTAGCCCAAATCCAACTAGGGATCCAACATGCCTCGAGTCGTGTGCCAATCTGCCTCAATCCTATTTGCCATCTCCAAGATCTGAGGTATTGGTCTATCAGATACGAATTGTAGAGCCTCTCTTAGATCATCTCGCAGGCCCTTATAAAACCTCTTGGTGTATCCTGCCTCATCCAGCTGATAAGAATCTGCAAACCAGGCTAGATGATTGAACTCCCTGTGGTACTCCACCGCCGTCTTGTTGCCTTGCCCAAACTGTAGAAATCTGTCTTCCAGCTCATCTCTAGCTGACTGCGGAACAAAGTGCTCCAACAATGCGACCCTGAAGTCCTCCCAAGCAATCTCTGTAACCTTTCTATTAGCAAATGTCGTGTCCAGCAGTGTCTTCCACCATCTCTTGGCATGAGACTCCAAGCAAGAAAACACCAAAGGCACCCTCTCCTCCCATGGGCACCGTATCCCTGTCAGCATCTCATACATGATATCCAACCACTCCTCTGTCCGAACAACTGACTCTGTCCCCAAGTTAGATGGGGGAGAATGTCCTCGGAAGATGCTCAGCCAATTGGCCCCCGAGTTTGGCTGCGGAGCTGGAACCTGTTGGGCCCTGAAAGCCTCCAGTATGGCTATCAAAGTTTGCCCCATCTCCGACTGTAGAAATGGAGTGGGGATCGGCGGAGGTGGTGCAACATTCAGAGTCTGCTGGACTCCACCTTGTGGTGTAGGCTGTGCCGGAGGCTGCGTAATAAGGATCATTTGTATGTAATAGACCCAAACCTAATTAAAAGTGGACGATTTATATGTGATCTCCTATATGGGCACACCACTCTTCCGCTGCTTAGTTTGTCCCCAAACTAAACTCGTGCGGTGTTGAGCTAGGGTTTGTGGACTGCTACCTTTTCGATCGAGGTCTGCTTTGATACCACTTCTAAGGCCCCCTTTTTTTCTTTTAAAACCACAGGGTCTTAGGTCCAGAACCGCCATTTTGCGGTGACACATTCACGCTCGGGAAGGTCGTCACTACAAAGCGCCGATCCTACAGGCCAAAACGATCACAAAAAAGTAGCAAAAGAATAAAAGATATGTCCACAGAAATCACATATATAGTAAATAATTTCCATGAAGGGAGAGTCCACAAAAATAATAATAAAGGTACTGAAAATAGGGCTCATGCCCGGTACATCAATATCCTCACTATACATCACTCAGCGCGGAAGCAAAACTAAACATCTACTAATGATCGGGACTCATAGTCCAAGCTGTCTGAACTCCGGTGCTAGACTATCCCATCTCCAAGTGTGCCGACCTCCGGGGCTGCTCCTCCGTGCTGGCCTCCACAGTCCCGTAAAATGATGTTGTTCGAAAACCGTTCGTCTAAAAGTCTAAGTACTGTCATCCCCCACCCCTCCCACCATGGCTCCTATGCACCAGATGGAGAGGAGGAAAGGGAAGCTTTGAAGGTGGAGAATGAATAAGGAGCAAGAGACGGCGGAACTAAATATAACAGATCTATAAGTATAAGTGGCAGTAATAAAATCATGAAAAGTTGAACAAGTAAAATGTAACCATAAATTATATGAAATCACATAATCTAAGTGATCTTCTGCAAGGCTCCTGTCGTATAAAGAGTCTCATACCAATTTATTCGATAGGGTGTCAGTTTTCTAGCAAGCATGTATATATTTAAAGAAAAACAACCTTAACTTATAAGCACGCTCACACAAGCTCATAAACTAAGCAGTCGTTTTGCAATGCCAATTTTATAAAGCGTCTCATACCACTTTATACAATAGGTATCAGGGTTATATGTAATGATGATGCTATGACATGCAAGTATGTCATGATGTGAACATGCAAGTACAACACACCCACTCGACTTTGTGCACACAGACCTTTAGTTCCTATTTTCTGGAGCCTAACATCCCAGGATACCTCCGTAGTGGCAGACAGAAGCAGTGGGTTGGGACTGGCCCACCTCTAAACCGATAATTGCACTACCAGTCAGACCTATCGTACACCTCGATGCTGGTGCACTAAGCGGAGCTCCTGCGTACTCTTTGTCGGCAAGTCCACCGGACTTATCTTGGCGAAGTGCAAAACCACACTTGCTGAGTCAACGTAATAGCGTCAGTGCATCAACCCTCTAATACCGAAGACCCACCACCTTATACTTTATGCACATGCAACCTTATATATCGGCAACCGAGCCAAATCTCCCCAAACCATCCCGTCCGTCATAATCAACAACCAAGCCTAAGCTCCCCGGACTATCGCGTCCGTCACAATCAACAACCGAGCAAAAACTCGCCGGCTAACTTGCCCATCATCAAAACCAGCGAGCTTACTGCGCGTGTGACCCAACCTAACATCCTGAAACATCGAGGTGAGTGAAAGTGAATTCCCTTATTATGCTAGTTACTCGTGCAGTTTGCTTTGCCTTCAGTTTAGGTTAGCCCAGGACTGCCCAAGGCATACTCCGTGAAGTGTTTTCGAGGGCACTAGGAACTATGATGGGTTGAAGCCCAAAGCTCCCTTTTGCAAGGCACATTTTATTATTGGTTAATAACCGATTTCCGATCCCTTTTGTATTACACTGGTTTTAACCCTATGTGTTTTGACCCTGTCTCTCCCTCCATAGGAAAGACGATCTTTCATCAATCCTGAGCATCACCTAATCTTAGACAACTCTACAACCTACTCATCCCAACTTCCAATGGTATACTCCAATTCACTTTACTAAAATCAATAAACCATAATCCCATCTTCCTACGACCATCCCCCTTGTTAACATGATTTCCGCAGTTTTACTAAATGTCGGCCACCTTATGCTATACGACGTGCATGATAGGAGGTACTCTAAATCGTCATCCAAACACCCTATGATAATTAATGGAGGCCTATTTTGACATTTATAGCCTAAATCCAGAAACTTGAAAGTTTCCTAATTTCTCTCACATTTTAATTATTTCTCCTAAAAATCCAAATGCCCCAAGTTGAATATGAAGTGGACCTTACAATCATGCAAAATGCTCCATAAAATTATGATAAATACTAGGTAGCTGATTAACAGTAAATTCAAGTCTCTCAAATTTCTTTGCAAGGTTTAAGCCTCTGATCCATAATTTTAAATATAATCACATAGTTAACAGCTAAAGAAGCAAGTGTTGTAAATAAGGTTCCAAAAATTATAAGAAAAATTCAAGCATAACTAAAATGCCCTAAAAACATTTCTGACTAAGTTTCCAAATTTTTCAGTGAATAATAAACTCAAATTTTAATTTTGATCAATAACCCTCTTCCATAAATCAATGAAACAACTACTGAAAACATTCATCTAAAAATTATGATAAAATTTTCTGATGAGAAGAATGACCTAAGTGCACTTTTGCATAAGTTTCACAATTTTCTATCCATGCTTGAGCTCTGAATCTATTTTTGAACATAATTGCATAATTGTAAGCTTGTGAAGTAAGTACTAATAATATAATTCTAAAAATTATAATAAAACTCTGGTATGAGTATAATGACCCAAAACACCCTCTGCCCAATTTACAAGATTTTCCAATGAACAGTGACATTATAATAATCAAATGACTATCAAGGGTAAATTCATGTATTACTAAGGGGGTACTAAGATTATTGTTCCAAAAATTCCAATAAAATTAGCAGGGGCTCATATTTACCCTATGACTAGACTACCCAAGGTTCACATGTTTTCATAAAGTCTTGATTGCCTATTTTACATGTATAAGGTTTGTGCCCTAAACTAGGGTTAGAGTTTTGGGGGAGCTTATCAACCTGTAAATCTCATGAAGTTTTTACCAGAGGACCTTGACAACCCTAAAGTCCTCTCCACTATGTTTCAAGTCATTTCAATGTCACTTGATCCCTTGACCTTCAAACCCTAGGTTTGCACACATAGGACCTACCCTAGTGTCCTAGGGCTCCACCCTTCAACTTCCACCAAATAATAGTGGAGGGGGTATTTTGTGTGCTAATATAGCTGAGTTGAAAGATACATCACCTTTCGGTGAGGTTGGCTAACACAAGAGCACCCCGGGCACCTAGCCCTAATTTGACCTAAAAGGGGTCAACCCTTGGCTACACAGTTACCCTATCAAATCAACCCCAAAATGGGTAAAATTTTTACCAGAGCCCTATATTATTCCCCAAGATTACCCACCAAATATTTGGGGGTTTTGGAGGTGTTTAAGACACGTAATTAATTTGTATATAATTTATTAATGTTTTCCAAAAACTATAGAAAATGTATATCCAAAAATTCTCATTTTCGGACAAGACCTAGGTATAGGTTAGAATGACTCCCTGTACAAATTTCAGGTCCTCTGGACAAGAGATGAAGTGGGGGCACTCATTTTAGTCTCTGTCTAACCCTAGGTATAGACCACATCAAAATGCGAGCTCTGGTCAAACCAGACACCCAAATTGGTTCAGACTAATTTTAAATTAAAGTACACCCCAAGTGCTACAACTTGGATATTTTTCACTTTTTTCACTAGAGGCCTCTAAGTATTTTTTATAATTAAAATCATTAAATACATAATGTGTGATTGAATATCAAATGAAATTAATATTTATTCTATAGTTTATTTTATATTAGCACGAATCTTGGCGCAATGATGGACGACATCTGGTCATCGTCCCCAGCGTGCCAACGGCTAGGATTGATTCTTCTTGGGCCATCTTCAAGCTGTTGTCGCCGCCCACCCAAACACCTCCCTAGCCAGCCACTGCCACCACCACCTCCGTCGAGGTGGTGGCTATCGCCAGGCGGCGGCACAGCCGCCGGAGGGGCCGTCTCCGGCAATCCTGAAAGGTTCATTTTTCATGGAAAAATCGAGAAATCTTCCTTCCCGATCGGGCTCAATTGAGCCTGATGTTCATCCATAATTGGCCCTACGATCTACCCATAGAGAGAGGAGGAGAGGAGGACCTTATTGGTGGTCTGGAGATGAGACGATCTCCGGGTTACCATGGTGGTGGTGCCGCTGGCCGGATTTCTACAACTACCCAGTGGAATGCCTTGTATTCTTCAGGTAAAATGTGTAAACGACTCCCCTGAGTATAGTGAAGATTTTAAAACCACCAGATGAGGAAGAGGAAGGGTGTGGGCTGAATTGCCATTTATGGCCATTAAAGGCCATTCTCGGCCATGGTGGTTCACTGCATCCAGTCAGTAAAAAATCCTGGTAAGGCTCTTGATCTTCTCAGGGCTGTTAGGGGAGATGAATCAAGCAATGAAGGGTGGTCCTTGGCTTCCATATGCCATGAATGGCTTTAACCCATTTTCTCACTCCTCTATTATAGAGAATTTGAAACCTTCTGTCTCTTGCCCCTCATGGCCGAAATTGTTCATCACACTAGCCTAATTGTAGCCCACTAATTCCTAATATTAAATGATTAAGAGGTGGCTAGCCCAAGTGAATAGGGCTTTAGCTTGGGTGAGCCCATTTGGGCTAAGTTGACCTAAACTAGACTAGGGTTGACCTTGGTCATTTTGACCTTTTGGGTTGACCCCAATGGATTCTTAGTGACCCATTGGCCTCCCCTAGGGTCTTGGTTGGGCTGTGTAGGGTTGTCTTGGCACTTGGAGGTCACTTTGACCAAGTTAGGGCTAGAGTTGACTTTGGTCAACATGACCATTTGGGTTGACCGCAAGGGGTCCTTGGTGACCCCTTGGCTTCTCCTAAGGTCTAGGTTGGGCTGGGTATGGTTGTCTTGGCACTTTGGGTGTCGAAACTGAGAAATCGCTCTCTGTGGAGTTCGGGGTCCCTTGAAAGGGGTGACCTCACACTTACTACCCTCAGGGGGATGTCACGGACCAAAGGCTCAGGACACTAGGAACAGACCCTCGCCTCTAGCGTGGAGGTCCAACCTCACACCCGAAAGACCTTGGAGATCTCCCCCACCCTAGCCAATGCTGAGCGAGGTGTCTTGGAGGATGAAGAGAGAGTGAAGCAGTGATCCTCTCCAAGGCACCCCTAAGGGCCTATTTATAGTTTTCTGGGAATGACCTCCAAATAACCAACCTCCACTGCTCTGAAAATTATCGAAATGCCCCCAGATTACCCTGCCAACAGCCAAATCCCGTTGTTCTAAGCGGCTAATTGCAGTCTACCAAGAGTAGTCCCTCAAGTCGGGCGACGTGGCGGTTAGGCGAGAAGCGAGCGGCGGCTCGGGCGAACAGGAGTCCTGCGAGTGGCGACCTGGCGACCTGCTCGGCCACTAGGCGGTCTGGCGAGACGCGGCCTGGCGAGCTGCATCCTTCTTGGCAAGCTGAGGCCTGCTTGGCGAGGCGGCAGTCTGGCAAGACGCGGCTTGGCGAGCTGCGACCTTCTTAGCGAGACGGCAGCCTGGTTGACGAGTTGCGGCCTGGTTGGCGAGCTGCGGCCTGGTTGGCGAGCTGCGGCCTGCTTGGCGATATGGCAGTCTGGCAAGACGCGGTGTAAGACCTCCCCCTCCCAGATCCCAAAACACGGTACAAATGGGGTCTTATGCCCAGAATAGCCGCCTTGTGGTAACATTAGCACACGGGCTAACCTGTACCACAAGACGCCTATTCCAGCGGCTGCAACCAATATCAATATAAACATGCCAACCCAACCATAATATAAAAGAAGAAGTCAAATCCACACTAAGTAATACTGTCCAAATAGTACAACAAATAAGAAGCTAATAATAAGCTTCTACAAGTATCAGAGTACAACTATAAAATTGCCCAAATGAGGTACATCAGAGTCGCTCAACACTCACATCCGTAACCGATGGTTGTGACGGCATCATCACTTCAGGCCCTGTCGTCCTGGCCTGGCTATCCTGCTGCATGGTCTGCGGCTGCTCTACCTGCGGGGTGACCTCCAAAAAAGCAAGACGTAGCAACCGTTAGTCGAAAAGGCTAAGTGCCTTCACATTCGCTCCCCCGGTGACTCCTCGGCACTGGGCGGGGAAAGGAACAAGGGTACAAGTATAATAAATAGTATAACAGGTACAAGCAGGTGGTGATGGTACAATAAGAATAATAGCATTATATTCCAGCAGTTCTACTTAAGCAATAGTAATTCAACAAGTACAAGTAACTATAGCAGGTAAGTAACTTAACTTATAAGGATGCTCATACAAACTTATAAGTTAAGGATCGCTTTGCATAAAGTAACTCATCATATAGGAGTGCCCATACAAACTTATACTGTGAGGATCTTGTTATGCAATGTTATAAAATGGTATGTATGCTATGCAATGACTCACCCATGATCACACACATGCAATTGCCATGTCGACACAGACTAAAGTTCCCACTATTCGACCAGGTAGCTAACCTCTCAGGCATCAATCGCCGTGTCCAGGCGGTGACAGTAGAGTGGGCATCTCTACTACTAGGCGGGTATCCAAACTACTTCACCTAGGCCTCCGTACGCCTCAACGCTATGAACACAACAGTGGAGTCCTTGCGTACTATGGCCCAGCGGGGTCTCGGGTAGATGTGCACTGAGAACACAGCCCAAACTGGCCTGGTGTGACCCGGAAGGGGCCTCGAAAGAAAACACGAGGACACAGCCCAACCGTTCACTTGGCATGGAAGGGGCCCCGGGACGTGAACATCGAGGACACAACCCAACCGCCTAAATTCTAACTATCATCTCCTGTCGGTGTGACGATCGACGAGCCCGTAGACCTGCCACACTATTCTTAACCCAGGATTGCGACACCGCATGTCGACTCACACCGCATGCAAAATTCCACATCACAGTGGCATGGAAGGGGCCTCAGAAGTAAGCACGAGGACACAGCCCAACCATCCATCTATACCTCATCTCAACACTAACCCAACTAGTGACGATCAACACCAGACTTACATCCTTCCACAATACTACCCATAGGGAGACTAGGCTCTAAGTATTGGACTACTAAATTTCATTCCAACCATCAAACATACTCATTGCCATAGTTTATCTTTCTATATGTCATTTCAAATGATTTTAACATGGTATAACATAATGCGTATATATAATAGTCTACCAATTTCTAACAAGTCATTTCATTTAAGTAAGCTTGTTTCACAATTCATTTATATGAAAACCAATTAGTAATATTCATCATTCATAGCACTATGGTGGCTAACATAAATAGTTCACCAAAATCTTGAATTAGTTTGCAACATCGATTCCACCGAATCCAAATCCATATTATATAAAAACCCAGAATTTAAGTGTAGAATAAATCTGGACAGCAAATTCAACCGGCGATTTCCGAAGCTATAAGAATTCGGTGAAGACGGGTAACCCATCGATGGAAAGGTCTTTCCAAGGGCTATAACATTTATGTTCACACTACAACCCAGATTCAATAGTGTCATACTTGAAATCAGCCTTGAAGTTCGGTGCATACAAAACACAATTTCTGCATGCAGGATTTATCGGACGTCATATTCTTTCAGACTTCCCCATGGCTACAGACTTCGCCTGAAGTCGTGCAACCACTCGTTGGAAAGGTATTTTCAAGGACTTCAACTTCCATGTTTAGGAGACAGCCTAGATCTAGCCATATCACATCTCAAAATAGCCAAGAAAATTACTGCGCACAGAACACAGATTCTGCACGCCTCTTAAAGAGGAATGAACGACATCGGTTCTTCTTCCTCCTCAAGTCAGTCTTCCAAGATCACACCAGAAATTCCTCCACCCTTATTCAGCCTCATGAGGTCTTTACTCTTCATGAAACCATCCCCCATCATCGCATAGAAGGTTGGAGAGGTAGAAGACACCACTAACCAAGAGCACAAGCCCTAGATCGGCCTCATCCTAGAGAAATCACCATCTCGCTAGTCAAGACTCTTTTGAGTCGACATCTCACCTAGATATCTACAGATCTAGCACTAGGGGAGAGGGGAGGAAGCTCACCTCATTTCCGGCGTTTCCAATATTTCCGGCCTTGGATCTTGTGAGTCTTCTCGACAGCATCTTCTCTTTCACGACGACGGTGGATCTCCTCCTCTAGAACTTGCTCCAACAACTTCCTTCTCTCAACAGGAGTTTCTCTCAGAAAACAGGTGATGAAATGAGCATGAAAATGGCTAGGGTTTTCACTTCCCCTTATATATGAAGAGTGACACGGGTAGGGACACGCTCGTGTCCTTACCCGTGTCCTTCATGGGCGAAGAGTTAACGACGGTTTTAGTGTCGGTTCAATACTCGACACGGGTAGGGACACGTCCGTGTCCCGACCCGTGTCCATATGACACGACTGTGTTCCCTGGTTGTGTCCTTATCTGGATACATTTCGATGTACTCAACTCGACATAATGGCACACGGGTAGGGACACGCCAGTGTCTCTACCCGTGTTATACAATTCGTCGATCTCGACACGTAGTTTGTCGATCTCGACACGCTCTGTCGAGTTTAACTCGACACACATGGGTAGGGACACGCCCGTGTTGCTACCCATGTCATACGATCTCGACACACCTCGTCGATCTCGACACGCCTCGTCGAGTTCAACTCGACACAACAACACACGGGTAGGGGCACGCCCGTATCTCTACCCGTGTCATACAATTCGTCGATCTCGACACACATTTCGTCGATCTCGACACACAGTTCGTCGATCTCGACATGCTGTGTCGAGTTCAACTCGACACACGTGCACACGGGTATTGACACGCCCGTGTCACTTCACACGGGTAGTGACACGCCCGTGTCACTACCCGTGTCCTTCTCTGGACATACTCGAGTCATCGACTCAAGAGCTGGTCACTCCCACATGGGTAGGGACATGCCCGTGTCTGTACCTGTGTCCCATGCTTGACAGATTTCTCCTCCTTTTCACATGTGCTGCCGAGTTGTCAACACTCCCCTTGAACCCAAGTCAGCTATCCTGACTCAAAAACACGCACGAGGGGCCTAGTCGGATTCGGGACATTACAAGTCCTATAAACAAAATAAAATATTTCGTCCCCGAAATCAGGCTTAGGCAATGGGAGAAAAGCATAACAAAAAATATAATATGCTTTTAAATAAAATTACCTTGAGCAAACAACTCCGGGTAGTGTTTTTGCATCAAATCCATCTGCTCCCATGTATATTCCTCCTTCCCATGATTAGACCATAGCACCTTCACCAAGAGAACACTTTTATGGCCCAACATTCTTGTCTCATTATCTACGATCCGCACCGGCTCCAGTCGCACAGACCTATCAGTCGCCACTGCACCATCGGTAGTGGGGATATATTGATCGGGCCGCAACAGCGCCTTCGAAGCGATGACACATGGAACACATCGTGGAGATTCTCTAGCTCCGGTGGTAACTCCAGCCGATAGGACAATTGGCCAATCCTTTCCAGTATAGTATAAGGCCCAATGTACATTGGGCTGAGCTTTTTCACACCACGCACCCGTGACACCGCATGCATCAACCGAATCTTCAGAAACACCTTATCACCCACTTGAAAATCCACCATCCGGTGCTTTGAATTATAATACTTCGCCTGCCGACTTTGAGACTCCAACATGCGATCCCGTATCAGTCTAACCACCACATCCGTATCATCAATATACTCAATTCCCAAAGCCTTCGGGTCTTCATCTTGCACCCAAGACAAGGGGGTTCTGCACCTTCTTCCATAAAGGGCTTCATGGGGTGCCATGCCGATGATAGCTTGATGACTGTTATTGTAGGAGAATTCCACAAGCGATAAATGCCTTTCCCACGGCTCTCCTCTATCCAACACACATAATCTCAACAAAGCTTCCAATGTCTGGATGGTCCTTTCAGATTGCCCATCCATCTGAGGATGAAACGCGGTGTTGAAGGTATGGCGCGAGCCCAAATACGCATGTTCCGCTTTCCACTCCTTGGAGGTAAACCGGCCATCACGATTAGACACGATTGTCTTTGGCACGCCATGATACCGTACGAATTTCTCCACAAAGAGGCGTACTAAGACATCCACATGAGCTTCTTTCTTCATTGGGATAAACCGGGATACTTTCATCAGGCGATCAACTATCACCCACACCGAATCTTTTCCTGAGCGTGAGCGAGGTAACCCATGGACAAAGTCCATAGAGATATCCTCAAACTTCCACTTAGGGAAGGGCAATGAATGTAGCAAACCACCGAGACTCTTGCATTCCGCATTCATCCTTTGACAAGCTTCGCAATGTGTAACAAAATATCGGACATCCTTTTTCATTCCCGGCCAACACATGGTCTTCCGTAAGCCGGCGTACATCTTAACAATGCCCGGGTGCACTGAATATTGAGTGCAATGAGCCTCTCTCAAGACATCCTCGCAGATATTACCGCCCTTGGGAATGTAGAGCCGGCCATGAAAATAAACGAGGCCGTCTTTTAGCGTATACTCATCAGTAGTCCCATCATCGATTGACCTGATTGCCGGGCCCAGAGCCGCATCCATACCTTGCTCCGCTCTTATTCGTCCCCGGATATCACAAACTATGCTCATGCTTGCCAAGTACTCTGTATACTCTGCCGAAGGAGCCTTAAATATCAATTTAATATCCATCTCCTCAATCATCCGAGCCAACTCCGTACTCATCAACCGAGACTCTGGGCTAGAACCTGGTACCTTTCTACTCAATGCATCAGCCAACGAGTTCGCCTTTCTGGGGTGATAGTTCATGGTGAACTCAGAGTCGCATAAAAATTCTAACCACCACCGTTGTCTCAAGTTCAACTCCTTCTGAGTATGAACTTACTTCAAGTTTTTGTGATCTGAAAAGATCTCATAGTGGACATCATATAGATAATGCCTCCAAACCTTCAAGGCGAACACCACCGCCCCCAGCTCCAAATCATGAACCGAGTAATTGATTTCATGTTTCTTCAGTTGTCTTGAAGCATAAGCAATCATGTGTCCGTGCTGCATCAATACCGCTCCCATCCCTTGATATGACGCATCGGTGTAGACTTGAAATCCTTCCTTCCCAGACGGAATTGCTAGGATGGGGGCAGAGGTAAGTCTATCCTTCAGCTCTTGGAACGCCGCTTCGCACTGGGGTGTCCACTCAAATGGCACACCTTTCTTCGTCAACGAAGTAAGAGGGAGGGCAATCTTGGAGAATCCTTTAATGAACTTGCGGTAATAACCGGCAAGTCCAAGGAAGCTCCTCACATCGGCCGCCGACTTCAAGGGCGGCCACTCCTTCACAGCACGCACCGTCGCCTGATCCACCGCTAGTCCTGCTCCACTGATCACATGCCCCAAGAAAGCAACCTCTTTAAGCCAGAATTCACACTTGCTGAACTTGGCGAACAAGGCGTGCTCTTTTAATTTCTTCAATACCAAGGTCAACTGCTGAACATGCTCCTCCTCCGTCTATTAGTAGACCAAGATGTCGTCGATGAAAACAATGATGAAGATATCCAAATAAGGTTCAAACACCTTGTTCATTAGGCTCATGAAGGCCGAAGGGGCATTAGTGAGCCCAAACGGCATTACAGTGAACTCGTACAGTCCATATCTTGAACTAAAGGCCATTTTCTGGATGTCCTCCTCTTGTATCCTCAACTGGTAATACCCTGAGCACATGTCCAGCTTAGAAAACCAATGTGCTCCCACTAGTTGATCGAATAACTCGTCGATCCGAGGTAGCGGATAAGTGTTCCGCACCATCAGCCGATTGAATTCCAGATAGTCTATGCACAAATGCAGGGTCCCATCCTTCTTCTTCACGAACAATACATGGGCTCCCCAGGGTGACGAACTGGGGCGAACGAACCCTGACTCCACCAGTTCTTGTAGTTGAACTCTAAACTCCGCGAGTTCCTTCGGGGCCATTCGGTAAGGGGCCTTGGATATCGGCTTGGAACCCGGTACTAGATTAATCTGGAAGTCAACCTCTCAGGAAATACCTCGGGGAAGTCCCGTACTACCTGTATGTCTTTTATATCCAATGCTAACTCCTTCAACTCGAACCAGATCATGAAGACGTCATCCCCCTTCATATGGGCTTTTACTGCCTGAATTGAAGATAACAACATACGAGGTGCGAAGCTAATACCTTGGAAGATGACGTCAGTGTCTCCATGTCTCAAGTAGATTCATTTCTCTGCACAGGTAATCCTCACAAAGTGCCAGTCCAACCACGCCATGCCCAAAATGATGTCAAACTCCGGCATTCTAAAGACCATTGCAGGTGTATCAAAGGCCTTTCCTTCAATAAATATCTCAAACTCGCACTTAGCGGTTGCAATCATCTCCGAGCCGTCCGGTAGGCGCACTCGTCGGGCTAACCAGTAAAGTATTGTACGCCCTTCATGTCCTTAATGAAGTCCTCAGACACAAAGGAGTGTGAGGCACCGGTATCGAACAGCGCATAGGCAATCTTCCCGCCAACTATCACGGTCCCTAAGTATCAATAACCAAAACTTATTGCTAGTTGTCTAGTATGTCTCAAGCAACTCTAAGACAATGAAAACGTGATAATCATTTGAATCATACCTGCAATAACATCTTGGGGATTCCGTTCTTACGTCATGTCCATTGCGTACACTTGATCCCGAGCAGTGCCGAGGTTCCCTCCTCGCGGTCGTCGTCCTCGACCACGCATGTAACCCTGCCCCCGCGGAGCTGCCGGAGGGAGAGCAGGAGGGACATTCCCATATAACCGCGGTCATAAACATCGAATGTGGCCAGACAGGTTGCATTCAAAACACACCAGCCCACGACGACCTTTATGTTGCTGAAATTATTGAGGCTGAGGCGGTGGAGGCAACGCAGGCGGCTGCGGAACCGGATGCTCCACTCTAAAATCTCGGTGGAAATGTCCACCACCACTTTGATGTCCCCTTCCTCTCATAAAGTCGCTCCTTCTTCTATTGCTTGGGCCAGCTTCCATCACGTCTTCCGCAGGCCTCTTACACTCAAGTGAACCGCCTCCAATCTCTTCGCCATGTCGATAATCTCCGCCAAGCTAGCGTCAGCTATAAACAAAAGGGCCTGCCTTAGGAGATCTCGCAGCCCTTTGTAGAAATGCTTGGCGTATCCTCTATCATACAGGTCATATGATTCCGCGAACCTTGCGAGATGTTGGAACTCTCGCTGGTATTCTGTAACCGATTTTAATCCCTGCTTCAGTAGCAGAAACCTCTGCTCGAGCTCATCTCGAGCCGATGTAGGAATGAAGTGCTCCAAGAAGACACCTGAGAACTCGCTCCAACTTATCTCGGTATACACTCGTCCTTGGAACGCGGAGCCCATTAGTGACTTCGACCACCTCTTAGCATGTAGATCCAAGACGGACACCACCAACGATACAACCATGTTGGCCGGGCAACGGATCCCCGCCAATAGCTCTTGCACCGTGTCAAGCCATTCCTCCGTGCGTACGACCAACTCCGTCCCGAGGTAGGTGGGATGGGAGAGAGCCTGAAAGGTGCTCAGCCAGTTAGAGCCCGGAGCCTGTTGTTGTACCTGAGACTGTTGAGCCCTAAAGGCATCTAGGATGGCGGTGAGCGTCTAACCCAACTCGGATTGTTGAAACTGAGTGGGTATGGAAGGGTAAGGAGTGCCCCCCATCGGCTCAACGTGCACTGGAATCTACACATAAAACACAAATGTATGGTCAGGTTGGCTAATCTTGAGGTCAAAGTTGGACAACTTAGTGTGAATCACATATGGGCACACCACTACTTCCGCTAAGTCTGTTTGTCCGCAAACTGACTAATCGAACGGCGGTGGTACCATTGTTGAATGACCTCTTTAGTTGAGGATCGTGGAAAATTGATACCATTTGTAAGAACTCCCCCTCCTGGATCCCAAAACACGGCATGAAGGGGGTCTTATGCCTAGAACAGCCACCTTGTGGTAGCATTAGCACACGGGCTAAACAGTACCACAAGACGCCTATTCCACCGGCTGCAACCAATATTAATATAAACATGCCAACCCAACCATAATATAAAAGAAGAAGTCAAATATACTGTC
The DNA here is from genome assembly GCA_039583875.1 of Platanthera guangdongensis. Classification (NCBI taxonomy): domain Eukaryota; kingdom Viridiplantae; phylum Streptophyta; class Magnoliopsida; order Asparagales; family Orchidaceae; genus Platanthera; species Platanthera guangdongensis. The sequence goes on along the minus strand of CM077165.1, from coordinate 27,009,828 downwards.
CAAATAGTACAATAAAAAGAAGCTAATAATAAGCTTCTACAAGTATCAGAGTACAGCTATAAAATTGCCCAAACGGGCTACATCAGAGTCGCTCAACACTCACATCTGTAACCAATGGTAGCGACGACACCGTCACTTTAGGCCCTGTCGTCCTGGCCTAGTTGTCCTGCTGCATGGTCTGCGACTGCTCTACATGCGGGGTGACCTCCTAAAAAGGAATATGTAGTAACCGTTAGTCGAAAACACTAAGTGACTTCACATCCGCTCCCCCGGCGACTCCTCGGCACCGGACGGAGAAAGGAACAAGGGTACAAGAATAATAAATAGTATAATAGGTACAAGCAGGTGGTGTTGGTACAATAAGATTAATAGCATTAAATTCTAGCAGTTCTACTTAAGCAATAGTAATTCAACAAGTACAAGTAACTACAACAGGTAAGTAACTTAACTTATAAGTATGCCCATACAAACTTATAAGTTAAGGATCGGTTTGCATAAAGTAACTCATCGTATATGAGTACTCATACAAACTTATACGATGAGGATCTTGTTGTGCAATGTTATGTAATGGTATGTATGCTATGCAATGACTCACCCATGATAACACACATACAATTGCCATGTCGACACAGACTAAAGTCCCCACTATTCGAGCAGGTAGCTAACCTTTCAGGCATCAACCGCCGTGGCCAGGCGGTGACAGTAGAGCGGGCATCTCTACTACTAGGCGGGTATCCACACTACTTCACCTAGGCCTCCGCATTGCTCAACGCTAAGAACACAACAACAGAGCTCTTGCATATTATGGCCCAGCGGGATCTCGGGTAGATGTGCACTGAGAACACAGCCCGAACTGTCTTGGTGTGACCCAGAAGGGGCCTCGGAATAAAGTACGAGGAAACAGTCCAACCGTTCACTTGGTACGGAAGGGGCCCCGGGACGTGAACACCGAGGACGCAGCCCAACCGCCCAAAGTCTAACTGTCAACTCCCGTCGGCATGACGATCGGCGAGCACGTAAACCTGTCGTACTATCCTTAACCCAGGATTACGACACCGCATGTCGACTCACACCGCATGCAAAATTCCACATCACTGTGGCATGGAAGGGGCCTCAGAAGTAAGCACGAGGACACAACCCAACCATCCATCTATACCTCATCTCAACACTAACCCAATGAGTGACGGTCAACACCACACTTACATCCTTCCACAATACTACCCGTAGGGAGACTACGCTCTCAGTATTGCACTACTAAATTTCATTCGAACCATCAAACATACTTATGGCCATAGTTTATCCTTCTATATGTCATTTCAAATGATTTCAACATGGTATAACATAATGCGCATATATAATAGTCGACCAATTTCTAACAAGTCATTTCGTTTAAGTAAGCTTGCTTCACAATGTAGTTATATGAAAACCAATTAGTAATATTCATCATTCATAGCACTACGGTGGTTAACATAAAATAGTTCACCGAAATCTTGAATTAGTTTGAAACATCGATTCCACCGAATCCAAATCCATATTATATAAAAAAACCAGAATTTAAGTGCAGATTAAATCTGGACAGCAACTTCAACCGGAGATTTCTGAAGCTACAAACTTCGCCTGAAGTCGTGCAACCACTCGTTGGAAAGGTATTTTCAAGGACTTCTACTTCTGTGTTTAGTCGATAACCTAGATCTACCCATATCACATCTGAAAATAGCCAAGAAGATTACTGCGGGCAGAACACAAATTTTGCACGCCTCTTAAAGAGGAATGAACAGCATCGGTTCATCTTACTACTCAAGTCGGTCTTCCAAGATCACACCAGAAATTCCTCCACCCTTATTCACCCTCATGAGGCCTTTACTCTTCACAAAACCATCCCCCATCATTGCATAGATGGTTGGAGAGGTAGAAGACACCACTAACCAAGAGCACAAGCCCTAGATCGGCCTCATCCTAGAGAAATCACCATCTTGCTAGTTAAGACTCTTTTGAGTTAACATCTCACCTAGATATCTACAGATCTAGCACCAGGGGAGAGGAGAGGAAGCTCACCTCATTTCCGGCATTTCCACTATTTCCGGCCTTGGATCTTGTGACTCTTCTCGGCGACATCTTCTCTTTCATGACGACGGCGGATCTCTTCCTCTAGAACTTGCTCCAGCAACTTCCTTCTCTCAACAGGAGTTTCTCTCAGAAAACAGGGGATGAATTGAGCATGAAAACGGCTAGGGTTTTCACTTCCCCTTATATATAAAGAGTGACACGGGTAGGGACACGCCCGTGTCCTTACCCATCTCCTGCTTGGGCGAAGCATCAATGACGGTTTCAGTGTCGGTTCAATACTCGACACTGGTAGGGACACGCCCGTGTCCCGACTCGTGTCCACATGCCACGACCATGTTCCCTGGTCGTGTCCTTCTCTGGATACATTTCAACGAACTTAAACTGACACAACGACACACGGGTAGGACACGCCCGTATCTCTACCCGTGTCATACGATTTGTCGATATCGACAAGTAGTTCGTCGATCTCAACACACTCTATCGAGTTTAACTCGACACACTTGGGTAGGGACACACCCGTGTTGCTACCCGTGTCATACGATCTCGACACACCTCGTCGATCTCGACACACCTCGTCGATCTCGACACGCCTCGTCGAGTTCAACTCGACACAACAACATATGGGTAGGGACACGCCAGTGTCTCTACCGGTGTCATATAATTCGTCGATCTCGACACACAGTTCGTCGATCTCGACAAACAGTTCATCGATCTCGACACACTGTGTTGAGTTCAACTCGACACACACACACACACACACACACACACACACACACGGGTAGGGACATGCCCGTGTCTCTACCCGTGTCACTTCACACGGGTAGTGACACGCCCGTGTCACTACCCGTGTCCTTCTCTGGACATACTCGAGTCATCGACTCAAGAGCTGGCCACTCCCACACGGGTAGGGACACGCCCATGTCTCCACCCGTGTCCTATGCTTGACGAATTTCTCCTTCTTTTCACATGTGCTTCCTAGTTGTTAGCACTCCCCCTGAACCCAAGTCATCTCTCCTGTCTCAAAAACACGCACGAGGGGCATAATGTGATTCGGGATGTTACACGCGGCCTTGCAAGCTCCGGCCTTCTTGGCGAGATGACGGTCTGGCGAGATGCGGCCTGGCGAGCTGTGGCCTTCTTGGCGAGACGGCGGCCTGGTTGGCGAGAAGGCGGTCTGGAGAGACGCGACCTTATTGTCGAGTTGCGGCCTGCTTGGCTAGATGGCGGTCTGGCAAGACACGACCTGGCGAGCTGCAGCCTTCTTATGGGCTGGGGCGGCCTGGGCGACTCTTCACAGGGGCCTAGGGGAAACAAATATTTCCTCCCATACTAATATATTATACAGGTCCACCCAAAATTGGCCTCTAGGAGAGCAAAACTCCCGAAAAACTTAAAAACATGCACCAAGTCTTGAGCCTTGTTTGGGGCCCTCTCTTCGCGAATACGGGGTTGTACATAATTTTCGCTCTTTTCGAGTGGGTGCCACGCTCGGAAAGAAACGCCCAACCCAACTTATTCGCTACGTATCCTTCTTGGAGCCGAAAACCCTTGGCCTCCGGGGGGGTTCAATCTGTCCAGCCAGCTAATGGGAGCCTGGGTGACGAGACGTCCACGGGGTAGAAAACACGGCCTCCCCGAGGGGTCAAGCTGTCAAGACAGCTAATGGGAGTCTGGGTGACGAGACGGCCTCGGGATAGAAAACAATTGGCCTCCCCGAGGGGTCAACCTATCAAGCCAGCTAATGAGAGCCTAGATAATGAGACGACCTCAAGGTAAAAAACACGGCCTCCCCGAGGGGTCAACCTGTCAAGCCAGGTAATGGGAGCCTGAATGACGAGACGACCTCGGGGTAAAAAACACTAGGCCTTCCCGAGGGGTCAACCTGTCTATAACATCACTCAGACAACTAGACCCCTAGGAGTGGTTTTGTCATGACTAGGTCATGACAAAACCTTAGAAAGCCTAAGAAGGTCAAGTAGACCTAGGGATGTAGGTGGGACCACTATGATCTGCAAATAGTAGATTTATGAACCTTGGTTAAGCTGATCATGGAGCTTCACCATGACTTCAAGACCCCACCATGGCCTCACCAATCCACTGTGAAGTTCATCTAAACCTTAAGGGTCCATTGGAGTCGACTCAGGGTGGCCAAGTTGACCTAGGATCACTCTAGGCCTAAATTGGGCAAGGTGCCCTAAATTGGGTCAATTGACCATCCCCTAGCCAGGTGGACCCCATTTATACCCCCTAACCCTAAGGTGAGGTCCATGGGTCACCAAGGAACCATTGGGGTCAGTCCTAGTGGCTAAATTGACCAAAGTCAACCCTAACCTTAATTTGGTCAAAGTACCCTTCCTAAGGGCAGGTGACCCCCAAAGTGCCAAGTCAGCCCTCCCAACCCTACCTAGGCCCTAGGGGAGGCCAATAGGTCACCAAAGACCCAATGATGGTAACAGAGAAGGTCAACTTGACCTAGGTCTACCCAAGTCAAGATTAAGTCAAACCTAGCTCAAATGGGCTAACCCAAGCTCAAGCCCTCCTTCCTTCTTAGGCTAGCCTTAATATCATGAAATTATGAATGAGTGGGCTGCAAATTGCTCTCCTAATTGACCAAGTCAACTTGGTGACTAGGAGAGAGGGTGAGCTCCATTTCCATGTTAATGGAGGAGAGAGAAATGATGAAGGAGGGGGAATGAAAGGGGCTCGGCCAAGGGGAGGCCAAAGGCCACCCTTAATGGTTGGATTCAACTCCCCTGAGGAAGGGGAGAAGTTTCCACCCCTTTCCCTGGCCACCAAAGGTCTGGTTCAGCCCCGTCCACTATGGCCGAGCCTAGCCATTAATGGCCTTAATGGTCATTGATGATCCAGCCCCTCCTCTCCCCATTTGAGGCTTTAAACACCATCAGTGGGTCGAGAGAAGGCTTTTCCAATCCTCACCTGAAGAAACCGAGCCCCCCCCCCCACTGTGCAGTTGCAAAAACCTAGCGGCACCACCTTCAGACATGGCTTTCCGGCGATCTTCTTGACTTCAGTGCGCCGGCAAGGTCCTCCTCTTCTCCTTACCTCATGGCTAGATCATAGCAATGTTTAGGTCCAAGGTTCTGGCTCAATTGAGCCCGAACCAATTCCTGGTTTTCATGATTTTGGGCGGAGAATTTTCTTGGTAGAACCGCCGAAATAAGCCCCTGCGGCGGCCAAGCCGCCGCCTGGCGACAACCACCACCTCAACGGAGGTGGTGGTGGCGGTGGCCGGTCGGGGAGGTGGTCGGATTGCCGGCGGCAGCGGCTAGAAGATGCTCCAGGAAGATCCAATCCAGGCTGTCAGCTGGAGTTGGAAGACAACCAGATGCCGTCCAAATTGCGTCAAGATTCGTGCCTTAATGATTTTCAAACTATAGGATTAAATAATGCATCTTGATGATTTCTGTCACACTATTTGTAATTAATGGTTTTAATTTTTAAAAATACTTAGGCCCCTCTACTGAAAAGGTCACCAACATGAAATTTGTAGCCCTAGATCTCTACTTTAATTCAAAATTGATTTGAACCAATTTGGACTCTGGTTGGACTAGAGCACCCATTTTGGTGGGACCTATACCTAGGGCTATCCTGAGATTTAAAAGGGTGGCCACTCTTCATCCCTTGTCCAAATGACCTGAAATTTGGGCAAATGGTCACCTTTAGCTATATATAGGGCCTGTCCAAAAATGGGAATTTTTGGAAATATTTTATCTATGGTTTTATCATTTATTAAATCATAATAGGGTAATTTAATTAGGTGGTCTAATTACTTCCAAACACTCCCAAATTTTGGTGAGTGGTCCCTGGCTTCATGATATGTCTCTGTATATATTTTCACCTCATTTGGATGTGTTTTGGATAGGGAATGAACTAACCCTAATTTTACCTTAATTAGGTGTTCTTAAGTGAAAAGTGCACCTTGAGGTTGAGTGGTCAAATCACCTCAACAGAGGTTGAAATTTTGACCACTGACTTGAAAGGACATTTAACACCCTCAAAAGGATTATGGGGTGGTCTAGGGTAGCTTTTCCCTAGGATCCAAACTCAAACCCTAAGGAGGGGCTTTTGAGTGTTGTGAAGGGCATGGGGTCAAATTCCCTTGTGTGATCTTGCAATTTGGTAGAAATGATGCTAGGGTATCCAAAGCCCTCTGGTGTGAATTCTAAGGGATTTGGAGATGGATAGACATCTCAAATCCCTAACCCTAGTTTAGGGCACAAACACTTTTTGTGTAGAATAAGCCACCAAAACTTACTAAAAAGGTGTGAAACTTAGGTAGCATGTATTTTAAGTTAGTTAGGACCTCTGGTGAATTTATTAGAATTTTATGAGAAATATTACTAGCACCCCCTTTGTTATGCATGATGTGATCCTAAATGGTATTTTATTTATTATGATCACACTATTGATTCTAGACTCATGAAACTTGGGCAGGAGATGTTCATGGTCAAAATGGTTGTTCTTGAATTTTGTTATTAATTTTAGTTGAAAAACGTTAGTATCTCATTCACAGGTATTAAAAAGGACAATTATAATCAATAAATTATTTAGAGCTATTTACTTGTTACAAAATTATGAAATTGGGGCTCTGATAAGTTTTAGGTCAATATCCACTTGGATAAATTAACTTATGATTTTTAGGTGATAATTTGCAATATATACTTTACAAACCCATAATTTTGGGGATTTGATATTTATTTCATTCAGAGCTTATTTCCTGCTGGAAAATTGGGAGACACTGGATTTTTAGTTGAATAGTCATTTTGCATTTATCATAAATTTTGTAGAGCATGTTCTTGAATTAAATGGGTACTTCATGTTCAAACTAAGATTTTGGATTACTAGAATAAATAAATAAATTATCTGATAATTTAGGAAAATTATGAATTTCTGGGTTTAGGCTATAAATGTCATTATAGTCCTACAATAATTATAATAGGGGTACTGGGTGATTATTTTGTGTACCTCACTTTATACACTTCATTTAACTAGGGTTGGTCTGCATTTAGTAAAATCACAGAAATTGTGTTGGAGTAAGAATTTGGGGCTCACAAGTTGGGGTTAGATGTTGCTGATTTGGATGAATGAAAAAGAGTTCGTCGTTGGAACTTGGGACATGAATGAACCACAATGTCTTACCCTTGGAAGTTGGAATATGCACAATAGTGCCTTATTCAGAATCCTTCAAACCCGTCACGGGCGAGAATGAACCACAATGTCTTATTCTATTAAACAACTCTTGTATACGGGTTATTATACTTTGTGATTTAAGGTTAGTCGCAGGACTGCCCAGGTTATACCCGGTGAAGGGCTCTCGGGGGCACTAGGAACTACGATGTGATTACACTCAAAGTTCCCTTTCACAAGGATATTTACTTTTATTGATGTCTACCCTTTATCCGTACTTTGCTCTCATTATTACTCTTGAGTGATCCTAATGACTTAAGATGTTCTCAGAAGGGCGATGGTCTTCCGCCGGCCGCCACTCCAGTTGTTATCCAAGGGCTTGCACTTTTACTCTCGTCACTAAGACAACACTACCCACCAAGGTTATTCTCCAATTGTAATCTCTAGCTCATCCATCGATCTATCCCCTGGTGGTCCTTATAGTATAACCTACTTACACTATGCGCAACCCATGATATAATACCACCCCGAAATAGAACTTCGAATTCCTTGGGCCACCTGCCCCTAACTATTTATCCTAGGACTGTATGGACTAACGAAGTGAGCATATTGATTTGCATAATTTTCTTAAGTGATTAAAGCCTTTAATTAAATCATTTAATTAATCCCCTAGGTCATTTAATACATGAAGTATTACAAATTATAATCCAGTGACCTAAGAAATTTTTCTTGAGTTGCATCCTGGTAATATATTGCTGTCTACCAAAATTCATAATTTTCCTTTAAATATTTCTATTTATTCCTTAATTAATACAAAAATCACATAATTTTCATTTTCCGAATGAAGTATAAGGAATACATTACTCAAAATTCTAGGAAAAGTACAGAGCATATATATAATTAATTTAAGGTTAATGGCAGAGTTTCATCAACCTCTATAATGTAATGACCTACAAATTTCAATTCCTAATAATTTACCAAAATGCCATTATGCTAATTTAAAAATTATTAGTACATCCAAAAATTTTGAGATAATTATACAAGGCTAACCATAAAATTTTACAACACTAGAAAGTTTTCCAAAATTTACTGATATATATTTCCATCAATTCATAAATAAATGCAATAAGGTTAAAATGGTAATTTCCATGTATTTTGCTCCAAAATTCTCAAATAGTAGGATAAAAATTTTCATGAGTCAAATATGACCTCCCTTTTATTTTGACAAATTTTGGAGGTTTTTTGTTTGACTAGAAGCCTATTTTCCAATTTAGTTATCAAAAGGCCTAAATGTTTTTTTTAAAATCAAATAATAAGATTTTTGCTCCCAAAAATCTCATTATTACTATGAGTGGTGAACTTTACTCTACTGAGCCTCTGGCATCAATTCCATGATTTTTGAATGTATCAAATAGGCTAAATATGCAATATTTCAAAAATTGCTATTTGCACCCCAAAGCTATATATAGCCAACACATGCAAGTGGGTTAACCCAATATGCATGGTCCAATTGTGCTGAAAACTTTACCATGCACATATAATTTCCCCAAGGACCGCCACCAGAATTTGGGGCCATTTGGAGTCATATTACTCCAATTATTTCATTTATTTAATTATGTGTATTATGACAAATACTATAGAAACATTGCTCCCAAAAATTCTCTTTTTTGGGCAGGGGCTAGATATGCCCTAGTTGAGCACATGTGCAAAATATTGGGCCATTTGGATAAATGGTTTGGCTTGGGCAATTATTTTGGTTTCTGCCCTAGCCTACGACCAGTCCTAGTAGAATAGCCCTATAGGGAGACCTACAGCTCCAAATCTCATGTTTAGGGTGGCCAAGTGAAGGTAAGACCTAGGCCTACAATTTTGATGTTGATGTCTAGTCCTGAAATTATTTTAAGAGGCCTATTTTTAACATACAATAAGTGTATAAATGTGTGACAAAATATTGAATGAAATAAAAATATCCTATAGTTTAATTTGAATAAAGGGACGACATCCGATCATCGTCCCCGATCAGCAATGGCTGAGATTGAGCCTGGTTGGGCTATGTTTCTTGGTGATTTCCGGGCACCTGGGCCGGCGCCACCGCCGGCGATTATTGCCACCACCTCAGCTGAGGTGGGGGCTAGCGTTTCCCGGCGGTGAGGCAGTCGGAGGCGGCTCCTCCAACGATCCCGAGTAAGAAGAAAAACTCGGAATTTTGGCTCTTTTCTCAAATGGCATCGGGCTCAATTGAGCCTGATATCTCTCCTAAACGATCTAGAAAGCTAGTACGGGTAGAGGTGAAGTGAAACGAACTTGATTCAGGCCTTGGCAGTGAGTACGACGGCGGTTGGCCATGGCCGAGCTGCTCCTGCGATCTCCTGCTCAAAACCTTGATTCTCCACCAATTCTGTTGCTCCAGGGGACTCAATCTCCACTCGTTTCCTCTCTCTGAAGCTGTTGGTGGGGTTGGTTTTGGCTGTAGGTGGTTGTATATGGAGATAGAACCAAAGTGAGCTCGGGCTCAACCTTGGATGCTTCACCCATGGTGCCAAGTGGCCACTGTAACACCCCCTATCCGTCGCATAGTATATAGCAGTAGGTCCGGCCGGGGCCCGACGCCATATACCACAGACAGACCGGGTGGTTACGTATGGAAACCATCCAACCAATCTCAACGTCCTACACAGAGCATTCTAGCGGAAGCAGTTTATAAAAGTTGTAAACAAGAACCCAGCATTAGAGCACGAATGTCCACTAGTACATAATTAGGAATGTATACAAAATACCCAAAATCGGCCTTAAGGCCTTACAGAATGTTTCACTTGAATAATACATGATTTACAAACCTCGGCACGCAGGCCGGTCATACATGAATAAAACAGAAAATATTTCCACTTGGGCCTTCGAGGGCCAACTTCGCAAAAAGGGCTTTAGCCCGCTATTGACCGCTTGGTCCGGCTGCACCTGCAAGCAACAAACCACCGCACGGTGGCAAACAAGGCAACGGTCAGCAATGCTGACCTAATTATAACGATCCTGCCCCCAACTCGGGGCGGCGATGCTCCTTCCCTGCATTTCATTAGCACAAGTGAGCAATGCATATAACCATAGCCATTTCATCACAGACGTTGGCTCGTACGGCCACACGTCCCGTGCACTCAGGGCACATTCTCGGTGAACCGGTCGATGTCACGTCAATTAAAGCCATTAACATTCCGGACTCACCATCGGCACTTAGACGGCCATTCCTATGAGCAATTCGTCTTCCTGGCATTGGTCACGTCAATTTAAGCCATTGACCGCCGAAGATTCACATCTATGCCAACGGCGAGTGCCACGTAACCTTAGGTCTCTCTAACCAAACGACATAAAGCGGGTACGGCTCCATCTAACCCGTGCTCACATCGCAACGACAATTTAAGCCATTTGCGTGGGTCAAACTTCCACCGAGTCCCATTCTACCGCAAGACACATAACCCAGTTATGTTCGAGTTGGCTCTCAGGACACCAAGTTGGCAAGATCTCGTATCCGCCCAGTTTTCCGGGTGCACCTTTGGGTTAGTCCCCAAGGCTCCCTGCTGCAATCTACCGCGTAGAAAACCCGAAAAACACCCAATAGCACGGAGTCTTCTCCGGCCTTATGCAATGCAACATCACCGATCCAGACTAACATGTCCGGGTAGGCTTCACACAAAATGCCTATGTCCGTTCTCGCATACGGACTCTAAACAACGGGGACTTTACATATCTACCCGAAGGAACGCCTCCAACTCTCCGCAAACTCGCGAGAGCGGGCTTCCTATGCTAAGAAAAGGAGCGATTCATGCTCAAGATGAGGATCGTTACCCTTGAGTTCCTCTTTGGCGCCATCGAAAAGTAATCGGATCGAAATCACCGCACTTGCGTTGCCTCCATGGATCCGGAGTCGGCTTGCGATTCGGAGCTCCGAAGCTCCTCCAATGGCGGATCTAGCTCTTCTTCCTCCAAGGGCTCTCCTCTTTCTCCAAGGGTTTGGAGGGATGAAAAAGGTAAGAAAGTGATGGATTTTCTAAGTCAAACCCGGGTATATCCTCTCAGGAACCAACTCCAGCCGTTAGATCTTCAATCAAGGAAACGAACGGTTTTGATTCGGGGCTGAAATGCCCAATCTGGACCGAACACGGCCTGGCACACGCCCGTGTCCAGGGCCGTGTGCCGCATTCGCCGTCAAAATCGAATCTCCTGGACCCTCACACGGGTATCGAACACGCCCGTGTTCGAGCTGACACGCTCGTGTTCCAGCTGACACGGCCGTGTAGCCGGCCGTGTACCCCATGATTTTTCACCCGTTTTCAACCCGAGCACTGCACGGGTCCTAGGACACGCCCGTGTCCTTGCCCGTGTCACCTTGACACGCCTGGACCCCAGGCCGTGTACACGGGACATTTCGTCGAGGGAAGATCGACGACTTGATGACACGGCCTTGGACACGCCCATGTCCTAGGCCGTGTTCCCTGTCTCGACGATCGTCGAGTGAATCTCGACGACTCACCGGGACGATCCTCGACACGGATCGACACGCCCGTGTCGCAGGCCGTGTGCCCATTCTCGACGAATCGTCGAGAATAATCTCGACGACTTCACGGCTAAGTGTCGACACGGGTCGACACGCCCTGCGACACGCCCGTGTCGCAGGCCGTGTGCCCATTCTCGACGAATCGTCGAGTATAACTCGACGACTTCGCGGCTAAGTGTCGACACACGCTTGACACGCCCTGGGACACGCCCGTGTCCCAGGCCGTGTGCCTTCTGCCAGAACCCAAACTGGCCCAAAACGTCCCCCTTTGCTCCTTTGAGTTTCGGGGCGTTACAACTCTACCCCTCTTAAAAGAATTTCGCCCACGAAATTACATAAAGGGAAAAACATATACAAAAACAAAATTTGCACCTGAGCGGAACAACTCCGGATATTCGTCAAGCATAGTCTGCTCTCGTTCCCAAGAGAGCTCCTCACGACCGCAATTGTCCCACCGGACTTTGACCATCCTGATCTCGTTATTGCGTAGCCACTTGACCTCCGAGTCCTCAATCCGCACGGGCTTGACCTTTGTCGTTAGCCCACTTTCCACCGGCACTTGATCGACCGCGATAACTTGCGTAGGCTCTTGCACCGCCTTCCGAAGCACCGAAATATGGAATACATCGTGTAAACCACTTAGCTCCACTGAAAGCTTCAATCTATAGGCCGCTTCTCCAACTCGCTCCAGAACCTCGAACGGTCCAAGGTATCTTGGTCTTAGCTTTTTCAACCGCCGCACCCGCGAGACACCCTTGAATGGCTTGATCTTTAAGTATACATAATCGCCCACAGCGAACTCCACGTTCCTGTGCTTGGCATTATAGTACTTTGCTTGCCGGTTCTGAGCAATAAGCAACCTCTCCCGAATGGTTCTCACCAAAGAAGTAGCACCCTCTACTTCCGATCGCTTATATAACTTTGACACACCCATTTCTATCCAAGACAACGGCGTGCGACATCTTCTACCATATAGGACCTCGAAGGGCGCCATCTGAATACTTGCTTGGTAGTTGTTGTTGTATGCGAACTCCACCAAATAAAGGTGGTCTTCCCATTGCTTTCCGAAATCCAAGACACACATGCGAAGCATGTCTTCCATGGTTCTATTGACCCTCTCGGTCTGCCCATCTGTTTGCGGATGGAAGGCTGTGCTGAACTTCAACTTAGTTCCCAACATTTGCTGCACCAGCCTCCAATCATTGGACGTGAACCGCCCATCTCGGTCACTCACGATGCTGCGGGGCACACCATGAAGCCGCACTATGTTATCCACATATAGCTTTGCCAGCTTCTCCACCGGATCATCCTTCCTATGCGGAATAAAATGCGACACCTTCGTTAATCGATCCACGATCACCCAAATGGCGTCGTTCCCCTTTTGCGACCTTGGCAAACCGTGCACAAAATCCATAGAGATGTCGTCAAATTTCCACTCCGGAATAGGCAAGGACTTAAGGAATCCTCCCGGCTTTTGGCACTCCGCCTTTACCAAGGCGCAGGTTTGGCACTTCGCTACGTATAGCGCCACATCCTTTTTCAAACCCGGCCACCAAAATAGTTTCTTTATATCACGGTACATCTTCGTGCTCCCCGGGTGAATTGAGTACTTAGTATGGTGCGCCTCGTACAACAACTCCACCCGTAAATTGCCCACACTTGGGACGCACAAACGACCGTCTTTCCAAATCAATCCGTCCTCCACGACGAATTGGGAATTTGACCCATCCAGAGCCTCTATCATGAACTGCTTCATATGAGCATCCATATCCAAAGCCTGCCGAATACGATCAGCCAGGTCATATTGGACTTCAGTCCAATTCAGAACTGCTTCAGCACTTGATTGTCTGTCCACACAAACAATCTCCAACGCCTCCAACTCCTGCACCAACCGCTCATGATGCACTGATAGCCAATTTGCTTGAGCTGGGGCTCGGCGACTCAACGCGTCCGCAACCGCATTCCCTTTGCTAGGCACGTAGTGGATCTTGAATGTATAGTCCCCCAGGAACTCCATCCACCTACGCTGCCGCATATTCAGATCCTTCTGATCTATCAGGTACTTTAGGCTCTTGTGATCGGTGTAGATATCAATCTTCACACCGTACAAATAGTGTCTCCACAGCTTCAAGGCAAAAATCACGGCCGCTAACTCCAAGTCATGGACCGGATAATTCCTCTCGTGCACTTTTAGCTGTCTCGAGCCATAAGCTATCACGCTTCCGTGCTGCAGTAGCACGCAACCCAAACCGCTGCCCGAAGCATCGCTATATATCTCATAGCCTTCGGTTCCACATGGCGAACTCAGCACAGGCGTCGTGGTCAACCGACACTTCAGTTCCTCAAAAGCTCGCGCGCACTCCGGCGTCCAAACGAACTTATGCTCCTTCCTCGTCAAAGTAGTGAGAGGTAACGCTATCCGCGAGAAGTTCTCTATGAAGCGCCTATAATAGCCGGCAAGCCCCAAAAAGCTCCGGACTTCTGCTACCGTAGCAAGCTCAGGCCACTCCCGTATCGCAACAATCTTCGCCGGATCCACAGCAATACCCTCTCCACTCACTATATGCCCGAGGAACGCCACTGAGGATAGCCAAAACTCGCACTTCGAGAACTTGGCATACAACTGGTTTCTCCTTAGCGTCTCCAACACCAAATGAAGATGCTTGAAGTGATCTTCCTCACTTTGCGAGTACACCAAAATATCGTCGATGAAGACGATCACGAAATGGTCCAAGTACTCCCTGAACGTCCTGTTCATCAAATCCATGAATACTGACGACGCATTAGTCAGCCCAAACAGCATGACCGTAAACTCATAATGCCCGTATCTCGTACGAAACGCTGTCTTCGGGATATCACTCTCCCTTATCCGCAGTTGATAGTACCCAGAATTGAGATCTAACTTCGAGTACACCGTCGACCCGACTAACTGATCAAAGAGATCATCAATCCTAGGGATCGGGTACTTGTTCTTCTCAGTCAGCTTGTTTAGCTCCCGATAATCAATACACAACCTCAAGCTTCCGTCCTTCTTCTTAACAAAGAGGACTGGTGCGCTCCAAGGCGAAGAACTCGGGCGCACATACCCTTGTTCCAACAACTCTTGCATTTGAACTTTCAGCTCCGCCATTTCCTTAGGCGCTAGCCGATACGGAGATCGTGACACAGGCTTCGCACCTGGCACTAGCTCGATCGTGAAATCTATCTCCCGTTGAGGTGGGGCTCCAGGAAGATCTGCGGGGAACACATCAGGGTATTCCGATACCACTGAAATACAATCCAAAGCGGGCTTCGGCTTTGCAACCTCCACTAGTGTAAAGAACAGTTCTGCACCGGCACGAACCACCTTCACCACCTGAAGAGCAGACATCAACGTCTTACTCGACCCCTTTAAGCCCGTAAAAGTCGTCTCACGACTTGCCCCCAGCTTGACTTCCTTGCTACCGCAATCTATATGGGCCTGCTGCTCCGAGAGCCAGT
Organism: Platanthera guangdongensis; assembly: GCA_039583875.1. NCBI lineage: Eukaryota > Viridiplantae > Streptophyta > Magnoliopsida > Asparagales > Orchidaceae > Platanthera > Platanthera guangdongensis. The sequence goes on along the minus strand of CM077165.1, from coordinate 26,994,587 downwards.
CCATGCCAAATATGACGTCGAACTCCACTAACAGAAGTAAAGACGCTCACAGGTCAAACTCCTGCTCCCCAATACGAATCTTAACATCGCAGATCCTATCCACTCGCATCGAACACCCATTGGGCAACAACACATCCAACTTATCCTTCGCCATCGAGGAAGGGACCCCGATGCGTAATATAAATCCTTCGGACAAGAAGGAGTGTGAAGCTCCCGTATCGAAGAGTGCTCGTGCCTGATTTTCACAAATCAAAACAAATCCTAAACAAGTAGTGATAAGGTAACATGTGCATAACAAGCATATAAAGGAAATTGACTTGCATAAATTAAACCGTACCTGTCACCACATCAACTTGTTTGATGGCCTCCTGTTGGCCAAGATTGTAGACCCTTGGTTGGGCCGGAGCATAATGGGATGCGGTCGACTCCACCGCCTTTCCCTTCTCTTCATAAGTGGCTCCCGGCCTCCTCTCGGACTTAGGACGTCCGCTCCAACAATCACGGGCAAAGTGCCCCGTCTTTCCGCATGTAAAACATGCGCCCGGGGTCCGACTCGTAGTCGCCCCAGAAGCACCAGAAGGAGCTGGACCCGAAGTCCTATGCTTCTTGAAAGACCTCCGATAGCCGGACTTTGAAGTAGTCAGCACTCTGAACTCAGATTTCTTATCAGCCAAGCCTTTCTTCGCTTGTACATTCTTCATGTCCTTCTCCAAGGACCGGGCAGTATTGACCAAGGTTAAGAAACCCTGCGTCATCGGCCCCGACAGTAATAGTCTCAGCTCATCCCTCAAGCCTTCATAAAAACGATTAGTCTTGCGCTCCTCATCCATGATGGTGGAGCTAGCATAACGACTCAACCGCGTAAACTCGTGGAGATATTCATCCACGCTCCTCTCACCCTGCACCAACTTCAGGAACTCATTCTCCATTGAAATCCTCTGAGTAGAAGGGAGGTATCTTGCTAAGAAAAATCCCGAGAACTCTTCCATCGGAACGTCTATCAGTTGTCTACCTCTCAAATGATGCAGCTCCAATCCTTCCCACCACATCCTTGCTTCACCGTCCAGCAGGAACGTAGCGATGGTGGTCATTTGCCACTCCTCCGTCTCCGTCGCCGTCATGACTCTCTTCACCCTAGAGAACCAGTCTTCAGCCTGAGATGGGGTTCCCAACCCCAAGAATAACGGAGGGTTAAAGCTCATTACATGCTTCAACTGCCTCTCAGTGGCCCTCCTTGGCACTATCGGTTCCAAAACCACTTGTTCCACCCTCCTCGGCTCAGCCTCTCGCAGAGGTACTTGCTCCATCGTAGGAGCGGGCTGCTGCGCTTGCCTTCCAGGCTGCGCATTTATCACGGCCAACACCGCTTCAGCCACCAAACGTATATTCTCAGCCGATAGAGGTGTTGCGGGAGCAACATCCGGTGCACTGCTAGCCTCAGAAACTCGGCGTTCTGATGGCCCAACACCACTTCTGGTCACCTATAGTGGTACAAAACACCGTTAAGCGACCACATAACATTGCAAACAGCAATTATAGGAACACGCAGGTTCCTCAAACGCGAGTATTTTCATTCCTAAGTGGACATTCATGGGTTCTTTTACCATTATAACGATGACGCACACAATGTGCTCACCACCCCTTAAAAAGAATTCGCCCACGAATTCAGTTTAAGCCCGACCAAAACCAGTAGTCTGATACCAAATTGTAACACCCCCTATCCGTCGCATAGTATATAGCAGTAGGTCCGGCCGGGGCCCGACGCCATATACCACAGACAGACCGGGTGGTTACGTATGGAAACCATCCAACCAATCTCAACGTCCTACACAGAGCATTCTAGCGGAATCAGTTTATAAAAGTTGTAAACAAGAACCCAGCATTAGAGCACGAATGTCCACTAGTACATAATTAGGAATGTATACAAAATACCCAAAATCGGCCTTAAGGCCTTACAGAATGTTTCACTTGAATAATACATGATTTACAAACCTCGGCACGCAGGCCGGTCATACATGAATAAAACAGAAAATATTTCCACTTGGGCCTTCGAGGGCCAACTTCGCAAAAAGGGCTTTAGCCCGCTATTGACCGCTTGGTCTGGCTGCACCTGCAAGCAACAAACCACCGCACGGTGGCAAACAAGGCAACAGTCAGCAATGCTGACCAAATTATAACGATCCCGCCCCCAACTCGGGGCGGCGATGCTCCTTCCCTGCATTTCATTAGCATAAGCGAGCAATGCATATAACCATAGCCATTTCATCACAGACGTTGGCTCGTACGGCCACACGTCCCGTGCACTCAGGGCACATTCTCGGTGAACCGGTCGATGTCACGTCAATTAAAGCCATTAACATTCCGGACTCACCACCGCCACTTAGACGGCCATTCCTATGAGTAATTCGTCTTCCTGGCATTGGTCACGTCAATTTAAGCCATTGACCGCCGAAGACTCACATCTATGCCAACGGCGAGTGCCACGTAACCTTAGGTCTCTCTAACCGAACGACATAAAGCGGGTACGGTTCCATCTAACCCGTGCTCACATCGCAACGACAATTTAAGCCATTTGCGCGGGTCAAACTTCCACCGAGTCTCATTCTACCGCAAGACACATAACCCAGTTATGTTCGAGTTGGCTCTCAGGCCACCAAGTTGGCAAGATCTCGTATCCGCCCAGTTTTTCGGGTGCACCTTTGGGTTAGTCCCCAAGGCTCCCTGCTGCAATCTACCGCGTAGAAAACCCGAAAAACACCCAATAGCACGGAGTCTTCTCCGGCCTTATGCAATGCAACATCACCGATCCAGACTAACATGTCCGGGTAGGCTTCACACAAAATTCCTACGTCCGTTCTCGCATACGGACTCTAAACAACGAGGACTTTACATATCTACCCGAAGGAACGCCTCCAACTCTCCGCAAACTCGTGAGAGAGGGCTTCCTATGCTAAGAAAAGGAGCGATTCATGCTCAAGATGAGGATCGTTACCCTTGAGTTCCTCTTTGGCGCCATCGAAAAGTAATCGAATAGAAATCACCGCACTTGCGTTGCCTCCGTGGATCCGGAGTCGGCTTGCGATTCGGAGCTCCGAAGCTCCTCCAATGGCGGATCTAGCTCTTCTTCCTCCAAGGGCTCTCCTCTTTCTCCAAGGGTTTGGAGAGATGAAAAAGGTAAGAAAGTGATGGATTTTCTAAGTCAAACCCGGGTATATCCTCTCAGGAACCAACCCCAGCCGTTAGATCTTCAATCAAGGAAACGAACGGTTTTGATTCGGGGCTGAAATGCCCAATCTGGACCGAACACGGCCTGGCACACGCCCGTGTCCAGGGCCGTGTGCCGCATTCGCCGTCAAAATCGAATCTCCTGGACCCTCACACGGGTATCGAACACGCCCGTGTTCGAGCTGACACGGCCGTGTTCCAGCTGACACGGCCGTATAGCCGGCCGTGTACCCCATGATTTTTCCCCCGTTTTCAACCCGAGCACTGCACGGGTCCTAGGACACGCCCGTGTCCTTGCCCGTGTCACCTTGACACGCCTGGACCCCAGGCCGTGTACACGGGACATTTCGTCGAGGGAAGATCGACGACTTGATGACACGGCCTTGGACACGCCCGTGTCCTAGGCCGTGTTCCCTGTTCGACGATCGTCGAGTGAATCTCGACGACTCACCGGGACGATCGTCGACACGGGTTGACACGCCCTGCGACACGCCCGTGTCGCAGGCCGTGTGCCCATTCTCGACGAATCGTCGAGTATAATCTCGACGACTTCATGGCTAAGTGTCGACACGGGTCGACACGCCCTGCGACACGCCCGTGTCGCAGGCCGTGTGCCCATTCTCGACGAATCGTCGAGTATAACTCGACGACTTCGCGGCTAAGTGTCGACACACGCTTGACACGCCCTGGGACACGCCCGTGTCCCAGGCCGTGTGCCTTCTGCCAGAACCCAAACTGGCCCAAAACGTCCCCCTTTGCTCCTTTGAGTTTCGGGGCGTTACAGCCACTATGCAGTCAAATTCTTCTGGAATTCCCTTGGGTGGTCGTCCAACAGTATTTGGGCAGAAGGAGCGAAGGACAAGTGGCCTCCTCCTCTTAATTCCACTTTCTCTCTCCTCCTTTTTGGTGAATTCTCCAAAATGCCCCCATGCATGCACTTTCTCTCCAAATCTAGAGGGGTAGGGCTGGTCTTTGACACCTTGGGCTGATAATGGGCCAAGTTTGGTTGGCTTGGCCCAAGGGGAAGTGGCTTGGGCTCATTTTCACTCTTTAGGACAATTTGTTGACTAAGTTGACTTTTGAGTTGACTTGGTCAAGCATGAGTGGGCTGACCCCACTTGAAGGTAATGACCCCAATGGCACTACCCAACTTGGGTTGGGTCAAGGTGATACTCTACTTGGGCTAAGTGGACCTATAGGTATAGGTTTGAGCAACTTAGGGCTAAGGTTGACTTTGGTCAAATACGGTCAAAGGGTTGACCTAGTGACATGCCCTAGGGTCCACTTAGATTATTTTAGGGTTAAGGGCAATGTGGTGGGGTTATGGTGTGGCTAGGGTTCCTATTTAGACTAGTTTGACCTAGTTTGACTTGGGCCGTATAGTGGGCCCCACATGGCTACAACCCACTACATAGGGTCAAACCTAGCTAATTTTCCTAACACCCACCCCATGCCCAACACAATCTAAGTTACGGGGTCTAGAAGTAACATGGGATGTTACAAATCCTATAAACAAAAAAAATAATTTCGTCCCCGAAATTTAAGTTTGGGTGTACGGGGTTCTATTTGCAAGAGTTATAAGAAATTGAAATGCATAAACTAAAGTATACCTGAAGTAAATAGCTCCGTGTGTTGCTCCATCATCAGATCCCTCGGCTCCCAGGTGTGCTCCTCCCGTCCATGGTTGGACCACAACACCTTCATCAGAGGGACCTTCTTCCGCAACACTCGGACGTTCGTATCATCAATCCGGATCGGCTCCAATCTAACGGATCTGTCTGGTACTATCAGACCAGTTGTAGTAGTAACGTGATGCTCCAGCCATAGGAGAGCTCTTCGCAAGGAAGAGACATGGAAGACGTCGTGTAGGGTACTCAACTCTGGTGGCAGCTGCAATCGGTAAGCAAAGGGGCCGATCTGCTCCAGGATCAAGTATGGCTCCATGTATCGAGAACTGAGCTTCTTGTGCTTCCGCACCTGAGAGACACCGTGTACCGGACGTATCTTTAACAAAACTCTGTCTCCGACCTGGAATTCCACCTTTCAGTGACGAGCATCATAATACTTCGCCAGCCTACTATGGGCCTCTAGCAGCCGATCCCTGATCAAATGAACCTGTGCCTTCATATCCTTCACATAATCAGAACCAAGAATCCTCATGTCCACATCCTGAACCCAAGACAGAGGCATCTGACACTTCCTTCCGTACAAAGCCTCGTAAGGCGCCATGCTGATGCTTGCCTGGTGACTGTTATTGTAAGAGAACTCGATCAATGGTAACAGCCTCTCCCAGGCTTCCCTATATACAATATACATAGATGAAGCAGATCCTCCATGGTACGGATGGTCCGCTCGGTCTTGCCATCGGTCTGCGGATGGAAGGCGGTGCTAAAAGTGAGCCGAGAACCCAACTAATCATGCACGACCCTCCATTCCCTCGATGTGAACCGACCATCACGGTCCAAGACGATCGTTTTGGGGATGCCATGGTACCCGATGAACTGTTCCACGAACAATATCACCAGAACAGCAACTAGAGCATCCTTCCTGACTGGAATAAACCGCACTACCTCGGTCAGCCTGTCGACTATGACCCATATGGAATCGTGCCTAGAGTAGGAGCGAGGCAGTCCGTGCATAAAATCTATAGCAATGTCCTCGAACTTCCACTCTGGAACGGGCAGTGGCTGTAATAAACCTCCCGGGCTCTTGCATTCTGCTTTCATATGCTGGCACATCTCGCAATGTGTCACAAAGTGGGTGATCTCCCTCTTCATCACAGGCCAGTACATAGTCTTCTGTAATTCTGCCCACATTTTGGTGATGTCAGGATGCACTGAATATCCGGAGCAGTGTCCCTCTCTAAGTATATCATCCCGGATACCATCCCCTGCTGGTATATAAACGCGTCCACGGAATCAAAGGAGATCATCCTACAGTGTGTAATCCTCAACCTTTCCCCTTTCCAGGGAAATGAAAATCGGCTCCAGTGCAGCATCTAGCCTATGATGGCCACAATGCGCTCCTGAAGATCATTCTCCCCGATCAAGGAGTTCAGATATTCCCGGTAGACTACTGGCTCATCCTATGAAACCATGGTGATATGCATATCATCCATCATCTGCATCAACCCCATATACATCACCCGGGGCTCCGGTCCAGTAGTGTCGGCTCTCCTGCTCAACGCATCTGCCATAGTGTTCGCTTTCCCCGGGTGTTAGTGCAGTTTGTAATCATAATTACAAAGAAATTCCAGCCATCTCCTCTGTCGAAGGTTCAGATCTTTCTGCGTGTCGACTTATTTGAGGTTCTTGTGATCCGAGTAGATATCACAATGAACCCCATAAAAGTAGTGTTTCTGTATCTTCAATGCCAATACGACCGCCCCGAGCTCCAAGTCATGTACCGGGTAGTTATGCTCATGCTCCTTCAATTGTCTCGAAGCATAAGCAATGACATGTCCGTTCTGCATCAGTACAACACCCATCACCTGATAAGAGGCATCCGTGTAGATGTGAAATCTCACATTCCCAGATGGAAGTTCAAGGATAGGGGATGAGGTGAGTCGGTCCTTCAACCCCTGAAAGGCTGCCTCGCACTGCTTTGTCCAAGCAAACTCTACATCCTTCCTCGTCAAGGATGTGAGGGGGAGTGCTATCCTTGAGAACCCTCCACGAACTAATGATAATAACCTGTTAATCACAAGAAGATGCAAATGTCTGATGCTGTCTTTGGTCGTGGCCAATCTATCACTGCCTCTATCTTGGCTGGATCCACCGCCAATCCATCTCCACTGATCGTATGACCCAAGAAGGCCACCTCCTATATCCAGAACTGGAACTTAGAAAACTTCGCATACATCTGGGACTCCCTCATCCTCAGCAAAACCTATGCCAATTGCTCTGTGTGCTCCTCCTGAGTTTGGGAATAGATCAGAATATCGTTGATGAATACAATGATGAAGCGGTCCAAGTAGGGCTCAAATACACAGTTCATTAGACTCATGAATGTGGAAGGGGCATTCGTGATCCCAAAAGGCATCACTGTGAACTCATATAACCCGTATCGTGAGCTGAAAGCCGTCTTCAGGATGTCTTCCTCTCGGATACGCAGCTGATAGTAACCAGATCTCAAATCCAGCTTAGAGAACCAGAAGGCCCCCTGAAGCTGATTAAATAGCTCATCTATCCGAGACAGTGGATAAGTATTCCGGACCGTCAACCGGTTCAGCTCTCTGTAATCTATGCACAGCTGCAATGATCTGTCTTTCTTCTTCACAAAAAGAATTGGTGCTCCCCACGGTGACGAGCTCGGCCGCACGAATCCTGATTCCACAAGCTCTTGAAGCTGAGTGCTGAATTCTGTCAACTCTCTGGGAGCCATCCTGTATGGTGCCCGAGACACGGGCCTCGCCCCCGGCACCAACTGAATCCTGAAATCTAAGTCCCGAGCTGGTGGTAGTCCATGCAATTTCTCCAGGAATACACCGGAGAAATACAGAACCACCGGGATATCTGCTATAGAACTCTCTGTTGCCACCATCTCGAAGCGGATAAGATACACCTCTTCCTCCCGCTCATAGGCCTTGACAGACTCTACAGAAGATAATGAAAGATGAGGGATATGTCGGATACCTTCAATAGTGACGTAGGAGTCTCCATGCCTGAGTGTGATCCTCTTTGAGGGGTAGTCGATCTGGGCATGGTTCCAATGAAGCCAGGTCATGCCAAAAATTAAATCAAAGTCTGGCAATCTCAAGACCGCAGCCAGAGCTTCGAATGTCTTGCCTCCTATCTCAGCCTCCATGTTGCAGCTATTCGTGGTCCGTAGCTCTGAGCCATTAGTAAGATGCACCCTCATCTCTATGCCAGGGAATCTCTCCACACCCTCTAGTCTTTCAATAAAAGTGTCCGACACGAATGAGTGCGAAGCACCCGTGTCGAAGAGGGTATGAGCGGGCTTGCCGCTGACCATAACTATGCCTGAGATTTATTTGTCTTAAAATTGAGGTTATTTCTATGATTTTCAAGGCACTATTAAGGTTGAAATTTCTAAATTAAAATAATTTAAGTACATGTAATTACTTCTTCGGGGTTCCTTTGCTCCGCGAGGTCCAATGCATACATCTGCTCTTGGTTACATCCTCGATCGTGATATCCCCGGCCTCGGCCTCGACCTCGTACTCGGCCTCGGCCTTGGCCCTGCTGTACTGGAGGGTCCACTGGAGGTGGAGGAGGAGGAGGTGGACGGAACTGATCCAGACACTCCGATCTAATATGCCCGGGGCTGGTGGCATCCATAACAAACTACCGACCGGTGGCCACGGTCATCTTACCTCCTCGGAACATGCACCTGTAGAGGTGGGGGAGCTAAAACTGGAGGAGGCCCTTGCTCCTACCTGAAGTTGGGACGATGACGTCCCCCACCTATCTTATATCCAATGACTCTGCCTCACTGGGATCCCCTGCTACTCTGCCAGGGTGATGACCCGTCCAGCGGCCACTTCCCTCTGTTCATCACCATCAGCTAGTCTGCCTCCAGTTGCTTAGCCATCTCGATGATTTGTGCTCATGTGCCATGAGAAATGAACAATAGGGCCTGCCTCAAGTCATCTCTAAGGCCCCGGTAGAATCTTTTGGCATACCTCCTGTCGTCTGTGTCCTGGATCCCCACAAATCTAGCCAGATGGGAGATCTGGTCCGCTGCTTGAGGTTCAGAAACCTATCTTCCAGTGCATCTCTGTCTGTGGTGGATACGAAGTGATCCAAGAATACTTCGCCGAACTCCTCCCAAGATATGTCCGACAGCTCCCAGTCAGCATAAGTGGACTCTCGCCTGAACTTCCACCATCGTTTCGCATGAGCATCTAATGCAGAGGTGGCTAGAGGAACTGCCTGGCTGACCGGGCAGCTGATGCCTGCCAATATCTCATGTATGGCCTCCAACCATTCATCAGTCTTCACAACATCCTCTGTCCCTCGGTACATCGGCGGGGACAGGCTCTTGAAGGCACTCAGCCAGCTTGTCCCCAGATTTGGCTGCGGAGCCGGGACCTGCTTGGCTTTGAAGGCTTCCAGGATAGCCGTCAAAGTTTGCCCCATTTCTGTCTATAGAAATGGAGTGGTAGCTGGAGGGGGAGGAACCACATTTTGCGGCGCAGTGACCTGTTGAGGTTGCATACATGTAAGGTTAAAAGAGAACTAGCCTAACTCATTGTATTTAATGGACTGTTTTATGTGACTTTTTACACATGGGCACACCATTGCTTCTGCTGCATAGTTTGTCCGCAAACTAATGCTTGAGCGGGGTGGTCCATTGTTGTGGACTTCTTTCTTATATGATCATTTGTTCAAGTGATACCAGTTTGTAAGACTCCTCCCCTTACCAAGGAGGCTCCCGGTCGTATGCCCAGAACCGCCGTATTACGGTGGCACTAACGCACGGGTTAGTCGACACCGCAACACGCCGATTCTGCTGGCTAATACGATCATATAACCTGTAGGCCAATACGAGAAATAGAAGTATAGTGGTAATGTAGAAATAAACTACAACCAGTCCACAGTCACAGTACATATCAAATAACAAATGAAAGTACATCCATTCCATAATGAGTACAAAAATATGAAGAGTAAAAAGGGCTTATGCCCAGTACATCATATGAATAACTCTCCTCACAAAACATCAAAACAGCGGAAGCTAATCAACTCATCTCGTCCCACCTCAGGATGTGCTCCAGTAGTAATAGTAGGTGGTATCAACTCCTCACGCCCTGTCACCTTGTCCTGTCAGTCGTGCTGGTGCTCCATCTCCTCGAGCTCCAAAAAATAGTTGGTCACCGACCATTAGTCAAAAGAATAAGTCATTTCCTCCGCACCTCAACCCGCAACTCCTAGGCACCGTGCGGGAGGATGAAGCGGAGGACTATCAAGGGGTAACAAAAGGAAGCAGGTGATAAGGAATCTATCTATCAAGTATAAGAGCAACATAGTTCTACTCTAGTAGTTCTAAGTACATGGTATAAGTGAAGTAAAGGTGTGGTACAAGTAAGTAAAGAACATAAAGTAAGAGCAGAAAAGTAAAGTCATGCTACCACTACACTACCATCACAAAACGTACCTTAACTTATAAAAATGCCCATACAAATTTTTAAGTTAAGGTTTCCAGGAAATTTAACTTATCATATAAAAGAGCCCATACTAATTTATGTGATAAGGATCTATGAAGCGTATGACCTAATATGAATGAATGTTTATGATGCAATTTACGCAACAATCAAGTGCAACTCACACACAACTACTCTGTGATCACAGACCTTTAGTTCCCACTTTTGAGAGCTAGCTTCACTCTCGCGTACCACCGTTATGGCTACGGCAGCAGCAGAGCGGGCATCTCCACTTCTAGGAAGGTATGCACACTACCAAACCTAGACCCCCTCTCATACGCCTATGTACACGTCCTAGGTGCACTCTAGAGTCTGCGAATATATTTTGCTGACTACTGGTCAATCTTGTTGGGTCGGATGTTCGTTATCGGGGATCGTCCTCCAGAGCTCAGTATAAACAACCTACTGCCCCCTCAAACCCTCACACCCGCCCGAGTCATCGTACTGCCATCGGTGTGACGATCGGCCCAGTACCGCATGACTCGCCACTAAATTTATGCACATGCAAGTATTTCATCTCAAGCCTTCAGCTCGCAGGACCAACCTGTCCTGATTCCCTCAAACCCTTCACGGGTGAGCCCGCAACATATATCCCCCCAACCCTATACGGGTGAGATGTTACGTCAAACCCTCCAACCCTATACGGGTGAGAATATGCACAATAGTGCTTTTATTCAGAATCCTTCAAACCCGTCACGGGCGAGAATGAACCACAATGTCTTATCCTCTTAGACCACTCTTATCTACAGGTTATTATACTTAGTGATTTAAGGTTAATCCCAGGACTGCCGAGGGTATACCTGGTGAAGGGCTCTCGGGGGCACTAAGAACTACGATGGGATTACGCCCAAAGTTCCCTTTCACAAGGATATTTACTTTTATTGATGTCTACCCTTTATCCGTACATTGCTCTCATTATTACTCTTGAGTGATCCTAATGACTTAAGATGTTCTCAGAAGGGCGACAGTCTTCCGCCGGCCTCCACTCCAGTTGCTATCCAAGGGCTTGCACATTTACTCTCGTCACTAAGACAACACTAACCAGCAAGGTTATTCTCCAATTGTAATCTCTAGCTCATGCGTCGATCTATCCCACGGTGGTCCTTATAGTATAACCTACTTACACTATGCGCAACTCATGACCTAATACCACCCCGAAATAGAACTTCCAATTCCTTGGGCCACCTGCCCCTAACTATTTATCCTAGGATGGTATGGACTAATGAAGTGAGCATATTGATTTGCATAATTTTCTCAAGTCATTAAAGCCTCTAATTAAATCATTTAATTAATCCCCTAAGAAATTTAATATATGAAGTATTGCAAATTATAATCCACTAACCTAAGAAAGTTTTCCTGAGTTGCATCTTGGTATTATATTCCTGTCTACCAAAATTCATAATTTTCCTTTGATTATTTCTATTTATTACTTAATTAATACAAAAATCACATAATTTTCATTTTCCAAATGAAGTATAAGGAATATATTACTCAAAATTCTAGGAATATTACAGAGCATATATATCATTAATTCAAGGCTAATGACAGAGTTTCATCAACCTCTATAATGCAATGTCCTACCAATTTCAATTCCTTATAATTTACCAAAATGTCATTATGCTAATTTAAAAATTATTAGGACATCCAAAAATTTTGAGATAATTATACAAGGCTAACCATACAATTTTACAACACTAGAAAGTTTTCCAAAATTTACTTATTTATATTTCCATCAATTAATAAATAAATGCAATAAGGGTAAAATGATAATTTCCATGTATTTTGCTCCAAAATTCTCAATCGGTAGGATAAAACTTTTAATGAGTCAAATATGACATCTCTTTTGTTTTGACAGATTTTGGGTGTTTTTTGTTTGACCAAAAGCCTATTTTCCAATTTAGTTATGAAATGGCCTAAATTTTTAAAAAATTCAAATAATGTGATTTTTGCTCCCAAAAATCCCATTATTACTATGAGGGGTGAACTTTACTCTAATGAGCCTTTGGCATCAATTCCATGATTTCTGAATGTATAAAATAGGCTGAATATGCAATATTTCAAAAATTGATATTTGCACCTCAAAGTTATATATAACCAACACATGCAAGTGGGTTAACCCAACAAGAATTGGTCCAAATGTGCTGAAAATTTTACCATGCACATATAATTTCCCCGAGGACCGGCCACCAAAATTTGGGGCTATTTGGAGTCATATTACTCCAATTATTTCATTTATTTAATTATGTGTATTATGACAAATACTATAAAAATTGCTCCCAAAAATTCCCATTTTTGGGAAGGGGCTAGATATGCCCTAATTGAGCACATGCTCAAAATCTTGGGTCATTTGGATATCTGGTTTGGCTTGGGCAATTACTTTGGTTTATGCCTTAGCCTAGGACAAGTCCTAGTAGAACAGCCCTACAGGGAGCCCTACAGCTCCAAATCTCATGTTTAATATGTCCAATTAAAGGTAAGACCTAGACATTTAAGAGGACTATTTTTAGCATGCAATAACTGTATAAATGTGTGACAAAATATTGAATGAAATAAAAATATCCTATAGTTTAATTTGAATAAAGGGACGACATCCATTCATCGTCCCCGATCAGCAACGGCTGAGATTGAGCCTGGCTGGGCTATGTTTGCTGGCGATTTCCGGCCATCTGGCCGGCACCACCGCCGACGATTATTGTCACCACCTCCGTTGAGGTGGGGGCTAGTGTTTCCCAGCGGTGAGGCGGTCGGAGGCGGCACCTCCGGCGATCCCGAGCAAGAACAAAAACTCGGAATTTTGGCTTTTTTCTCACATGGCATCAGGCTCAATTGAGCCTGATATCACTCCTAAACAATCTAGGAAGCTAGTACGGGTAGAGGTGAAGTGAAACGAACTTGATTTAGGCCTTGGTGGCGAGTGCGGCGGTGGTTGGCCATGGCTGAGCTGCTCCGGCGATCTCCTGCTCAAAACCTTGATTATCCACCAATTCTCTTGCTCCGGGACTCGATCTCCACTCGTTTCCTCTCTCTGAAGTTGTTGGTGGGGTTGGTTTTGTCTGTAGGGGGCTGTATATGGAGATACAACCAAGGTGAGCTCCGGCTCAACCTTGGATGCTTCATCCATGGTGCCAAGTGGCAACTATGCATCCAAATTCTTCTGGAATTCCCTTGGGTGGCCGGCCAGCAGTCTTTGGGCAGAAGGAGCCAAGGCCAAGTGGCCTCCTCCTCTTAATTTCACTTTCTCTCTCCTCCTTTTGGGTGAATTCTCCAAAATGCCCCCAGGCATGCACTCACTCTCTCTCCAAATCTAGAGGGGTATGGCTTGTCTTTGACACCTTGGGCTGATAATGGGCCAGGTTTGGTGGGCTTGGCCCAAGGGGAAGTGGCTTGGGCTCATTTTCACTCTTTAGGACAACTTGTTGACTAAGTTGACTTTTGATTTGACTTGGTCAAGCATGATGAGTGGGCTGACCCCACTTGAAGGTAATGACCCCAATGGTAGTACCCAAATTGGGTTGGGTCAAGGTGATGCTCTACTTGGGCTAAGTGGGCCTATAGGTATAGTGAAAGTGCATGTTAGATCAGATATACTCTAGAGGGGGGGGGGGCGGTGAATAGAGTATGGTGCTTGCTAAAAACTTTTTACAACTCTTGTTGTATTCCTAAGTGAACATGGAAGCAACTAACATAAAGTAAACACAACAACTAACTAAACACAGAGCAATCACATACCACAACCAGCAAACAAAAGAAAATAAGCAATCAGAAGACACAAGGAGCTATAGTGGTTCCCTAACCAATCTGGGTACATCCATTCTTCTACGACCCTAGGTAGGAATCCACTGCAGGATGAGTTGATCAGGTGTCCTGGGCACCAATGGGTTTTGATCAGGTCCCCAAAAACCAAACCCTCAAGTATTTTGGAAGGAGACTTGCAAGCAGAATAATTTTGAAGGGATTTAAAACCCTGTACAGGAGTTGGAAAGAGGGTGATAGTGTCTTCTCTATCAACAGTCAGAGAGAAGACTTGTGGATTGATGTAGCAGCTCTTGCTCCCCCTGAGGTCTTGAATTGGTCAGGAATGCTGGAGCACTGCTTTAGGGTGATAGGCCTTCAGTGACCTAGAATGCCTGGACCAGAACTACTTCAGGAACTTCTTTGACAGAATGATTGATTGTTGTCCTTTGAAGTTATCCTGTGAATAGAGAGAAGAAGACTCTTGATTGAAATTCGTTGTTCTACTTCTTCTTCTTGAGAGAGTTCTCTGGTCAAGGCTGATTGCAGTCAAAAACTTTTAGATTTGAGAATGTTTTATTCTTCTGCAGCTTTAGAGTGTCTGTCAGATTGTTTTATGTACTGTTATTCTTGAACTCTGCTTGATTCTATATCTCTCTTATTGTATCTCTATCTTTTTTTTGTGTATGTGTTGTATCTCTCTCACTGACTGAGGAATATTCAAACATTTTGAATGTCGAGCAGTAATTACAGTCGACCTTGGAAAGAATCAGCAATCAATGACTTTCCTAACTGTCCCATGGAAAAACGGCATATGATCGTCCATAGTCAATGCACGTTCTAATGGTAACATTCCGAGAAGATCTGGCATTAAATGTTCAGGAATCAGCGCCAAGAAACGGGACGGGAACCTTGAAGA
Organism: Platanthera guangdongensis; assembly: GCA_039583875.1. Taxonomy (NCBI): domain Eukaryota; kingdom Viridiplantae; phylum Streptophyta; class Magnoliopsida; order Asparagales; family Orchidaceae; genus Platanthera; species Platanthera guangdongensis. The sequence continues at coordinate 26,979,549 of CM077165.1, read as the reverse complement.
AAACCTAATCTGGATTCGTCGAACGCAGAACACAATTCGTCGAGCTGAACTTGTGTTCATCGAGCTGAGCTTGAGTTCGTCGAGCTGAGCTTGAGTTCGTCGAGCTGAGCTTGATAGAGTTCGTCGACCAGACAATCTTCATTCATCTAACATACATTCTTCATTCGTCGAGCTGAGAATCAAATTCGTCAAGCTGAGAATCAAATTCGTCGAGCTGAGAAAAGTTCTGGACTTGGACAAAATACTCTTCATCTGCTGAAATGCTATGTCGACACAGGTTGACTGGTGTCGACACAAACCCTAAGTGTCGACACAGATTCTCTGAGTCCAGAAATCGTCGAGTAGAGAATAGTTTTCGTCGACCTGGGAAGCTGACTTCGTCGACCTAAGAAGCTTTGAACTTGAGATCCAAGTTCATTGAGCTCAGAATATAACTCGTCGACCGAAGCATGAAGCTGGACTTAGAAAAATTTGAAGTCCTCCTGACTTTGGCTTGATGTAGAAACTGAGTTTTCGTCGAACAGAGAACATAGATCATCGAGATCAGTACTAAGAATTGCCTCACGATCGTCGAGCGCAGATCTCCTTTCGTCGAGCTGAGTTCGACGAACGTCGAACTCACTTTACTGAGTCTTGAAAACTTGTGAGTCTGGAGTCTCTGGGGGTCTTGATGAAAGCTGGTCCATCTGGAGTTGAGCCTAAGGACTTAACCTAGACTGTAGGACACAAATTGACCCTTGCTATATAAGATGGGTCACATCCTAAGTCAGTGAACCTAGCCCAAATCAACTAGGGATCCAACAATCTCCCTCTATTTGGGTGAGGTCACTAACAAAGACTCAAGACAGAAAAACAAAGCAAGAAAAGAGATATATCTGGCAGAGAATTATAACACATGCAACAGATATATATTTACAGACAACTTTGTTTAACAGATAACACAGTTTAAAGACAAATAACATACAGAAATTAAAACAACAAGAAAATTACTTATTTGGCTTCTTCTGGTGAGGTTTGTCTTCTGCTTTCTTTTCTCCTGGTTTCTTGAAAATGATTTCTCTGTTAGGATTTTGAGCTTGAGCCACTGTCATGGTCATATCAGCTGCCCGAATAAGTTTTAATGATGTAGCCCTAGAGACAACTGCTTCTAGATGAAGTTTCATATAATCATCAACATTAAATAATTTGTTGCCTTTGTCAAATCTTTTCAGCTCTTCTTTTCTATACTGTGACATAGTTGAAAGACCAGAAATATCTTTTCCTTATGCTTTGGCTTTATTTATCAAAGATAGACCAATCAGCTCTTGGTATCTAGCCATTCTTGATGTATTTGCAGTCTCTGGATCTTCAAAAGGAATTGAATGAGTGTCTGGCTTCTTTGGGCTTTCAGCTTTTTGTACTACAGGACTTTGTTGTTGCTTCTGCTGCTTATGTTGATGACTACCTAAGGAGGATGGCCTCTGCTGGCTGCATCCAGAAGATCTCCCTAATTGTCTCTGGTAAGTTTGCATTGGGGCAGATCTCTGGGAGCTAGAGCCACTGGAACCAGATGCTGGAGGAGGACGAGGAGAATCCTTCCTGTATCTGTGTACTGGAGGAGGGGAGTATCTCCTGCTTCTCTTTCTATCTTTATGTTGGTTTTTGGAGAGCCACATCCATGCTGGCATTCCTTTATATGGAGTCACATTGTGCAGAATATAGTAGGGAGTGTCTGCAGTGGGATTTGGCTTGGGAGGAGGAGCAACCTTTCTCTTCTTTGCCAACAATCTCTTTTTCTTACTGGCTGCATCCTCATCAGAATCAATTTCATCATCATCAGATTCTGAATCCTGATGGGTATCACACAATGCATCCAAAGCTTTTAAATCTTTATCAGAAACAACAACCTTTGCTGGAGGAGGGGCAGAAGGTTCAGGAATAAGAGTTTCAGCAACAAAAGAAGAATTATATGTACAAGATTCAGAAACAAAAGAGACAGAGCTATCAGCTACTGCCGTGTTTTCTTCTTCGATGTCTGCCTGAATAAGCTCATCTAGAGTAGACATAGGAGAGTCATCCATAATAAAATCTGGTGCTGAAACTGGCACTAGAGTATCTTCTGGAATGACTTTTGTGCTGGAGGTAGATAAAGCAAAATTGTCATAGAGTTTCTTGGCAACTGCTGGACTAGCTGGAGAGTTATATGGTACCATAGCCAAATAGGGCTTAGAGAAATCTACTGGAGGGAATTTCATATGTACAGTATCAAAACTTCTCAACAAAACTGATAAATTCACTGTGGGATTTAAATAGAAATCACCAACAAGAGATATTGGAGCAACTGACTCATCCAAATCAATGTCAGTATTCATAAATTGAATTAACTCAGACATCTCAACATCAAAGTCTGTCAAAACTGGTGTATCCTTATCTGAATCTGAATCTGCTGGAGAGGGAACTGCTATGACAGCTGCTGCTGCTGCTGTATCTGCATCTGCTGCAACTTCATCACAGAGCATCTCCCCCTGCCTGGGTTCAGGAAGACCTGAAGCCAGGCCCCTAGATGAAGAGGGGACAGCAGATAGAAGAGAGATTTGGGCAGATAAGGAATGAATGGAGGTCACAAGAGGTGTAATGGCCTCTTGGATCAAGTATTTGATAAGAGGTGTGAGCAAAGGAATGAGGGTAGATGGATCAAATGGGGAAGGGGAAGGGGATGGAATGGGAGGAGGAATAACAGATGGAGGGAGGGCATCTTGCATGATTGCATCTGATGGGATATGATAAGATGGAATGGTGGATAAGTGTGGGGAAGAGGAGACTGTGGAGGAGTAGGAATAAGAATGTCCTGAGTGGAATCTGGAGGAGTGGGTTGATGATGAACTTGCAAGGGGGAAGATGGAGGTGGAGATGGAATGTTTGTCAGGTCAAGTGGTGGAGATGAAGGAGGGGTAGGTACATGAGGAGGCTTCTTTGGAGGAAGAGGTGCTGGAATAGTTGGTTGAGATGGAGGAACCTCTTCAACAGGGTGGAGAGCGGCTTTTACAGCCCTTGTGCTCTCAGAAGTTTGGAGCGAGTAGGAAGAAGCCTTTGAGGGCTTGGAGACGGTCCTCTCCCACCTGCCAAATAGAGCGCAAGTGAGGCGCTTGCTAGCGTTTATGAAGATGGTCGGGGAGACCATACATTCAGCAGCCTTCTCTTTAAGAAATATGCCAAAAATTCTGCCGAAGCAGACTTTCTACTTACTATTCTTCTTGATTAATTCAAAGAAAACTGTGCCCCAGTTGACACATCGCTTATTCACCACTGCGCACATGACCGGGAATTGGTGCCGGGTTATGTAGTCATGCGCTGAATGCTTTCCTTGTAGCTCTTTCCTGACAATGTCTCCCAGAAATTGGTACGCGGCAGACAGTTGCTTCTTTAGCAGTTTATTAGGGTTGCTGCCTGAAAAACCCATGAGTTTCAGCATATCACCAAACTATTCAGAATCCATTTCTATATTGTCTTCTCCATTTACTAATCCAAATATCTCAGAGAGAATTCCGGGAGAGAGGGAAACAACAGTATTCCGGATATTGCCTGTCAAAACATCATCTTCAGAAACTTTAGATGTATATACCCATTCTCTTATTTATGTTCAATGTAGTTTAATACGCCTGGTCATGAAATCCTTTAGATTAAGTTCTTCCAGTAATTCCAAGATGTACAGAAAGATGGGGTCAGAATGTTGAAAAGACTCAAAATCTTTGTCGAATCCTGTATCAAACTTCATCGCAACCAAAGCTCCAGAGGGAATCGCCATTGATGTCCTGCAAGAACCACACAGAGAAAAACGGCGATCAAGAGCAAAGGAACTGAAAGCGCGGGACGGAGTTCGATGAAAACCTAGATATAAGATTTTCAGAATATGAATCGACAAACTCCGTTCCACGAAAAAGAAAAATTCTTCGAACTGAGCTCGACGAAATAAATTATAGATAGATAATTCGTCAATCTCATCCAGAAGAATCGAAAACAGTTCGTCGAACTCCGTTCGACGAAATGTATTCTTGAAGCAAAGTTCGTCGATCTCTGGTCAACGAAAATTGTTTCCTCACACAGAGAATTCGTCGATCCCCGTTCGACGTGAATCTCTCAAACTTTCCTTAATTCGTCGAACTCCGTTTGACGAACTCTGGAAAATTCGTCGAATGTAGACAGAAACTAGGTTAACTCTTCTCCATCAATCATTCCCAGTTGATTTATAAAGAACAGATGGGTTTTCTCATCCAATGGCTTGGTGAAAATATCTGCTCTCTGTAGATTAGTAGGAATGTGGATCAAGTTAATTTTCTTTTTATCCACATTATCTCTAATGAAATGATGTCTTATTTCAATATGTTTAGTCCTACAATGGTGAACTGGATTTTGTGTTATAGCAATAGCACTAGTATTATCACAAAATAATGTTGAATTATTTAAGTTGACACCATAATCTGAGAGTTGGTTTTGTATCCATAGCATTTGTGAACAGTAACTACTAGTAGCCATGTATTCTGCTTCTGCAGTTGATGTAAACACAGATGTCTGCTTTTTACAAAACCAGGAGACAAGTCTCATACCAAGGAACTGGCATGTTCCAGATGTACTTTTCCTGTCCACTCTACATCCAGCATAGTCAGCATCTGAGTATCCAATTAACTCAAACTCTGACTCTGCAGGATACCAGAGTGTTAGACTAGGGCAACTCTTTATATATCTCAAAATTCTTTTTAGGAAAATAAGGTGAGATTCTTTAGGGTTCACTTGGAACCTAGCACAAAGACATGTGACAAACATTATGTCAGGTCTGCTAGCTGTTAGGTATAATATGGATCCAACAATTGCCCTATAATTTTTCTGATCCACTGGTTTCCCTACTGCATCAGAATCCACAACAGCATTTGTAGCCATAGGGGTTTTCATCCCTGAAGCATCACCCATCCTAAACTTTTTGATAAGCTCTTTAGCATACTTAGCTTGGGAGAGGAAGATACCATCTGGGAGCTGCTTCACTTGGAGACCAAGGAAGTAGGAAAGCTCACCCATGCTACTCATCTCAAATTTTGAATGCATGAGGTCAGCAAACCTCTTGCATAATTTGGGATTAGTAGACCCAAAAATAATGTCATCAACATATATTTATACTAATAATATTTTATCCTTATGATGTCTAGTGAAAAGTGTTTTATCTATGGTTCCTCTTGTAAATTCATGCTCTAAAAGAAAGCTTGCTAGAGTCTCATACCAAGCTCTTGGAGCTTGCTTTAAACCATAGAGAGCTTTATGCAATTTATAGACAAAAGAGGGTTGAGTTGGAGAGATAAAACCTGGAGGTTGTTCTACATAAACCTCTTCTTGAAGTATTCCATTCAGAAATGCACTTTTGACATCCATCTGGTAGACCTTGAATCTCTTGTAAGCTGCATAGGCAAGGAATATCCTAATGGCCTCTAACCTTGCAATAGGGGAATAGGTTTGGTCATAGTCTATTCCTTCCTCTTGTCTGTAGCCTTGAGCAACAAGCCTAGCCTTATTCCTCACTATGTTGCCTTGAGCATCCAACTTGTTCTTGTAAACCCATTTGGTTCCAATAACTGGGTAGTTGTGGTGTCTTGCAACGAAATCCCAAACTCTACATCTCTCAAACTGATTGAGTTCCTCTTGCATTGCAATAATCCAGTGAGGATCTTGCTCTACCTCATGTATGGTGAGAGGTTCAATTTGAGAGAGAAAACAGGCATGCATCAAATCTTGGTTGAGATAATGCCTTGTCTGTACACCTACTGAGATGTCTCCAATCACCTGAGATCTGGGGTGATCTCTAAGTGTGACAAGATCAGTTGGTGGAGTTCGTTGAGCAACAGCTTCAGTATTTACTTCCTCTTGGGGAATGATACTAAGTGTTGGGGGAAGTTCAGCCACTTCCTCTTGACTTTCCTCATCACTATATTCAGCATCCTGTGGAGTGGGATGGTTTGATACCTCTTAGGTAAGGTTCAGTCCATCCATAGACTCACATAGTAGTGGAACCTGCAAAGAGCTTATGGTAGAAATTTCTTTCTCCTTGTATGACATGTTAGTCTCATCAAAAGATACATGAACAGATTCTTCAATTTTAAGAGTTGATTTATTATACACCTTATAAACTTTACTAATCATGGAGTATCCCAGAAACACTGCTTCATCAGCTTTAGCTTGAAATTTTGCTATGTATCTCTTGTCATTATTATGAATGTAACAAATACAACCAAAATTTTTGAAATAATCTACTTTAGTTTTCTTCCCTTTGAGTAATTCATAGGGAGTCTTTCCCTTCAGCTTGTGTATCAAACTTCTATTCAACATATAGTTGGAGGTGTTCAGTGCCTCTGCCCAAAAGGATAGAGGAAGGTGAGCATCTGACAACAATGTAGTAGCAGATTCAATAAGGGTTCTATTTTTTCCTTTCAGCTACCCCATTTTGTTGAGGAGTTCTAGGAGCTGAGAAAGTGTGCCTGATCTCTTCACTTTGACAGAACTCTTGCATAAGAAGAGAATCAAACTCTGTCCCATGATCACTTCTGATCAGGGCAATGTGAGTGTTGAACTCAGTCTGTATGCATTTGAGAAATTCTGTCAAACACTAAAAGTTATCAGACTTCTTCCTTAGAAAGAACACTCATGTGAATCTAGAGAAGTCATCTACAACTACTAAAGTATAATATTTCCCTCCTAAGCTTTGTACTGTAATGGGTCCAAAGAGATCCATGTGTAACAGATACAAAATCCTAGGTGAATCACTCTTATTAAGTGACTTGAAACTATTTTTAGTTTGCTTGCCTAATTGACAAGCCCTGCAGAGTCCTTCCTTCTTGTAGGGGCCAGAAGGTAGTCCTCTAACAAGGTTGTCCTTGGATAGCCTAGCAATGGTTCTAAGATTTATATGTCCTAAGCTCTTATGCCACAATTCATTAGGTCTACAAATAGAATTAAACTGACATATATCTACCTTAGTTGAAAGGAAATCTACAAGATAGATGTTACCTTTCCTTTTACCTGTCAACACAGTGGTGTTGTCCTCTGTGTTAACCCCTCAGTCCGCAACATACTGCGAGATTCCAAAGCCCCCCATTCAGCAGGCGCGGACAGGATTTGTCAGTCCGCCCAGTCCGTCATTGTCACCAGTCGGGCGCCAAGGGTGGTACTCCAGCAGCGGACGCAAGGACCTGTCCGCTCAGTCCGCCGGCGCTTTGGGTCAGGTTCTCTACAGCGGCGGACGCAGTATCTCATCCGCCCAGGCCGCCGCCCTCCAATGGGCCCGCCCAGCAGTAGTGGAAGCTCCAGTTCGCGAGCCCAGTCCGCCACTTCTGTGCGGACTGGCATGTTCTTTCTTTTTTGCTTCCCGTCACCGCTGCCCGGTTCTCCTGTACCCCGGGCAGCCGGTTATTTTAGCCCTGCCCGTTTGGGCAGGCCCCCTATCCTATAAATAGGGGGGAGGTGGTGCACTCAAGGCACGCTGACTCTGACCCAGGAGCCTACTTGTTACAGGCTGCGGACTCGAATCCTGTGCCTTGCGGACTCCCCCTTGCTCTGCTTCCCTCAGTCTTTTCCTTTCACTTGTAACGATATCCTTCTTCAATCAAGGGAAAGCCCGTCGCAAGAGAGGCATTCAGGCCGCGACGGGCGAAGTCTGTTGTTGCCGTGGTTCACAGCCCTGCTCTTCTTCCAGCTCTCATCCGCTTAGTAGATCGCTACTCACAGTCTCCCTATTCCCCTGTGTTCGAACAGTTCACTGGTTGTGCTCGACCCCCCTTGTGTTTTCGTGCATCAACAGTTAACACGCGGCCTTAAGATCCGAGTAGTGTTTTGAAATCAGCGGACGCAAGATGTCAGACCGCAGAGCCCGCTCTTCAGACCGCTCCAGCTCTTCAGAAGACTCCCTTTGGGACGCTATTGAGCAAGCTCGCCTTGAGGCCGAGTAGTCTCGCCGGCAGACCGACCAGCGTCTTGACACAATCAGCCAAGCTCTGCTTGCGCTGGCCCAGCGGCTTGCTCCTCAGGCCGCAGCGGACCCAGCGAACTCGCCCGTCCGCCAGACCCCAGCTCGCCGAACTCCGCTTCGGCAGTCGCCAGAAACTCCTCGGAACCCTGCTCAGTCCGCTGCCCCTCTGCGCCCTCAAGAGGAAGAGTTTGCTTTCAGAGATTTCTTCAGAGAAGCTGTCAGGGGCACTCCTGCCCGCCAACTTCACTTTACTGATCGCCAGTCCGCCGAGCCCGCGGACTCCTCGGCTCCAGTCCGCCCTTTCTACCCTGCAGAGTTTGACACCCCGTCTCCCTTTGTTGACCGAATTCGATGGGAATCGGCTCCGAGCAACTTCAGGGAGCCTCGTATCCCATTCTATTCGGGAGCAACAGATCCAGTTTCTCATCTCCAGGCATTTGAGGGGGCAGTTGCTTTGAGATGCCTCTCAGATGCAATTAAGTGTAAACTGCTGGTCACCACTCTCGAAGGGCAAGCGAGAGAATGGTTCTACGAGCTGCCTTCGGGCACTATCTCTTCTTTTGCGGAGCTTCGTAGCCAGTTACTGCTGAGGATTGCTACCTCAAGGAAGAGAAAGAATGGGCCAGCTGCCCTATTCGAGATCAAGCAAAGGGATAATGAATCAGTAGCAAGATTCGTTGATCGCTTTCAAAGAGAAATTCAGGGGGTGAGGAATGTGAACCCCGACTATTACAAAGTTGCCTTGATCCACGGCCTCCGGGAAGGCCCTCTGAAGTTTAAAGCAACGACCAAGGCACCCGAGACTTATCAGAAGTTGATCGCCATGGTCAACCGTTTCATAGAAGGGGAAAATGCCAATCCGACCTATGTTTCATCCCTGACAGCCAAGGCTGAAGGAAGGGATGCCTCCGCTTCTTCCTCTCGTGGCAGGCCCCCTCGTCCAGACTTCCAGCCTCCGTCTCAAAGAGGCAGGAACTTCCGCAACAAAAAACCTTTCCAAGGACATCAACAGTTTCATGAGCAGAGACTGTCGTTGGCCGCCGCTCCCGCCGTTCCATTGCAAGCTCTTCCCATCCATCAACAAGCAGCCTTGCCTGCTCTAACCCAATTTGATGAGAGCCCCATGGAGGACCCTGCAGATCTGGACCTTGACGAAGTCATCCAGATCCTGCAAAGGAGATCAGAAGAGAAGAGGCAAGAGCCTCAGAAGATGTGGAAGCCGAGGAATAATTCACAATACTGCCAGTTCCACAAGGAAAAGGGTCATCTGACTGAAGAATGCAAGGTCCTTCGCGCGCTGATAGATAAGTTGCTTGCCGAGGGCAAGATTGACCTGGCCAAGAAGGATTCTCCTTCCTCTTCGAATCCATCCACCTCAAAGGGCAAAGAGGTGGCTGAGGCATACCAGGAGTGCGTGGATGTAGAGGACGAAGGCCGTCTGGGGCCGATCAACGTCCCGGTGGAGTGCTTCGATGCAGACGATGAAGGAATTCTGGGGCGCCTCTTCTTCATCCACGGTGGAGCAGGGACCGAGTCCACCCGAAAGTCATCAATTTCAAGGGTCACCCAGGCGGAGGTGGCCTCTTCTTCCGTTTCTCCCCCAAGAGAAGTGGTCACCTTTGGCCCAGAAGATCTGCCTCAAACAGCCAATCCATTTGATGATGCAGTTGTAATCAAGGCTGTGCTTGGAGACTTCACAGTGGATAGGATTCTGGTCGACACAGGAAGCTCGGTCAACCTCCTCTTTAAGTCTAATTTTGAGGCCCTGAGGACCGAAAAGCCTCTGCTTTCCACTGAGGGTCCACTCTATGGTTTCTCAGGAGAGAGGAAAGAGGTGGAGGGCAGCGTCACCTTGCCAGTGAAGCTTGGAGGGGCAACAAAGCAGATACAGTTCATAGTGGTCGACGCCCCCAGCAGCTACCATGCCATCTTCGGCAGGCCCCTGCTGAACAAGTACCAAGCAGTGATTTCCACTTACCACCTAGCCATCAAGTTCTTCGCCGATGGGAGGATGTGACGGGTCCGGAGTGACCCAAGAAGAGCAAGGGAGTGCTACGTCCTCACTGTCAACATGGTTGAAGCCAGCCCTTCCCTTGCTCCAACAGAGGCTGCAGAAGCCTCTCCCAGTTCGAAAGTTGCTGCTGATGAAGGTGCTCACCTGGAACCTGCCTAGGTGATGCAAGGAGTCCCCATTGCTGAAGGGGAGGAGAGGAAACTCTCCATCAACTCGGAGCTACCTGAAGACCAAAAGGCTGAGTTGATTTCCTGCCTGCTAAAGAACCTGGATGTCTTTGCCTGGTCAGCAGAAGACATGCCGGGGGTGGATCCTGATGTTGCTTGCCACCACCTGAATGTTGATCCCGGCTGCAAGCCTATCCAGCAAAAGAAGAGGGACGTGACAACAAAGCTTGCAGAACCAATAAGGGAGGAGGTTGCGAAGCTTCTCAAGGCAAATTTTATTAAAGAAGTGCAATATCCCACCTGGATTTCAAATGTTGTAATGGTTAAAAAACCAGGGGAAAGTGGCGAATGTGTGTAGACTTTACTAAACTTAATAAAGCATGTCCTAAAGATTGCTACCCCTTGCCTCGGATAGATTCTTTAGTTGATTCCGCGGTAGGGTACTCTTATATGAGTTTCTTAGATGCGTTTTCTGGTTATCACCAGATAAGAATGGATAAGCCCGACGTTCCTCACACGTCGTTCATTACTAACGATGGATGTTATTGCTACCTTGTGATGCCCTTTGGGCTTAAGAATGCTGGCGCGACCTATCAGCGGATGATGGACCGTGTGTTTAACCATCAGAAAGGGAGAAACCTAGAAGTGTATGTAGACGATCTCTTGATTAAGAGTAAATCATTTTCTCTGCACTTGCTAGATCTAGCGGAGACGTTCGCTACTCTGCGTAGATACAAGATGAAGCTCAATCCTTTGAAGTGTACTTTTGGAGCGAGTAAGGGGAATTTTCTTGGTCATCTCCTTACTCCCGAGGGACTTGCCCCCAATCCTGACAAGGTAAAAGCTATTCTTGAAATGCCTACCCCTCGTTCACCGAAGGAAGTTCAGCAGTTAGGGGGAAGGCTAGCAGGTCTTGCAAGATTTCTTTCTCGGGTTAGAGATAGGAGTGCCCCCTTCTTTAAGACCCTCCGTCGTGCATCCAAGTTTGAGTGGACAGAAGAGTGCTCCCAGGCTTTTGAACAGTTAAAGATGCAGCTTACCTCATCGCCTCTACTTCAGAGCCCCCGGCTAGGAGAGGTTCTTTTCTTGTACCTAGGGGTTGGCCCTGAGGCCGTCAGCTCCGTTCTTCTTCGGGAAGAAGGCAGAAAGCAATTCCCAATCTACTATGTCAGCCATATCCTGAAGAGTGATGAGACGCGGTATCCGATCTTGGAGAAGTTAGCCTTGGCACTAGTCATGTCAGCTCGCAGGCTTCGCCCATACTTCCAAGCACATTCAATTCAAGTCATCACCGATCAACCTTTGAAGGGTGTGTTGGAAAAGCCCGAGCATTCCGGCAGACTAGCTAAGGGGGCAATAGAGCTAAGTGAATTTGAAATCTCTTATGTTCTCAAGACAGCCATCAAAGCTCAAGTCCTAGCAGATTTTCTGATTGACATGCTAGAGTCCAGTTCTGATCAGACAGAAAGGTCACCTTTGGCTTGGACCATCTATGTTGATGGTGCCTCAGGCAGAAGTTCTTCTGGAGCAGGAGTGGTTCTCATCAATCCAAACGGAGTCAAGTTGGAGCAGGCCATCAAGTTTTACTTTCCAGTAACAAATAACCAGGCCGAATATGAATCTCTGCAAGCAGGTTTGAGGCTCGCAAGGGAATTAGGAATCGATCATGTCCACATCAAAACCGATTCTCTGGTAATGGCGTCGTAAGTCCTCGGCAACTTCGAAGCAAGGGAGCCAGTCTTGAAAAAATATCTAGCTCTTGTGAAAATAGAGGTCGGCAGGTTTAAAAGCTTCACCATCAAACATATCCCCAGAACAGAGAATGAGGAGGCCGATTTTCTCTCTAAGCATGGGATGCCTTCAGGAGGCACGACTTCTGAGCTCTTCCGCCCGGCAGTAGTGGAAGGAGATCTGATGCAAGTAGATCAACGCGCCTCTTAGATGGACCCATTCATCCTATATCTGTCAACAGGAAATTATCATCATACAGTTAGAGACAAGAAAAAGTTCAGAATAAAAGCAGCTCACTACTTCCTAGTGGCGGGAATCCTTTATAGAAAGACCTTCCTCTCAACCATGGCCCGGTGTGTTTCAGAAGAAGAAGCTCACACTGTTTTGCAAGAGGTTCACTCAGGAGAGTGTGGAAGCGACTCTGGAGCTAGAACTCTTGAAAAACGAGTCCTGCGACAAGGGTATTTCTGGCCCACAATGAAGAAAGACTCAGAGATCTACGCCAGAAGGTGTGTTCAATGCCAGAAGTTTGCTCCACTTCAGCACCAAGCAGCTCAGTCCCTCAGGTCGATTGCAACTCCTTGGCCCTTTGCGGTTTGGGGAATGGATCTCATTGGTCCTTTTCCCTTGGCAAGCGGGCAACGACGTTTTATCATCGTAATGATCGACTACTTCAGCAAGTGGATCGAAGCCAAGGCATTGGCTAAGACAACTACTCAGATCGTCAAGAACTTCATTTGGGGAGAAATTGTCTGCCGGCACGGGATACCAATGGCAATAATCACTGACAATGGGCCACAATTCAACAACTCAGAGATGATAGATTTTTGCAGGCAGATCAGAACAGAGCTGCGTTTTGCATCAGTTCATCATCCCAGAAGCAATGACCAGGTGGAAGCTGCCAACAAGCAGATCCTCAACTTGCTCAAAAAGAAAGTGCAGAATCTCAAGGGCAGTTGGGCTGATCAGCTTCCATCAGTCCTCTGGTCCCTTAGGACAACGCCATCATCCGCAACCGGGGAGACTCCATTCAAACTCTCTCATGGCTCAGAGGCACTCATCCCGATTGAGTTTGAAGTCCCGTCACCCAGAGTGCTGCTTGCAAGAGAAGGTGTTGATGATTGGGCTGAGTTGAATAATGAGGAGATGAGGTTCAGCTTGGAACACATCGAGGAGGTCAGAGATCAAGCAGCCATAAGGCAGGAAGAGGTCAAAAGGAGGATGGCCCGTTACTTCGATCAGAATGTAAGGATCAAACACTTCCAAGTGGGAGATCTAGTTCTAAAGAAGGTTGATGCTGCTGCAAGAGCTGGTTCAGTTGGAAAGCTTAATCCAAATTGGGCCGGCCCTTTTGTCGTCAAAGAAGCGTTAAAAAGCGGCGCTTACCGCTTGCAGACTCACGAAGGAGAGGATATACCGCACACCTGGAGCGGGGATGATCTCAAGCGGTTCTATTCTTAAACCTCCTTTTTCTACTTTGTGTATCCTCTTCAAGAACTATTATGAATAAAAACTGCTTGCTAACACTTCTTTGAGTGTTTTGTTGTAATCATAACAGATGAAACGCTAAGAAAGATTCAAAAAACGGTTCTGCACCTAAACTCTCTTTCTTCTTTCTTATGTTTGCTTTGCAAATATGTTTTATGATCCATACTAACACCTTTTTCTAGTGTTTTCTCTCTCTCCCAAAGACCTATAACGGTTCCCTGATACCAGGAGACATCGCCGAGTTCAGCTAGACCTCCCCTTGAGCCGTTGTCATTAGCGTAACACCACGAAGACCACGTGTTGCGGGGAGATTTCGCACCGTGTAGTGGGAGCTTGCAGGCTCTAGCGCGGTTGGATTCTGGGCTTCGGATCCCGGCAGGTACCTGACCCCACCTTTGTATTATGGAGGGCAAGGTGGGTGTAAAGCTCTACCACGCCGCTTTAGGGATATTGTTACAACTTCGATGATCACATGAGGAAAGTATGCCGTTTCGGCTCACCTGCCCGCGGGTCATCTTTGCTTGTAACTCTCGAACACTCCATGGTACCCTCAAGCAGTGCCTGCAGGAGACCCACAGCTTAGACTGTACTCCAGGCAAGAGGGCAGGGAACCGTTCCGCCAAGTGAGCATCTTGCTCTTCACAGGGAATTATCTGCGGACTGGTCTTCTGCGTCCGCTCAGTCCGCCGGTATGGGTTGATTCTATAGCTTGTAGCCCGGTGAGGAAAGTATGCCGCTCAGGCTCACCTGCCCACCTGGTCGCGAGTTATAGGTCATTTCTATTTTTAGCGGACTGGTTTCTCTATCCGCAGAGTCCGCCTATTTGAGTTGATTCTATAGCTTGTAGCCCGGTGAGGAAAGTATGCCGCTCAGGCTCACCTGCCCACCTGGTCACGAGTTATAGGTCATTTCTATTTTTTAGCGGACTGGTTTTCTCTATCCGCAGAGTCCGCCTATTTGGGTTGATCTTATAGCTTGTAGCCCGTTGAGGAAAGTATGCCGCTCAGGCTCACCTGCCCACCTGGTCGCAAGCTATAGATCATTTCTATCTTTGGCGGACTGGATTCGTTATCCACAGTTTGGTAGTTTCCTTGGGATTGCAAGCTGGTTTTCTTTAGCGGACTGATTTTCTCTATCCGGTCAGTCCGCCGACTTGGGTTGATCTTATAGCTTGTAGCCCGGTGAGGAAAGTATGCCGCTCAGGCTCACCTGCCCACCTGGTCGCAAGCTATAGATCATTTCTATTATGAGCGGATTAGTTTTCTGTATCCACTCAGTCCGCAGGGTACATATTCAAGTTTATATTCCTGTTATAAGCGGATTGGTCTTCTATATCCGCTCAGTTCGCAGAATGATTTTCATGTTATATAAGTTTGATCACTTCTATTATGAGCGGATTGGTTTTCTGTATCCGCTCAGTCCGCAGAATGATTCTCGCATTATTTGATAAGTTAATAATCAATGTGGTTTTATATTATGTGCGGTCTGGCTTGCGGACTACAACTATAACTCAAGTACCCCTGGCATTATTATCAACTGGCTGTTCTCTGAGGCGGATACTGAATGAGTACCTGTCTAATTCTTAAATCAGCAAGATTCGTTAAATGATGTGATGAGCGGACCGTAACTGAAACTCAACAGGGTCCGCCTGACAAAATTCTTCTTTATGCTGTGATTAATCAATGCATCGTGCGGACTGCTAAGTATCAGTGCGGTGAGCGTGGAAAAAAGAGCATTGCAGGAAGCACACATACAAAAATATCCTTTCTATTTCATCAAAAAATTGTTTACATCGTTCTATATGTTCGGCGGACTGCAATCTTGCGTCCGCCACTTTTATAAAAAAACAAAATATATATATATACATTGATCAATCAGTCCTATGTTTCTTCTCGGGAGGTGCAGGGTTGTCACCGATGATGTCGACTTCTGGAGAATAGCCCCCCGAGTCGCTCCCGCTGCTACCTGATCTTGTACTAGTGGCGGACCCGCTATGCGAGCTCCCAGTAGCAGAGGAAGATGCAGAGGTGTCGGACTCGGCGGACAGCTCCTCTCCTCGTCGGCTCGATGCAGCATCGTCCGCATTTTCCCTGGCGCCTTGCTCTTCGCCCTGCGAGCCTCCTTTTTCTTCTTCTTCTTCTTCGTCGTCTTCTTCTTCCTCATCTTCACCTTCCTCAATGACATCCTTTCCTTTTCTAGCTCTCTCCATCGCTGCGACCTGAGGGGCCAGCTCAGGGAAGATCTCCAGAAAAGGGACGCCGACCACTCCCTCCTTCATGAGGCCATCGCGGGCAAGTCGCTCAACAGCGACCTCGACAGTCTCCATCACAAAAGGGAGCGTGGCGGCCTGGAATTTATTGTTCTCCAAGTCGTAGGCGACCTGCGAAAAACAAAATTACAAACATCAGACAGATCGCGACGGATAGAAAATTAAGACCGCGGCAAATTCAACTCACCCCCAGCTTCTCTCTTTGCCGAGCATTCCTCTCTCCCAGCCGCGCGCTCCTTTCCTTTAGCACTTTGTTATCCTTCTGAAGTTGTTCATTCTGCCTCAGCAGGTCCCTGGCCGAAGTAGCGACGTAGTGGTTTGTTACCGCGCTGTTCGCAGAAGCCTGGGAGGCCAGCAGAGGGAGGTCGGCGGCGGACAACTTCTTGAGGTCGCTCAAGTTGCGCTTTCCGTAAAGAGTGGAGAGCGCAATATGAGCGTGGCCTGTTATCCGCGGACTCCTCCACGAAGGAAGCGCGGTGGATAGGCGGACATGCTTTTTCTTGCTGTGCCAGTGGACCATAGGGTTCCCCCTAAGGTCCCTCTGGCTGATACCGAAGCCGGTCATGGAGAAACTTTCGGAGGAAGAGTAGTCCGCTGCGGGATCCCCTTCCTCCTTCCTCTTTTTTGCAACTGCTTCCTTCTTCTCCCTTTGTGGAGGGACGAAGCCGCTCGGCGTCTGCGGCAAGTTGGCGGGCACCGCCAAGGTCGCTGCAAAAAGAGAACCAGAGTTAACGACATGGTCGCGACGGATACAAAAGTTGAGTCCGCTAAACTACTTACTGTCCTCAGGAATGACATCCGCTAGGCTCGCCAGCAGCGGAAGGTAGTATTCGATATCAAGCCTGGCGTTGGCCAAGAACTCGACGATTGCGGACTCCAGGTCGTCCAGCTGCACATTTTTAAAGACGGAGTCCGCGCGCACCTGCGGATACGTGTGCGCGAACCCAAGGTCGCCCTCAAAAATTAAGAACCTCGAGGTCCAGTTGTGGATCTTGTTTGGAAGACCCATTACCTTCATCCCCCTGCAGTAGAAGTAGATTACTCCCTTGTAGGGGCGGCCTCCGGAGGCAGTTATGGAGCGGACGGAGAATATTTTGCGGAAGATGTTCATCGAGAAAGCAATCTTTTCAGATCGCAAATAAGAGATGTAGCTGCAGATCGCGGCAAGGGTATTCGGCGCGAGCTGGCCAGGGACCATCCCGTAGTGCTCAAAGATTGCAGCAAGCTCCCATAGGAGCGGGAACCTGAATCCGCTATCGAAATGATCAACGGGAAGGGCGATCTGCGTCGCCGTCGAAAAGTTCAACCTTTCCTGATGGGCGGGTAGGCGGACAAGTATGTTTGAGTCCGCCATTTTCTTTTCAACGAAGGCAGCCAGGTCAGCCTCTGTCAAAGTACATTTTCGGTGATCGGCAGAATGGAAGGCGACTGCAGCATCAGTGCGCGCGGACACCATGTTGCAGGCCGCAGGATTCCGTTTACTTCAGTAATTTCCTACATAGAGAAAGCAGAAGGCAGTATTTATAGATAAAGATTCTGACAGCTTTTTGGTCAGTCCGCGAAGGTCGCATATTCAATCCGCAAAGTCCGCAAAGAATTAAAAAGCAGCCAAACAAATAACACGGATACAAAGACAATTTAACATTCCAAGGGAAATTCAGAACCAAGTTGTGGCCGGTGCAGTTCCCTGTCCGCCCAGGTCGCATATTTTCCCACCAGGTTAACAAGAAGCGGACACAGCGCTAGTCCGCACAGTTCGCCACAGATCAAGCCAAGGATTAAGCAACATAAAATTGCGGATTTATAATCTGAGTCCGCATAGATCGCAATAAAAGTTCAATCACACATCACACAGCATTGTTTGAAGCGCAATTATACAGATGATTATACAAATTAAACAAGAATCAGAAGCACCGTGGACTCAGCGGTCCCTATTTTCAGTTCGCGTAGGCTTCTCCGTCCTATCCCGGCATAGATGAGCCGCCTGATCGCTTATCTGAAGAATTTCACTATATACACGGCAGAGGTGGTGGTGGATGACATTGATGGTCCGGTGCATATGGGCGGCTTCCCGGTCTACCCGGCTGAGAGGCACCATTGGCTCCGCTGCCGGCCTCGGCTCCTCATCCGCAGCATGTGGGACACCACCTGCCGATGTCGCGATCTCAGGAGGAACACGATCTGACGCCCGCGGCCTGTTGCGAGGCTGCCCCGACCGCAACAACATGAGCAACGATTTGTTTCTTTTGCTCCTCTATCTTATCCTTCAGCCTCTCCCTCTCCTCTTCCTCCGCAGCGGACAAGGAAGGGAGTTCGTCACCCTTATCTCCAGTAGTGTTCGCCTCATTCTGCTGCAGTACAACCAGCAAGGAGTCCTGGATTAAGTCAAGTTGATCGACGTCTATGGAATCAAATATCTCATCCGTGGAAAGACTGACCGTTGAAAGGGAGTTGTCTCCCCGAATTTGGGCCTCCGGCGTTACCAGGTCGCCGTCTGGGACTTCTTTGTCGCGCGGCCTGTGTTGCAAGTCCGCTTCCCCAGTCCGCTTGGAGATATTCTTCTCCTTCATTGCGCGGAGCTTCTTCTCAACCCGCTCGGCGACGGTCGCTCCGTCTCTCTTCCACTTTTTCCTCTTGGCGGTCTTCTCAGCAGCATCCGTGGCGGACCCCCCTAAATCGGGCTGGTCAGCGCGGACAGGTTCAGGATTCACAGCAGACAATGCCTTTGAGGGCGCGTCGTCCTCTACCTCAGTCCGCCGGTCTTCTTCGTCCAAGTCAACGATTTGCACCGAGGCATTGGGGGAAGATATGTCAGTCTCTATGTGTTCGCCAGCAGTGTCCGCCGTGAAAGGGGAAACTAGATCTGATATACTCTAGAGGGGGGGGTGAATAGAGTATATGGTGCTTTTTAAAACACAAAGAAAATCTTTTGCAAAGCTTTACAACAATTGTTGTAATGAGTGTGAGCAGGGAAGCAGAAATAAAATAAACCACAAAACTAAGCAATGCACAAAAGAATCTAGGCCAGAAACAAAAGAAAAACATGCACAACCAGAAAACACAAGGAAATATAGTGGTTCCCCAACTTGGGTACATCCACTCTTCTACCACCCTAGGTAGGAATCCACTGCAGGATGAGTTGATCAGGTGTCCTGGGCACCAATGAGCTTTTGATAAGGTGCTCAAAAACCAAAACAGATTTTTTGATCAGGTGTCTTGCCACCAATGAGCTTTTGACAAGGTGCTCAAAAACCAACTTCAAACTTTTGAAGGGAGTTTGAAAAACCCTTTACAGTGAGGGGGTTGAGAGAGTTATGGCAGTCTTCTCTTTCTCAAGCAACTGAGAAGACTATGTGGATTCAGTGATGTTGTCAAAGCTCCCCCTGAGTCCTTGAAGTCTTCAGGAAGATGAGCTTTGCTGAGGGTGATAGGCCTTCAAAGATAGATCTCCAGCAAAGGATGATTTCAGCAAGCTGAAATATTGTGTGTCTGGAGTCTTGAAGTGATGTTGGCCTTGAACACTTGAGAGCTGAAGAGATCTTAAGATTTGAAAGCTTGATCTCTTGATGAGTGTTCTTCTGAATTCTTGATGACAGAAAATTTTCCAGAGTCTCTAAGTATTGAGAGGTGTCCTTGTTCTTTTTAATCTGTATGTATTGTCTCTCTGGTTCAAAAACATTCTCTCTTTTATTCTCTGAATCTCAATAGGAAAATTGCTCTGTCAAAGATAGCCGTTGGTCTGAATTAATTACAGCCTTAATTGCATAAGATGTTCTGAGGGAAAGTCCACTGATATATTCCTTGAAAAATCCCTTGAAACTTGCTCCAGAATTAAATGAAAACGGCTGGCAGATCTTCTGACTTAAATGCAGAATAACTTCTATCTTGATTGAATTTGAATTCTGAAGATCAACTGAAATCGTCGAACTGAGCTCTGCCATCGTCGAGCTGAGCTCAGCGAACTGGAGAAAGCAAGCAGCAAAGAAATCGTCGATCTGAGCTCAAAGATCGTCGAACTGAGCTCAGAGATAAAGATCCAGTACAGGGCCAAAAATCGTCGACCTGAGCTCAGCGATCGTCGAATGGAGTTCGACGATATTGAGAAGTTGAGCTCAGCGATCGTCGACCAGAGCTCGACGATATTGAGAGGCTTGAGCTCAGCGATCGTCGAATGGAGCTCGACGATCTGCCAAAGTTGAGCTAGACGATCGTCGACCAGAGTTCGACGAAACGTCGTGCTGAGCTCGACGATTTGGACTTAGTCTCCGGAAAAACTTGGATCTTCAGGGCAGCTTTCAAACCTAGACTCCTGATCCCTTAGACTCAATTCTAATTGACCTATAATCTATACAGAAGGTCAAAACATAGAATCCTAGAGACATAGTGATCCTGACCCAAATTAGTAATAGGGTGTTCCAACAATCTCCCCCTATTTGGGTTAGGAAAACTATTTACAGACATTGAAAAAAACAAACAACATCAGACAGAAAAACATAAAACACCAATCAAGACACAGAACAGAACCATCACAGAGATATATTATATATGTGATATCCAGATAGCAGTTAGAAGAACCAAAAGTTGTCACCTTACAGAGTTATTCCTTTTCTTTGCCTTTTACCATTTTAATTTCCCTGTTAGGATTTAATGCTTGTTGTTTGGATCTGGTATCATCAGCTGCACCCAAATAAATTTGCTTTGAAGCCCTGGGAACCACTGCAGCTGGATGCAACTCCATGTACCTATCTGCATCAAAAAACTTTCTGGAAGCATATCTTTCTAACTCCTTTTGCCTCTGCTCTGACATGGTGGATATGTTGGAGGTGTCTAGCCCTTGTTCCTTTGCTTTCTTTATCTGATCTAATGCAGCCAGTTCTTTCATCCTTGCAGTCCAAGCCATAGGATTTTTCTCAGGATCCTCAAATGGAACAGGTGGCTCATACCTGTTGGAAGAAGTTTCTTGAGGTGTCCTGGCAGTTACATTTTCTCTAAGCTTATAAGGGAATGGACCTGAAGATGTATCTGAAGAAACATGTCCACCCCTGGAATAAGTATGCTGCCTGGAGTGTCCTTTGGAGTAAACCTGAGTTTCTCTTTGGTTTCCCCTGTATCCTCCTCTTCTAGAGTAGGACCCCCTAGATTGGCTTTCCCTTTGATATGTTCTTGCATGAGGCTGGTAGGGAGCCTGGCTTCTAGCAGGGCCTGATCTTGCAGAGCTGCCACCTGCACCTGCATCAGGTGGAGGTGGTGGAGGAGGGTGAGGGTGCTTGGACTGAGAGGAATCTTTATCAAACTTCCTCTTCTTCTTCATTGCCTTTAACTGGTTCCTGGAGAATTGCATCCAATGCTCAGAGATTGGGCAATTGTGCAGAATATAATATGGAACATCATTATCATCTCTGACTTTGGCAGGAGGAACTCTCTTCAAGGCCTTACTTCTTGCCTTTCGTTTCCTTGCAATTGTAGCAGATGAGTCATCAGAAGCAGTAGCATAATCCTCAGATTCAGAGCTTTGTTCATCATACAGTGCATCAAGCTTCTTCATCAAATCCTCTTTTAACTGGACAGCAGCTGATGGGGCAGAAGATGCAGAAACAGGAGGAGCAACAGGAGCAGCAGCAGATGTTACAACAATTTCAGGAGCAGCAGCAGCTTCAGAGATAATAACTTCTACAGCAGGCTCAACATCAACAGCCTCTGTCATCAGAAAATCCTGTGAGAAGGGCTCAACAGCAGCAATTGAAACAGTTTCTTCCTCAGTAGCAACAGCAATTTCAGAGGTAGACACAGCATTGTCTTCAGCAGCAGCATCATCATAAGCAGTAGTCACTGACTGAATAAAATTAGAGAGGATTCTGGGGTCACAGCAGGAGAAGGGCACTAGAGCCCTGGACAAGTCTTCTGGCTGGGCAGCAGGGACTTCTGGGGGCTGGACAGCATATGGCTCTGGGAGGCAGCAGAAGTGAGCAGTATCAAAAGTAGACAGCAAAGACCTTAGGTCTATTGCTATTACTGGTGTGGCAGCAGCTGCAGAAGCAGACACAGCAGGGGCAGCAGCAGAGACAGCAGCAGGAGGAGCAGCAGCAGCAACAGCTTCATAAGGCATATCACAGCAGGAGAAGGGCACTAGAGCCCTGGACAAGTCTTCTGGCTGGGCAGCAGGGACTTCTGGGGGCTGGACAGCATATGGCTCTGGGAGGCAGCAGAAGTGAGCAGTATCAAAAGTAGACAGCAAAGACCTTAGGTCTATTGCTATTACTGGTGTGGCAGCAGCTGCAGAAGCAGACACAGCAGGGGCAGCAGCAGAGACAGCAGCAGGAGGAGCAGCAGCAGCAACAGCTTCATAAGGCATCTCCCCCTGCCTGGATGCAGAAATATGTGCATCAAGGCACACTGCTGGGGGTGCTGCTGCAGGGATAAGGAAGGAGGACAGCCTGGCAGAGAGAGCTGCCACTGATTGTTGCAGAGGAGCTAAGCTGGCTTCCATGAAAAGGGAGAGCCTAGGAGCAAGGAGCTCATACAACATATCAGCAAGGGCTGGGAGATCTACATGCTCAAGGGGAGCAGAGGTAGAGGGGACAGGGATGGCTGAGGGAGCTGGAGTAGGATGGCTGAAGGGTGGAAGAGAGGGCTCAGGAGAGGGTATGGTAGAGATAGAGGGTACAGGAATGGAAATGGAGGGAGTGAAGGTGGGTTGATCAAGAATTTGAAGGAGAAGGTCTTGGAAAGTTGTGGAGGTGGAGGGTAAATCTGGAGGAGAGGAGGGGGAATCATCCATATAGGATTCATCAAGAAGGGTGAAGGAGGGAAGAGATGGAGAGGAGGTGACATCAGGAGGTGGATAGGAGAAAAGGGGATGGAAGAGGTCTGCTGGAGGGGATGAAATTGGGGTTGGAGATGGGCTGGAAATGGTAATGGTGGAGGTTGCTGGAGAGGTGGATGGAACTGGAGGAGGGGAAGCAGCAGCACTGGCAGCAGGCAGGTCTTCTGCAGGGGCAGAGACCTGGGGTGGAGTGACTCTAAGAGTCCTTGTGCCTGAAGGGCCAGAAGAGGAGGGTCTGCTGGGCTTGGAGATTTGCCTGTCCCATTTCCCAAAAAGGGCACAGGTGAGTCTCTTGGAGGCATTGATGTGCACTCCAGAGGAGACTAGCAGGGCAGGGCACTTGGCCTGGAGGAAGATTCCCAGAATTCTTCCAAAGTTCACAAAGGTTTTGTTGATCTTTTTCTTCAATAAATCAAAAAGACTTCTCCCCAGTTCAAGTCTTTTCTATCTACCAGAGCTCCCATAAGGCAGAGCTGGAATCTGGAGATAGTATCATGAGCAGAGTGCTTGGCTAAAAGAACCTTGCCTACAACATCAGCCAAAAACCTGTATTCCACAGACAGGTTTCTCTTAAACAATTTGCTAGGGTTCCCCTCAGGATGACCCATCCTGGCAAGAACATCAGCAAACTCTTCTCCAGAGAGGTCAGCAGAGTCTTCACCATTCCTGAATCCAAATACCTCTGTGAGTACTGTTGGAGTCAGAGGTACCTGGGTGCCACTGATGGAGCCAACTATGGTGTTGTTGTCCAAGTTGTGGGCAGTATATACCCATTCTTTAATTTCATCAGATGCTAGTTTGATTCTGGTGGACATCAGGGCAGTTAATTGCTGATCTTTGAATAAATTGAGAATATCTTGGAAGATTTGATCTGTGGTGTTGAAGGAATCGAAATCGATGTCAAAGCCGGCATCGAATTTCATTGCCGAGAGTACAGCGACTGAAACGGCCATGGTACCTGCAAAAAATCAACAAACAAAACGACCAAGGTAGAACTGTTTGGAGGGAAGAAAAGTTTGCAGAGAAATTGAAAGCGCAAGAGAGAACGACGGCGAAAAAAGAGTTTTATATTAGGGTTCGACGCAGAAAAGGAAAGATCGTTGAACTCAGTTCGACGATCGAGGCTCCTAAAGGAATCTGAAGAGACTCCAAAATCGTCGATCTCCGTTCGACGATTTGGAAAGGCGTCGAGCTCCGTTCGACGATCGTTCAGTGAACAAAATCGTCGAGCGCCGTTCGACGATCGTTGACGGAAGGAGATAGTCCATACTATCAGAGGGGCGCTGAACTCAGTTCGACGATTCTGGAAATCGTCGAACTCCGTTCGACGATCTTTGGGGAAATCGTCGAGCGCAGTTCAGAGATCAGAGAATTTCTAGATACTAAGAAAAAAATCAGAAATTTTGCCTAGTCTTGGTCAATTTTAGCTTTCAAAATCTTGGGTTTTATTTGAGACTTCCTCCATCTAGCATGCCTAACTGATTTAGGAAGAAGGTGTGTTTCTTTTCATCCAAAGGCTTGGTGAAAATATCTCCCCTTTGTAAATCAGTTGGGATATACTGCAATTCAATTTTATTCTTCTCAACATTATCCCTTAAGAAATGATGCCTAATTTCTATATGTTTTGTCCTACTATGGAGGACTGGATTTTGAGCTATGGAGATAGCACTTGTATTGTCACAAAATATTTTTGACTTCTCTAAGTTGTAACCATAGTCTAGGAGTTGATTTTGAATCCACAATATTTGTGAACAACAACTGCCTGCAGCCATGTATTCAGCTTCAGCAGTGGAAGTTGACACAGATGTTTGTTTCTTGCAAAACCAGGAGACAAGTCTATCACCAAGGAACTGACAAGTTCCACTGGTGCTTTTCCTGTCAATTCTGCATCCAGCATAATCAGCATCAGAGAATCCAGTTAACTCGAATGCTGAATCTTTTGGATACCAGAGTCCTAGATTTGGACAACTCTTCACATACCTAAGAATCCTCTTTACTAATGTGAGATGTGACTCTCTAGGGCTAACTTGGAATCTAGCACATATACATGTAGCAAACATTATATCTGGTCTACTAGCTGTAAGGTACAGTAAAGAGCCAATCATTGCTCTATATGTTGTCTGATCAACAGGTTTCCCATGTTCATCAGCATCCAATACAGCATTGGTAGGCATGGGTGTTTTCATGCAAGATGCCTCAGACATGCCAAATTTCTTAACCAGCTCATTAGCATATTTGGTTTGAGAAATAAAGATGCCCTCAGCATGTTGTTTGACTTGCAGTCCTAGGAAGAAGGATAGCTCACCCATGCTACTCATCTCAAATTTAGAGTGCATTAGGTTGGAAAACCTTCTGCATAGTTTTGAGTCGGTAGATCCAAAAATGATATCGTCTACATAAATTTGTACTAGTAGGGTATGGGACTTATGGGTTCTAATAAAAAGAGTTTGGTCTACTCTACCCCTTATAAAATCATTTTTCAAGAGAAAGCATGCTAGGGTCTCATACCATGCTCTGGGAGCTTGCTTGAGACCATATAATGCTTTATTCAATTTAAAAACAAAATCAGGATGAGTTGGAGAGATAAAACCTGGAGGTTGTCTGACATAGACTTCCTCTTTGATGTCTCCATTTAAGAAGGCACTCTTGACATCCATTTGATAAACTTTGAAGCCTTTGTGAGCTGCATAAGCTAAGAAAATCCTGATGGCTTCTAATCTTGCAACAGGTGCAAAGGTCTGGTCGTAGTCAATTCCTTCTTCTTGAGAATATCCTTGGGCAACCAGCCTTGCTTTGTTCCTTACTATTACTCCTTGATCATCCAGTTTGTTTCTGAATACCCATTTTGTTCCAACAATGGAATGATCCTTAGGCTTTGGCACTAGTTCCCATACTTTGTTCCTCTCAAATTGATGCAGCTCCTCTTGCATGGCAATGATCCAGTGTGGATCTTGCTCTGCATCTTGAATGGACTGAGGTTCAATTTGAGAAAGGAAGCAGGTGTGCAACAGGTTTTGGTTGACCTGATTTCTGGTTTGCACACCAGCTGAGAGTTCTCCAATTATTTGGGTAATTGGATGGTCTCTGGATGTTACTAAATCAACAGGGGTTGTTGATTGTTCATCAACCTGTGTTGTTGTTTCCTCTTGTGGTACAACAACTGGCTCTTCAAGCTGAGCTTCAATATGTTGAGCATTGCTTTCATCTTCACTGCTTTCATCCTCTTGAGCAACCTGTAGCTTGTTCATATCTTCAACTAGAGAGTGTTCCTGCAAAGGTTCTATGGTAGAAGAAATCTTCTCCTTGAAAGACATGTTAGTTTCATCAAAAGAGACATGAACAGATTCCTCAATTTTCAATGATGATTTATTATAAACCCTATATGCCTTGCTGATCATGGAGTATCCCAGAAACACTCCTTCATCAGCTTTGGCTTGAAATTTTGCTAGATGTTTCTTATCATTATTGTGAATATAACAAATGCAACCAAAAATTTTGAAATAGTCAACTTTAGGTTTCTTCCCTTTGAGTAATTCATAGGGAGTCTTTCCCTTCAGTTTATGTATCAGACTCCTGTTCAGCACATAGTTGGAGGTGTTTACTGCCTCTGCCCAAAAGGATAGAGGTAGATGAGCATCTGACAACAATGTGGTGGCAGATTCAATAAGGGTTCTATTTTTCCTTTCAGCTACCCCATTTTGTTGAGGAGTTCTAGGAGCTGAGAAAGTGTGCCTGATCCCTTCACTCTGACAGAACTCTTGCATAAGAAGAGAATCAAACTCTGTCCCATGATCACTTCTGATCAGGGCAATGTGAGTATTGAACTCAATCTTTATACATTTGAGAAACTCTGTCAGACACTTAAAGTTATCAGACTTCTTCCTTAGAAAGAACACCCAAGTGAATCTGGAGAAGTCATCTACAATCACTAAAGTGTAGGATTTCCCTCCTAGGCTTTGTACTGTGATGGGTCCAAATAGATCCATGTGTAACAGATACAATATCCTAGGTGAATCACTCTTATTAAGTGACTTAAAGCTGTTTTTAGTTTGCTTGCCTAATTGACAAGCCTTGCAAAGTCCTTCCTTCTTGTAGGGGCCAGAAGGTAGTCCTCTAACAAGGTTGTCCTTGGATAGCCTAGCAATAGTTCTAAGGTTTAGGTGTCCTAATCTCTTATGCCATAAAACATTTGGTCTATAAACTGAATTGAATAAGCAGATGTCTATAGAAGTTGAAAGAAAATCTACAAGGTAGATGTTACCTTTCCTTTTACCTGTTAACACAGTTGTGTTGTCCTCTGATTTGATTTTGCATGAAGTTTTGCTGAAGTTCACCTGGTAGCCTTCATCACACAGCTGACTGATGCTGATTAGGTTGTGCTTCAGTCCTTCCACATGTGCTACCTTCTTGAAGGTTACAGAGCCAATCTGGACTGCTCCATATCCTTTAGTTTGTCCAAAGTTGGAATCACCAAAGATGACTTTGGGTCCAAGCTTGGCTTTAAAGGAATTGAGGTTGTCCTTGTTCCCTGTCATGTGCTTGGAGCACCCACTATCCAAATACCATTGCTGGTTAGATGTTGGATAGGTCTTCATCTGCACATAAAGCAATTCACTTGTTTTTGACCCAGTTTACCTTGGGCCTAGGTTGATAACCTTTAAACTCAGAAATAAAAGATATCCCTGGCTGACTCTTATATCCTTCAGGATGATATCTCCTTAGAGGTAAAATCCATTCAGTATAAGGGTTAAATGTTTGGGATGAAGAACCCTCAGGATTCAATTTTGACTTGCCCTTGAAAATTTTTCCAGTGCTCTGACCTCTGTTCGACGATCTTGGAGCTGAGTTCGACGATCTTGGGTCAGATCGTCGAGCTCCGTTCGACGGTCGACTATGGCTGAGGTCAGGTATATGGGATCGTCGAGCCGCGTTCGACGATCTTGGCTGAGATCGTCGACCTGCGTTCGACGATATTCCCTGAGATCGTCGAGCTGCGTTCGGCGATCGTCGATCTCCGTTCGACGATTTGTGTTGGACTTTAGTTTTCTGAGGCAGATCAGAATTCTTCCTGGCAACCTCTACAACTCCCTTTCCCTTGTCAGAAATGAACTTGATAGGGGTTGTTAGAACAATAGGTTGACTGGATGAGGCACCCAAGCCCAGTGTACTGTTGAATCTTGAGTTCACTGTGCTTGTGATGTCCATCAGCTTGATGCTTCTCCCATTGAGAGATTCTTCAAGCTTCTTGGCCTCAGAGAGCTCACTCTTCAGTGAAGCTATCTGTTCCCTATAGTTCTCCAACTCCTGAGAGAGTTTGAGATTTTCTGATTTTAAACCACTTTGTTCAGATAATTGATTTCTGAGAGAGATGATCTCTTTCTCAGATTTTAGCAGATCTAAACATAGTGCTTTAAATTCAAGCTTAAAATCTTCTGAGGTAAAATCAAAAGAGCTGATTACCTGATCTTCTTCTGGTTGAGTCTCTGAGTCTGACTCTGACTCCTCTTCTTCTGAGTTGTTCTGTGAGGCATTGATTGCCATCATGCAAAACTCCTTTTCCTTTGCATCATCCTCATCATCACTTGAGCTGGAAGAGGTCTCTGACTCTTCTTCAGTCTCACTCCAGGATTCAGCAACAAATCCTTTCCTTGTGTGCTTATTTTTGCTGGTGGAAGGTTTGTTGTTTCCATGCCTTTTGGAGTCCTTCTCCTTTCTCCTTTCTTTTCTTTCCCTTCTGTCCTTGTTCTTATTCTCTGGACAGTCAGGAACTATATGCCCTGGTTTCCTGCAACCAAAGCAGATGATATCTTTGTTATTGCCAATGGACTTGTCATACCTTGGCTTGTCTTGCTCCTTGCATGATCTTCTTCTGAGGTCCTTCCTGGCCATCTTATAGAATCTTTTGGCCAATAGGCTGAGAAGTTCATCATTGCTTGTGGCCTTTTCTTCAGGCAGATCCTCAGCTGCCTTGAATGCAATAGTCTTCTCCTTTCTTGTGGCAGGAGAAGCAGCCTTCTGTTCTTCTTCTCTGTTCTTGATGAGTAGCTCATAAGATTTGAGCTTTCCCAACAAGGCTTCAGTGGTGATCTCATTTAGGCTTCTGGCATCTTTAATTGGCCAGATTCTTGAATCCCAAGTGCTGGGGAAGCACATTAGGATCTTGTCATTGAGTTCTGTCAGTGAGATTTCTTTATCTAATGTCCTTAGTTCACTGACAATTAGACTCAATCTATTGTACATGTCTCCCACTGACTCAGTTTCTCCCTTCTTGAAGTTCTCATATTGGGAGATGAGATGAGATCTTCTGTCCTTTCTCTCATCAGCTGAGCCAGAGACAATTTCTGAGAGCTTGTCCCAGATCTCCTTGGCTGAATTACATTCAGCTACCTTCTGAAAAATGTCATCTGACATTGTCTGAGCTAGAATGTTCATTGCCTTGGCATCAGCTACTTTCCATCTTTTAATGTCAGCATCTGTTCCTGATGGAGGTGGGACTGCATTTGTGCTTGTGCTCTCTGGAGGTCTTGGGCACACTGTCAAAACAGAATTAAAAATATCTTCGTCAATTGAATTCATGTAGAGTTTAATCCTTGCCTTCCAAAGTGCAAACTTTGACAGATTGCACACTGGAGGTCTGGTGCTTGCGTAATCTTTGTTTTGGGCCATGATTTGTGCAGGCTGAATCTAATAATACAAAATAAAAGGAAGGATCTAGTTTGGGATCTTTGGGGTTCAGGTGTTAGCCTGTACAACCAAACAGATATGGTATGTTTAACCAACCTCGCTTTGATACCAATTGAAAGGGGAAACTAGATCTGATATACTCTAGAGGGGGGGGGGTGAATAGAGTATATGGTGCTTTTTAAAACACAAAGAAAATCTTTTGCAAAGCTTTACAACAATTGTTGTAATGAGTGTGAGCAGGGAAGCAGAAATAAAATAAACCACAAAACTAAGCAATGCACAAAAGAATCTAGGCCAGAAACAAAAGAAAAACATGCACAACCAGAAAACACAAGGAAATATAGTGGTTCCCCAACTTGGGTACATCCACTCTTCTACCACCCTAGGTAGGAATCCACTGCAGGATGAGTTGATCAGGTGTCCTGGGCACCAATGAGCTTTTGATAAGGTGCTCAAAAACCAAAACAGATTTTTTGATCAGGTGTCTTGCCACCAATGAGCTTTTGACAAGGTGCTCAAAAACCAACTTCAAACTTTTGAAGGGAGTTTGAAAAACCCTTTACAGTGAGGGGGTTGAGAGAGTTATGGCAGTCTTCTCTTTCTCAAGCAACTGAGAAGACTATGTGGATTCAGTGATGTTGTCAAAGCTCCCCCTGAGTCCTTGAAGTCTTCAAGAAGATGAGCTTTGCTGAGGGTGATAGGCCTTCAAAGATAGATCTCCAGCAAAGGATGATTTCAGCAAGCTGAAATATTGTGTGTCTGGAGTCTTGAAGTGATGTTGGCCTTGAACACTTGAGAGCTGAAGAGATCTTAAGATTTGAAAGCTTGATCTCTTGATGAGTGTTCTTCTGAATTCTTGATGACAGAAAATTTTCCAGAGTCTCTAAGTATTGAGAGGTGTCCTTGTTCTTTTTAATCTGTATGTATTGTCTCTCTGGTTCAAAAACATTCTCTCTTTTATTCTCTGAATCTCAATAGGAAAATTGCTCTGTCAAAGATAGCCGTTGGTCTGAATTAATTACAGCCTTAATTGCATAAGATGTTCTGAGGGAAAGTCCACTGATATATTCCTTGAAAAATCCCTTGAAACTTGCTCCAGAATTAAATGAAAACGGCTGGCAGATCTTCTGACTTAAATGCAGAATAACTTCTATCTTGATTGAATTTGAATTCTGAAGATCAACTGAAATCGTCGAACTGAGCTCTGCCATCGTCGAGCTGAGCTCAGCGAACTGGAGAAAGCAAGCAGCAAAGAAATCGTCGATCTGAGCTCAAAGATCGTCGAACTGAGCTCAGAGATAAAGATCCAGTACAGGGCCAAAAATCGTCGACCTGAGCTCAGCGATCGTCGAATGGAGTTCGACGATATTGAGAAGTTGAGCTCAGCGATCGTCGACCAGAGCTCGACGATATTGAGAGGCTTGAGCTCAGCGATCGTCGAATGGAGCTCGACGATCTGCCAAAGTTGAGCTAGACGATCGTCGACCAGAGTTCGACGAAACGTCGTGCTGAGCTCGACGATTTGGACTTAGTCTCCAGAAAAACTTGGATCTTCAGGGCAGCTTTCAAACCTAGACTCCTGATCCCTTAGACTCAATTCTAATTGACCTATAATCTATACAGAAGGTCAAAACATAGAATCCTAGAGACATAGTGATCCTGACCCAAATTAGTAATAGGGTGTTCCAACACGCCGAGGTTGCGGTTTTCTGAGAAGGGGCGGAGTCTGACAAGGTTGCCATCTTCTCACTCCTCAATGGTTCGACGTCGACTACGGCATCCCCGCGAGCAGACACATCGATATGGCAGACTGCTTTCTCCGCAGGCTTCTGGCTCTGGGAACTCTCTCCTGTGAGGCAGACAGGATCTTTTCTTGCCGACCTCTTCACAATCTTTTTGGTCTTCATAGGCGTTGACAGCTCCAGGTCGCCTTTTGCAGTAACGCTAGATAAGAAAGCTCCAAGCCTAGCCATGCCGGACTGGAAGGTGGAGACCACAAGTGGTGAATAGCGCCCCGTGTCGATCGAGATTCTCAGCAGATCCAGACCCTCCAGCGATATTTATAGCGTTGGCGGCGTTTTCGAGGTTTGCGGACTCGGCGGTTAAGAGAACATTTTCGAAGTTTTCTGGAAACTTAAAAATGTGCGGGGATTATGTTAACCCCTCAGTCCGCAACATACTGCGAGATTCCAAAGCCCCCCATTCAGCAGGCGCGGACAGGATTTGTCAGTCCGCCCAGTCCGTCATTGTCACCAGTCGGGCGCCAAGGGTGGTACTCCAGCAGCGGACGCAAGGACCTGTCCGCTCAGTCCGCCGGCGCTTTGGGTCAGGTTCTCTACAGCGGCGGACGCAGTATCTCATCCGCCCAGGCCACCGCCCTCCAGTGGGCGCGCCCAGCAGCAGTGGAAGCTCCAGTTCGCGAGCCCAGTCCGCCACTTCTGTGCGGACTGGCGTGTTCTTTCTTTTTGCTTCCCGTCACCGCTGCCCGGTTCTCCTGTACCACGGGCAGCCGGTTATTTTAGCCCTGCCCGTTTGGGCAGGCCCCTATCCTATAAATAGGGGGGAGGTGGCGCACTCAAGGCACGCTGACTCGGACCCAGGAGCCTACTTGTTACAGGATGCGAACTCGAATCCTGTGCCTTGCGGACTCCCCCTTGCTCTGCTTCCCTCAGTCTTTTCCTTTCACTTGTAACGATATCCATCAGGCATTAGGAGCAGAAATATCTTTTGTTTAGACTTTCTCAGTTTAGATTCATCTACCCCCGTATGCCTTGTGGCAACAGGCAGTGCATCTCTTTGTGAACAATGGCACAAGAGATTGGCATATATTAATTTCAAGACAATTAGTATGCTATTTTCTAAGGACTTGGTAAGGGATGCTCCCAGTATCAAGTGCATCAAAGATAGCCCATGTCCTGCATGCCAGATGGGCAAACAGACTTGGGCTACCTTTAAGAGCATCGCTGACAAAGACTCTTCCCGATGTCTTTACCTTTTGCATATGGACTTGTTTGGTCCAATGCAAGTTCATAGCTTGGGAGGCAAATCATATACGCTAGTGATAGTTGATGATCATTCTCGGTTTACATGGGTGTTCTTTTTGAAACGAAAGTCAGATACGTTTGACATCTTCACTAATTTTGTCAAGCAGGTTCAGAACGAATTTAACTGCTCCGTGGTCAAAATCAGAAGTGACCATGGAACAGAATTCGAATCTGGTGCAATGACAGAATTTTGTGAAGAACAAGGTATCTTTCATGAGTTTTCCTCCCCGCGCACTCCTCAGCAAAATGGAGTTGCGGAGAGAAGAAATAGAACTCTCATTGAAGCCTGCACGACAATGTTGAAAGATGCTTCTCTCCCGGAATACTTCTGGGCAGAGGGTGTCAATACGGCATGTCATGTACAAAACCGAGCATTGATCAACAAGCATCATCGTAAGACGCCCTACGAGCTACTGAAAGGCAGGAAACCAACCATGTCCTACTTGAGGATTTTTGGTTGCAGATGCTATGTACTGAATAATGGGAAGTACACGCGTACTAAATTCGGTGAAAAATACTTCGAAGGCATATTCATGGGCTATAGTTCCCATAGTCGGGCATATATGGTCTTCAATAAGAAAACCCTAGTGGTAGAAGAATCAATAAATGTTGTATTTGATGAAGGAAGTTTGCTTAACAGCAATTCTTCCAGTAGTATTCTTGAAGATGCAGGTGCTAGACTTGAACAGCTGAGTCTGGATGAGACCGCTAAAGATGACGCTCCCAAGTACGTCAAAGTTTCCACCTCCACGTCATCTGAAAATGTTGAAGATCAAGATGGGACAAATCTCTTAGAAGAAAGAGAAGCCCAAGAAGTAGTTGAAGCTCCAGACACCAGACTTCTAGAGCTCCGGCACGTGAGAGATCATCCTAGGGATCAGATCATCGGGGATCCTCGTGTTGGTGTCAGAACACGAAGAGGTACAGTTAACGAAGTATTGCATCTTAGCTTCCTGTCACAGGTTGAGCCAAAGAAGTTCGACGAGGCAAACAAGGATGCGGCATGGATTCTGGCCATGCAAGAGGAACTTCATCAATTCGAACGTTGCAAGGTTTGGACGCTGGTTCCCAGACCATACAAGCAGAATGTGATTGGCACGAAGTGGATCTTCAGAAACAAGCTGGATGAACATGGTGTCATCGTAAAGAACAAGGCCAGGCTGGTGGCTCAAGGTTACAGACAGGAGGAAGGGATTGACTTCGACCAGACCTTCGCACCAGTAGCAAGGCTCGAGGCAATCAGGTTGTTCCTGGCGTATGCTTCACACAAAGGATTCACAGTCTATCAAATGGATGTGAAATCGGCATTTTTGAACAGAGACCTGAAAGAGGAAGTATACGTCGCTCAACCCCCAGGTTTTGTCGATCCTACTTATCCCAATCACGTTTATTTTCTTAATAAGGCCTTATATGGGTTGAAACAAGCTCCACGAGCTTGGTATGAGACTTTATCTAGTTTTCTTCTTGAGAACAAGTTCTCCAGAGGTAAAATAGATAAAACATTGTTTCTTAGGGAAGTCAAAGGCAAGATTTTGCTGGTGCAAATCTATGTCGATGACATAATATTCGGATCAACGGACAACAATCTTTGCAAAAAGTTTTCTAAACTTATGCAAGGAAAGTTTGAAATGAGCAGTATGGGAGAGCTCAAGTATTTCTTAGGACTTCAAGTGAAACAGTCTGAGGATGGAATCTTCATCTCTCAGACGAAGTTCACAAATGAACTCCTTAAGAAATTCGGTATGGAGAGTGCAACCTCTATGAGGACTCCAATGGGATCCACCATGTCTCTGGATAAGGATGAGAAAGGTAAACCTTTCGATGAAACCAAATACAGAAGCATCATTGGATCCCTGCTCTACCTTACTGCCAGTCGACCTGATATTATGTTCTCCACATGTGTCTGTGCCCGATATCAGGTGAACACTAAGGAATCTCACTATGTCGCTGCAAAGCGAATTCTGAGATACCTTAAAGGTACTCCTAATCTTGGCTTGTGGTACCCGAGAAACAATGATGTCGAGCTAATAGGCTTTTTAGATGCTGATTTTGCAGGGAGCAGGGATGACAGGAAAAGCACCTCCGGGACGTGTCAATTCCTCGGCAGGAGGCTTATCTCATGGAACAGCAAGAAACAGAATTGTGTTGCAACCTCCACAGCAGAGTCAGAGTATATCTCGGCAGGAAGCTGTTGCGCACAACTTCTATGGATCAGAAACCAGTTAGCCGACTACGACCTTCAGTTCAAGGAAGTACCCATGTACTGCGACTCCTCCAGTGCAATTGCCATTGCCAACAATCCGGTGTCGCACAGCAGAACGAAGCATATTGAAGTACGCTACCACTTCATTCAGGAGCACGTGGAGAACAAGGATATCTCTCTCTGTTATGTCCCCACGGACAAGCAGATTGCTGATATATTCACAAAGCCCCTAGACGAGACCAAGTTCAATCTCTTCAAGACTGAATTGGGGATGCTCAATTATGAGGAATGAAGACTACAGAAGCTCTAGGCTCGTACAAGACCTGAGGGGGAGCAAGGAACTCCAGCGTGAGTACAGATGCAAGAACTGAGGGGGAGCAAAGGGTAAAACGCTACAGACCACGATTTGTAGAAGCCGAAAAGGGGGAGATTACCCTCTCGGCTAAGGCTAAGGTGGCTCCAAGCTTGCTCCCAAGAAATTGGTATTGGTAATGGATAACTCACTCAACTCTCTTTTCAGTTTATGGTTTTCATTCTCATTTGCTCTATTCACCTTAGCTTGTAGGGTTTAGGCTTCTTCAAATAGGGGGAGATTGTTGGGTATTGTATCCACAATGTACCTGATTTGAAGAAGCCCCTGGACAAGCTAAGGTCAATAGACTATGTATTTGATAAAATCCTTCTAGTTGTGCTTGCAGTTTTTCCACGCTAAGTGCACATCAATGTCAGGGTGCAGTAGGTCAATATACACGGGTCTGCACGACGTAATCCCTCGTTGAGCAGATCAGTGTGTTGGCCTACGTGTACTCTCTCTATTGGAGTGCACTTATTTTCAAGCACAGGGCTGTAAATATGCAGGAGCAAACAAGGAGCAAGGATGGGTCAAGGAGCATCTCATAGGTGGAAAGACGAAAATTCGTCTAAGTTAGAATCGACGAGAATCACCCAGTGATTCTCGCCGATTCGGCGAGAATCACTTGGGATTCTCGCCGATTCGTCGAGAATCAGCGGTTGATTCTCGCTGAACACGTTCCAGCAACTTCTAAGCAAGCACCTCTGAGTCTAAGTAAGAATCGACGAGAATCACTTAGTGATTCTCGCCGATTCGGCGAGAATCACTAGTGATTCTCATTGAATCGACGAGAATCACTGGTTGATTCTCGCCGTCTCGGCCTGGCTTAAAGCAGTGCGTGAAACCAAGGCAAATTCGACGAGAATCATCTTTGATTCTCGCCGAATCGTCGAGAATCACCTTTGATTCTCGGCGACTCGGCGAGAATCACTTTCGATTCTCACCGATTTTGACTTGGCGTTTTTCTGGAAATTCCTGAACCGGATTCTGCCGCTATTAAATATCTGGACCGGGATTTGGGGATTACTTTTGTGGGTCCCACAAACGGTCTTATTGGGGGTAGCTACAGTATTTATACTCGGGTATTTTGAACGGAAGAAGGACACAGAAATAAGCCGAGCAAGCGGAAACCCTAATATCGCGATTTCTCTCCTCCGCCGCCGTCGCGCTCGGGCAAGTACGTCGCCGCCGCTGATCGATCTTCTTCCCGATCTCCGGCGACAGAAGCTTAGCAAAGCTTGCGTCTCACGTGTCTATCCAGAGATCTCTTGTCTCTCGATTTGTTGACCGGGAAAAACTCCCCCGTCCGAATCGATCGAGACGACCGATCCTAGAGTGACCGTTGGTAGACCTAGTTTGCTTCGCAAAGAAGTTTGGATCTCAAAGCACTGCAGCAGCGCACCTTCGTTGCCGCCGACTCCGAACCAAGCCGCCGCTCGGATTGCTGCCGCCGGTTCCGGGAGATCCTCTCCAAGAGAGACCAAGGTTGTAGACTCTTCATCGACTTCAAGAACACGTCGTCGAACAAGAGGAACACCGTAGTCTCCAAAAGAAGTTTGTATCATGCATACTTTCTATATTTAATTTTGTTGTAAAGGAACGTTTGTTCCGTATTGTAAGGGTTGGGTGCAACCCGTTTTGTGGGAGTGTTGACTCTCACGTGTGGAAGGGCTCCTTCCGTTAGTGAAGGGATTGGATTTCAATCCCGTTGGAGAAGTGACCGAGTCGTCCCTTGTTGGGGAGATAGGTCGAAGGGGGAAAGTGGATGTACCCAAGTCGGGGAACCACTATAAATTTGCTGTGTATTCTGTGTGCTGTGCTTGTTGTTTTTATTATGCAGGTACATCCGTAAATTCCGCAAAAGAATCACACGTCACCTATTCCCCCCCCCCCCCATAGGTGCACATAGCTGACACTAGGTGGACTTTCACTACTGCCAACCCAGCACCGCTGATGATATGACCTAAGAAGGCCACCTCCTTTAGCCAAAACTAGCATTTGTTGAACTTCGCATACAGCTGGTGTTCCCGTAGCCTCTTTAGAGCCAAAGCCAGGTGTCGTGTATGCTCCTCCTCTGTCCTTGAGTAGATGAGGATGTCGTCAATAAATACGATGACGAATACATCCAAATTCTCCTCAAATACCCTGTTCATGAGGCTTGTAAATGCTGACGGCGCATTTGTGAGCTCGAAGGGCATCACTGTAAACTCAAACAGTCCGTACCTACTACTGAAGGCGGTCTTCGGAATGTCCTGTTCTCGAATCTGTAGGTGGTAATAACCTGACCTCAAGTCAAGTTTCGAGAAGAAATGCGCTCCTTCCAGTTGATCGAACAACTTGTCAATCCGTGGCAGCGGCTATGTATTCAGGACCGTTAGTCTGTTCAGTGCTCGATAATCAATACACAAGCGGAGACTTCCGTCCTTCTTCTTGACGAATAGCACCGGGGCTCCCCACGGTGAAGAGCTTGGCCGGACAAACCCTGCCTATACAAATTCCTGCAACTGACTTCGGAACTCAATCAACTCTTTCAGGACCATCCTGTAAGGGGCCCTAGATGCCGGCTTGGCCCCTGACACAAGCTGTATCTAGAAGTACTGCTCTCGGTGCGGAGGTAGTCCTGGCAGTTTCTCTGGAAAGACGTCAGCAAAATCTCGCACCACCGAGATGTCTGTCACAGACTCCTTGGCCTCCTCCATCTCAAATAGAATCTGATAAACCTCCTCTCCCTGCAGATGGGCCTTAACGGCCTGTACTGAAAATAAGAGTATACGAGAGGCAGGTCTTATACCTTCGATGACAATGACAGAGTCCCCGTACCTCACGGTGATCCTCTTTGCTTGGCAATCAATCTGGGCATGGTTAGGATCATTGCCGATACTTCGAATGACTTTCCACCAATCTCCGCCTCCAAGTTGCAGTGGGCAGAGGTGAATATCTCTGATCCGTCGGGTAGACGCACCCTCCTCATCAGGTCTGTGAACCGCTCCACACCTTCCAGCCCTTCCACGAAGGCCTCCGACACGAACGAGTGTGAAGCACCCGTGTCGAACAGTGTATCGGCGGGCTTGCCGCTGATGAAGACTATACCTGCTATGACCTGCTCTGGGTTCCGAGGTTGTGCCAGGTCCAAAGCATACACCTGCTCCCTTTCTTGTCTACGATCCCCACCCTGGTATCCACGTCCTCGTCCACGACCTCGGCCTCCAAGATATTGCGCTGGCTGGGTAGTCGGTGGTGCTGGTGGGGGTGCCCCCTCATGGGGCAGTTCCTCCTGACGTGCCCCACCTGTTGAAAATTGAAGCATTCTGGCGGGGGATATGTCATTCCCCAGGGTTTCTATCCCTCCCATGTCTGAAGAGGTGGTGGAGCCACCACCACTAGCTCCCTTGTCTCCTGTCTTGCATCCTGACAAGGCTGGTCCTCGACCCTCCTCCATTCCGTGATACGGGCTCGTCTCTAATCGTTCCTTTCTCCTCGACCTTGATCCTCCGTTGGCCGTTTTCGGCCTCGAGTAGCTTGCCAATCAGCCTCTATCCTTTTTGCCATCTCTAGTATCCGGGAAATGGGCCCGTCTGATACAAATAGTAGAGTCTCCCTCAACTCCTCTCGCAGGCCCTTGTAGAACCTTTTAGTATATCCTGCCTCGTCTAACTGACAACAGTCCGCAAACCGGGCTAGATGGTTGAACTCTCGGTGGTACTCCACCACCGTCTTGTTCCCCTATCTCAACTGCAAAAATCTATCCTCTAGCTCGTCCCTGGATGACTATGGAATAAAGTGTTCCAACAGCGCGCCCCTGAACTCCTCCCATGCAATCTCCGCAACCCCCCTATCAGCAAACGTCGTATCCAGCGAAGTCTTCCACCATCTCTTGGTATGGTACTCCAAGCAAGAGACAACCAAGGGTATCCTCTCCTCCCACGAGCACCGGATCTCGGTCAGCATCTCATACATAATGTCCAGCCACTCCTCTGTTCGAATGGCCGACTCAGTCCCCAAGTAGGATGGGGGAGCAAGTCCTCGGAAAATGCTCAGCAAGTTGGCCCTCAGGTTTGGTTGCGGAGCCGGAACCTATTGAGCCATAAAAGCTTCCAGGATGGCTATCAAAGTCTATCCCATATCTGACTATAGGAATGGAGTGGGGACCGGGGGAGGTGGTGCAATGTCCGGAGTCTGCTGGGCTCCGCCTTGTGGAGTGGGCTGAGCAGGGGGCTGCAAAAAAAACTACATTAGTAGGTAATCGACTCAATACCTAATAAAAAGTGGACAATATCCATGTGATCCCCCATAAGGCCACACCACTACTTCCGCTGCTTAGTTTGTCCCAAAACTAAACTCGCGCTGGGGTGACCCAGGTGTTGTGGACTCTTACTTTTCAATCGAGGTTTGTCTCTAATACCACTTGTAAGACCCCCCCCCCCCTTTTTTTTACACCGGGGTCTTAGGCCCAGAACCGTCGCTTTGCGATGACACCTTTACGTCCTGAAGGGTCATCACCGCAAAACGCCGATTCTGCCGACCGATTCGATCACAGAAAAGCAACAAAAGTAGAGTAAACATAAGTGAGGTAAAAACTCTAACCAAAAGTCCACAATAAAATCACATCAGAGTAATAATATCTCCACGAAGGGAGAGTCCACCAAATATATAAATGTACTGAAAATAAGGGCTTAAGCCCGATACACCAAATCCTCACTACATAGTCACTCAAGCGGAAGCAAAATAAAACACTACTAAGGTCAGGGGCTCACAGTCCCCACCGTCTGAACTCCGGTTCTAGACTGCCCCATCTCCAAGCATGCCGACCTGCAAGGCTGCTCCTCCATGCTGGGCTCCACGATCCCCTAAATGATGTGGTTCGAAAACCGTTAGTCTATAAGACTAAGTCCTATCATCCCCCACCCCTTCCCCCATGGCCCTTAGGCACCGAGCGGAGAGGAAGAAAGCGGAGGACTTGAAGGTGGAGAGTTATCAAGAAACAGATT
Source organism: Platanthera guangdongensis (assembly GCA_039583875.1). NCBI lineage: Eukaryota > Viridiplantae > Streptophyta > Magnoliopsida > Asparagales > Orchidaceae > Platanthera > Platanthera guangdongensis. The sequence goes on along the minus strand of CM077165.1, from coordinate 26,939,802 downwards.
GCAGCAGTCCTATACTAGCAATTTTTATACTACATGTGGCAGTAAAGTAAAGTATGAAAAGTAACCATAACTTATACGGAAACATATACGCAAGAGATCTTTTACAGGGCTCCCATCGTATAAAGAGTCCCATACCAATTTATACGTTGGGGTGTCGGTTATTATCAGCAATATATATATATATAAAGAATTTAACCTTAATTTATAAACTTGCCCACAAAGCTTATCAACCAAGGGGTCGTTTTGCAGGGCCTATTGTATAAGCATCCCATACCACTTATACAATAGGTGACAGGGGTTTTATGCTATGATTATGCTATAACATGCAAGTGGGTTATGATGCGATCATGCAAGTGCAACTCACCCACCCGACTCTGTGCACACAGACCTTTAGTTCCCCCTTTCTGGAGTCGAACCTCCCAGGATACCTCCGTAGTGGTAGATGAAAGCAGTGGGTTGGGCCTCGCCCACCTCTAAACCAGTAAAGCACTACCGGTCAGACCTATCGTACGCCTCAACGCTGGTGCACAAAGCGGAGCTCCTGCGTACTCTTGCTGGCTGGCGTATAGGACTTCTATTGGAGAAGTGCTAGCCACACTTTCCGAGTCAACGTATTGGCGTTGGTGCATCGACACTCCAATACCGAAGACCCACCACCTTTACTTTATGCACATGCAACCTTATGTATCTGAACCGAGCTAAAGCTCGCCGGGCCAACCTGCCCCTCACAACCATCAACCGAGCCAAAGCTCGCCGAGCCAAAGCTCGCCGAGCCATCCTGCCCCTCACAAATATCAACCGAGTCAAACCAACTTCCCGAGACACCGGGGTGTGTGAAAGTGAACCCCTAATTATTCTAGTTGCTCTTTAAGATATATCACTCCTACAGTTTACGTTAGCCCAGGACTGCCCAAGGTATACCCCGTGGACGACACTCGAAGGCACTAGGAATTACGATGGGATTACGCCCAAAGCTCTCTTTCGCAAGGCACTTACTATTATTGGTTGCTACACGATTTCCAAACCCTTAATTAATTTTACTGAATCTAGCCTTAGTGCATTAAACACTTCCTCCCTACGGGAATGACGATCTTTCGCCGATCCCGAGCACGACCTATCACTAATCAACCTCTCACTTTACTAATCTTATCTTCCAAAGATGAACTCCTTATTTACCCAAACCAGTAACCTACTGAGGATTCAACTCTTCAAAAGTCATTACCCACTCTAGTTCAGTTTCAGCAGTTACTATATGCAAACCACCCTATACTATATGAGATGTATTAAGGAGGTACACCAGATTGTCTTCCAAATCTCCTATAAAATTTACCAGAGGTCTATCATAATATATTTAGTCTAAAATCAGGAATTCATAATTTTTCTAATTAATTTGATATTTATTGAATTTTCCCAAATGTTTGGCCATGGATAATTTTGAACATGAACTATATGATCTACTCAAGTAATGGCCACCCAAAACTTTGATGACTAAATAACAGAGATATATTACAAGGTACTAATTTCCACAATTGTCAGAGAATATTTGACCTCTTATTAATTTATCCAAAATAATTCCCTTAATCATATGTAAAGAAGGAAGTACCAAAATTATTCATCAAAACAATATATAAAATTTACAGAATCTCAATGTGGTACAGAGAGGGTCATTGTGCAAAAATCATAATTTTTCAGGATTACTAGAGTCCAAAATAAATTTAATTAAGTTTTTATGGGAAAAAATTCTTAATGAAGAAACCATTAGAAATAATATTCCAAAAATTCTATAAAACTTCTCAGAGCTTTAAAACATAATAAAAAGTCTTTTGACAAATATTCATCAATTTCCAGCAAGTAGTTACTTCATAATAAATTTCTAAGTTAATTATACAAATTACTAAATTGTTAATAAAGTATCCAAAATAATAATGCTAAATTCATACTAAAATCTCCAGAGCTTGTACTAACTTTTAAAACTACTCAACCCAAATCTCATCACTTTTCAATGAGTTTTAGTGACTTTCTCCTTCACCACATGGTTTGTGCCCTAAGCTAGGGTTAGGATTTTGAGGGGGTTTAAAGCTTCCAAATTCCCTAAAATTTTAACTAGAGGACCATACTAATCCTATGGTCCTATCCACAAATTTTCAAGTCATCCAAAGGTCATTTGACCCCACAACCTTCAAACCCTAAAAATCCCCATTAAGGGACCTACCCTAGGGCTCTAGGGCTACCCTACCCTTAACCACCCCAAATTTCATTAGATGGTGAGTCATACTATAGAGAGTCAGTGGCCAAAATATCAGCCTCTGTTGAGGTGATTTGACCACTCAAAACCCAAAGGGGGTGCTTGACCTAGTTAACCCTAAAATGGGTCAACCTAGGGTTGGATCCATACCTAGCCAAAACATCTTCAAATGAGATGAAAATTTTACCAGAGCCCTAACATGCTCTCTAAGACCACCCACCCAAATTTGGGGGGATTGTGAGGTGTTTATGACTCCTAATTAATTTATTCATGGATTATTAAAGTTTTCTAAAAACTATAAAAAAATATTTCGAAAAAATTCTGATTTTTGAATGTGTCCTAGATATAGTTGCGAGTAGCCCAATCACCAAATTTCAGATCATTTGGATCTCTGGTTTGGAGTGGGCATCCATTTTATTCTCTGGACAGCCCTAGCAATAGACCTCACGAAACTGAGTTCCCTGGTCAAACCAGGCACCCAAAGTGGTCCAAATAAATTTTACCATAAACTAAACTCTCCAAGCTACAAAGTTTATGTTGACCACTTTTTATGAAACAATACCTAGGTATTTTTAAAAATTAAAACCATTAAATATAAACTCTGTGACAGAAATTTAATTAAATCAAAAATGCAATTCCTAAAGTTTAATATCATCCCTGGCACGAATCTTGGTGCGCCCTCGACGGAATCCCTTCATCTTCAACCTTGAGCCGATGGCCAGGATTCAATTTTCCTAGGCCAACTTCAAGCGCCTGTCGCCGGCCATCCAGCCGCTGCCCCGGCCGGCCACCGCCACCATCACCTCCGTTGAGGTGGTGGCTGTCGTCAGGCTGCGACACAGCCGCCAGAGGGCCATTTTCCAGCGGTTCTACCAGGTTCAATTATCGGCCCGAAGCCATGGAAATACAAAATTGGTTCGGGCTCAATTGAGCCCGAACCTTGAACCTAGACGTTGCTACGATCTAACCATGAGATAAGGGGAGGAGGAGGACCTTGCCAACGGCCTGGAGTCGAGAAGATCGTCGGGAAGCCATCTTTGAAGGCGGCGCTGCTCGGTTTCTGCAACTGCACTGCGGGGAGGCTCAGTTTCTTCAGGTAAGGATTGGGAAATCCTCCTCTCGGCCCACTGAAGGTGTTTAAAGCCTCAGATGGGGAGAGGAGAGGCTGGATCATCAATGACTAGATTCGACCATGGTAGAGGGGGCTGAACCAGGCCCTTGGTGGCCAGGGAAATGGCTAGAAACTTCTCCCCTTCCCTGGGCAAGTTGAATTCAGCCATTAAAGGTGGCCTTTGGCCTCCCCTTAGCCGAGCCCCTTCGTTCCCTCCTCTTTCATTTTTCTCTCTCCTCCATAACCATGGAAATGGAGCTCACTCTCTCTCCTAGTCACCAAGTTCACTTGGTCAATCTAGAGGTCTATTGGCAGCCCATCCATACACATCATCTCCTAAAGAAGCCACATGAGGAGGCTTGAGCTTGGGCTAGCCTATTTGGGCTAGGTTGACCCAAGGTAGGCTTGGGTTGACCTTGGTCTTTTTGACCTTTTTGGTTTCCCCTATAGAGTCCCTGGTGACCCATTGATCTCCCCTATGGCCTAGGTAGGATTGGATATGGCTGACTTGACATTTTGGAGGTCACTTGTCCCTTGGTAAAGGCACTTTGACCACTTTAGGGATTGAGTTGACTTGGGTCAACATGACCATTTGGGTTGACCCCAAGGGGTCCTTGGTGACCCCATGGCTTCTCCTGAGGTCTAGGAAGGGTTATGTAGGGTTACCTTGCACTTTGAAGGTCACCTACCCTTAGTAAGGGTACTTTGACCAAATTAGGGGCTAGAGTCGACTTGGGTCAACTTGGCCTCTGAGACTGAACCCAATGTGTCATTAGTGACCCATTGACCTCACTTTAGGTCTAGGAAGACCTGGGCAAGGTTGGTTGGGCACATTAGAGGCCAACTCACCTTTGTTAGGGCACCTTGCTCAATTTAGGCCTCTGGTGGTCCTAGGTCAAATTGGACACTTTTGTTTGACTCCAATGGACCCTTAAGGCTCTAGTGGACCCTCTAATAGGTTAGTGATGTTGTGGTAGGGTCATGGAGTCATGGTGAAGCCCTAAGGTCAAACCCTAGGTTTTGTGATGAGGTTGTGCCATAGGCAGAGCAAGGTGATTCTCACCTTGGCCTTCTATCACTTGGCCCTTTTTAGCTTCCTAGGGTTTTGTCATGCCCTAGACATGGCCAAAACCACTCTTAGGGGTCTAGTTGAAAATGGGATGTTACATCTGTTGGAACCAGCTTTCTGATCCCTCATAACGTTCGAAACAGGATGCAACCCACACTTACTCCCCCTACGCTACCCTCCTGACAAGAGTCGGAGACCTGAAATCAGACCGAGGGGGCTCAGCTCGGAGGTCCCACCTCTTACCCGGAAGAACTGAAGGTCTTCCCCTCCCTAGCCAGTGCTGAGCTAGGTGCCTGTGAGGAAGATAGTGGAAAGGTTCAACCCCCTCTTTCAGGCACTTTTACCGGTATATTTATAGGCCTCTAAATCTGATCTGCAAATAACACTTCTGAATCATCCTGAAAGGACCAAAACACCCTGGGCTGGGTCTGCCAACAACCAAACTCCGCTGTTCTGAAGAGCTATATGCAGACCTCCAGGGGTAAAAATTTAAAATTACCTGGGGCATAAAGGTAAAAACCCCCCATGGGGGTAAAAAGGTAAAGACACCCCTTTTCACATGTGGCGAGTGGGGAAAGATCTGCCAGGCCTAAAGAGGTCTCGCCTGCTGGGCCATCTCCCCCCACCAGGAGGTCTCGCCTAAAGAGGTCTCGCCTAAAGAGGTCTCGCCTAAAGAGGTCTCGCCTATCTCTGTGGGCTGTCCATACCTCTCGCCTCTTGCAGGTGGGCCTCCTCCCATCTCGCCAGTCCTACTTCCTTGCTTGCTGGGTCACCTCTCGCGAGGCCAAGGTTGTACACAATCCCCGCTCTTTTCGAGGTTGCCCTAACCTCGGAAAGATAGTCCAACCGTGGCTCGCGATGCTAGGATTCCTTTATGAGAATCCTTGGTGGGTCCCCCCCCCCCTACGTGCCCTATAAATAGGAGACCCCAGCCTTTATTTGGGATCCTTTAGCCTTCGTTTCTTCCTCCTTCGGAATGTCTCACAGTCAAAGTTTCCGCGAGCGCCTCGCGATTGTGCGAAGGCGAAACAAAGCCAACACGGACGCCCTTTTCCCGGATCTGGGGCGCACTCCCCCCTTAGCCTCTCCGCCCTCTCGCCTAAAATGGATGAAATCCGCCTGCCCCCCTCTCACGGCGGGCACAACCTCCTCGGCCGCTTCAACAGACAACCCATTCGCTTCTTCCGGAGAGAAGCAGGTAATCACATTACTCTTTCCCTTCTCTGGTCTCGCCTGCTGACTACGCTTTTTCAGGGAAGTTTTGCTGATTCGCCTGTGCCTGCCAATCCTCCCGATAATATAAACCAAGTTCCTCAGCGCACTGACTCGCCCAAGGCGGCCTCCCCACACCTCTCGCGGAGAGAAAACCTCTCGCGTGTTGTGGGGAACCCTCGCATACCCAGTAAGATCTCTTCCCTTCTCGCCTTTCTGTTGATTCGCCTTCTTTTATCCGACTCGCGCGGGCTCATCCTTGCTTGTGATCTCTCGCTATTTCCACAGGCGTCCAATTTGATTCCGATGCTGAAGAAGCTCCCGCGTCTCCCCCCTATCGCCTCTTCCTCATCCTAGAGAGATCGAGGACTACTTAGGTGATCCCATGGACCCCCTGGAATTGAAGCGGAGGACAGCCAGGATGTTTCGTAAATATACGCACATAATCCGCGAGATGGAGCTGGAGAAGCAAGCCTCCGACCGGCACATGGAGTGGATAGAAGCAGATTATCACCGCCTTTCCGCCAGGATGGAAGCGGACGGGGTGCTAGACGGGACCGACCCCCAAGCCATCTTAAACGAGACGGACGAACATCTTCGTCTCGCGCGCCGCGGCGTGATCGCCGCTCGCGCCTTTCACCTTCCTGGCCGCCCTCCATGCGCGGGAGGTAAAGATGGCCGCTGGCAGTGGGTGCGGAACTAAACTGTCGCAGTCCCGTCTCGCCCTCTCCAGGTCCTCCTTGTATTTCTGTCAATTTAGCTGTTTGATTATTGACGCGTTGTATAAAACTTATTTGGGCGAGATGTTCCCTTCTGCGGGACGATATATTTTAAACTTTTGGTATTGTATTGGTCATATCATGCCGTCTTTTCATCTGTCATGATTAGCTATTATTCTATTAGTCCTATAATGATGGCTTGCCTCGAAAAGATTGCTGCGGCGCCCCCGCCTCTTGAGTTCCAGAGAGAGAGTGAGATAGATAGAGAGAGAGAGAGAGAGAGACGAAACGTCGGGGTGTCTCCTCATTTCCCGCCGCCTGACTTTCCCGCTTAATCCCCTCTCTCCCTTATCCCTTATAAATATCTCCAACCCAGGCCTCTCTGCTTTGTTACTCTAAGCTGTTTCTTTGACCGCGACTCCCGTCTCTCTCCCCAATCTCGCGCCCCTTTCTCTCTGAACCGTCCTCTCCTTATTTTGTCGCTTTCTCGCCCGCCATGGGAAAGAAAAAGATGGAAGAGGGCGAGGGGCGCAGCCGTTGCGAAAAGCGCTTCGTGGACCACGACTTCCCTCTCGGCAGACTGCCATAGGAAGACCACGCTCGTTTCGCCAGCGAGTATCTCTCCGACGGCTATCTGTCTCGCCCGCCCAAAGTTGGCTAATGCATCAACACCTTCTACCCCAATGAGCTGGCCTTCCCTGTCTCGCACTTCGAGGCGGGGCTGCGGCTTCCCCTCTGGCCGGAGGTCAAGCTAGTGCTGAAGTACTTTGGGGTCATCCCGACCCAATTCAACCACAACGCCATCTCCATGCTGATCGCTTTCTCCTGTTACCTGCGGCGAGAGCGTATTGAGTTTAGTTTAACTGCCTTCCGCAAGTTGTTTGTCTACCACGCCAAGGTCGACGACATCTCTTACTTCACAGGCCAAGGCCTGAAAGTGTGCGAGATGCCGAACAAGAACCACCACTGGCTGACTCGGTTCGTCTTCATCCGCGGGGATCTGGGAGGTATCCCTCTCGCCCCCATGTCTCCTGCCAAATGCTATTATGACACCCCCAAGGTGGGGGTGCCGCGAAAGACCTCTGCGATTTCTTCGCAGGGAAGAATTTCGAAGCCCAATACCTTCGGCGAGACCTTGACTCGCTCCCCGCCGTCTTCCCCGGCGAAGGTACGTTTCTATTTCCCTCTTTATCCTTGTAAATTCTTACTCCCCACTGACTGTCATCTTATCTAGGAGAGAGGACCGTCAATGTGCATCCCCTACCAAAGTAACCGAGCTCTCGCTTTGGCGAGTATGGCGGCGGAGGCAGCGTAAGACACGCTGACACCTGCCCCTAAGAAGAGGCCCGCGGGCGAGGGTACTTCTCGCCTCAGCCCCAAGAAGAAGAAAAAGTCAGTGTCCTTCAAAAAGGAAAAATCTGCTAAGGAAAGAAAAGAGCCAGCGGGGTCCCTGTCCCCCATCATTCTATCGTCTCCCTCGCCTCCCCGACGACCCGTCTCGCCCGTCTGCGAGACGGTCTCTTCAGAGCCAGCTGCCCCCAGCAATGTTCAGCCCTCTCAGCTCCCTCCTGGCGAGACTAGGTCGTCCAGCCGCCCGAATCCCGCCTCGCACCCGAATTATAATATGGGGCTTGTGACGGATGATGACGCCGGCGAGCCGGTTCTCATATGGGACCAAGACACCAACCGCATGTCGGTGTCTACCTTTCTCCCTTCCTGGAAGGAGCAGGACCCCGCTACCAGTCATGCCTTCTCCTTAGGGTTTGGGCTGTATGGCGGCCTTGGCTCCGAGCCCGCAGATAACGAGGCATCGCGTGATCTCATTCTAAAAAGTGCCCACTCTCAGTTTCGCTCCCTGGAGCTCGCGCACCGAGTCTCGTGCCGCCTCGTTTTCAACAACAGGAAATGGAAGGAGGCGGAGGCCGGTCTTGTCGCGGAGCGGGAGAAATCCCTCGACCTGGAGAAGCGATTGCTTGTTGCCGACAAACTTCTCGCGCAGAGCCAGGGTGGCGTGGTATGTTTTCTCACTGTTGCCTTGCTAGTCTTACTCTTGCTTTTTATAGTCCCTTACTCGCTCTATTCCTGTAGGATGCCGAGACGACCAACAGAATGCGCTCGCGTATTGAGGAGCTGGAGGGGGAGAATAAGAAGTTGAAAGCCGAAAATCTCCGCCTCCGGAACAGCGCGACATCCCCCTTGGACCAATTTCCCGTTCCTTCCCGCTACTTAGTAGACGAGGTGGACGCCATCTGCCGGGACTCCAATATCAAGACGGCCGAGGTTGTTCTTAAGATGATGAAGGAGCTGGAAGTGGTGCGCGAGGATGCAGAGACGGTAACCGTCCGTGACCTGGTCCCCCGCTTGTACGGCGAGACGGACGGCAGCTCTTCTTCTGACAGCGAGTAGCGTACCATCACCTACAGTGGCTTCCCTTCCCCTCTTTATTTTGTCTAGCACTTGTATTTCTGGTAGACACTACCTTGAAAAAGGAAAGCGAGGTGTTCCTGCTCTACGGATATTTTGTTTAAAACTTTTTACACATTAAATGTTGCTTCCCTCTTCGGGCGTCTTGCGTAGAAATTAGTCAGAAACGCGGGACAACATTTTAGGTGATATTTAATTGCTGCTTTTATCTTCTGCCATCTCGCTTAGTAGCTAGTCAAAAGCGTGAGACAATTTTTTAGATGTTGTTTAATCGCTGCTTTTATCGTCTGCCATCTCGCTTAATAGCTAGCCAAAAGCGCGAGACAATTCTTTATCTCTCTTCGCCCCTACTACGCGGGAGATTCTCCCACTGTTAGCGCTCGCCTCGCCGCAAGACTATCCTGTGCCGAAATCCCTGGAGACCAGCCGTCTCGCTCGGCAAGCTCCGCCTTCTAAGGCTTACTTATGCCTGGAATAAGGAAGGTCCCCCCGCCAGGAGCGAGACCACTCATGGCGAGTGCCGGCCATGGACCCTCTTCCCTGGCCCGATTCCTGGCCCCTCTCTGTTTTAGGGATTTTCCGCCATCCTTCTGATGAATATGGACCCTTCCCCTCGCGAGCCCTTACCCTTAGACTTGCCTTCAAGCGAGTCTGCTGCCCTGCCAGCTAGATGAGAGCCTGTTCAGCGGGTCTGCTCGGCGTCTCCTCTCCAAACCATCTCCAACCACCGAGTGAGCCTACAGCCCTACCAGCTAGGTGAGAGCCTGGTCAGCGGGTCTGATCGGGGTCTCCTCTCCAAAACAACTCCAACCGCCGAGTGAGCCTACAACCTTGCCAGCTTGATGGGAGCCTAGTCAGCGGGTCTACTCGGGGTCTCATTTGCAAACACCTCCAACCACCGAGTGAGCCTACAGCACTGCCAGCTAGATGGGAGCCTGGTCAGTGGGTATGCTCGGGGTCTCCTCTTCCAGAACACCTCCAACCACCGAGTGAGCCTACAGCCCTACCAGCTAGATGGGAGCCTGGTCAGCGGGTCTGCTCGTGATCTCCTCTTCCAAAACACCTCCAACCACCGAGTGAGCCTACAGCCCTGCCAGCTAGATGGGAGCCTGGTCAGCGGGTCTGCTCGGGGTCTCCTCTCCAAAACACCTCCAACCACCGAGTGAGCCTTCAGCCCTGCCAGCTAGATGGGAGCCTGATCAGCGGGTCTGCTCGGGGTCTCCTCTTCCAAAACACCTCCAACCACCGAGTGAGCCTACAGCCCTGCCAGCTAGATGGGATCCTGGTCAGCAGGTCTGCTCGGGTCTCCTCTCCAAAACACCTCCAACCACCGATTGAGCCTACAGCCCTGCCAGCTAGATGGGAGCCTGGTCAGTGGGTCTGCTCGGGGTCTCCTCTTCCAAAACACCTCCAACCACCGAGTGAGCCTACAGCCCTGCCAGCTAGGTGGGAGACTGGTCATCGGGTCTGCTCGGAGTCTCCTCTCCAAAACACCTCCAACCACCGAGTGAGCCTTCAGCCCTGCCAGCTAGATGGGAGCCAGGCCAGCGGGTCTGCTCGGGGTCTCCTCTTCCAAAACACCTCCAACCACCGAGTGAGCCTATAGCCCTGCCAGCTAGATGGGAGCCTGGTCAGCGGGTCTGCTCGGGGTCTCCTCTCCAAAACACCTCCAACCACCGAGTGAGCCTTCAGCCCTGCCAGCTAGATGGGAGCCTTGTCAGCGGGTCTGCTCGGGGTCTCCTCTTACAAAACACCTCCAACCACCGAATGAGCCTGCAACCCTACTAGCTAGATGGGAGCCTGGTCAGCGGGTTTGCTCGGGGTCTCCTCTCCAAAACACCTCCAACCAATGAGTGAGCCTTCAGCCCTGTCAGCTAGATGGGGGCCTGGTCAGCGGGTCTGCTCGGGGTCTCCTCTTCCAAAACACCTCCAACCACCGAGTGAGCCTACAGCCCTGCTAGCTAGATGGGATCCCGGTCAGCGGGTCTGCTCGGGGTCTCCTCTCCAAAACACCTCCAACCACCGAGTGAGCCTTCAGCCCTGCCAGCTAGATGGGAGCCTGGTCAGCGGGTCTGCTCGGGGTCTCCTCTTCCAAAACACCTCCAACCACCGAGTGAGCCTACAGCCCTGCCAGCTAGATGGGAGCCTGGTCAGCGGGTCTGCTCGGGGTCTCCTCTCCAAAACACCTCCAACCACCGAGTGAGCCTTCAGCCCTGCCAGCTTGATGGGAGCCTGGCCAGCGGGTCTGCTCGGGGTGTCCTCTTCCAAAACACCTCCAACCACCGAGTGAGCCTACAGCCCTTCCAGCTAGATGGGAACCTGGTCAGCGGGTCTGCTCGGGGTCTCCTCTCCAAAACACCTCCAACCAACGAGTGAGCCTACAGCCCTGCCAGCTAGATGGGAGCCTGGTCAGCCGGTATGCTCGGGGTCTGCTCTCCAAAACATCTCGCCCTTGGTGCCCTAAAAAGGTCTCCTAATGGCGGGGGGACCCTCTCGCCGCCGGTCTCGCTACCCCTACTCGCGCGACGACCTCTCCTGGCGAGATGGCACTCACCGGACTTGGGAACAGCTCCCTTCCCGCCATGTCTGTCCCGCTCCCTTCCACCATCACCTCCTTTCCCGGTCTTCTCCCCGGGGCATCTTCTCCTACTCGCGCCGAGACGAGTTCTTCCTGAGTTGCGAGAGCCGACACTTGAGGCAGTGGGGTTGAACAATCTCCCGGTCGCGAGATCCCTTGCAGCAAATCCATGATCCCCTTGATTGAAGCCATGAACTCTTCTCTTCCGACAAATCCTCCCGGGTTGTCTGACCCATCTCCTTCTCCTTCTCCCTGACCTCCCGCCATGTGGTTGCTCAAGGTTCTTCTCTGAGGGCTGCGGTCCATGCTCACCGCACCAAAAATGTTGGAACCAGCTTTTTGATCCCTCCTAACGTTCGAAACAGGATGCAGCACACACTTACTCCCCCTGCGCTACCCTCCTGACAAGAGTCGGAGACCTAAAATCAGACCGAGGGGGCTCAGCTCGGAGGTCCCACCTCTTACCCGGAAGAACTGAAGGTCTTCCCCTCCCTTGCCAGTGCTGAGCTAGGTGCATGTGAGGAAGATAGTGGAAAGGTTCAACCCCCACTCTCAGGCACCTTTACCGGTCTATTTATAGGCCTCTAAATCTGATCTGCAAATAACACTTCTGAATCATCCTGAAAAGACCAAAACACCCTAGGCTGGGTCTGCCAACAGCCAAACTCCGCTGTTCTGGAGAGCTATATGCAGACCTCCAGGGGTAAAAATTTAAAATTACCTAGGGCATAAAGTTAAAAACCCCCCTTGGGGGTAAAAAGGTAAAGACACCCCTTTTCACATGTGCCGAGTGGGGAAAGATCCGTCAGGCCTAAAGAGGTCTCGCCTGCTGGGCCATCTCCCCCCACCAGGAGGTCTCGCCTAAAGAGGTCTCGCCTATCTCCGTGGGCTATCCATACCTCTCGCCTCTTGCAGGTGGGCCTCCTCCCATCTCGCCAGTCCTCCTTCCTTGCTTGTTGGTTCACCTCTGCGAGCCCAAGGTTGTACAACATCCTCCTCATCCTACTTCCTATTTCCTCTGCCTGGGAGGAGCAGGTATGATTATTTAGGCAGAGGGGTAGCTGCTCTATCTCCGTAATGGTACCCATTAACGCAATGGATAATGGAACAGTTGCCTGTGCATTTTTCTTTTCACAGACTCATTAGCTAGAACTATATAGAATTTAATAAGTCGTGCTGGGATGACAATAACCCTATTAGTTATCTTATATTTCCTGCATTTTTATTTTTCATGTCTAGCTTAGTTTTAGCATTTCTTTGTATTTTCTATTTTTCTTTTGTTTTTGCGGAGCTCACCCCTGCAGGTATTCATGACAAATTCATATTGGCGGGGTTGTGATTCTTCGTATGGCGGACCTGCTTCAATTTTCCATGCGTCTTCTGGTATGCTCACTAGTTGATCATTGGGTAACCTCTTTCCTTAGCTCTTTATGATTTTAATTTCTCTATCATATACTATGTTTCTTCGTTTAAGTCTGGGGGAGAGATTTGTTACCTATTGCACGCGCACATTTCATGTGCATAATAGAAGCTTTTATATATTTATTATGATTAGTTCATTGCATCACATACCACTGCACCCACATGAGCGTGTGCTTAGCTTTTTGTGTGCCGCGAGTTAAACTCATTTCTTCGTTAGATTTGGGAAAATTATGGTGCTGGCTTAGGATTATGAGACAGAGTAAAATGTTTACCTTGTTGTGTTTCTAGTCAATTGCTCTCGTCTCGTGTACAAATTCGAGTAGATTTAATTTTTTTGTATGCTTATATTTTTATACTTTTCTATTTGCGTAAAGATCTTTTTATTCTACTCAAAAGTTGCTGAATCTGGTGTGAATCAAACGGTAGTATAGGAATGTGTGTAGCCATCACTAGACTCGTTTTGCTCGAGTCGGGAGGAAGGGTCATCTTTCTCGGTGTCTAAGAACTTGCCCCAAGGTACTCTCGAAGCATGGGTACTTGGTTAGTCTAGCGTAAGCAAGATGTAGGCCATCATTTTGGCCCGGTTGAGCTTTGTACCATTCCTAACATCATATCCTCGCTAGCACCGTTGTGCCTACCCATCTTTTGATTTAGCTCCACCTTCATTCACCAAAGCCCCATAGCCTATCCTAGTCGCAAACCCAAGTCGAGTTTAGTGTTTTATATTTTCATGTTGGGATGTGATGTGGTGTTATTATTTGTTAAAATGTGGAAGTGCTCCCAAGTTTATATCTGCTGAATTGTGAAAATAGAATGAAGAAAAAGAAAAAAAGAAGAAAAAGTGAAAAGAAAAAGTTTAAATTGAAAATATTTTTGGAAATGTGATTATATTTGGAGTAGGCGGTGCACACACCCATATGTTAAAAGTTAAGTCTGGAGGTGTGATGTACCTGCATATATTGTGGTTAGCGGTTGGAATCTTTTTAGGCTAACTTATTTAGGTTAGGTGCATAGCCTTTCTTTTTATCATTGTTTACCTCACCGTAACCCAAGCCCCGTGATTATCCTAAAGTCCTATGGATTTGCGTTTGAGTCTAACTAGTGTCGTGGAGGGAGTGTGAACGGGCAAGTGTATGGTCCCCGACATTGGTTGATTCCTTTGGAGGTGATCCTGAGCCCCGATCTTTGTCAAAGCTCACCTTAGTGGCCTGCCTACTTTCTTCCTATTCGTGACTGATTGATTCACCGTGATTCTATTTTTGAGTAGTAATAAAATTTTGATATGCATTGTGAAAAATATAAACTATTATGCATTCTTAGAAATTTTCTCTATTGTATTTTTACGCACGCGAGCATGCGACTTCGCATGGTACTTTGTTTTTTAATTTCTTTGTTAGCTAGTAATATTCCGTATCTGCTTAGATTTTGTTTGCTCGGGACGCGCAAACAGTTAAGTCTAGGGGTGTGATGAGTCCGATTTATATAGGGTTTTTAGGACTCATCTAGGCTAGTTTTCACGCATTTGCACTTCACTTTTAGTTCATTATCATATATATTTCATCTTATCGTTATTTCCATAGGAAGTGCACATTTAAGCCCGTGGTTGTGTATATTTTTCTGTACTTCGTTTTGTGCTTGTCTGGAATGTCTGCACATATCATTGCTGGGTTTAGGGGTCCTGTGCGTGTTCCGGGGATGTTTGGAAGCAGGAATACTGCGCACGATCATCGGATATAATGTGCACGACCACTGGTCATGCTCCGATGATCGTGTGCAATGTACCCTGATTCCCAGAATCTACCTGGGGTAATCGCACGACCACTGGACACAGTGCGCACGACCACCGGTCGTGCGCCACTAATCGTGTGCATTGATTCCTCTTTTCCTGGAGTCCTATCTGGGGTAATCGCACGAACATTGGACACAGTGCGCACGACCACCGGTCGTGTACCATTACTCGTGCGATGTACCCCAGTTCTTCTTCCTAATCTGCCATACCAGTGTGCACGATCACTGGACATAGTGCGCATGATCACTGGTCGTGCGCCCGTGATCGTGCGTATCGTTCATTTCCGCTGTCTATAAATATGCTGGTGCCGCCCTAATTCCGGAGAGCGCATTTTCTTCCGCCATTTCGTCTCCGATGAAGGGATCCGCCGATCTCCTTCAATCTCCACCCTAGGGAGGTGCTTAGGGCAAGCTTTCACCTCCAAATCCAAGTCGGAGCTTCCACTCGGCCTCCTCCATCATCTCTTGGGCTCATTTCAAGCTTCAACGCCATAGCCATCAAGCAAAGGGAAGCTTGCAACTTTCGTCCGCTATCATTTCACGAAGAAGACGGGCCATTGGAAGGTGGTGACAGCCCTTCTCTACCCCGGACGCAGTTGAGGACCGAGCTTGGACGCAGATTGACAACCCGATGATTCCAACCGTGAATCCTCAGCAAGACTTCAGATCCGGTAGATCTCTTGCCTTGTGCTTCCTTTATTTTTGTTTATGTGTTGTTGTAAACTTTATTTATAGATGATGTGCGCTTAGTTGTAAAATGCTTATATCAAATCATGTCTATGTGATTTCATATTTACATTATATTTGCTTGAGGTGCGCCATATTCCATCCACCACCATCCATTTTTGTCGTTCTAGCAATTGCTAGAAGCGTGCGCAGAGAAGAGGTGCTTTCGGCCCTCATTCCGCCGTTCTAACCACCTCATCCGCAAGCCTACTCGTCCATCCGCCCAGCAATTCGGTGCATAGCGGCCCGACTAGTCTTCCATCCCGCCCGGCGAAGCATCGCATAGCGGCGTTGCATAGGAGTAGTTGTTAGCCTTTTATTTTCTTTTTCCGCAAATATCAATCACCCCCCCTTAGTTACCGCGGACCTTGAGGACTTCAATCTCAAGTCCTCCTCGACATTAACTCCACCTTACTGTGTTCCTTGAGAGATCTATATATGGGAAAACTCGCCCATTTTATATTACTTATGCGACCGGCTCACTGCCGTGATCTTTGTCCCTCACGATTAAGACAGTTAAGGGTAGATCCACCAAAGAGTATACACTAAAAGATGTCCTCATTTATTTTCGTGGCCGCCTCTACATTCCTATGGGCAGTAAAATTCGGGAAGACATCTTGAGAGAGGCACATTGCACGCAGTATTCTGTGCAGCTCGGGATTGCCAAGATGCACGCCGACTTGCGGAAGACCATGTGTTGGCCGGGAATGAAGGGAGACGTCAGATATTTCGTTACGGATTGGGAGGCTTGTCAATGGGTGAAGGCAGAATGCAAGAGCCCCGTAGGGTTATTGCAGCTGATGCCCTTCCTGAGTGGAAGTTCGAGGATATCTCCATGGACTTAGTCCAGGAATTGCCTCAATCACGCTCATGGAATTTTTCAGTATGTGTAATCGTTGACTGCTTGACAAAAGTAGCCCGGTTTATTCCTATGAAGAAAGAAGCTCATGTGGATGTTTTGGTATGCCTCTTTGTGGAGCAGTTTATACAGTATCATGGTGTGTCAAAGACAATTATTTCTGACCAGGATGGTCGGTTTACCTCAAAAGAATGGAAGGCCATACAAACGTACTTGGTTTCACGTCTTACCTTTAGCACAACATTTCATCCTCAGACGGACGGGCAGTCTGAGAGGACCATCAGAACATTGGAAGACTTATTGAGACTATGTGTGTTGGATAGGGGAGAGCCGTGGGAAAGGCACTTACCCCTCGTGGAATTCTCTTATAACAACAGTCACCATGCCAGCATCGGGATGACATCCCATGAAGCCCTTTACGGAAGAAGGTGTAGAACCCCCTTGTCATGAGTGAAAGATGAAGACCTGAAGGTTTTAGGGATCAAGTACATCGATGATACTAATGTGGTTGTTAAACTAATACGGGATCGCATGCTTGAGGCTCAAAGTCTACATGCTAAATATTATAATGCAAGGAACCGGATGGTAGAATTTCAGGTGGGTGACAAAGCGTTCCTTAAAATCTGGCCGATGCATGGAGTGTCATGGGTACGTGGTGTGAAGAAGCTCAGCCCGAGATACATTGGACCTTACACCATATTGGAAAGGATTGGCCCTTTGTCCTGCCGGTTGGAGTTACCAACAGAGTTGGAGAACCTTCATGACATATTCCTTGTGTCATCTCTCCGGAAGGCGCTTTTGCGGCCCGATCAACATATCTGCACCATTGATGGAGCAGTAACAACCGATAGAACTTTACGACTAGAGCTGGTGCGGATAGTAGATAACGAGACAAGGAGCTTGTGTCGCAAGAGTGTTCCTTTAGTAAAGGCGATGTGGTCTAACCATGGGAAGGAGGATTATACATGGGAGCCGGTGGACTTGATGCAAAAGCGCTACCCAGAGTTGTTTCCTCAAGGTAACTTTAAAAGCATATTTTATTCTATTTTATACTTTTCTCTCCCCATAGCCTTAGCCTGATTTCGGGGACGAAATCCTTTTAATTTGTTTATAGGGTTTGTAACGTCCCAATTCACGCTAGGCCCCTTATGCACACTTTTAAGTCAGGAGAGTTGACTTGGGCTCAGGGAGTACTGGCAGTTAGGCTTGCACTCGAGTAAGGGAAGTGAAGTTGGTCCAAAGTAGGACATGGGTACGGACACGGGCGTGTCCATACCCGTGTGGTTCTCTGGTGTCTCTGCGTCTTCTTTGTGAAATCTCCAGAGAATGACACGTGTAGTGAAACAGGCATGTCCCTACCTGTGTGTATGTATTCATCCAATAAGCTCGACTAACACTGTCGACTGTGTTCCTCCCAAGCAGGACAAGGGTAGTGATACGGGCGTGTCCCTACCCATGTGTGTCCACGCAGCAGCTCGACGACTCGTCAAGCAGAGCTCGATGAATCGTCCACCGTGTTCCTCCAGAGCAGGGCACGGGTAGTGACACGGGCGTGTCCCGACCCATGTGTGTGTCCAAGAAGCAGGCGGTGTCGTCGACCACATTTTTCCTGAGTTGGATACGGGTAGTGATACGGGCGTGTCCCTACCCTTGTAGTTCAATTTCGGGTTTTGACGAATTTTTCGGCCGCGTCATTTCAAAGTATTGCATCCCTAGTTTGATTTGAGATAGGTTCACTAACTTAGGATGATGTGACCCAACATGTATAGCCAGGGTCATAGTTGTGTCCTAGAGTCTAGGGCAAGTCCTCAGTAACAACATCACATGAACAAGCCATCATCAGACTGCCAGAGACTCAAGACTTAGAGTTTTTCCAGAGATTCAGAGATTTCTCAAGAAACTAAGTAAAATGAGTTCGACGTCTATCGAACTCAGGTCGACGATAGTCGTTCTTAGCTCGACGATCTTAGAGAAATATTCTCTGAGCTGAGCTCGATAATCCTTGGACTCCACCTTCAGAATTCTAAGTCCAGACTGTTCTCTACACTCAGGTCGACGAACCTAGTTCCCAGGTCGACGAACCTAGTTCTCAGGTCGACAAACTACATTCTTTGCTCGACGATCTCTGGACTTCCACTTAAAATCTATTGCCAGAGGTTTATCAATTTTTTCTGTAAGTCCAGAATCATTTTCAGCTCGATAAATTCAAGGTTATCCAGACTTAGCTCGACGAACTTCAGACACAGAATAGGCAAAGATCAAAGGAGAAAGCAGTTCAGTTTCCAGCTCGATGATCATGAAACTCGGCTCGATGAACAGAAGCCGTCTGGTCGACGAACACAACATCTCAGCTCGACGAACTGTATGTAGACTCAATTCGACGATATCTGTAAACTGTTCGACGATTCCAGACTTAGTTATTTTCGGCCTTCTGTCCCCACTCTAATGCGATAATTCCTGAGTAATTAATGCTCTAACATTCTCTGAATGTATCCGTTAGAAGGAGCAATAATTATAGTATTCTCCAGGATTATTGCTTGTCATTTTTCTATGGGACAGTTGGAGAAATAAATCAATGCCAATTATTCTAAAGGTTGTCAACATTAATTGCAGAAGAATTCAAATTTTTGAAAGACAGATTTCGACAAAAAATATAAAAGAGAAGAAGAGAATAACGGACATGTACACAGATAGAATCAATCAAGAATTATCAAGAAAGCTTTTCACAGAGCACAGTACTCTCAGAGGCATACAGAGATTACAGAGAAAAACATTCAGTCTTGAACAATCTGGTCTGTCAACAAGAAGCATTCTCTGATACACAGAAGCTCTTGACCAAAAGCTCATCAACACCTGAATAAGAAGAACAACAATATCTATATCTAGAGTCTTCTTTCTTCAAGCACTCCAGGATACTTCAAAAGGACAACATCAGTTCCATCTGTCAAAGAAGTTCCTGAAGATTATTGCTGGTCAAGAATTCAGTTTGAAGACCTATCACCCTAAAGCTTAGCTCCTGTTTTTCCCTGATTCATTCTACATCTCATGGGGAGCCATAATCTATAATCAAATCCACAGTCTTCTCAATTGTATATTGAGAAAGAGAAGACAAAATCATCTCTCACCCCCACCTCTATAAAAGGTTGTCATCTCTCTTAAAAAGTGATTCCTTGGTTGCAAGTCTCCTGATCAAAAGACTTGGGTTGGTTTTTGAGCACCCGATCAAAAGCTCATTGGTGTCAGGCACCTGATCAAAAATCTGAGTGGATTCCTACCAAGAGTGGTAGAAGAGTGGATGTACCCAGGTTGGGGAACCACTATAAAATTCTTATGTCATCTAGTTGACTCTTTTTCTTTTGTTCTTACTGTGCTTATGCTTTAGGTTTATTGTGTGCTAGCTATATTAATTTCTGCACTTTTAATTTATAGCAAAAGTTGTAATAG
The DNA here is from genome assembly GCA_039583875.1 of Platanthera guangdongensis. NCBI lineage: Eukaryota > Viridiplantae > Streptophyta > Magnoliopsida > Asparagales > Orchidaceae > Platanthera > Platanthera guangdongensis. The sequence continues at coordinate 26,920,205 of CM077165.1, read as the reverse complement.
CTATTAATAATTTTTCAAATAATACTCTATTCACCCCCCCTCTAGAGTATTTCAGATCTAACTCTCACTTTCACGAAGGGACTCATTTACTGAGTTGATTGGCGGTCCAATGTTAGGCCGACACGTGTCTATGCAGTTGCCAAACTTCCCACATGTAAAGGGGAGAAAACCCTAGCTGTTTTTAGTCTTTCCTCCAAGCCATTGCTGTAAGATACTGCTGTAGAGGAAGAAGGTGCTGGAGCCGATCTTCTTCTCGTGAAGAAGTAACACCGACCGAGGAGAAGAAGATGCCGCCGAGAAGGGTGACAAGATCCAAGGCCAGAAATGCTGAAAACGAGGTGAGCTTCCTACCCTCTCCCTTGGTGCTAGATCTTTAATTATTTCTAAGAGAGATACTGACTCAAAAGAGTCTTGATTTGTGAGAAGAAGTTTTCTAGGAAAAGGTCATGCTAGGACTTATGTTGTAGGAGTTAGAGTCTTCAACCTTTCCCTCACTTCGAATGTAGTTTGTGGACTGGTTTCGTGAAGAGAAGCGACCTAATGAGGTGAATAAGGGAGGAGAAATTCTGGATGTTATTTGAAAGTGTGATTGGAGGAAGAAGACGACAGATGTCGTCTGATCTGCTGTACGATGCGCGTAGAAATCTTCTTTCTGCGCGCATCAGCCTTCGAGGCCGTTTTCAATCACGATGCATCCAGATCTAGGCTTTCACTAAACACGGAAGTCGCAACCCTTGGAAATACCTTTCCAACTAGGGTTAAACGCCTTCTCCGAATTCCTGTAGCCTCGAAAATCCCTGTTTGAAGTTGTTGTACAGTAATTATTCCTGCACATGTGATTCTCGTGTTTGTTTTGTAATGGTGGAGACATCATGGTATAGTAACGTTAAGGTTTGTGGAATTTAAACTATAAATGATTGAGCTGAAATATGTTAATAACATTTGTTGGATTGATTCCCTAATGAACATATGATGAAGAAGAGTGTACTTGATCGAGGTGATTTGGTGGAGGTTAGAGAAAGATTTAAAAATGTGAAATTTTAAGAACGTCCTTGACAGTGGTAATGTGTTGAATAATGATGAACTTGGCTTGAATATGCTGTACATAATTGGTAATGACTATTACGAACAAATGGTCGTGGTCTTAGATGACGATTGTGTGAAATAGCCTTACATCGGTAATGAACCCATAAGTATCTTGGGCACGGGGTTGTGAAAGGGTGTAAGTACGGAGGTTTGTCTGCACTGTGTTGGTAATGCTGAGAAGAGACATAAGTGGACGGTTGGGCTTTGTCCTCGTGGTTCATTCCTGAGGCTCCTTCCATGCCAAGTGGACTGTTGGGCTTGGTCCTCGTGCTATTCTGAGGCTCCTTCCGTACCACGATATTATGAAAGTGCATGCGCTGTGAGTCGATATGAGGTGTCGTAATCCTGAGTTAAGGATAGTGTGGCAGGTCTACAGGCTCGCTAGTCATCACACCGACAAGAGTTGACAGTTAGACTTTGGGCGGTTGGGCTTGGCACTCGATGCTCATTCCCGAGGCTCTTTCCGTGCCAAGTGGACGGTTGGGCTTCGTCCTTGTACTTTTTTTGAGGCTCCTTCCAGATCACAACATAGGATAATTCGGGGCTTGGTTGTTAGTGCACATCTACCCGAGACTCCTGCTGAGTCGTAGTATGCATGTGAGCTCTGCTGTTGTGTTCTTAGCATTGAGGCATATGGAGGCCTAGGCTTGGTAGTATGGATGCCCGCCTAGTAGTGGAGATGCCCGCACCACTTTCACCGCCTAGCCACAACGGCTGACGCTTGAGAGGTTAGCTACCTGCTCGAAAAGTGGGAACTACAAGTCTGTATCGTCATAGCAGTTACATGTGCATGATCGTGGGCGAGTCATTGCATTGCATTCATATCATTACATTGCATTGCATACTCAAGATCCTAATCGTATAAGTTTGTATGAGCACTGTTATACGATGAGTTACTTTACTGTTGAGCCGATCCTTAACTTATAAGTCTGTATGGGCATTCTTATAAGATAAGTTACTTCCCTGTCGTAAATCTATATGCTTAGATGGAGTGATATAACTCGAGTAGAATTGCTATAATAGAATGCTGATAATATTGTTTTATATTACTTCTTTTGGTACTCATGACATGTATATTTACTTCACTTGCTTGTGCTTCTGCTTATATAAATATATTGTACCCCTTGCTCCTTTCTCCGCCTGGTGCCAAGGAGCTGCCGAGGGAGCGAATGTGATAGCCACTTAGTCTTTTTGACTAACGGTTGCTACATCTTCCTTTTAGGAGGAAACCCCGCAGTCAGAGAAGTCACAGATTTTGCAGCAGGATAGCCAGGCTAGGATGACATGGCCTGAAGGGATGGTGTCGTCGCTACCGTCAGTCACCGAAGTGAGTTTGAGAGACTTTTGATGTAGCCCTGTTGGGCATGTTTTACCCGTACTCTGATATTTTAGAAGCTTGTTGTAGCTTCTTTTCTTGATGTACTTTTGGACTAGTTTACTTATGTATGGATTGACTTTTGTTTTTATATTCTTGGTTGGGTTGGCATTGGATGATATTATTTAAGGCCGGCAGGATAGACGTCTTGTGGTGCAGACCAACTCATGTGTTGGTGCCATCGCAAGGCGGCTGTTCTGGGCATAAGACTCCCCTCATGCCGTGTTGTGGTGATTCGGGAGGGGGGTCTTATATATTTTGCAAGGCCTATTGTATAAAGAGTCTCATACCAATTTATACAATAGGTGTCAAGGGTTATGTGCAATGATTATGTTATGTCATTCTAGTATGCTTTGGTATGAACATGTCATTGCAACTCACACAACTGACTCTGTGCATATAGATCTTTAGTTCCCCCTTTCTAGAGCCTAACCTCTCAGGATACCTCCGTAGTGGCAAATAGAAGCGGAGGGTTGTGCCTCGCCCACCTCAAAACTAGTATCAGCACTACCAGTCAAACCTATCGTATGCTTCAACGTCGGTGCACTAAGAGGAGCTCCTGCGTACTCTTGCCGGCTGGCACACTAGACTTTATTTGGCTAAGTGCTAAACCACACTTGCCGAGTAAACCTATTGGTGTCGGTGCGATGACCCTCCAATACCGAAGACCCACCACCTTATAATTATGCACATTCAACATTAATATATTTCCAACCGAGCCAAAGCTCCCTGGACTATCCCGTCCGTCACAAATATCTACAAAGCCAAAGCTCCCCGGACCAACCTGTCTGACACAAATATCTACCGAGCCATCGACTTGTCGGGCTAACCTGCCCATCACCAAACCACCGAGCCTATCGCTCGTGAAACCTAACCTAACTCCCACAACACCGAGGGGTGTCAGTGTAAGTGTAATCCTAAAGTATTTATAATTACTCTTGTATTCCATTTAGTCTTACGACTTACGTTAACCTTGGATAGCTCAAGGCATTCCGTGTGAAGTGCTCTCAAGTGCACTAGGAACTACGATGGGCTGAAGCCCAAAGCTCCCTTTCACAAGGTACTTATTATTATTGGTATCTACCCATAACAAACCCAATTTTAATCTAACCCTAGTGTGTTTGACTCTTTCTATCCACAAGAAAGACGATCTTTCGTCGATGCCGAACACCACTTAACACTATTCAATCCAACACCCTCCCCATCATGACTCCTAATAAAGCTCTCTTTTTCAACTTACTAAATCAGTATACAATCAACCCAACTCCCTTTGTCCATTCCACATATTATCACAATTTCAAAGTTTTACTAAATGCAGGTCAATCGAAGCTATATGGTGTACAAGACAGGAGGTACTCCAAATTTTCATCCAAAGGCCCTTAGATAATTATTATAGGTCTATCGTGACACATTTAGCCCAAATCCAGAAACTTATAATTTTCCTAATTAATTTGGCATTTATTAAATTTTCCAAAATTTAGGCCAGGGGAAATTTTGAACATGAAGTACTAGATTTCCTTAAGTTATGGACAACAAAAATTTATGATCACTATATGATGTCAAAATAACAGAGAATACTAAGTTTCAAAAACTTTCCTAAAAGTTTCGACCCCTAAATAAGTAATTCAAGATAAATACAATAAATAGAATTAAAGAGAGAAGTACATCAAAAATAATTCAAAAATTACAAAAAAATTACCAAAAGGATTGGTGCTGTGCTTGTGTTGTGTTGGCTGGATTTTTGTCCGCATGGTGGAGGACTGACTTTGTCCTGGCACCTGGAGGATTGGTTTGTCCAAGTCTCTGCGGACTTGGTGGACTTGGTTGTGTTAGCGCGTGGGCTGGGGTGGTGACTCTATTCACTAGGGTGGTGACCACACTCCTCACCTCGCCTTTAAATAGACCTCTCCGGCACATCTACAGTAACTGAGGGAACAGTAAGTTGAGTCTTGGTTAAGAGTTGCGGTCTAGATTTTCCTGTCTGCACGGGTTGCAGAGAACTGTTTGCTGTTTGTAGGTTGCGCAGCTAACACTGAGGAGCCATGAGTTTGGCTTTGACTGCGGTCAGCATCAGTGAAGTTTGTGGTTTCAATCGGCGGTCTCAGCAGGTTGCTTTTGCGGCTTGTCAATTTATCTGCTTCAGCTTTTCCAAGTTCAATAACCTGTCCGCCGAACTCGGCAGTCTATGCGGTTTGTTCTTCAGTTCGGTAGAAGCTTGTAGCAGTCAGTGAATAACGTTGTGTCCGCGCGACCTCGCGGTCTCGGCAGACTCCATGTTCTATTTGTCTTCTAGCATCAGCAACAGTTTGGGCGGCTTCGGCGACTTGACGTACTGGGCGGTCTCGGCGGTCTCCAGTTCTGTCCCCTCAAATTGTTTTACTTGTATTTTTCTTGTATTCCTGTGTACTGGCGAAATCATGTCTCTCCATGTATACCTTGCTTTGTAAAGAAGAAATAAAGAAATATATAATCTGCTTGCCCCTGTGATTGCATTTGGTTGTTGAGCTTGCGTTCCTGGTTTCCGCACGATCAAGGTATGATCTTGATAGTTCTGAGGATATTGATTTGGCATTAGGCTATCTCGTTAACCACTTTGAGAAAATTGAACATGGTATCAGATCAAGGTTCTGTTGCTTGAGTGGTGATCAACTTGTGTTGTTGCTCTGTACTTCTGAAGGCTTAACCAAGGTTGCTGCAATGGAAGGGAACTATGCAAGAGGTCTGGGTATTGAACTTTTGACCACGACTAACTTTAAGAAGTGGAAGTCGTGTATGAAGAGTTTTCTTCTTGGCGAGGAGCTATGGGAGATCGTCGGTGGTGACGACAGACATGAAGTTACTGCTGCGTTTGGGACTGCTGAGCAGGTGAGAATCTGGAGGAAAGCGAATATAAGGCCTGGGTTTACCCTCAAGAGGCCTGTTTCATCGGAGCTGTTTGATCACATAATTGGATGTGAGTCGGCTGCTGATATTTGGACAACTATTGATGGGTTGTTCAACAGGAAGAATGTGGCGAGGCTACATGAAAGTCCACCTAGTGTCAACTATCTTCACCTATGGGGGGGGGGGGGAATAGGTGACGTGCAGTGTTTTTGCGGAATTTGAGATTGTACCTGCACAATAAAAATAAACAGCACAACACACAGAATACACAAGCTATTTATAGTGGTTCCCCGATTTGGGTACATCCACTTCCCCCTTCGACCTATCTCCCAACAAGGGACGATTCGGTCTCTTCACCAACAGGATTGAAATCCAATCCTTGCACTATCGGAAGGAACCCTTCCACACGTAGGAGTCAACACTCCCACAACACGGGTTGCACCCAACCCTTACAGCACGGAACAAACGTTCCTTTACAACAAAGGTGAAACTAGAATGTACAAGAGATACAAACTACGTTTGGAGACTAAGGTGTCCCTCTTCGTTGACGACGTGTTCTTGAAGTCCTCAAAGAGTCCACGACCCTAGATCTCTCTTGGAGAGAATCTCCCCGGAACCGGCAGCGTCAAGATGGGCGGCGGCTAGGTTCACGGGATCGGCGGCAACAACGATGTGCGGCGGCTGTTCTTTGGAGATCCAAACTTCGTAGCGAAGCTAGCTAGGTCTACCAACGGTCACACTAGGATCAATCGCCTCGATCGATTCAGATGGGGAAGATTTTCCCGATCAACAAATCAAGAGACAAGAGATCTCCGGTTAGACACGTGAGACGCTGAGCTTAGCTAGGCTTCTGTCGCAGGAGGATCTGGGCGAAACCACGATCAACCGGCGAACAACTTGGCGCGAGCGGCGGCGGCGGCGACGGAGCGGAAACGGCGATCTAGGTCACGTCGCGGCTCGCGTATTTCTTTTCTTCTTCGCTGCATTTTCTGTTCAAAAATACACGTGTATTTATACACACGTATACTCCTAAATGACCGTTGTGGGTCCCACCTGAAGGAAACCCTAGTTCCGGTTCAATATAGTCCCAGCGGCAGAATCCGGTCCAGCAGCTTCCAGAGAAATTGCTAAGTCAAAATCGGCGAGAATCGCAGGTGATTCTCGACGAATCGGTGAGAATCAGTTAGTGATTCTCGACGATTCGTCGAGAATCACTAGTGATTCTCGCCAAATCACTTGTTGATTCTCAACAAATATTACTTGGTATTCATGATCTGCTCAACGATGGGTTCGGCGATAATCACTAGTGATTGTCGCCGAATCTTACTTGGCACCGTTTTGAGGTAGTCGGATAGAGTCGGCGAGAATCACTAATGATTCTCGACGATTCGGCGAGAATCACTAGTGATTCTCGCCGAATCGGCGAGAATCACTTGGTGATTCTCGTCGAATTATACTTAGACAAATTTTCGTCTTTCCACCCAAGAGCTGCTCCTTGACCCATCCATGCTCCCTGTCTGCTCTTGTATAAGCACGACCCTGTACTTGAAAGTAAGTGCACTCCAATAGAGAGAGTATACGTAGGCCAACACACTGATCTGCTCAACGAGGGATTACGTCGTGCAGACACGTGTATATTGACCTACTGCACCCTGACATTGGTGTGCACTTAGCGTGGAATAACTGCAAGCACAACTTAAGAGGTTTCATCAATACATTATGAATTCATCTTAGCTTGACAGGTGGCTTCCTCAAATCCAGGTAATTGTGGATACAATACCCAACAATCTCCCCCTATTTGACGAAGCCAAAACGCTACTAGCTAAGATGAATAACACCAACCAGATAATATAAACATCATTCAGAATTTAAATATACAGCACAAGAGAATATAAGCAAACAGATCAAGACTTGAGTCATTCACAAATTCAAATACATATACAAATATATATGTATATATATATATAGATATATATATATATATATATATATATATATATATATATATATATATATATATATATATATATATATATATATATATATATATATATATATATATATATATATATATATATATATATATATATATAATCTCAGAATTGTTCATATAATAACAATAAACGTTAATTGTTCTTAAGAGAGAATGACAGGCTATAAGTTTTTGACTACTTTTCTTTGACTAAGTCATCCTTGAGTTTTTGAGCCAAATACTTCTTCCTTTGCCTCTCCATATACTCTTTGGGCTTCGGATAATATCTGGGAGGAGGAGCTTTGTCTGCCGCCGTGTTGGTCCTGAAGAAGATGTTTCGTTTCGCTTCATACGTCTTGTGCATTTCCCACTCATACTGGCTGTATACTTCGTTTCGATTGATTTCTCCTTTTTCTTGTAGCCAGAAAGTGTCCAAGATGATATTCTTTGAAACTGGACTCCACTTTTCATTTCTTACTTCCTCCTCACTCAGTCTGATTCTCTTTGCAGCTTGTGTTTCCTTTGATGTCCCTTCATGAGACTTTCTCTTGTCTCTGGCTTTTACTAGGGCCTCTTGGTCAAACATGGCCATACGTTTTGCTTTGGAAATAGCCCTAGCATCAGCTTCACTCATGGGAACATCTGCAGCACTTACTCCCTCAGCAGCACTTACTCCCTCAGCAGCCGTAGAAGTCTCAGGAGCATGAATACCCGTAAGATTTTCAGGCAAAACGACGCCTAACGCCTGTTGGAGCATCCACCAGTAACTGTCATAGACATATTTATTTGACTGTTCAAAGTTGTTGATCATGACTTCCCGAAGCTCAGCCATCTTAGCTATATATTCTTTTTCCCCCTTTTTGGCTTTGACTGCGATGGAGTTTGCATAGGAGTGCAGGGAGTCATCAATATGCTTTGTCGTCCTGGAGAATTCAGTGACCAATGCTTGTTGATTGGCGTTGAGAGTTACCATATTACCGTCAAACTTTTGAATGTTGTTTGCTACAACATGAGCATTCTGATTTACTACGGCAAGAGTATCAGTGTTCTTTTTTAATCCGGCCATGAGAAGAGTGACAGCTTGGCCGGCCGCTGAATACTTATCTTCAAATTTCTTTTCCATCATGTCAAGTTTATGATTGATCTCCACCATGTTCTTGAGCATGAGATTTTCAGATTTCTTAATTCTTTTCAGCATTTTATTTTGAGCTTTATCAAAAGAGACTTTAAGCTCATTCACTATGCCCTGAATGACATTCACAGTATGAGTGGCTAGATTATCTCGTAGTGGAAGATCCGGAGGCACTTCTTGGCCTTGCACTTCATCAGATGCACCTGTAGAGCTAGACAGGAGCACAACCTCTAAGGGTGGAATACTGACAGCATCTGTAGATTTCTCGGACTCCCCCTCCACTCGTGCACCAATGTTCTCAGGAATGATTTCAGGTGCATGCTTGTCAGATGGAGGTTCAATGTGATCCTGAGTCTCCAATACTTCTTGTCCCTCATTGTCGTCTTCCTCTCCTTCATCATCCATGAGATCATCTTCATCAGCATCCTCTTCCAACTCTTCGTCAGCAGTCTCCTCTACCGCACCTCCGGCTCCTAGATTGTTCAGGTTCAGGACCTCCTCATTCTCTGGCACAGCTTCACTGCCTTCTTGTATATCTGCCACAGCATCTCTGGCCATTTGGGATATGTCAGATACGATATCAGCATGAGTGGGTAGAGGCTCCCCCTCAATTCTTGCAGTCAAAGCATCAGGAATTTAACTGGGGATTACTGCTGGAGATACGTCCTGTTGTTCTTCCATGGCAGCCTGCCCAATTCGCCTCTCCCATCTGTCAAAAACACTTGAGCCCATTTTCTTCAAGTAGTGTAGAGGAACACATTTACTCATGTCATACTTGTCTCCATTCAGCTGATTGAGATACAGACTTATGATTCGGCCAAAGCTCGGAGATCTCATGGTGTCCTTTATCTTCTTATACAGCAAAGCCCCCTAGTTGAACCTTTTTCGGCAGACAATTGCCACCAGGATCTTGAACATGTCTGCAGAGATATGGTCATCAGAGCCTGGCTTGCAGATGAGTACTTTTCTGATTATGTCTGACAGAAGCTTCCCTTCTTCATTCATATCTTTGCGCTTTATCGACCGAGTTCCTCGTGGGAGACCACAGAATAAGAGAGTCCTGGTTTTATCTTCTTCCTCAAGATATTCCTCGTGCTCCGAGCTAGAGAGCTGCAGGAAGCGGGTCAGCTTGCTGGCAGACATCTTGATCTTTGCCCCAGCCACCTTGCTCTTGATAGGAGAGTCTTCATTTCGGAGTCTGGCTGTAGCAAAGAACTCCAGCACCTCTTTGTCCAAGATTTTACACGGGTGCTCCAGTGCGAATGAAAGCCCAGCCTCTTCCAGCATGAGAATGATGTTTCTGAATTCGTCAGAGGCATGAGAGAACCCTGTGCGAACCAGCTCGCATCCAGTGACCAGCCCAGCGGTTGTCCTTGGAGCCATTGCACACCTAGGGAGGGAATCCCTACTCTACGCTTAATTAACAGTCAAAAGGGAAGCGACACTAGTGATAACGTACAAGTACGGGTGAGGAAGAGGTTACCTAAAAGCGTAGACGGGAGTTAGTTGGTTGAAAATAATGGACACCCGCAGAGAATTTCCTGGAAGGAAGAATCGAAACCGGGAGAGATCGTCGGTGAGCTTCCTGCGGGATGTCGACGGATGCCTTCACGATTCGGCGAGATACCTTCGGGAAGACCTTCGGTGGAATCTTGTGGGAATCGCGTGGGATGTCTACGGATAGGGAAGAGTCGGCGAGTTCCCATGCGGAGAGAGAGTCGATTCGACGAGCTTCCCTTGCGGCGGGTTTCCCCTGCGGAGGGAGTCGGCGAGTTTTCCTGCGGAGAGCGTCCTTCGGCGGGATTCCTATGGAATATGAATAGTCGGTGGGAATAAGAGGGATCGACGGGTAAGGGAGATTTTAACCATCTACGCTAATTTAAACATATAAGTTAATTTAAACATCTTCTAAATTTGTAAATACTTCATAAGGCCAATCTACGCTAGTTTTCTAATTTAAGTCTATAGAAGTTAGATCTCGAGTCTACCAGGGGAATTTCCGATAAGTCTTCATTATTGTATCTATGGTTTATGTTTACCATGTTAACATATCCTTAGATGTACACACATAAAAGTGTAAGTATAGGTATAGATATATATATACATATATATATATATGTAAATGTGGATATAATATGACTCAAGTCCTGGAACTGATCAAAAGTACCTGGGATTATGAGAGTTATCATTTAGTCCCTCAGGTAAAACATATTAGGAGCTCAATGTGAGTATGCCCATGTAGATATCACATCTGTTATTTCAGACGCTTATTCTGATTTAGTCTTGAGCCATCAACTGTCTAGTTCCCATCATATTTACGGGAACCTAGACCACCCTGCAAGAAAGAATTACTTTACCTTAGGAACCCAAATCATATTGGGTCCTAGGTTCCTGTTAGCATAAGCACTCGACTGCCTTCCTTTAGAAAACATGTCAGGAAGACTACCTCTGCCCCGATAATGTGGATAGGCCCTTGCCCTTGACACAGAGGAGTTGTGCCAACAGTCTATGGCAAAGTGTCCCACTTTGCCACAGCACCAACACGGGTGAATGTTGTATCTCCGTTTCTGACCTGATCTAGTGACAGAGGTAGTCACAGTCCTAGGTCTAAACGGGATAGGGCATGATCTCCTCACAAAATTTCCTTTTCCACCGTGACACGTGGAAGGGTGGAAGGAATGCATGTTGCGAGCGTCATGAGGCCGGGGAGGTGGTGCCTTCCTTTCAGGTATCCCCCTTCCTGAGGCCCCATGAAAACTTACACCATGACTTCTGACCTCCCTGTCCTGTGTCCTCGGGTGGTGAGAAGTGTTCTGTGAGCTGGTACATGCAGATTCACACCAAGTTGAGGCAGTGGCAGTGAATACAAAGTGCTCAGAATGAGCCTTAGGTATTCTCTCATGAGTGGCCACGACGGCCCTTGCACTACGGGTGTCTCCACATGGGGACAGATCACCCTTGCAGTGACCACGACTATTCCTGTGGTCATACCTGAAGGCATGATGAGTAGCCTTCCTGCTTGGAGTGGGGGGTCGGAATACCGTTTCCCCATTTCTCCACGAATTGATAATCCGGGAGATCCACCCATTTTCTTGCTTTCTCTTTATAGCATCAACCTTGGAAAAGTTTGATACTATTCTTTTCTCATTCTCTAGACTACTCTCTAGAGCTGAGATTTTTGAGTCCTTGACCTTGTTGGATGCCAATTGGAGAACCAACAAGATCTTCAGTCGTGCAATCTCCGGAGCTTGTTCTTCAACAAGCAGGTTGCATTTCTGAAGGGCTCTCTGCAGGGAATCAGAATTTTCTGAAGGGACACAGTTCCTGTCTTCAGAAACTTCAAGAGAGACGGGGCATGATGAAAAAGTTACGTGCTCATCAGTGTTATTGCCATTAGAGCCAGTGACCATTGTGTCATCCTCATTAGAGCTGCTTTCCTCACTCGCCTCTTCAGTCTCTGACACTGACACTGGAGCTCTGATGCTGTCCGATAGATCCCTGCCTTCATCTTCAGAGGCGAGGACCCCCACATAGGCTTCATCCTCTGGTTGACAGCAGATTCCAGCTTTCTCTGACCCCCCATCAGCTCTGAGATCATCACCCACATAGATTTAGCCGACCCACATTTTTCCAATCTAGAGCGAGAAGCTCCAGACCAGATATCCATGATAATTTGACGAATCCTCTTGTCCAAATGAAATAATGAAAGTTCCGTCTCCGACATCTCAGCAACGCACTTAAGCACTTGGATCTTCCCAGAGTCGGAGGTCTTCATAGGATTAAAAGGACCCTCTTCCAGGATGAAAGATGCTCGAGGATCGATAACATCCAAGTAATACGACACTCTCATCCTCCAGACGGGATAAAACTCCTTTGTGCATGTGGGGAGTCTTAGAGGCGATATCTCATGATCTAGCTCCATGCTTCTGACACTGGTGGCAGGATTCTACTCAAGGTGTAATCCTTTTTATGAGCAACCTCCCTCTGATACCACTTGAAAGTCCACCTAGTGTCAACTATCTTCACCTATGGGGGGGGGGGAATAGGTGACGTGCAGCGTTTTTGCGGAATTTAAGATTGTACCTGCACAATAAAAATAAACAGCACAGCACACAGAATACACAAGCTATTTATAGTGGTTCCCCGATTTGGGTACATCCACTTTCCCCCTTCGACCTATCTCCCAACAAGGAACGACTCGGTCTCTTCACCAACAGGATTGAAATCCAATCCTTGCACTATCGGAAGGAACCCTTCCACACGTAAGAGTCAACACTCTCACAACACGGGTTGCACCCAACCCTTACAGCACGGAACAAACGTTCCTTTACAACAAAGGTGAAACTAGAATGTACAAGAGATACAAACTACGTTTGGAGACTAAGGTGTCCCTCTTCGTTGACGACGTGTTCTTGAAGTCCTCAAAGAGTCCACGACCCTAGATCTCTCTTGGAGAGAATCTCCCCGGAACCGGCAGCGGCAAGATGGGCGGCGGCTAGGTTCACGGGATCGGCGACAACAACGATGTGCGGCGGCTGTTCTTTGGAGATCCAAACTTCGTAGCGAAGCTAGCTAGGTCTACCAACGGTCACACTAGGATCAATCGCCTCGATCGATTCGGATGGGGAAGATTTTCCCGATCAACAAATCAAGAGACAAGAGATCTCCGGTTAGACACGTGAGATGCTGAGCTTAGCTAGGCTTCTGTCGCAGGAGGATCTGGGCGAAACCACGATCAACCGGCGAACAACTTGGCGCGAGCGGCGGCGGCGGCGACGGAGCGGAAACGGCGATCTAGGTCACGTCGCGGCTCGTGTATTTCTTTTTCTTCTTCGCTGCATTTTTTGTTCAAAAATACCTGTGTATTTATACACACGTATACTCCTAAATGACCGTTGTGGGTCCCACCTGAAGGAAACCCTAGTTCCGGTTCAACATAGTCCCAGCGGCAGAATCCGGTCCAGTAGCTTCCAGAGAAATTGCTAAGTCAAAATCGGCGAGAATCGCAGGTGATTCTCGACGAATCGGCGAGAATCAGTTAGTGATTCTTGCCGAATCACTTGTTGATTCTCAACGAATATTACTTGGTATTCATGATCTGCTCAACGATGGGTTCGGCGAGAATCACTAGTGATTCTCGCCGAATCTTACTTGGCACCGTTTTGAGGTAGCCGGATAGAGTCGGCGAGAATCACTAATGATTCTCGACGATTCGGCGAGAATCACTAGTGATTCTTGCCGAATCGGCAAGAATCACTTGGTGATTCTCGTCGAATTATACTTAGACGCATTTTCGTCTTTCCACCCAAGAGCTGCTCCTTGACCCATCCTTGCTCCCTGTCTGCTATGGTATAAGCACGGCCCTGTACTTGAAAGTAAGTGCACTCCAATAGAGAGAGTACACGTAGACCAACACACTGATCTGCTCAACGAGGGATTACGTCGTGCAGACCCATGTATATTGACCTACTGCACCCTGACATTGGTGTGCACTTAGCGTGGAATAACTGCAAGCACAACTTAAGAGGTTTCATCAAATACATTGTGAATTCATCTGAGCTTGACAGGTGGCTTCCTCAAATCCAGGTAATCGTGGATACAATACCCAACACTATAGTTCCTAGAGAATGAGTTGGCTAGGACAACTCAAATAGACCTGACTATCTCTAAGTTCTTTTTGAAGATGAAGAGCCTGTGTGCTGCGATATCAGTGATTGATCCTAATGAGCCCATCTCTGAGGCCAAGTTGAAGAGGCACATTATCTGCGGCTTGCGGAAGGAGTATGTTGCCTTTGTAACCTCTGTTCAAGGCTGGGCTACTAAGCCATCTCTGTTGGAGCTTGAGAACTTGCTTGCTTCGCAGGGAAGTTTGGCAAGATAGATGGCAGGAGTGACTATCTCTGAAGGAGGTAGTGAATCACTGTTCACGGGCAAGAATAAGATGAGATGGGAAGGGAAGAAGAATAACACTGCAGCTAAAAATGAGCCTTCAACTTCTAATTAGTCAGAGAAGAGCGCTCCTCCTAAGAAGGATTGTAAGAAGAACTTGAAGTGCTACAGGAGCCATCAGCGGGGACACTTCAAGTGTGACTGAAAGATCAAACTGCAGTCTGGGCATGCTGCAGGTAAGGAGGAATCTTGCTTTAGTACTGAAGAAGCTGGATGGGGCGGAGCTTTCATGACGGTCACCTGTGTCCGTGCTTTGTCCATTGTCGACTTCAACGACGAGTGGATCATAGACTCCAGGTGTGGTCATCATCTCACCAGAGACAAGTCAAAGTTCTCTTTACTGCAAGCTTACTCAGGTAACAAAGCTATCATAACTACTCATAATACTATTTATATAGTAGAGAAGGAGGGGGTCGTGTCCTTGGGTAGTGATAAGGGGCCACTCACGTTAAGGAGTGTGTATCATGTGTCGGGCATGAAGAAGAATCTCTTCGCTGTGACCAATGCGGTAGACGCAGGTTATCACATTCTGTTTGGGCCAATAGAAGTGAAGTTCCTTCGCAACATTTCAGCGGTTAAGGCTGATGTTGCTCATGTTGGGAGGAGAGTTAAGAACTTGTTTGTTCTTGCTACAAACTCTTACGTTGATTCGATGAGGGCAAACGATAGCGTTGCTATATGGCATGAAAGGCTGGGACAAGTAGTAATGGATAAATTGAAATCTATGGCAAACAGGAGCCTTGTGAGAGGATTGCATAAGTTGTCTTCCTTTGGCAATGACCATGTTTGCGCGGGATGTCAGTACGGTAAGGCTTATCGCCTACTGTTTGATAAGTCACAAACGAGGAGCAATAGACCATTGGAGTGTATCCATGGTGACTTGATGGGACAAACCGTCACTGCTAGCCTTGGTGGGAGCAAATACATGCTTGTTTTGATTGAAGACTACTCAAGATACACTTCAGCTTATTTCTTGAAGGAGAAGTCTGAAGCTTTCCAGGTGTTTGTGGAGTTCAAGGAGCTAGTGGAGGGCCGGCTTGGCTTGCCGATCAAGAAGCTTAGAACAGACAGCGGTGGTGAGTTTGTCTCCTCCGAGTTTTCTAACTTCTGCAGGAAGCACGAGATCCAGAGAGAGCTTACTTGTGCTCATACTTCACAACAAATGGATTAGCAGAGAGGAAGATCCATCATCTAACGGAAACCTGCAAGTGTTGGCTTCATGCAAAAGATTTTTCTAGGTCCTTCTGGGCTGAGGGGATGTCTTGTGCTTCTTACGTCATCAATCGGATGCCGCTCAGCCCGATCAACATGAAATCTCCTTTTGAGATGTTACTGAAGGAGAAGACAAGTGTGGAACACCTTCGGGTGTTTGGATCACCTTGCTATGTGCATGTCGCAGATGCTACAAGGACAAAGCTTGATGCAAAGGCAAGGAAGCTTGTCTTTGTTGGCTATGATGAGCGGAAGAAGGGATGGAAATGCATGGATCCTTCGATGAAGAAGTTTGTTGTATCAAGAGACATGGTCTTTGATGAACTGACGTCATATGGAGGAGGCTTGGTTGAGCTACCAGAGAGCAAGGTTAATGAAGAATAGAAGGTGGCTGCTGAAGTTCTAGAAGAGGAGCTTGATGTATCACCAACAGCTCCTGTTGCTTCAAGCTTTGGTGCTGAGGCTTCTGGCTCAGGAAGCCGGGGTAGTATTGTTCAAAGCTTTCCCGAAGCTGGTGTTGAGCCTGAAGAAGCAACGGAGGTGGTGAGCAAGGAGCAGACACTTCAGAGATCAAAGGGGGTTGTCAAGCCACCAGATCGGTACTGTGATGGGAATGCAGTGAGTTTTGTCTCCTGCTTCTTTGCAGGTCCTCTGGATGAGCGAGAGTGTAATGCCCCAGATTTTCCAGCAATTATTTAATCCTCTTATTGACGTCATAATGGCGTAAGGGATGTTACGTTATCGCAGTATTGACGGCGCGTCGCTGTTAGTGCGTTTTCGCGTCTATTCGATCAAGTCGGCCAAATTCGCGAATCCTTGCCGAGATGATAAAGGATATCGACTTCGTAGTCCGCAACATACTCTAACCATCGACGCTAGCGCAAATTCAACTCCTTCTGAGTGAAGACATATTTCAAACTTTTGTGGCCGAAAAAATTTTGCACGACTCTCCATACAGAAGATGTCTCCACAACTTCAAGGCATAAATGACGGCAACAAATTCTAGGTCGTGCGTTGGGTAATTCTTTTCATGCACCTTCAATTGTCTCGATCCATACGCAATCACTTTGCCGTCCTTCATCAACTCGCGAGGCGTCCACATAAACAGCATGCTCTACTCCTTCCACCAGCAATGCCAACACTAGAGCAGAACACAATCTCATCTTGAGCTCTTGAAAAGCTTCCTCGCAGGCATCACTCCAAACAAAAGCTGCGCTCTTTTGCGTAAGCCTTGTCAAAGGCGCAGAGAGAATAGAGAATCCTTCCACAAATCTTCTATAGTAACCTGCCAACCCTAAGAAGCTCCTTATCTCCTTAGGCGATGCAGGTCTCTTCCAATCCAATACTGCGGTTATCTTTGCGGGATCCACTGAGATTCTATCCTTACTTACAATGTGTCCTAGGAATGACACCTGAGACAACCAGAACTCGCAATTGCTAAGCTTCGGATGCAGCTTGTGCTCCCTCAGAGTATACAAGACCAAGCGCAAGTGCAAGGCGTACTCATCTGCATTTCTGGAATATACTAGGACATCGTCAATGAATACCACCACAAACTTATCCAGAAAATCCTTGAACACCTTGTTCATCATGTCCATGAAAGCTGACGGTGTGCTCGTTAACCCAAACGACATCACCAGAAATTCAAAGTGATCATATCGAGAACGAAAAGCAGTTCACGAAATATCGGACTCCCGGATTCTTAACTGATGGTAACCTGAACGGAGGTCAATCTTCGAGAACACGGAGCTACCTTGCAACTGATCGAACAAATCATCGATCCTAGGTAACGGATATCTGTTCTTAATTGTCACCTTGTTTAGATCTCGATAATCAATACATAGCCTCATCGTTCCATCCTTTTTCTTCACGAAGAGTACTGGTGCACCCCAGGGGGAAGAACTGGGTCTAATAAAATCGCAGTACAATAACTCATCCAGTTGAGTACGCAACTCCTCTAACTCACACGGCGCAATGCAGTACGGTGTCTTTGCAATAGGGCGAGTGCCTGGCTCGAGGTCTATAACAAACTCTACCTCTCTCTCAGGAGGAAATCCAGGAAGACTAACAGGAAAAACATCCGAAAACTCACGCACCACAGAAACGTCCTCAACCCGAGGCTCAACCGGTGTAGCTCCCAGGACAGAAACAGTGACAAGAAAATAATCACAGCCAGACTCTAGAAATTTGCGAGCACGTACCGCAGAAATGATCGGAGATTCCTGACGCGGCAAACCATACACACTCATGGGTTGGCCATTGTCACCATTAAAATCCAAGCGCTTGTGCTTGCACTGAATGACAGCATCGTAGCTGGACATCCAGTGCATGCCCAAAATCACGTTGAAGTCTACCAAATCTAGCACCTTCAGATCCGCAAATGCTATAAAACCACCTAGGGAGATGGGGCATTTTTGGATACCCTGATTTGCCTCACCACCTCTCCTAAAGGAAATTTGACATTTATGGAGGTGTCTAACTGGTCGAGAGCCCAGCGATGATGGTCTACAAAACTCCTCGCCACAAAGGAGTGAGTAGCACCCGAATAGAACATAACGTGCGCCCACTTATTCTTCATCTTAAATTCACCTAAACACACAACACGCACAACTAATATGCGGAATCTATAAATCTACAAAAGAGATTAGTATATGTGTCAGAGACTAACCTGAGATCACTTGAGTCGAAGATTGGGCTTCCTCCTTAGTCATCACATTCAACTTTCCTTTTCCCTTGTCCACGAGTGGCGGGGGCGGCGGCAGAGTCTGTAACGAAATTGCATGCAGCGCAGGCTGGCTCTACGGGCAATTAGCCTTCATGTGTCCTTTTTGGCCGCAGAGAAAATAGGCTCCAGCCTTCTTGCGACAACGAGCCACATCATGCCCACTCCTCTGGCAGTAAGAACAAACCGGACCTCCCTTTGGAGCATCCTGGATGGCGTGTACCTGAGACAGCTTCTGCGCATCCAGTCTCTTAAAGCACTTATCAAAAGGGTATCCTGGCTTACGATAGAAACTACACGCTTCCCTTCTATCCTTCTTTGCTACAGGGCCAGATGCCCTAGCACTTCCTCCATCGTCAGGTTTCCTCTTGTCCTTCTTTGCAAGCAATCCCCGATTCTTCGCATTTTCTATCGCCTCAACCTCTAAGGCAGCTTCGACTACTTCTGCAAAGGTCTCAAACTTGTATGCGCTATCCAACTGCTGGATGTCATACCTCAGACCACCCAAAAAACGCTTTACTCTGCCTTCTTCGGATGCTACTAGAACTGGGGCGAAACGACTGAGCTTGCTAAACTCGACCTCGTACTCACTAACAGTGAGTTGCCTCTGCTTCAGGTGTAAAAAGTTGTTCATTAGACGGTCTCGCTCGACCAATGGTAAGAACTTCTTCAGTAATATACTCTTGAATGACTCCCACGAGCACCCATTAGAAAGGTTCTCTTTTTCTCTGATCCACCAACTCTTCGCAAGATCCTTAAGCTGATACGTCGCAATCATCACATTCTGATCGGAGGATGCACCAGAGTAGGAAAATATTTCTTCCATGGCAATGATCCAGACATCCAATGCCATAAAGTCTGCTCTACCATCATACGAAGGAGGTCCTAGTCACTAGAAGTGAGAAATGAAGTTCATCTCAGGCGGCAGTGCGACTGGGGGAACTAGAGCAGCAGGGGGAGTAGGAATAGTTTGGTCTACAACATGGTTCTGCGCTCTAGTCTGCTGCACGGCGATGACAGCCAACAATGATTGTATCTGAGACTGCACGTCTGTAAGACCCCCCCCCCCCTTTTCAACACCGGGGTCTTAGGCCCAGAACCGCCAATTTGCGTTGACTCCGTCACGCCCTTTAGGGTCATCACCACAAAGCGCCGATTCTGCCGGCCAATTCGATCACAGAAAAGTAGCAAGCAAAATAAATGCAAACTAACTGTTCACAGAAAATCACATATCATAGTAAATATATCTCCACAAAGGGAGTGTCCACAGAATAATACATCAGAGTAGTAAAATACGGGCTTATGCCCGGTACATCATGTCCTCACTACAAATCACTCATGCAGAAACAAAAGCAGAAAATCTACTCAAGGTCGAGACTCACGGTCCTGGCTTTATGAACTCCGGAGCTAGACTGCCCACCTCCAAGCGCACCGGTCTCTGGGGCTGCTCCTCCATGCTGGGCTCCATGATCCCCTAAAATGATGCGGTTCGAAAACCATTAGTCTAAAAGACTAAGTCCTATCATCCCTCACCCCTTCCCCCATGGCTCCTATGCACCGAGCAGAGAGGAAGAAAGTGGAGGACTTGAAGGTGGAGAATAATCAAAACAGATTGCAGCGGATCTATACTAGCAATTCTATAATAGATAATGACAATAAGATGAAATATGAAAAGTAACCTTCACTTATGTGAGAACACATAAGCCAAGGGGTCTTCTACAAGGCTCCCACCGTATAAAGAGTCTCATAACAATTTATACGTTGGGGTGTCGGTTATCAAACAGCAGTAAATATATATCAAAATTGACCTTAATTTATAAACTTGCCCACACAAGCTTATAGACCAAGGGGTCGTTTTGCAGGGCCTAAAGTATAAGCGTCTCATTCCACTTATACTTTAGGTGTCAGGGTTAAATGAATCGATTATGCTATGACATACAAGTGGGTATGATGGAACATGCAAGTGCAACACACACACCCGACTCTATGCACACAGGCCTTTAGTTCCCCCTTTCTGGAGTCGTAACCTCCCAGGATACCTCCGTAGTGGCAGACGGAAGCGGTGGGTTGGGCCTCGCCCACCTCTAAACCAGTAAAGCACTAACGGTCAGACCTATCGTACGCCTCAACGCTTGGTGCATGAAGCGGACTCCTGCGTACTCTTGCCGGCTAGCGCACCGGACTTCTGTTGGCGAAGTGCTAACCACACTTGCCGAGTCAACGTATTGGCGTCAGTGCATCGACCCTCCAATACTGAAGACCCACCACCTTAGTTTCCTTTCCTTTTATGCACATTCAAATTTAGCGTAATCAAAAATCGAGCCGAAGCTCCCCGGACCAAAACGTCCGTCTCAAACAATCGAGCCGAAGCTCCCCGGACCCAAACGTCCGTCTCTTAACCATCCGAGCCAAAGCTCCCAGCTATCTTCCTGTGCTATCTGTGTTCGTGAAAGGTGCTACCCTAATTACTAAGTTACTCTTTTCAGCTTGTTAATACAGTTTACGTTAACCCAGGACTGCCCCCGGTATTCCCTGTGAAGGGCTCTCAAGGGGCACTAGGAACAATGTTGGGATTACACCCAGCGTTCCCTTTCGCAAAGTACTTATTATTATTGGTTGATTCCCTTACCTATTACTTCCTCATGTTACGATAGCCTAAACCTAGGGTGATTTTACTCTACCTCACCTCGGGGAGGACTATCTTTCGTCGAACCCTAGCGCCTCTAAACCCTAGCCAAAACAACACTCTAATCATTTTATCTTCCAATGATGCTCCTAATTCTATTTATCCCTTCCAGCAAACCACTAAACCCAACTCATGTGCTCTAATTCATATTTCATCTTATTACCTGCAGTTTTACTAAATGCATACCACTTAAGCTATATGACCCGTAAAATGGGAAGTATATCAAATGATCATCCAGCACTCATATAATAGTTATTGGAGGGCTATATTGACATTCGTAGCCTAAATCCATAATTTCCTAGTTTTCATAATTTAACTGATAATTTATTTATTTATTCTAGTAACCAAAAGTTCCAAGTTTGAACATGAAGTACAAGTTTTAGACAAGATAAAATTCCACTAAATTTATGTTAAATGCGAAATGAATAATCATCTCAAAATCCAGAATCTCCCAATTTTTCAGCAAAGTTTAAGCCTTTAAATTTTATTTCAAATTTATTCCATAATAAATCATTTTAAGGGGATGCACAACAATAATACTTCCAAAAATTCAGAGAAAATTACAGGATGATCATAAGGACAAATAAAACCTCTAGATAAAGTTTCATAATTTTTTTAGAAAGAATCATTCTCTGAATTAATTAAATATCAAGGTCTCAAAATTATGGACTTGTAAATGAAGTGCTATAAACAACTCTCTAAAAATTTTAAATAAATTTCTACAAGTACATTTTGGCCTGATATGATCAAAACCTAAGTTTCATGACTTTTCAACAGATATATCATCAATAGTTAATTTTATTCTACCAAAGCCCCTTTCCAAAACTTGTGAAGGAAGTACTAAATATAATCAAGTAAAAGCTATGATAAAATTCAGGGTTATTCACTTAGGCCTAGAATATCTTTTGACCAAGTTTCATCAGATTCAAATGAACAGAATAACCAAAAGTAATTTAATCATCATTTTGGGTCTTTTGATAATTAGCAAATGAAGTACCAGAAATATAATCCATAAAATTCTAGAGAAATTACCAGGGGTTCTAGATGGCCTAAAACCTACTCTACCCAAGTTCCATAGCTTTTGGGTAAGGTTTGGTGGCTGAATCTTCCAATTTGTGCTCCTACCCTAAAACTAGGGTTAGGGTTTTGAGGTGCCTACCTTCCTCCAAATCCTATAAGATTCCTTCCAGAGAACTTAGGATACACTACCTCCAATCGTACTAAGTTTCCAAGGTCATACAAGGGCATTTGCCCCTATATCCTTCATAACCCCCAAAAGTCCTTCCTTAGGGTTTGAGGTTGAACCCTAGGGTAAATCAAGCCTAAATCATCCCATTTTCCTTAAGAGGGTGACATTGTGCCTACTAAGTCAGATTCCAAAACCTCAGCCTCTGTCGAGGGGAGGTGGCCACCCTAAGCCCATGGTGCACTTTTAGTCAAAACTACCTCCTTAAGGCCAAACTAGGGTTTGGTGATTCGCTAACCAAAGCCTATCCAATTGAGCTGAAATTTTGTACAGAGCTAGGTATTGATGCCAGGGACCAATATCCAAAATTTGGGAGGCTTTTGAGATCATTTGTCCACTTAATTAAAATACCCTAGCATTATTAAATAAAAGTAAAAACTTTAGGCAAAGTGTCTCTAAAACTTCTGAGTTTTGGGTAGACCCTAGGTATATCTAGGGTGGACTCCCTGCCAAAATTTCAAGTTATTTGGATCAACGATGAAGTGTGGACCCTCAGTTTAATGACTGTCTAGCCCTAGGTATAGGTCTCACCAAAATGGGTGCCCTGGTCAAACCATGCACCCAAATTGATTCAAACCAATTTTAAAATAACGTAGCCCCACGGGCTACAACTTTCATGTTGAAGGTTTTCCAACCAGGTGAGTCTAGGTATTTTTAAAATTTAAAACCAATAATACCAAAATCTGTGACGAAATGGAATTATTATAATTAGATATCCTATAGTTTAATATCATCACCGCACGAATCTTGAAGCACCCCTGGACGGAATCCCTTCATCTTACTCCTTGGGCCAGCGGCCAGGATTCATCCCTCCTGGAGCCACTTCCAAGTTCTGCCGCCGGAGATCTAGCCCCTTCCCCGGCCGGCCACCGCACCACCACCTCCGTTGAGGTGGTGGCTGACCCCAGGCGGCGGCACAGCCGCCGGAGGACTGTTTTCCGACGGTTCTAGTAGGATTGTTTTTGCCGAAAAACCATGAAAACCATGGTTTGGATCGGGCTCAATTGATCCCGAACCTTGAACCTAAAGAAACCTACGATCTACCCGTGAGATAAGGAGAGGAGGAGGACCTTCCTGGCGGCCTGAATGCGAGTCGATCTTCGGGTTGCCATGGTAGTGGTGTCGCCGGCCGGATTTCTGCAACAGTGCAGTCAAGTTGCTCGAACTCCTCAGGTAAATGGTGGGAAGGGTTCCTCTCATGTCCCTGATGGTGTTTAAATCATCAATTTGGGGAGGGGAGAGGCCAAACATCATTGGCCATTAAAGCCCCTGAAAGCTTGGCTCGGGTTGAGTGGGGGGGGGGGGGGGGGGGGGCTGAATCTTCCTCTTGGTGGCCGGGAAACGGCTGGAATCAACTCCTCTTCCCTAGAGGATTTGATTGCAGCCATTAAGAGTGGTTGTTGGCCTCCTTTGGCCTGCTCCCACCCTTCCTTTCCTCTCCCCCAATTTTCTCTCTCCATCATTATCATGAAGGGAAGCTCCCTTCTCTCTCCTAGTCACCCATGTTGACTGGTCAACACCATAGGCTATGTGCAACCCACTTAGTCATTATGATTATGAAAAGTGATGTTAGCCTAAGGGAGAAATGGCTTGAGCTTGGGTTAGCCCATTTGAGCTAGGTTTGACTTGGTTTAAGCTAGGGTTGACTTTGGTTAATTTGATCATTTGGGTTGACCCCATTGGGTCCTTGGTGACCCATTGGTCTCCCATATGGTCTATGTGGGGTTATGTAGGGTTACATTACACTTTAGAGGTCACCTACCCTTAGTAAGGGCACTTTGACCATATTAAGGGCTTGAGTTGACTTAGGTCAACTTGGCCTCTAGGGCTGACCCCAATGTGTCCTTAGTGACCCTTTGACTTCACTTTTGGGTTAGAAGGGCATGGGTGGGGTCCACTTGGCTAGGGGAAGGTCAATTGACCCTAAGTAAGCTAGTTTGACCCATTTAGGGTTTGGGTTGACTTTGTTCAACTTGGCCTCTAGGGCTGACCCCCAATGCGTCCTTAGTGACCCTTTGACTTCACTTTGGGTTTAGATGGACATGGGTGGGGTCCACTTGGCTAGGGGAAGGTCAATTGACCCTAAGTAGGCTAGTTTGACCCTTTTTGGGTTAGGGTTGACTTGGGTCAAATGAGTCTCTTTGATTGACCCCAATTGGTCCTTATGGCTCTAATGGGTCTCCCAAAATGTTTGGGGGTGTTGTGGTAGGTCTTGGGGTCATGGTGAAGTCCTTGGGTCAAACCCTAGGTTTGGTGATGAGGTTGTGCCATAGGCAGACCATGGTGATCCTCACCTTGGCCTCCTATCTCTTGGCCCATTTTTGGCTTCCTAGGGTTTGTCATGACCTAGTCATGGCCAAAACCACTCTTAGGGGTCTAGTTGGAAATGGGATGTTACAAATCCCAATAAACAAAACAAAGATTTCACCCCCGAAATCAAGGTTAAGCCTACGAGAATTTCTAGTAAAGAAAAGAAACTTGTAACATCCCATCGCGATGTCATGTTTGCTAAATTAGGTTTAAAGGGAAACCTAAAACTATAACCAATTCACCTAATTGGCAAACCAAGATCCCAATAAACAAAAGATAAGCCTCCAATAAACAAAAGATAAGCCTCTACCTGCCTAGAGCAGCCCTAGTAGTTTAAAGCAGGAAAATTAATTAAACATCTTGAGGGGTTGCGAGGTATACCTTATTGAACAGCTCTGGGTATCTTTGTCTCATCAGGTCCTGTGGTTCCCAGGTATACTCCTGCTGGCCGTGGTTCCTCCACAGGACTTTGACTAACGGAACTTTCTTGCGATGCAAGATCCGTACTCCTCGGTCGTTGATCCGTACCGGCTCTAGGCAAACTGACCGGTCTAAAACTATCGGCCCTTCGGTGGCTACAATCTGCTGCTTCAGGCGTAGCAGAGCCCTCCTCATCGAAGAAATGTGGAAGACATCGTGCAGAGCTTCCAGCTCTGGTGGCAACTCCAGCCTGTAGGCTAGGTGCCTGATCCGCTCCAGGATCCTATAAGGGCCCATATACCTCGGGCTGAGCTTCTTCCTCCGACCACGCAGCCGAAAAACTACATTCATGGGCTGGATCTTCAAAAACACCCGGTCCCCCACCTAAAACTCCACCTGACGATGTCGGGCGTCATAGTACTTAGCCTGTCTGCTCTGCGCCTCTAACATCCTGTCTCTGATCAGCCTCACCTGAGCCTCGGTGTCTTCAACAAAATCTGATCCCAACACCTTCGGATCTTCGTCCTGAATCCAAGAAAGCGGGGTCCGGCATTTCCTTCCATACAAGGCTTCGTAAGGCGCCATCCTGATGCTGGACTGGTAGCTATTGTTATAGGAGAACTCGACCAGGGGTAAGAGCTTCTCCCATGGTTCCCCGGGGTCCAAAACGCATAGCCTTAGAAGATCTTCCAGCATCCGGTTGGTGCATTCTGTCTGCCCGTCCGTCTGGGGATGAAATGTGGTGCTGAAGGTCAATCGCGTGCCTAAGTAAGCTTGCACGGATCTCCACTCCCTAGAAGTGAACCGGCCATCCCGATCCGACACGATCGTCTTGGGCACCCCGTGATATCGAACGAACTGCTCCACAAATCTCCGCACTAATACTCCCACAGCGTCGTCCTTCCTGATCGGAATGAACCTGGCCACCTTTATCAACCGATCAACAATGACCCAAATCGAGTCATTTTCCCGTCCGTGATCGGGGAAGTCCGTGAATAAAGTCCATCGCGATGTCTTCAAACTTCCATTCCGGTACCGGGAGTGGTTGCAACAGACCCGCGGGGTTTTTGCATTCCGCCTTCACTAGCTGGCACGCTTCGCAGTAGGTCACAAACTGAGTGATATCCTTCTTCATGCCAGGCCAGTACATAGTCTTCTTCAAATCCGCAGTCATCTTCGTGATCCCGGGTGTGACACGAGAGTATCTATTGTGGTGGGCCTCCGCCATAATAGCTTCCCGGACCTGGCCTCCTTCCGGTATATAAGTCTGACCTCTAAAGCATACCACACCATCCCTCATCATGTAATCTCCTACTGCATCGTTTTCCAAGGCCCAGAATATCGACTCCAATTTGACATCTCACCTCTGTCCCTCTCTGACTCGGTCCCGGATATCGTTTGTAGCACTCACTGCCACTAAATAATCCATGTAGAGCTCCCTCGGATGACACTAGTGTGATGTGCATATCCTCCAATCTCCTCACCAGCTCCATAGACATAACCTGGGGCCCGGCTTCAGAAGTGGCAGCTCTCCGACTCAACGCATCGGCCACCACGTTTGCCTTCCCTGGATGGTAGTGCATCTCATACTGATAATCTGCTAAGAACTCCACCCAGCGCCTCTGCCTGATATTCAGTTCCTTCTGCGTGTCCACGTATTTCAGGTTCTTGTGGTCGGAGTAGATGTCGCAGTGGACTCCATAAAGATAGTGGCGCCAGACCTTCAAAGCAAAAACGATCGTCCCCATCTCAAGGTCGTGCACCGGATAGTTTTGTTCGTGCTTCTTCAACTGGCGAGACGCATATGCAATCACATGCCCCTTCTGCATCAGTATCGCTCCCATACCCTGGTATGAGGCATCGGTGTAGACCTGAAATCCTTCTCTCCCCGAGGTAAGAGCAAGTATGGGAGCCGAGGTGAGTCGGTCATTCAGCTCCTGGAATGCTGCCTGGCACTGCGGGGTCCACACAAAAGGTACCTCCTTCTTCGTCAAAGATGTGAGAGGGAGGGCGATTCGAGAGAATCCCTCCACGAACTTTCGGTAGTAACCAGCAAGTCCTAGGAAACTTCGTACGTCGGTGGCTGTCTTCAGCTGTGGCCAATCCCGAATTGCATGAATCTTTGTCGGATCCACTGCCAACCCGGCTCCACTGAAAATATGGCCTAAGAAGCCCACCTCCTTCAACCAGAACTGACATTTGCTAAACTTTGCATAAAAATGATTCTCCACGCAGCTCTGTAGGGTCATGCCAGATGCGGGGTGTGCTCCTCCTCCGTCCTCGAGTAGATGAGATGTCATCGATAAACACAATGACAAACACATCTAAATACTCCTTGAAAACCTGGTTCATGAGGGTCATGAACGCTGATGGTGCATTGGTGAGCCCGAAGGGCATCACCGTAAACTCAAATAATCCATATCTGCTACTAAAAGCAGTCTTCTGAATATCCTCCTCTCGAATACGAAGCTGGTAGTAGCCCGACCTCAAATCTAATTTCGAACAGAACTGCGCTCCTTGCAGCTGATCGAATAGCTCGTCTATCCTTGGCAGTGGATAGGTGTTCCGGACCGCGTCAGCCGATTTAGTGCTCGGTAGTCGATGCACAATCTGAGTGTCCCGTCTTTCTTTTGACGAACATACCGGGCTCTCCCATGGTGAAGAGCTTGGCCGGAACCAACCCGGCTTCCACTCACTCCTGAAGCTGGCTCCGGAACTCTGTCAACTGCCTTGGGGCCATCCGGTAAGGTGCCTTGGATGTCGGCTTGGCCCCCAGCACAAGTTGTATCTGAAAGTCCTGCTCCTTGCGCGGGGGTAATCAGGGTAATTTTTCTGGAAAGTCGTCCACAAAATCCCGCACAACCGGATATTCGATATAGAATCTGTGGCCTCCGCCATTTCAAACAGCACCTCGTAGACTTCCTCTCCTTTTAAATAGGACTTAACGACCTGTACTAAAGATAAGGGTATATGTGAGGCAGGTCTTATGTTGGAGTTACCATGGTGATCTAGAAGTGGTCAAACATGTAATCTCACTGCCAACGAGATATGAGCCTGCATGGTCGCACATAAGAGATGTGGAGAAGTTGGATGATTGACTGTGTTGGTAAAGGTTACCAATCACCGGCCTGAATGGGGTTATGGCAAAGTGTTGCCTTAAAGGATCGTCGGTTGGGCAAATGTTGCCTTGAAGGATTAGTAGAATAATCGACCGAGGGTCGACGATGGTCGACCGAAGGTCGACGATCCGCGACCGCGGTCGACGATCCTCGACCGCGGGTCGACGATCCTCGACCGCGTCGACGATCCTCGATCGCGGGTCGACGATCGTCGACCGCGGTCGACTGTGTATCGTCGACCGCAGATCGATGATTATCGTCACCCACGTTCGACGTGAATCGTCGAGTATTGTACTCTGATTCTCGCCGACTGATACTCGCCGACTGATTTTCGCCGATCCTAGGTGATTCTCGCCGATTGATTCTCACCGAATCTGCTAGGTGATTCTCGCCGATTCTGGAACCCTAATTTTCTGGGTGGTCTGCGAATTGCGATATTCTAAGTCTGTTTATGCCTTTGGTATAAATAGATACTTAGGGTTTTTGGGAATGACCCCCGATCGAATCGGATGCGATTGTCGGCCCTTTGACCGAGACGAAAGCGACGGAAGTGTTCCACCGTTCTTCGTTCGTTCCGCCGATCCCGAATCCCGCCGACGGAAGTGTTCCGCCACCGTGCTCGCTCCGTCGACCTCCTCCTCTCCGGCGATTGTCGCTGGTGTTGCTATCCCTGGCGCGGACCTAGCAGTCCGTGGAAAAGCAAGGTGTGGTCATTCTCCTTCCCGATTATCCGTGCGACGGAAAAGTCGGTGTTCTCCCGCTCTTGTGGATTTCTGCAGAGACGTGGATATTATTCCACGTAGAACTCGCCACCAGCAAGAACACGAAGCTTGGAGCATCTCCGTTGAGTTGTGACTCAACGCCACCGAGGTAATTTTTGCCTAGTTGTATATTAACTTCTTGATTCAACTACCATGACCCGATCCCATCTCTTTTTTGTTTTTCTTGATGTTTTTTTTATTCTTCCGCTGCGTGCACAAGTGTTGTGTCATCCTCATAGAGAAACCCAACAGTGGTATCAGAGGGAGGTTCCGGCCATGATTGTTGTATTGAAGTTTTGTTATTCCAGTACGTGTAAACCTAGGATTTAGAAGTGTTCTAAATGTCTAGATTTTAGTCTTGGTACCCACCAAGAACGTCTGGGATTTCGTGGAAATTTCTAATTGTTAGAATTGTAGTCTCCTTAGCAGTAACCATCCCTCGAGATTGTTTGGATTTTGAATCCAACATAAAGAGATGAGCTTGTCTACTGCTTTAAGTTGAGTTGTCTTTGCGTTTGTCCAATACATGCAAATCTGAGGATGGAAGTTTCCGGATGTTCAGATTTAGCCCTTCCTTCTATCAAATGTTGATGGTGTCAGGTTGTGCACATAAGGGATGCATGTGTTTTAGAAAATTGTTTTCTTTGGATGTGCAAATTGATCAAATGTTGATCATGGTTAACTATTACCTATAATCAAAATCCCTTCATCAAATATTAAGTTTTCGGATGCCTTCCGATGATGACACTCTTCCTGCCTCGATCGATGAATGTGGGCTTGCCAAAGCAAGGTGCATTAATCTATCTTGGTAGGGTGCGAGCGGATAATTTGATACCCACTGTCGACATCGGGTCCAACTTAACTAGGTGACCTCAAAGGTTGAGTGCCTAGAGCATAGGGTTGGCATGCACCATATGATGGATGTGAGTAAGGAGTTATTCACCAACCATACAAGAATTGCAAGGATGCAATTGACAAGCGTTGCCTACCTAAATAACCGCATCGTGAGAGGAAAGCCAAAGCTGACTCATTGTGTTGGTGAAATACGGATCTTGTCCACAAAGAGAGTAGCTCGCATGAACTCTCCGAATTGGTAGTGAGGGCTATCATTTCGAATAAAATAGTGGGAGTGTTTTAATTGAAGTCCAAATTAAAATAAATTGTATTTGAAATTTTTGGTACTGATTTTATTCTGCATAAATTCTTGTAGAATTCCATGGCAAGTGTTTCACACTCCACGTTGTCTCTGAGAGCCATCTTGAGAAGGATAAGCTCAATGGGACTAATTACATAGACTGGTACAGAAACCTGAGAATTGTTCTCAGGCAAGAGCGAAAGCTCTATGTCTTGAAAGAAGAAGCCCGCGAGGTGCCGACCGGGAACTCTTCTGCTGAGAAGGATGCTTATAAGAAGTATACTGATGATGCTTTAGATGTTGAATGCCTTATGCTTGCCACTATGAACTTTGAGCTTCAGAAGCAACATGAGAACATGGGGTGCAAGGAGATTGACGAGCATCTCAAGAAAATGTTTCAAGGGCAGGAACGTCAAGAGAGGTTCGACGTCACAAAAGCGTTGTTTTAGTGCAAGATGGGAGTTCGAGACTCAGTAGGGACTCACGTACTCAAAATGATTGGGTATATAGAGAACCTTGAAAGGCTGGGTTTTCCTCTTGGTCAAGAGTTGGCCATAGATCTGATCCTGCAATCGTTGCCGGACAGTTATGAGCAGTTCGTATTGAACTACAACATGAATGAAATAGACAAGACACTGCCCGAACTCCTAGGCATGTTGAGAACTGCCGAAATCAATATGAAGAAGGACAAGCCTGTCAGCCCCATACTGATGGTGCATAAGGGCAAGGGCAAGGCCAAGCGCTCTAAGAAGACGAAGGTGAGACCTAAGTCATATCTTGATCCCAAGACTTCTGCACTGATGAAAAAGAAAAGCACGGTGAAGGAAGGGAAATGCCACCACTGTGGCAAGTCTGGTCATTGGAGGAGGAACTGTCTTTCGTATATTGAAGGTCTGCAGGAAATGAAGGGAGGTATGACTTCCGCTTCAAATGTTCACGTTATAGAGATAAACCTTTCTGCTCCTTCATCTTGGGTATTGGATACCGGATGTGATTCTCACATTTGTACAAATGTGCAGGAACTGGGAAGGAGAAGATTACTGAGTAAAGGGGAGGTGGACCTCCGCGTCGGCAATGGAGCAAGAGTTGCTGCTGTAGCCGTAGGGGTTTACCATCTTTCTTTGCCCAGTGGGCTTGTAATAGAACTAGATAATTGTTATTTTGTTCCGGCCATAACTAGAAACATTATATCTATTTCATGTTTGGACATGATTGGATTTTCTTTTATAATTAAGAACAACTGTTGTTCTATATTTAAGAATGATGTTTGTTATGTTGTAGCTCAATTGTTTAATGGTCTTTATGTTTTGAACTTGGACCATCTGATATGTAATGTAGAAAATAATAAAAGACTAAGAACAAATGACTCGAACCCTACATTTCTCTGGCATTGTCGTTCGGGTCATATCAACGAAAAGCGCATATCCAAGCTCCATAGAGATGGACTTTTGGACTCATTTGATTATGAATCATTTGAGCGATGCGAATCTTGTTTGTTAGGCAAGATGACTAAAGATCCTTTCACTGGTTATACTGAGAGGGCTGAGGATCTCTTGGGTGTTGTACATAGTGATATATGAGGACCCATGAGTTCCATGGCTAGAGGTGGGTATTTCTACTTTGTTACATTTACTGATGATTTCAGTAGATACGGATATGTGTATCTTATGAAGTGCAAATCCGAGACCTTTGAAAAGTTCAAAGAGTTCAAGAATGAAGTAGAAAACCAGTTGGGTAAAAGGGTTAAAGCACTCCGATCTGATCGAGGTGGCGAATACTTGAGTCATGAGTTCCATGATCATCTAAAAGAGTGTGGTATTGTATCACAGCTCACTCCACCTAAAACACCATAACATAATGGTGTGTCTGAGAGGAGAAATCGTACTCTGTTAGACATGGTACGTTCGATGATGAGTCATGCAGACTTGCATGTTTCCTTTTGGGGTTTTTCTTTAGAGACTGTTGCAATGACATTGAATCGCGCTCCAACGAAAACGGTTCTGAAGACACCATATGAAATATGGACTGGGAAGCGTCCTAGTATGCCGTTCATTAAAATTTGGGGCTGTGAGGCATACGTGAGACGTTAAATGCCTGACAAGCTGGAACCCAAATCAGATAAATGTTATCTGGTGGGATATCCTAAGGAAATGAAAGGGTATTACTTTTACCTACCGTCTGAGGGCAAAGTGTTTGTCGCAAGGACTGGTGTCTTCTTGGAGAAAGAGTTCTTATCAAGAAAGACTGAAAAGGTAGAGCTTGAAGAAGTTCAAGAACCACATGTACTGAATGAACCAGAATTGGATTCTGAGACAGGACTACAAGATGTTGTAGCTAGAGAACCTGCTCAAGGAACACTAGTCCTACGTAGACCTGGTAGACCGAGGATTGAGCCTGAGAGATATGGATTTCTCGTGTCTCAAATAGGTAATGTGTTGCTTATGGATCATGATGATGAACCAGCAACCTACCAAGAGGATATGAATGGACTGGACTCCGACAAATGGCTTGAGGCTATGAAATCCGAAATGGACTCCATGTATGCAAACCAAGTTTGGAACTTGGTGGAACCACCTGAAGGGGTACGACCCATAGGGTGCAAGTGGGTCTTCAAGAAAAAGACTGACATGGATGGGAATGTACAGACATTCAAAGGGCGACTGGTGGCTAAGGGTTTCAAGCAAATTCATGGTATTGACTATGATGAGACATTTTCCCATGTTGCCATGGTAAAGTCCATAAGGATATTGCTTGCCGTTGCTGCGTATTATTACTACGAGATCTGACAGATGGATGTCAAAACGGCTTTCCTTAATGGAAACCTCCTTGAGGAAGTGTATATGACACAACCCGAGGGTTTTGTATCCCCAGATGAAGCCACTAAAATATGCAAGCTGAATAAGTCCATCTATGGACTGAAACAGGCCTCTCGAAGTTGGAATCTTCGTTTTGATGAGAAAATCAAAGAGTTTGGTTTCATCAAGAATGAAGATGAGCCTTGTGTTTACAAGCGAATCAGTGGGAGCATTGTTGTCTTCCTGGTATTGTATGTAGATGACATACTGTTGATTGGGAATGACATTCCTACCCTGAAAGTTGTTAAGAACAACCTAGGGAACTGCTTTTCAATGAAGGATTTGGGTGAAGCGACTTACATACTCGGTATTAAGATCTATAGAGATACATCGAAGAAATTGCTGAGTTTGACCCAGAGTACGTACATCGAAAAGGTGTTGAAGCAGTTCAACATGCTTGAGTCCAAGAAAGGATTTTTGCTCATGTCTCGTGGTGTGAATCTCTCTAAGTACCAGTGTCCAAAGTCTTGTGAAGATAAGGACCTCATGAAGTTGATTCCATATGCTTCGGCAATTGGATCAATCATGTACGCGATGTTATGTACTCGACCCGACGTCTCCTTTGCTTTGAGCATGACTAGCAGGTATCAGTCAGACCCCTGTGAGTGTCACTGGATTGCAGTCAAGAATGTCCTGAAGTACTTGAGAAGGACTAAGGATGTGTTCTTGGTGTATGGTGGAGAGGAAGAGCTCGTTGTAAGTGGTTACACGGATGCTAGCTTCCAAAATGATAGAGACGACTCCAAGTCTCAGTCAGGTTTTGTGTTTTGCCTGAATGGAGGAGCTGTGAGCTGGAAGAGTTCCAAGCAAGAGACAGTTGCTGATTCTACAACAGAGGTCGAGTATATCGCCGCAGCTAATGCGGCGAAGGAGGCTGTATCGATTAGGAAATTCATCGGCGAGCTTGATGTAGTTCCTAGCATTGTTGGTCCCGTAGTTCTCTACTGTGATAACAATGGTGCAATTGCACAATCTAAGGAACCTAGATCCCATCAGCGCTCCAAGCACATACTTCGGCGGTTTCATCTTATTCGTGAGAATGTCGAACGAGGAGATGTGAACATTTGTAGAGTGCCGACTGAGGAGAATATTGCGGATCCACTGACAAAGCCTCTCGCGCAGAGAAAGCATGATGGTCATACTAGATCGATGGGTATACGATACCTAAATGATCAACTCTAGTGAGAATCTTGTGGATTGCATGTAAACATGTATTTTGTTGGCCATTTGTTCATATGATGAACAGTGTACCTAGTTTTTCTCTTACAATTAATGACAAGTTCTTTTATTATCAGTTTTTCTATATGATAGTTAAATGTTAACATAATAGATACCCTTAGAATGTTCGCTTCCATGGGACATCAAGTACGTGACTTGAATGTGAGAGCCTATGATTTATTTGAAGCTTCATTCTTAAAAGGTCCCTGGTCGAGTATCATCATAGAAGCTAAGGGTGATGATGGTACATGAAGGCTAGCACGTGTGTTGACTGATGACCGGTTCTCACAGGTCATGATATTGTGATATCAAGTCATCACGTGGGTACTTATTAGTGAACAAGTTGTACTGGACAGACCCAACCTGAGACTACTCTGTGGATTGTCATCCAATCGTGTCACGAGTAGGTTTCAATTGACAATGGTGTTGTGATCCTTTGACCTGAAGTCACAACATTCATCAAGTGAGGAAGAGCGTGCTTTGATGCCATCTAAAGTCTTCCTTGAGAAAGGTTGATGATAAGGGTGGTTGTTGGGAATGTTACGAATCATTTGGGTATTTGTGTGTGAGCAGATATGGGATTTGTCCTACTGTATGACAGGAGTTGCATCCATGGGCCCCTTGATGGAACTGGATTGAGAAATGCATGGCCATGCTTGGTTGAGTCAATATGTGATATTGGACTCACCATTCTCTAGAAGTCCGTCCTGGATCAAGAAACTTGGATTGAGCTATTACGAGGGTGACACGGTCCATGCCTCTAGTTCTTTCCAGATGTAAGGGACAAAGGGACAAAGACAACGCTGATACATTGGTCATAAAGGCTTATGAGTTATAAACTCTTATTGCTTGGGGAGCAATGATGCATTGCTAGATGCCGCTCATTGTTTGTGAGGTGTTTGGTTTGATACTTTCAAGATCAAGTGGGAGACTGTTGGAGTTACCATGGTGATCTAGAAGTGGTCAAACATGTAATCTCACTGCCAACGCGATATGAGCCTGCAGGGTCGCACATAAGAGATGTGGAGAAGTTGGATGATTGACTGTGTTGGTAATGGTTACCAATCACCGACCTGAATGGGGTTATGGGCAAAGTGTTGCCTTAAAGTTTCGTCGGGTTGGGCAAATGTTGCCTTGAAGGATTGGTAAGAATAGTCGACCGAGGGTTGACGATAGTCGACCGAAGGTCGATGATCGTCGACCGAAGGTCGATGTGTATCGTCGACCGCAGATCGATGATTATCGTCGACCCACGTTCGACATGAATCGTCGAGTATTGTACTCTGATTCTCGCCGACTGATACTCGTCGACTGATTCTCGCCGATCCTAGGTGATTCTCGCCGATTGATTCTCACCGAATCTGCCAGGTGATTCTCGCTGATTCTAGAACCCTAATTTTCTGGGTGGTCTGCGGATTACGATATTCCTAAGTCTGTTTATGCTTTTGGTATAAATAGATACTTAGGGTTTTCTGGAATGACCCCCGATCGAATCGGATGCAATTGTCGGCCTTTTGACCGAGACGAAAGTGACGGAAGTGTTCCTCCATTCTTCGTTCGTTCCGCCGATCCCGAATCCCGCCGACGGAAGTGTTCCGCCGCCGTGCTCGCTCCGTCGACCTCCTCCTCTCCGGCGATTGTCGCTGGTGTTGCTATCCCTGGCGCGGACCTAGCAGTCTGTGGAAAAGCAAGGTGTGGTCATTCTCCTTCCCGATTATCCGTGCGACGGAAACGTCGGTGTTCTCCCGCTCGTGTGGATTTCTGCAGAGACGTGGATATCATTCTACGTAGAACTCGCCACCAGTAAGAACACGAAGCTTGGAGCATCTCCGTTGAGTTGTGACTCAACGCCACCGAGGTAATTTTTTCCTAGTTGTATATCAACTTCTTGATTCAACTACCATGGCCCGATCCCATCTCTTTTGGGTTTTTCTTGATGTTTTTTTTTATTCTTCCGCTGCGTGCACAAGTGTTGTGCCATCCTCATAGAGAAACCCAACATCTTATACCTTCGATGATGATGACAGAGTCCTCGTGCCTCACGGTGATCCTCTTTGCTTGACAATCAACCTGGGCATGGTTCCATTGTAACCAAGTCATGCCCAGGATCAGCTCGAAGACTGGCATCATTAGGACCGTTGCCGAAACTTCGAACGGCTTTCCTCCAATCTCCGCCTCCATGCAGCAGTGGGCAGAGGTGAGTATCTCCGATCCGTCAGGTATACGCACCCTCCTCATCCGGACTGTGAACTTTTCCACTCCTTCCAGCCCTTCCTGAAAGGCCTCTGACACAAACGAGTGTGTGGCACCCGTGTCGAACAGAGTATAAGCGTGCTTGCCGCTGATGAAGACTATACCTGTGACGGTTAAATGTCTTAGTATTTTATATCGAGTTTTCTTTCCTATTTATTCTACTTAGGGCGGTTCTACTTGTTGGGCAATTGAGAAAGGGAATTTGATTTAACAATTTAAACATCGTGGCTTACCTGTGATGACCTGCTCTGGGTTCCGAGGCTGTAACATCCCATGTTACTTCTAGGCCCCTTAACTTAGATTGTGTTAGACATGGAGTGGGTGATAGGGGTATTTAGCTAGGTTTGACCTTAGTAGGTGACTGAAGCCATGTGGGGACCACCATAGGGCCCAAGTCAAACTAGGTCAAGCAAGCCTAAATAAGGACCCTAACCATACCATGACCCCACTACATTGCCCTAACCCTAAAAGCAACATAAGTGAACCAAAAGCCACATCATTGGGTGAACCATTGACCCAAGTTTACCCAAGTCGACCATAACCCTGATTTGGTAAAATCCACACATATAAGCCCAATTAGCCCAAGTGGGGCATCACCATGGCCCAACCCATGTTGAGTGATGTCATAGGGCTCATGACCATCAAGTGGGGCCAGCCCATTCATCAAGTTGACCAAGTCCACCCTAAAAGTCAACTTGGTCAATATAAGGCCTAAAGAGAGAAAATGAGTGTCAAGCTCATTTCCAATGGGCTAAGCCCATGAACCGAGACCCATGACCAGCCTTAATGGTTAATGACAGCCCCTACCCCCTGAAATTGGAGAGAGATTGCATACAAGGGGGTAGTTTTGGAAATTGGGGGAAAAAGAGGAGAGAGAAGAGAGGGAAAATGGGGATGAAGGACATGTGGCCCTCCTCCTCTCTTCACAAGCACACATTTGAACCCACACATCAATTATCAGCCTTTCCAACCTAATTTCATGCCACTTGGGGCCAAGGAGGAGAAACCAAAGCTCATGGCCGAAATCCACATCATGGCATCTCTGTATACAACCCATATCAGCCAAAACCAACCATTCCATTAGCTTCAGAAGGTCCAAAGGAGTGGAATTCGATATCTGGATCGAAGCTTTTGGTGCAGAAATGAGTTCGGGAGCAAGCTCGCCGGAGAGGAGAAATTCCATGGCCGACCACCGCCGCCGCCGCCATCGGGCTCCAATTAAGGTCTGTTTCGCCTCCTCTCTACACGTACTAGCTTCCTAGATCATTTAGGAGAGATTTTGAGCTCAATTGAGCTTGAATCCATGTGAGGTGTGGGAGAAAATCCATGATTTTTAATGGAGCTCGGGTTCGCCGGAAACCGCCACCTCCGGCGGCCAAGTCGCCGCCAAACGTTAGCCCCCACCTCAACAGAGGTGGTGGTGGTGGATGGCCGGGGAGGTGACTGGATGACCGGGAAACACCAGATCAAGAAGCTACAGGCGGGATGCATCTGGACCGTCCGCTGGAGGAGGAAGATGATGGGATGCCGTTGAATTATATGTGAATTAAACTATAGTCTTATTAATATTTCTGTCACACATTATTCAGACATTTTCATGTTAAA
This sequence comes from Platanthera guangdongensis, assembly GCA_039583875.1. NCBI lineage: Eukaryota > Viridiplantae > Streptophyta > Magnoliopsida > Asparagales > Orchidaceae > Platanthera > Platanthera guangdongensis. Next base: position 26,882,266 of record CM077165.1, on the reverse strand, counting down.
TATAGGCCTCTTATAGGCATGTCCAGAAACTGGACTCTAAATGAAACCTGTAGCTGACTGTCTTACCTTTAATTGGCCACCTTAAATTTGTGATTTGGTGTAGTATACAGTCCTGTAGGGCAGTTGTCCTAGGACTGGTCCTAGACAAGGGAAGAACTTCAATTGGATGCCCAAGTCAAACCAGTAATCAACATGGCCCCAAATTTTTGGTACTTGGATGATTAGGGCATTTTTAGCCCCTGGCAAAAAGTGAGAATTTTTGGGGATAAAGTTCCTATAGTTTTTGCTTAATCATCAAAAAGTAAATAAATGAAATAAATTGAGTTGTATGGCTCCATATGGCCCCAACTTTTGGTGGCATGCCCTTAGGGGGCAATATAAGTGTATGTTTAAAACTTCAGCCAATTTGTACCAATGCATGTTGGGTAAATCCACTTGCATGTGTTGGCTTGATATAGGCTTGGTGTGCATTTAGCCTAAAATGAAATGTGGTGTATTCAGCCAACTTGGAGCACTCAAAAATCATGGATTTTATTACAGTGGTTCATTAGGGTAAAGTTCACCCCTCAGATTAATTATGGGATTTTTGGAATCAAAAATCCCATTAATTGGAATTTTTAAAAATATAGCTCATTTGAAAATAAATTGGAAAATAGGTTTTCCTCACGTAAAAGTCCTCAAACTTTGCCAAGTTAAAAATAAGGTTATATTTGACTTTGAAAAATTTGACCTTTCTGTTTGAAGAACTTCTGGAGTAAAATACCTTAAAATGACCATTTTACCCTTATTGCATTTATTCTTGAATTGATGGAAATACACCTCAGGAAAATTTGGAAATATTGCAAGTGTTGTATAATTGTATTATTAGTCTTGTATAATTATTTCAGAATTTATGGATGTACTGATAATGTTTAAATTAATATAATGGCATTTTGGTAAATATTTAAGAATGAGATTTGTTTGACCATTACCATATAGAGGTTGATGAAACTCTGCCAATAGTCTTAAATTAATGTCTTATATGTTCTGTAATATTCCTGGAATTTTGGATTATATATTCCTTCTACTTCATTTGGAAAATGGAAATTATGTAGATTTGGTATTAAATAAAGAATTGGTATAAATATTCAAAGGAAAATTGTGAAACCCTGTAGACAGAAATATTTTATCAATATACAACTCAGGAAAAATTACCTAGGTTAGTGGATTTAAAATTATACTACTTGTGTAAAGTGACCTAGGAATCAATTTAAAAGATTTAATTAAGGGATTAATTGACCAAGGAAAATTCTGAGAATCCATATGATAGTTCCCTTAACCCGTAACACCCTAGGATAAATAGTTAGGGGCAAGAGGCCCTAAGAATTGGAAGATTCCATTTTTGAGGTAATAATAGGACATGGTCTGCATATAGCATAAATAGGTCATGCTTTAGGGGATTACCAGAGGATTGATTATCGGAAGAATAAGGGAGTGCAATATGAATAATCCCTGGTGGGTAGTATTGTCTTAGTGACGGGAGTAAAAGTGCAAGTCTTTAGGTAGCAACCGGAGTGGAGGTCGACGGAAGACCGTCGGTTTCTCGGTAATAACTTAAGTCACTAGAATTGTTCCAGAGCAACAATGAGAGATGGGGTGAAATATGGGTAGTCATCAACTAACGTAAATATCCTTGCGAAAGGGAACTTTGGGCGTAATCCCATCGTAGTTCCTAGTGCCCCCGAGAGCCCTTCACCGGGTATACCCTGGGCAGTCCTGGGATTAACCTTAAATCACTAAGTATAATAACCCGTAGACAAGAGTAGTCTAATAGGTTAAGACATTTGTTGTACCTTCTCACCCATGTAGGGTTGGAGAGATTCATGATATATGCTCACCCGTGTAGGGTTTGAGGGAATTGGTATAAAGGCACTATTGTGCGTTCTCACCCGGGTTGGGTTTGAGGGTTTCAGGACGGGTTTGGTCCTGCGAGCGGAAGTCTCGGAATGAAATACTTGCATGTGCATAAATATAGTGGCGGGGCATACGGTACTGGCCGTTCGTCACACTGATGGCAGTACGGTGCACCAGGAGGTTGTGAGGGTTAGAGGGGACAGTGGGTTGTTTTACACTGCGGTCTGGAGGACGACCCCCAATAACGCACATCCGACCCAACAAGACTGACGGGTTGTCAGCAATGTACATACGCGAGACTCTAGAGTGCACCTTGGACGTGTACAAAGGCGTATGAGAGGGGTCTAAGGCTTGGTAGTGTGCATACCGGCCTAGAAGCGGAGACGCCCGCTCCGCTGCTGCCGTAGCCACAACGGTGGTACCCGAGAGTGATGCTAGCTCTCAAAAAGTGGGAACTAAAGGTATGTGATCACAGAGTCATTGTGTGTGAGTTGCACTTGCTTGTGCACAAAATTGCATCATAACATTCATTCATATTAGGTCATACGTTTCATAGATCTTTATAATATAAATTAGTATGGGCTCTTTTATATGATTAGTTAAATATCCTGGAAATCCTAACTTATATATTTGTATGGGCATTTATATAAGTTAGGGTACTTTTGTGATGGTAGTATAGTGGTAGAATAGTTTTATTTACATGCTCTTACTTTCTGTTCTTTATTTCCTTTACTAGTATTGCTCTTTACTTACTTGTACCATATACTTAGAACTGCTAGAGTAGAATTTATAATATCCATTATAACTGCTAGTTAGATCTGTCACCTGTTTCCACTTTTGCTACCCCTTGTTGTCCTCCGCTTCGTCCTCCCGCTCGGTGCCTAGGAGTTGCGGGGCGAGGTGCGGAGGAAATGACTTAGTCCTTTTGACTAATGGTCAGTGACCATACTATTTTAGGAGCCCGTGGAGATGGAGCACCAGCACGACGAGGAGACAGGATGTGAGGAGCAGATTCCGCTACAGCAGGCTACTACCACTACTGTGCGTCCTCAGGGGGGACGAGTTCTGATGTACTAGTATAGCTTCCGCTTTTTTGAGAGAGAGAGAGAGTTGATTTGATGTACTAGGCATAAGCCCTTATTACTCTTTCGTTTTGTACTCATTGTGGACTATATATGTACTTTTCATTCCATATATATATGATGTACTCTGTGACTTGTAGACTGGTAGAATTATTGCATTGCTATACTTTTATTTCTCAAATGGCCTACAGGTATATGATCGTAATAGCCGACAGGATCGGCGTGTTGCGGTTTTGACTAACTCGTGTGTTAGTGCCACCGTAAGACGGCGGTTCTGGGAATAAGACCCGGTAGCCCTCTTTGGTAAGGGGTAGGGGGGTCTTACAAACTAGTATCACTTGAACAAACGATCATATGAGAAATAAGTCCACAACAATGGACCACCCCGTGCGAGCATTAGTTTGCGGACAAACTATGCAGCGGAAGCAATGGTGTGCCCATGTGTAAAAAGTCACATAAAACAGTCCATTTAAGTAATGAGTTAGACCAAGTCAATTAGAACACCACTTAGTTTGACTTACCAAGAGAATTTTGAGTCGTACCTTAGTTTAAAATCGACATCGGATATAGATTAGATAAGGTTTGAGGATACCCAATTTGACTAAGGAAAGAATTTAATGCAAGAGTCACTACTTAAGTTTTTTTAAAAAAACTTCGATGTCCCAACTCCACCTATCAAGTGATATTATCAATTCTTACCCAAACTAATAGAACCGCCTCAAGGAGAACTAGTGCCTATAATATATCAGTGAAATAATAGGGTACTCGTAAACTTAACCCTCATACCGATGGCTTGATTACGCTGAGACAACCATAATGGAAAATACCAAAGGTCGAATAAGAATTCAAGTTTCCGAAGGGAACCATTATTTTGGTTGGATCATATGTCGACCTTGAAAAGTTGTCGTATAGTATCCTTGAAGGCCTAAGGTATGTAACATATCAATTAAGGTGGAAATCCAGGTATAAGATTGTTAAACCTAAGGATTGAGTGCACATATAAGAAGAATGCACTAGATATTAAGGGAATTTAGTCCAAAAGGTATGGGGGCTTATCCTTTTCTTTATTGGGATAATTTGATAAAGATTTGAATTTCCATATATCTTGTTTGGAAAAAAAATTGAGCCGCAAACATAGTAACCTTGTAGTTTTCATTTATTCAAGATGGCTCAAGTAAAGATGAGACGTTTTATATACATGATAGGTATGATGATCGATCCACCCTAAAAGATTAGGACCCTCAAAGAATTGTTTCATCTTAAGTGGCATGGATTATTAATGCCAAGTTGTGAACACTACAAATTCACGAGCAAAATAGGAAAGTAGAGCATTTCAAGAATGATTATTTATTCTCCTTATCGCTCCAAGGCTATGCGGATAAGTAAGCAAGGAGAGTAGTAAATTAAATCCTTGAGATATACATAAATGGTCGCCTAGTGAAATGTATATGTGACTCTTAAATCAAGGGAGATCGTATAAGTCTTCAGGAAAGTTCTCATTTTTTGAGTTTAATGAAGTAAGTAACTACTTAGTACACAATCTAAGGAGCACTCGTGATTTCCTTAATATAGACACGGTGTGAATCGTTTACATATACATGTGAAATCGGAGCAATTTGCATTCAAAAGACCTGAATTAGAATCAGTATTGGTTATAAAAGAATTTACATACAATTAAGGATGTGCTTTGTCGATTGCCTCAACCAAGCATACTCCTAAGTGATCTAAAACCCTAACCTAATTATGTTAATGAACGAATAGTGTTATACTGATTATTTAAGGATTGATTTACAAACTCATGTAGATGGCAAAAAAAAATTTGACGTGGAGTATGAATTATGTATAAGTTTATGCCGGATAAAGATTGGATAAGGATAAAACATACCTATAGGTGTTCATGGTCTTAAGACATGAGCAAATATAAATAATCCCTTGCGAGATACATGGTACTTTAGATTCTTCTCCTCAATCTCGAAATAATGATCTATATTATTATCGGGACAAACTATTAAACATAATGAGTCAAAAGATATCTGATTTTAGTCAAGACACGGGGTTGCCAAGTCTAGTTGTCTAGGACAATTATATCGCATCATGGAATTTGTGGTTTGGAATCAGATTACTGCAAGTCAGAATTTTGGCACTTTAAGGGATTTGAAGATGATTTACAAATGGTGTATTCTATCAAAAAAAATCAACCCCTTTCAACTTGAATGGTTATTTACCATTATACTTTGGGAGATAGTTTAAGGTATAATCAGAAATCTTGATAAGACAATTTCTTGAGTTTAGATTATAATAATTAATTTTACTATGGTTGGTATGATTTAATACAATCTTGTTTGACCACAAAAGGGGATGAGATTTGGAGAATTAATCATAATGATGATATATCATTACTATCTACGCTTACCTGATATAGTCAAGTCACTTGATCATAATTGTGAAGTATTACTTTTGAATGGCTCAGAAAAAAAAAGTCATTTGGAAACTTAAGAATTGAATTAAGTTAACGTTATGACACATAAGATTAATTTGCTATAACATAACATTGGAAATGTAATGATTCAGCAAATTTAAAAAGGGGTGGATGATTAATTAAAGTTGTACACATATATATGACTCATGATTATGATGGCGTCCAGAACCGGGATACATACATTAATAACATTATAGTAACCGTTAGGAGGATTCATGACAATGAGATATAGATTTCGATTTGCAAAGGTGTATACAGTAAAATTACACGATGAGTAATGAGTGTTTAATAAGATTCTCTTTATGATGAAATCGATTTGTGTCAGACCTCACCATATTTGAAAAGATATGCTTATAAATTTATGAATTAGACTACATGTGAAAAGAAATTGGGAGTCATCTGTATCAACATCAATATCAGTAATGATCGTTTGATGTATGCTTGAAATATGAACACTATGAATTATGGATTACGGTTTATGTAGAGATGTAATAACTCTTGAATTTGCGAGAAACAAAATGATGATCTTTTCATCACATCATGATCTCGGAAGTGAGTTAACTACTATACATAATAGTGTTGGTCTAATGTGCATGATATTTTGGGGTGATTGTAAGTTCATGTTGGGTGATAAGTAATAATCTAGGTGGACATGATTAGAAAAGATCTCTACTTATGAGATTGTTGATTTTCGCGTACTTGGTGATCATTGCTCGTAAGAGACTCCGAAATAACATATGATTAAGGTTTATTTAATGATAATATGTCGGATGACTTAGAAATATGCTCATGTAACCTTGATTATGAATATCACGAAGTATAACGAAAATACACTTGGAAGGGACGGTTACCACTAATCGAATTCTCCTACAATAACAGCCACCAGGCTAGCATCAGGATGGCTCCTTATGAGGCACTTTATGGGAGGAAATGCCGGACACCGCTGTCATGGGTTCAGGAGGTGGATACCAAGGCTCTTGGGTTTGATTATATGAAGGATACAGAGGCTCAGGTACATTTGATCAAGGATCGGCTGCTAGAGGCCCAGAGCAGACATGCAAAGTATTATGATGCTCGGCACCGGAAGGTGGAGTTCCAGGTTGGAGAAAGGGTTTTCTTGAAGATACGTCCGGTACACGGTGTCTCTCAGGTGCGGAGGCACAAGAAGCTCAGTCCTCGATACATGGGGCCATAAGTGATCGTAGAGCGGATCGGCCCCTTAGCTTACCGACTGTAGCTGCCACCGGAGTTGGGTGCCCTACACGACGTTTTCCATGTCTCTTCCTGGCGAAGAGCACTCCTACGGCCAGAGCAGTATGTTACTACTACAACCGGTCCGATAGCGCCAGATAGATCCGTCAGACTGGAGCCGATCCGAATTGATGATACAGATATCCGAGTGTTGCGGAAGAAGAAGGTCACTCTTGTGAAGGTATTGTGGTCCAACCATGGATGGGAGGAACACAACTGGGAGCCAAGGGACCTGATGTTGGAGCGACACCCGGAGCTATTTACTTCAGGTATGCTGTAAATTATGTTTTAAAATTACTTAAATTATTACGAGTAGAATCCCGTGGACCCGAACTTAAATTTCGGGGACGGAATTATTTTTTTTGTTTATTGGAATTGTAACATCCCATGTTACTTCTAGGCCCCTTAACTTAGATTGGGTTAGACATGGAGTGGGTGATAGGGGTATTTAGCTAGGTTTGACCCTAGTAGGTGAGTGAAGCCAAGTGTGGCCCACCATAGGGCCCAAGTCAAACTAGGTCAAACAAGCCTAAATAAGGACCCTAACCATACCATGACCCCACCACATTGCCCTAACCCTAAAAGCAATATAAGTGAACTAAAAGCCATATCATTGGGTCAATCATTGACCCAAGTTGACCCAAGTCGACCATAACCCTGATTTGGTAAAATTCACACATATAAGACCAATTAGCCCAAGTGGGGCATCACCATGGCCCAACCCATGTTGAGTGATGTCATAGGGCTCTTGACCATCAAGTGGGGCTAGCCCATTCATCAAGTTGACCAAGTCAACCCTAAAAGTCAACTTGGTCAATATAAGGCCTAAAGAGAGAAAATGAGTGTCAAGCTCATTTCCAATGTGCTAAGCCCATGAACAAAGACCCATGACCAGCCTTAATGGTTAATGACAGCCCCTACCCCCCTAAAATTGGAGAGAGATTGCATGCAAGGGGGTAGTTTTGGAAATTGGGGGAAAAAGAGGAGAGAGAAGAGAGGGAAAATGGGGATGAAGGCCATGTGGCCCTCCTCCTCTCTTCCTAAGCACACATCTGAACCCACACATCAATTATCAGCCTTTCCAACCTAATTTCATGCCACTTGGGCCAAGGAGGAGAAACCAAAGCTCATGGCCGAAATCCCCATCATGGCATCTCTGTATACAACCCATATCAGCCAAAACCAACCATTCCATTAGCTTCAGAAGGTCCAAAGGAGTGGAATTCGATATCTGGATCGAAGCTTTTGGTGCAGAAACGAGTTCGGGAGCAAGCTCGCCGGAGAGGAGAAATTCCATGGCCGACCACCGCCGCCGACGCCGTCGGGCTCCAATTAAGGTCCGTTTCACCTCCTCTCTACCCGTACTAGCTTCCTAGATCATTTAGAAGAGATTTTGAGCTCAATTGAGCTTGAATCCATCTGAGGTGTGGGAGAAAATCCATGATTTTTAATGGAGCTCGGGTTCGCCGGAAACCGCTGCCTCTGGCGGCCAAGTCGCAGCCAAACGTTGGCCCCCACCTCAACGGAGGTGGTGGTGGTGGATGGCCGTGGAGGTGACTGGATGACCGGGAAACACCAGATCAAGCAGCTACAGACGGGATGCATCTGGATCGTCCGCTGGAGGAGGAAGATGATGGGATGCCCTTGAATTATATGTGAATTGAACTATAGTCTTATTAATATTTCTCTCACACATTATTCAGACATTTGCATGTTAAATATAGGCCTCTTAGAGGCATTTCCAGAACCTGGACTCTACATGAAACTTGTAGCTGATTGTCTTACCTTTAATTTGCCATCTTAAATTTGTGATTTGGTGTAGTATACATTCCTGTAGGGCAGTCTTCCTATGACTGGTCCTAGACAAGGGCAGAACTTCATTTAGATGCCCAAGTCAAACCAGTAATCAACATGACACCAAAATTTGGGTACATGCATGATTAGGGCATAGTTAGCCCCTGCCAAATATTGAGAATTTTTGGGGATACATTTCCTATAGGTTTTGCTTAATCATCAAAAAGTAAATAAATGAAATAAATTGAGTTTTATGGCTCCAAATGGCCCCAAATTTTGGTGGCATGCCCTTAGGGGCAATATCAGTGTATGTTTAAAACTTCAGCCAATTTGGACTAATGCATGTTGGGTAAATCCACTTGCATGTGTTGGCTTGATATAGACTTGGTGTGCATTTAGCCTAAAATGAAATGCGGTGTATTCAGCCAACTTGGAGCACTCAAAAATCATGGATTTTATTCCAGTGGTTCATTAGGGTAAAGTTTACCCCTCAGATTAATTATGGGATTTTTGGAATCAAAAAGCTCATTAATTGGAATTTTTAAAAATAAAGCTCCTTTGAAAATAAATTGGAAAAATAGGTTTTCCTCAAGTAAAACTCCTCAAACTTTTCCAAGTTAAAAATAAGGTTATATTTGACTTAGAAAAATTTGACCTTTCTGTTTAAAGAACTTCTGGAGTAAAATACCTTAAAATGACCATTTTACCCTTATTGCATTTATTCTTGAATTGATGGAAATACACCTCAGAAAAATTTGGAAATATTGCTAGTGTTGTATAATTGTATTATTAGTCTTGTATAATTATTTCAGAATTTATGGATGTATTGATACGTTTTAAATTAATATATTGACATTTTGGTAAATATTTAAGAATGGGATTTGTTAGGCCATTACCCTATAGAGGTTGATGAAACTCTTCCAATAGTCTTAAATTAATGTATTATATGTTCTGTAATTTTCCTGAAAGTTTGAATTATATATTCCTTGTACTTCATTTGGAAAATGGAAATTATGTAGATTTGGTATTAAATAAGGAATTAGTATAAATAATCAAAGGAAAATTGTGAAACCCTGTAGACAGAAATATTTTATCAATATACAACTCAGGAAAAATTACCTAGGTCAGTGGATTTTAAATTATACTACTTCATGTGTAAAGTGACCTAGGAATCAATTTAAAAGATTTAATTAACGGATTAATTGACCAAGAAAAATTTTTATAATCCATATGATAGTTCCCTTAGCCCATACCACCCTAGGATAAATAGTTAGGGGCAAGAGGCCCTAAGAATTGGAAGATTCCATTTTTGGGGTAATAATAGGACATGGTCTGCATATAGCATAAATAGGTCATGCTTTAGGGGATTACCAGAGGATTGATTATCGGAAGAATAAGGGAGTGCAATATGAATAATCTCTGGTGGGTAGTATTGTCTTAGTGACGGGAGTAAAAGTGCAAGTCTTTAGGTAGCAACCGGAGTGGAGGTCGACAGAAGACCGTCGGTTTCCCGGTAATATCTTAAGTCACTAGGATTGTTCCAGAGCAACAATGAGAGCTGGGGTAAAATATGGGTAGTCATCAACTAAAGTAAATATCCTTGCGAAAGGGAACTTTGGGCGTAATCCCATCGTAGTTCCTAGTGCCCCCGAGAGCCCTTCATCGGGTATACCCTGAGCAGTCATGGGATTAACCTTAAATCACTAAGTATAATAACTCGTAGACAAGAGTAGTCTAATAGGTTAAGACATTTGTTGTACCTTCTCACCCGTGTAGGGTTGGAGAGATTCATGATATATGCTCACCCGTGTAGGGTTTGAGGGAATTGGTATAAATGCACTATTGTGCGTTCTCACCCGGGTTGGGTTTAAGGGTTTCAGGATGGGTTTGGTCCTACAAGCGGAAGGCTCGGAATGAAATACTTGCATGTGCATAAATATAGTGGCAGGGCATGCAGTACTGACCGTTCGTCACACCGATGACAGTACGGTGCACCGGGCGGTTGTGAGGGTTAGAGGGGCCAGTGGATTGTTTTACATTGCGGTCTAGAGGACGACCCCCGATAACGCACATCCGACCCAACAAGACTGATGGGTTGTCAGCAAAGTATGTACGCGAGACTCTAGAGTGCACTTTGGATGTGTACAGAGGCGTATTAGAGGGGTCTAAGGCTTAGTAGTGTGCATACAGGCCTAGAAGCGGAGACGCCCGCTCCACTGCTGCCGTAGACACAACAGTGGTACCCGAGAGTGATGCTAGCTCTCAAAAAGTGGGAACTAAAGGTCTGTGATCACAGAGTCAATGTGTGTGAGTTGCACTTGCTTGTGCATAAAATTGCATCATAACATTCATTCATATTAGGTCATACGTTTTATAGATCCTTATCATATAAATTAGTATGGGCACTTTTATATGATAAGTTAAATTTTCTGGAAATCCTAACTTATATATTTATTTGTGCATTTATATAAGTTAGGGTACTTTTGTGATGGTAGTATAGTGGTAGAATAGTTTTATTTACATGCTCTTACTTTCTGTTCTTTATTTCCTTTACTAGTATTGCTCTTTACTTACTTGTACCATATACTTAGAACTGCTAGAGTAGAATTTATAATATCCATTATAACTGCTAGTTAGATCTGTCACCTGTTTCCACTTTTGCTACCCCTTGTTGTCCTCCGCTTCGTCCTCCCGCTCGGTGCCTAGGAGTTGCGGGGCGAGGTGCGGAGGAAACGACTTAGTCCTTTTGACTAATGGTCGGTGACCATACTATTTTAGGAGCCCGTGGAGATGGAGCACCAGCACGACGAGGAGACATGACGTGAGGAGCAGATTCCGCTACATCAGGCTACTACCACTACTGTGCGTCCTCAGGTGGGACGAGTTCTGATGTACTAGTATAGCTTCCGCTTTTATATGAGAGAGAGAGAGAGAGTTGATTTGATGTACTGGGCATAAGCCCTTATTACTCTTTCGTTTTGTACTCATTGTGGACTATATATGTACTTTTCATTCCATATATATATATGATGTACTGTGTGACTTGTGGACTAGTAGAATTGTTGCATTGCTATACTTCTTTTTCTCAAATGGCCTACAGGTATATGATCGTAATAGCCGGCAGGATCAACGTGTTGCGGTGTTGACTAACCCGTGCGTTAGTGCCACCGTAAAACAGCGGTTCTGGGCCTAGGACCCGGTAGCCCTCTTTGGTAAGGGGGAGGGGGGGATCTTACAGAGGCTGTGCCAGGTCCAAAGCATATACATGCTCCCTTTCCTGTCTTCAATCTCCTCCCTAGTAACCACGTCCTCGGCCGCGTCCACGGCCTCCGAAATTCTGAGTAGGTGGGCCTCCCTGTGGTGCTTGAGGTGGTGCCCCCCTCATGGGACAGTTTCTCCAGAGGTGTCCCACCTGATGATAATGGAAGCACTCCGGTGGGGGATACGCCATACCCCTGGGTCTCGGCATCTCCTGTATTCGAAGAGGTTGAGGGTCTAATATCACCTGCTCTCTCGGCTCCTGCCTCACATCCTGACGAGGTTGGTCCTCTGTCCTTCTCCCATCAGGTATAGCGCCTCGCCGTTGATCATTTTTGGCACTCCGGCCCTGATCCTCCGCTTTCCGCTTCCGGCCCCGAGTGGTGTGCCAATCAGCCTCAATCCTCTTTCCCATCTCCAAAATCCGGGAGATAGGCCCGTCGGATACAAACAACAAGGCCTCCCTCAACTCCTCTTTCAGACCCTTATAGAACCTCTTGATGTATCCTGCTTCGTCCAGCTGGTAAGAACCTGCATATTGAGCCAAATGGTCGAAATCTCGATGGTACTCCACCACCGTCCTAGTGCCCTGCTTCAGCTATAAGAACCGCTCCTCCAACTCATCCCTGGCCGACTGCGGAACAAAATGCTCCAACAGCGTGGCCCTGAATTCCTCCCAAGTAATTTCTGCAACCTCCCTATCGGCAAACGTCGTGTCCAACAGCGTCTTCTACCACCTCTTGGCATGGGATTCCAAGCAAGATACCACCAAAGCCACCCTCTCCTCCTAGTGGCACCGTATCCCGGTCAACATCTCGTACATAATATCCAGCCACTCCTCTGTCCGCACTGTCGACTCTGTCCCCAAGTAGGACGGGGGAGAGAGTCCTCGGAAGGTGCTCATCTAGTTGGCCCCCGGGTTTGGCTTCGGGGCCGGAGCCTGTTGAGCCCGAAAGGCCTCAAGGATAACTGTAAGAGTTTGCCCCATATCTGACTGAAGGAAAGGAGTGGGGACCGGGGGAGGTGGTGCAATGTCCGGAGTCTGCTGAGCTCCGCCTTGTGGGGTGGGTTGAGCTAGGGGCTGCAAAATAAACTACATTAGTAGGTAACTGACTCAATACCTAATAAGAAGTGGACAATTTACATATGATCCCTCACATGGGCACACCACTGCTTCCGCTGCTTAGTTTGTCCCCAAACTAAACTCGCGCGGGAGTGACCCAGGGTTGTGGACTGCTACTTTGCGATCGAGGTCTCCTCTGATACCACTTGTAAGACCCCCCCCTTTTCAACACCGGGGTCTTAGGCACAAAACCGCCGATTTGCGGTGACTCCTTCATGCCCTAAAGGGTCATCAGCACAAAGCGTTGATTCTACCGGTCAATTCGATCACAGAAAAGTAGCAAGCAAAATAAATGCAAACTAACCGTCCACAGAAAATCACATATTATAGTAAATATATCTCCACAAATGGAGTGTCCACAGAATAATACATCAGAGTAGTAAAATACGGGCTTATGCCCGGTACATCATGTCCTCACTACAAACCACTCATGCAGAAGCAAAAGCAGAAAATCTACTCAAGGTCGAGACTCACGGTCCTGGCTGTATGAACTCCGGAGCTAGACTGCCCCACCTCCAAGCGCACCGGTCTCTGGGGCTGCTCCTCCATGCTGGGCTCCACGATCCCCTAAAATGAAGCGGTTCGAAAACCGTTAGTCTAAAAGACTAAGTCCTATCATCCCCCACCCCTTCCCCTATGGCTCCTAGGCACCGAGCGGAGAGGAAGAAAGGGGAGGACTTGAAGGTGGAGAATAATCAAATCAGACGGCAGGGGACCTATACTAGCAATTCTATAATAGATATTGACAATAAGATGAAATATGAAAAGTAACCTTCACTTATGTGAGAACACATAAGCCAAGGGGTCTTCTACAAGGCGCCCATCGTATAAAGAGTCCCATATCAATTTATACGTTGGGGTGTCGGTTATCAAACAGCAGTAAATATATATCAAAATTGACCTTAATTTATAAACTTGCCCACACAAGCTTATAGACCAAGGGGTCGTTTTGCAGCGCCTAAAGTATAAGCGTCCATTCCACTTATACTTTAGGTGTCAGGGTTAAATGAATTGATTATGCTATGACATGCAAGTGGGTATGATGGAACATCCAAGTGTAATACACACACCCGACTCTGTGCACACAGAACTTTATTTCCCCCTTTTTGGAGCCGTAACCTCCCAGGATACCTCCGTAGTGGCAGACGGAAGCGGTGGGTTGGGCCTCGCCCACCTCTAAACTAGTAAAGCACTACCGGTCAGACCTATCGTACGCCTCAACACTTGGTGCACGAAGCGGACTCATGTGTACTCTTGTCGGCTGGCGCACCGGACTTCTGTTGGCGAAGTGCTAACCACACTTGCCGAGTCAATGTATTGGCGTCGGTGCATCGACCCTCCAATACCGAAGACCCACCACCTTAATTTCCTTTCTTTTTATGCACATGCAAATTTAGCGTAATCAAAAACCGAGCCGAAGCTCCCCGGACCAAAACATCTGTCTCAAACAATCGAGCCGAAGCTCCGTAGACCCAAACGTCCGTCTCTTAACCATCCGAGCCGAAGCTCCCAGCTATCTTGCTTTGCTATCTGTGTTCGTGAAAGGTGCAACCCTAATTACTAAGTTACTCTTTTCAGCTTGTTAATACAGTTTACGTTAACCCACGACTGCCCCCGGTATTCCCTGTGAAGGGCTCTCAAGGGGCACTAGGAACTATGTGGTGATTACGCCCAGCATTCTCTTTCGCAAGATACTTATTATTATTATTATTGGTTGATTCCCTTACCCATTACTTCCTCATGTTATGATAGGCTAAACCTAGAGTGATTTGACTCTACCTCACCTCGGGGAGGACGATCTTTCGTCGAACCCGAGTGCCTCTAAACCCTAGCCAAAACAACACTCTACTCATTTTATCTTCCAATGATGCTCCTAATTCTATGTATCCCTTCCAGCAAACCACTAAACCCAACTCATGTGCTCTAATTCAAATTCCATCTTATTACCTGCAGTTTTACTAAATGCAGACCACTTAAGCTATATGACCCGTAAAATGGGAAGTATATCAAATGATCATCCAACATTCATATAATAGTTATTGGAGGGCTATACTGGCATTCGTAGCCTAAATCCATAATTTCCTAGTTTTCATAATTTAACTGATAATTTATTTATTTATTCTAGTAACCAAAAGTTCCAAGTTTGAACATGAAGTACAAGTTTTAGACAAGTTAAAATTCCACTAAATTTATGTTAAATGCGAAATGAATAATCATCTAAAAATCCAGAATCTCCCAATTTTTCAGCAAGGTTTAGGCCCTTAAATTTTATTTCAAATTTATTCCATAATAAATCATTTTAAGGGGATGCACAACAATAATACTTCCAAAAATTCAGAGAAAATTCTAGGATGATCATAAGGACAAAAAAACATCTAGATAAAGTTTCGTAATTTTTTTAGAAAGAATCATTCTCTGAATTAATTAAATATCAAGGTCTCAAAATTATGGACTTGTAAAGGAACTGCTATAAACAACTCTTTAAAAATTATAAATAAATTTTTACAAGTACATTTTGGCCTGAAATGATCAAAACCTAAGTCTCATGATTTTGCAACAGATATATCATCAATAGTTAATTTTATTCTACCAAAGCCCCTTTCCACAACTTGTGAAGGAAGTACTAAATATAATCAAGTAAAAGTTATGATAAAATTCGGGGTTATTCACTTAGGCCTAGAATATCTTTTGACCAAGTTTCACCAGATTCAAATGAACAGAATAACCAGAAGTAATTTAATCATCATTTTGGGCCTTTTGATAATTAACAAATGAAGTACCAAAACTATAATCCATAAAATTCCAGAGAAATTACCAGGGGTTTTAGATTGCCTAAAACCTACTCTACCCAAGTTCCATAGCTTTTGGGTAAGGTTTGGTGGCTGAATCTTCCAATTTGTGCTCCTACCCTAAAAATAGGGTTAGGGTTTTGAGGTGCCTACCTTCCTCCAAATCCTATAAGATTCCTTCCAGAAAACTTAGGATACACTACCTCCAATCCTACTGAGTTTCCAAGGTCATACAAGGGCATTTGCCCCTATGTCCTTCACAACCCCCAAAAGTCCTTCCTTAGGGTTTGAGGTTGAACCCTAGGGTAAATCAAGCCTAAATCATCCCATTTTTCTTAAGAGGGTGACATTGGGCCTACTAAGTCAGATTCCAAAACCTCAGCCTCTGTTGAGGGGAGGTGGCCACCCTAAGCCCATGGTGCACTTTTAGTCAAAACTACCTCCTTAAGGCCAAACTAGGGTTTGGTGATTCCCTAACCAAAACATATCCAATTGAGCTACAATTTTGTACAGAGCTAGGTACTGATGCCAGGGACCAATCTCAAAAATTTGGGAGGGTTTGGAGGTCATTTGACCACTTAATTAAAATACCATAGCATTATTAAATAAAAGTAAAAATGTTAGGCAAAGTGCCTCTAAACATTTTGAGTTTTGGGCAGACCCTAGGTATAACTAGGGTGGACTCCCTGCCAAAATTTCAGGTTATTTGGATCAAGGATGAAGTGTGGGCCCTCAGTTTAATGACTGCCTAGCCCTAGCTATAGGTCTCACCAAAATGGGTGCCCTGGTCAAACCATGCACCCAAATTGATTCAAACAATTTTAAAATAACGTAGACCCCACGGGCTACAACTTTCATGTTGAAGGTTTTCCCACCAGGTGAGTCTAGGTATTTTTAAAATTTAAAACCAATAATACCAAAATCTGTGACAAAATGGAATTATTATAATTAGATATCCTATAGTTTAATATCATCACCGCACGAATCTTGAAGCACCCCTGGACGGAATCCCTTCATCTTTCTCCTTGGGCCGACGGCCAGGATTCATCCCACCTGGAGCCACTTCCAAGCTCTGCCGTCGGCGATCCAGCCCCTTCCCTGGCCGGCCACCGCTACCACCACCTCCGTTGAGGTGGTGGCTGACGGCATGCGGCAGCACAGCCGCCGGAGGAGTGTTTTCCGACGATTCTAGTAGGAATGTTTTTGCCGAAAAACCATGAAAACCATGGTTTGGATCGGGCTCAATTGAGCCCGAACCTTGAACCTAAAGAAACCTACGATCTACCCGTGAGATAAGGAGAGGAGGTGGACCTTCCTGGCGGCCTGAATGCTAGTCGATCTTCGGGTTGCCATGGTAGTGGTGCCGCCGGCCGGATTTCTACAACAGTGCAGTCAAGTTGCTCGAACTCCTCATGTAAATGGTGGGAAGGGTTCCTCTCATGTCCTTGATGGTATTTAAATCATCAGTTGGGGGAGGGGAGAGGCCAAACATCAATGGCCATTAAAGCCCTTGAAAGCTTGGCTCGGGTTGAGTGGGGGGGGGGGGGGGGCTGAATCTTCCTCTTGGTGGCCGGGAAACGGCTGGAATAAACTCCTCTTCCCTAGAGGTGTTGATTGCAGCCATAAAGAGTGGCTTTTGGCCTCCTTTGGCCGGCTCCCACCCTTCCTTTCCTCTCCCCCAATTTTCTCTCTCCACCATTATCATGAAGGGAAGCTCCCATCTCTCTCCTAGTCACCCATGTTGACTGGTCAACACTGTAGGCTATGGGCAGCCCACTTAGTCATAATGATTATGAAAAGTGATGTTAGCCTAAGGGAGAAATGGCTTGAGCTTGGGTTAGCCCATTTGAGCTAGGTTTGACTTGACTTAAGCTAGGGTTGACTTAGGTTAATTTGATCATTTAGGTTGACCCCATTGGGTCCTAGGTGACCCATTGGTCTCCCCTATGCTCTATGTGGGGTTATGTAGTGCTACATTACACTTTAGAGGTCACCTACCCTTAGTAAGGGCACTTTGACCAGATTAAGTGCTTGAGTTGACATGGGTCAACTTGGCCTCTAGGGCTGACCCCAATGTGTCCTTAGTGACCCTTTGACTTCACTTTGGGGTTAGAAGGGCATGGGTGGGGTCCACTTGGCTAGGGGAAGGTCAATTGACCCTAAGTAAGCTAGTTTGACCCATTTAGGGTTTGAGTTGACTTGGTTCAACTTGGCCACTAGGGCTGACCCCAATGTGTCCTTAGTGACCCTTTGACTTCACTTTGGGTTTAGAAGGGCATGGGTGGGGTCCACTTGGCTAGGGGAAGGTCAATTGACCCTCAGTAGGCTAGTTTGACCCTTTTATGGTTAGGGTTGACTTGGGTCAACTGAGTCTCTTTGATTGACCCCAATTGGTCCTTATGGCTCTAATGGGTCTCCCAAAATGTTTGGGGGTATTGTGGTAGGTCTTGGGCTCATGGTGAAGTCCTAGGGTCAAACCCTAGGTTTAGTGATGAGGTTGTGCCATAGGCTGACCATGGTGATCCTCACCTTGGCCTCCTATCCCTTGGCCCATTTCTGGCTTCCTAGGGTTTGTCATGACCTAGTCAAGGCCAAAACCACTCTTAGGGGTCTAGTTGGAAATGAGATATTACAACGTCCACCATCTGCCCTGAGAGGGCCTCATTACTTTGCCGCAGCGCTTCAATCACTGCTTCTCTCTGGCCACCAGAAGACTCACACTCTGACTGGGGAGTCGACCTCGTCGCAACGCGTTGAAAGATATGGTACCTAAACACCTAGAGGGGGGGGGGGGGGGTGAATAGGTGACCTAAACTTTTTTAACTTTTGTTTGACAGCACAACAGTTTATCACAGATTATTATAGTTAACAGCAATTTCAGAAATCACACAGGAAAGCCACAACACAGCACAGCACAGCAGACACACTAATTTTATAGTGGTTCCCCAATCTTTGGGTACATCCACTTTCCCCCTTCGCCTATCTAGCAGTGTACTAGATTCGGCCAAACTTCTCCACTAGCTCAGAACCCAACAAGGTTCCTACCTCAGGCCCAAAGCCTTACACTCAGCCAAAAGGCCTACACTCAGCCACCCAGGCCTACACTCAGCCAATCAAAGGCCTACACTCAGAGTTCTTCAACTCCTACACTCAGGCACCAAGCCCTACCCTCAGCCTTTATAAAATAGGCTTACAATCACTCAGATCCAATGGATCTTACAAGTTATAATAGAAATTACAAATTCTAACTCTACAACTCAGAAGGAATGAGAGGAGTTGAGAGTTTCTTGGAGAGTTCTTGGAAGAACTCAGCTTGATCCAAACTGACTTAGCTTTCTTCAAAGCTTCTTGAGTAGAACTGAATTAGTCTGAATCTTCTGCAGTTGATCCTTGATCTCTGCTTCTTGAAATCCAGATGACTCTGAATTCTTCTTCTCAGCCTTAGTTCCAAAGACTGAATCCTTGGTTGGAGCTCTCTCTCTCCAACTACTTAGATCTGCAGTTGGACTGCCTGATCTTCTTGTGTTGATCTTCTGTGTATCACTTCTTGATTTAGTCTGATCAACTACTTCAATCACACCATGTAATGTTTGTGAACTTCTTAATTATTATCTCTACTTTTCTGTAGACTGTGGGTGCCTATTTATAGGCTTCCTTCATGGTAACCGGCTGATCCGGTTTATAACAGTCTTTTGACTTTGCTGACAGTTGCTGTAGACTGGCTGGATTGGCAGCTGTCATGTCAACCAGTCACTTCTTGAAATTCTCTAACTGTCAGTTAGTGTCGAGACTTTCTGTTCTTAAGTGTCGACACTTATAGACCAAGTGTCGACACATGTTGTGTAAGTGTCGACACAAGTCTACAAGGTGTCGACACATTCCCTTGTATGTCTCGACACAGTTTCTTCTGCATGTGTCTGTTAACCCCTCAGTCCGCAACATACTCCAAGTTCCCAAAAGACCCCATTCAGCAGGCGCGGACAGTATTTGGCCGTCCGCCCAGTCCGGCACTGTCGCCAGTCGCGCCAAGGGTGATACTCCAGCAGCGGACGCAAAGCCCAGTCCCGCGCAGTCCGCCGGCGCGTTGGGCAAGTCTCCAGCGGCGGACGCAGTATCCCGTCCGCCCAGGCCGCCAGACTCCGGTGGCCGCGCCCAGCAACAACAGTGGAAGCTCCAGTTCGCGAGCCCAGTCCGCCCCTTCTGTGCGGACTGGCGTGTTCTTTCTTTTTGCTTCCCGTCACCGCTGCCCGGTTCTCCTGTACCCCGGGCAGTCGGTTATTTTAGCCCTGCCCGCTTGGGCAGGCCCCCTATCCTATAAATAGGGGGGAGGTGGTGCACTCAAGGCACGCTGACTCGGACCCAGGAGCCTACTTGTTACAGGCTGCGGACTCGATTCTTGTGCCTTGCGGACTCCCCTTTGCTCTGCTTCCCTTAGTCCTTTCCTTTCACTTGTAACCCACTTCTTCTTCAATCAAGAGAAAGCCCGTCGCAAGAGAGGCATTCAGGCCGCGACGGGCGAAGTCTGTTGTTGCCGTGGTTCACGGCCCTGCTCTTCTCCCAGTCCTCATCCGCTTAGTAGATCGCTACTCGCAGTCTCTCTTTTTCCCCCGTGTTCGAACAGTTAGCTGGTTGTGCTCGACCTCCCTTGTGTTTTCGTGCATCAACAGTTAACACGCGACCTTCAGATCCGAGTAGTGTTTTGAAATCAGCGGACGAAAGATGTCAGATCGCAGAGCCCGCTCTTCAGACCGCTCCAGCTCTTCAGAAGATTCCCTTTGGGACGCAATAGAACAAGCTCGCATTGAGGCCGAGCAGTCTCGCCGGCAGACCGACCAGCGTCTTGACACAATCAGCCAAGCTCTGCTTGCTTTGGCTCAGCGGCTTGCTCCTCAGGCCGCGGCGGACCCAGCGGACTCGCCTGTCCGCCAGACCCCAGCTCGCCGAACCCCGCTTCGGCAGTCGTCAGCAACTCCCCGGAACGCTGCTCAGTCCGCTGCTCCTCTGCGCCCTCAAGAGGAAGAGTTTGCTTTCAGAGAGTTCTTCAGAGAAGCTGCTAGGGGCACTCCTGCCCGCCAACTCCACTTTGCTGATCGCCAGTCCGCCGAGCCCGCGGACTCCTCGGCTCCAGTCCGCCCTTCCTACCCTGCAGAATTTGACACCCCGTCTCCCTTTGTCGACCGAATTCGATGGGAATCAGCTCCAAGCAACTTCAGGGAGCCTCGCATCCCATTCTATTCAGGATCGACAGATCCCATTGCCCATCTCCAGGCATTTGAGGGTGCAGTTGCGCTGAGATGCCTCTCAGATGCAGTTAAGTGTAAATTGTTGGTTACCACTCTCGAGGGCAAGCGAGAGAGTGGTTCTACGAGCTGCCTTCGGGCACTATTTCTTCTTTTGCAGAGCTCCGTAGCCAGTTACTGCTGAGGTTTGCTACCTCGAAGAAGAGAAAGGATGGGCCAGCTGCCCTGTTCGAGATCAAGCAGAGGGATAACGAATCAGTAGCAAGATTCGTTGATCGCTTTCAGAGGGAGATCCAGGGGGTGAGAAATGTGAACCCCGACTACTACAAAGTTGCCTTGATCCATGGCCTCCGGGAGGGCCCTCTGAAGTTCAAAGCCACAACCAAGGATCCAGAGACCTATCAGGAGTTGATCGCCATGGTCAACCGTTTCATAGAAGGGGAGAATGCCAATCCGACTTACGTCTCATCCCTGACAGCCAAGGCTGAAGGAAGGGATGCCTCCGCTTCTTCTTCCCATGGCAAGCCCCCTCGCCCAGATTTCCAGCCTCCGTCCCAAAGAGGCAGGAACTTCCGCAACAAAAAACCTTTCCAAGGCCATCAACAGTTTCACGAGCAGAGACTGCCATTGGCCGCCACTCCCGCCGTGCCTTTGCAGGCTCTTCCCATCCTCCAGCAGGCAGCCTTGCCTGCCCCGTGCCAATATGAAGAAAGTCCCATGGGGGACCCTGCAGATCTGGATCTTGACGAAGTCATCCAGATCCTGCAAAGGAGATCAGAAGAGAAGAGGCAAGAGCCTCAGAAGCTGTGGAAGCCGAGGAACAATTCGCAATACTGCCAATTCCACAAGGAAAGGGGCCATTTGACTGAGGATTGCAAGGCCCTTCGTGCGCTGATTGATAAGTTGCTTGCCGAGGGCAAGATTGACCTGACCAAGAAGGATTCTCCTTCCTCGTCGAAGCCATCCACCTCGAAGGGCAAAGAGGTAGCTGAGGCCTACCAGGAGTGTGTAGATGTGGAGGACGAAGGCCGTTTGGGGCCGATCAACGTTCCAGTGGAATGCTTTGATGCGGATGATGAGGGAGTTCTGGGACGCCTCTTCTTCATCCATGGTGGAGCTGGGACCGAGTCCACTCGGAAATCTTCAATTTCAAGGGTCACCCAGGCGGAGGTGGCCTCTTCTTCCGTTGCTCCTCCAAGGGAGGTCGTCACCTTTGGTCCAGAAGATCTGCCGCAAACAGCCAATCCATTCGACGATGCTGTTGTTATCAAGGCTGTGCTGGGAGACTTCACAGTGGACAGGATTCTTGTTGACACGGGCAGTTCAGTCAACCTCCTCTTCAAGTCTACCTTCGAGGCCCTGAGGACTGGGAAGCCTCTGCTTTCCACTGAGGGGCCGCTCTATGGATTCTCTGGAGAAAGGAAAGAGGTGGAGGGCAGCGTCACCTTGCCAGTAAAGCTTGGAGGGGCAACAAAGCAGATACAGTTCATAGTGGTCGACGCCCCCAGCAGCTATCATGCCATCTTCGGCAGGCCCCTGCTGAACAAGTACCAAGCAGTAATTTCCACTTACCACCTCGCCATCAAGTTCTTTGCCGATGGGAGGATGTGCCGGGTCAGGAGCGACCCAAGGAGAGCAAGGGAGTGCTACGTTCGCACTGTCAACATGGTTGAAGCTTCCCTTGCTCCAGCAGAAGCCGCCGAAGCCTCTTCCAGCTCGAAAGCTGCTGCTGATGAAGGTGCTCATCTGGAACCTGCCCAGGTGACGCAAGGAGTCCCCATTGCTGAAGGGGAGGAGAGGAAACTCTCCATCAACTCGGAGCTTCCTGAAGATCAAAAGGCCGAGTTGATTTCCTGCCTGCTGAAGAACCTGGATGTCTTTGCCTGGTCAGCAGAAGACATGCCGGGGGTGGATCCTGATATAGCTTGCCACCACCTGAATGTTGATCCAAGCTGCAAGCCCATCCAACAGAAGAAGAGGGACATGGCAACAAAGCTTGCAGAGCCAATAAGGGAGGAGGTTGCAAAACTCCTCAAGGCGAATTTTATTAAAGAAGTGCAATACCCCACCTGGATTTCAAATGTTGTAATGGTTAAAAACCAGGGGGAAAGTGGCGAATGTGTGTAGACTTTACAAAACTTAATAAAGCATGTCCTAAAGATTGCTACCCCCTGCCTCGGATAGATTCTTTAGTTGATTCCGCGGTAGGATACTCTTACATGAGTTTTTTAGATGCGTTTTCTGGTTATCACCAGATAAGAATGCATAAGCCCGACGTTCCTCACACGTCGTTCATTACAAACGATGGATGTTTTTGCTATCTTGTCATGCCCTTTGGGCTTAAGAATGCTGGCGCAACTTACCAACGGATGATGGACCGTGTGTTTAACCATCAAAAAGGAAGAAACCTAGAAGTGTATGTAGACGATCTTTTGATTAAAAGTAAATCGTTTTCGCTGCACTTGCTAGATCTAGCAGAGACGTTCGCTACTCTGCGTAGATACAAGATGAAACTCAACCCCTTGAAGTGTACCTTTGGAGCAAGTAAGGGGAAGTTCCTCGGTCATCTCCTAACTCCGGAGGGACTTGCCCCCAATCCTGACAAGGTAAAAGCTATTCTTGAAATGCCTACCCCTCGTTCACCGAAGGAAGTTCAGCAGTTAGGGGGAAGGCTGGCAGGTCTTGCAAGATTCCTCTCTCGGGTTGGAGATAGGAGTGCCCCCTTTTTCAAAACTCTCCGCGGTGCATCCAAGTTTGAGTGGACAGAAGAGTGCTCTCATGCTTTTGAGCAGTTAAAGATGCAGCTTACCTCGTCCCCTCTGCTTCAGAGCCCCAGGCCAGGGGAGATCCTTTTCTTGTATCTAGGAGTTGGCCCTGAGGCCGTCAGCTCCGTTCTCCTTCGGGAAGAAGGCAGAAAACAGTTTCCAATCTATTATGTCAGCCATATTTTGAAGAGCGCTGAGACGCGGTATCCGATCTTAGAGAAGTTAGCCTTGGCACTGGTCATGTCAGCTCGTAGGCTCCGTCCATACTTCCAAGCACATTCAATCCAAGTCATCACCGATCAACCTTTGAAGGGTGTGTTGGAGAAGCCCGAGCATTCCGGCAGACTAGCCAAGTGGGCAATAGAGCTAAGTGAATTTGAAATTTCTTATGTGCCCAAGACAGCCATCAAGGCTCAAGTCCTAGCAGATTTTCTGATTGACATGCCAGAATCCAGTTCTGACCAGGCAGAAAGGTCACCTTTGGCTTGGACCATCTATGTTGATGGTGCCTCAGGCAGAAGTTCTTCCGGAGCAGGAGTGGTTCTCATCAATCCAAATGGAATCAAGCTGGAGCAGGCCATCAAGTTCTACTTTCCAGTAACCAACAACCAGGCTGAATATGAATCACTGCTAGCAGGCTTGAGGCTCGCAAGGGAATTAGGAATCGATCATGCTCATATCAGAACTGATTCTCTTGTAATGGCGTCGCAAGTCCTTGGTAACTTCGAAGCAAGGGAACCAGTCTTGAAAAAGTATTTGGCTCTTGTGAAGATAGAAATCGGCAGGTTTAAAAGCTTCACTATCGAACATATTCCGAGAACAGAGAATGAGGAGGCCGATTTTCTCTCTAAGCATGGGATACCATCAGGAGGCACAACTTCCGAACTCTTCCGTCCGGCAGTAGAGGAAGGAGATTTAATGCAAGTTGACCAGCGAGCCTCTTGGATGGACCCATTTATCCTTTACCTATCAACAGGAAATTACCATCGTACAGTCAAGGACAAGAGAAATTTCAGAATAAAAGCAGCTCACTACTTCCTAGTGGCGGGAGTCCTTTACAGAAAGACTTTTCCTCTCAACAATGGCCCGATGTGTTTCAGAGGAAGAAGCTCTTACCGTTCTGCAAGAGGTTCATTCAGGAGAGTGTGGAAGCCATTCTGGAGCAAGAACTCTTGAAAGGCGAGTCCTGCGGCAAGGGTATTTCTGGCCACGATGAAGAAAGACTCAGAGATCTGTGTCA
Source organism: Platanthera guangdongensis (assembly GCA_039583875.1). Lineage (NCBI taxonomy): Eukaryota > Viridiplantae > Streptophyta > Magnoliopsida > Asparagales > Orchidaceae > Platanthera > Platanthera guangdongensis. The sequence continues at coordinate 26,857,352 of CM077165.1, read as the reverse complement.
GAAGGTGTGTCCAGTGCCAGAAGTTTTCTCCACTTCAGCACCAAGCAGCTCAGTCCCTCAGGTCGATTGCAACTCCTTGGCCCTTTGCGGTTTGGGGAATGGATCTCATTGGTCCTTTTCCCTTGGCAAGCGGACAACGGCGTTTCATCATTGTAATGATCGACTATTTCAGCAAGTGGATCGAAGCCAAGGCACTGGCTAAGACAACTACTCAAATCGTCAGGAACTTCATTTGGGGAGAAATTGTCTGCAGGCACGGGATACCAATGGCAATAATCACTGACAATGGGCCACAGTTCAATAACTCAGAGATGATAGATTTTTGCAGGCAGATCGGAACAGAGCTGCGTTTTGCATCAGTTCATCATCCCAGAAGCAATGGCCAGGTAGAAGCAGCCAACAAGCAGATCATCAATCTGCTCAAAAAGAAAGTACAGAATCTCAAAGGCAGTTGGGCTGATCAGCTTCAGTCAGTCCTCTGGTCCCTTAGAACAACGCCTTCATCTGCTACTGGGGAGACCCCATTCAAACTCTCTCATGGCTCAGAAGCACTCATCCCGGTTGAGTTTGAAGTCCCGTCACCCAGAGTGCTGCTTGCAAGAGAAGGTATTGATGACTGGGTGGAGCTGAATCATGAGGAGATGAGGTTCAGCCTGGAACACATCGGGGAGGTCAGAGATCAAGCAGCTATCAGGCAGGAGGAAGTCAAAAGGAGGATGGCCCGTCACTTCGATCAAAATATAAGGGTCAAACACTTTCAAGTGGGAGATCTAGTTCTGAAGAAGGTTGATGCTGCTGCAAGGGCTAGTTCAGTTGGAAAGCTCAACCCAAATTGGGCCGGCCCTTTTGTCGTCAAGGAAGCATTAAAAAGCGGCGCTTACCGCTTACAAACTTACGAAGGAGAGGATATACCGCACACGTGGAGTGGGGATGATCTCAAGCGGTTCTATTCTTAAACCCCCTTTCTATTTTGTGTATCCTCTTCAAGAATTATTATGAGTAGAAACTGCTTGCTAACACTTCTTCGAGTGTTTTTGTTGTAATCATAACAGATAAAATACTAAGAGAGTTTTCGAAAACGGTTTGACACCCGAACTCTCTTTTTTTCTCTCATGTTCCCTTTAATCACAGAATCCATACTGACATGTTTCCTAGTGTTTTCTCTCTCCCGAACACCTATGACGGTTCCCTGATACCAGGAGACATCGCCGAGTTCAGCTAGACCTCCCCTAGAGCCGTTGTCATTAGCGTAACACCACGAAGACCACGTGTTGCGAGGAGATTTCGCACCGTGCAGTGGGAGCTTGCAGGCTCTAGCGCGGTTGGATTCTGGACTTCGGATCCCGGCAGGTACCTGACCCCACCTTTGCATTTTGGAGGGCAAGGTGGGTGTAAAGCTCTACCATGCCGCCTTAAGGATATGGTTACAACTTCGATGATCACATGAGGAAAGTATGCCGTTCCGGCTCACCTGCCCACCTGATCATCATAGCTTGTAACCCTCGAACACTCCGTGGTACCCTCAAGCAGTGCCTGCAGGAGACCCACAGCTTAGGCTGTACTCCAGGCAAGAGGGCAGGGAACCGTTCCGCCAATTGAGGGTCTTGCTTTTTGCAGGGAAGTTTGTGCGGACTGTTTTTCTCTGTCCGCGCAGTCCGCCTCTTTGGGTTGACCTTATAACTTGTAGCCCGGTGAGGAAAGTATGCCGCGCAGGCTCACCTGCCCACCTGGTCGCAAGTTATGGGGTCATTTCTGTATGTTTGCGGACTGGTTTTCTTTGTCCGCTCAGGCCGCCTTTTTGGGTTGATCTTATAGCTTGTAACCCGGTGAGGAAAGTATGCCGCTAAGGCTCACCTGCCCACCTGGTCACAAGCTATGGGTCATTTCTATCTTTGGCGGACTGGATTCATTGTTCAAAGGGTTTGGTGGTTTCCTTGGGATTGCAAGCTGGTTATCTTTGGCGGACTGATTTTTTCTATCCGGTCAGTCCGCCGACTTGGGTTGATCTTATAGCTTGTAGCCCGGTGAGGAAAGTATGCCGCTCAGGCTCACCTGCCCACCTGGTCACAAGCTATAGGTCATTTCTATTATGAGCGGATTGGTTTTCTGTATCCGCTCAGTCCGCAGGGTACATATTCAAGTTTATTTTCCTGTTATAAGCAGATTGGTCTCTTATATCCGCTCAGTTCGCAGAATGATTTTCATGTTATAAGTTTTGATCACTTCTATTGTGAGCGGATTGGTTTTCTGTATCCGCTCAGTCCGTAGAATGATTTGCATTATTTGATAAGTTCATCAATGAGCTTTTATATTGTGCGATCTGGCTTGCGGACTGCAACCCTAAATTTGATTTATGTTGGGCATCAGCTGGTGTTCTCTAAGGCGGATACTGAATAAGTTGATACCTAATTCTTTAATCAACAAAGTTTACTAATGGTATAGCGTGCGGACGGAAAGTGAGACTCAGCGGAGTCCGCCCGACAGTTCCAAAATAGAATTATAATTCTCTAATCAACAAAGGCCTGAGCTTATCTGTGTTGTGCGGACTGCTAAATATCGGTGCGGTGAGCGTGGAGAAAAAGCATTGCAGAAAGCACACATGACAAAAAATATCCTTTCTATTTCTTCAAAATTTTTACATCATTCAAAATGTTCGGCGGACTGCAATTTTGCGTCCGCCACTTTTTACAAGTAAAATTGCAAAATGTATACATATGCATTGATCATCAGTCAGTCCGCTGTCTCTTCTCAGCAGGTGCAGGGCTGTCACCAATGATATCGACATCTGGAGAGTAGGCCCCCGAGCTGCTCCCGCTGCTACCTGACCCTGAACTAGTGGCGGACCCGCTATGCGAGCTGCCAGTAGTAGAGGAAGAAGCAGAAGAGCCGGACTCGGCGGACAGACCCTCTCCTCGCCGGCTTGATTCAGCATTGTCCGCGGGGACTTGCTCTTTGCCTTGAGAGCCTCCGTCGTCGTCGTCTTCTTCATCATCATCATTTTCCTCGATAACCTCTTTCCCTTTTTTAGATTTTTCCATCGCTGCGATCTGAGGAGCCAGCTCCGGAAAGATGGAGACAAAGGGGACGCTGTCCACTCCCTCTTTCATGAGGCCGTCGCGGGCAAGCCGCTCAACGGCAATCTCAACTGTCTCCATTACAAAGGGGAGCGTGGCGGCCTGGTACTTAGTGTTCCCCAAGTCATAGGCGACCTGCAAGAGCAAGATTGCGAATATCAGACAGATCGCAGCGGACAGCCAAACTAGATCGCGGCAAATTCAACTTACCGCCAGCTCCTCTCTTTGCCGAGCATTTCTTTCTCCTATCCGCGCGTTCCTTTCCTTTAATACTTTGATATCCTTCCGAAGTTGCTCATTTTCCCTTACTAGGTCTCTGGCCAGAGTGGCAACAAAATGGTTTGTCACCGCACTGTTCGCAGAGGCCTGAGAGGCCAGCAGAGGGAGGTCGGCGGCGGGTACCTTCTTCAGATCGCTCAAGTTGCGCTTCCCATAGAGAGTGGAAAGCGCAACATGGGCATGTCGCGTTATCCGCGGACTTCTCCATGAGGGGAGCGCAGTGGATAAGCGGACGTGCTTATCCTTGCTATGCCAATGGACCATAGGGTTTCCCCTAAGGTCCCTTTGGCTGGTACCGAAGCCGGCCATGGAGAAGCTGTCGGAGGAGGAGTAGTCCGCTGCGGGATCCCCTTCCTCCTTCCTCTTCTTTGCAACCGCTTCTTTTTTCTCCTTTTGAGTAGGAACAAAGCCGCTCGGCGTCTGCGGCAGGTTGGCGGGCACCGCCAAGGTCGCTGCAAGAAGAGAACCAGTTAAAAGGCGTGGTCGCGGCGGATACAAAAGTTGAGTCCGCAGAGCTACTTACTGTCCTCAGGCACGACGTCCGCTAGGCCCGCTAGCAGCGGGAGGTAGTGCTCGACATCAAGCCTGGCATTGGCCAGGAACTCCACAATCGCGGATTCCAAGTCGTCCAGCTGCACAGTCTTGAAAGCGGAGTCCGCGCGCGCCTGCGGATAGGTGTGCGCGAACCCGAGGTCGCCTTCAAAGATCAAGAACCTTGAGGTCCAGTTGTGGATCTTGTTTGGAAGACCCGCAACTTTCATCCCCCTGCAGTAGAAATAGATCACACCCTTATAGGGGCGACCTCCGGAGGCAGTAATGGAGCGGACGGAAAATATTTTCCGGAAGATGTTCATTGAAAAGGCGATCCTTTCAGATCGCAAGTAGGAGAGGTAGCTGCAGATCGCAGCAAGTGTGTTCGGCGCGAGCTGGCCGGGCACCATCCCATAATGCTCGAAAATCGCGGCAAGTTCCCATAGGAGTGGGAACTTAAATCCGCTATCAAAATGATCAATAGGAATGGCGATCTGGGTCGCCGTCGAGAAGTTCAGTCTTTCTTGGTGTGCGGGTAGGCGGACAAGAATATTGGAGTCCGCCATTCTCTTTTCAACAAAGGCCGCCAGATCAGCCTCTGTCAAAGTGCATTTTTTGTGGTCCGCGGAGTGGAAGGCGACTGCAGCATCAGCGCGAGCGGACACCATGTTGCAGGCCGCAGGGTTTCGTCTACTTCAGCAATTTCCTGAATAGAGGACAGAAGGCAGTATTTATAGATGAAATGTCTGACAGCTTTTTAGCCAGTCCGCTCAGGTCGCATATTCAATCCGCACAATCCGCGAAAAATTAAAAAAAAAAAAAAAAAAAAAAAAAAAAAAAAAGCAGCCAAACAAATAACGCGGACAGAAAAGACGAGCTACTTTTCCAAAAAGATTCAAGGCCAAGTTATAGCCGTCGCAGTTCCCTATCCGCTCAGATCGCGAATATTCCCACCTGCAGGTTAGCAAGGAGCGGACACAGCGCTAGTCCGCACAGTCCGCAACAGATCATGCCAAAGATAAAGCTACATAAGAATAGCGGACATATAATCTGGATCCGCACAGATCAAATAAAGTTCAATCACACATCACAGCATTGTTTGGAGCAATCATACAAACAATATACATTTAATCAGAAAAGTTCAAGGAATTGCGGACTCAGCGGTCCCTGTTATCAGTCCGCGCCGGCTTTTCTGCTCTGTCCCTACATAGATGAGCCGCCTGATCACTTATCTGAAGAATTTCACTGTATACCCGGCAGAGATGGTGATGGATGACGTTTATAGTCCGGTGCATATGGGCGGCTTCCCGGTCAACTCGACTGAGGGGCACCACTGGCTCCGCTGCCGGCCTCGGCTCTTCATCCGCGGGCTGCTGGCCACCTGCCGGTGCCGCGATCTCAGGAGGAACGCGATCTGACGCCCGCGGCCTCTGCTCAGCGAACTCAGCAGTCCGCTTCTCCTTTCCTTCACGAGCCGACGCCAAGTGCTTGCCTCTGTAGTATCGGACATCATCCGCGAGCCTCTTCTTTTCCCTTTCAGACCTCTCCAGCGCCCGCGAGATGCTGGCGACCTGGTCTTTCAGGGCCTTCTCGCGTTCTGCGAACGCTTTCTCGCGCGCCGCGGACGCCCTCTCGCGCTCCGCTGCTTTCTCTAACTCTGCTTTAACACATTGCATCTCAACTTCAAATTTCTTCTCTAACTCTTTTATCATACTCAGGCTGGGTGGCTCATCCTCCGCGGACTCCACATGTGAGACCGCGTCGGCTCCAGTGTTGGGTGTGATCACGATCTCGCCACTCTCTATAGAGCCCGGCAGCGACTTTCTACCTGCAACAAATAAAGTCAAACTTCGCATTCAAAGGCAGTTCGCGGCGGACTCAAAGAAAGGATAAAAGATCACTTTTCGATATAGCGGCAGCGAGTTTCCGACTATCAAAGATGATTGGCCGCCTTGCCCGCTCTGGGTCGAAGGCGCTTAATCGCTTTTTTCCATTCACGGTGAACCCTTGCTCTTCTCTCGGCAGCCGCACTTGTTGAGACCACGATATCATCCGTCTTGGTGATAATTTTGATCGGTCTTGACGTCCGCGGCGGCGACCTATAAAGCCACTTGCGCTGAAAGTATTTGGGCGCCGGCTGAAGTTTACCTGACCGCATCAGCTCCGCCGCAATCCTCAGATCCTCAGCAGCTTTGTCCGCCGCGGCCTGCTTCGAGGCTGCCTCGACCACAGCAACATGAGCAACGATTTGCTTCTTTTGCTCCTCCATCTTCTCCTTCAGCCTCTCCCTCTCCTCTTCCTCCGCAGCGGACAAGGAAGGGAGTTCGTCACCCTTATCTCCAGCAGTCCCTGCCTCATTCTGCTGCACCATAACCAGCAAGGAGTCCTGGATTAAGTCAAGTTGATCGACGTCTATAGAATCAAGTATCTCATCCGTGGAAAGACTGACCGTTGAGAGGGAATTCTCTCCCCGGATTTGGGCCTCCGGAGTAACCAGATCGCCGTCTGGAACTTCTTTGTCGCGCGGCCTGTGTTGTAAGTCCGCTTCCCCAGTCCGCTTGGAGATGTTCTTCTCCTTCATGGCGCGCAGCCTCCTCTCAACCCGCTCAGCGACGGTCTCTCCGTCTCTCTTCCTCTTCTTCCTCTTGGCGGTCTTCTCAGCAGCATCCGCGGCGGACCCCCCTAAATCAGGCTGGTCAGCGCGGACAGGTTCAGGATTCACAACAGACAATGCCTTTGAGGGCGCATTGTCCTCTACCTCAGTCCGCCGATCTTCTTCGTCCAAGTCAACGATTTGCACCGAGGCATTGGGGGAAGATATGTCAGTCTCCATGTGTTCGCCAGTAGTGTCCGCCGAGGTCGCAGTCTTCTGAGAAGGGGCGGAGTCCGACAAGGCTGCCATCTTCTCACTCCTCAATGGTTCGGCGTCGACTACGGCATCCTTGCGAGCAGAAACATCGGCGTGGCGGACTGCTTTCTCCGCAGGCTTCTCGCTCTGGGAGTTTTCTCCTGCGAGGCGGACAGGATCTTGTCTTGCCGGCCTCTTTGCAATTTTCTTGGTCTTCACTGGCGTTGACGGCTCCGAGTCGCCTTTGACAGTGAAGCTAGAGAGGAATGTACCAAGTCTTGCCATGCCGGACTGGAAAGTGGAGACCGCAAGTGGTGAGTATCGCCCCGTGTCGATCAAAATTCTCGGCAGATCCAGACCCTCCAGCGGTATTTATAGCTTTGGCGGCATTTTCGAGGTTTGCGGACTCGGCGGTTAAAGTAACATTTTCGAAGTTTTTCTGGAAACTTAAAAATGTGCGGGGATTATGTTAACCCCTCAGTCCGCAACATACTCCAAGTTCCCAAAAGACCCCATTCAGCAGGCGCGGACAGTATTTGGCCGTCCGCCCAGTCCGGCACTGTCGCCAGTCGCGCCAAGGGTGATACTCCAGCAGCGGACGCAAAGCCCAGTCCGCGCAGTCCGCCGGCGCGTTGGGCAAGTCTCCAGCGGCGGACGCAGTATCCCGTCCGCCCAGGCCGCCAGACTCCGGTGGCCGCGCCCAGCAACAACAGTGGAAGCTCCAGTTCGCGAGCCCAGTCCGCCCCTTCTGTGCGGACTGGCGTGTTCTTTCTTTTTGCTTCCCGTCACCGCTGCCCGGTTCTCCTGTACCCCGGGCAGCCGGTTATTTTAGCCCTGCCCGCTTGGGCAGGCCCCCTATCCTATAAATAGGGGGGAGGTGGTGCACTCAAGGCACGCTGACTCGGACCCAGGAGCCTACTTGTTACAGGCTGCGGACTCGATTCTTGTGCCTTGCGGACTCCCCTTTGCTCTGCTTCCCTTAGTCCTTTCCTTTCACTTGTAACCCACTTCTTCTTCAATCAAGAGAAAGCCCGTCGCAAGAGAGGCATTCAGGCCGCGACGGGCGAAGTCTGTTGTTGCCGTGGTTCACGGCCCTGCTCTTCTCCAGTCCTCATCCGCTTAGTAGATCGCTACTCGCAGTCTCTCTTTTTCCCCCGTGTTCGAACAGTTAGCTGGTTGTGCTCGACCTCCCTTGTGTTTTCGTGCATCAACAGTGTCGACACTGAAATTGAGTGTCGACACAAGCACTTGTACTTCATTCTTTCTGTATTCTTCTAAGTGTCGACACATCTCCTTTGTGTCGACACATCTTCATGTGTAGAAACTGTCAAGTGTCGACACTGCTTCTTGGTGTCGACACAAGTCTTCATTCTTGATTCTTCAGCTGAGTGTCGACACATCCCATTAGTGTCGACACTTATACTTAGAATATTTTACAAGTTTTCTGTTCTTTGCTAAGTGTCGACACAGCTCCTTGTGTCGACACTATCTTCAAGTGTTGAGTCTTCTGGTTATGTGTCGACACATTGTGCTGAGTGTCGACACATTCTTTAAGTGTTGACTTCTTTGAGTGTGTGTCGACACATTATGCTGAGTGTCGACACATTCTTCATATGTTGACTCTTTAGATTGAGTGTCGACACATTGTGTTGAGTGTCGACACTTGTACTTAGTCTCTGCAGAATTATGCTGAGTGTCGACACAACTCCAAGTGTCGACACTGTCTGGTGTTGACTCAGCTCTTCGAGGTGTCGACACTTCTGCTAAGTGTCGACACAGCTTTTCTGCATCCTTCTACACTGAGTGTCGACACAGCTCCAAGTGTCGACACTTTCTGACTGGTGTCGACTCTTCTTCCCTGGTGTCGACACAATGACTCCAAGTGTCGACACTGCTTGTCTGGGTGTCGACACAAGCTTTCTCAAGTGTCGACACTTTGCCTCTGGGTGTCGACACATGGACTTAGAAATTTTCAGCTTCAGTCCAGTGTATACCTAACCTGCACAAATACTCAAACAAACATCAAATACATTCTGATGTATATCATTGAGTTAGGTGAGGCTTCTTCAAATCAGGTACATTTGACCAATGTACCCAACAATCTCCCCCTATTTGGAGAAGTCATAACCCTTAGTCAATGATATACACCACTCATAATTAAAAATTACAAAATGATGTAAAACATATAAATGACAACAGGGTAAACTTGAACATGTAATAAACTACACATGTATACTTATTAAACATTGCAGAACAATTAAGAAACACACATATTTCAGAACATTCAAACTGTATTTATCATATACTGTTCCAATAATGTTTCTTATATATTTTCAATGAAGTATTACAATGTTTTCCTCTTAACAAAATTACAATAAGCAACAAGTTAATTCCTAATCTAGTGCTGATCAGGTTCTTTGATAACAATCCCTTTTCCAGCTTTAACTTGAGCTTTCACAGCAGCAGCAGCAGCAGCAGCAGGCTCAGCTTCACCAGTCTTCTTCCCTTTTAGATCTTGCTTATCTGCCTTGATCTTCTGCCTTTCAAAATAATGATAAGGCTTGGGAAAGTACTTGCTAGGCTCCACAGCTGTTGGAGGTAGCTTTCCTAACTTGGCCTTCCTTCTGTGTTGGACAATGGCTTCTTGTCTAATCTCATGCTTTCTCCATTCAGCCTCTGAGAACCACTTGTTCCTCTCATGTGCATTATCCTTGGCTGCTTTCCAGGCTGTAAGAATTATGTTTCTAGAAGTAGGGCTCCATTGTTCAAAATCTGGCTTTTGCTCAGCAATTTCCCTAAACTTCTTCTTTGACAACCTAGTTTCTTCTTCTTTATCCAATGCCTCTTGCATAGCAGCTGTGATAGGTTGAACAACCTTTTCCAGAATAACATTTGGCTTGCCAGCAGTTGGACTATACATAGTGCTTACATCAGCATGAATCATTTCAAAGTCTGGAGGTGGATAGATTACATCAGCCACTGCTTGTTGCTCACCTCCAAGAAATGTTCCTTGAATACCAGATTCACCTACTTCATTGTCATCACACAGGGGAGGATATCCAAGTGTAGCCCTTATAGAATTTGAAATCCATTTTGCATGCTCAGAACTGGCCTTGACTAACACTCTCGCCCCCTTTATGACTTCTTGAGCCATATGATCCCTTACATCATCTTTCTGAAATCGGATTTGGCTATCCAAATATCTTATGCCCTCTTTAAAGAAAGGTCTAAGCTTTGTAAGCTGTTCTGATATGACCTTCTGGGAATCTTTTATGGCAGTTTTAACAGCAGCAATCTCTGCTTGAAATATCTTATCAAAATCAGCTTTGGCAGCAGCTGAGGAAGTGGAAGGTTCATCTGACTTATTCTTAATTTCAGTGACAATTGCATTGTGAGATGCAGTCAAGTTATCATTCATCCTCAACTGATTCTCCAGCACATAGCCTTGCTTGACTGCTATATCATCCACTTTCTCTTTAATTTCTTCTTGATGTTTAGCTAGATAGACCACAGCATTAGCACCCTTGGTAAAACAATCAGTCATTGCTGTTTTATTAAGGTTCATTTCAAACCTTATAGACTTGATTTCCTGGCCTAGATCAGTTGCAGTGCCTTGTGCCCTTCATCAACATAAGTTTCTAAGGCTTTCCTTTGTTCATCCATCTTGATTTGCATTGCAAGCAGTAGAGCACTATAATCAGTGGATGGAGCTTGTTGAACTAGTGAATGCTGAGCAACTGTTTGTAGAGCCTTCTTATAGCTTTGGCTCCTCCTCTTGAATACAAAGAACTTCTTTTTCTTAGCTTGCTCAGCTTCCTCATCTTCAGAGTCAGATGTACTTGCTATATCCACCCTATCCTTAGGGCTGGATGTTCTTTCAGTATGCACATCTTGTGCCTGCTCAGAATCTAGCCTTACAGGCTCTTCTAGTATATCCAAAGTCTCCCCCTCAGCAACAGCATCCTTCACTGCATCAGCAGCAGTCTTTTCCATATTAAAATCATCTTGATCTAAGTTCAAAAACAGATCTTCCATGGTATACTCTGCTGGAGACTGTGCAGGAGATGTACTTGGTTCTGCAACCACTGTATCAGGTATCACAACAGATGTGTCTGGAAGAACAACATCTGGTTCTGGGTTTGCTGGCTGATTTTGCTGATGATCATCAGACAAATCAGAATTTGTTATACAAAAATTCAAAGTGTTAAGATCAACAAGTACCTCTTGAATGATGAGAGTAGCCTGCTCACTATCCAGTGTAGATGGATGTTCTACAGCTGGAGGCTCCCCCTGGATATCAGCTGGCTCCTGAGGAGCAGGTGACTTTGCTGCAGTCACATCTACTGGACTTTCAGGAGTGAAGACCACCTGTTCTTCACTGCCTGAGCTGCTTGAGGACTCTTGAGGCACAGCAGCTGTCTTCCTTTTCTTCCTGGGTGGAGAGTCTGTCTTAGAAGTTTGTTTCTCAGGGGTGGCCAAGTCCTTTGACACCAGCACCCTTTCCCATCTTGAGAATATTCTGGAGTCCATTCTCCTCATATGATTTATCTTTGTTCCTGCAGCAGTGCTCATTACCTCTGGAATGGATCCAGCTAGGTAGAGACTTATAATCCTGCCCAGATTGGGCTTCTTCAGGCTTTCCTTTACTTTCTCAAAAACCACCATTGACCAATCTGTCTTCAGAGTGAAGATGATTCTGGTCATTACTTCAAACATGGAGGCAGACACCCTGTCATGCCCTCCTGGTTTGCACAGAATTACCTTGCCTACTACTTCTGACAAGAACTTGCCTTGATTGTTCATCCCCTTCCTATTGAAGACTGATCCCACCTTCATCTGTGAATCCAGTCCACACCAAGTAAGAGCTTCCCTGGTCTTAGAAGCAGTTACCTCCTCTTCTTCTTGAATCTTAGGTAGCTGAAGTACCTTTCTCAAAGACTTGGGGGATAGTTTGACTTTGGTGCCATGCACCCTGGACTTGATTCTGAATCCAGAGTCGTCCACAGTTGCTTGAGTAAGAAATTCAATTACTTCTTTCTTCCAGATTTTCGTTGGTTCTGAAACCAAGAATTCCAGTCCTGAATCGCTGACTAGGGTAATCACCGATTTGAATTCCTGATCGCTGTCGTCAAATGCGCCTCGCACGAGCTCATAGCCCTCGTTGACGTTCTCTTCCAGCTTGGGAGCCATTAGGGTTTGAAGATTTAGTCTTGAGAAGAGAGAAATGTCGACACAAGAGTTTAGGTCTCGAAACTTTGAAAGCGTGTCGACAATCAAGGACAGAACCCTATTTATACCTTTCCTGTTTGAAGACGAACAGGCGGGAGGAATTTCTAATGATGTGTCGACACTGTCAATAAGTGTCGACACTGACCTATAATGTCTCGACACTCATGTGTCGACACAAATTTAGTTAACAGATACTATGTGTCGACACTTGGTTAAGTGTCGACACCACTATACTCGACATGTGTCGAGACTTTACTTAGAAAAATTCTGAGTAAAACTTAAGTGTCGACACCTTAGTGGATGTGTCGACACCTACTCGACATGTGTCGACACTAACATTCTGAAGTGTCGACACTAACTTCCTAGATGTGTCGACACCATTTTTCTGAAGTGTCGACACTTACTATTCTGTGTCGACATAGACTTGTCTATGTGTCGACACCTTTTTACTTAGCCAATTTTTGTTCTGTATACTTAGTCTAAGTTTATCATACCTAGTTCAATTTTGAACTTATTAAACTTAGCTTCATCTAAGGGCTTAGTGAACATATCAGCTATCTGATTATCTGTTTTAACATATTCAAGTGCAATATCATTTCTTTCTACATGCTCCCTAAGAAAGTGATATTTTATCTCAATATGTTTAGTTCTACTATGAGATACAGGATTATTAGCTATGGAAATAGCACTAGTAGAATCACAATAAAGTGGAGTTCTACTTACCTGACATCCATAGTCTTCTAGCTGATGTTGAATCCATAGAAGTTGAGCACAGCAACTTCCTGCAGCTATATACTCTGACTCAGCTGTGGAGATGGCCACACTGGTTTGCTTCTTACTACTCCAAGAGATAAGTCTTCCACCTAGGAATTGACAGGATCCAGTTGTGCTTTTTCTATCTTCCTTGCATCCTGCAAAGTCTGCATCTGAATAGCCTGTTAGATCAAAATCTCCATTCCTAGGGAACCAGAGGCCTAGATAAGGTGTGCCCTTTAGATATCTCAAGATTCTCTTGACTGCAGTCAAGTGAGATTCTTTGGGGCAGGCTTGATACCTGGCACAAACACATGTAGCATACATAATGTCAGGCCTACTTGCAGTTAAGTATAGTAAGGAGCCAACTATCCCTCTATACAAGGTTTCATCTACAGGTTTCCCTGCATCATCCTTGCTTAGAGACATACTTGACCCCATAGGAGTCTTCATGGTACTGGAGGAATCCATACCATATTTCCTTATGAGTTCTAGGGTGAACTTAGACTGACATATGGAAAGACCACTTTCAGTCTGTTTAACTTGGAGACCCAAGAAAAACTTCAGTTCTCCCATACTACTCATTTCAAATTGACTCTGCATAAGCTTTGCAAACTTTTTGCAAAGGCTACTTTCAGTAGACCCAAATATAATGTCATCTACATATATTTGGACAAGTATTATTTGCCTCTAGATTCCCTAAGGAATAGAGTCTTATCTATTTTCCCCCTTGTGAACTTGTTCTCAATGAGGAAACTAGATAGGGTTTCATACCAAGCTCTAGGAGCTTGCTTTAACCCATACAATGCTTTCCTAAGTCTATAGACATAATGTGGAAAAGTAGAATCAACAAAACCTGAAGGTTGCTCCACATATACTTCTTCTTTTAAATTACCATTAAGGAATGCTGACTTCACATCCATTTGGTATACTTTGAATTCTTGGTAGGTTGCATAGGCCAAGAACATCCTTATGGCTTCCAGTCTGGCTACTGGAGCAAAGGTTTGATCAAAATCAATACCTTCTTCTTGCCTATATCCTTTTGCAACCAATCTTGCCTTATTCTTAATGATGACTCCTTGTTCATCTAACTTGTTTCTGTAGATCCATTTTGTTCCTATCACATTGTGATCTTTAGGCTTAGGAACTAAGTCCCAAACCTTGCACCTCTTGAACTGGTTTAGCTCTTCCTGCATAGCTTCAGTCCACTGTGGATCTTGTATTGCTTCTTCAAATTTCTTTGGTTCTATTTGAGACAGAAAACTTGAATATATTGCAGCATTCTGATTTCTGCTCCTTGTCTGAACACCTTGTCTTGGATCTCCAATGATCAGCTCCACTGGATGATCTCTTAGATGCCTGTTGGCTGGAGGCATCCTTACTTCTGGTTGTACTTCTTCATCATCTTCATCATGCTGAGTTCCTTGAACTTCTTCAGCTCCTGGTACATGTAGTTCTCCCCCTGGACATAAGCCATCTTCTTCTACTTGCTGTCTTGCAGCAGGTACATCTTCTATGGTTAGCTTGTCCATCTTCTTAGAAAGACCTGTGGGGCTGCACACACTACTAGACAACTCATTGTTAATAAGAAGTGTCTCATCAAAAACTACATGCACAGACTCCTCTACAACTTGTGTAGTCAAGTTGTAGACTCTATAAGACTTACTATTACTGCTGTACCCAACAAACACTCCCTCTTGGGATTTGGCAGCAAACTTAGTTAAGTGAGTCTTCCCATTGTTAAGTATAAAGCATTTACAACCAAAAATCCTGAAATAGGATAGGTTTGGTTTCCTGCCTTTCACTACTTCATAGGGGGTCTTGTTTAACCTTTTAGTTATGGTAGCTCTATTTATCACATGGCATGCAGTGTTTACTGCTTCAGCCCAGAAATATTCTGGTAGTGAAGAATCACTTAATAGAGTCCTACCAGCTTCTATCAAGGTTCTATTTTTCCTTTCAGCAATGCCATTTTGCTGAGGTGTTCTTGGTGAAGAGAATTCTTGAAATATCCCATAGTCTTCACATAGTTTTGTCATGCTTTCAGATTGAAACTCTGTACCATGGTCACTTCTAATTTTGACCACTGTACAGTTCAATTCATTCTGAATTTGCTTAACAAAACTGTGGAAGACACTAGGTGTTTCAGATTTCTGCTTTAAGAAGAACACCCAGGAAAACCTTGAGTAGTCATCAACAACTACAAAGGTGTAGACCTTCCTACCTAAGCTGTGAACTGGCATTGGACCAAATAGATCCATATGCAAGAGATATAAACATCTCACAGCATCCTTGTTGTCAATGCTTCTAAAGGTGGATTTAGTCTGCTTGCCCTTTTGACAAGCTGAGCAAATGCCATCTTTGACACACTTAACTTGAGGACCATTCCTCACTAACTCTTTACTAAAGAGTTTGCCAATAGTCTTGTAATTTAGATGAGCAAGCCTCTTGTGCCACTTGACACATTGAGAGACTGTCTCATCAGCTACAAGACAAACTGGAGAACTATTGTTCTCAACCATAATGTCTAAACAATAGACATTTCTCTTCCTATAACCTGTCAAAATGATCTTTTGATCACTAGACCTCTTGATATGACAACCATTTTTAACAAATGAGATGTCATACCCTACATCACTTAATTGACTTATACTAATGAGGTTATGTTTCAAACCTTTAACATAAGCCACTTGAGTAATGGTAACTAAGTTAGAAGATATGTTACCAAACCCTTTGATGATTCCTTTTTCTGAACCACCAAAGGTCACCTTTGGACCATTCTTGATAGGGATGTAGTCCTTCAGTAGTCCCCTAGTTCCAGTCATGTGTCTGGAACATCCACTATCCAAGTACCATGTAGGGGTATGGTCACTTGGATTCTCCTGCAAAACAAATTAATGAACCTTAGAACCCAAAGTAAACTTGGGTCCTTGGTGATTGTTAGTTTGCAAATTGACATAGCTACCTGCTGGCTTTCCACCAGGTATCTTGTTACTACCTTTGGCACTAACATTGTGCCAACAGTCCAAAGCAAAGTGGCCAATTTTGCCACAGCACCAACATTCAAATTTGTTGTACCTTTGCTTAGGTACAGACTTGGCTGTCTTAGTGAATGTTGGGGCTTTGCCCTTGGACTTGGACTGATTCTGAACAGTCCAAACTGGGTTAACAAATCCCAGTCCAGTCTTTCCTTTATGATGAACAAAATCATCAATCAAGGGTAGCACTGATTTAGGTTTTGAAAAGCTAGCTACTAGCTCTTTCTCCTTCTGAAGATTAATCTCCAGTTTCTTAATTTGATCATTCTTAAATGTAATGGTACCCATCTGAATCACAGTAATGTGTTTCAGCCTGGCCACTTCATTTAGTTTTTGATCATAATTCTTCTCATAATCTATTGCAGCTGTCTTGAGATCAGCAATTTCCTTGGCCAAATTTTTGGCTAGGGTCTTGCTTTTCTTATAGGCTAGCAATAGTACTTGATATTCATCTAGGAGTTGATGAATATCTCCCTCAGACTCAGACATATTCTCATCACTTGATGAAGAATACTCTGACTCTGAACTTGAACTGGAATCAGAACTTTGAGTTAAGCCTTGTACCTGACTGGGTCCTGGCTGCTCCAGGTTTTTGGTACTTTCAGTCAAAGCCATCAGTCCTTGGCTTTGACTGTCTTCTTGCTTATAGATAGATTCCATAATCTCCATAAACTCTTCTTCTTCTTCAGCAAATAGCCCAATATAGGCTTCAGCATCTGTCTCTGTGTCTGAAGAAGACATATCTGAAAGAGTCTTCTCCTTCTTTGCAACAAAAGACTTCTCCTTCTTTCCTTTGAAGTGTGTTTTCTTCTTGTCACTGGATTCCTTCCTTCTTTCAGGACAGTCTGCAATAACATGGCCCTGTCTATTGCAGCAGTAACAAATTATCTTGGATCCAGTTGCCTTACTTGTCTTGGTCCTTTTCTTGTCCTTCTTTGAAGGCTTCTTTTCCAGATACTGAACCTCTTTCCCTTTGGAAGATGAAGGTCTAGACCTCCACTGTTTCTTCTTAAGGAACTTCTGAAAATGTCTGGTGAATGCAGCAAAGTCTTCATCACTTTCACTGCTTGTAGATTTTGTACTTTCAGATTCTTCAGATTCTGATTCAACTACCTCAGGAGGAGGAGTTGATGACTTGGTCCTGCTCTTTCTAGGTACATCTGACTTAAAGGCAACAGTCTTTTCTCTGTATTCAGTCCTTGTTGACTTTTCTTCTTCTTTTCTTACTGACAATTGCATCTCATAGGATAACAACTTGCCAAAAAGTGTGGGAGGAGGAATTTCTCCCAACTTTGCCATTTCTCTGATGGCACAAATCTTGGTGTCCCAGTCTTTGGTTAGGGACCTTAAGAATTTGTCATTCAACTCATAGTTTGTGAACTCTCTTCCATATGACATGAGTTCATTTACAATTCTATAAAATTTCTTATAGCATTCAGTGATGCTATCTCCTCTTCCTTGCCTAAAACTCTCATATTCTTGATTAAGCAAGGACTTCCTATCTTGCCTTACTTCTTCAGAACCTTCCATGTAGACAATGAGGGTATCCCACATTTCTTTTGCAGTTTTACAGTGAATAAGGTTCTGGAAGGTGGCATCATCAATTGCACTGACTATAATGTTCTGTGCCCTTTTGTCCATAGTTGCTAGGACAATCTCATCCTTGGTCATTTCAGAGAAATCCTTTGGAGTCCTCTGATTTGCATCCAAAACTGAAATCTTCATAGGCACATATGGCCCTTCTTTGACTGTGATGTATATTCTAGGGTCAGAGGCTTCCATAAACAGCCTAACCCTCTCTTTCCAGATCCCAAAGATCTCTTTTCTGCATATAGGTAGTTTCATTGAACCCAACTCCTTATGATTCTCTGAAGAACCCATGTTCTTGATTTTCTTGAAACTGTTTCCTGTTTCCTGACTTAACTGAATCTGCCAAACTGGATCTCCTCAGACAGTTAGTCCTGATTTTGAGGAACCTCCCTCTGATACCACTTGAAAGATATGGTACCTAAACACCTAGAGGGGGGGGGGGGTGAATAGGTGACCTAAACTTTTTTAACTTTTGTTTGACAGCACAACAGTTTATCACAGATTATTATAGTTAACAGCAATTTCAGAAATCACACAGGAAAGCCACAACACAGCACAGCACAGCAGACACACTAATTTTATAGTGGTTCCCCAATCTTTGGGTACATCCACTTTCCCCCTTCGCCTATCTAGCAGTGTACTAGATTCGGCCAAACTTCTCCACTAGCTCAGAACCCAACAAGGTTCCTACCTCAGGCCCAAAGCCTTACACTCAGCCAAAAGGCCTACACTCAGCCACCCAGGCCTACACTCAGCCAATCAAAGGCCTACACTCAGAGTTCTTCAACTCCTACACTCAGGCACCAAGCCCTACCCTCAGCCTTTATAAAATAGGCTTACAATCACTCAGATCCAATGGATCTTACAAGTTATAATAGAAATTACAAATTCTAACTCTACAACTCAGAAGGAATGAGAGGAGTTGAGAGTTTCTTGGAGAGTTCTTGGAAGAACTCAGCTTGATCCAAACTGACTTAGCTTTCTTCAAAGCTTCTTGAGTAGAACTGAATTAGTCTGAATCTTCTGCAGTTGATCCTTGATCTCTGCTTCTTGAAATCCAGATGACTCTGAATTCTTCTTCTCAGCCTTAGTTCCAAAGACTGAATCCTTGGTTGGAGCTCTCTCTCTCCAACTACTTAGATCTGCAGTTGGACTGCCTGATCTTCTTGTGTTGATCTTCTGTGTATCACTTCTTGATTTAGTCTGATCAACTACTTCAATCACACCATGTAATGTTTGTGAACTTCTTAATTATTATCTCTACTTTTCTGTAGACTGTGGGTGCCTATTTATAGGCTTCCTTCATGGTAACCGGCTGATCCGGTTTATAACAGTCTTTTGACTTTGCTGACAGTTGCTGTAGACTGGCTGGATTGGCAGCTGTCATGTCAACCAGTCACTTCTTGAAATTCTCTAACTGTCAGTTAGTGTCGAGACTTTCTGTTCTTAAGTGTCGACACTTATAGACCAAGTGTCGACACATGTTGTGTAAGTGTCGACACAAGTCTACAAGGTGTCGACACATTCCCTTGTATGTCTCGACACAGTTTCTTCTGCATGTGTCGACACTGAAATTGAGTGTCGACACAAGCACTTGTACTTCATTCTTTCTGTATTCTTCTAAGTGTCGACACATCTCCTTTGTGTCGACACATCTTCATGTGTAGAAACTGTCAAGTGTCGACACTGCTTCTTGGTGTCGACACAAGTCTTCATTCTTGATTCTTCAGCTGAGTGTCGACACATCCCATTAGTGTCGACACTTATACTTAGAATATTTTACAAGTTTTCTGTTCTTTGCTAAGTGTCGACACAGCTCCTTGTGTCGACACTATCTTCAAGTGTTGAGTCTTCTGGTTATGTGTCGACACATTGTGCTGAGTGTCGACACATTCTTTAAGTGTTGACTTCTTTGAGTGTGTGTCGACACATTATGCTGAGTGTCGACACATTCTTCATATGTTGACTCTTTAGATTGAGTGTCGACACATTGTGTTGAGTGTCGACACTTGTACTTAGTCTCTGCAGAATTATGCTGAGTGTCGACACAACTCCAAGTGTCGACACTGTCTGGTGTTGACTCAGCTCTTCGAGGTGTCGACACTTCTGCTAAGTGTCGACACAGCTTTTCTGCATCCTTCTACACTGAGTGTCGACACAGCTCCAAGTGTCGACACTTTCTGACTGGTGTCGACTCTTCTTCCCTGGTGTCGACACAATGACTCCAAGTGTCGACACTGCTTGTCTGGGTGTCGACACAAGCTTTCTCAAGTGTCGACACTTTGCCTCTGGGTGTCGACACATGGACTTAGAAATTTTCAGCTTCAGTCCAGTGTATACCTAACCTGCACAAATAACTCAAACAAACATCAAATACATTCTGATGTATATCATTGAGTTAGGTGAGGCTTCTTCAAATCAGGTACATTTGACCAATGTACCCAACACGCGTTTAGGTGGCATTCTACAGAATAAATGGATATCTAGTCAAACCTTGCCTAAGACATCACAAACTGGGAAGATATTGTCTTAGCAAACTGTTTTAGGTTCATATTTTATCAATACGAACAAACGACTTATGAAGGACCTAGCTTACGACACTGAAGCTAGAAAACTCGAATGCCCTTACTCAGATCAGATCAGGAATGAACAGATACTTGCTCTTGCTGTTACCTTTCTCTGAGAAATCATAAAATGATGTTATGCTTCTAACTTGTGTCTATAATATGAATGCATAAATGTTTAAATTCATCTCAAATCATGGGTGTACATATGTCATCATGCAGATCTTTAACTTAGCATGTGTGCTTATGCGATGGTATCTTATGTATGCAGTGCTATGCATTCTAAAAAGTTCTTAGTGTATGTTAAGAGTGGCGTACACATACAATGTTATGCATCCCATACTGCATAATATTTTATGTAACGAAGAAAAGTAAACGTGTTAATGGGCATCCATGTGATGATGGTTATGCATCCCATACTACATAACCGTCACATGTTTACAGCTGTGGTGGATCCATATACAAACACATATTATGCATCCCATACTACATAATATGACTCGTATACTTCTTATCATGTCATGAGTGTAGTGTTCGTGCTTCCATCAAGATCTACTGATTACATATCGGTGTGTGTATGCAATGAAATGATACGATTAGAGTTTTGCTTAAGGGAAAGTTATTCGACTAGCTTGCCAAACGAACCAACCCTCTTGCAAAACCTGGCTCTGATACCAACTGTCACGACTCGCATTTTCTCCATATTCAAAAATACGTTAGAGTAGAGAAAATACGTGCCGCGATGCCACGCCGTGCAGGGGACAGCTGCAGACGCTCAGGCAACATGTCCTCACATTTATTTCATGTAAAAGATTTATGAAATTAAGTTAAAAATAATACATATAAGTTATTAGAGTTAATGACCGTGTCCCTCGGTCGGGTGGACCACTAGTCCATAAGGGAGAAAATATATAAGTTTCACGCGGCGGAAAAATACTGAGTTAGTTCATTTGTTAACCTATGTGAGAATGAAGGTTTAGTATCTTAAAATGATGCTGTGCCTTCTACATTTAATATATATAGAGGACTCTTATAGCGCTTAAAAATAGTAGATTTGGCAGTTAAAATTCATGTCATGTCGATACTCCAGAATGCAGTTTTGTATATTTTAAAATAATTAAATGCATCATAACATAAATTCTTCCCAGAGAGCAAGTACAAACAGGTAAAAAGTAACAACAGTAAAAGTAACAAGTAGTCTATCACAGAAAAGTCAAATTCTATGTGCGTTAACAACTGACACAAACCCATAGTGAAATCTGACAAGTCTAAATAAAGTCAACTACCTCAAGCTCAAAGGTGGAAGCAAAAGGCCGCAGCAACCACCAGCACCAGAAGCACAACACGGTCAGCTAAACATGCTACAATTCTGGTCCTGAGGCATTCAAAGGGAGAACACCTCAGAACAAGATACAAATGGTGCAAAGGGTAAAGACAAACTACACAAACCTCAAAGTAAAGGAAATTGTGAAGCGACTGCAACAAAACGGTCAGTAGTAGAGTAAAAGTAAGCAACAGCAAAACTAGTCGAGCAAGAATGGCTAATCACATCATCAGAAGTTTAAACCTTCATCTATCATTATTATTCAAGTTATTCTTCAATAAAGAAAATGAGACTGATCAGCTCAACAAAAAAAAATGTACTGTGCTGGGGAAAAAGGTCCACAACGCGCACAAACCCATCCAACAGGCACCATGCCGAAGGACAAAACCCAACACGCACAGACCAAGCTAAGGTGATGTGCCGTGGATGAAAGTCCACAACGTGCACAGACTCAAGCATAAGGCACTATGCCGAGGGAGAAACCCCAACGCGCACAGTCCATCTGTGTTCTTTAGTTACATAATTAATCATGCAGTGTTCCTTTTTATTCATCACAGACTCAAGATTTAACCAACAAAGTGGACAGCAAAAGAGCATGTCAAGGTCGAGCAAGTGAAGTTTAATCAAAAATAACGGAACACACAAGGTGTCACAATGATAAAGATGACTCGATGGTTACAACGACACAACAACCGATTCGTTTACCAATTCTACAGACTAAAATTTTGGGGTTATGGTTTTAGGGACAACAAGTCGCAACCCAAGGGAAAGAGGAAGAGAATTATAATTTCAGGACAACTTTCTAAATAATTGAAACATGATAACCTCAAATAATTGTAGCAAAAATTTAGAATATAGGAGCAAGAGGGAGAGCAAGAACACCACTTGCCTCATTTTTACCGGAAAAATTTTCCGAATCACCCCACGTCACAGATCGGGGCGAAAGAAGACGTTAGAAGTCGAAATCTGAACGAAAATGACCGAAATAGAGGTTAGGGCCGAAAATCCCTAACGAGGAAACTCAAGGGATGGGAAAATAAATTACCACAATAGCGTAGCTCTCGACGAGAGCTTTCCAGATCTACGATCGGTTGGAAATTTCGAGCACCGGAGCTCCGTCGGCGGCCACCGGAAGATTCCCGACTTAGAGCTATTCGTGACGTCGCTCTAGTTCGGCCAGAAGAAGAAGAAGTCCCTTTTTTTATAATCTTTTCTAAGTATAAGAATATATATATATATATATATATATATATATATATATATATATATATATATATATATATATATATATATATATATATATATATATATATAATTTTCTGTCTAAAACAGATGATATACGAGCGATTGCGCGAAGTACAAAAAATAGATGTTAGGATGATTTCAAATCAAAACGTGACCAACATGAACGTTGTAGATCTCGTCGAGACGAACAAATTTCATGTTAACCAATTTTCCATACGACCAAGTTTTTTACTTACAAAATGGGTCTCAAACACAAACTACAATGGACAATTCGAGAAAGAATACCGGTCACTCGAGTAGGCTACAGACAGCACTCGAGTAGGAAAAAAAACATGACTCGAGTAGTATCTGCATGAACAAGACGATCTACACGAAAACAGGAAAAATCACTCGAGTCAAGAACAGAGGAATTACTCGAGTATGAAGAATTCACTCGAGTCATATTATTCGAGTATGAAGAATTCACTCGAGTAATATTACTCGAGTATTAAGAATTGACTCGAGTCATATTACTCGAGTATGAAAAATTCACTCGAGTAATATTACTCGAGTATTAAGAATTCACTTGCAAAAATAACAATCCTTTGCATATACAACAAAGTTTTTACAAGATAAACCTTTTGATCAAACTATACAAATGAATAGTAATTTTGATTTTTGAATAATACTTTATTATTAAAATATTCATATGTATATCTTTTTGAATAAGGAAACTACGAGATCAAAACGGAGCTTTAAACGCGCGCCAAATTAAACGAAACTCACGTCGTAGGCGAACACAGACGTTGCGAACACAACGACGAAGTCAAAACCAAAATTCGACGTGCCGTTCTTGGGATATAGATCCTCAAAGTGTACGACGAACATAAATTATACAAAACTTTAGAAATTTGCTGAGGCTCGAAAATCGCTCGGATCGCGACGAAACTTGACGAGTAGGCCAGGAATTAATCAATTAAATTTTTCAATGTGAAATTTTCCATTTTCGGCAAGAATTCGCGAATTTGGCCGACTCGATTGAATAGGCTCGAAAATAACGGCGACGCGCCGTCAATACCGCGATAACGTAACGCCCCTTACGCCATTATGACGTCAATAAGAGGATTAAATAATTGCCGAAAAATCCGGGGCGTTACAATCACCCTCCAAATAGGAAGTTTCGACCCGAAACTTGGAACACGAAACGAAACGAGAGGGCAGAGGGAGAGACACGACAAAAGAATTCATTAAACAAGAATACTAACCGGGGAAGACTAGGAGAACAACTGAGGATGAGATTCTCTCATTGCGGATTCCAATTCCCAAGTTGTGCCTCTAGCATCCTGATTTCGCCAGAGAACCTTAACCATCAGGATTGTTTTCTTTCTTAACACACGATCTTGAGTCTCAAGAATACGGATAGGCTCTTCGACATACAAGAAATTAGGCTGCAACTGGGGCACTGAGTCAAGGACATGCCGATCACTATGAACACACTTGCACAACTGGCTCACATGAAACACGTCGTGAACACTAGGGAAAGAATCAGGCAATTCTAGTCTATATGCAGAAAATCCGATGCGCTCCAGAATCTGAAAAGGTCCCACATACTTGGGATCTAGCTTATGGTTCCTTCCAAATCTTTTAACACCTGTCATCAGAGAGACCTTCAGAAACACCAAGTCCCCAACTGTAAACTGCAGATCAATTCTGCGCTGATTTGCATATTTCTCGTATCGCTCCTGAGCTATCATCAACTTTTCACGAATATACATTACTGAAGTACTCATATCCTCCAGCGCTTCAGGACCGAGCAAAGGCTTCTCACCTACTTCTGCCCAAAACAGGGGAGTTCGACAACGCCTTCCATATAAAGCTTCAAAGGGCGCCATCTGCAAACTCCCCTGATAACTGTTATTGTATGCGAACGACATCAATCTGAGGCATTTATCCCTAGCCCCACCATGGTCTAGAATATAGCATCTAATCATATCCTCCAAGATCTGATTCACTCAATCCGTCTGACCATTTGTCTGAGGATGATAGGAAGTAGAATACCTAAGATCAGTACCTAGAGCTCCTTGCAAGCTCTGCCAGAAATGAGACATGAATCAGGAGTCTCGGTCTGACACAATACTCGTAGGTACACCATGTAGTCTGATAACTTCGTTCAGATAAAGCTCGGCTATCTTTTCCATGGAATAATCAATCTTGAAAGGCACAAAGTGGGCACACTTGGTTAGTCTGTCCACGATAACCCACACTGCATCATGCCTTCGGGGAGTTCTCGGCAAACCAGTAATGAAATCCATGGCTAAACTCTCCCATTTCCAACTCGGTATATCTAAAGGTGTTAACTTACCATCTGACCTTCTATGATCAGCCTTGACACGCTGGCAGATATAACATTCAAATACAAATCTTGCGATGTCATTCTTCATGCCTGACCACCAAACAATCTGCTTTAAATCTCTGTACATTTTCGTAGAGCCAGGATGATAAGCAGCACTTGAACCATGCGCTTCACTGCATCTTCTTGATCGGTTGGAAATTTCAAGCACCGGAGCTCCGTCGGCGGCCACCGGAAGATTCCCGACTTAGAGCTCTTCGTCACGTCGCTCTGGTTCGGCCAGAAGAAGAAGAAGTCCCTTTTTTATAATCTTTCCTAAGTAGAAGAATATATATATATATATATATATATATATATATATATATATATATATATATATATATATATATATATTTTAAATATATATATATATTTATATTTATATATATATGCTTAAATATATATATAAATATATATATATATATATATTATAAAATTTTCTGTCTAAAACAGACGATATACGATAGATTGCGTGAAGTACAAAAAATAGAGGCTATGATGACTTCAAATCAAAAAGTGCCCAACATGAAAGTTGTAGATCTCGTCGAGACGAACAAATTTCAGGTTAACCATTTTTCCATACGACCATGTTTTGACTTACAAAACGGCACTCAAACGCAAACTGTAACGGACAATTCGAGAAAGGCTACAGGTAACTCGAGTAGGCTAAAGACAGCACTCGAGTAGGAAAAAAACATGACTCGAGTAGTATCTGCATGAACAGGACGATCTACACGAAAACAGGAAAAATCACTCGAGTCAAGAACAGAGGAATTACTCGAGTCTTAAGAATTCACTCTAGTCATATTACTCGTGTATGAAGAATTCACTCGAGTAATATTACTCGAGTATTAAGAATTCACTCGAGTCATATTACTCGCGTATGAAAAATTCACTCGAGTAATATTACTCGAGTATTAAGAATTCACTCGAATAATGAATGCACAAATAACAATCCGTTGCATATACAACAAATTTTTTGCAAGAAAAATCTTTTGATCAAACTATACAAATGAATAGTAATTTTCATTTTTGAATAGTACTTTATTATTAAAATATTCATATGTATATCTTTTTCAATAAGGAAACTACGCGATCAAAATGGAGGCTCAAACGCGCACCAAATTAAACGAAACTCGCACCGTAGGCGAACACAGACGTTGCGAACACAACGACGAAGTCAAAACCAAAATCCGACTTGCTGTTCTTGAGATATAGATTCTCAAAGTTTATGATGAACATAAATTCTACAAAACTTCAGAAATTTGCCGAGGCTCGAAAATCGCTCGGATCGCGACGAAACTTGATGAGCAGGTCAGGAATTAATCAATTAAATTTTCCAATGTGAAATTTTCCATTTTCGGCAAGGATTTGCGAATTTGGCTGACTCGATCGAATAGACGAGAAAATGCACTAACGGCGACGCGCCGTCAATACCGCGATAACGTAACGCCCCTTATGCCATTATGACGTCAATAAGAGGATTAAATAATTTTCGGAAAATCCGGGGCGTTACAGAGAGCCTGCAAATTGCAATGTGATCACTGGAGTTAAGGAGTGGGAAGATGCCATGAAGGAGGAGATTGCTGCTCTCAAGAAGAATGAAACCTAGGACCTTGTGCCCAAGGTTGATGACATTACTCCAGTGACTTGCAAGTGGGTGTACAAGTTGAAGAAGAAGGCTGATGGGAGCATTGATAGATACAAAGCTCGCTTGGTTGCTCGAGGATTCTCACAACAATATGGAGAAGACTATGAAGAGACATTTAGTCCAGTTGTAAAGATGACTTCGGTTCGGGTGGTGATCGCTTTGGATGCTTGCAAGGGATTGAGAATGTGGCAGCTTGATGTGAAGAATGCTTTTCTTTACGGAGAAATTGATAAGGACATCTTCATGGATTAACCACTTGGTTTTGTTTCTGAAGTTCATCCGAACTATGTCTACCAACTCGGGAAGGCTCTCTATGGGTTGAAGCAAGATCCTAGAGCCTGGTATGGGAAGATAGCAGAGTATCTTCATTTCTACGGTTATCTTGCTTCCAACTCAGATTCCAGCTTGTTCATCAAGAAGAAGGGGGAGTTGTATGTCTTGGTCCTGCTGTATGTTGATGATATGATCATCACATGGAATTCAGAGGAGGGGATAGCTAGGCTCAGGGCTGAGCTAGTTATTCACTTCGAGATGAAAGACTTGGGAGAGGTTCATCACTTTCTTGGTCTTAAAGTGGAGAGGAAGGAGAGCAGAATACTCATTTTCCAGAAAGGATATGCGGATCGAATTGTGAATCAATTCATTATGGGCAAAGGGAAGAGTTGCTCTACTCCTCTAGATCTTGGTCTGAAGCTTCGACGAGATGAGGGAAGGATTCTTCCTGATCCTTTGGTGTTCAGATCTCTAGTGGGGAGCTTGATATACGTAACGATTACAAGGCCATACATTGCTTACGGTGTTGGCCAAGTAAGTCGGTTTATGGCTGAACTAAGTAAGTCTTCTCTAGTAGTGGTAAAGAACATCTTTAAGTATGTCAATGCGACATCTGATATGGGACTCCTCTATAGAAGGGACACGTTGTTTTCTTTGCTTGGATACACGGATGTTGATTATGGTGGTGACTCGGATGATCAAAGATCAACATCTGGTTATGTGTTCACTTGTTGATCAGCTTGCATTTCGCAGTGTAGCAAGAAGCAAGACTCAGTGTCTGTGTCTACTACGAAAGTAGAGTATAAGGCTTCGGTCTTGGCTTCTCGGGAAGCCATCAGGTTGAGGAGGCCTGTAGAGGATGTTCATGAGGAAGTGTAAGGTCCCACTTTACTCCGGGGTGACAATGAGAGTGCTCTCAAACTAGTGAACAATCCAGTGTGTCATGCAAGGAACAAGCATATTGAGATCGAGCACCACTTCATAAGGGAGAAGGTGTTGGAGGGATCTCTTATGGTCGGTCATGTTCGGAGTGAAGATAATCTTGCTGACATCTTCACAAAGCCGCTGTCGAAGGGGCCATTTCATTGGTTATGATGGTTGCTGGGCTTGATCACCACTTCTCACTTCAAGGGGGAGTGTTGAAATTTGTGAAGTGAAAGTGGGTGATAGGGCAGGCCGGGCGGTCTGAGCATCCTGAGCGGTCTGAGTCCGCGACCTGGGCGGACTGTTGGTTGTGGCCTGGGTGACCTGGTTGGACTTGGTGGCTTGGATGTTCTTAAGAAGCGGCCTGTGCGGCCTAGTGTGTGGCTTGGGAGGACTGGTGTGCGGACTGGATGTGTTTGTCTAAGGAAATCTTAAAACTTGGGAATCTAGTGGAGTGTCCTGAGCAGACTGTGTTTGGTGGTCTGTTGGTCGTGCTCAGCTTGGTCTGCGGTCTTGCAGTCAGCCAGTTCTTGGGGTAACCTGGCGGATTGGAAGTTGTATCCGTGTTGTTGTGGAGGACTTGCTTTGCATCCGCAGAGTTCGCCTTTGCGGACTGGCTTTGGAGATGGGCTTTGGTTCTTCCCAAGCTCTCCCTGGTGCAATGGATGTTTCACACATTTGTGGCGGACTGTCCTACTGATTGGCAGTTTGGGTCTTCTGTGTCCTCCGTGCTCGCGCTAGTGTTCTTGATGGGATACTGGACTTAGTCACACTCTGTGACAAGACCAAGGTGTTCGCAGTGTCCGCAGAGTCCGCTGTTGACCGGGTGGAATGCATGTTGGTCGTGGATTCGTGGCGAGCAGTGGCATTATTGTCGAGCTGTGCAGACTGCCTCCTTATCCGCGTACAATGTGTGGACAGATGAAACATGTGTTGTGGTTGTGTCTGCATACTGTGTTGAGTTACGGACTGGTGCAGTATGAGTTGCAGTTGTGTCCGCGTGCTGCTTTGTGTGGCGGTCTGACACTATGATTGCATTGGGCGGACTGGCGCTGTGCTTGTGTTGTGCGGGCTTTCTTTGTGTCCGTATGGTGGGGGACTGACTTTGACCTAGCGCTTGGACGATTGGTCTGGCCAAGTCTCTGCAGACTTGGCAGACTGGGTTGTGTTAGCTCGCGGGATGGGGTGGTGACTCTATTCACTAGGGTGGTGACCACACTCCTCACCTCGCCTATAAATAGACCCCCCCCCCACACATCTATAGTAACTGAGTGAACAGTAAGTTGAGTCTTGGTTAAGAGTTGCGGTCTGGATTTTCCTATCCGCGCGGGTTGAAGAGAACTGTTTGCTATTTATAGGTTGCGTGGCTAACACTAAGGAGCCAGGAGTTTGGCTTTGACTGTGGTTAGCATCAGTGAAGTTTGCGATTTCAATCGGCGGTCTCAGCAGGTCGCTTCTGCGGCTTGTCAATTTCTCTGCTTCAGCTTTTCCAAGTTCAATAACCTGTCCGCCGAACTCGGCGGTCTAGGCGGTCTGTTCTTCAGTCTGGCAGCGGCTTGTAGCAGTCAGCAAATAACGGTGTGCCCGCGCGACCTCGCGGTCTCGGAGGACTCCGTGTTCTATTCATCTTCTAGAAGCAGTAGCAGTTCGGGCGGCTTCAGCGACTTGACAGACTGGGAGGTCTCGGCGGTCTCCAGTTCTGTCCGCTCGAATTGTTTTACTTATTTTTCCTGTATTCCTGTGTGCTGGCGAAATCATGTCGCGCCATGTATACCTTGCTTTGTAAAGAAGAAATAAAGAAATATATGATCTGCTTGCCCCTATGATTATATTTGGTTGTTGAGCTTGCTTTCCTGGTTCCGCACGATCAAGGTGTGATCTTGATAGTTCTGAGGATAGTAATTTGGTATTAGGCTATCTCGTTGAGCACTTTGAGAAAATTCAACAAAAACAATGGTCAGCATTCACCTGACCAATTTATAAAAACCCTAACCCTTTCCCGGGGCATTGGTATTCCTTCCCTATAGGCATAACAGTTTCACAAGCAGATATATCATAAAACGTGCACTCACGCACAGTTCAATATATCACAAACATCGAACGCACGGCCCGACGCTCCGTGTACTCAGGACACATTATCGGTGAATCGGAAAACCTGGGTCCCACCACCGTTCTCAGGTCCCAGACCCAACGGTAAACATTGAGCATTCATGCTCCACGTCCCACGACCAGAGACTTTAGTCTTGATGATGAACAACCCAAGAATCTCATTATGTGATCCTAACAAAGCTAATAACTTAGGCACACAAGTTAGACAACAAAAATGCGGATCCTCTTCAGCCCTTTCCCCATTGCTTAAAGCGACAGTTCAATGTCTAAACTAATGGGGTCGGCTTCCCCTTGTCCGTTCGGCTCACTGGCCTATAAGAGTGCATAGCTCACAACAGCCAAACTGTCCTTCAAGTACTGGCTTTCACAATCACAGGTTAGCTAGGAGGTATCACCAACAACAACCACTATCTCCTAACATTAGTGACAAAACACCTTTCTGTACCTAGCCCCAACCATATCTGGACCAACTATCAAGAAAACCATACAGCCACCTACAGTGCCAGAAATACTGGACTTTCATAGCATATAACACAAGAATTTCAAGTGTACTTTCCTGGAACTCCACTTCAATACTTCCTATTACTCCACTTCACAAGCACAACCTACTGACTCTACAAAATACTCATTTATACGTGGACTCTTCTCTAGTGTGCAAAATAAAGCATCACAGATCTAGACCAACCTGTCTAGATGGGCTTCACACATCATTCCTATTCCATACTACACATTTCTGGATCTATATGCAAGACTGACTGTGGATGATGATTTGTTTTGCTAACAAGTAATAACTAAATGTGATTTCATTCTACGTTCTAATATAACTATGTAGACGGGCTTAAGCTAGATTGAATTAACATTCACGCAAGTGCACCTATCAATCATAGTATAGGAGAAATCTACATCTCCTGTCGTATTCCACAGGGTCGTTTCAACTACTCGTACTCACCCTCCCTTTATTATCATACCTATAAATAAAAGTGATATTTAAACTACATTAACCTAACTATGACCATTTGGATAATTCAGCATTAGAGAAGAAAAAATGATAAAAGACATGAAACTTTTAAGCGATTACATGAACGAAGTGATTTATTAGTTCAATTCTAAGTGATCATGAAATGAAAAGACTATTAAATTTGTTGTAATGTAAAGGTTAAATGTTCATCAAATTCTCTCTCGGGCAATTCCAAATCTAAACCTAAGATAGTAAATTTTCTCTCGAACAATTTACAACACTCAAGTTCGCATTAAGTAAAGTACCCTTATTACTACATAAATTCATAAATTTTATCTCTAAATTACCATGAATATTTTTACTCGTGTTCTAATTTTCCAAACAATATATCTCTCGATCATAGAGTTTGATTCACAAAGAGAGTTAACACCACAATATGAACATACAAACATCATTACAAAGAACCAATTTCTCAATCTAGCAATTTGCAAATTATGTAAATTAAAGAAGCAATTCATAATGAAGATTAAACTCTTTGTTTGTAAGCCTAAACACGAATACAATACCACAAATTTAACATAAACAAAGCGATACATGATTACTAGAATGTTCAATTATAAGTTCATGCAAAATTAAAAGATAATTGAAGATGAATCACCAAGAGAAAAGAGAGATTTAAAGGAATTAATGAATAGATAAAATACATAAACAAATACCCTTCAATCCTCCTTCTCTTGGATGCTCCACTTCGGCCTTCAGCAGTTCTCCAATCCCAGAAATGATCCAAAAGTCCTAAACAATTTTTTCTACAGGAAATATATAGTCCCATTGCAAACAGGTCGGACACGGGTTCCAACACGGCCGTGTGTCAGGCCGTGTGGACGGTTCGTAGGCTGTTCCACACGAGCAGGCGTGTCTGGTAGTGGGCTGTGTCACATGACACAGGTATGGACATGGCCGTGTGTTCGACCATGTTCTTCAGACACGGGTTGGTCGGCAGGCGTGTTCAATATGACACGAGTAGGCACAAGGGCGTGTGGCCTACCCGTGTGAGTCTCTGTCTCCTGCGTGTAATTTCTTCAACTCCAGGTGCATAGGACACGGGTAGGCACGACCGTGTGTCAGGCCGTGTGCACCAAATTTTCGTCCTGTCATCAGCCATGTTGACTCCGTGAACTCCTCTGTTTGCTCTGAGAATTTTAGGTCCATTGGTTGGCATTACATGCAATAGAAAAATGAAAGAATCAGTAAATAGTTTATTACAAGGAATGCCTAAGACTTCTAAATGCGCTCTTCTATCTACGATACGACAATTTCTTTACTATTATCATGAAATCAATACAAAAAGGGGCAGAAAATAGTAGACATGATTATAATTATGATAGTAAAAAGTCTATCATAATCGTACTCATCAAATAACCCCAGACTTAGATGTTTGCTTGTCCCTAAGCAAACTAATTCAAACACTTGTGTTACCATTAAATAGTTTTGCCTCCGCACACTGGTTGCTATGAATTTAAGAGAACTTTGATGATGTAATCACATAGGAAATAGTTTAGCAGACTTTTCTAAATATAACATAGTCTTAAAATTCTTCCAATATGTCTGTTAACTATCTCTCACTCGCTTTTAGAAATAAAAGTATAGTCATCTTTAACAAATATGAGGAGAAAATAACAATCTCTATAAGATACGTATTAGTATTTCAAAACTTATAAGTACCCATATTGATAATCATGAGCTTACCCTTTTTACACCCTCATCACAGCACTAGTTAGAATTAGTAAGGTCGGATCCTTAGAACTTGAATTTTGGTGTAGCCGTTTTGGCTTAGGATAGAAGATTAAAGGTGAGGTAATCAAAGATAATTTTGATGAATTTTTTCACACCTAAATCTTGATTGAGCCTTATGTTGGAAGATACCTTAACATACTTCAATTTTATATAAACACCCCCAGACTTTGCAATTTGTATATTTCCCACATTTTGAAGGGCACTCTATTTTTTTATATATTTGTTCTTAACCAAGGGACCATAGTAGGTATCATTCCAAGTGGGTGCAAGTAAACACGCACTCAGGCCACATATCACTATGTCTTTTTTTTGGTTCAAAGTAGGGATCATTCCAAGTGGGTACAAGTATACATGCACTCAGGCCACATATCACAATGAACAAATCATTCCAAGAAGGCATCAATGATAGGTGTGCTAATAGGTAAGGATTTGACCTTGGTGAATTTTAGTAGTAGAGTGTCAGAAGAATAGGGATTAGGTTCAAATTGGGTGTGCAAGGGTATCATGTTAAAGGTTTTGGGTTAACAAGGCTCAAGCTTTCCAATAGAAGGCCTAAGTCATTTCCGCCCTTACTAATTAACCTATGTAATGTTTTGAGGAATGCTAGAGGGTAAGTCCTAGACATCAATAGAGAGTAATTTTTCATTTTAAACCCCTAATACCAAATTATAAAAATGTTACACTCATCGACTCACTTTATTATAGATAAGTATATTTTCTAAAATAGAGTGTTGGATAGTTACTAATATAGAGGAGTAATCTTAAAAGTAAATTATATAGAGAAAATTAAGCTAATGAATTTATATGCTTAATTACAAAATCAACAAAGTTGAATACTCTATTAGTCTACATCAATTCATTTTAATCAGCGTGCGAAGTTAAATTAGATAGTTATAATACCAAATGAATGAATAATGAGAACTTAAAAGAGTCAAACAAAAATTTGAAGGGGGGGGGGGGGGGGGGTATAACAAATTTGAGTATTATGATAAGCAAATTAGAATCAATTGTAACCACGTGAATAGCCATTCCACCCCCAGACTTAAAATTTGCAATGTCCTCAGTGCAATGTAAAAAGCGGACATAGAGTAATTTCACGATGACATAAGAAAAAAAACTGCTATCATAATAAGTAGAAGAGCACAGTAAAGAAACAGGAGCCGTAATGAAATGCACTGATATATAATAGCTGACAGAACTAAATACACTGATATAAAAAAAGTACAAGACATAATACATAAAGATAACACTACATAGATAAACATCAGAAGTATGCAGGGTGGTCGGTCGCATCATCAGGGAAGGAAGGCGGGGCTGGAGCTGGCGGCTGGCGAGGAGCAATCCCTATGTGGTCTCTGATCTGGATGAGGAGGTCCTCGGTCCGCTGCTGCGACTCCTCAATGTGCTGTAGGCACGGCGAGAGCTCGGTCTCGAAAAACTATCGAAACTCGCGCGAGTACCGTGAATGAGGTGGAGGAGGTGCAGTAGAAGACTCGCCATGAGCGTAAGTGGAATGGGGCGGAGGCACCAACGACACATCGAGGTCAGGATCTACCTCATCATCATTGTCATCCTGTACATGCGGCCCACGTCGTGCAATAGAATATATGACGCCTCCCCGGCCTTGACGGGCGGTGACGAGCCGGAGAGAGCGAAGACTGGCCATCGTGATAGGCACGGTCTTCGCGACCACTGTCATCTGGGGGAGGGCTGAAAAGATGCCCATATTCTTCACCAGGCGAGTACTGTAGGGTGCTACACAAATAGACCCTACGCGGGAGGTGTCGGCCTGATGGAGAATGAACTGGGCTAGAAGATAACCGAGATGTAGAGGATAATGTGAAGTCATGTTGTAGAGGTATAGCAGGTCCTGTCGACTGACAACACCAGAGCTTTCGCCCCGGTCGCTCAATGTGTGACTTAGGAGATGGTGGATGTAATGGAGGGCGGGATAAACCAAATTAGAGGCCTTAGATCGCTTGGCCTCGTAAGTGCTAGTGTCAAAAGAAATCTGGCGCCAGATACCGCCGACAATATCGCGATTGGGGAGTTGGAAGTGGAGCTCGGGGTAGGCAGCACTAAAAAGGAATGACTCCTCATACACCCCTAAATACTAGGTGAACTGGAGCATGGTGAGTGTATAGAATGTGCCACCCACTCGAAACGAGATTATCCCCTCAGGCGCGTGCGGCGCATTATTGAAGTTAGGCCGAAAGTTGCAATAAAACAAAGACAGAAACTCTAAAGTGAGTTCCCTAAATCCTAACTCCTCTATGGTGAAAAATTGATCCCAACCCGTTACAGAAATTAATGCCCTGACATATCCAGCTAAATTTATTTCTTCAAGCACGCTCCAATCAATCATGTGGATATCTTGAAATGTTTTTGATTGTATGCGGTTAAAGCGGGCGGTGTGCGATGCGTCGATGAAAATTAGCGGAGCAGCGGCATCCCGCCTCTCCGTTGAGACTTGCAGCTCAGGTCGGTGACGGCGACCGCCTTAACTTCTTCCGGACGACATGATGTAGAAGGAGAAAATGTGAATAAAGGAAGACGAGAATTGGAGAAGATGGCGCCCTCAAGCTCAGGCCACGGAGAGAACTTGTGCTGGGAGAAGGTTTGGAATGAGCAGAAAAAGAAATTCATACGGCCATATTTAAAGAAGTTGAACACGGGTTCGCACACGGCCGTGTGTGAACCCGTGGTAGGGAAAACCGTGCCCTCGTGGAACACAGGGTGCGTCGATCCGTGTGTTGTATGTGAACACGGGTGCACACACGGCCGTGTTCTTGCACCCGTGTTAGGGAATCTGAGGCCTCGTGGAACACGGGCTGCCTCGGTCCATGTGGTCAAATTGGCAGGGGACAGCGCGTCAGGTGGACACGGGCAACGACACGGTCGTGTATTGACCCGTGTCTTAGTTGGCACGCGTATTAACGATTCGCCGGACACGGGTTGGTAGGTGACACGGCCGTGTGTCATCCGACACGGGCGTGTCAGATGTCTCGACATAGCGGTCTCGACGATCATCGAGCGGACAACACGGCTAGCCACACGGGTGGGTGTGAACCCGGGTTGTGCTCAGGAAGAATTTGGCCTTTTTGCAGAATTAATTCACACGGCTGGGCCTGAGCCTGTGTCGTGTACACGGTCACTGATGCGCCCGCGAACAGACTATTACTGTGGTTGGTTCGGTGAGTCGATCTCCGCGGGCGTGCTACAGGAGGCAAGTGCACCTATCGCAAGTAGTACTCGATATTCGGGGGAATACCGAGGTCGTATTATTCTCGGGGTCGTGTTGACTATTCTTACTCCTCCGGCAGGACTATTATTTTACCAAAAGTAAGGTGGATTTTTTTAATTAAGTAAAGACGGAAAAAGTAAAGGAGCGAAAAAACGATTTAGAAAATATTCGATGAAGGGTTAACGCTCGGCATCGAATCGGATTAAGACTAAAATAATTTTTAATAATTATAGGACTTAGTTTTCAAATTAATAAAAGGCAACTTGGCCGTGGAGGTTACACAAATGTGAGCTCACCTAGCTATAGGGATATCGCTCACCTGAACGTTAAGACTATTCGACCGAACGTTAGTCCGATAAAGGATTCCTCTTAACGCCCGCTTTATGCTAAGAACCCTGCTATTGGGTGGGGAACCCAATCCGGTAGAATTACACTTGTCCTCTCTCGAGGGTATGCACGCAACTCTATTTACGCTTGTCCTCTCTCGAGGGTATGCACGCTAATCCGGTAGAATTACACATCGATTTGTGGTCCTACGCGTCGTTAACCCGGGGTAAACCTTAAGTGCTAAAATTAAAATGAAAATAAAGAGCTTCAATTATTACAAATTATTTTAAATGTCCCAATGTTCTTCGATGCTGAGGCTAATAGCGATTAGCCACACATCGGTATGGGGACGACTTTATAATTTAATGAGGCGCGGGTTCGAAATTAAACGCTAAATGATTATTAGAAGAGGACATAAAAAATAACAAACATTTAGAAAGCTGAAAAGTTAGCTAAAATAAGAACTCACGCACACTCTAAATTATAAATAAAACAGAAACTAAATTACACATGAAAGAAATTTGCATAATTGAAATTGCAAGTCTCACTCAAACGAGTAGGAAAAAATAAATGCGATTACAGGGCTTTCTCAAATATTTACAGGGAGATAAAGATACGTCATTTAACTCAAACGAGTAGGCGAAAAAAAATGCGAGTACAAGTCCTACTCAAACGAGTAGGCGGGAAATAAAGTCTGTCCATTTAACTCAAGTGAGTAGGCGAAAAAATAAAGAAAGAAAATTACAAGTCCTACTCAAACGAGTAGGGGGGAAATGAAAACGATGCGCAATTTAACTCTTAACGAGTAGACGGAAATAAATGCACACAAACACACACACTCTATATGAATTGAAGGAAAATAATAAAACTAACTCCTAAACACATGCACTCTACATAATTAAAGAAAACGATAAATTAAAATATGAAAAATTAACCATGAAAAACTAACACCTACACTCACACACTCTACATAATTTGAACAAAACATCAAAACATTATTCTCATACACTCACACACACAAATTAAAAGCAAAATGAAAGTTACCTAAAAATTAAAACATTTACTTTTTCATGCTTAGGTTTTGCCAAAAACAAATAAAAAGAACAAATTAAAATTCTAAGAGAACAAGAGTTTTTCAAAACAAATCAAAAACTAAAGACTTTCAAAAATTAAAATTTCAACATTATCATTCCTAGGATTTCATAAAAGTGCTAAAAAAGTTGAAATGAAAAGAGAAAGAACAAAAAGGGTTTTCATCCTAAAATAAAGCTAGGTAAAAAAATCAAAAATACTTTAGTAACTCTTTTACAAATTCATAAGAGTGAAGATGTTGAAAACATTAAAAGAGGACATGAAGAAAAAGAGAAAAAGCTAATTCATCATTTCATAAATTTATAGCAAAACCTAACATGAGACAAATTAAATCATGTAAAGTAAATAAGTTACACTCATACACACACACACACTTTTCATAAGAGGGAGAACAAAGATGAAACCAAGGATAAAAAGGGAAAGAAGTAAGCCATCCAAATAAATTTTCATGCTATATAGAGAGAGAAAATCTAATATTTTTGTTAAAATTATCAAGCTATTACAAAGCTAAAAGATAAAGCAAAACAAAACATGAAAGAAAGGAGGGAGAAATCTCCTTACATAGCACTAGAATCCACGGATGCAGCCCACAAAACACAATAAAGTGGCTCAAAAATGTGAACCCCTGGACCTTACAGAAATGGGCAATTTAAAGGCAAAAATTCTAAGTACACGCCCTCCGACACGGGCGTGTCGGGGGGGGGGGGGGGGGGGGGGGCGTGTCACTACTATTCATGATGGCGGCCGACGATTTGACAGGAAAGTTGTCTTCGGGCTGAGTTCGAGGATGTCACGCCCGAGGTCACGGGCATGATGTTGGGCGTGTCGGGGAGGTAGAACCGGGCGCGGGTTGCGTCAAAATTCTTCGGCAGCATCTTATCGGGCCAGTTGGTGAAGTCACGCCCCAGGTCACGGGCGTGACGCTGGGCGTGTTGGTTTGTGTCGACACTCGGCAATCGTCGAGCGGAAAGTGTCGAGATGAAATCGTCGAGCTGAGATTAAGTCGCGCCCTAGGGCACGGGCGTGACTCTGGGCGTGTCTCGGGTTTGACGATCGTTGAACTGAATTCGTCGAGTGGAGGGGACACGGGCTGCTGTCACGCCCCGTGTCGGGTGACACGGGCGTGACTCCAGGCGTGTCGAGCTTTTTACTTCAGAAATTTGTAACTTCTCGGGATTTTGAGCTGTCACACCCCGGTAACGGGCGTGATACAAATGACACAGGCATGTACTGCCCAAAATGTAGCAGATTTTGGAATTTTTCTGAAAAATAAAATAGAACAAGTTAGTAGTAAATTTACAAGAATAGGAGCATTTTATTGAACAAAAACATGTAAAAATGACGAAAATAAATGAAAATGACTAAATTAATGTGCACAGAAATACGTATATTTACAATTCATCAGTCACCCACACGGGCGTGTGGTGACCCGTGTGCCCCTCTAGTTTTGCATTTCTCCAACAATTTTTACAGAAAATTTTTTTTCATTAAAATTTTGCTGGAAAATTTTTTTTCATTCAAATTTTTTTCATTAAATTTTTCATTACAACTAACTAGATTTATACTAAAATAGAAATACTTAGAAACACTTACTATATTTTAACATGAAACTAATCTAGACGGAGACAGGTCTCTAGACGAGTGAAGTCTCTAGGAAGTTCACCAAAATAAGGCTTAAGTCGGTGACCATTAACCTTAAAATCTCCCTTCTCATGGTGAGTTAGCTCGATGGTACCATAGGGAAAGACTTCTTTAACCTTAAAGGGTCCGTACCACTTAGACCTTAACTTCCCTGGGAATAAATATAATCTGGAATTATAAAGGAGGATTTGATCACCTTTTTGGAATACCTTGGGTTTGCGAAGGTGGCGGTCATGAAATAGCTTAGTTTTCTTCTTATAAATCCAGGAGTTCTCATAGGCCATAGTTCTCCACTCATCTAATTCGTTAAGTTGGAGTTTACGCTTCTCTCCTATAGAACTAGTGTCAAAATTTAAAGAACGTATTGTCCAATACGACTTGTGTTCTAATTCTATAGGCAGGTGACAAGATTTACCGTAGACCAATCTAAAAGGGGTGGTCCCTATATGTGTTTTGTAGGCGGTCCTATATGCCCACAAACAATCGTTAAGTATCCTAGACCACTGCTTCATATTCCCTTCTACAGATTTTTCTAGGATCCTCTTAAGCTCTTTATTGGAAACTTCAACTTGCCCACTAGTTTGAGGATGATACGGAGTGACTATCCTATGTGTAACTTCATATTTTTGTAATACTTTGTCTTGTTGTAGATTACAAAAGTGTGAACCCCTATTGCTAATAAGTGCACGTGGTGTGCCAAATCGTGCGAATAAGGATTTCAAAAATCTGATTACAACCTACTATCATTAGTAGGCAAAGCTTGTGCTTCAACCCATCTTGATACATAATCTACAACTACCAAAATATATTTATTCCCAAAAGAAATTGGGAATGGTCCCATAAAATCTATACCCCACACATCGAATACTTCACATTCAAGGATAAATGTTTGCAGCATTTCATGTAATTTAGAAATATTACCTGATTTCTGACAAAAATCACATGAAAGCACATACCTTTGGGCATCCCTGAATAGAAGGGGCCAAAAAAAAAAACCGGAATCAAGAAACTTTTTAGCCGAGCAATTCGCTCCATAGTGACCACCAGCAGGGCCTGCATGACACTGCTCCAAAATCTTCCAGCCCTCCTCCGCTGATACAGACCTTCGTATAACGGAATCCGCACATATCCGAAAAAGAAAGGGGTCCTCCCAAAAATAATATTTCAAGTCAGAGAAAAATTTCTTTTTCTGCTGATATGAAAAGTCTTTTGGAAGGACCTTAGCCACAAGATAGTTTGCATAATCTGCAAACCATGGATAATCAAGATGTATATTTGTAGATATGGCAAATAGTGATTCCTCAGGAAATGTATCAAAAATTTCAGATTCATCTAACATTGATCGTAGTGGATTTTCTAAATGTGAAAGATGATCCGCCGCTAAGTTTTCCGCCCCTCGTTTATCCTTAATTTCTAAATCAAATTCTTGTAATAGAAGAACCCAACAGATTAAACGAGGCTTTGCTTCCGCTTTGGCTAGCAAATATCTAAGGGCAGAGTGATCCGTATAAACTACCACTTTGGACAATGTTAAATATGGTCTAAGTTTATCAAAGGCGAAAACCACTGCTAGGAGTTCTTTTTTAGTAGTTGTATAATTCTCCTGTGCATTATTAAGTGTTTTACTAGCGTAATATATAGGGTGAAAATGTTTGTTTCGACATTGTCCTAAAACAGCCCCTACTGCAAAACTACTAGCGTCACACATGATCTCAAATGGTTGACTAAAATCGAGTGCGATCATAATAGGAGAATTAATTAATTTCTCTTTTAAGAACTAAAAGGCACGTAGACACTCTTGTTCAAAAATAAAAGGTGTGTCTTTTTCTAAAAGCCTTGTAAGTGGTTTAGCTATTTTAGAGAAGTCTTTAATAAACCGGCAGTAAAATCCCGCGTGTCCTAAAAAACTTATCACTGCCTTAACGGAGGTTGGTTGTGGTAATTTCTCTATGGTTTCTATTTTCGCTAAATCAACTTGAATTCCTTGACTTGAGATTTTATGGCCAAGTACTAACCCTTCTTGTACCATGAAATGGCACTTGTCCCAACTAAGCGCTAGGTTCGTCTCCTCACACCTCTTAAGAACTTTCTCTAAATTATTCAAACACAACTCAAAAGAGTTGCCAAAAACAGAGAAATCATCCATGAACACTTCCATAATATCTTCAACATACTCGTTAAAGATGTCTAGCATGCACCTTTGAAACGTGGCGGGTGCATTACATAACCTGAAAGGCATACGTCTATAGGCAAAAGTACTGAATTGGCAAGTAAATATTGTTTTCTCTTGCTCTTCTGGTGCTATAGGAATTTGAAAGTATCCATAAAGTCCATCTACAAAACAATAATAAGAATGTCCTGATAAGCGTTCTAATATCTGGTCAATGAAAGGAAGAGGGAAATGGTCTTTCCTAGTGGCATCGTTTAATTTCCTATAGTCTATACAGACACGCCAACCTGTTACCGTCTGCGTTGGAATTAATTCATTTCTATCATTTGCTACCACAGTCAGGCCACCCTTCTTAGGAACTACTTGGATAGGACTAACCCATGAACTATCCAAAATAGGATATATAATACCAGCATCTAATAACTTAACAATCTCAGCCTTAACTACCTCTTTCATATTAGGATTTAGCATATGTTGCGGTGGAATAGAAGACTTATAGTTTTCTTCCAAAAGGATTTTATGAGTGCAAAAACTAGGATTAATACCCTTTATATCAGATATTTGCCATGCTATTGCACCTTTACATTTCTTCAATACAGTTATTAATTTATCTTTTTCAATATTGGAAAGATTTGAAGATATGATAACTAGGTACGAAGAATTAGTTCCTAAGAATGCATACTCAAGATGATCCGGTAATTTTTTTAATTCTACTATTGGTGGATTCTTAGTATTATTCTTAAGAGCTTCATGATATCCTTCAGTAATTAAACTATATTCAGTTGTTATATTCATGACAACACAATTTTCTAGAAAAAATAAATGTTCAACAATGTCATCATTTTTATCATCTTCTAGATAGATGTTAGTTATGCAAATTTCTAAAGGATCTTTATAATAAAAATTAGAATTTATAGAAGTCATAAAGTCATCAATACCATGAGAAAAATAGCAATAATCATCATTATCTAAAGATTGTTTCATAGTATTGCCAATTTGAAAGGTGACTTCATCTTCCCCTACTCGCAAGACTAATTTACCATCAAAAACATCAATAAGTGCTCTAGAATTAGCTAGAAATG
Source organism: Platanthera guangdongensis (assembly GCA_039583875.1). Lineage (NCBI taxonomy): Eukaryota > Viridiplantae > Streptophyta > Magnoliopsida > Asparagales > Orchidaceae > Platanthera > Platanthera guangdongensis. The sequence goes on along the minus strand of CM077165.1, from coordinate 26,815,244 downwards.
GACGACCTAGTATGAGTGGTACTTCAATATTTTCATCCATATCTAGAATAACAAAGTCAGCAGGAAATATGAACTTGTCTACCTTAACTAATACATCTTCTACTATTCCTCTAGGATACTTAACCGATCGATCTGCTAATTGAATACTCATTCTAGTTGGGCTAAGTTCTGCTAGGCCTAGTTTCAGATATAGTTTATAAGGTATTAAATTTATACTTGCTCCTAGATCTGCTAAAGCCTTATTTACTTATAAATCACCGATTAAACATGGAATTGAAAATGAACCGGGATCCTTAAGTTTTTGTGGCAATTTATTTTGCAAAATAGCAGAACATTCTTCACTTAATGTTACTAATGATAATTCTTCTATTTTCTTTTTATTAGAAATCAAATCCTTAAGAAATTTTGCATATTTAGGCATTTGAATAATTTCAGAAAACGGTAAGTTAACATGTAATTGCTTAAACATAGATAAAAATTTACCTTACTGCGCATCCATGCGCTCCTTGTTAAGCTTTGTTGGGTATGGTATTGATGGTTGGTACTCCATCGGTTGTACGTTCATCTCTCTTGATCCTTCACCGCTAGACACCATTTGGGGTACTTCCTTCGCAGGTCTTGGGTCTTGTAACTCCTTTCTGCTCCTCAATTGAACGGCTTTTGCATGCTTCCTTGGATTTATCTCAGTGTTTCCCGGAAGTGTTCCTTGCCACCTTTCAGAAACCATCCTTGCAAGCTGACCAATCTGATTCTCCAAGTTTCGAATTGAACCCTCTTGATTCCGGAAAGCTACATCGGTAGTTTGCATGAACTTGGTAAGCACATCTTCCAATGTAGGCTTCTTTGGTTCCGAATGTGGTTGTTGTCCAAACATGGGTTGCTTCCCTTGATTTCCTTATCCTCCGCAAGAAAAATTGGGGTTGTTTTTCCATTCAGGATTATATGTAGAACTATATGGGTTGTTGGCTTTATTGAAAGCTGGTCTAATATTGTTACCCATATAGTCAACATGCTCTTGAACTTATGGTTCACAACCAGGCATTCCACTGCATGAAGAGTCCCATTGTTGAGGAGCAATGGAAGGTGATGCTAAGGCAAGGTTGTCCATCTTTTGGTGTAGCTTCTCCACTTGAATAGCTAAGGTGGTGACGGCATCTACTTCATAAATTCCTGCGGCCTTGCTAGGCTTTTGTCTCACAGTAGTCCATTGGTAATTGTTCATTGCCATGTTCTCTATCAACTGCTGAGCCGCTTCAGGTGTCTTGTTGTTCAAAGTGCCTCTACTAGCCGCATCGATCATCTGCTTAGTGGCCGGATTGAGACCATTGTAGAAGGTCTGAATCTGAAGCCAAGAAGGTAGAGCATGGTGGGGACATCTCCTTAACAACTCCTTGAATCGTTCCCATGTGTCATACAATGATTCAGACTCCAATTGAATGTACGTAGAGATGTCATTCCTTAACTGCGCAGTCTTCGCAGGTGGAAAATACTTCATCAGAAACTTCTCAACCATCATGTCCCAAGTAGTGATCGACCCTCTAGGTAATGAATTCAATCATTACTTCGCCTTATGCCTTAGTGAAAATGGAAACAATCTCAATCGAATGGAATCGTTGGAAACACCATTGATTTTAAATGTGTCACATATCTCCAAGAATCCAGCCAAGTGGGTGTTAGGATCCTCATCTTGCAAGCCATCATACTGGACATACTGTTGAACCATTTGTATCACACTAGGCTTCAATTCAAAGTTATTGGTAGCTATCGGTGGTCTAACGATGCTCAACCCGGTTCCTTGGAGATTAGGTCTAACAAAGTCAGACATGGTTTGCTCATTTTGGTTGGCCATGGTATCTTTGTTTTCAGAATGATTCTCTCCTCAGTTTACTGTCTCCTCTTCTGATAGTCCGTTTGAAAAATCTGTGGTATTAATTCCCACATCCCTTAGAATAGTGTTATGGATAAGTCGTTCTGGGTCAGGATGAAATGGTACTTGCCCAGAATTTCTGCCCCTGGTCATAGACTAACAGACTACAAAAAATGATATTACGCAATATAATTATTCAAATACTAATTTACAACTATATAAATGAAAATTGGTAGATTAATAAAGATTAGGATTTCAAAATATTGAAAACGATCCCCGGAAATGGCGCCAAAAACTTGATGATTTGCTTTGCTAACAAGTAATAACTCAATGTGATTTCATTCTACATTCTAATATAACTATGTAGATGGGCTTAAGCTAGATTGAGTTAACATTCAGGCAAGTGCACCTATCAATCATAGTACATGAGAAATCTACATCTCGTATCGTATTCCACAGGGTCGTTTCAACTACTCGTACTCACCCTCCCTTTATTATCATACCTATAAATAAAAGTGATATTTAAACTACATTAACCTAACTATGAACATTTGGATAATTCAGCATTAGAGAAGAAAACAATGATAAAAGACATGAAGCTTTTAAGCGATTACATGAACGAACTCATTTATTAGTTCAATTCTAAATGATCATGAAATGAAAAGACTATTAAATTTGTTGTAATATAAAGGTTAAATGTTCATCAAATTCTCTCTCGAGCAATTCCAAATCTAAACCTAAGATAGTAAATTTTCTCTCAAACAATTTACAACACTCAAGTTCGCATTAAGTAAAGTACCCTTATTACTACATAAATTCATGAATTTTATCTCTAAATTACCATAAATCCTTTTACTCGTGTTCTAATTTTCCAAACAATATATCTTTCGATCATAGAGTTTGATTCACAAAGAGAGTTAACACCACAATATGAACATACAAACATCATTACAAAGAACTAATTTCTCAATCTAGCAATTTGCAAATTATGTAAAGTAAAGAAGCAATTCATAATGAAGATTAAACTCTTTGTTTGTAAGCCTAAACACGAATACAATATCACAAATTTAACATAAACAAAGCGATACATGATTACTAGAATGTTCAATTATAAGTTCATGCAAAATTAAAAGATAATTGAAGATGAATCACCAAGAGAAAAGAGAGTTTGAAAGGAATTAATGAATAGATAAAATACATAAACAAATACCCTTCAATCCTCCTTCTCTTGGATGCTCTACTTCGGCCTTCAGTAGTTCTCCAATCCCAGAAATGATTCAAAAGTCCTAAATAATTTTTTCTACAGGAAATATATAGTCCCATGGCAAACAGGTCGGACACGGGTACCAACACAGCCGTGTGTCAGGCCGTGTGGACGGTTCCTAGGCAGTTCCCCACCAGCAGGCGTGTCTAGTAGTGGGTCGTGTCAGATGACACGAGTATGTACATGGTCGTGTGTTCGGCCGTGTTCTTCAGACACGGGTTGGTCGGCAGGCGTGTTCAATATGACACGGGTAGGCACACGGGCGTGTGGCCTACCCGTGTGAGTCTCTGTCTCCTGCGTGCAATTTCTTCAGCTCTAGGTGCATAGGACACGGGTAGGAACACGGCCGTGTGTCAGGCCATGTGCACCAAAGTTTTGTCCTGTCATCAGCCATGTTGACTCCGTGAACTCCTCTGTTTGCTCCGAGACTTTTAGTTCTATTGGTTGGCATTACCTGCAATAGAAAAATGAAAGAATCAGTAAATAGTTTATTACAAGGAATGCCAAAGACTTCTAAATGCGCTCTTTAAACTAGCCCACGTTGTAGAGATCACAGATTTCCAGGCATAAACTACTTTGCATAGATTCTCAATAAAAATCTAATAATTCCAACCGACATAAAAACAAAAAAAAGGTCGGGGATAAAATAAATTTAAAAACAAGCAACTCTGTCATAACTCTCATTACACGACACAAATCAACAATACGCCTGCATTCCCCGGCAACGGCGCCAAAAACTTGATGTGTCGTCGCAAGTGCACTAGTTGCTGTCAAGTATTAATTTGGGAATAGCTTCCCCGAATGTCGATCTCGAGGGTATGCATGATGGGTATATGATAGCGTCGTATGAAGATCGTTACAAAGAGTTGAAAGAAACAACCGGGTGTTGGTTTTTGATTCCTAAAGCTAACGAAACAAGAAGAAAACTATTGCGGGTTGCATGCACAACTTCGCCTGGTGGATGGAACTAGTGTAGGCCGCTATGTCTTGTTTTGTTAGGCGGATGGACGGAGAGCAAGCGGATGGAATTAACAACGTGCGGATAGTGAGGGTCGAAATCACCTATTTGTCCACCAACACTAGCCTTTGCTAGAGTGGTTCAAGTGCGCGAGTGAGTGGATGTGAGCGGAGGCGAGTACATCACATCTAACAACATAGCATATAACTAACCCAAGCAATACGTCATTCATAGACAAATAAAGGAAAGTTTAGGTACATTACAATCTTAAGAGTACATTCCACAAAGAGAAGAGGTATAATAAACCATAAGGGGGAAAACATAGCCGTGGTTCTTTGTCGGAGTGGTTGGTTTTCAGTCCACTTCATGACTCTGACCGTGGTTGGTACCGTATGCAAATGGGTTGTCAATCCACTGGTCTTCCTCCTTCTTCTTCCTTTCCTTCAATTCTTTCTCTATTTTGTCCAAATGAAAAGTACCAAAATATCTCGTTTCTCGCAGCTGGTGGTCGAGAGCTCTCCGAAGGTTGAATATGACTTCGGATGGCTAGAGAATGCTTCCAAAAGGGTGGATATGAGTGGAGGAACTGTGGGGAGAGGAACGGTGCTTATGCACACAACAACGGGGCAGAAATATGAAAAGGAGTGCCCTAATTCGCGGAGCAGGGGCTTAAATACGGCAGCAGACAAACAGAGTTCATGATCAATGGCGCACGACCAATGGTCGAGCGCACTAACGGTTGATGATCGTGCCCTCTGCCCCAGAGAAACCTGTAGCTGGACAAAAAAAATCAATACATATGTGCACAATCAGTGGCGCAGAACTAGTGGTCGTGCGCACTTGATCCCATGATCGTTTGATTGGCAATGACAGAACTTCAAAAAAAACTAGAGTAACACGCACGAACAGTGGTGCACGACCAGCGGTCGTGCGCACTATGTCCAATGGTCGTGCGGTTACCCAGGCAGAACTTGGAAAATGGAGAATATAGTGTGCACGATCAGTGGCGCACGACCAGTGGTCGTGCGCAACAGTTCCACTGATCGTGCGTAATGTTCCTGTACCATTTGGGATTTCCCGAACAATCCCGGATCACGCAGATGACCCCTGGACCTGCAGTTGAAATAGAAAAGCCACCAGAAAGGGAACACCACATTCTCCAGACAAAGAAAACAACAAGTATTCAGCAAAAGTACAAAACTATAAAATCACACTGAAAATCGGCCCAAAAGTGCACTTATCATGAAATGGACAGAGAAATGAACATGAACAATAATGGCTGTCAAGTGTAGTGCATCAACATGAAAACCGACCTTGATGAGTCCAATAATATGTGTATAACTTGGACTCGTCAATCTTATTACCACTAACCATTGTCTTGAATTTGCCAGCGAATGTGTTGTCTTTGGCATTCGAGAACATTTCCAAGACCTCCTGTTTCCACAACAAACAGAGCTCCAATAGGACGAAATTTAGGTTAGAGTCCTGGATTAAGTGAAGAATGAGTTGCACCTCTTCTGTACATCCTCGAAGCCATTTCGAAATACTTGGGAGCCTTCAAACAGGAAATCTTGAACTTTCAGAGCAATTTTGCATTGGAATTTTTGAAGGTTGGTGAAATAGTCTCATTGATTCGTCGAAATCGTGCAGAGGAGGCCAAGGAATAGTGCGTTTTGTTCTATATACAAGTCCTTCTATTTATAATTATTTCTAGGATAGAAGGCGCAGAGGTGCAAACCTGTTTAGGATCAAGTCAATGATCAATGGCTGTGATTTATTCCTGATACTTAGCCGCAACTAGATAATTTTGACTCACTCATTGAGTGAACACAATTGACTCGTTCCTTTTAACGTTTTTATACTTAGTATAACTTTTACTTCATTTTCCACCAAGGATTAGTTAAACCTACTCCCTACAAGCACAATGCATATATATGGTAGAGAGCTACTTAAGCTGACCTAAATTCAATATATCTAATTCAAATTAGAAGGTGTTGAACTTAACTCCATCTTGTGGCTTAGTGAGGATGTGAGCCACTTGCTTATCTATTGAGAGAAATTTAAGACTAATGTCTTTCTTCTCCTCATGCTCTTTAATACAAAGGTACCTTATCTCAATATACATAGTCATGTTATAAGAGACAGGATCTCTAGCAATTGATAGTGCACTAGTAGAAACATAATATAATGGAGTTATACATATATTTATATTATAGAATGGGAGCAGATGCGGGATTCACAACTACATCCATGCACACTACAAAGTCTCTTCTTGTTGAGCTAGATCTTTTCCTTATCTTTAGCCATAGTTTTGCCTCAGGCTTTAGCTGACTGATCCATTTAGTGCAGGAGATTTCTTGACAACAATTCTCTTGGTAAGACACAAGCTTGTCCAGCACACCAGACGGTCCTAGCTCCCCATCAATAGGAGCATCTAGCTTGTTGGTATCCCCCTTAATGTTTCCATACGTCTTGGACATCCTATGCTTGATATTCAGTCAATCCACTTCCATCTACATGTGTTTGATCCTGAAGATAGCTTCCTTGTTCCAGTCCTAAATCTGGAACATCCTCTGTCCAAGTACCATATGTGGGTATGGGTAATTGGACTATCCTACAAAATAAAATTTAATTTACCTTAGGACCCCAAAATGAATTGGGTCCTAGGTTCTTCTTAACTACAAATTAAACTTGTCTTCCTGCAGATTTTCTAGCAGGAAGACTAACTCTTGTACTTGGCATAGTAGGATTATGCCAGCAATATAAGGCACAATGCCCCACTTGCCCACAACACCAACACTCATGAGTGTTGTATCCTCTTTTTTGTTGATCCTGCAGTTTGGTTAACTACTGAAATAACAGAAGGAAGATGTGCAGCAGACTTCTTCAAGTTCCTTTCACAAAGGATCTGACTGAAGGTGAGCTTTTCAATAGTCTTTCTGTGCTGGCTCTGAAAACCATTTACAACAATCTTCTTTGCAGATTACATGTTGTTTATGGTATAAGAGATTGCTAGATCTAGCCTACTGACACACTTACCCTTGGTTAGAGTCTTTGCTGGATGGTCTTGAGTGAACACTATTGCCTTGTTCTTGAGAGTCGGGGCTAAGGTACCAAAGACAAATTGTCCTTAATGGGCCATTTGAATTTTCTCATTGGGATCCTTAAAGGCACTCATTCCCCTACTATACATTCAACCATTATTGTGAACATCTTTGTTCACACAAGTGGATCTACCATTCATCCAGTGACCATAGATGCTCTCTTGGTCATACTGTTTGAAGGTAACTGAACTTTCTTAAAAGGAATAAGAGGCTTGGAAGCTAGTGGATGAACAGGAGCTTTGCCTTTCCCTTTGGACTGAGCAACTATTGTGATTCCATTGAATCCCAACCCTTTCATACCCTTTTGAGAGGAGAAGGACTCTATTAAGGGCAGTATAGTACTTGTCTTAGAATAACTAGACACTATCCTTTTCTCCCTCTGGAGCCTCTCTTCATGGTCCCTAATAAGATTGTTCTTGTCCTTGATGATGCCAATCTGAATGAGAGTGATATTTTTCAGTTGGCTAACTTCCCTTGCTCTCTGATCTAACAGTGTTGCTGTCTCAGCCTGTTGGGTAGTACCTAGTTGAAGAGAGGCATCTCCTCAGCTTTTTTGGCCAACTTCCTGCTCCTCTTGAAGGCATCCAGAAGTGCACCATACTTGTCAATGAATTGTTGGCATCATCCTCTGATTGGGATCCATCATTAGCACATGACGGGTAAGCATCAAAGTTTGGACTAGTCTCATAATCATATTCTGAGGATGAGCTAGATAAGGAATGCACCTAATCTTGACCAGGCAGATCCTAGCAGGATTCTTCTTCTGTAATGGCTATTAGCCCATAACTTCTGTAGTCATCTCCCTCATCATCATCCTTCTCTGAATCATTGTCTGAATGTGATAGAGGGGCCCAGATCATTATTCTTGCACCTGGATAGACATCATATGTATCACTGTCACTGAACATAGAGGATAGTGGGGTTCTGATTCCTATCCTAGCAATAGGATAGTCATCATCATCAACAACAGCTACCAACAACCCATTGCAGGTCTTTTCCTTTCTGTAGACTTGAAGCTTCATTGAGCTCCACTCCATATGGTTCACTCCTGAACTCAAAAGAATAACCCTTTTAGCTATCCTTGGAGATCATACAAACTGTTAAGTACTTTTGAGCAACCTCGCTCTGATACTACTTGAAAGTCTTTAATTTCAAGGATAGGTAAATCATCTAGAGGGGGGTGAATAGGTTTCTTACTCTCTTGTGACTATCTTTATTTTTCTTTTTAAGTGGTTCGTGAGTTAGTAGTTTTCTGCTTTCAAGAAACACACCACCTGCAACTAAGAAAAAACACAAGAAGCACACATAGTATTTATAGTGGTTCCCTTGGTTATGGGTATGTCTACTTTCCCTCTCACCTTTCTAACTTCTTGTTAGACAATGCACATCTCCAAAAACAAAGCTCCAAAGATCTTACACATCAGATCCCGTTGGATCACTCAGTCTCCTCCAGGACCTATAGCTCAGGCACAAGGGCCTACAACTCAGAGATCCAAATATCACCTACCTTAGGCCCAAAAGCCCTGCTTCTCAGGCTGGGAGGACAGCCCAACATCAGAGAGAATGACTCTCCTGCAGCTCAGGACCAAAGGCCCTACTTCAAATCCAAAGAATCATACAACTTAGACACAAGTGCCCTATAATTCAGAGAGAATGACTCGAATACCTCAGGCTCAAGAGCCCTACCTCAGATCCAAAATGAATCCTACTCTCAGGCAAAAGACCTACCTTAAGCACACAGGACCTACCTCAGATTCTCAATAGAATCCTACCTCAGGCTAAACAGCCTTACCTCAGATATACATTTGGATCCTACAATCAGATCCAAAATGGATCCTACACTCAGGCCAAAGCCCTATATCAAATATGCAACCAGATCCTACAATCATATCCAAAATGGATCCTACACTTAGGCTAAATACCTACCTCAGATCTGCAACCAGATCCTACACTCAAATCCACACAGGGATCCTACCTCAGCCTTTATAAAATAGGATTACAACACAGATCCGAATAGGATCCTACACTCAGATCTAAGAATGGATCCTACAGGGAGAAAGGTTGGTTGGTATGGTTTATTTGATAACAGAGAGATTTCTGTGTGTCTACCTCCTGAGTTGATTTTACCTCAACTCTAACTTCTTTTCAGCAACAAGAAAACTATTCTTCAACAAACTTGAAAGAAAAGGTAAACCTCTAATAACAATTGAAAGTGACTTAGGAAATTGATAATCCTTTGATACCATTTGAAAGTCAAGGGGATGGATCTAAATAGCTCTAGAGGGGGGGTGAATAGAACTTAAAAAACTTTTTATAGATTTATATGATTTAGCTGTAAAATAGGTAATAGCAAATATTATGTAAAGAGATTAAAGCTAAACTATCACAGCACAGTATAAAAAGAAAAGGGGCAACCAGATAACATAAGAAATTTTATAGTGGTTCCCCAAACTGGGTACATCCACTCTTCTACCACCCTGGTAGGAATCGACTAGCATGTTTTGATCAGGTGACTGCCACCACAGGTTTTTGCTCAGGTGCCCTGTCACCACAAGATCTATTTGATGGGAGATCTCACAAACCTTGAAGCTTTTGATCGGGTGCCCAAAAACCAACAATAAACTTTTGAAGGGAGTTAATAAACCCTTTATACATTGAAAGAAAAGTTGATGATGTCTTCTCTTTTTCTCTAAATAACAGAGAAGGCAAAAGTGGATCTTTGTTGTCAAAGCTCCCCTTGAGATGTAGAGTAGTTCAGGAAAGAAGAAAGCTTTGCTTCAGGGTGTAGGTATTTAGATTGATGTTGATCTCCCGCAAGCTTTTTAGACTTATTGTATTCGATGTCTCTTGAAAGCTTGGAGAAGATTTGCTGATGATAAAGACAATGAATTTTTGAACTGCAAAAACTTTCTGTGTCTGCCCATATAACTTAGTAGATTCTATAACTTCTTGTTTTCTCTCTTGTGTCGTTGATAGCAGATCATTCTTTTCTGTATTACTTCTCAATTTGAATTTTACTCGATTGACTGTTGAATTCTTGGAACTTTGACAAACGGCTGGAAGGGCATTAATTTGATTCCTCAATTGTCTCAGTTATTAAGCCGAATTTTTTCTTTGTGAAATCCAGTAATTAATTCTACCAATGAACGAATATATTCATAAGAATATATGCATTTAATTACTCAGAGCAATATAGGCAACATTATATTAAATAAGCCTTGGTCAATCTGGAAATGAACTGTAGAGAAGGGAATACTGAACTAACAGATTTCGTCGACTTCAAAACAGATTTCGTCGACCTGAACTCAAACTTTGTCGAGCTGAGAAATCTTCTTCGTCAAACTGAGCTCAGCGAACATCAATCTGGAAATATCTTGCAAATTCTGAGCGCTAAGTTCGTAGATCAGAGAATCTGTCTTGAGGGAAGAAATCGTCGACCTGAGCTAGAATATCAGCGAGATAAACTCGGAAAAAGAACTCTGAGTTTGTCGATCCGAGATCGATGATCGTCGAGCTGAGTTCGAAGAACTTCGAACTACTAATCTGAACTGTAAATTCTTCTAAGTCTTAGTCTCCTGAAGTCTACTACAGGCTGGTCCGTGAAGCTTGATTTTAAAGACTAGCCTAAACTCTAGGACTGACTAACTTGACCCTGGCTATACAAGGTGGGTCAAAACATCCTAACAATGAACCTTAGCCCAAATCCAAACTAGGGATTCAACAATCTCCCCCTATTTGGGTGTGGTCACTAATAAATAAAATATAAGAAATAATCACAAAGCAAGACAACAAATATCTGGCAGAAAATAAAATATCTAGTAGATATATACAACAAGTGCTTTGTGACAAATTAACATAAATATTTCAGAAAATAAACAAATCAAAATGTTATTTAGGTTTCTTGGAATTGACTTTCTCAGCTTTCTCAGAAGGTTATCTGAAGATGATTTCCCTGTCGAGATTGACAGCTTCTTTCTTAGACATTGTCATATCAGCTGCTCCAATAATGTTGCAAGAAGTTGCTCTTGGAACAATTGCTTCTGGGTGAAGACTCATTTAAGCGTCTTCATTCAAAAACTAATTTGCTTTATCATACCTTTTTAGCTCTTCTTTCCTGTAGGAAGACACGATAGATTATTGAGAGGGATCCTTGCCTTCTGCTTTAGCTTTGTTAATCAAAGAGAGTCCAATTAGCTCTTGAAATTTGGTCATTTTAGCAGTGTTCTCCTGTTCAGGATCAATAAAGGGTATTGGTGGAGATTCAGGCCTTTTAGAACTACTGTCCTTCTTTGATTCAGCATGACACTTTGAAGGACTCTTTAGCTCTGTAGTTGAAGGTGGGTTGCGTCTTGTAGACTGCTGCTGGTGCTGATGCCTGCTGCTCTGAGAATTTGGCTTGGAATGTCTTTGATATGTTTTATTGATTGGAGTTAAGCTATGAGAGACACTTCCAGAGGCCCCTGCAGATGGAGGAGGAGGAGGATGATCCTATCTGAATTTCTTAGGAGGGGACTTGTATCTTATCCTCTTCTTCCTTTCCTTTTGTTCATTATTAGATAGCCACATTCACTGAGGCATACCAGCATAATGAGTAATCTTGTTCAATATGTAATATGGTGTGTATATAGTTGGATTAGGCTTAGGAACAACCTTAGGAATAGATTTTCTCTTTTTCGGTATCTTTTTCTTAGATTTTGGTTCATCAGAGTCTTCAGAGTCATCATCATTATTATCATCGGAAGAACCAGGAGGATTATCATATAAGTCATCAATCTCTTTCAATGCTTCCATGGAGATTTGCCTCTCAGCCTTATGTAGCACTTGAAATTCTAGAACTTCTAGCTCATCAACACTTTCAGCAACAATTTGATTTTCATCTTCTTTTTCCATATCTGCAAACATGATGTCATCCAAGTTTGGCATTGGGGACTCAGCCCACATGTGAGGAGGAGGACTGCACACCTCTTCAGCAACTAGTATTTCTGAGATCATAGGTGCTGCCAAACTTTCCCTTATTTGGTCCCTAACTTCTGGACTTACTGGAGCAGAATAACATACAATGGATTTGGAGAAAACTTGCTCAGGAAGAGGAAGAGAATGATAAAGAGTTTCAAAATCTCTTAATAAATCAGCTAAGTCCACAGAAGAGAGTAGGCAAAAGAATGGCACAACTGCCAATGGTTCTGTAATCTCAACATCAGTGAGCTCAATATCAAATTCTGAAGGATCTGCCTCAAGAAAATTTAATAGCACTATATCTCTATTTACACTTTCTATAACTAGTCTATCCATATGTACATCTGATATTACTGCTGCTGCTACTGCTGTTGGAGGAGAAAGAACTGTAACTTCTTCACAAGACATCTCCCTCTACCTGGTTTCAGAGGGTCTTGAAGCCAGGCCCCTAAAAGAAGAAGGGACAGAGGGGGCAGTGACAAAGACAGCAGAGATGGAGGAGATGGAATCAGTAAGAGGTGAAATTACCTCTGATATGAGATTTCTGAGGATTGGAGTGATGAGCTCCAGGATATTGGAGATGGATGGAGAATCCAATTTCATAAACTCAGGAGGAGTCTGAGTAGATATAGATGGTTGGATGATGGAGGATGAAATGAAAGGGGGAGTATCAGTCATGATTTCATCTAGAGATGATGGAATATGGTGAGGAGATGATGTTAGTAAGTCCAATGATGGAAGTGACAAAATGTTGTGAAGTGGTATGTCATCAAGGAGAGGTGGTAATGGAGATGATGGTGGTGTGATGTGTTCTGGAGATGGAAGGGGTGTTGGTTGATGCACTGGTGAGCCAGGTGGTGTTGGAGATTGAAGTTTTGAGGTTGAGGCAGTGGATCATTGTTGGAGGGGAGTTGATGAAGGAAGTGAAATCTGTGTGTCATCAAGGTGAGGTGGTGATTGTTGTTGAGAGGGAGGTGATGGAAACCTGATGGAGGGAATTTCTTCTGGAGGGGGAGGAGTGGCTATTACTGCCCTTGTGTCCTCAGAAATTCTGGAAGAGGATGAAGCCCTGGATGGCTTAGTGATGATCCTCTCCCATCTGCCAAATAAGGCACAAGTCAGCCTCTTAGATGAATTGATGAATATGATCTAAGAGATCAGTGACTCAGAGTCCTTGTCTTGGAGGAAAATCCCTAGAATCCTCCCAAAATAGACTTCCTTCTTAGTAATCATCTTTTTGATTAAATCAAATAATATCTTTCCTTTGTGTACTGCCTTCTTGTTCACCACAGCACACATCACCAAAAACTGGTGCCTGGTAATGTAAACATGGGCAGTATGCTTGCCCAGGAAGAATTTTCCCACAACATCAGCCAAAAACTTATACTCAGCAGATAAATTTTTCTTTAATAATCTGTTAGGGTTTCCCTCGGAGTGACCCATTTTTAGCAGCATATCATCATACTCAGAACTGTTTATTTCTATATCTTCTTCTCCATTATTAAAACCGAAAATTTCAGATAAAATGGCAGGAGTAAGAATAACCTGTTGTCCTGCTATTGTTCCTGTCATTGTCTCAGCATCAGGTGTGGTTGAATTATATACACATTCCGTTATTTCAGCGGGTGGTGAATTGAAAGTGCAACTAGATCTGATATACTCTAGAGGGGGGTGAATAGAGTATATGGTGCTTTGAAACATTTTACAACAATTGTGTAATATGTGTGAGCAGGGAAGCAATAATAAATTTAATCAGAGCACTAAGTTAAGCAAAAACTAAGCACAGAAAAATCAAGGCCAGAAACAAACATAAACACAAGCAAAACCAGAAGACACAACGAAATATAGTGGTTCCCCTAAACTTGGGTACATCCACTCTTCTACCACCCTAGGTAGGAATCCACTGCAGGATGAGTTGATCAGGTGTCCTGGGCAACAATGAGCTTTTGATAAGGTGCTCAAAAACCAAAGCAGATTTTTTGATCAGGTGTCTTGCCACCAATGAGCTTTTGACAAGGTGCTCAAAAACCAAGCTCAAACTTTTGAAGGGAGTTTGAGAAACCCTTTACAGAGAGGGGTGAGAGAGTGATGACAGTCTTCTCTTTCTCAAACAACTGAGAAGACTAAGTGGATTGTTGATGTCAAAGCTCCCCCTGAATCCTTGGGATCTTCAGGAAGAAAAGATTTGCTGAGGGTGATAGGCCTTCAAAGGTTGAACTCCAGCAATAGATGATTTCAGCAATAGCTGAAATGTTGAATGTCTGGAGTCTGGAAATATGTTGGCCTTGAACACTTTGAAAACTACAGAGATCTGAAGATTTTTAGAAAGCTTGATCTCCTTGGATGAGTGTTCTTCAGAATTCTTTGTGACAGAAGATTTTTGAATGTGTCTCTGTAATCTCTATTCTCTCTCTGTATTGTGTGTTTTTTTCAGAGAGATTCAAAAACATTCTGTCTTTTATTCTCTGGTACAGAATAGAGTAACATTCTCTGTCAAGTATAGCCGTTGTCCTGCATTAATTGCATCCTTAATTGCATAATCTCTTCTGGAGGAAAGTCCACAGATATATTTCTTGAAAAATCCCTTGAAACTTGGTCCAGAATTGAATGAAAACGGCTAGAAAATCTCTGAATTAATTGCAAAATAACTCCTAACTGATTTGAATTTGAATTAAGAAATATCCTGGAAGTTATCTGAAATCGTCGAACTGAGCTCTGCTATCGTCGAGCTGAGCTCAGCGATCTGGAAATATACAGCAGCAAAATATCGTCGATCTGAGCTCAAAGATCGTCGAACTGAGCTCAGAGATAAAGATCCAAAGCAGAGTCAAAATCGTCGACCTGAGCTCACCGATCGTCGAATGGAGTTTGACGATATAATGATGTTGAGCTCAGCGATCGTCGAATGGAGTTCGACAATCTCGTCGAAGTTGAGCTAGACGATCGTCGAGTGGAGATCGACGATCCGTCGAGGTTGAGCTAGACGATCGTCGATCGGAGTTCGACGAATCGTCGTGCTGAGCTCGACGATATGACTTAGTCTCCAAATACAAAATATTGGTCTTCAGGGCAGCTTCCAAACCTAGACTTCTAACCCTTAGACTCAATTCAAATTGACCTATTAAGCTATACAGGAGGTCAAGCAAAGATTTCTAGAGACATAGTGATCCTGACCCAAATTAGTAATAGGGTGTTCCAACAATCTCCCCCTATTTGGGTTAGGATTACTATTTACAGACTTTGGAATAATTTAAATAGCAACATACAATCAGAAAAACATAACAACAACAGCTAGACATGTAGAATCACAGAGATATATAAATCATCCAGATAGCAATCAGAGATCACAGAAATTGTCACCTTACAATATCATTTCTTCTCTTTGCCCTTAACCATTTTAATCTCCCTGTTAGGATTGAGGGCTTCCTTCTTAGATCTGGTGTCATCTGCTGCACCTAGAGATGTTTGTTGTTTAAGCCTGGGAACCACTGCTTCAGGATGTAATTCCATGTATCTGTCAGCATCAAAGAATTTACTTGAAGCATATCTCTCTAGTTCTTTTTGTCTCTGTTCAGACATAGTAGCAATGTTGGAAGAATCTATTCCTTGTTGTCTGGCCTTCTTAATCTGATCCAGTGCAGCCAATTTCTTTAATCTGGCAGTCCAAGCAGCTGGATTGTTTTCAGGATCCTCAAAGGGTACAGGTGGTTCATATCTGTTGGAAGGATTGTCCTGAGGAGGCCTGGCAGACACAGTTTCTTTCAGCTTATAAGGGAAGGAACCAGATGTTGTGTCAGTTGAAGTTTGTCTTTCCCTGGAATATGGGTGCTGCCTGGAGTAACCTTTAGAATATACTTGAATATCTCTCTGATTACCCCTATATCCTCCTCTCCTAGAATGTGAACCCCTGGATTGGCTTTCCCTGTGGTAAGATCTGGCATGAGGTTGATAGGGAGCCTGACTTCTGGCTGGGGGTTGACTTGCAGAGCTTCCACCTGCACCTGCATCGGGAGGAGGTGGTGGAGGAGGATGAGAGTGCTAGAATTGGGATGAACCCTTCTCATATTTTCTCTTTTTCTTCATTGCTTTTAGGTGATTTTTTGAGTATTGCATCCAGTGTTCAGAAATAGGGCAGTTATGAAGGATATAGTATGGAATGTCATTGTTATCTTTAACTTTAGCAGGAGGCACCCTCTTCATTGCTTTGCTCCTTGCCTTCCTTTTCCTACAATGGTAGCAGATGAGTCATCAGAGTCTGTTTTAAATTCATCAGATTCAGAACTCTGGTCATCATAGAGAGCATCTATTTTCTTCATCAAGTCTTTCTTAAGCTGAACAGAGGCAGATGAGGCAGAAGTTGAAACAGCAGCAGCAGTAGGTGTTGAGATGGTAACAGCAGGGACAGTAGCAGATGGAGAAGGTGAAGCAGAAACAACAACAGCAGCAATAGGCTCTGGACAGGTGACAACAGCAGCAACTTCACTAGCAACAACATAAACAGCAGATTCACTAACAATAGAAACAGAAGGAACATCATCAAAGACTGCAGAAGGCTCAAATTCAGTGGCCTCTGTCATAAGAATGTCCTTGGAGATTAGTTCATCAGAAGTGGCAGAAACTTCAGCATCAGTGTTGACAATCTCAGCAGCAGTATCAACAATCCTTTCTTTAGATGAGGCAACAGCAGCAATGACTGAATTCACAAAGGAAGTGATCATGCTAGGGTCACAGCAAGAAAAAGGCACAAGTGCCTTGGATAAATCTTCTGGAGGCTGGACAACATGGACCTCTGGCAGACAGCTAAAGAAAGCAGAATCAAAAGCTGATAGCAAAGACCTGAGGTCTATTGCAAGAACGGCAGTTGAAATCTGACTTTCTGGAGGCACAGCAATAACAACATGAGGAGCAGCAGAAGAAGCAGAACTAACAACAGCAGCAGACAGAGAGCTTGCAGAAATAGCAGCAGCAGCAGCAGCATGAAGATTCTTTTCATATGGCATCTCCCCCTGCCTAGATGCAGACACCTCTGGATCAAGGCACACTGCTGTAGGTGCTGCCTGATGGAAGAGGGAAGAGAGCCTGGCAGAAAGGGCTGCCACTGACAGGTGGAGTGGAGCCAAAGAGGTCTCCAACAGCAGAGTTAGCCTGGGGGCAAGTAACTCATACAGCCTGTCAGCTAGGGCTGAAAGGTCTACTTGCTCAAGAGCTGGAGCAGAGGTAGAAGGAATAGGAGCAGCTGAAGGTTCTGGAAGTGGAGAGCTGGAGAATGGTGGAAGGGATGGCTCAGGTGTTGGGAGGGTCGAAATGGAGGATAGAGGGATGGAGATAGATGGGATGAATGTGGGTTGATCTATGATTTGGTGTAGGAGATCTTGAAATGAAGTGGAGGAGGTAGGTAAGTCAGGAGGAGATGATGGGGAATCATCCATAAAGGAATCATCAAGTAGGGTGAAGGATGGAATGGATGGTGATGAGGTGATATCTGGTGGAGGATAGGAGAATAGTGGGTGGAATTGGTCTGCTGGTAGAGGTAGAATAAGTTCTGGAGAAGGTGTTGATGTTGAAAATGGGCTGGATATGATAATGGTGGATGGATCTGTAATGGTGGATGGTAGGGGAAGGGATGGAATTGGAGGAGGAGGAGGAGGAGCAACAGCAGCAGCCAGGTCATCTGCAGGGGCAAGGACCTGTGGAGGAGTGACTCTTTGAGTCCTTGTGCCTGAAGGAGCACTGGAGGAGGGCCTGCTAGGCTTGCTGATTTGCCTGTCCCACTTTCCAAAGAGGGCACAGGACAATCTCTTGTAGGCATTGATATGAACTCCAGAGGAGACCAGCAAGGCAGGACACCTGTGCTGCAGAAATACTCCAATAATTCTCCCAAAATTAACAAAACTTTTGTTTATTTTCTTTTTGATGAGGTCAAAGAAAACCTCTCCCCAGTTCAGATTCTCTTATCCACAAGAGCTCCCATGAGACAGAGC
Organism: Platanthera guangdongensis; assembly: GCA_039583875.1. Taxonomy (NCBI): domain Eukaryota; kingdom Viridiplantae; phylum Streptophyta; class Magnoliopsida; order Asparagales; family Orchidaceae; genus Platanthera; species Platanthera guangdongensis. The sequence continues at coordinate 26,797,114 of CM077165.1, read as the reverse complement.
TGATATCTTGATATAGTATCATGGGCAGAGTGCTTTGCCAGTAGCACTTTCCCAACCACATCTGCCAGGAACCTATATTCTACAGACAGATTCCTCTTGAAGAGCTTGCTAGGGTTTCCCTCTGGATGACCGATTCTGGCAAGCAGTTCAGAAAACTCATCTCCAGATAATTCAGCAGAATCTTCTCCATTTCTCAATTCAAAAACTTCTGAGAGAATGGTTGGGGTCAAGGGTACCTGAGTTCCAGCTATTGACCCAACTATGGTGCTATTATCTTGATTATGGGTAGTATAAACCCACTCCTCGATTTCATCAGAGGCCAGCTTGATCCTGGTGGTCATTATAGCAGTCAGATTTTGATCCTTGTACAAACCCAGTATATCTTGAAAAATCTGATCAGTCGTGCTGAAGGATTCTATATCAATATCAAAACCGGCATCAAACTTCATTGCAGCAAGAACAGCAACTGACACAGCCATTTGTACCTACAAAAACTCAACAAACAAAACGACCAAGCGTAGAACTGTTTGGAGGGAAAGAAATTTTTTGCAGAGAAATCGAAAGCGCAAATGAGAACGACGGCGAAAAAAGAGTTTTATATTAGGGTTCGACGCAGAATTGGAAAGATCGTTGAACTCAGTTCGACGATCGAGGCTTCTAAAGGAATCTGAAGAGTCTTCGACATCGTCGATCTCCGTTCGACGATATTGAAGAGCGTCGAGCTCCGTTCGACGATCGTTCAGAGAACAAAATCGTCGAGCGTCGTTCGACGATCGTTGACTGGAAGAGATAGTTCATACTATCTGAGAGGCGCTGAACTCAGTTCGACGATTTAGGAAATCGTCGATCTCCGTTCGACGATCTTAGGGCAAATCGTCGAGCGCTGTTCAGAGACCAGAAAAATTCTAGACACTAAGAAAAATCAGGATGTTTGCCTAGTCTTGGTCAATTTTTAAGCTTTCAAAATCTTGGATATTATTTAAGACTTCCTCCATCTAACATTCCTAACTGATTTAGGAAGAAGGTGTGTTTCTTTTCATCCAAAGGCTTGGTGAAAATATCTCCCCTTTGTAAATCAGTTGGGATATATTGTAATTCAATTTTATTCTTTTCAACATTATCCCTTAAGAAATGATGCCTAATCTCTATGTGTTTTGTCCTACTATGGAGGACTGGATTTTGAGCTATGGAAATAGCACTTGTGTTATCACAAAAGATTTTAGACTTCTCTAAGTTGTAACCATAGTCTAGGAGTTGGTTTTGAATCCACAAGATTTGTGAACAACAACTGCCTGCAGCCATATATTCAGCTTCAGCAGTTGAAGTTGACACAGATGTTTGTTTCTTACAAAACCAAGAGACAAGTCTATCACCAAGGAACTGACAAGTTCCACTGGTGCTTTTCCTGTCAATTCTGCATCCAGCATAATCAGCATCAGAGAATCCAGTTAACTCAAATGCTGAATCTTTTGGATACCAGAGACCTGGATTTGGACAACTTTTAACATACCTGATAATCCTCTTTACTAATGTTAGTTGTGACTCTCTAGGGCTTACTTGGAACCTAGCACATATACATGTAGCAAACATTATATCTGGTCTACTAGCTGTAAGATACAGTAAGGAGCCAATCATTGCTCTATATGTTGTCTGATCAATAGGTTTCCCATGTTCATCAGCATCCAATACAGCATTGGTAGGCATGGGTGTTTTCATACAAGATGCCTCAGACATACCAAATTTCTTAACCAATTCATTTGCATATTTGGTTTGAGAAATAAAGATGCCTTCAGCATGTTGCTTGACTTGCAATCCTAGGAAGAAGGATAGCTCACCCATGCTACTCATCTCAAATTTAGAATGCATCAGGTTAGAAAACCTTCTGCATAGTTTGGAGTCAGTAGAACCAAAAATAATATCGTCTACATAAATTTGTACTAGTAGGGTATGAGACTTATGGGTTCTAATGAAAAGAGTTTGGTCTACTCTACCCCTTATAAAACCATTTTCCAAGAGAAAGCATGCTAGGGTCTCATACCATGCTCTGGGAGCTTACTTGAGACCATATAATGCTTTATTCAATCTAAAAACATAATCAGGAAAAGTTGGAGAGATAAAACCTGGAGGTTGTCTGACATAAACTTCCTCTTTGATGTCTCCATTCAAGAAAGCACTTTTGACATCCATCTGATATACCTTGAAGCCTTTATGAGCTGCATAAGCTAGAAATATTCTGATGGCTTCTAATCTCGCAACAGGTGCAAAAGTCTGGTCGTAGTCGATTCCTTCTTCTTGAGAATATCCCTGAGCAACTAGCCTTGCCTTGTTCCTTATAATTACTCCTTGATCATCCAATTTGTTTCTGAATACCCATTTTGTTCCAACAATGGAGTGATCCTTGGGCTTTGGCACTAGTTCCCATACTTTGTTCCTCTCAAATTGATGCAACTCTTCTTGCATTGCAATGATCCAGTGTGGATCTTGCTCTGCATCTTGAATGGACTGAGGTTCAATTTGAGATAGGAAGCAGGTGTGCAACAGGTTTTGGTTGACCTGATTTCTGGTTTGCACACCAGCTGAGATTTCTCCAATTATTTGGGAAATTGGATGGTCTCTTGATGTTACTAAATCAATAGGGGGTGTTGATTGTTCACCAACCTGTGTTGTTGTTTCCTCTTGTGGTACAACAACTGGCTCTTCAAGTTGTGCTTCAATGTGTTGAGCATTCCCTTCATCTTCACTGCTTTCATCCTCTTCAGTAACCTGTAACTTGTTCAATTCTTCAACTAGAGAATGTTCCTGCAAAGGTTCTATGGTAGAAGAATTCTTCTCCTTAAAAGACATGTTAGTTTCATCAAATGAAATGTGAACAGATTCCTCAATTTTCAAAGATGATTTGTTATAGACCCTATAAGCCTTGCTGATCATGGAGTATCCCAGAAACACTCCTTCATCAGCTTTGGCTTGAAATTTTGCTAAATATTTCTTGTCATTATTGTGAATGTAGCAAATACAACCAAAGACTCTAAAATAGTCAACTTTAGGTTTCTTCCCTTTGAGTAATTCATAGGGAGTCTTTCCCTTTAGTTTATGTATCAGAATTCTGTTCAGCACATAGTTGGAGGTGTTCACTGCCTCTGCCCAGAAGGATAGAGGTTGGTGAGCATCTGACAACAATGTGGTGGCAGATTCAATAAGGGTTCTATTTTTCCTTTCAGCTACCCCATTTTGTTGAGGAGTTCTAGGAGCTGAGAAAGTATGCCTGATCCCTTCACTCTAACATAACTCTTGCATAAGAAGAGAATCAAACTCTGTCCCATGATCACTTCTGATCAGGGCAATGTGAGTATTGAACTCAATCTGTATACATTTGAGAAACTCTGTCAGACACTAAAAGTTATCAGACTTCTTTCTTAGAAAGAACACCCAAGTGAATCTAGAGAAGTCATCTACAACTAATAAAGTGTAGGATTTCCCTCCTACGCTTTGTACTATGATGGGTCAAAAAAGATCCATGTGTAACAGATACAATATCCTAGGTGAATCACTCTTATTAAGTGACTTAAAGCTGTTTTTAGTTTGCTTGCCTAATTGACAAGCCCTGTAGAGTCCTTCCTTCTTGTAGGGGCCAGAAGGTAGTCCTCTAACAAGGTTGTCCTTGGATAGCCTATCAATAGTTCTAAGGTTTAGGTGTCCTAATCTCTTATGCCATAAAACATTTTGTCTACAGACAGAGTTAAACAAGCAAATATCTACATCAGTTGAAAGAAAATCTACTAGATAGATGTTACCTTTCCTTTTACCTGTCAACACAGTTGTGTTGTCCTCTGACTTGATTTTGCATAAGGCTTTGCTGAAGGTCACCTGGTAGCCTTCATCACACAGCTGACTGATGCTAATTAGGTTGTGCTTCAGTCCGTCCACATAAGCTACCTTCTTGAAAGTTACTGAACCAATCTGGACTGCACCATATCCTTTAGTCTGTCCAAAGTTTGAATCACCAAAGATAACTTTGGGTCCAAGCTTGGCTCTGAAGGATGTGAGGTTGTCCTTGTTCCCTGTCATGTGCTTAGAGCACCCACTATCCAAATACCATTGCTGGTTAGATGTTGGATAGGTCTTCACCTGCACATAAGACAATTCATTTGTTTTTGACTCAGTTTACCTTGGGCCTAGGTTGATAACCTTTAAATTCTGAAATGAAAGACATCCCTGGTTGACTCATATATCCTTCAGGATGATATCTCCTTGGAGGTATAATCCATTCAGTATAAGGGTTAAAGATTTGGGATGAAGGACCCTTAGGATTCAATTTTGATTTGCCTTTGAAATATTTTCCAGAGCTCTGACCTCTGTTCGACGATCTTGGAGTTGCGTTCGACGATCTTGGGTCAGATCGTCGAGCTCCGTTCGACGGTCGACTATGGCTGAGGTCAGGTATTTGAGATCGTCGACCTGCGTTCGACGACTTTGGCTGAGATCGTCGATCTTCGTTCGACGATTTTTCCTGAGATCGTCGAGCTGCGTTCGGCGATCGTCGATCTTCATTCGGTGATCGTCGATCTACGTTCGACGATTTCTGCTGGGACTTAGTTTTCTGAGGCAGATCAGAATTTTTCCTAGCAACCTGTACAACTCCCTTTCCTTTGTCAGAAATGAATTTGATGGGAGTTGTTAGGACTATAGGTTGGCTGGATGAAGCACCCAAGCCCAGTGTACTGTTAAAACTAGAGTTCACTGTGCTTGTGATGTCCATTAGCTTGATGCTTCTCCCATTAAGGGATTCTTCAAGCCTCTTGGCCTCAGAGAGCTCACTTTTCAGTGAAGCTATCTGTTCCCTATAGCACTCCAACTCCTGAGAGAGTTTGAGGTTTTCTGACTTTAAAGTATTGTGTTCAGATAATTGATTTCTGAGAGAGATAATCTCTTTCTCAGACTTTAGCAGGTCTAAACACAGTGCTTTAAATTCAGATTTAAAATCTTCTGAACTAAAATCAAAAGAGCTAATTACCTGATCTTCTTTAGGTTGGGTCTCTGAGTCTGACTCTGACTCCTCTTCTTCTGAATTGTGCTGAGAGACATTGATTGTCATCATGCAGAACTCCTTTTCTTCTGCATCATCCTCATCATCACTGGAACTGGATGAGGCTTCTGACTCCTCTTCAGTCTCACTCCAGGATTCAGCAACAAACCCTTTTCTTGTATGCTTATTTTTGCTTGAAGAAGGTTTGTCATTGCCATTCCTTTTGGAGTCTTTCTCCTTTCTTCATTCTTTCCTGTCCCTTCTATCCTTGTTCTTGTTCTCTGGACAGTCAGGAACTATATGCCCTGGATTCCTGCAACCAAAGCAAATAATGTCTTTATTATTACTAATGGACTTGTCATACCTTGGCTTGTCCTGCTCCTTGTAAGATCTTCTTCTGAAGTCCTTTCTGGCCATTTTGTAAAATCTTTTGGCCAGCAGACTGAGTAGTTCATCATTGCTTGTAGATTTATCTTCAGGCAGATCCTCAGTTGCCTTGAATGCTATGGTCTTCTCTTTTCTTGTGGCTGGTGAGGCAGCCTTCTGTTCTTCCTCTCTATTTTTGATGAGTAGCTCATAAGATTTGAGCTTACCTAATAGAGATTCAGTGGTAATCTCATTTAGACTTCTGGCATCCTTAATTGGCCAGATTCTTGAATCTCAAGTGCTGGGGAAGCACATTAGGACCTTGTCATTAAGTTCTATGAGAGAGATCTCTTTGTCCAATGTCCTGAGTTCACTGACAATTAGACTTAGTCTGTTGTACATATCTCCCACTGACTCAGTCTCTCCCTTCTTGAAATTCTCATATAGAGAGATGAGGTGGGATCTTCTATCCTTTCTCTCATCAGCTGAGCCTGAGACTATTTCTGAGAGTTTGTCCCAAATTTTCTTGGCTGAATTACATTCAGCTACCTTTTGAAATATGTCATCAGACATTGTCTGAGCTAGGATGTTCATAGCCTTGGCATCAGCTACCTTCCATTTCTTGATGTCAGCATCTGTTCCTGATGGAGGTGGCACAGCATTTGTGCTTGTGTTCTCTGGGGGTCTTCGACATACTGTCAAAACAGAATTAAAGATATCTTCGTCAATAGAATTCATGTAAAGTCTGATCCTTGCTTTCCAAAGTGCAAACTTGGATAGATTGCATACTGGAGGTCTGGTGCTAGCATAATCTTTGTTTTGGGCCATGATTTGTGAAAACAAAATCTAATAATAGATTACCAAAGAAAGGCAGATCTAGTTTGGGATCTTTGGGTTCATGTGTTAGCCTGTACAACCAATCAGGGATGGTATGTTTAACCAACTTGGCTCTGATACCAATTGAAAGTGCAACTAGATATGATATACTCTAGAGGGGGGTGAATAGAGTATATGGTGCTTTGAAACTTTTTACAACAATTGTTGTAATATGTGTGAGCAGGGAAGCAATAATAAATTTAATCACAGCACTAAGTTAAGCAAAAACTAAGCACAGAAAAATCAAGGCCAGAAACAAACATAAACACAAGCAAAACCAGAAGACACAAGGAAATATAGTGGTTCTCCTAAACTTGGGTACATCCACTCTTCTACCACCCTAGGTAGGAATCCACTGCAGGATGAGTTGATCAGGTGTCCTGGGCACCAATGAGCTTTTGATAAGGTGCTCAAAAACCAAAGTAGATTTTTTGATCAGGTGTCTTGCGACCAATGAGCTTTTGACAAGGTGCTCAAAAACCAAGCTCAAACTTTTGAAGGGAGTGTGAGAAACCCTTTACAGAGAGGGGGTGAGAGAGTGATGACAGTCTTCTCTTTCTCAAACAACTGAGAAGACTAAGTGGATTGTTGATGTCAAAGCTCCACCTGAATCCTTGAGATCTTCAGGAAGAAAAGCTTTGCTGAGGGTGGTAGGCCTTCAAAGGTTGAACTCCAGCAATAGATGATTTCAGCAATAGCTGAAATGTTGAATGTCTGGAGTCTGGAAATATGTTGGCCTTGAACACTTTGAAAACTACAGAGATCTGAAGATTTTTAGAAAGCTTGATCTCCTTGGATGAGTGTCCTTCAGAATTCTTTGTGATAGAAGATTTTTGAATGTGTCTCTGTAATCTCTATTCTCTCTCTGTATTGTGTGTTTTTTCTGAGAGATTCAAAAACATTCTGTCTTTTATTCTCTGGTACAGAATAGAGTAACATTCTCTGTCAAGTATAGCCGTTGGCCTGCATTAATTGCATCCTTAATTGCATAATCTCTTCTGGAGGAAAGTCCACAGATATATTCCTTGAAAAATCCCTTGAAACTTGGTCCAGAATTGAATGAAAACGGCTAGTAAATCTCTGAATTAATTGCAGAATAACTCCTAACTGATTTGAATTTGAATTAAGAAATATCCTGGAAGTTATCTGAAATCGTCGAACTGAGCTCTGCTATCGTCGAGCTGAGCTCAGCGATCTGGAAATATACAGCAACAAAATATCGTCGATCTGAGCTCAAAGATCGTCGAACTGAGCTCAGAGATAAAGATCCAAAGCAGAGTCAAAATTGCCGACCTGAGCTCACCGATCGTCGAAAGGAGTTCGACGATATAATGATGTTGAGCTCAGCGATCGTCGAATGGAGTTCGACGATCTTGTCGAAGTTGAGCTAGACAATCGTCGAGTGGAGATCGACGATCCGTCGAGGTTGAGCTAGACGATCGTCGATCGGAGTTCGACGAATCGTCGTGCTGAGCTCGACGATATGACTTAGTCTCCAAATACAAAATCTTGGTCTTCAGGGCAGCTTCCAAACCTAGACTTCTAACCCTTAGACTCAATTCAAATTGACCTATTAAGCTATACAGGAGGTTAAGCAAAGATTCCTAGAGACATAGTGATCCTGACCCAAATTAGTAATAGGGTGTTCCAACACCGAAAATTTCAGATAGAATGGCAGGAGTAAGAATAACCTGTTGTCCTGCTATTGTTCCTGTCATTGTCTCAGCATCAGGTGTGGTTGAATTATATACACATTCCTTTATTTCAGCCGCCGTCAACTTCATCCTTGTGGTCATAAACATCTTTAACTGCTGTTCTTCGAATATTTACACTATATCCATGAATATTCGATTTGAGTGTTGGAAGGAGTCAAAATCAATGTCAAACCCAGTGTTGAATTTCATGGTTGTGAGATAGTTTGCTGGAATCACCATTATTTCCTGCAAAAACAAGAAAGATCAAGTGTAAGAGTGTTTCTGAAGGCGCGTGATTTAGCTCAAAGAAAAACCCTATTATATTGTTTTCAGAATATGAAGCGGCGAGCTCTGTCCTGCGAAAATAAAAATTCTTCGATCTCAGGTCGATGAATGCTGAAAGTTCGTCAATCTCAGTTTGAAGAGGAGGGAAAATAGTTCGTCGATCTTAGGTTGATGAAATATTTTCGGAAGCAAGTTCGTCAATCTCATGTCGATGAAAATGACTTCACACTGAGATATCGTCGATATCAGGTCGACGAAAAATCTCAAGAAGATTTCTCAGCTCATCGATCTCCGTTCGACGAACTTTGATAAATTCTTCGGCCATAGACAGAAATTAAATTATAGCCTCTCCATTTATCATACCTAGCTGATTCATAAAAAATAGATGGTTCCTCTCATCAAAGGGTTTGGTGAAAATGTCTGCTCTTTGCAAATCAGTGTAGATGTAGACAAGTTTAATTTTATTTTTGTCCACACAATCTCTAATGAAATGATGCCTTATTTCTACAAGCTTAGTTCTAATATGATGCACTGGATTTTGTGCAATGAAAATTTCACTTGTATTATCACATAGTAAGGTTGAATTATTTAATTTGAAATCATAATATAGGAGTTGGTTCTGAATCCATAGTATCCGGGAACAACAACTGCCAGCTGATATGTATTCTGCTTCTGTAGTTAAAGTAGACACAGATGGCTGCTTTTTGCAAAACAAAACACTAGTCTAGCACCAAGGAAATGACATGTCCCAGAGGTGATTTTTCTGTCCACTCTACACCCAGCAAAGTCAGCATCTAAGTATCCAGTCAACTCAAACTCTGACTCAGTTGGATAACAGAGTCTTAGACTAGGACAACCCTTTATATATCTTAAAATCCTTTTTAGAAAAGTAAGGTGGGATTCTTTAGGGTTCACCTAGAACCTAGCACAAAGGCATGTAGCAAACATTATGTTTAGCCTACTTATTGTGAGATATAACAGGGACCCAACAATGCCCCTATATAGTTTCTGATCAACAGGCTTGCCATGTTCATCAGAGTTAATCACAGCATTAGAAGACATGGGTGTTTTCTTTGCTGAGGCATTCAACATCCCAAACTTTTTGATTAGCTCCTTAACATACTTGGACTGGGATATGAAGATGCCATCAGGTAGTTGCTTCACGTGGAGGCCAAGAAAGTAAGAGAGCTCACCCACGCTACTCATTTCAAACTTGGAATGCATTAGTTCAGAGAACCTCTTGCATAGTTTAGAATAAGTAGAGCCAAAAATAATGTCATCTACATAAATTTGTACTAATAAGATTTGATCCTTATGATGTCTAGCGAATAATGTACTATATAGTATTCCCCTAGATAATTTATGCTATATAAGAAAGCTAGCTAAGGTTTCATACCAAGCTTTTGGAGCTTGCTTTAGACCATAGAGATCCTTATGAAATTTAAAAATATAAGAGGGATGAGTAGGAGAGATAATACCAGGTGGTTGCTCCGCATAAACCTCTTCTTTGAGTTCACCATTTAAGAATGCACTCTTGACATCCATTTGATTCACTTTAAACTTCTTATAGGCACCATAAGCAAGGAAGATTCTGATTGCTTCCAGCCTTGCAACAGGTGCAAATGTCTGCTCATAGTCAATGCCTTCCTCTTGTCTATAGCCTTGAGCAACTAGCCTTGTCATATTCCTAATGATAATAAGTTAGTCATCTAGTTTATTTCTGAATAGCCATTTAGTTCCAATGACTGGGTAGTCTTTGGGTCTTGGAACTAAATCCCAAACTATACATCTCTCAAACTGTTTGAGATCCTCTTAAATTGCAATAATCCAGTGTTGATCTTGCTCAGCATTTTTTATGGATTGGTCTCAGTTTGAGATATGAAGCATACATGATTCAAGTTTTGGTTGAGTTGATGCCAGGTCTACACACCTACTGACATGTCTCTAATAACCTGAGATACAGGATGTTCTCTAAGTGTGACAAACTCTGTAGGTTGAGTTGGTTCGACAATAGCTTGGGGAATTAATTTCTCTTATGGAATTATGGGAGCTGTTGTTGGTTCAACATCCACTTCAGTGGATTCATCTTCACTATCTTTATTTATATGTGGAGATGGATGTGCAACAGTCTCATTTGTGAGGGTAAACTCATCCGACTTCTCACACAAGTGTGGTACCTGCAAAGTTTCACTGGTAGAAAGATTCTTCTCCTTGTAAGACATGTTATTTTCATCAAATGATATATGTACAGTCTCTTCCATTTTCAAAGTAGATTTATTTTATACCCTATATGCCTTACTGACTTGGGAATATCCTAGAAAAAATCCCTTTGCAGCCTTGGTTACAAACTTTCTAAGATATTTCTTGTCATTGTTATGAATGTAGCATAAACAACCAAAAATTCTAAAGTAATATACTTTAGGTTGTTTCCCTTTAAGTAATTCATAGGGAGTCTTGCCGTTAGGGTTATGTATCAGACTCATACTTAGTACATAATTTGTTGTGCTTATAGCCTCTGCCCAAAAGGAGAGTGGCATGTAAGCATATGCAAGTAATGTGCCTGCAGCTTCAATCAGGGTCCTGTTTTTCCTTTCAGCTCCACCATTTTGTTGAGGAGTTCTAGGATCAGAGAAACACTGTCTGATATCTTCCATCTCATAGAAATCTTGCATGGGAAGAGACTCAAACTCAGTACCATGATCACTTCTGATCAATGCAACTGGAGTAGAATACTCAATCCATACGCTCTTAAGAAAGTCTGTAAGAACTTTAAAGTTATCATACTTGTTCCTCAAGAAGAACACCCAAGTGAACCTTGAGAAGTCATTTACAATCACTAAGTTGTAAGATTTCCCTCCTAGGCTCTATACATCAATGGGTCCAAAAAGATCCATTTGGAGAAAATACAGAATCCTAGGTGAATCACTCTTATTAATGGCTTTAAAACTGTTTTTAGTTTGCTTGCCTAATTGACAATCACTGCACATGCTTTCCATCTTGTAGGGGTAAGAAGGCAATCCGCTTACAAGGTTGTCCCTAGATAATTTAGCAATGTTATTAAGTTAACATGTCCTAATCTTTTATGTCATATTTCATTATTATTACAAACCTAGTTGAATTGGCATATATTAGACATATCAGTCTTAAAATTTACTATGTAAATATTTCCTATTCTAGTTCTAGTTAAAACTACTTTATTTTCTGTAGAAGTGATAAAGCAGGAAGAGTTATTAAATGATACCTGAAACCCTTCATCACATAATTGACTTATGGAGATTAGGTTGTGCTTCAGTCCACTTATATAAGCCACCTTTTTGAAAGTGACATCTCCAATATTTACTTTCCCATAGTCTTTAGTCTGTCCACAGTTGGAGTCACCAAAGATCACTTTTGGACCTAGCTTGGACTTATAGTTGGTTAGATTTTTCTTGCTGCCAGTCATGTGCCTTGAACAGACACGATCCAAGTACCATTGTTCCTCTATGGTAGGATAGTATTTCACCTGCATTTAAATAGATTAGGTGTTCTTGACCCAGGTTACCTTGGGTCCTTGATTCTTTTCATAGTTAAAACTGGAAATATAAGAATATTCAGGTTGGTTTTTATACCGTTGTGGGTGATATCTTCTTGGTGCTATTATCCACTAGGTGAATGGATTGAGATATTCCCTAGGATAATTAAAGGTTCTAAAAGGATTAAGATTTATGTTATCTTGAACTGGGTTCGACGAATTTTGGTGAGTTCGTCGATCTGAGGTCGACGAATGGTGATGAGTTCGTCGAACTCCGCTCAGAGAATTAAAATATTCATTCTCTGTAACCCAATATCGTTGATCTCGACTCGAAGAACCATACTGATTTCTTTGATAATAGTTCAAAAAATAATTATAATAAAAATCTGCATTCAGAGTTTGTCGACCTGAGTTCGACGAACTGTACACATTTCATCGATCTGAGTTCGACGAAATCTGCTGAACATTGTTATAGTTAGAATTTTTTGTGTTCTTTTTCTTTTTCTTAATTTTCTGTTTTAATTCTGTTTGCTTAGTACTATGATCATCTACCTTTTCTTTACCTTTTTCAGAAATAAATTTGATTTGAGTTGACAGTATGTTTTTCTGAATTAATGGGGGTTGGCTTAATGAAGCACCTAAGCCCAACTTGCCATTAACTCTGGCATTTACTGTGCTTCTGTTGTTCATCAACTTGATGCTTCTCCCATTTAGGGATTCTTCAAGTTGCCTTGCCTCAGCTAATTCAGTTTTTAGAGAGATGATTAGTTCATTAGCTAAAGTTAATTCATCTTTAAATTTGATGTTTTTAGAAATGAAATTATCTTGTTCAGTTAGTTTTTCTCTAAGGATTTTGATTTTCTTCTCAGAGTTTATTAAATCAATACATAGTGATTTAAATTCAGTTCTAAAATATCTGAATTAAAATCAAAAGAGGACAGTACCTGATCTTCTTCAGATTGAGGTTCTTCACTGTCTAACTGCTCAGCTACTAAGAGGCTGCCTGATACATCAATAGCCATCAAGCAAACCTACTTTTCTTTAGACTCTTCTTCATCTTCACTGGAGCTGGAAGATGCAGATTCATCTTCAGTTTCACAACATGTTTCAGCAACAAAGCCTTTCTCTTTCCTCTTATGCATGTTGGAGGAGGGCTTCCTGTAGTGCTGCTTCCCGGGCTCCTTTTCTCTTCTTCTCTCCTTCTTTTGAATCTCTGGACACTCTAATATGAAGTGACCATGATTCCTGCAACCAAAGCAGATAATTTATTTAGTTGAGGTATTATCATACCTTGGCTTATCATCTTTTCTAGATGACTTCCTTCTATAATACTTCTTGCCCATTTTGTAGAATCTCTTGGCTAGGAGACTCAAAAATTCTTCACTACCTGATGGAGCTTCTGTTTCTTCGGATGCTTTGAATGCTATGTTTTGCTCATTTCTAGCTCATGAGGAAGTCTTCTACTCTGCAGCTTCTCTAGTCTTTATTAACTGTTCATAAGATTTGAGCTTTCTTAGTAGATAATCAGTGGAAATCTCATTCAGACTTCTGGCCTCTTTGATTGGCTAGATATTGGAATCCAATGAGCTGGGGAAGCACATGAGAATCTTATCATTGACCTCAGTGACGGTTATGTCCTTATCCAGTGTTTTTAACTCATTGATGATTGAGCCGAGTCTATTGTACATATCACTCACTGACTCTGACTCTTCTTTCTTAAAATTCTCATATTGGGAGATGAGATTTGATCTCCTGTCTTTTCTCTCATCTGTAGATCTAGCAACCATCTGGTTTGGGGAATCCCAGATGGCTTTAGCTGAGGTACACTCTGCCACTTTCTAGAAAATGTCATCTGACATTGTCTGAGCTAGAATGTTCATGGCCTTGGCATCAACTATCTTTGCCTTCTTCTATGCATCTGTCCACTCAGGTGGTGGAATAACATGAGTGCTGAAAGTTGCAGTAGATGTAGCCACTAGAGCTGGTGTACCTGTCAAGATAGAATTAAAAATATCTTCATCAATTGAGTTCATGTATAATTTATTCCTTACCTTCCAGATAGCAAACATGTTCAAGTTGCAAACTGGAGGTATGGTGCTTGCAAAGACCTTACTCTATGCCATGATATAAGTAATGTGCTAGAGAAATTTAGATCTTAGATGGATCTGTTGGTTCAAGTGTTACCTTGTATAACCAAATAAACTACGCTTTGATACCAATTGAAAGAAATGGTAAACCTCGAATACCAATTAAAGTGACTTAGGTAATTGATAATCCTTTGATACTAATTGAAAGTTAAGGGGATAGATCTAATTAGCTCTTGAGGGGGGGGGGGGGGGGGGTGGGGTGAATAGAGCTTCAAAAACTTTTTACAGATTTATATGATTAGCTGTAATATAGGTGATAGAAAATATTATGTAAAGAGATTAAAGCTAAACTATCACAACACAGTACAATAAGAAAAGGGGCAATCAGACAACACAAGAAATTTTATAGTGGTTCCCCAAACAGGGTAGATCCACTCTTCTACCACCTTGGTAGGATTCCACTAGCAGGTTTTGATCAAGTGACTACCACCATAGGTTTTTGCTCAGGTGTCCTATCACCACAAGATCTATTTGTAGGAAGATCTCACAACCCTTTAGTCTTTTGATCAGGTGCCAAAAAACTAACAATAAACTTTTGAAGGGAGTTAATAAACCCTTTATACAGTGAAAGAAAAGTTTATGATGTCTTCTCTTTTTCTCTAAACAATAGAGAAGACAAAAGTGGATCTTTGTTGTCAAAGCTCCCCTTGAGATGTAGAGTTGTTCAGGAAAGAAAGAAGCTTTGCTTCAGGGTCTAGGTCTTCAGATTAATGTTGATCTCCAGCAAGCTTTTTAGACTAATTGTATTAGATGTCTCTTGAAAGCTTGGAGAAGATTTGCTGATGATCAAGACAGAATGAATTTTCAAATTCCAAAAACTTTCTGTGCCTGCCCGTATAACTTCGTAGATTCTATAACTTCTCGTTTTCTCTTTTGTGTCATTGATAGCAGATCATTCTTCTCTGTATCTCTTCTGAATTTGAATTTTACTCCTTGATTGAATCCTGAATTCTTGGAACTTGGACAAATGGCTAGAAGGGCATTAATTTGATTCCTCAACTGTCCCAGTTATTAAACCAAATTTTTACTCTGTGAAATCCAGTAATTAATGCTACCAATGAATGACTATATTCATAAGAATATATGAATTTAATTACTCAGAGGAATATAGACAACAATATATTAAATCAACCTTGGTCAATCTGGAAATGAACTGCAGAGAAGGAAATACTTAACTAATAGATTTTGTCAACCTCAGAACAGATTTCGTCGACCTGAACTCAATGTTCATCAAGCTGAGAAATCATCTTCGTCAACCTCAGATCAGCGAACATCAATCTGGAAATATCTTGCTAATTCTGAGCTCCAAGTTCGTCGATCAGAGAATTTGTCTTGAGGGAAGAAATCGTCGATCTGATCTCAAATATCGTCGTGCTAAACTCAGAGAAAGAACTCGGAGTATGTCGATCTGAGATCGACGATCATCGAGCTTAATTCAAAGAACTTGGAACTACTAATCTGAACTCTGAATTGTTCTAAGTCTGAGTCTCCTAAAGTCTACTACAGGCTGATCCATGAAGCTTGATTCTAAAGACTAGCCTAAACTCTAGGACTGACAAACTTGACCCGGGCTATACAAGGTTGTTCAAAACATACTAATAGTGAACCTTAGCCCAAATCCAAACTAGGAATCCAACAAAGTTGCTGCGTGTGCTGGAAGTAACTCGGAAATGTATTTTTGAACTTGATGAAGAAGACTGATGATTTGATAGATCTTGTGTTATTCTATCAACTAACTTGACTGCAGAGACTATAGTGCTCTGCTTCATCTTCTTTCTTAAAACATCTTTCGTTATAGCAGATGAAGCTTGCTACAGCTAACTTACTTAAACCTCTGGATCAACAGATTTTTGTCCTTCAAGCTTCGGCCTCAACAATAATGGCGAGGAAGAAGATGAAGTTCTTTTTATTTAGAATAATCCAAAAGTAATTTTCACCAAACTGATCCTCGTTCTTTTATTCCTGAGGCTCAATGACTCTTTTTACCAGTGGAACCCATAGAAATTGATAGCTGCAACTTTACTTTAATAGCCAAAAGTAGTATTATAGACCTGCAGAGCCGTTTGTCATATACTGTAGCCATCCCACCTCATTTTGAATTTTGTTGAATTTGTTGACTTTTGATAATGTCAGTATCTGTGCACTTAGTCAAATTCAAGCACATTAGTATAGGCATTGAGTGAACAAGCTTCACTCAATGCCAAAACACTTAGACAGATTTCTGTCTAACATAGACATCGAGTGAACAAGCTTCACTCAACGATTTTGGCCTTAGCCAAACTTTCTGCATATCAGGCATTGAGAGCGTTAATTGAAGGAGCTTAACTCAGTGCTTTTTTCCTTAACCAATCTTACTAAAATAGTAGGCGTTGAGTGATCCATCATCACTCAACTCCAAAGTACTTAGACAGTTTTATATCACTAGACGTTTAGTGATTAAGCTTTACTCAACGCCAAAACACTTACACATATATTCTATCATTAGGCGTTAAGTGAGTAAGCTTGCCTCAATGTAAAAACCCTTGGACTGATATTTTTTCTCTAAGTGTTGAGTGAACCTTCATCACTCAATGTAATTGGAATTGGCCAATATTTCATTTACAAAAGTGTTGAGTGTTACTTCTTCACTCAACGCTATTACCCTCAGTCAGCTTAGCTGAAGAGGTGTTGAGTGAATAGGCTTCACTCAATGCTTCTGTCCTTAGACAGTTTCTTAGTAGATAAGGCATTGAGTGAATAGCCTTCACTCAATGCTTTTGTCAGTTGGATCCTTAGTTGGATTTGGGCTAGGTTCACTAAATTAGGATGTTTGACCCAACATGTATAGCCAGGATCATGTATGTGTTCTAGAGTCTTGGCTATGTCCTTAGAGTCAACACTACATGGACCAGCCATCAACAGACTACAAAATACTCAAGACTTAGAGAATTTTCAAAGACTCAGAAAATGAGTTCGACGTTCATCGAACTCAGGTCAACGAATGTCGTGCTCAGCTCGACGAAATCAGAGAAAATTCTCTGAGCTGAGCTCGACGAACTTAAATATCAGGTCAACAAATTAAAGAGTATATTTCAACATTGCAGGTCCAGAATTCTTCACTTAACTCCAGTCGACGAACTTAGTTCTCAGGTCGACGAACTTAGTTCTCAGGTCGATGATCTCTGGGTATTCTACTTCAACATCTTATTCCAGAAACAACTAAGTATTCTAAGTCCAGAATCACACTCCAGTCGATGGACATAGTTCTCAGCTTGAACGAACTTAGACCACAGTCTTGGCAAGATTTATCAAGTAGCAGTTAGAAGTTCTCAGCTCGACGAAACAAGTTCTCAGGTCGACAAACCCAGTTCTTAGGTCGACGATTTTTGTATACGCTACTTCAACATTCTTAAGTCCATGAAACATGGAATTATGAACTCCAGTCGATGAAGTTATATTCTTAGCTCGACGAACTTGATACACAGAATTGACGGGTCTAGAGAAAGTACTTATCAGTTTATAGGTCAACAATCTTGGATCTCAGCTCGACGAACAAAGGTTATCTAGTCGATGAACTTGACTTCTCTGTTCAACGAACTCTGGACACAGATCGACGAATTTTGCTCAACGAATTCTGTAGAGTTCTATACTTAGATATATTTCTCCCTTTGTATCTTTTCTATTGCAATAATTCCTGAGTAATCAATGCATAAATATTCTCTGAATATTACCATTAGAAGCAAGCATTGATTACGGTCTTCATCAGGATTATTGCTTATCGTTTTTCCATGGGATAGTTGGGGAAATCAGTCAATGCAAATATTCTCCAGGCCGTCAGAATTCAATGCAGAAAGGAATTCAAATTTCAAAGGGAAATTATATGGAAAATATAAAAGGGATTTTCTTCATCTCTCTCAATAGTACACAGAGAATATAGCAATACAGGAGTATAGAAAAACTCACACAGAAAATATACAGAACACTAAGCTCACAGGGCAACAAAATTGTCAAGAGACAAGAAGCCCTAGCCCTAGACCAGTGAAAAGAACATCAAGCTGAAGAAGAAGAAGAAGAAGAACATACATTCAAGATCAAGAGTCTTCTTCCTTCTACATCCCAGGATTCTTCAAAGGACAACAAACATTCCATTTGTTAAGAAGTTTCTGGATTTCTTCTGGTCAAAGCAAAACGTTTGAAGACCTATCACCCTGCAGCAAGGCTTCAACTTCCTGAACCATTCTATATCTCAGGGGTAGCCTTTTCTAACATCATTTTTCCAATAGAGCCTTATCAGTTGTATCTAAGAAAGAGAAGACAAAATCACTCACTCATCCCCCACTGTATAAAGGGTTCTTAACTCCCTACATAAGTTATTCCTAGTTGTAAGTCACCTGAACAAAAGACTTGAGGTTTAGTTTTTGAGCACCTGATCAAAAGCTCATTGTGGCAGTCACCTGATCAAAAGCTCATTGTGGCAGTCACCTGATCAAAAACCTAAGTGGATTCCTACCAGGGTGGTAGAAGAGTGGATGTACCCAAGTTTAGGGGAACCACTACAAAATTCTTGTGTTGTCTGCGTTGCTCTTTTCTTTTGTTCTTGCTGTGGCTGTGCTTTCTAGGTTGCTGTGTTTGTGGTTTTAATTTAATTTATGCAACACTAGTAATAGATTGAATTAATTAGCAAAAATTTTATAAACCTAAATACTCTATTCACCCCCCCCCCCAAAATATTTCAGATCTAACCCCTAGCTTTCAATTGGTATCAAAGCAAGGTTCCTTTGGTTGTACAAGTTAACCCTTGAACCAAAGATCCTGAGTTAGATCTGCTTTTTATTTCTATTAGACTTATATTCACAACATGGCACACAACAAGGACTATGCAAGCACCAGAACTCTAGTATGCAATCTAAATTAGTTTGCCATCTGGAAGGCAAGAATTTAGTTATATATGAACTCCATTGATGAGGATATCTACAATTCCATTATGATAGGTCCTCCTCAACCATCTGCCTCTACATCTATAGCACCTTCAATCACAAATGCAGTTCCACCACTTGAGTGGACTGAAGCCCAGAAGAAAGCAAAGGTTGTTGATGCCAAGGCCATGAACATTCTGGCCCAAACCATGTCAGATGACATCTACTAAAAGGTGGCTGAATGCATATTAGCCAAGGCCATTGTGATTCCCTTAATCAAATGGTGGATGGATCTGCTGATGAAAGAAAAGACAGGAGATCCAACGCCATATCAAAATATGAGAACTTCAAGAAGGAGGATGACAAAATCCTCATGTGCTCCAGCCACTTCCCTCCCTACTGAAGAGATCCCTCCTCCACCTCCCTCACCTCCAGCCATCCCACCTCAACATCAGATGCTATAACAACCCTCTTCCACAATTCATTCTCTTCAACAACCACAACAACAACCACAATAACCAATTCATATTCCTACTTCAGCTTCATCTCCTGCAACCTCTCCACAAATAAATATTAGTGAAATTCCCTCCTCTCACATTCAGGAATACCATCAACCCTCTCCTTCTCAATCACCACAACCAACCCCACCTCAATAGCCCCATGGTACAACCATTCCTCACCACCTTCATCTCCCTTACCCCTCATTTGGATAACATCTCATTCTTCAATCTGCCTTCACCCCCCATCACTACCTCTACTCCTCAAGATGAACTAATGCAAGATGCAACACCTCCACCTCCACCATCATCCTCCATTCCTACCTCTGTCTCCAGTGCTACACCTTCTACACCACCCTCTGCAGCTCCACTCTTAGATCCCTCCATCATACCATCACTCATTGCACTTCTAACTCCCCTTCTTAAAACAATCATAGCAGAGACCATTTCACCTCTTGCTACTTCCATTTCCTCCTTTACTGCACAAATATCTGCTCTCTCTGCTCCTTCCTCTTCAGTTAGGGGCCTGGCTCTAGTGTGCACTAAAACTAGGCAGAGGGAGATACTCCATGAAGAAGAAGTAGCAGCAGCAACAACAGCAGTAGTAGTAGCAGCAGCAACAACAGCAGTAGCAGTAGTAGAAACAGCAGCAGTAGCAGACACAACAGAACAAGCAGATGCTGATGATGAATTCATGGATTTCTTTAATTTTGTTGAAATAGATATGGAAATAGATATTGTGGATGATACAGTAACAGAGGAAATAATAACTGCTGGTGATTTTATTATAAATCCCACAGTAGATTTGTTAAATTTATTGAGAAATTTTGATACAGTTCATTTGAATTTTCTGCCAGAAGACAACACTAAGCCATCCATGGCTATAATTCCTTACACCACACCAATAAGCCCCAAAGTTGTCAAGCAACTAAATGCTAGTTTTGCAGTAACAGAGACTCCAGCCATTCCATCTCAACCCAAAGCTATTTCACCCATTATTTCATCCACTCCAACAGAAATTTCTGCTCCAGTGTTTGTAATGGCTGATTCACCTATGCCTGATCTTGATGCACTAATCATGGCAGATATAGAAGAGGAAAATAAGTCAGTTGCTGAAAGCACTGAAGTGTACAATTCTCCAGCTCCTGCTCCAGCTCTTGTTCCAGCTCCTGCTCCAGCTCCCTCCCAGGCTAAGAAACCGCTGATATCTGCTGAAGCATTAAAAGAAATAAATGCAATGTATGACAATCCACAAGATTCTTTTTCTTCTAATGATGATGATGATGATAATGATGAGGACTCAGATGATGAGCCCAAGAAAAATAAAGTGTCTAAGAATAGGAAAGCTCCTCCACCTCCTGCACCAAAATTAAATCCAACAAATGACACACCATACTTTATACTTCAAAAGATCACACCTTATAAGGGCATGCCAGCATGGATGTGGCTGTCCAAGAGTCAACAGAAGGAAGGGAAGAAAAGCAGAAGATATTCTCCTCCTTTATAGAGATGTAGAAAGGATCCTCCTCCTCCTCCTCCACCAGCTGCTGGTGCTTCTAGTTCTTCAACTCCAAGGACTACCCAATTTCAAACCTATCAAGGACAGTAGGGTAGATCCTCATCATCAGGAAGCAGCCAACAAAAGCATTATTCATCTAGCAAGCAGCACTAACAACAACAGCAGTAGCATCATCAACAACAACAACAAAAATTCCCTGAACATCAAAAGGCTGAAAGCTCCAAAAGACCTGCTTTCCCACCTATACCATTTGAGAATCCAGAGATAGCTACAATAGCTAGGATGGCTAGGTTCCAGGAACTGGTTGGCTTTTCCATGATTAACAAAGCTAAAGCTGAAGGGAAGGATACCTCTCAATACTCTACAATGTCCAAGTACAGAAAGGAAGAACTGAATAGGTTTGCTAAGGCTAACAAGTTCTTTAATGTTGATGATTATATGAAACTGCATCCAGAAGTAGTATTGCCCAGGGCTACATCTCTTAATATCATTGGGGCTGCTGACATGACAATGCCCAAGGCCCAAGCTGCAGATCCTAACAGGGAGATTAAGTTTACTCAACGAGGTGAGAAGGCCAAAGAAGAAAAACACAAGTAACAAAGGAAGAAGAAGTAAATTATAAATTGTTTTCAGTCTTTCTATTATTCTAAAAGCTGCTTGGTTATATTCTGATACAAAACTCTGTGTATATATATATCTGCTGCATATTTTAAATTTTTCATGCCAAATATATGTTTTTATTGCTTTGTTATTAATGTGAGTGTAATTTGTGTCCTTACCCAAATAGGGGGAGATTGTTGGATCCCTAGTTGGATTTGGGCTAGGTTCACTAAATTAGGATGTTTGACACAACATGTATAGTCAGGGTCATGTATGAGTTCTAGAGTCTAGGCTATGTCCTTAAAGTATTTAGGTTTATAAAATTTTTGCTAATTAATTCAATCTATTACTAGTGCTGGAGAAATTAAATTAAAATAACAAACATGTCAACCTAGAAAGCACAACCACAACAAGAACAAAAGAAAAGAGCAACCCAGATAACATAAGAATTTTATAGTGGTTCCCCTAAAATTGGGTACATCCACTCTTCTACCACCCTGGTAGGAATCCACTCAGGTTTTTGATCAGTTGACTGCCACCAATGAGCTTTTGATAAGGTTCTCAAAAACCAAACCTTAAGTCTTTTATCAGGTGACTTGCAACCATAAATAAATTTTGAAGGGAGTTAAGAACACTTTATATAGTGGGGGATGAGAGAGTGATTTTGTCTTCTCTTTCTTAGATACAACAGAGAATACTCTAGTGGAAACATGATGTTAGCAAAGGCTCCCCCTGAGATATAGAATGGTTCAGGAAGTTGAAGCCTTGCTGTAGGGTGATAGGTCTTCAAACTTTTTGCTTTGACCAGAAGAACTCCAGAAACTTCTTGACAGATGGAATGTTTGTTGTCCTTTGAAGAATCCTGGGATGTAGAAGGAAGAAGACTCTTGATCTTGAATGTATGTTCTTCTTCTTCTTCTTCAGCTTGCTGTTCTTTTCACTGGTCTAGGGCTAGGGCTACTTGTCTCTTGACAGTGTTGTTGCCCTGTGAGCTCAGTGTTATGTATATTTTCTATGCGAGTTTTTCTATACTCCTGTATTGCTATATTCTCTGTGTACTATCGAGAGAAATGAACAAAATCCCTTTTATATTTTCCATATAATTTCCCTTTGAAATTTGAATTCCTTTCTGCATTGAATTTTGACGGCCTGGAGAATATTTGTATTGATTGATTTCCCCAATTGTCCCATGGAAAAACGGCAAGCAATAATCCTGATGAAGACCGTAATCAGTTCTTGCTTCTAAAGGTAATATTCAGAGAATATTTATGCATTGATTACTCAGGAATTATTGCAATAGAAAAGAGACAAAGGGAGGAAAATATCTAAGTCTGAAACTCTACAGAATTCATTGAGCAGAATTTATCGATCTGTGTCCAGAGTTCGTCGAACAGAGAAGTAAAGTTCATCGACCAGATAACCTTTATTCGTCGTGCTGAGATCCAAGATCGTCGACCTATGAACTGATAACTGCTTTCTCTAGACCCGTCAATTCTGTGCATCAAGTTCGTTGAGCTGAGAATATAACTTCGTCGACCGGAGTTCAGAATTCTATGTGTCTTGGACTTAAGAATGTTGAAGTAACGTGTCCAAAAATCATCAACCTCAGAACTGGGTTCGTCGACCTGAGAACTAGTTTTGTCAAGCTGAGAACTTCTAACTGCTACTTGATAAATCTTGCTAAGACTGTGGTCTAAGTTCGTCGAGCTGAGAACTTAGTTCATCGACTGGAGTGTGATTCTGGACTTAGAATACTTAGTTGTTTCTGGAAAAAGATGTTGAAGTAGAATACCCAGAGATCGTCGACCTGAGAACTATGTTCGTCGACATGAGAACTAAGTTATTTGACTGGAGTTAAGTGAAGAATTCTGGACTTGGAATGTTGAAATATACTCTGGAATTCGTCGACCTGAGATTCAAGTTCGTCAAGCTCAGCTTAGAGAATTTTCTCTGATTTCATCGAGCTGAGCATGACTTTCGTCGACCTGAGTTCGACGAACGTCAAACTCATTTTCTGAGTCTTTGAAAATTCTCTAAGTCTTGAGTCTTCTGTAGTCTGTTGATGGCTGGTCCATGTAGTGTTGACTCTAAGGACATAGCCTGGACTCTAGAACTCATACCTGACCCTGGCTATACATGTTGGGTCAAACATCCTAATTTAGTGAACCTAGCCCAAATCCAACAAGGGATCCAACAATCTCCCCCTATTTGGGTAAGGTCACTAATTACAGACTCACATTAATATCAAAGCAATAAAAATATATATCTGGCCTGAAAAATTTAAAATATGCAGCAGATATATATATACACAGAGCTTTGTATCAGAGTGTAACCAAGCAGTTTTTAGAATAACAGAAAGACTGAAAAAAGTTTCTAATTTACTTCTTCTTCCTTTGTTCCTTGTGCTTTTCCTTTTTGGCCTTCTCACCTGGTTGAGTAAACTTAATCTCCCTGTTAGGATCTGCAGCTTGAGCCTTGGTCATTTCCATGTCAGCAGCCTCAATGATATCAGGAGATGTAGCCCTTGGCACTACTGCTTCTGGATGCAGTTTCATATAATCATCAACATTAAAGAACTTGTTGGTCTTAGCAAACCTGTTCAGTTCTTCCTTTCTGTACTTGGGCATTGTAGAGTATTGAGATGTATCCTTCCCTTCAGCTTTAGCTTTGTTAATCATGGAAAGGCCAACCAGTTCCTGGAACCTGGCCATCCTATCTGTTGTAGCTGTCTCTGGATCCTCAAATGGTACAGGTGGGGAAGCAGGTCTTTTGGGGCTTTCAGCCTTTTGATGTTCAGGGAATTTTTATTATTGTTGTTGTTGTTGATGCGGCTGATGTTATTTCTATTTCTACTACTGCTGTTGCTGCTACTACTACTACTATTGCTGCTATTGCTGCTGCTGCTTCTTCTTCATGAAGTATCTCCCCCTGCCTGGTTTCAGTGCACACTAGAGCCAGGCCCCTAACTAAAGAGGAAGGAGAAGAGAGAGCAGATATTTGTGTAGCAAGGGAAGAAATGGAAGTAGCAAGAGGTGAAATGGCCTCTGCTATGATGGTTTTAAGAACGGGAGTTAGAATTGCAATGAGTGGTGGTATGATGGAGGGATCCAAGAGTGGAGCTGCAGAGGGTGGTGCAGAAGGTATAGCAGTGGAGATAAAGGTAGGAATGGAGGAGGATGGTGAAGGTGGAGGTGTTGCATCTTATATTAGTTCATCCTGAGGTGTAGAGGTAGTGAGGGGGCGCGGGGGGGGGGGGGGGGTGTGAAGCAGATTGAAGAATGGGATATTATCTAAATGAGGGGGTAAGGGAGATGAAGGTGGTGAGGAAATGGGTGTACCATAGGGGGATTAAGGTGGGGTTGGTTGTGGTGATTGAGAAGGAGAGGGTTGATGATATTCCTGAATGGTAGAGGATGGAATTTCAGTGATATTTATTTGTGGAGAGGTTGCAGGAGCTGAAGCTGGAGTAGGAATATGAATTTGTTGTTTCAGTTGTTGTTGTGGTTGTTGAAGAGAATGAATGGTGGAAGAGGGTTATTGTAGCATCTGATGTTGAGGAGGGATGGCTGGAGGTGAGTGAGATGGAGGAGGGATCTCTTCAGTAGGGAGGGAAGTGGCTGGAGTAGCCCTAGTACTCTCAGAAAGCCTGGTGGAGGAGGAAGTAGCCTTGGAGGGCTTTGTGATAGTCCTCTCCCACCTGCCAAAGAGAGCACAGGTGAGCCTCTTGGAGGCATTGATGAATATGGTCTGGGAGACGACGAATTCAATAGCTTTTTCTTTTAGGAAGATCCGTAAGTTCCTTACAAAACAGACCTCTTTCTTTGTATTCTTTTTCTTAATCAGATCAAGCATGATCTGAGCCCAGTTCACTTTCTTCTTATTTACCACAGCACACATAACCAGGAATTGGTGCATGGTTATATAGTCATGGGCAGTTTGCTTGCCCAGCAACACTTTGCCTACTATGTCTGCTAGGAATTTAAATTCAGCAGAGATGTGTTTCTTTAGAAACTTATTTGGGGTTTCTCCAGAATAACCCATCATGACCAGCATCACATCATGTTCCTCAGTATCAATTTCCAATTCTTCTTCACCATTACTTAACCCAAAAAATTTTGTGAGGACAGCGGGAGTAAGAGAAATAGCATTACCCGATATGTCCCTGTTAGAGTGTTCTCATCAGTGGTGGAGGAAGTATAGAACCATTCCCTGATTTCAGTGCTGGTGACTTTGATCCTGGTTGACATCAGTGTCTTTAACTGTTGTTCTTAAAGCAGTTGTAGGATTTCCTGGAAGATTGGGTCTGAATGCTGGAAGGAATCAAAATCGACATCAAAGCTGGTGTCGAATTTCATTACCGCTAGATTTCCTGTTGGAATCGCCATTAGAGCACCTGCAAGAGAAAAATGACGATCAAGTGCAAAGGAACCGAAACCACGGGATGGAGGTCGAAGAAAACATAGATATAAGGTTTTACAGAATATGAATCGACATACTTCGTTCCACGAAAAATAAAATAATTCTTCGAACTGAGGTCGACGAAATAATTTGCAGTTAAGTAATTCGTCGAGCTCAGTCTAAAGATTTGAAGACATTTCATCGAGCTCCATTCGACGAAAGTTTTTTGAAGTAGATTCGTCGATCTCCGGTCGACGAAAATGACTTCACTCACAGAGAGTTCGTCGATCTCCGTTCGACGAATATCTCAAGAACTTTCCCCAGTTTGTTGAGCTCCGTTCGACGAACTTAGGCAAATTCGTCGAGTGCAGACAAAAATTAAACTAAGGCTTCTCCATTGATCATTCCAAGCTGATTTGTAAAAAACAAGTGATTTCTTTCATCCAAGGGTTTGGTGAAAATATCAGCTCTTTGTAAATCAGTATAGATATAGACAAGTTTAATTTTATTTTTGTCTATACACTCTCTAATAAAATGATGTCTAATGTCTATATGCTTAGTCCTACTGTGATGGACTGGATTTTGTGCTATGGATATAGCACTTGTGTTATCACATAGTAGAGTTGAATTATTTAAGTTGAAACCATAGTCCAGGGGTCAGTTTTGAATCCATAACATATGTGAACAGTAACTGCCAGCTGCTATATATTCCGCTTCAGCAGTTGATGTGGACACAGATGACTGCTTCTTACAAAACCATGAGACTAATCTCATACCAAGGAACTGGCAGGTGCTTAAGGTACTTTTTCTGTCCACCCTGCATCCAGCAAAGTCAGCATCTGAATATCTAGTTAAATCAAATTCTGACTCTATAGGATACCATAGGCCTAGACTGGGACAACACTTTATATATCTCAAAATTCTTTTTAGAAAAATTAGGTGAGATTCTTTAGGGTTCACTTGGAACCTAGCACAAAGACATGTGGCAAACATTATATCAGATCTGCTAGCTGTAAGATATAATAGGGACCCAACAATGCCCCTATATAACTTCTGGTCAATAGGTTTCCCATGTGGATCAGAATCTATTACAGCATTAGTTATCATAGGTGTATTCTTTGCTGAGGCATCAGCCATCCCGAACTTCTTGAGAAGCTCTTTAGCATATTTAGCTTGGGAGATGAAGATGGCATCAGGTAGCTACTTCACTTAAAGACCAAGGAAGTAGGAGAGCTCACCCATGCTACTCATCTCAAACTTAGAATGCATGAGGTCAGAAAACCTCTTGCATAGTTTAGAGTCAGTAGACCCAAATATGATGTCATCCACATAGATTTGTACTAACAAGATTTTATCCTTATGGTGCCTAGTGAGTAATGTTTTATCTACTATACCTCTAGAGAATTCATGCTCTATTAGGAAGCTAGCTCAGGTGTCATACCAAGCTCTTGGAGCTTACTTTAGACCATAGAGAGATTTATGCAATTTAAATACATAAGGGGGATGAGTTGGAGAAACAAAACCCGGAGGTTGTTCAACATAAACCTCTTCTTTTAGTATTCCATTTAGAAAAGCACTCTTTACATCCATCTGATATACCTTGAACTTCTTGTAGGCAACATAGGCAAGAAAGAATAAAAATTACCTCTAACCTTGCAACTGGTGCAAAGGTCTGATCATAGTCTATGCCTTCTTCTTGCCTATATCCTTGAGCAACAAGCCTAGCCTTGTTCCTCACAATTGCACCTTGGGAATCTAGTTTGTTTCTATATACCCATTTGGTTCCAATGATTGGGTAGTCTTTGGGTCTTGGAACCAAATCCCAAACTCTACATCTCTCAAACTGGTTGAGTTCCTCTTGCATAGCAATGATCTAGTGGGGATCCTGCTTAGCATCATATATGGATTGAGGCTCAACTTGAGAGAGAAAATAGGCATGCATCAAGTCTTGATTGAGTTGATACCTTATCTGTACAACTACTGTTATGTCTCCAATCACTTGGGATCTAGGGTGATGCCTTAATGTGACAAGATCAGTGGGTGGAGTTGGTTCAGCAATAGCATTTTGATTTAATTCCTCTTGTGGAATTATGTTTGCTGTTGGATAAAGTTCAGTCACTTTAGTGCTTTCTTCTTCACTATCTTCATCAACTTGTGGAGAAGGATGTGTTGGAGCCTCTTAGGTGAGGCTTAGTCCATCCAAATTCTCACACAAGTGAGGTAACTGCAAAAGATTACTGGTAGAAATCTCTTTCTCCTTGTAAGACATGTTAGTTTAGTCAAAAGTAACATGCATAGATTCCTCAATTTTTAAAGTTTATTTATTAAACACCCTATAAGCTTTGCTTACTTGGGAATATCCTAGAAAAATTCACTCTTCATCCTTAGCTTCAAACTTTATAATGTATTCCTTGTTATTATTATGTATATAACATACACATCCAAATACTTTAAAGTAGATGATTTTAGGTTTTTTCCCTTTAAGTAATTCATAGGGAGTCCTATTATTTAGTTTATGTATCAGGCTTCTGTTCAGTATATAATTTGTTATACTTACAACCTCTGCACAAAAGGATAGTGGCATATAAGCATCTGCAAGTAATGTGCCTGCAACTTCAATCAGGGTTCTATTTTTCCTTTCAGCTACCCTATTTTGTTGAGGAGTTCTAAGAGCTAAGAAGCAGTGTCTGATACCTTCCTTCTCACAGAACTCATGCATAAGAAGAGACTCAAACTCTGTATCATGATCACTTCTGATAAACACAATATGAGTAGAGTACTCAATCTATATGGTCCTGAGAAAATCTGTAAGAACTTTAAAGGTATTTGACTTAGATCTCAAAAAGAACACCCAAGTGAATCTTGAGAACTCATCTACAATGAGTAGAGTGTAGGATTTCCCTCCTAGGCTTTATACTGCAATGGGTCCAAAGAGATCCATGTGTAGCAAGTACAAGATCCTAGATGATTCACTTTTATTAATTGATTTAAAACTCGATTTAGTTTGCTTGCCTAGTTGACAAGCCCTGCAAAGGCCTTCCTTCTTCTAGGGATCAGAAGGTAAACCTCTTACAAGACTGTCTTTAGATAGCCTAGCAATATTTTTCATATTTACGTGTCCTAGCCTTTTATGCCATAATTCATTTTGATTGCAAACTATATTAAGCAAACAAATATCTAAATTAGCAAAATAGAAATCAACTAAATAAATGTTTCCTTGTCTATTTCCAATTAAAACATTTTGTTTTTCTTTATTAGAAATAATACAAGTTTTTGAGTTGAAATGCACCTGATAACCTTTATTACATAATTGTCTTATGGAGATGAGGTTATGCTTGAGTCCTTTTACATTAGTCACCTTCTTGAATGTGACTGCTCCAATCCTTATTTCTCCATAGCCTTCAGACTGGACACACTTTGAATCACCAAAGATTACCTTTGGTCACAGCTTAGACTTGTAGTTGATTAGGTTTTCCTTACTGCCAGTCATGTGTTTGGAGCATCCACTGTCCAGGTACCATGTTTGATTAATCACTGGATAGCCCTTTTCTTGACACAGGTTACCTTGGGTCCTTTATATTGTTGATAAAAAAACTGGATATCATAGAATACTCAGGTTGTGATTTATATCCTAATGGATGATATCTTCTGCGAGGTATTATCCAATCTGCAAGTGGGTTAAATGGTTTCTTACCTTGATTGGAGTTGGTGTTGTAATTATAATTTTTGTTAAGTCTGACTGGGTTCGACGAATTATTCTGAGTTTGTCGACCAGAGTTCGATGAAAAGGGATGAGATCGTCGATCTCTGCTCAGAGAATGAACAAGTTCATTTTCTGTGCCCCAAGTTCGTCGATATCTGCTCGACGAACCATACACAGTTTGTCGATCGCAGTAAGACGAATGATTATTATATAAATTTGCGTTCAGAGTTCGTCGACTTGAGTTCGACGAAGTGTCCATATTTCGTGGATCTAAGTTCGACAAAATCTGCTAAACTTTGTTTTTATTCAAGGTTTTCTGATTTCTTTTGTTTTGACCTTTTAAGTTGGGCATTTCTTCTGTGGTTTCTTTATTGGTTATTTTTTTCTTTACCCTTAGCAGAAATAATTTTTATGGGGGTTGTTAAAATGTTTTTCTTGAGAAACGGGGGTAAACTTGATGAAGCGCCCTAGCCCAGCTTGCCATTCAGTCTTACATTGACTGTGCTTGTAATGTCTATCAGCTTGACGCTTCTCCCATTGAGAGATTCCTCAAGTTGTTTGGCCTCACATAACTCAGTTTTTAACAGAATAATTTGTTCATTAGTTAATGTAAGTTCATGTTTTATATTGATGTTTTCAGATTTCAGTATCCTTGACTAGTTAGTCTTTCCCTAAGTGATTTGATTTCTTTTTCAGAATTTATTAAATCTATGCACATGTTTTTAAATTCAATTTTAAAAGCATCACAATTATAGTCAAAAGATAGGAGTACCTGATCAGCTCCTGTTTCTGAAGCTTCTTCATTGTTAGATCCTTCTTCATCTGAATAACTCCTGGAGGCATCAATGGCCATGAGGCATACTTCTTTGACCATTGCCTCTTCCTCATCTTCACTAGAGCTGGAGGATGTGGATTCATCTTCAGTTTCACTCCAGGATTCAGCTACAAAGCCTTTCTCCATCTTCTTGTATTTGCTGGAGCAAGGCCTACTACTTTGCTGTCTTCTAGAATCCTTCTCTCTTCTCTTTTCCTTCATACCATGGCTTGTCATCCTGCATGGATGACTTTCTTCTGAAATCCTTTCTTGCCATTTTATAGAATCTCTTGGCAAAGATACTGATCAGATCTTCATTCACAGTTGAGGCTTCAGTTTCTTCAACAGCTTTAAAAGCTATGTTGTGCTCCTTTCTTGCTAGTGGAGGTGTTCTCTACTCAGCTACTTCTCTGGATTTGATCAACTGCTCATAATACTTGAGCTTTCCTAAAAGATTTTTTGTGGAAATCTCATTTAGGATCCTGACCTCCTTGATTGGCTAGATCCTTGAATCCCATGAGCTTAGGAAGGACATGAGTATTTTGTCATTCACCTCAGTCAGGGTAATGTCCTTGTCCAATGTCTTTAGCTCATTGATGATTGAGCTCAGCCTATTGTATATATCTGTAACTGATTCTGCATCCTCCTTCTTGAAGTTCTCATATTGTGATATGAAGTTGGATCTCCTGTCTTTTCTTTCATCAGCAGATCCAACCACCATTTGATTAAGGGAATCCCAAATGGCCTTGGCTGATGTGCATTCAGCAACCTTCTGGAAGATGTCATCTGATATGGTTTGGGCCAGAATGTTCATGGCCTTGGCATCAGCAACCTTTGCTTTCTTCTAGGTTTCAGTACACTCAGGTGGTGGAACTGCATTTGAGCTTGAAGCTACTGTAGATGTAGAGGTAGATGGTTGAGGAGGACCTGTCACAATGGAATTGTAGATATCCTCATCAATAGAGTTCATATATAACTTAATTCTTGCCTTCTAGATTGCAAACTTATTTATATTGCATATTGGAGGTCTGGTACATGCATAGTCCTTGTTCTGTGTCATGCTGTGAATATAAGTCTAATAGAAATAAAAAATAGATCTAACTCAGGTTCTTTGGTTCAAGGGTTAACTTGTACAACCAATGGAACCTTGTTCTGATACCAATTGAAAGCTAGGGGTTAGATCTGAAA
The DNA here is from genome assembly GCA_039583875.1 of Platanthera guangdongensis. NCBI lineage: Eukaryota > Viridiplantae > Streptophyta > Magnoliopsida > Asparagales > Orchidaceae > Platanthera > Platanthera guangdongensis. The sequence goes on along the minus strand of CM077165.1, from coordinate 26,765,598 downwards.
TACTCTAGAGGGCGGTGAATAGAGTATTTAGGTTTATAAAATTTTTGCTAATTAATTCAATCTATTACTAGTGCTGCAAAAATTAAATTAAAAACACAAACTCAGCAATCTAGAAAGTACAGCCACAACAAGAACAAAAGAAAAGAGCAACACTACATGAATTGGACTTGGCCAATATTTCCTGAACCTTCATCACTCAATGTAATTGGACTTGGCCAATATTTCATTTACAAAAGCATTGAGTGTTACTTCTTCACTCAACGCTATTACCCTCAGTCAGCTTAGCTGAAGATATGTTGAGTGAATATGCTTCACTCAACGCTTCTGTCCTTAAACAGTTTCTTAGTAGATAAGGCATTGAGTGAATAGCCTTCACTCAATGCTTTTGTCCTTATACAAAATTCTGTGACATAATGGGGATTAGTAAATGAAATTAACTCTTGGCATTGAGTGAATAGGGTTCACTAAATGCTCTTGGACTTAGCCATATTTCTTCACTCTCAACGTCACGGCTTTGACTGACTAGTCTTCTCTAAGAACGTTTTGGTATCTGGCATTGAGTGAGCTTACTTCACTCAATACCTGTTGTCTTAACCACATTTCTTTGCATCTAGAGTTGAGTGAGCTTGCTTCATTCAACGCCTATGTACTTAGCCAAATTTCTCTGCATCTGGCATTACAAGAGCTTGCCTCACTCAACTCCTGTAAACTTAGCCACATTTATTTGCATCTGGCGTTGAGTGAGCTTGCTTCACTCAATGTATGTGGACTTAATCATATTTTCTGTCTCTCCACATGCCTACCTTATGACCATCTGTCACCATCACTTAGACACCCTATCTAATCATGTTCCACGTTACATCCTCCACAAATAAATCTTATAACTGCTAGATTGCACAGATGTGTATACCATTGTATATTAGGAATTCTTCAAATCCTTGACATTGGGATCTATGCACCCAATACTATGATGTGATGTCTGTGAAATATGATGTGATGAACTATGATGTAGTAATGTCAGTATTTGTAATATGTTTGTTATTTTAAGTTTAATTTAAAATTTTGGTTTTAACTTTTCAATAAATTTTTTTCATAATCCTTAAGTGAATTCATTAACTTGAAATGTCTAGGATTCCTAATTCTAGTCTTAACATTAAAAAACTGGAATCTGGAAGTGCTTTTGTGAAAATATCTACAAGCTATGAATCTGTGCTTATGAAATTAGCTTTTAGTAAATTTTGTTTTATGTGGTCCATAACGAAATGATGGCGAACATCTATATGTTTAGACCTAGATTGATGAATCGGATTATTAGTTAAATCTATTGCACTTTTATTACTACATCTTAGTTCGATGGCTTTAAGATTTATTCCAAAGTCTTTTAAGGTTTGTTTCATCCAAAGCGTTTGTGCACAACAAATACCTAGTGCAGCGTATTCGGCCTCGGTGGTGGATAAGGCAACATAATTATGTTTCCTATTGGACCACGAAATAAGTGATGGGCCTAGGAACTGACAAGTGCAACTTGTGCTCTTACGATCTAATGAACAGCCAGCACAATCAGAATCTGAATAACCATGCAAAATAAAACAACCATTATGTGGATACCACAAACCTAGCTTATATGTACCAATAAGATATCTAAAAATATGTTTAATAGTTGTTAAATATGATTCTTTGGGATTAAACTGAAATCTAGCACATAAATAGACAACGAACATAATATTATGTCTAGATGTGGTTAAATACAAAAGTGATCCTATCTTCCCTCTATATAATGTTTGATCTATAAAAATTCCACTTTCATCTTTTCCTAATTTCAAAGAGACACTCTTAGGGATATTATCTTGTTTTAGATTTTCAAATCCAAGTCCTTTTAAAACATCATGAATATATTTAGATTGACAAATAAAAATACCATCATGCCTTTGTGTAATTGGAAAATCAAGAAAATAAGTGAGTTTTCCAACCATGCTCATTTCAAATTCATTTTTCATAATTTCTACCACATTATCACATAATTCTTCATTAGTGAATCCAAAAATAATATCATCAACATAAATTTGTAAAACTATTATATCATCATGAACACATTTAATGAAAAGTGTACAATCTGCACTTCCCATTTTGTAATCAATCTTTAATAAATATACAGTTAATCTATCATATCATGCTCCGGGTGCTTGTTTTAAAACATAAAGTGCATTTTATAATTTAAAAAACATGATCAGGAAATTTATCATGAACAAAGCCTAGAGGTTGTTCTGCATAATCTTCTTCCTTAATATACCATTTAAGAAAAGCAGTTTTTACATCCATTTGAAATAGTTTAAATCTTTTAAACCTAGCAAATGCAAGAAAAATTCTAACTACTTCTAAACATGCTATGGGTGCAAAAGTTTCATCAAAATTTATTCCTTCAATTTGTGAATATCCTTTTGCTACAAGTCTAGCTTTGTTTCAAGTGACCCTAAATTCATTATCCATTTTATTTTTAAAGATCCAGTTTACACCTACAATAGGATGATTTGAAGGTCATTCAACTAGTTTCCAAACATTATTGAGTTCAAATTGACTCAACACTTCATTCATAGCTAATAACTAAGAATCATCATTTAAAGCGGTTTGCACATCCTTTGGTTCTATATTAAATATAATGCATAGGTTTGAAAATAAATCATGTAAAGATGTATGAGTACTTACCCCTCTTGAAGGTTCTCCTATAACAAAATCTTGTGGATGAACTTTTGAAAATCTCAGTTCACTTGGAGGCACATATTCTTGCGCTTCTTCTACTTCTTTTTCTTCTTCTTTGTCTCCAAGTATTTCATCATCATTCGACCTTAGTGGAGGGAAGGGCTCTTCATCATTACTTATAGGATTAGTTTCTACACACGAGAGAAGTTCATCAAATTTAACATGAATTGATCCTTCAACTATTTTTGTTCTTTTATTATAAACTTTATAAGCTTTACTAGTTGAAAAATAACAAAAAAATATGCCTTCATCACATTTTTGATCAAACTTTCCTAAACTATCTATAGTGTTCAAAATGAAACATTTACATCCAAAAACCTTAAAATATTATACATTCGGTTACTTCTAAAAATATAATTCATAAGGTGTTAATTTCAGGAATGGTCGAAGCATAATAAGATTATAGCATAGCACGCAGTACTTATAGCTTCAGTCCAAAATAATCTAGGTAATTTGTATTCAGATAACATAGTACGTGCTAGTTCTTGAAGAGTTCTATTTTTCCTCTCTACCACACCATTTTGTTGTGGTGTGCGAGGAGTGAACAATTCATGCTTAATTCCTAACTCAGTAGAAATAAGATACAAATTTATCATTATCAAATGCACATCTTTTGGTTCTGAGATATACTTTCTTTATGTCTATTAGCCCAGTCTGATGAAACAAGATAAACTAAACAACAACTTAAAACTATCACAACACAGTAATCATAACAATCACATCATAGTACAGATAGTTTTATAGTGGTTCTCCAATTTATGGATACATCCACTTCCCCTTCACCTATCTAGCAATGAACTAGATTCAGACAAAATCCTTCTTTCTTTACTCAGATCCTCAGATCTTACTACTCAGAGCCCAGCTGGCTATGACAACTAAGATTTATAAGTCTTACCACTCATATCATCAAGATCCTACACCTCAAGTTCATCCCAAGAACTCTACCTTAGAATATATTCACACTCCCACTCCTCAGCAAAATCTTGCCCTACAACTCAAAATATACAGTTCCTACAACTCAGAGAAATACCCACTTCTCCTACCTCAGGCAATTCTTGTCCTATCCCTCAGCCTTTATAACACAGTCTTATAACTTAGAGAAATTGATTCCCCTACACTCAGATCTACAAGTAGATCTTACAAGATTAATAATGGTAAAGAAAATAAATTCTGAATTAGTCACCCAGCAAGAGAGAAACGGGTGGCTGCTTCTTAAACTTATCTTAATCCCTGTTATAATAGATTTAATCCAACCCTTCTTAGCTTTTCAAAGCTTTTTGAAGTTGAAATTAGGGTAGATCTAGGCTGGAGAATGTAGAAGTCGATTCTTGATCTAGCTTCTCTCCACCTTCTGAATTCCAGCAGATTACTTTTCAGATCTGGCTTCTCAAATTTTTTACTGCTCTTCTCTTCTATCTTTTGTAGAGTTGATCCATTTTATAGGCTCTATTAAAGGTAACCAGTTGATCCTATTAATAACTAACATCTGAGAGTTCTGACAGTTGTCAGAACCTCTGGCTTGATTTCTGCACTTAGGAAACAATTCTGCTTGAAGTCTGTAAACTTGTCTGTTGTATGTGTCGAGACTAGTCCTACGTGTCGACACTACTCTTGCAGTGATGTCGACATACTTCTGAATGTGTCGACACAACTTTCGCATTGTCTCGACACAGCTGATGTAGAATATGTCGATACTAGTCCTGAGTGTCGACACAGCTGACTTTCTGACTGATGGTGTCGACCCAAGTCCTGGGTGTCGACACTGCATGCTTCTACTCTTGACTCAGCTTCTGAAGTGTGTCTACACTAGTCCTGAGTGTCAACACAGTTATCTTCAGTCTCAACATTGGTTGTATAGAGTGTGTCAACACTTGCCCATAGTGTCGACATAGCTGTTCTTTGTCATAACATAACTTGTGTAGTGTGTGTCGACACTAGTCCTGAGTGTCGACATAGTTGCTTTCTTGTATCATAGTCTCGACACAAGTCTTTGGTGTCGACACAACTTTCTCATTGACTAAGCACTTCTTGTTTAAGTGTGTCGACACTAGCCTTGAGTGTCGACACAACTAATTCTTGTCTCAGCATATCTTTGACAAAGGTGTCGACAACAATCCTAGTGTCTCGACAATTTTGTACTTTGGTTTATTTTCCTGAACACAAGACCTTAACATTAATCAAATACAACTATGTGTATATCGTTGTGCTGAAAGGACTTCTTCAAATAAAGTACATTGTGACCAATGTACCCAATAATCTCCCCCTATTTGGAGAAGTCATAGCCCCAATTCAATGATATACAACATGATGCCAAAAATATTATGATTAAGACATTAAAATTACAGTGCAGTACAAAATGAGAAATAACACAGAAAAAATCACATATTTAACAACAATAATGTTGAATAGAAAATAAGAGAAACAACTGAAATTTTAAATAATTGCACAAGAAATTTTATGCAAACCAAAATTTTCACTAATTGTTTGTCAACATGTTTACAGCTATAAAATTTGGTAATTCAATAGTTATTGATCAAATGTTTAGCGCATTCTGGATAACCTCTTATTGCTTCAAATGTTTAGCGCATTCTTGCAATTGATATAATTTTCCCCTATCTGTAGCATTGACATTGACTGTCATCTATGCAGTGAGTATTATTGACCTGGAGTTAGACTTCACTGCTCAAAATCTATTCTAGCCTCAGCTTGTTCTCTAAACCTTTTCTTGGAAAGCTGAGTTTCTTTTTCTATAACCAAGGCAGATTCAGACATCTCCACCTCTTCATATATAACATTTTGAACAGATGGTGGAGGTATGTACATGTGTTGGATAGCTGCTTGGATTACCTAAAATGCAACTTGTGCGGCAGGATTGTATATGGTCTGCTCAACAGTATGAGTTCCAGTAGCATGAGGTTCTTCAAGTTGTGCAAGTTGATAACCAGACTCAGTAGTCTGATCTCCATCATATAATAAGGTAGGAAAGCCTAAAGTGTCTCTGATATTATTTGATATCCATGTAGCATGTTCAGAAATGTCCCTTATCATTACCCTTTCCCCCTTTATGACTTCTCTTGCTACGTGAACTCTTTGATCATTTTTATGAAACTTGACTTGACCATCTAGATATTTTATTCCAGATGTTATGGAATTCTTGAGTTTAAGTAACTGGTCATCAAACCTTTTGTCAGATTCTTTGATATCTGTAAGTAATGAGGCTGAACAGGTTTCCAGGTAAGTTTCAATGTTCTTTGTAGCTGCATCTATTTTGTTTTCTAACTCAGTAGACTACTTAGTCAGTTTAACCATTATTTCTGTATGCAAAGTAGTCATGTTTTCATCCGAAATCCTTTGCTTTTCAAGGACATAGCCTTGTTTGATAACTATCTCATTTGTAGTTGTATTTGCTTCTTGCTGCCATTTAGCAATATATACTACAATATTTGCTCCTGTCTCAAAGAAATTAGTCATGTCTGTTTTCAGAAGATTTACTTCAAATCTTATTGACTTTATATCTTGAGCTAGTTGAAACTATAGCTCTTTATTTTTTTCATCTGCCTACTTCTCAAGTTGTTGTCTATGTTGATTAAGCATAATTTATAATTGTACAAGGAGTGAGTTTGAGTCCACTGGAGGAGCTGAAGTGAGTGCAGAATGAATAAGCTTTTTGTAACACCTAGTGCTCTTTTTCATTTCAGATAACTTTATATTCTTCAGTTGAGACTCTTCTTTTTCTTCATATTCAGACAAATTTATCTTTTCAATTATGGGTGCCTCCTTGGTTTTCTCAGTATATGGGGCCAACTCCCAATCAACTCTTCTAACTTCCTTATTCATGTTGATACTTTCTATGTTAGCATCTCCAAGGTTAATTTCAGCATCAGGTACCTCAATCTGGAGAATTTCAGTTATCTCCTCCTGCATGTTAGTTACTTTAGACAGAAAAATTTCTTCTTCAGTCTCTTTTGAAATTTCATCCTCCATCTCTTTCTCAGATATTTCTTGTTCAGGTATCTTTGATTGTTCCAGTTCCTGTACAACATCCATTATTATAGCAGTGGCAGTATCCATTGGCAATTCAGTGAGGTTCTCCCTGATGCGTGTAAATCGGCAAGTGCACCGGTCGCACAAGTAATAAAGTTTTGGGAATAAATCCCCGAGTGTCAGTCTCTTGAGGAATACAATTAGCGTAGAACGGTAACAGTACAAAAAATATCATTATGAGAGTTATAAGTAGAAAAAAGAGTAAATTGAGGACTTGGGATATTGTGGATGTTTGATCTACTGAACTAGTAAAAGCTATGCGGGTCGAAGGCACCGCTTCGCAAGGTGGAGTGGGTGTTTCGGCCGCGATGCTGAACTTCAGTTGGGCGAGTGGACGGGAAGCTAATGGATTGAAGTGTTCTTGTGTGGAGTGCAATCCGATAAGACACGGGAATGGAGTGGATGTGGGGTGAGCGACGCACATTCACAGACAATACTCACAAACATAAGAAAATACTAACATTCCATTAGTTATAAAGTAAACTTGATGTTCATGGATGGAAGTGTTCATTACAATGCTTAAACCATTCCATACTACAGAGGAAGGGGAATAGGATTAAACCAAAAGAGAGTGAAGATCCACCGCGGGTCGTGGCCGAAGTAGCGAGTTGTCAATCTGCTTCATGGCTCAGTCCAAGGAGGCTTCCGGTACCAACGAGCTGTCACCTCGAAGGCCTTTAAGTCCGTTCTCTAGGTTGTCTACTTCACCAACTCCGGAGGAAAGCTTGGAGTTGAAGTCGTCAATGGCCGAGGGCTTCGCCGGAGAGTTTGAAAAACTTCGGAGTTGTTGGCAATAGCCTCCCGACGAAGTTGGAGGTGATGGAGCAGCTGGAGAAGTGAAATGGCGATTCCCGCGCACTCTCCGATCGCAGCAAATGACAGGCGTTGACCTAAATCACGGAGCAGGGCCTTAAATACAGAGGCAGCAGAAGCAGTGCGCACGATCAGTGGCGCACGACCAGTGGTCGTGCGCACTATCGGTCGATGATCGTACGACTTTTCCAAATAGAACTGCAACCTGGACAAGAAGCATCAGCATATATGCGCACAAGCAGTTGTGCACGACCAGTGGTCGTGCGCACTACTGTCAGTGCTCGTGCGATTACCAAGACAGGATTAGGAAAAAGAGAGTGTAATGCGCACGATCGGTGGCGTACGACCAGTGGTCGTGTGCAATAAGTCCAGTGGTCGTGCACAGTATTCCTGCATCGTCGGTGTCTCCCGAGCGGGTCCGGAGCACGCACACGACCCCTGCACCAGCAGAAGCGGCAGATAGGCCACCAAAACGTGCACACAACATCCCCGAGATAGGGCTAAAGAATAACAAAAATATAGAAACACAGAAAGCACACAGAAACGGGCCTACAGTGCACTTTATCGTGAAATAGGTACATAAGCAAATATAAGCAATAAAGGTTCTCAAGTGTAGTGCTAAGACGATAAAACTGGCCCAGATGAGTCCAAAAATCGGTGTAAAATGTGGACTCATCACACCCCCATACTTAACCATTTGCACGTCCCGAGCAAATCATCACTTCGTGGACTAGAAAATAGCTAACTGGCTCAGAAATTTCAAAAAGAAGTAAGACGAGAAATCAAATACATCATGGGTATAGAAGATATAATAGAAAAACTTTTTAATTATACGACATAGTTTAAACTATTCGACAGACGTAAATAAATATTGTAATTGCTCTGTTGGAACACCCTATTACTAATTTGGGTCAGGATCACTATGTCTCTAGGAATCTTTGCTTGACCTCCTGTATAGCTTAATAGGTCAATTAGAATTGAGTCTAAGGGTTAGAAGTCTAGGTTTGGAAGCTGCCCTGAAGACCAAGATTTTGTGTTTGGAGACTAAGTCATATCGTCGAGCTCAGCACGACGATTCGTCGAACTCCGGTCGACGATCGTCTAGCTCAACTTCGACAGATCGTCGAACTCCGTTCGACGATCGCTGAGCTCAACTTCATTATATCGTCGAACTCCATTCGACGATCGGTGAGCTCAGGTCGACGATTTTGACACTGCTTTGGATCTTTATCTCCGAGCTCAGTTCGACGATCTTTGAGCTCAGATCGACGATATTTTGCTACTGTATATTTCCAGATCGCTGAGCTCAGCTCGACGATAGCAGAGCTCAGTTCGACGATTTCAGATAACTTCCAGGATATTTCTAAATTCAAATTCAAATTAGTTAGGAGTTATTCTGCAATTAATTCAGAGATTTCCTAGCCGTTTTCATTCATTTCTGGACCAAGTTTCAAGGGATTTTTCAAGGAATATATCTGTGGACTTTCCTCCATAAGAGATTATGCAATTAAGGATGCAATTAATGCAGGCCAACGGCTATACTTGACAGAGAATGTTATTCTATTCTGTACCAGAGAATAAAAGATAGAATTTTTGAATCTCACACAGAATACATATTACAAAGAGACATTCAAAAATCTTCTGTCTCAAAGAATTCTGAAGAACACACATCCAAGGAGATCAAGCTTTCTCAAATCCTCAGATCTCTTTAGTTTTCAAAGTGTTCAAGGCCAACATATTTCCAGACTCCAGACATTCAACATTTCAGCTATTGCTGAAATCATCTATTGCTGGAGTTCAATCTTTGAAGGCCTATCACCCTCAGCAAAGCTTTTCTTCCTGAAGATCTCAAGGATTCAGGGGGAGCTTTGACATCAACAATCCACATAGTCTTCTCAGTTGTTTGAGAAAGAGAAGACTTCCATCACTCTCTCACCCCCTCTCTGTAAAGGGTTTCTCAAACTCCCTTCAAAAGTTTGAGCTTGCTTTTTGAGCACCTTGTCAAAAGCTCATTGGTGGCAAGACACCTGATCAAAAAATCTGCCTTGGTTTTTGAGCACCTTATCAAAAGCTCATTGGTGCCCAGGACACCTGATCAAATCATCCTGCAGTGGATTCCTACCTAGGGTGGTAGAAGAGTGGATGTACCCAAGTTTAGGGGAACCACTATATTTCCATGTGTCTTCTGGTTTTGCTTGTGTTTATGTTTGTTTCTGGCCTTGATTTTTCTGTGCTTAGCTTTTGTTTAACTTAGTTCTGTGATTAGATTTATTATTGCTTCCCTGCTCACTCTCATTACAACAATTGTTGTAAAAGTTTTTAAAGCACCATATACTTTATTCACCCCCCTCTAGAGTATATCAGATCTAGCTGCACTTTCAATTGGTATCAGAGCGAGGTTGGTTAAACATACCATACCTGATTGGTTGTACAGGCTAACACCTGAACCCAAAGATCCCAAACTAGATCTGTTTTTCTTTGGTATTTTATTATTGGATTTTGTTTTCTCAAATCATGGCCCAAAACAAAGATTATGCTAGCACCAGACCTCTAGTCTGCAATCTATCCAAGTTTGCACTCTGGAAAGCAAGTATCAGACTTTACATGAATTCTATTGACGAAGATATCTTTAATTCTGTTTTGACAGTGTGTCCAAGACGCCCAGAGAATACAAGTACAAATGCTGTTCCACCTCCATCAGGAACAGATGCTGATATCAAGAGATGGAAAGTAGCTGATGCTAAGACTATGAACATCCTAGCCTAGACAATGTCTGATGACATATTTCAAAAGATAGCTGAATGTAATTCAGCCAAGGAAATTTGGGACAAGCTCTCAGAAATAGTCTCAGGCTCAGCTGATGAGAGAAAGGATAGAAGATCCCACCTCATCTCTCAATATGAGAATTTCAAGAAGGGAGAGACTGAGTCAGTGGGAGATATGTACAACAGACTAAGTCCAATTGTCAGTGAACTCAGGACATTGGACAAAGAGATCTCTCTAACTGAACTTAATGACAAGATCCTAATGTGCTTCCCCAGCACTTGGGATTCAAGAATCTGGCCAATTAAGGATGCCAGAAGTCTGAATGAGATCACTACTGAAGCTCTATTGGGTAAGCTCAAATCTTATGAGCTACTCATCAAAAATAGAGAGAAAGAACAGAAGGCTGCCTCACCAGCCACAAGAAAAGAGAAGACTATAGCCTTCAAGGCAACTGAAGATCTGCCTGAAGATAAAGCTACATGCAATGATGAACTACTCAGTCTGCTGGCCAAAAGATTTTACAAAATGGCCAGAAAGGACTTCAGAAGAAGATCATACAAGGAGCAGGATAAGCCAAGGTATGACAAGTCCATTAGTAATAATAAAGATATTATTTGCTTTGGTTGCAGGAAACCAGGGCACATAGTTCCTGACTGTCCAGAGAACAAGAACAAGGACAGAAGGGACAGGAAAGAAAGAAGAAAGGAGAAAGACTCCAAAAGGAATGGCAATAGCAAACCTTCTTCAAGCAAAAACAAGCATACAAGAAAAGGATTTGTTGCTGAATCCTGGAGTGAGACTGAAGAAGAGTCAGAAGCCTCATCCAGCTCCAGTGATGATGAGGATGATGCAGAAGAAAAGGAGTTCTGCATGATGGCAATCAATGCCTCACAGCACAATTCAGAGGAAGAGGAGTCAGTGTCAGACTCAGAGACTCAACTTGAAGAAGATCAGGTAATTGGTTCTTTTGATTTTAGTTCAGAAGATTTTAAATCTGAATTTAAAGCACTGTGTTTAGACTTGCTAAAGTCTGAGAAAGAGATTATCTCTCTCAGAAATCAATTATCTGAACACAATACTTTAAAGTCAGAAAACCTCAAACTCTCTCAGGAGTTGGAGTGCTGTAGGGAACAGATAGCATTACTGAAAAAGTGAGCTCTCTGAGGCCAAGAAGCTTGAAGAATCCCTTAATGGGAGAAGCATCAAGCTGATGGACATCACAAGCACAGTGGACTCTAGATTTAACAGTACACTGGGCTTGGGTGCTTCATCCAGCCAACCTATAGTCCTAACAACTCCAATCAAATTCATTTCTGACAAAGGAAAGGGAGTTGTAGAGGTTGCTAGGAAAAATTTTGATCTGCCTCAGAAAACCAAGTCCCAGCAGAAATCGTCAAACGGAGATCGACGATCGCCGAATGGAGATCGACGATCGCCGAACGCAGCTCGACGATCTCAGGCAAAATCGTCGAACGCAGATCGACGATCTCAGTTAAAGTCGTCGAACGCAGGTCGACGATCTTAAATACCTGACCTCAGCCATAGTTGACCGTCGAATGGAGCTCGACGATCTGACCCAAGATCGTCGAACGCAGCTCCAAGATCGTCGAACAGAGGTCAGAGCTCTGGAAAATTTTTCAAAGACAAATCAAAATTGAATCCTAAGGGTCCTTCATCCCAAATCTTTAACCCTTATACTGAATGGATTATACCTCCAAGGAGATATCATCCTGAAGGATATAAGAGTCAACCTGGGATGTCTTTCATTTCAGAATTTAAAGGTTATCAACCTAGGCCCAAGGTAAACTGGGTCAAAAACAAATGAATTGTCTTATATGCAGGTGAAGACCTATCCAACATCTAACCAGCAATGGTATTTCGATAGTGGGTGCTCTAAGCACATGACAGGGAACAAGGACAACCTCACATCCTTCAGAGCCAAGCTTGGACCCAAAGTTATCTTTGGTGATTCAAACTTTGGACAAACTAAAGGATATGGTGCAGTCCAGATTGGATCAGTAACTTTCAAGAAGGTAGCTTATGTGGAAGGACTGAAGCACAACCTAATTAGCATCAGTCAGCTGTGTGATGAAGGCTACCAGGTGACCTTCAGCAAAGCCTTATGCAAAATCAAGTCAGAGGACAACACAACTGTGTTGACAGGTAAAAGGAAAGGTAACATCTATCTAGTAGATTTTCTTTCAACTGATGTATATCTGCTTGTTTAATTCTGTCTGTAGACCAAATATTTTATGGCATAAGAGATTAGGACACCTAAACCTTAGAACTATTGCTAGGCTATCCAAGGACAACCTTGTTAGAGGACTACCTTCTGGCCCCTACAAGAAGGAAGGACTCTGCAGGGCTTGTCAATTAGGCAAGCAAACTAAAAACAGCTTTAAGTCACTTAATAAGAGTGATTCACCTAGGATATTGTATCTGTTACACATGGATCTTTTGGACCCATCACAGTACAAAGCCTAGGAGGGAAATCCTACACTTTAGTAGTTGTAGATGACTTCTCTAGATTCACTTGGGTGTTCTTTCTAAGGAAGAAGTCTGATAACTTTAAGTGTCTGACAGAGTTTCTCAAATGTATACAGATTGAGTTCAATACTCACATTGCCCTGATCAGAAGTGATCATGGGACAGAGTTTGATTCTCTTCTTATGCAAGAGTTCTGTCAGAGTGAAGGGATCAGGCATACTTTCTCAGCTCCTAGAACTCCTCAACAAAATGGGGTAGCTGAAAGGAAAAATAGAACCCTTATTGAATCTGCCACTACATTGTTGTCAGATGCTCATCTACCTCTATCCTTTTGGGCAGAGGCAGTGAACACCTCCAACTATGTGCTGAACAGAAGTCTGATACATAAACTAAAGGGAAAGACTCCCTATGAATTACTCAAAGGGAAGAAACCTAAAGTTGACTATTTTAGAGTCTTTGGTTGTATTTGCTACATTCACAATAATGACAAGAAATATTTAGCAAAATTTCAAGCCAAAGCTGATGAAGGAGTGTTTCTGGGATACTCCATGATCAGCAAGGCCTATAGGGTCTATAATAAATCATCTTTGAAAATTGAGGAATCTGTTCACATTTCATTTGATGAAACTAACATGTCTTTCAAGGAGAAGATTTCTTCTACCATAGAACCTTTGCAGGAACATTCTCTAGTTGAAGACTTGAACAAGTTACAGGTTACTCAAGAGGATGAAAGCAGTGAAGATGAAGGAAATGCTCAACACATTGAAGAACAACTTGAAGAGCCAGTTGTTGTACCACAAGAGGAAACAACAACACAGGTTGGTGAACAATCAACACACCCCTGTTGATTTAGTAACATCAAGAGACCATCCAATTTCCCAAATAATTGGAGAAATCTCAGCTGGTGTGCAAACCAGAAATCAGGTCAACCAAACCTGTTGCACACCTGCTTCCTATCTCAAATTGAACCTCAGTCCATTCAAGATGCAGAGCAAGATCCACACTGGATCATTGCAATGCAAGAGGAGTTGCATCAATTTGAGAGAAACAAAGTATGGGAACTAGTGCCAAAGCCTAAGGATCACTCCATTGTTGGAACAAAATGGGTATTCAGAAACAAATTGGATGATCAAGGAGTAATTATAAGGAACAAGGCAAGACTAGTTGCTCAGGGATACTCTCAAGAAGAAGGAATCGACTACGACCAGACTTTTGCACCTGTTGCAAGATTAGAAGCCATCAGAATATTTCTAGCTTATGCAGCTCATAAAGGCTTCAAAGTATATCAGATGGATGTCAAAAGTGCTTTCTGAATGGAGACATCAAAGAGGAAGTTTATGTCAGACAACCTCCAGGTTTTATCTCTCCAACTTTTCCTGATTATGTTTTTAGACTGAACAAAGCATTATATGGTCTCAAGCAAGCTCCTAGAGCATGGTATGAGACCCTAGCATGCTTTCTCTTGGAAAATGGTTTTATAAGGGGTAGAGTAGACCAAACTCTTTTCATTAGAACCCATAAGTCCCATACCCTACTAGTACAAATTTATGTAGACGATATCATTTTTGGTTCTACTGACTCAAATTGTGCAGAAGGTTTTCTAACCTGATGCATTCTAAATTTGAGATGAGTAGCATGGGTGAGCTATCCTTCTTCCTAGGATTGCAAGTCAAGCAACATGCTGAAGGCATCTTTATTTCTCAAACCAAATATGCAAATGAACTGGTTAAGAAATTGGTATGTCTGAAGCATCTTGTATGAAAACACCCATGCCTACTAATGCTGTATTGGATGCTGATGAACATGGGAAACCTGTTGATCAGACAACATATAGAGCAATGATTGGCTCTTTACTGTATCTTACAGCTAGTAGACCAGATATAATGTTTGCTACATGTATATGTGCTAGGTTCCAAGTAAGCCCTAGAGAGTCACACCTAACTTTAGTAAAGAGGATTCTCAGGTATGTTAAAAGTTGTCCAAATCTAGGTCTCTGGTATCCAAAAGATTCAGCATTTGATTTAACTGGATTCTCAGATGCTGATTATGCTGGATGCAGAATTGACAGGAAAAGCACCAGTGGAACTTGTCAGTTCCTTGGTGACAGACTTGTCTCTTGGTTTTGTAAGAAACAAACATCTGTGTCAACTTCAACTGCTGAAGCTGAATATATGGCTGCAGGCAGTTGTTGTTCACAAATCTTGTGGATTCAAAACCAACTCCTAGACTATGGTTACAACTTAGAGAAGTCTAAAATCTTTTGTGATAATACTAGTGCTATTTCCATAGCTCAAAATCCAGTCCTCCATAGTAGGACAAAACACATAGAGATTAGGCATCATTTCTTAAGGGATAATGTTGAAAAGAATAAAATTGAATTACAATATATCCCAACTGATTTACAAAGGGGAGATATTTTCACCAAGCCATTGGATGAAAAGAAACACACCTTCTTCCTAAATCAGTTAGGAATGTTAGATGGAGGAAGTCTTAAATAATATCCAAGATTTTGAAAGCTTAAAAATTGACCAAGACTAGGCAAACATTCTGATTTTTCTTAGTGTCTAGAATTTTCTGATCTCTGAACTGCGCTCGACGATTTGCCCCAAGATCGTCGAACGGAGATCGACGATTTCAAATCGTCGAACTGAGTTCAGCGTTCTCAGATAGTATGAACTATCTCTTCCGGTCAACGATCGTCGAACGGCGCTCGACGATTATGTTCTCTGAACGATCGTCGAACGGAGCTCGACGCTCTCCAATATCGTCGAACGGAGATCGACGATGTTGAAGACTCTTCAGATTCCTTTAGAAGCCTCGATCGTCGAACTGAGTTCAACGATCTTTCCAATTCTGCGTCGAACCCTAATATAAAACTCATTTTTCGCCGTCGTTCTCCTTTGCGCTTTCGATTTCTCTGCAAGAATTTTCTTTCCCTCCAAACAGTTCTACACTTGGTCGTTTTGTTTGTTGCATTTTTGCAGGTACAATGGCTGTGTCAGTTGCTGTTCTTGCTGCCATGAAGTTTGATGCGGTTTTGACATCGATATGGAATCATTCAGCACACTGACCAGGTTTTTCAAGATATATTGGGTTGTTCAAAGACCAGAACTTGACTGCCATAATGACCACCAGGATCAAGTTGGCTTCTGATGAAATCAAGGAGTGGGTTTATACTGCCCATAATCAAGATAACTCTACCATAGTCAGGTACCCTTGACCCCAACCATTCTATCAAAAGTTTTTGAATTGAGAAATGGAGAAGATTCTGCTGAGTTATCTGGAGATGAGTATTCTGAACTGCTTGCCAGAATGGGTCATCCAGAGGGAAACCCTAGCAAGCTCTTCAAAAGGAACCTGTCTGTAGAATATAGGTTCATGGCAGATGTGGTTGGGAAAGTGCTACTGGCAAAGCACTCTGCCCATGATACAATTCAAGATATCAGCTCTGCCTCATGGGAGCTCTTGTGGATAAGAAGAATCTGAATTGGGGAGAGGTTTTCTTTGACCTCATCAAAAAGAAAATAAACAAAGTTTTGTTAACTTTGGGAGAATCCTTGGAGTATTTCTGCAGCACAGGTGCCCTGCCTTGCTGGTCTCCTCTGGAATTCATATAAATGCCTCCAAGAGACTATCTTTGCCCTCTTTGGAAAGTGGGACAGACAAATAAGCAAGCCTAGCAGGCCCTCCTCCAGTGCTCCTTCAGGCACAAGGACTCTAAGAGTCACTCCTCCACAGGTCTCTGCCCCTGCAGATGACCTGCCTGCTGTAGTTGCTCTCTCCTCCTCCTCCAATTCCATCCCTCCCATACCATCCACCATTCCAGCTCCATCCACCATCATCATATCCAGCCCATCTCCAACATCAACACCTCTCCAGAACCTATTCTACCTCCACCAACAGAACAATTCCACCCACTATTCTCCTACCCTCCACCAGATGTCACCTCATCACCCTCTCATCCATCCTTCACCCTACTGATGATTCCTTTATGGATGATTCCCCATCATCTCCTCCTGAGTTACCTTCCTCCTCCACTTCATTTCAAGACCTCCTACACCAATCATTGATCAACCAACATTCACCCCATCCATATCCATTCCCTGTCCTCCATTTCCACCCTACCAACACCTCAGCCATCCCTTCCACAATTCTCCAGCCCTCCTCTTCCAGAACATTCAGCTGCTCCATATCCTTCTTCTACCTCTGCTCCAGCTCTTGAGCAAGTAGACCTCTCAGCCCTTGCTGACAGGCTGTATGAGCTGCTTGCCCCCAGGCTCTCTCTACTGTTGGAGACCTCCTTGGCTCCACTACACCTGTCAGTGGCAGCCCTTTCTGCAGGCTCTCTTCCCTCTTCCCTCAGGCAGCACCTACAGCAGTGTGCCTTGATCCAGACATGTCTGCATCTAGGCAGGGGAGATGCCATATAAAGTGAATCTCATGCTGCTGCTGCTGCTGTTTCTGCAAGCTGTCTGTCTGCTGCTGCTGTTAGTACTGCTTCTTCTACTGCTCCTCCTCTTGCTGCTGTTGCTGTGCCTCAAGCACAAAGTCAGACTTCAACTGCAGTCCTTACAATAGACCTCAGGTCTTTGCTATCAGTTTTTGATTCTGCTTACTTCAGCTGTCTGCCAGAGGTCCATGCTGTCCAGCCTCCAGAAGATTTATCCAAGGCACTTGTGCCTTTTTCTTGCTGTGACCCTAGCATTATCACCTCCTTTGTAAATTCAATATATGCTGCTGCTGAAAATGTTGATGCTGCTGCTTCTGAAGAAAGGATTGTTGTTGCTTCTGAGAATGTTGATACTGCTGCTACTGCAATATTGATACTGCTACTGAAGTTCCTATTGTTTCTGATGAACCAATTTACAAGGACATTCTGATGTCAGAGGCACTTGAATCTGAGCCTTCTGCAGTCCTTGATGATATTCCCTCTGTTTCTATTGCTGATAGTGAATCTGCTGTTTCTACTGTTGCTAGTGAAGTTGTTGCTGCTATCACCTCTCCAGAGACTACTGCTGCTGCTGTTATTGTTTCTGCTTCACCTTCAATATCTACTGCTGTCTCTGTTGTTACCATTTCAACACCTACTGCTACAACTTCTGCCTCATCTGCTTCTGTTCAACTTAAGGACTTGATGAAGAAAATAGATGCTCTCTATGATGACCAGAGTTCTGAAAGTGATGAATTTAGAACAGACTCTGATGACTCTTCTGCTACCATTGCCAGGAAAAGAAAGGCAAGGAGCAAAGCAATTAAAAGGGTACCTCCTGCCAAAGTTAAGGATAACAATGATATCCCATATTACATTTTACATGACTGCCCAATCACTGAAACTGGATGCAATACTCTAAAATCAGCTGAAGCAATGAAGAAGAAAAGAAAATATGAGAAGGGTTCATCCCACATCCAGCACTCTCATCCTCCTCCACCACCTCCTCCTGATGCAGGTGCAGGTGGAAGCTCTGCAAGTCAACCCCCAGCCAGAAGCCAGGCTCCCTATCAACCTCATGCCAGATCTTACCACAGGGAAAGCCAATCCAGGGTTCACATTCTAGGAGAGGAGGATATAGAGGAATCAAAGAGATATTCAAGTCTACTCCAAAGGTTACTCCAGGCAACACCCATATTCTAGGGGAGGACAAAGTTCTTCTGATACAACATCTGGTCCTTTCCCTTACAAGCTGAAAGAGACTGTGTCTGCCAGGCCTCCTCAAGACAATCCCTCCAACAGGTATGAGCCACCTGTACCTTTTGAGGATCCTGAAAATAATCCAGCTGCTTGGACTGCCAGATTAAAGGAATTAGGTGCACTGGATCAGATTAAAAAGGCCAGAGAACAAGGATTAGATTCTTCCAACATTTCTACTATGTCTGAACAGAGACAGAAAGAACTAGAGAGATATGCTTCAAGTAAATTCTTTGATGCTGACAGATATATGGAATTACATCCTGAAGCTGTAGTTCCCAGGCCTAAAAAGCAAATATATTTGGGTGCAGCAGATGATACCAGATCCAACAAGGAAGCCCTCAATCCTAACAGAGAAATTAAACTTGTTAAAGGCAAAGAGAAGAAATGATTTGGTAAGGTGACAATTTCTGTGATTTCAGATTGCTATCTGGATGCTATATATCTCTGTTATTCTGCTATGTCTAGCTGTTGTTTTTATGTTTTACTGATTGTATGTTGTTATTTAAATTTTTCCAAAGTCTGTAAATAGTAATCCTAACCCAAATAGTGGGAGATTGTTGGAACACCCTATTACTAATTTGGATCAGGATCACTATGGCTCTAGGAATCTTTGCTTGACCTCCTGTATAGCTTAATAAGTCAATTAGAATTGAGTCTAAGGGTTAGAAGTCTAGGTTTGGAAGCTGCCCTGAAGACCAAGATTTTGTGTTTGGAGACTAAGTCATATCGTCGAGCTCAGCACGACGATTTGTCGAACTCCGGTCGACGATCGTCTAGCTCAACTTCGACAGATCATCGAACTCCGTTCGACGATCGCTGAGCTCAACTTCATTATATTGTCGAACTCCATTCGACGATCGGTGAGCTCAGGTCGATGATTTTGACCCTGCTTTGGATCTTTATCTCTGATCTCAGTTCGACGATCTTTGAGCTCAGATCGACGATATTTTGCTGCTGTATATTTCCAGATCGCTGAGCTCAGCTCGACGATAGCAGAGCTCAGTTCGACGATTTCAGATAACTTCCAGGATATTTCTAAATTCAAATTCAAATCAGTTAGGAGTTATTCTGCAATTAATTCAGAGATTTCCTAGCCGTTTTCATTCATTTCTGGACCAAGTTTCAAGGGATTTTTCAAGGAATATATCTGTGGACTTTCCTCCAGAAGAGATTATGCAATTAAGGATGCAATTAATGCAGGCCAACAGCTATACTTGACAGAGAATGTTATTCTATTCTGTACCAGAGAATAAAAGATAGAATTTTTGAATCTCACACAGAATACATATTACAAAGAGACATTCAAAAATCTTCTGTCTCAAAGAATTCTGAAGAACACAAATCCAAGGATATCAAGCTTTCTCAAATCCTCAGATCTCTTTAGTTTTCAAAGTGTTCAAGGCCAACATATTTCCAGACTCCAGACATTCAACATTTCAGCTATTGCTGAAATCATCTATTGCTGGAGTTCAATCTTTGAAGGCCTATCACCCTCAGCAAAGCTTTTCTTCCTGAAGATCTCAAGGATTCAGGGGGAGCTTTGACATCAACAATCCACATAGTCTTCTCAGTTGTTTGAGAAAGAGAAGACTTCCATCACTCTCTCACCCCCTCTCTGTAAAGGGTTTCTCAAACTCCCTTCAAAAGTTTGAGCGTGGTTTTTGAGCACCTTGTCAAAAGCTCATTGGTGGCAAGACACCTGATCAAAAAATCTGCCTTGGTTTTTGAGCACCTTATCAAAAGCTCATTGGTGCCCAAGACACCTGATCAACTCATCCTGCAGTGGATTCCTACCTAGGGTGGTAGAAGAGTGGATGTACCCAAGTTTAGGGGAACCACTATATTTCCTTGTGTCTTCTGGTTTTGCTTGTGTTTATGTTTGTTTCTGGCCTTGATTTTTCTGTGCTTAGCTTTTGTTTAACTTAGTGCTGTGATTAGATTTATTATTGCTTCCCTGCTCACTCTCATTACAACAATTGTTGTAAAAAGTTTTTAAAGCACCATATACTCTATTCACCCCCCTCTAGAGTATATCAGATCTAGCTGCACTTTCATGCTCAAAATTGGAATTCTGGAGAATCTTGCGATCATGTGTAGGAAGAAAGTAGGCAGGCCACTAAGGTGAGCATTGCCAAAGTTCGGGACTCAGGATCACCTCCAAAGGAATCCACCAATGTCGGGGACCATATTCTTGCACGTTCACACTCTCTCCACGGCGCAGGTGAGACTCAAGCGTGAATCAGTAGGACTTGTAGGATACAATGGGGCTTAGGCGAAGGCTTGGTAGTCAAAGATAAACATGAAGGCTCTATGCAACTAAAGCGAGCGAATAAAACCCAAACCAATACAACCACTTAGAAATGAACGGGGCACACGCCCCCAGACTTAACTTGAAAACCGGGCGTGAACACGGCCGAACCCGACCAAAATCAATAAAGAGGATGGGGATAGAATTCTCAAAGCAATTCTTTCAGATTTTTCTCTCTTTTGCGCTTATCAGCTTTTTATTTTTGTTAATTTTTTTTTCTTTTCTGCGCTTGCAATCCCCAAACGTAGCAATCAAAATGTGAATGAATTCAGCACCCCCAAAAACAATGTCCACTTATCACAACCTCGGCAAAACAGTAAATACAAATCAGCTCAAGCATTTGATTGCGATGGTGGGTTTAGCTTCAGGCCTTGATGAAAGTGAGTGAAGCTGGATCAAAGGAAGGGTAGGCACAAATTTGGCATGGAGCGGTTAACAGGTAGGAAAGGCTAAACAAGGCTCAAACTAGCCAAAATGAAGGCCTACGTCATGCTCACGCTTGACTAACCGTGCACCAATGCTTCGAGAGTAGCTCAGGGCAAGTTCTTAGCCACCGAGAAAGATGATCCTTCCTCCCGACTCGAGCAATACGAGTCTAGTGGCGGCTACACACATTCCTACATTATCGTTCGATTACCCCAGATTCAGATTTTGAGCAGTGCAAACAATATTTACGTTTGCAGAAAAATGTAAATCTACGAGCATAAAGAAAAATTAATTCTATCCTAATTCTACACAAACCATTAGTACTCGATTAGGTGCACTGCGTGAGTTTCGAACTACTCAATCCTGAAATCCTAAGCCAGTACAACTATTTTAAAGTTTACACAAAAACAATAAATTTGACTCGGGTTGTGCGTGTGGGTAAGAGCGCACTCGTGTGGGTGATTCAGTGTGTACAACATAAATCAAGAAATAAGTAAACAAGAAACTGGTATGCAACAGAAAGTATGGTGTAGTGAAGACATGCATGCTCTCCCCCCAGACCTAAAGCCAACAACTAGTAAAAATCAGCATTTCAAATAGGATAAAAAGCTAGGGTAGGAAGTACATATGCTCAAAATTGAGCATACCAGGCGTGTAATGAGATGTCCAAGTGCGGCCAAGTTGCCGCGCCTCAAATATTCCTGCACCTGCGATTGAAGGATGCCAGCCAAACAAAATATGGAAACAGGAATATATGAATATATAAAAAGAAATCAAAACACAGCATAGGACCAAACGGTCCAACTTGGGTTGTCTCCCGAAAGCCCTTTTGTTTACCGTCCTTAAGGTGGACCAAATACCTGTATTAGTAGTTCAAATAGAGAGTTCTTGGCAGTAGAAAAAGGAAACAAAATTAAAAGTAGAGCAACCAGCATTCAACAAGTAGCGAGAAAGAGGATGGAAAGAGGAATGAGGGTGGTGCAATGAGCTATAAGCAGATTTCTGGTAAGTCTCTCTGGTGGGATGCGAGAGGACAGCAGATTGTCTTTTTGCATTCCGGGTAGGCATTGTCCCATTACTGCGAGTGCACTCTTTCTCGCGCCGGAAGACAGCGTAGCGCTCTCCGCGTAAACGCTTGGCCTCCTTCAGTTTCTCCACCATGGGAGACTTCTAATGGAGGTAGGGTGTGGGGTTTCTTGGTGTCGTGGTTTGTGGCATCCTATCTGGCACTGTGACGGCAACCGGATCTGCCCAAGCAACAGATCGTTTAACAGAATTATACAAATTAGTGTCTAGGAATTTCTCCAGAATAAAACTTGGTTCGCCATGCTCAACAATAGTGTTGGCTGGTAGTAGAAAGGCAGTCGTAGCTTTGGTACAATTGATCTCTTCGTGGACCAGTAGCTCTTGATTCTCATCGACTTCCTGAGGGAGTCCTTTCTTTGGCATCTCCTCCAGATGTGCTTCCAATGCGGGGTGACCTGAATCCATCTTGATATCTGTGACACTCAGAGAATTGTTATTTTGGATGGGAGAAGAAAGTATGGATGTGTTATCGAGGGTGGACTCTTCGTTTGGCCAAGTGACACGACCTTTGGAAAAGTCGAGGGATGTGTCACTGGATGTCAGGAATGGGACTCCTAATATAGGAATGGAGTTATTGTCCTTTGGTCCCAAAACCTGGAAGTCAGTAGTGATACTTTTGTCGTTAACCTCGATTTCAACTTCCCGAACACCTCCCTCAGTGTCAACAAAATTGCCATTCGCTAAGATAAGCGATTTTCGATTTTCAATGTCGACTTGTAAGTGCATCTTCGCAACATCTTGCAAAGTGAGGATGTTGCTGGACGCCCCGGAATCGCATAATGCTGGAGTTTCGATGTTATTGATTTTACAATTGATGTCAAGTTCGTTACGGTTTCCCAAATTGTCCTCCCCAAGGCGCCTACCCTGTTCATGGGGGTTCTTTTCGGTGTTACTCGGTAAGGTGCCTTGGGTGCGCTCGGAAACCACTTGAGCCAATTGCCCCAATTGTGCCTCCAGTTTGCACATCGAGGTGGCCTGATTTGTCATGTTGGTTTGGGAAATCTCAATGAACTTCTCGAACATCTCTTCCAAAGAACTTTTCTTAACGACGGGGGGCCCTTGGGAATAATTCGGTTGAGGCGGCCTCGATTGGCTTCCGGAGGCATACGCATCGTTTTGATGCTGCCCCGGTTGCCATCTTTGGCCAGATGCGTTAGGATTCCAAGAAAGGTTGGGGTGATTTCTCACCCCCGGGTTGTAAGTATTCCCGTAAGGCACTCCTCTGTTTTGATTG
The DNA here is from genome assembly GCA_039583875.1 of Platanthera guangdongensis. Lineage (NCBI taxonomy): Eukaryota > Viridiplantae > Streptophyta > Magnoliopsida > Asparagales > Orchidaceae > Platanthera > Platanthera guangdongensis. Next base: position 26,741,988 of record CM077165.1, on the reverse strand, counting down.
GCAACAAAAATAACTGACTCATTCATAAACAAAGATTCGTCTGGTACCTCAACTCCTAAGCATTTGAAGCTGTGGTGGTCGGTGCTTTCGCACCCTTGACATGAGATTGCCATCACTGGGGCGGCAGGAGCAGTCTTGGGGATATGCAAGGCAAACACTCCACTTGTGCTTCGTGGGATGTTTCTTCCAGCGGTCCAGTAAGCACTATGGGTGGCGGTGTCTTGTAAGACTCTCAGAGCATCATCTGGAGCAAGATTCATGATGGTTCCTCCGGAGGCAGCATCGATCATGGCTCCGTGGTGGGGATCAATAGCGAAGTAGAAACTTTCGACGAGGTTCCATGTTTGGAATTCATGATTAGGGCACTTCCTCAGCAGCTCGTTGAAACGCTCCCAAACATCGGCTAAACTTTCTTGATCGGCTTGCCGGAAGTTGTATATTGTGCGCCTCATGCTCACGATCCGATCCACCGGATGGAACTAGGCTAGGAATTTTGTGGTCAAAGCCTCCTAGGTGGTGGCTATTCCAGGTGGGAGGGAGTGAAGCTATGTCTTGGCATTGTCCCTTAATGAAAAAGGGAAGAGGCGGAGGTTGACTGTTTTGTCTGGGATTCCAGCGTAGCATAACGAGGCGCAGATTTCGGAGAATTCTATAAGGTGAAGATTGGCGTCTTCAGTGGCCATTCCGGAGAATTGAGTGTTGTTCCGAATGATATTCAGAATAGCTGGTTGACTCTCGAACTGTGGATTGGTGATAGCAGGTCCGAAACCGGGGTATATGCTCCCGACAGTAGGTGTAGTATAATCCCTCATGGTGCGGACCTGGGGAGGGTTCACTTCATTTTCGTCGCCATTTATGTCGACATGAGGTATCCCTCCAACTCGATTGTCTGCATCAATATTCAGCTGGTCTCCCATTGGGGCAAAAGTGATGGCTACGGCACGTCTTCGTGCTAGGAGAGTACGTTCGATCTCTGGGTCATAGGCGACAAAGTATCTTGTAGCTCGGCCTTGCATTCACTGTGGCAAACACTACACACTAGAAGGAAACAGCAGTAAAAGAACAATACTAACTCTTATAACAATATTTGAAGTCATCCGAAGTCGCTCTACAGTTGCATTCCCCGGCAACGGCGGCAAAAACTTGATGTGTGTAAATCGGCAAGCGCACCGGTCGCACAAGTAATAAAGTTTTGGGAATAAATCCCCGAGTGTCGGTCTCTTGAGGAATGCAATTAGCGTAGAATGACAACAGTACAGAAAATATCGTTATGAGAGTTATAAATAGAAAAAAAGAGTAAATAGAGGACTTGGGAGATTGTGGATGTTTGATCTACTGATCTAGTAAAAGCTATGCGGGTCGAAGGCACCGCTTCGCAAGGTGGAGTGGGTGTTTCGGCCGCGATGCCGAACTTCAGTTGGGCGAGTGGACGGGAAGCTAATGGATTGAAGTGTTCTTGTGTGGAGTGCAATAAGATAAGACACGAGAATGAAGTGGATGTGGGGTGAGCGAGGCACATTCACAGACAATACTCACAAGCATAAGAAAATACTAACATTCCATTAGTTATAAAGTAAACCTGATGTTTATGGATGGAAGTGTTCATTACAATGCTAAAACCATTCCATACTACAGAGGAAGGGGAAGAGGAGTAAACCAAATGAGAGTGAAGATCCACCGCGGGTCGTGGCCGGAGTATGATAATACGGTTTATAGTCAATTTTATTAGGGTATTTTCAGGGTTTCAAGCAAATCATGTCTTGTAAAGTACTTATTTTGATTCCCCTTTGTATATATTTTTGTCGCTAATGCGTTTTTTCTGCTTTTTGCAGGTTTTCACGGCTTTTAGCCGAATTTTGCTGTGACACGCCCCAAGGTCACGCCCTACCCGGGCGTGTACCTAGGGCATGTAACTCAGAGGAATGAAGCAATTGGTCTGAAACTGCATTCCGTGGAAAATTAGTGTACAGGCCCTCTGTCACGCCCGTGTCACATCCGACACGGGCGTGTTCCAGAGGCGTGTCCCCAGGTTCCGAGGAATCGCCGCAACGCGCTCGTTTTTCCGCTCCACCGTTGCACCGAAAGTGTCACGCCCCCGGGTCACGCCTGTCCCGGGCGTGACATTCGGGCGTGTACTCCAGCAATCCCGCCCGTCACCTCCAGCATTCAATTTCAGCTCAACAAAGTCACGTCGCAAAGAACACGCCCCAGGTACACGCCCTACCAGGGCGTGACATTTGGGCGTGTACTTCAGATACTTCGTCAGAATTAAATTTCAGCCCGAAAAAGTCGCACCGAATGTGTCACGCCCTAGGGTCACGCCCAACCCGGGCGTGACAGGGGGCGTGACCCGACCCAAAAAAATCTATAAATAGAGCCCATCTCCAAGGGTTCAAACACAACCTTTTGGATTGAGAGGGTAGGTTCTGTCCTTTGTATTTTTGAACTTTTTCAAGCATGTCTCTTCATGTTTAGCTCTTATCTTTAGCTTTATGCTTTCCCTGTATTAGCTCCTAGCTTCTTTCTATAGTATGATGTTAATGATAGTGTAGTTTAATTTCCATGCACTTGTAATCTCTGGTTTTCAAGTTGTAAGATCCCTGTTTCCATTAATAAAGAAGTGTTGTTTTCTTTTTCGTTTCTACTTTGTTTTCATTATTTTCTTCTACTCATCCCCCCTCTTCCACCTCACCATGATTAACTAATCCTCCATGTACTCGATCTTGATGATCCGAGGTTCGAGTGATTAGGTTATGATGCTTTGAATCTTACCTTTTCTTTTTAGGGTTTAGCCTTGAATTACTCTTGATTTATCACGGGTTGGAGGTATATCATCGATATATACTCTCCACCTTTGCTTTCATTCTGGGCTAGCCGAGAGGCCGAAAGTTTGAAATGAGCACTCAAGAGTAAAGGGAGTTGTTCGCACCCCTCGAGAGAGGCAGACGTTCAAATCTCCCGGATTGGAGTAAAATCCAATAGTGGGGTTCACCGCGTAAAGCGAGTTTTAGGCCTCTGATTTATGCGAGAGTCGTTCGGACCTTCCTAAACTCAGTTAGGCACGGCCTACGAGAGAAGGGTGTCAATATTTATGGAACCTCTACGGTCAAGGACCTTTACCCTAATTAGCTGAGGTTTATTTATCGTATTTTTCTAACCACTCTTGCCGAGGTGATTTCTGATCGAGTGCATTTTCCTCTCATCGTTACTAAGCTTTAGTATAATCACTCTTTTAGCTCTCTTTATCTTTTCATGCAAGTAGCTCCTTTCATTGCAAGTAGTTCTCTTCCTTTAGTACGCTTAGCTTTCTTCTAAAACCTAATATTTCCGTCGATAAAATAATAGATTTCGTGTGAGTAAGATTAATTAACGGTTCCCGGATTTTAATACGACACTTGTGTCCCCTAGCTGCATTTCGATAGGTATACTTGCCTTGTTGGATTGTTAGTTTGGTTATTTTCTCCTTGCGAATATCTAAAAGACATCAAGTTTTTGGCACCGTTGTCGGGGAAGCAACTTATGTTAATAATTTGAAACGCGAATCTATTAATTTTATAACTTCTCTCTCTCACCCTCCTTCTTAAAATTTTTCCGCCTACTCATTTGAGTTAAATGGCTGGATTTTGTTCAAGCAAATGTGCGTATTTTTATTTTTCAGCCTACTCACTTGAGTTAAATGGCAGGATTTTATTTCAGTAGAGTGTGTTTACTTTCTATAGAGTCGGTGTGTTTTAATTTTATATCGAGTGCGTGAGTGTTAGCTTTTATTTTCCGCCTACTCGCTCAGAGTTAAATGGCTGGATTTTAATTATCGCCTACTTAATAGAAACCCCCATCACAAATTTTTCTACACCACCCAACTCTCTCGAAAAGGGCAAAGTGGCTCTAAATGCCACTATCTTGTCTAGTACCTTGCGAACCCTTCACCGGGTAGCCCTTGGGATGTTTGGGAGTTAAAACATAAAAAAAATCTATTTCAAAAAAAAAAACTTCATTAGCTCTTTTATTTTCAAGGTTATTTTATTCATCTTTCTTCTCCTCTCTTCTTCTAGTGTATGACCCGCGGAAGTCCGTCGGTTATTTTGGACCTGGACCACGAAATTGAGCGTACTCTTTGGAGAAGATCGCGATTTCGAGGCCCTACTACCCAAGTGCCGGTTGAGGATTCCGAGTCATTTTCTACCTTAAGAATGGAAGAATCCAACGTGGAGGAAGTCGTGCAAAGGCCTATGTCCTATTATGCACGACCGAATCTCGAGGGTACAGAATCTAGTATAGTTCGCCCTGCAATAGCAAATAATAATTTCAAACTGAAGCCTAGTATAATTCAAATGGTGCAGCTGTATGTGCAAATTGACGGGCTTCAAGATGAAGATCCGAACGGACACATAGTCAGCTTTCTTGAGATTTGTGACACCTTCAAGATAAATGGTGTCACAAATGATGCTATTAGGCTAAGATTATTTCCTTTCTCTCTTAGAATTAAGGCTAAGCAGTGGCTGAACACCCTTCCTAAAAATAGCATAACTACTTGGACGCAATTAACTGAAAAATTTTTGACGAAGTATTTTCCGCCTGCTAAAACTGCAAAACTTAGGAATGACATTTATGCCTTTGGACAAATAGACTCTGAGACCCTTTACGAAACCTGGGAAAGATTTAAAGAATTATTAAGACGATGCCCACATCACGCTCTGCTTGTATGGTTGCAGGTGCAGACGTTCTATAATGGGCTAAATCAAAGCACAAAGCAAATGATAGACGCAGCTTCTGGCGGTACTTTAAACCATATGACCCCGGAAGCAGCTCTTGAGCTATTTGAGGACATGGCCATGAACACTTACTAGTGGAATGTGCCTAGGACCTACCCAAACAAACCTGCACGTCTCTTTGAAGTGGACAACGTCTCCCAACTCGCACTGCAAGTTGAAATATTAAGTAAAAAAATTACGGAGTTGACTGCTGCCTCCGCCCCTCAGGTATGGGAATCTGCAACTCCTCCCGCCGAATATTTGGATTATGTAAATAATATGCCTAGAAATGCTTTTAATAATTTTTCTGCTGCAAATTTTCATCCTCCTGGTTTTAATTTTCCGAATAGTTATAATCATGCATTAAGAAATCATCCGAATTTTTCGTGGAGCAATCCATCGAATGCTGTGCACCCGCCACCGCAAAGTGATTTTTCTGCACCACCACCACCTCCTCAAAGTTTTCCAAAACCTCCAAATTTGGAGGAAATGTTTTCAAAATACATGAATGCTAATGACGCTACGATTAGAACCTTAACTGGAAGTGTTAAAAATTTAGAAAATCAGGTAGGACAGCTCGCTAAAATGATTTATGAGCGACCCGTAGGGTCTCTTCCTTCCAATACCGAGCCCAACCCGAGAGAGCAAGCGAAAGCTTTAACTCTTCAGAGTGGGAAGAAAGTTCCCGGTACGATAAGTGAAGAGCCCGAGGCAAGCTCCGCTCCCGCTTTAAAAAATCAAAGCTCCGTTCCAGTTTTAAAAATTCCACCCTCTGCCGAAGAAATTATCACCCCTATTTTAGAAAAACAACTCACTCCACCACCCACTTTTAAAAATAATCCATCCCCACCATACCCTTCAGAACTTAATAAACAACGACAGGATGATCAATACACCCGTTTTTTAGAAATGTTTAAACAAATCCACATAAATCTGCCTTTCCACGAAGCCATATCCCAGATGCCGAAGTACGCTAAGTACCTTAAGGACCTCCTGACCAACAAGAAGAAGTTAGAGAACCTTTCGCATGTCACGTTAAATGTCGAGTGCTCGGCGGTTCTGACAAACGGATTACCAAAGAAAATCAGTGACCCAGGTAGTTTCTCTATCCCGTGTGTCTTTGGTGATCTCTTTGTCAAAAACGCTTTAGCTGACCTAGGTGCGAGTATTAATCTTATGCCCCTCTTGTTGTTTAAAAAGTTAGGAATTGGTAGTCTCAACCCCACACGCATGAGTATCCAGCTCGCCGACAGATCAGTCAAATACCCGCTAGGAATAGTGGAGGACGTCCTAGTCAAAGTTGACAAGTTCATCTTCCCGATGGACATTGTCATTTTGGACATCGAAGAAGACGTCGAGTCTCCCCTGATCCTTGGCCAACCTTTCCTTGCCACCTCCCGAGCTATCATTGACGTAAGCAATGGTAAGCTCTTCCTTCGAGTAGGCGACGATGAAGTAACTTTCTCTATCACCCCCTCGATGAAGAACACACTAGCTAATGATGACTCCTGTTTTTTCATAGATACCGTAAGTAAAGAATCCTCCTCTCACACCTCTGATTTTGAAAAAGAATTTTCCAATTTTTGTTCCTCTCCTACTCCTCCAACTGAATCTCTACACCTAAGTGAAGAATCCTCCACCCGCCTTTCTGATTTTGAAAAAGAATTTTTTGATTTTTGTTCCTCTTCTAGTTTTCCAACTGAATCACTGCACGAAGCCGCCATGTCTGCTAGCAACACCCCTTTTAATTTTAGATATAAAAAAGTGTAAGAGGACATAGTTTTTGAAAAAGAACGAATTTCTAAAACCTCGTATGATGACCCCCTACCTTGGAACTTAAAGAACTACCAGAGCACCTTCAATACGCTTTCTTAGAAAGGGACTCATAGCTGCCTGTCATAGTTTCGGCCTACCTCATGGATGCACAAAAGGATAAACTTCTTTCAATTTTACGAAAGCATCGCCAAGCTATTGCTTGGCAGATATCTGATATCAAGGGCATAAGCCCATCTTTCTGCACTCATAAAATCTTAATGGAAGATAATTCACGTAACTCTATACAACCTCAGCGTCGTATAAACCCAAACATGAAAGACGTAGTTAAGGGCGAGGTTATGAAATTGTTAGACGCAAGAATTATCTATCCTATATCCGACAGTAAGTGGGTTAGCCCAGTACATGTAGTACCAAAGAAGGGAGGGATAACGGTAGTAAGTAATGAAAATAATGAATTAATCCCGACTCGGACGGTGACCGGATGGCGAATGTGTATAGATTACCGTAAGTTGAATGACGCCACCCGCAAGGATCACTTCCCCTTGCCGTTCATTGATCAGATTTTAGAACGACTTTCCGGACATAGCTTTTATTGTTTTCTCGATGGCCTCTCGGGGTATCTTCAAATCCCCATCTCCCCCGAGGACCAGGAAAAAACTACGTTTACTTGTCCCTTCGGCACCTTCTCCTACCGAAGAATGCCGTTTGGATTGTGCAATGCGCCAGCTACATTCCAACGATGTATGCTCGCCATCTTTGACAAGTACGTAGAAAGCATTATGGAAGTTTTCATGGATGATTTCTCCGTGTTCGGGAATTCCTTCGATAGTTGCTTAGAGAACCTCGAAAAAGTCTTAGAGCGATGCGAAGAAACTAACCTCGCCTTAAATTGGGAAAAATGTCATTTTATGGTGAGGGAAGGGTTAGTTTTGGGACATAAAATTTCTGAAAGAGGTATTGAAGTAGACGTTGCGAAAATAGAAGTTATCGAGAAGCTGCCGCCACCTACGAACATAAAAGCTATAAGAAGTTTCCTAGGTCATGCGGGTTTCTACCGCCGCTTCATAAAGGATTTTTCCAAGATTACCAAGCCCCTTACCCATCTCTTAGAAAAAGACGCCCCATTCATCTTTGATGACATTTACCTGGCTGCCTTTAATTTAATAAAAGAAAAATTAATTGATGCCCCAATCATGATAGCTCCGGTGTGGGATCTTCCATTTAAGATAATGTGTGATGCGAGTAGTTATGCGGTGGGAGCCGTACTAGGTCAACGTATTTCCAAAAACTTCCACCCCATTTATTATGCTAGTAAAACACTCACATCTGCACAGGAAAATTACACCACAACCGAGAAGGAGCTCTTAGCTGTAGTATTCTCTTTTGACAAATTTCGCCCTTATATTACTCTTTCGAAAATTATTGTTTTTACGGACCACTCGGCCCTCAAATATCTTCTCTCTAAAATGGATGCCAAGCCTCGCTTGATTCGCTGGGTCTTACCCCTCCAGGAGTTTGACTTAGAGATCCTTGATAATCGAGGTGACGAGAACTTGGCCGCCGACCACCTTTCGCGCCTAGACAACCCATTTATAGAAAAATTAGACGAAAATTCTTTTAATGACTATTTCCCTGATGAGAAGCTGTTCATAATTAACACATCTACTTCTCCTTGGTTTGCCCGCATCGCCAACTATCTAGTGGCTCGTGTGCTCCCAAAAGAGTTTTCATCTCAGCAAAAGAAGAAATTCTTTTCTGAGCTGAAAAACTATTTTTGGGAGGACCTGCATCTTTTCAGAATTTGTGCCGACCAAGTGATCAGGAGGTGTGTTTCGTTTGATGAAGGATTAGATATTATTAAACATTTGCATGAAGGACCGACAGGTGGGCACTATCAAGCTGCTCGCACCGCTCACAAAGTGTTAAGCGCGGGTTTTTACTGGCCTACCCTGTTTAAAGATGTGCATGCCGTTGTGAGTAGGTGTGATAGTTGTCAACGGTCGGGGAATATTTCGAATAAAAATGAAATTCTACAAAATTATTTCCTAGAGTGCGAAGTTTTCGACCTCTGGGGGATTGATTTTGTCGGCACTTTTCCTTTTAGCATCGGGAATAAGTACATTTTAGTTGTCGTTGATTATGTTTCGCGTTGGGCCGAAGCCCAAGCTCTTCCTACAAATGACGCCCGAGTCGTAGTTAATTTTCTAAAAAAATTATTTTCTCGCTTCGGTACGCCGCGCGCTATCGTTAGTGATAGGGGTTCCCATTTCTGTAACGCGCAATTATCAAAAATCCTAACTAAATATGGCGTTACTCATAAGCTTTCCACTGCCTACCACCCCGAAACTAACGGACAAGTCGAAGTAGTGAATAGAGAAATAAAAAGAATTTTAGAAAAGACTGTTTTCACATCTAGAAAAGACTGGTCAGCCAAATTAGACGATGCTCTATGGGCCTACCGAACAGCGTACAAAACCGCCCTCGAATGTACGCCATATCGGTTGGTTTATGGAAAAACGTGTCATTTACCCGTAGAATTAGAACACCGTGCCTTTTGGGCCTTACGATTTTTAAACTTCGATCCCCACTCTGTTGGCGATTTTAGAAAATTTCAACTTAACAAACTCGACGAGTGGCGCTCTTACGCATATGAAAATAACAGGCTTTATAAAGAGCGGACGAAGCATTTGCACGATCGACATCTTAGGCACCCAAAAATCTTTAAGCCGTGCGACCAAGTTCTTCTTTATAATTCTCGTTGACGTTTATTCCCGGGTAAATTAAAATCACGTTGGTCGGGGCCTTTTACTGTTTTAGAAGTCTTTTCTTATGATACTGTTTTAATTTCCCCCCCTGATAAGGGTAATTTCAAAGTGAATGGTCAGCGTCTTAAACTGTATTTCTATGATGATGTCACTCCCAACCCTGTTAACTCTATCTTTCCTGTCCTGACATTTGATTAATCTGAACTTTATTTTTCTTAAAAACTTTGAACTTTATTCGAACTTTATTTTTAAACAATATTTGGGACAATCTTATTTTGATGCGTCGAGCTCAAACGACGCTTTAAACAAAGGGCGCTCTTGAGAGGCAACCCAAGTTATCTTTTTCTGTTTTCTTTATTTCACAATTTTTGCCCCGAATGGCTCCGGCAAGCTAAAACTTCTGCGATCACGTGCTCCAACGGTTCTGATTCCATGACAAAGTCCACCATACGATGTTTCATGAAGATCCAAAGCACAAGCATGGAGGAGTGGCATCACTCAGCTTTCCCTGCAAAATAAAACTGGGGAAGTACATGTTTTTCAATTCTGTCTTTCATTTCTGTACTTTAATTTTCTCTCGTTCTCCAACCTCCTTCTCCATTGAGGACAATGTAGATTTTAAGCTTGGGAGAGGACTTCCTCCTTCTTTTTGCTTTTTGTAAAAATCCAAAAAATCCAAAATATATATATATAGCTGCATTTTGGTATTTCAATAAGTACCCCATGTTTATGTTTTGTTTTTCTCAAACTTCTTTATAAACAATGTAGTTAATTATAATTTTTCTAATCATTTTTTTTATCATATTTCACAAGTAAAATGTTGGCCATGCTGTGTTTCTAATTCACGGTAGCATGTTAAGGTGAAATATTTCTCTAAAACGTGCATTTCTATTATGGTTTTCCGTTCTTTATTTTCTTTACTTTCTTTAAAATTTATCATCCACTATTTTCCTTTTCGTCTTTAGATAATTTTTGTAAGAACAAATTTTGAATAACGTAGTAGATATGAACGATCCAAGTCACATATTATTTTTATTTTCAAGATAATTTCATCAATCTTCTTTTATTATCTCGAACTTGCTTTTTGAAATTTATCAACTCTATGTTTTAAATAAATTTAAAAAAGCGTGAAAATGATTTAGGCCATTTTTGTTTACGTTTGAGCTTTCCTGCCAACCTAAAATCTTTTACCACTAGTTAGCCGCTTTTGAGCCTTTTTTTCCAAATTCATTTGAGAACTCCACATAGCATTTCATTTTCGCCAAAGCCAAAATTCCTACATATCTAATCATGCTAAATTTTTTGAGTTTCATTCTAAAATTTTCATGATAGGAAATTTTGTGTTATCTTTGGAGAAATTGTTGAAAAAAGTGTACTCAAAAGCAATGTTTGATTTTTTTTTCTCTGGCCAATTCAACATGAAAGAAAATTTTTTTTATGGCCTTTGTATTGAAAAAAGAGAAAAAAATGAATGATGAAAAAAATAAAAAAATAAATAATAATAAAGAAAAAAAAGAAAGAAAAAAACATTATATATATATACATATTTTGTTTAAAATAATTTTTTTTTTGAAACTCGTTGTTTTGGTTTAGTGTGATTTTAAGCCTCCATGTTTATATTTGAATTCCACTCCTATTCATAATCCTAAACCAAACATTTCGGTCCCATTAAGTCCTTTTGATTCACGTCTTTTTTAAATTTTATTTAACAACTAAGAAAAGAAGAAAAGTAAATCAGTTTTAGTTTTGGATTTAAACTTAGATTTTTGTTATTTAATTGATATAATTATAATGCGTTGCTTGGATCTAGTAATAACTCAATACGCTCTTTTCATTTTCATTACCTTGCTTAAATCTATTTAAAGAATTTCGTCAAAATTCTGGATGATTTATTTTTATTAAGTAAAGTTTATAAAAGTTAAATCATATAAAAATAATTGTTTTAGATTTACGTTTTACATTCTCCCAACCTGAAATTCCGCATAGTACTTGTGTAAGCATGATTAAAACTTTTTTTGAATTAGTCACTTTTTATGATTAGCTAGTTTTTATATCTTTGCTTGGGGACAAGAAAAATTAAACTTGGGGGAATTTGATAATACGGTTTATAGTCAATTTTATTAGGGTATTTTCAGGGTTTCAAGCAAATCATGTCTTGTAAAGTACTTATTTTGATTCCCCTTTGTATATATTTTTTTCGCTAATGGGTTTTTTCTGCTTTTTGCAGGTTTTCACGGCTTTCAGCCGAATTTTGCTGTGACATGCCCCAAGGTCACGCCCTACCCGGGCGTGTACCTAGGGCGTGTAACCCAGAGGAATGAAGTAATTGGTCCGAAACTGCATTCTGTGGAAACTTAGTTTACACGCCCTCTGTCACGCCCGTGTCACATCCGACACGGGCGTGTTCCAGAGGCGTGTCCAGTTCTTAGGAATTGCCGCAACGTGCTCGTTTTTCCCGCTCCACCGTCGCACCGAAAGTGTCACGCCCCCGGGTCACGCCTGACCCAGGCGTGACATTCGGGCGTGTACTCCAGCAATCCCGCCCGTCACCTCCAGCATTCAATTTCAGCTCAACAAAGTCACGCCGCAAAGAACACGCCCAGGTACACGCCCTACCAGGGCGTGACATTTGGGCGTGTACTTCAGCTACTTCTCCAGAATTAAATTCCAGCCCGAAAAAGTCGCACCGAATGTGTCACGCCCCAGGGTCACGCCCGACCCGGGCGTGACCGGGGGGCGTGACCCGACCCAAAAAAATCTATAAATAGAGCCCATCTCCAAGGGTTCAGACACAACCTTTTGGATTGAGAGGCAAGGTTCTGTCCTTTGTATTTTTGAACTTATTCAAGCATGTCTCTTCATTTTTAGCTCTTATCTCTAGCTTTATGCTTTCCCTGTATTAGCTCCTAGCTTGTTTCTGTAGTATGATGTTAATGATGGTGTAGTTTACTTTCCATGCACTTGTAATCTCTGGTTTTTAAGTTATAAGATCCCTGTTTCCATTAATAAAGAAGTGTTGTTTTCTTTTTCGTTTCTACTTTGTTTTCATTATTTTCTTCTACTCATCCCCCTCTTCCACCTCACCAAGATTAACTAATCCTTCATGTACTCGATCTTGATGATCCGAGGTTCGAGTGATTAGGTTATGATGCTTTGAATCTTACCTTTTCTTTTTAGGGTTTAGCCTTGAATTACTCTTGATTTATCACGGGTTGGAGGTATATCATCGATATATACTCTCCACCTTTGCTTTCATTCTGGGCTAGCCGAGAGGCCGAAAGTTTGAAATGAGCACTCAAGAGTAAAGGGAGTTGTTCGCACCCCTCGAGAGAGGCAGACGTTCAAATCTCCCGGATTGGAGTAAAATCCAATAGTGGGGTTCACCGCGTAAAGCGAGTTTTAGGCCTCCGATTTAGGCGAGAGTCGTTCGGAACTTCCTAAACTCAGTTAGGCACGGCATTCGAGAGAAGTGTGTCAATATTTATGGAACCTCCACGGTCAAGGACCTTTACCCTAATTAGCTTAGGTTTATTTATCGTATTTTTCTAACCACTCTTGCCGAGGTGATTTCTGATCGAGTGCATTTTCCTCTCATCGTTACTAAGCTTTAGTATAATCGCTCTTTTAGCTCTCTTTATCTTTTCATGCAAGTAGCTCCTTTCATTGCAAGTAGTTCTCTTCCTTTAGTACGCTTAGCTTTCTTCTAAAACCTAATTTTTCCGTCGATAAAATAATAGATTTCGTGTGAGTAAGATTAATTAACGATTCCCGGATTTTAATACGACAGTTGTGTCCCTTAGCTGCATTTCGATAGGTATACTTTCCTTGTTGGATTGTTAGTTTGGTTATTTTCTCCTTGCGAATATCTAAAAGACATCAGAGTAGCGAGTTGTCAATCTGCTTCAGGGCTCAGTCCAAGGAGGCTTCTGGTACCAACGAGCTGTCACCTCGAAGGCCTTTAAGTCCATTGTCTAGGTTGTCTACTTCACCAACTCCGGAGGAAAGCTTGAAGTTGAAGTCGTCAATGGCCGAGGGCTTCGCCGTAGAGTTTGAAAAGCTTCGGAGTAGTTGGCAATGGCCTCCCGATGAAGGTGGAGCTGATGGAGCAGCTGGAGAAGTGAAATGGCGATTCCCGCGCACTCTCCGATCGCAGCAAATGGCAGGCGTTGACCTAAATCGCGGAGTAGGGCCTTAAATACGGAGGCAGCAGAAGTAGTGCGCATGATTAGTGGCGCACGACCAGTGGTCGTGCGCACTGTCGGTCGATGATCGTGCGACTTTTCCAAATAGACCTGCAACCTGGACAAGAAGCATCAGCATATATGCGCACGAGCAGTGGCGCACGACCAGTGCTCGTGCGCACTACGGCCAGTGCTCGTGGGATTACCTAGATAGGATTAGGAAAAAGAGAGTGTAATGTGAACGATCGATGGCACACGACCAGTGGTCGTGCGCAATAAGTCCAGTGGTCGTGCACAGTATTCCTACATCGTCGGTGTCTCCCGAGCGTGTCCGGAGCACGCACACGACCCCTTCACCAGCAGAAGAGGCAGATAGGCCACCAAAACGTACACACCACATCCCCGAGATAGGGCTAAAGATTAACAAAAATATAGAAACACAGAAAGCACACAGAAATGGGCCTACAGTGCACTTAATCGTGAAATAGGTACATAAGCAAATATAAGCAATAAAGGCTCTCAAGTGTAGTGCTAAGATGATAAAACTGGCCCAGATGAGTCCAAAAATCAGTTTAAAATGTGGACTCATCACTCCCCCTCAATTTGATCTACCTCTTGCAAATTCTCTCCCTATACATGAACACTTGTTCCTGGAGAGAGTCTTGAAGATCTTCTTAAAACTTCCTTAGCATTATTATCTGAACTAAACTCTACTTGTTTCTCAGAATCACTTGAGGACTCATCTTTCTCTACCACTACTTTCTTTCCTTTTACCTCCTTCGTTTTCTTGGGTTGTGGAGTCTCCATAGACAAAACTCTGTCATAATTTGACATAATTCTCATGTCCATTCTCCTCATATGATTTATCTTAAACACACTCTTTTGATTGATACTATCTGGAATTTCCTTTAGAAGATACAGACAAACAATTCTGCACCTATTGGGCTTCTGAATCCCATCTATAATCTTATCAAACACAACCCTGTTCCAATCCGTCTTGATCCTGAAAATAATCCTTCTCATCAGGCTAAACATGAAGCTTGAAATCATATCATGTGCTCCTGTCTTGCAGAGGAGCACCTTTCCTACTACTTCGGATAGAAATTTCCCCCGGGAATTCATTCCCTTACTGTTCAACGAATTGATTGAGCAGAGCTCGACGAAACATAGAGCTCTGCTCGACAAAATGTCGAGCAGAGCTCGATGAAAACGTCAAGAAGAGCTCAACGAAAACATAGGGCAGAGCTCGGCAAAAGAAGCTCTCAGGTATTATGACCCATTCGACGAACTCTCTATTGTTCGACGATTTGTGTTCGACGAATTTGACTCCGTTCGACGAATTGCCGAAGTAAGATGTCGCCGAAGGGGCGACTCCTGCCTAGTCGCTGGTGTGTGGCCACTGAGCGGTGGTTGACTTTGTCAACTCAAACCCGAACCGTTGATTTATTTTGATGAGAATAAATCATGTGGCAGGGGTAAAACCCGAGACCTTATCTGCGGAGGAATGGGATTCAGGAGATCATTCTTTCCTATTAGCTCTCTCTCTCTTCTTTACTTCCTGAGTTCTGGATCAGAGAACTCTCAGCTTGTGCTAGGGTTTGGGTGGAACTTGAGCTTGCTGGAGAAGATCTTGTGGCTAGAATCCAGAGCCAAAGCTTTAATAGCGAAGGGGAAAGTGAGGCGATCACTTCCATCCGCATCGAAAAGCTACACCATGGCTAGTACGAGAACTACAAGGGTAACGAGTTTCTCCCAGACAAGTGAAGTCCTCAATATGCATACTTGCATGGATCCCTTCACCAAAAGTTGAAAAGGTTGGATTCCAATGGGTAGATCGGTTTGATACCCATATATTCCTGCATAAAGATCCGAAAATGTAGAGTATGGAATATGCATGTTGTGTGAAGCCCATATAGACAGGTTGGTACGGGTTGGTTATGTTTTTGTGTTTGCGTGCTGGATAAGACTCCATGGATATGCGTGTAATGTACGTGTGACATTCGGAGTCTAGGGGTGTGCAGGATGATGCATCAAAGTACTCGATGTATTTCTAGGAAAATACATGGGAAAGATTACGGTTTGGAGAACTGTTGGTGTCACTGGGCGATAGTGTGATAGTTAGGGTTAGATCTGATATACTCTAGAGGGGGGGGATAGAGTATCTTGAAACTTTTAATGCGTTTTGCTGTAAATAAAAATCAGTCCTAAGATAAAATAATCTATCACAGGCACAACAAATATGAACTAACTATCACAAACACGGCAACCTAACTAGCATAGCCACAACAAGAGTAAAAGAAAAAGATGGAAACCAAACAACACAAGAATTTTATAGTGGTTCCCGAAGCTGGGTACATCCACTCTTCTACCACCCTAGTAGGAATCCACTCAGGTTTTTGATCAGGTGACTGCCACCAATAAGCTTTTGATCATGTGCTTAAAAACCAATCTCAAGTCTGTTGGTTAGGTGACTTACAACCAGGAATAACTTTTGAAGGGAGTTAAAGAACCCATTTTATAGTTGGGGTGAGAGAGTGATGATGTCTTCTCTTTCTCAAATACAACTGAGAATACTTAGTGTATCTTGATGTTAACAAATCTCCCACTGAGATATTGATTTGTTCAGGAAGGTTGGAGCTTTGCTTGAGGGTGAGTTGGTCTTCAATCCTTTAGCCTTTACCAGAGGATATCCAAGAACCTCTTGACTGATAGAGTTGTTGTTTTCCTTGAAGAATCCTGGAATGTAAAAGGAAGAAGACTTTTGATTTTGGATGAATGTTCTTCTTCTTCTTCAGCTACTGTTATTTCTCTGGTCTGGGGCTTTTGTTTCTTTACTGTTGTATTGCCCTGAGTATTGCTTGTACTATTTCAAATGCTTGATCTCTCTACGATTATTTGTTTGCTCCGCACTTCTGTCTCGAGAAGGAAGAAGAAAAATCCTTTTATATTTTCAATGAAATCTTCCTTCTGAATTTTGAATTTCTTCAGCATTGATTACTGACAGCCTTGAGAATGTCTGCATTGAATGATTTCCCCAACTGTCCCATTGAAAAATAGCAAGTAATAATCCTGATGAATGACATAATCAATACTGCTTCTAATGATAATATTCAGCGAATATTAAGCATTGATTACTCAGGAATTATTGCAATAAAATAAGGACAGAGGGAGGAAAAGTCCATGTCTGGAACTGCATAGAAATCTTCTAGTGAAGAATAGAATTCGTCGACCTGGGTCCTAAGTTCGTCGAGCTGAGAAGTTATGTTCATCGACCAAATAATAGTTGTTCGTCGACCTGAGATCCAAGATCGTCGACCTAAGAACAAATAACTGTTTTATCTAGAATCTTGCCAATTTTGTGTATCAAGATCATCGAGCTGAGATTCTAACATTGTCGACTAGAGTTCAGTGAAATGTTTCTTGAACTTAGAAATGTAGAAGTAAAGTATCCAGAAGTCGTCGACCTGAGAATTAAGTACGTCGACCTGAGAATTGCTAACACCTTCTTGATACAACTTGTCGAGACTATGGTCCATGTTCGTTGAGCTGAAAACATGAATTTCTCGACTAGAGTATGATTCTGGACTTAGAATATTTGAAGTAGAGTATCCAAAAATCATCGACCTGAGAACTACGTCCGTCGAGCTCAGCTCAGAGAATTGTCTCTGAGTTCGTCGAGCTAAGCACGTCCTTTGTCGAGCTGAGTTCGACGAACGTCGAACTCATTTCCTGAGTCATTGAAATTTCTCTAAGTCCTGAGTCTTCTGTAGTTTGTAGATGGCTGGTCCATGTAGTGTTGATTCTAAGGACATGGCCTAAACTCTTGGACACAAACATGACCCTGACTATACATATTGGGTCAAACATCCTAGTTTAGTAAACCGAGCCCAAATCCAACTAGGGATCCAACAATCTCCCCCTATTTGGGTGAGGTCACTAAATACAGACACACAATATTCACAAAGCAAGAAAACATATAACTGGCAGGAAATGTTAAAATATATAGCGGATATATATGTACATAAAACTTTGTATCAAGAATATAAACAGATTGTTTTTAAAATAATCAAAGAGACTAAACGGTTTAAAGTTTATTTCTTCTTCTAGGGCTCCGTTGGCTTAACCTCCTTAGCTTTGTCACCCGGTTGTGTAAATTTGATTTCCCTGTTTGGGTTTGCTGCTTGAGTTTTTGTCATTGTCATATCAGCAGCTCCAATGATATTAAGGGAGGTAGCCCTTGGCACTACAGCTTCTAGATGCACTTTCATGTAGTCAACAACATTAAAAAAATTGTTAGCTTTAGCAAACCTATTGAGTTCTTCATTTCTATATTTAGGCATGGTGGTGTATTCAGAAGGATCCTTTCCTTCTACTTTTGCTCTATTGATCATGAATAGACCAACTAATTCCTAGAATCTGGCCATCCTTGTAGTTGTAGCTATTTCTGGATCGTCAAAAGGTACAGGAGGCGAGGCAGGTCTCTTTAGGCTTTCAACTTTCAGATTTTCAGTGATTTGTTGTTGTTGTTGATGTTGATGTTGCTGTTGTTGTTGCTGCTTTCTAGATGAATAGTGCCTTTGTTGGCTGCTTCCTGAAGAGGAGGAGGACCTACCCTGATGTCTTTCATATGTTTGATATTGGGTATCCTCTGAGATGAAGTGCCTGAAGCACCAACATCAGGTGGAGGAGGAGGAGGAGGGTCTTTCTTAAATCTTTGAGCAGGAGGTGAGTATCTCCTGCTTTTCTTTCTCTCTTTCTGTTTATTCTTGGACAGCCACATCCATGCTGGCATGCCCTTGTATGGTGTGATTTTTTGAAGTATATAATAGGGAGTATCATTTATTGGATTGGGTTTTATAGCAGGAGGTGGAGGGGCTTTCCTCTTCTTGGAGACATTCTTATTAGCCTCATCATCAGAATCCTCTTCATCATCCTCATCATTAGAAGAGTCTTGAGGAGTATCATACAGTGCATTAATCTCTTTTAGAGCCTCTGTAGATATCAAGGGTTTTTTACCTCGGAAGGAGCTGGAGGAGGAGCTGGAAATAGAGTTGGAGAATGGTACACATCAGTTCTTTCAACAACTGATTTATTCTCTTCTTCTATATCAACCATGATCAATTCATCAAGATCAGGCATTAGAGAGTCATCCATAATAAAAGTTGGAGCAGAAATGTCTCTGGGAGGGGATGTAGTAATGAGGGGATCAGATTTTGGTGCAGATGGAATGACTGGAACCTCTGTAATAGCCAAACTAACCTTTAGTTGCTTGGAAACCTTGAAGCTTATTGGTGAGGTGTAGGGGACTATAGTCAAAGATGGCTTTATGTTGTGCTCTGGCAGAAAATTCAAATGAACTGTATCAAAAATGCACAACAAATTCAAAAGAACAACTGTGGGATTTATAATATAATCACCAACAGTGTCTATCTCAGCCAAAACAGGCTCATCCATATCAATAGCTGATTCTATTAAATCTATTATGTCAGAAGGATCTGCTACATCTTCTAAAGAGTCAGTCATGAAAGAATCAATTTCTGTTACTACTGCTGCTGCTACAGCTGCTGCTGCTTCAGCTGCTACTTTTTTGCTGCTGCTACATTCAATAAAACTTCTTCATCATGAAGCATCTTCCCCTGACTAGCTGCAGAAGGTCCTGGAGCCAGTCCCCCAGAAGAAGGGACAAGGGATAGAGCAGCAACTGTGGCAGAGAGATTTTTGATGGAAGTAGTGAGAGAAGCTAGAGCATGAGTTAGAAGATTTTGAAGAGTGGGAGAGATGAAAGCAAGCAAATCCTTAGCGATATCAGAGAAATTTAAATAAATGGATTCTAGAGTAGTGGAGGAGTAGGGATTGTGGTGACCACAATTTGAACAAACAGAAAATGCACTAGACATATGTTGGTGTGTGTGGTCAGGTGCAAAAGATGTAATTTCAGTTGTGGGGATGGATTCTTGATGTGTGGATGATGGGGGAATCAGTAGATTGAATTTGTGGAAGAAGATAAAGATGTCAGGATCTCTGGTAATTAAATGAGGTGGGAGAGTGGATTAATATGGGGATCGTTGTGGTGATTGGGAAGGAGAGTGTTGGATTGATTCCTGAATGGGGGAAGATGGGATTTCAGTTGATTGGATTGCAGTGAGATTTATTTGAGGAGAGGATGGAGGTGGAGAATGTGCAGGAGATGGAACTGGTGTAGAAATGTGAAGTGGTTGTTTTTGTTGATGTTGAGGAGAAGAAGGAATGTTGCAGGTGGAGGGGGCCTCTTCTGGGTTTAGAGGAGTGCTTGTGACAGCCCTAGTGCTTTCAGAAGGCCTGTAGGAGGAAGAAGCATTGGTTGGCTTGGTGATCCTCCTTTCCCATCTACCGAAGAGTGCAAAAGTGAGCCTCTTAGAGGCATTGATGAACACTGTTGTTGATACCAAGTGTTCAGAAGCCCTTTCTTGTAGGAAAATCCCCAGTATCTGACCGAAGCAAACTTCTTTCTTGGTGTTTTTCCTCTTAATCAAATCAAACAGTAATTTTCCCTAGTTAATTCTTTTCTTCTCCACTAATGCAGCCATCACTAATAACTGCTGCCTGGTTATATAATCATGTGTTGTGTGTTTTCCTAACAACACTTTGCTGACCACATCTGCTAAGAACTTGTATTCAGCCTACAAGTTATTCTTGAGCAGTTTGTTGGGGTTATCGCCACAGTGACCCATTTTATTTAACATACCATCATACTCATCAGCATCTAGTTCAATGTCTTCTTCACCATTCAACAGACCGAAAATGTCGGTTAGTATATTTGGGGAGAGAGAGAGAGAGTTACATGCGATCGTTCATGTCATGGAATCGTCGGTTGTTGTGGAAGTAAAATCCCATTCTTTAACCTCAGTCAATGCAATCTTGATTCTAGCCATCATGAACTTTTTCAGTTGTTGGACTTCAAACAACTTCAAGATTTCCACGAAGATTATATCAGAGAACTGGAAGGAATCAAAATCGATGTCAAATCCCATGTATAATTTCATTGTAGAGTAAGCAGTAGCCTGAATCGCCATGGTGCACATGCAAGAGAAAAACAAAGATCAAGTGTTATGGAACTGAAAATGCGGGACGTAGGTCGAAGAAAAACCTAGATATATGGTTTTTTCAGAATATGAATCGACAAACTTTGTTCCACGAAAAATAAATAATTCTTCGATCTGAGGTCGGCGAAAGATTTTGTAGTTAAATAATTCATCGAGCTTAGTCTGAAGATTTGAGAACATTTCGTCGAGCTGCGTTCGACGAAAGTTTTCTGAAGCAGATTCATCGGTCTCCGTTTGACGAAAACAACTTCACTCACAGAGAGTTCGTCGATCTCCGATCGATGAATATCTCACGAACTTTTCCCAGTTTGTCGAACTCCGTTCGACAAACTTTAAAAAATTCGGCGAGCATAGACAGAAATTAAATCAAAGCTTCTCCATTGGTCATTCCAAGCTAATTTATAAAGAACAAGTGATTTCTTTCATCCAATGGTTTGGTGAAAATATCCGCACTTTGTAAATCTGTGTAGATATAGACAAGTTTAATTTTGTTTTTGTCTACACACTCTCTAATGAAATGATGCCTAATGTCTATATGCTTAGTCCTACTATGATGGACTGGATTTTGTGCTATAGATATAGCACTTGTGTTATCACATAAGAGAGTTGAATTATTTAAGTTGTACCCATAGTCCAGGAGTTAATTCTAAATCCACAACATCTGGGAACAGCAACTGTCAGCTGCAATGTATTCTGCTTCAGCAGTTGAGTTATACACAGATGACTGTTTCTTGTAGAACCAAGACACTAATCTCATACTAAGAAACTTGCAAGTCCCTGAGGCACTTTTTCTATCTACCCTGCATCCAGTAAAGTCAGCATCTGAGTATCCAGTTAACTCAAATTCTGAATCAGTAGGATACTAGAGTCCTAGACTAGGAAAACTCTTTATATATCTCAAAATTCTTTTTAGAAAAACTAGATGAGATTCTTTAGGGTTCACTTGGAACCTAGCACAAAGACATGTGGCAAACATTATGCCATGTCTACTTGCTGTAAGGTATAGTAGAGACCTAACAATGCCCCTATATAATTTTTGATCAACTGGTTTCCATTGTTCATCAGTATCTATTACAGCATTAGTGGCCATGGGTGTTTTCTTAGCTGAGGCATCAGCCATCCCAAACTTTTTAATAAGCTCTTTAGCATATTTAGCCTGGGAGATGAAAATGTCATCAGGTAGCTGCTTCACTTGGAGACCAAGGAAGTAGGAGAGCTCACCCATGCTACTCATTTCAAACTTAGAATGCATGAGGTCAGAGAACCTCTTGCATAGTTTAGAACCAGTAGACCCAAATATAATGTCATCTACATATATTTGTACTAACAATGTTTGATCCTTATGGTTCCTAGTGAACAATGTCTTATCTACAATGCCTCTAGTGAATTTATGCTCTATCAAAAAGCTAAATAAGGTCTCATACCAAGCTCTTGGAGCTTGCTTTATACAATAAAGAGGTTTATGCAATCTAAAAACATATGAAGGATAGGTTGGAGAGATAAAACCTGGAGGTTGTTCAATATAAACCTCTTCTTTAAGTACTCCATTCAAAAAGGCACTCTTTACATCCATCTGATAAACTTTGAACTTCTTTTATGCAGCATAAGCAAGAAATATTATGATTGCTTCTAGCCTTGCAACTGGTGCAAAAGTTTGGTCATACTCTATTCCTTCTTCTTGCATATAACCTTGAGCAACAAGCCTAGCCTTATTCCTCACAATTATATCATGGGCATCAAGTTTATTTCTATATACCCATTTAGTTCCAATGACGGGGTAGTCTTTGGGTCTTGGAACTAAATCCCAAACTCTACATCTCTCAAATTGGTTGAGTTCCTCTTGCATTGCAATGATCCAGTGGGAATCTTGCTCAACATCTTTTATGGATTGAGGTTCAACTTGAGAGTGGAAATAAGCATGCATCACATCTTGGTTGAGTTGATGCCTTGTCTGTATACCTACTGATATGTCTCCAATCACTTGAGATCTGGGATGATCCCTTAGTGTGACAAGATTAGTGGGTTGAGTTGGTTCAGCAACAGCATTTGGAATTAATTCCTCTTGTGGAATTATGTCTGCTGTTGAATGAAGTTCAACCACTTATGTGCTTTCTTCTTCACAGTCTTCATCAACATGTGGAGGAGAGAGTGATATAACCTCTTGTGGAAGGTTTAATTCACCCAATTTCTCACACAAGTGAGGTACCTGCAAGGTGCTAATGGTAGAAATCTCTTTCTCCTTGTAAGTCATGTTAGTCTCATCAAAAGTAACATGAATTGATTCTTCAATTTTTAAAGAAGAATTGTTAAAAACCCTATAAGCTTTGCTTACTTGGGAATATCCTAGAAAAATTCCCTCTCCAGCCTTAGCTTCAAACTTTCTAATATATTTCTTGTTATTATGTATATAACATATGCAGCTAAAAACTTTAAAATATGTGATTTTAGGTTTCTTCCCTTTAAGCAATTCATAGGGAGTCCTATTCTTAAGTTTATGTATTAAACTTCTGTTCAGTATATAGTTTGTTGTGCTTACAGCCTCTGCCCAAAATGATAGGTACAGGTAAGCATCTGTAGGTAATGTGCCTGTAGCTTCAATTAGGATTCTAGTCTTCCTTTCAGCTACCCCATTTTGTTGAGGAGTTCTAGGAGCTGAGAAGCAGTGCCTGATACCTTCCTTCTCACAAAACTCAGGCATAAGAATAGACTCAAACTCTGTACCATGATCACTTCTAATCAATGCAACATGAGTAGAGTACTCAATCTGTATGGTCCTGAGAAAATTTGTAAGAACTTTGAATGTATCTGACTTAGATCTCAGAAAGAACACCAAAGTGAATCTTGAGAAGTCATCTACAATAACTAGAGTATAGGATTTTCCCTGCTAGACTTTGTATTGCAATATGTCCAAAAAGGTCAATGTGTAGCAAGTACAAAATCCTAGGTGAATCACTCTTATTTACTGATTTAAAGATAGATTTAGTTTGCTTGCCTAGTTGACAAGCCCTGTAGAGGCCTTCCTTCTTGTAGGGACCAGAAGGTAAACCTCTCACAAGGCTGTCTTTAGATAGCCTAGAAATGTTTTTCATGTTAACATGTCCTAGCCTTTTATGTCAATGTTAATGTTGATCGCTAACTATATTAAGTAAACATATATCTGAAGAAGCAGAATGAAAATCTACTATATATATGTTACCTTGTCTATTTCCAATTAAAACAGTTTGCTTTTCTTTATTTGAAATAATACAAGATGTTGAGTTAAAATGTACCTGATAACCTTCATCACATAATTGGCTTATAGAGATGAGGTTATGCTTGAGTCCACTTACATATGTCACCTTTTTAAAAGTGACTGCTCCAATCTTTACTTCTCCAAAGCCTTCAGACTAACCACACTTTGAATCACCAAAGATCACCTTTGGTCTCAGCTTGGACTTATAGTTAATTAAATTGTCCTTACTGCCAGTCATATGTTTGGAGCATCCACTGTCGAGATACCATTTCTGATTAATAGTTGGACAGCTCTTTTCCTGCAATGAGAACATTTAGTTATTCTTGACCTAGGTTACCTTGGGTCCTTTATATTGTTTATAAGAGAAACTAGATATTATTGAAAATTTAGGTTGAGATTTATACCCTAAGAGGTGATATCTTCTATGAGGAATTGTCCAATAAGCAAGTGGATTAAAAGGTTTCCTAGATTGATTTGAGTTGATGTTATAATTATAATTTTTATTAAGTCTGTATGGGTTCGACGAAAAGTTGTAAGTTTGTCGACCAGAGTTCAACGAAATGGGATGAGATCGTCGATCTCTACCCAGAGAATGAACATATTCATTTTTTGTTCCCCAAGTTCATCGATCTCTGCTCGACGAACACTACACGGTTCATCGATCGTAATAAGATGAATAATTATTATATAGATCTGCGTTCGAAGTTCGTCGACTTGAGTTCGACGAACTGGCCACATTTCGTCGATCTAAATTCGACGAAATCTGTTGAACTTTGTTTTTATCTA
The DNA here is from genome assembly GCA_039583875.1 of Platanthera guangdongensis. Lineage (NCBI taxonomy): Eukaryota > Viridiplantae > Streptophyta > Magnoliopsida > Asparagales > Orchidaceae > Platanthera > Platanthera guangdongensis. Next base: position 26,717,415 of record CM077165.1, on the reverse strand, counting down.
AGGTTTTCTTGTTTCTATTTTTGTGATTTTTAAAGTTAGGTAATTCTTCTGTGATTTGTTTGTTGTTTATTACATCTTTATTCTTAGTTGACACAAATTTAATGGGAGTTGATAATATGTTCTTCTTGAGAATGGGGGGTAAACTTGATGATGCACCCAAGCCCAGTTTGCCATTCAGTCTGGCATTGAATGTGCTTGTGATTTCTATCAGCTTAAGGCTTCTCCCATTGAGAGATTCCTCAAGTTGTTTGGCCTCACATAGCTATGTTTTTAAAGAATTGATTTGTTCATTAGCTAGAAATAGTTCTTCTTTTAGCTTAATGTTTTTAGAAATCAGGTTTTCTTGATTAGATAATTTTTCTCTAAGTGTTTTGATTTCCTTTTCAGAGTTGATTAAATCAATACACAGGGTTTTAAATTCATTTTTGAAAGTATCAGAACTATAATCAAAAGTTGAGAGTACCTGATCCGCTTCTGATTTTGAAGCTCCTTCATTGTCAGATTCTTCATCATCTGATTGACTTCTAGAGGCATCAATGGCCATGAGGCAGACTTCTTTGGCCCTTGCCTCTTCTTCCTCTTCACTTGAACTGGAAGATGTGGATTCATCTTCAGTTTCACTCCTATTTTCAGCTACAAAGCTCTTCTCCTTCTTCTTATATTTGCTGGAAGAAGGCCTGCTGCTTTGTTGTATTCTGGAGTCCTTCTCTCTTTTCCTTTCTTTCTTTTGATTTTCTGGACACTCTGAGATAAAGTGTCTAGGTTTCCTGCAGCCAAAGCACACTACTTCTTTAGTAGGAGTTTTGTCATACCTTGGCTTATCATCCTGCCTGGATGATTTTCTTCTGAAGTCTTTCCTTGTCATTTTTTAAAATATTTTGGCAAGAAGACTCATTAGGTCTTCATTTATTGTTGAAGCTTATGTCTCCTTAGCAGCCTTGAATGCCAGGTTATACTCTTTCCTTATTGGTGGAGGAGTCCTTTGTTCAGCTGCATCTCTGGACTTGATTAGCTGCTTATAGGATTTGAGCTTTCCCAATAGAGATTCTGTGTAAATCTCATTTAAGCACCCGACCTCCTTGATTGGCCAGATCCTTAAGTCCCATGAGCTTGGGAAGCACATGAGGATTTTATCATTCACCTTAGTGACGGTGATGTCCTTATCCAAGGTCTTCGGCTTAATGATGATTGAGCTCAGCCTGTTTTACATGCCTGCAACAGATTCTGCTTCATCCTTCTTGAAATTCTCATACTGGGATATTAGATTTGACCTTCTGTCTGTCCTTTCATCAGCATAGCAAGCCACCATTTGGTTGAGAGAGTCCCAAATGGCCTTCGCTGAAGTGCATTCAGCCACTTTCTAGAAAATGTCATCAGATATTGTTTGGGCCAGAATGTTCATGGCTTTAGCATCAACAACCTTTGATTTCTTTTGAGCATCAGTCCACTCAGGTGGTGGAAATGCATTAGTTCTTGAGGCTTCTGTAGATATGGAGGCAGTTGCTTGAGGAGGACCTGTCAAAATAGAGTTGTAGATGTCCTCATCAATAGAATTCATATACAGGTTTATTCTTGCCTTCCAGATGGCAAACTTATTTAAGTTGCACACTGGAGGTCTGGTGCTTGAATAGTCTTTGTTCTGTGCCATGCTGTGTATATAATCCTAATAGAAATAAAATAAAAATCGGATCTAACATGGGATCTTTTGGTTCAAGGGTTAGCTTGTACAACCAAAGGAACCTGCTCTGATACCAATTGAAAGTTATAGTTAGATCTGATATACTCTAGAGGGGGGGTGAATAGAGTATCTTGAAACTTTTAATGTTTTTTGCTGTAAATAAAAATCAGTCCTAAGATAAAATAATTTACCACAGGCACAGCAAATATGAACTAACTATCGCAGACACAACAACCTAACTAGTACAACCACATCAAGAGCAAAAGAAAAAGATGGCAAACGGACAACACAAGAATTTTATAGTGCTTTCCCAACCTGGGTACATCCACTCTTCTACCACCCTGGTTGGATTCCACTCAGGTTTTTGATCAGGTGACTGCCACCAATGAGCTTTTGATCAGGTGCTCAAAAACCAATCACAAGTCTTTTGGTCAGGTGACTTGCAACCACGAATTACTTTTGAAGGGAGTTAAAGAACCCTTTTTATAGTTGGGGTGAGAGAGTGATGATGTCTTCTCTTTCTCAAATACAACTGAGAAGACTTATTGGATCTTGATGTTAACAAAGCTCCCCCTGAGATATTGATTTGTTCAGGAATGTTGGAGCTTTGCTTCAGGGTGAGTAGCTCTACCATCCTTTAGCCTTGACAAGAAGATATCCAGGAACTTCTTGACTGATATAGTTGTTGTTATTCTTGAATAATCCTGGAATGAAGAAGGATGAAGACTCTTGATTTTGGATGGATGTTCTTCTTATTCTTCAGCTACTGTTATTTCTCTGGTCTGGGGCTTTTGTTTCTTTACTGTTGTATTGCACTGAGTATTGCTTGTATTATTTCAGATTCTTGATCTCTATATGATTATGTATGTGCTCTGCACTTCTTTCTCGAGAAGGAAGAAGAAAAATCCTTTTATATTTTCCATGAAATCTCCCTTCTGAATTTTTAATTTCTTCATCATTGATTACTGACGGCCTTGAGAATGTCTGTATTGATTTATTTCCCTAATTATCCCATTGAAAAATGGTAAGTAATAATCCTGATGAAGGTCATAATCAATGTTGCTTCTAATGGTAATATTCGGAGAATATTAATCATTGATTACTCATGAATTGTTGCAATAAAATAAGGATAGAGGGAGGAAAAGTCCATGTCTGGAACTGCATGGAAATCGTCGAGTGAAGAGCAGAATTCGTCGACCTGGGTCCTGAGTTCGTCGAGCTGAGAAGTTATGTTCGTCGACAAGATAATGGTTGTTTGTCAACCTGAGATCCAAGATCGTCGACCTAAGAATAGATAACTGCTCTAGAAGCTTGCCAATTCTGTGCATCAAGATCGTAGAGCTGAGATTCTAACTTCGTCGACTGGAGTTCAGTGAAATGTTTTTTGGACTTAGAAATGTAAAAGTAAAGTATCCAGAAATCATCGACCTGAGAATTAAGTACGTCGACCAGAGAACTGCTAACAGCTTCTTGATACAACTTGTCGAGATTGTGGTCCAAGTTCGTTGAGCTGAGAACAAGAATTTATCGACTGGAGTATGATTCTGGACTTAGAATATTTGAAGTATAGTATCCAAAAATCGTCGAACTGAAAACTACGTTCGTCGAGCTCAACTTAGAGAATTGTCTCTGAGTTCGTCGAGCTGAGCACGACTTTCGTCGAGCTGAGTTCGACGAACGTCGAACTCATTTCCAGAGTCTTTGAAATTTCTCTAAGTCCTGAGTCTTCTATAGTCTGTAGATGACTGGTCCATGCAATGTTGATTTTAAGGACATGGCCTAAACTCTAGGACACAAACATGACCCTGGTTATACATGTTGGGTCAAACATCCTAATTTAGTGAACCTAGCCCAAATCCAACTAGGGATCCACCATAGTGAGTGTTGCCAAGTGATAGCTCCCAGTGAGGTGGAATTTTATGTGGCCTATCTCGAAGAGACTTGGGCATCGTTGTATGTGAGGCTATGTTCTTACGTTTCCTGGTCTGTGGTGTGTGCCAGCCCAAAAATGGGCAAAGAGGTGTGACTTGTGATGAGTTGAGCCGTGGAGACCAACTATTGTGCCATCAAGTTAAGTACCTCTGAGCGACTGGTTCGTCACGTTAAGTACCTTTAAATGGGCAGTTGGTGGTCAAGTTAAGTACCTCCAAACTACGTGGTCGTCAAGTTAAGTACCTTTGAACGACGAAGTTACCGTTAAGTCATGAACCTCTGAACGGTGGTGTTACACGAGGAAGTCTGGTACAACGAAAATATGCCCTTAGGGCACATGGTATGTGGTCATTGGGCGAACGTCTGTGGTGAATGGTGCTTAAGTGCATCTTGATGTTGTCAATATATATATATGTGATGAGTCCATGTTTTATACCTATTTTCGGACTCATCTGGGCTAGTTTTCGCGCATTTGCACTTCACTTTTAGTTCGTTTTCATATATATTTCATCTTGTCTATATTTCCATAGGAAGTGCACATTTAACCCCGTGGTTGTGTATTTTGTTATTTTTATAGTCTGTTCTCCTTTTTGTTATTGCCTGGAATGTCTGCACAGATTAGTGATTTGTTTTTCCTATCGGTATAGGGGTCGTTTGCGTGTTCCGGGATAGTTGTAAAACAGGAATACAGCGCACGATCATGGGATCTAATGCGCACGACCACTGGTCGTACGCCCCTGATCGTGCGCACTACTCTACGTTTTCCAGAATCACCCTGGGGTACGCGCACGACCACTGGACACAATGCGCACGACCACCGGTCGGGTGCCACTGATCGATTGCATTGATTCCTCTTTTCTGGAGTCCGGTATGGGGTAATCGCACGACCATTGAACTTAGTGCGCACGACCACTAGTCTTGTGCCACTACTCGTGCGTGTTATCCCAGTTCTTCTTCCTAATCTGCCATGCTAGTGCGCACGATCACCGGACATAGTGCGCACGACCACTGGTCGTGCGCCCGTGATCGTGCGCATTGTTCATTTCTGCTTTGTATAAATAGTGCAGGTCTCGCCCTAATTTGAGAGAGCAGGGATCATTCGACATTTCTCCTCCGTTTTCTGCCTTCTCCGCCATTCCCCTTCATCTTCCACCCTAAGGAGGTGCTTCGGGCAAGCTTTCACCGCCAAATCCAAGACGGAGCGTCCCCTCGGCCTTCTCCTTCATCCGTAAGCTTCAAGTAGGGTTTGACTCCATAGCAATCAAGCAAAGGAAAGCTTGCAAACTTCGTCCGCTATCGTGACACGAAAAAGACGGGCCATTGGAAGGTGGTGACAGCCCTTCTCTACCCCGAACGCAGTTAAGGACCGAGCTTGGACGCGGAATGACAACCCGACGATTCCAACTGTGAATCCTCAGCAAGACTTCGGATTCGGTCGATCTCTTGACTTGTTATTGCTTTCTTGTTGAATATTGGTGTTTAAATCTATTTATATTGATGAAGTGCACTTTGGTTGTATATGTTTTGTGTTTCATGTCTATGTGATTCCTATTTCATTTTACAGCTTAACTTGCTCGAGTTGCGCCATATTCCATCCACCATCATCCATCTGTCCTTGCCGCACTAGAAATTGCTAGTGGCATGTGTAGCGAAGAGGTTCTTTCGACCCTCATTCCGCCATTCTCATCACCTCATCCGCAAGCCTACTCGCCCATCCGCCTAGTGATTCGGTGCATAGCGGCCCGACTAGTCTTCCATCCCGCCTGTCGAAGCATCGCATAGCGGCGTTGCATCGGAGTAGTTGATAGCCTTTTATTTTCTGTTTCTACAAACATCAAAACCCCCCTTAGTTAGCTCCGACCTGAGAACTTCAATCTCAAGTCCTCCTCGAAATTAACTCCACCTTACCGTGTTCCTTGAGAGATCGATACTTGGGAAAACTCGCCCATTTTATATTACTTGTGCGACCGGTTCACTGGCGTGATCGTAAGTATCAAGTTTTTGGCGCCGTTGCCGGGGAACACAGTCGTGTGAGTTTTTGTAGAGGAAGATAATAGATTAAAGCCCTTTTTTCATTTGTGCATTTCATTTATTTATTTTACTTATTCCAACTGGCTGTCACCATCTTCACTTTTAGTTTTATATCGTTCATATTTCATCTTATTTTTATTTCCATAGAAAGTGCACATTTATGCTCGTGGTTTTGTATTTTGTTATTTTTATAGTTTGTACTCCTTTGTGTGATTGCCTGGAATGTCTGCAAATATCAGTGATTGGTTTTTCCTATTGGTACAGTGGTCGTGTGCATGTTTTGGGATGGTTTGGAAATAGGAATACTATGCACGACCACGGGTCGTGCGCTCCTGATCGTGCGCACTACTCTACATTTTCCAGAATCAGCCTGGGGTACGCGCACGACCACTGGACACAGTGCGCACGACCACCGGTAGTGCGCCACTGAACGTGTGCATTAATTCCTCTTTTCTGGAGTCCTGTCTGGGGTAATCACACGACCATTGAACCTAGTGCGCATGACCACTGGTTGTGCGCCACTGCTCGTGCGCGTTATCCTGGTTCTTCTTCCTAAACTGCCATGACAGTGCGCACGATCACCGGACATAGTGCGCATGACCACTGGTCGTGCGCCCGTGATCGTGCGCATTGTTCATTTCTGCTTTGTATAAATAGTGCAGGTCTCGCCCTAATTCTATATAGCGGGGATCGCTCATTTTTCCTCCATAAATTTCATCTCCGAGGAGGGGTTCAGCCATTCCGCTTCATCTTCCATCGTAGGGAGGTGCTCCGAACAAGCTTTCACCGCCAAATCCAAGCCGGAGCTTCCTCTTGGCCTCCTCCATCATCCTTGAGCTTCAATAAGAGCTTGACCTAGCATTCTCCATCAAGCTAGGAGAAGTTGTGCCATCCTCCACCGGATCGTGAAACAAATAAGATGGGCCATTGGAAGGTGGTGACAGCCCTTCTCTACCCCGGACGCAGTTGCGGACCGAGCTTGGACGCGGATTGACAACCCGACGATTCCAACCGTGAACCCTCAGCAAGGCTTCGGATCCGGTCAATTTCGCACACTTTTCTTCTCTTGTTGTTGATGGTTTAGTTGAACTCTTTGTATTCGATGAAGTTATGCTTAGTGTAATATATATTTATGTATAATCATGTCTATGTGATTGTACGTTTTTGTTATTTACTTGAGGTGTGCCAATTTGTCCATCCACCATCCGTCCACCCTTGCCACACTAGCAATTTCTAGTGGTGTGCGTAGCGAAGAGGTGCTCATGACCATCATTCCGCCATTCTCATCACCTCATTCGCAAGCCTACTCACCCATCCCCCTAGTGATTCGGTGCATAGCGGCCCGACTAGTCTTCCATCCCGCCTAGCGAAGCATCGCATAGCGGCATTACATTGGAGTAGTTTTTAGACTTTTATTTTCATTTTTATCGCAACAATCAAAACCCCCATCGTTACCGCCGACCTTGAGGACTTCAATCTCAAGTCCTCCTCGAAATTAACTCCACCTTACTGTGTTCCTTGAGAGATCGATACTTGGGAAAGCCCCTATTTTATATTACGTGTGCGACTGGTTCACTGCCGTGATCTTTAGCATCAAGTTTTTGGCGCCGTTGCCGGGGAACACAGTTGTGTAAGTTTTTGGAGAGGGAGAGAGGAGATAGAAGCCCTTTTCCATTTGTATATTTCATGTTTCTTCTTTGCTTTAGTTTTTAGAATCTATTTCTTGTTTTTATTTGTTCTTATTCTAGTTTAAATTTTTCTATAACAGGTTTTCCTATTGTTTTATCTGTGATGTGTAGTTAATTGTTGCTTAGAAACTTTCTGTTGGTGAATTCTTCTTGTTGCACCGTGTATTCTTATATGAATATTCGTTACCGATGGTGCGGGGATTATAGGCATGGTAGTGATGAGTGCCCCACAGAAGATTGGGAGCATAATTCTCATGGGTCTGTGTATGGAGCACTGTCTTCCTATGGTACTTCATACACCCAACCTATATCTTATGGTCACTCCTCTTCTATGCATTCATCTTTTTCTTATTCCTCTCTGGTCCTACCTGGACCGAGGAGTAATGGAAAACGATGTTTGTGTTGTCATAATACCGACCACGTGTTGAAAGATTGCACAGAATTTCAGCGCTAGTTGGAGGAGGATGATGAACTGGGTATCTGATTCACTCTATCACCCTCTCAAATGGCCGCCCCTTCTGATTCTGATGATATATTCGCAGCACCCCCTTGTCTATGGGGGACTGCTGCAGATATACCCATCAGACTGTCTGCTGATGGGTGTGATGACATTGTGGCACCGTCTCTCCCCATGCACTCTTCCCCTCTTGTTGATTCACCCCCGGAGGAACCTGCACAAATTTTCTCTGATGTTGTTGTTCCTCCGCCTTCTTTGCAAGAATTATCTATCCCTATTTTTAGTGAGTCGGTTGATGATGTTCGGCCGGATTGTGATTCTGAGCCTGAGGATGTGCCCATGTTTGACGAGGATATTATTTTCATTAATGGAAAGTATTACGTCTTGGAACATGTGGACGCACCGAGGCGTGTTAATGAGGAGATCCTCTTTGTTGAGGAAGTTTCCACTTCCTTGATGGATGAGGAGGTCCAAACCACCACCGAGGACCTCGAGCTCGTGGATTCCCCTCGCCATGACTCATATGACGCCGTCGATGATCTATGTCGGGATCCTGCTGGGAGTGAGACCGGGACCACTCCCCCTATTTCTGATGCTTTTAGTTATTCTTCTCCTTTATTTCTTGATCCCTCTTCTTTATCTGAGCCTGGGCGGGTTGAGTCTCCGCAGGAGATTCAGGAGGACTTAGAGCTTTCAGCTCGAGTCATCGATGATAGCATCCTCTCTCGCGAGGAGGTTGATTCCTCCTTTGGTGAGAAAGCTCCATTTATTGCTTTCTCCTCCTGCCTTCTCCCTGTATTAGACGATACCTTGTTGTGCAAGGATTCATTTTGTGATAAGATGAGCGAGGGCCAGTGCTCCTCCTCTTCTTATTTCTTATTTCCTCTGCCTGCGATGAGCAGGTATGATTATTTAGGCAGAGGGGTAACTGATCTATCTCTGTATCGGTACCCGTTACCGAAATGAATATTAGGATAGTTACCTGTGCACTTTTTATTTCATAGGCCCATTAGCTAGAACTCTTTAGAATTTAATAAGTCGTGCTGGGATGACAATAACCCCAGTACTTATCTTTCATTTTCCTGCATTTTTATTTTTCATGTCTATTTTAGTTTTAGCATTTCTTTTTGTATATTTTTCTTTTGTTTTTGCGGAGCTCACCCCTGCAGGTATTCATAACAAATTGCATTGTCGGGGTTGTGATTCTTCGTATGGCGGACCTGCTTCGGTTTTTCACGCGTCTTCTGGTATGCTCACAGGCTGAGCATTAGGTAACCTCTTCCCGTAGCTCTTTATGATTTTAATTTCTCTATCATATGTTGTGTTATTTAGTTTAAGTCTGAGGGAGAGCCAGCTTTGTTACCTTTTGCACGCACACATTTCATGTGCATACTAGAAGCTTTTATAGATTTATTATGATTAGTTCATTGCATTGCACACCACTGCACCCACCTGAGCGTGTGCTTAGCTGTTCGTGTGCCTCGAGTTAAACTCATTTCTTCGTTAGATTTGGGAAAATCATGGTGCTGGCTTAGGATTGTGAGACAGAGTAAAATGTTGACCTTGTTGTGTTTCTAGTCAACTGCTCTCTGTTAAATTTTCTCAATGTGGTCAGCAAGATAGCCCAAACGCCAAATTAATATCTTCAGAACTACCCAGTTCTCACGTTGAACCAGCGGAAACCAAGGAACAAAGATTAATCCCAACAAACAATGGAAGCACAAGCAGTTCTTTTATTCATTAATTTCTTTACAACACGAGGAAAACATAGCGAGACAAGATTTCGCTAGTATAACAGCTGTAAACAGAAAGCACCAAAAACCAAGCCGGGCGGACAGCACTGGAGTCCGCCGAGACCGCCGAGGTCGCCGAGACCGCCGAGTCCGCTAAGATCGCCCCAGCTAAGCTGCAATCCTCCGAATAGCCACGGAGTCCGCCGAAGCTGCGAGGCCGCGCGGACACACCGTTATTCGTCTCCTGCTGAACCTGAACTGAGGAACACCCCTACCCGCCTGAAGCCGGCGGACAGGTTATTGAAGCTGGCAAAGATAAAACAGAACTGACAAGTCGCACAGCGACCTCCTACTGAGTCCGCAGAGACCGCACACTTCCAAGTACTTGACCGAAGTCACAGCCAAACTCCTGGCTCCTTGAAGCTACCCACGCGACCTGCACACAGCAAACGTCAGCACTGAAACAATCCGCGCGGACTGACAAACTGAGATCGCAGCACTTCGCCCAACCCAACTTACTGTTCACTCAAGTTACTCAGGTTACTGTAGACCTGCCAGGGGGGTCCTATTTATAGGCAAGGTGAGGAGTGTGGTCACCGCACAAGAGATAACGACACCGCCCCAGCCCGCGCGATAGCAAAACACCATCCGCCGAGTCCGCAAGGACTTAGCCGGATACCAAGGAAAACCGCTAGGAGCAAGGCAAACATTGGAGAACCCTCTCCAGTACGCCCAAGCTATGCGGACAAGGCATCAGTCCGCAAAGCTTCCGACCACTGTAGGACAGCAACCCCCTTCAATGGCTGTCCGCACCAACCCGAGGAAGTCCGCAAGACTTACACCTCAATCCGCCACAAGTCCACGACCAAAGGAAGACAGCAACAGTCCGCCCGGTCACAGCGGACTTGGCGGATAGGACAGACACCATGAACTTGGCACAGAGTGTGACCAAGTCCAAAAAACCATCAAAGGCCAGTGCGAGCATGGCGGACGCAAACCCCCGTCCATCAAACACCGAAGCACAGACCGCCAGCAGTCCACAAAACTCCTCACACTCATGTCCCATCGCAGCAGCCTCCTCCCGGACTCCAAAACCATTCCTCAAACGACCTCCACAGCAAAGCACCTGCTGTGCCTCTAGAGCTCGACAAGGCCTCAGCCAAGCTCTAAGCTCAGTCCGCAACAGCTCACACCTCGGACACATCAGTCCGCAAGCTTCCCGCGGACACGAGCCAAACCGCCAATCAGCATAAGCTTGCACCCACGGCCACTAAGCAATGCACCAGTCCGCAAGCCTCTCTATCCGCAGATACCAGGCCGCAAGGTCCGCGGACTCCATGCAACAACCCGCTCAGAAAACAGTCGGCTTCCAACTAGACCTTCCACTAGGCCGCACATCACAGTCCGCCCAGTCCGCCTAGTCCGCCAATGCTGTCCGCCCAGGCCGCCCGGCATGTCCCGTCAACCACTTCCACTTCACAAAATTCAACACTCCCGCTTGAAGTGGGAAGTGGTGACCAAGCCCAGCAAGTTGCGCAAGCATTCAAAGGGCCCCTTCGACAGTGGCTTCGTGAAGATGTCAGCAAGATTATCTTCACTCCGAACATGCCCGACCAGCAGAGATCCTTCCAACACCTTCTCCCTGATGAAATGGTGATCAATCTCTATATGCTTGGTCCTAGCGTGACATACTGGATTGTTAACCAGTTTGAGAGCACTCTCATTGTCACCACGAAGTAAAGTAGGCCCTTGCACTTCTTCATGAACATCCTCTATAAGCCTCCTCAACCAAACGGCTTCCCGAGCAGCCAAGGCCGAAGCCCTATACTCCTCCTCCGTAGTTGAAACCGACACCGAGTCCTGCTTCTTGCTACACCACGAGATGCTAGCTGAACCGCAAGTGAACACATAACCTAAAGTAGACCCCCGATCATCCAAATCACCTCCATAGTCAGCATCCGTGTACCCGAGCAATGCAAACTCCGAGTCCCTTCTATAGCGGAGTCCCATATCAGAAGAAGCCTTGACATACTTCAGAATTCCCTTTGCCGCCACTAGATGAGATTGCCTTGGTTCAGCCATATACCGACTTACTCGGACAACAACATAAGCAATATCCGGTCTTGTAATCGTCAGGTAAATCAAGCTCCCAACAAGAGCCCTGAACACCAAGGGATCATGAAGAACCCTTCCCTCATCTCGTCGAAGCTTCAGCCCATATTCCAGTGGAGTAAAGCACTTCTTCCCTTCGCCCATGCCGAACGGCTTCTCAATACGATCAACATACCCTTTCTGGCAAATGAGAACCCCGCACTCCTTCCTCTCCACTTCAAGACCGAGAAAGTGATGCAACTCTCCCAAGTCTTTCATTTCGAAGCGTATAGCATGCTCAGCCCTGAGCCTTGCTACTTCCCCCTCCGAATTCCCTGTGATGATCATGTCATCCACATACAGCAGGACCAAGACTCGTAGCTCCCCCTTCTTCATGACGAACAAGCTTGAATCCGAGTTGGAAGCAAGGTATCCGCAGAATTGCAAGTACTCTGCAATCTTCCCATACCATGCTCTAGGAGCTTGCTTCAACCCATAGAGAGCCTTCCTGAGTTTGCAGACATAGTCTGGATGTTTTTCAGAGACAAAACCAAGCGGCTGATCCATGAAGATGTCCTTGTCAATCTCTCCGTAAAGAAAGGCATTCTTCACATCGAGTTGCCACAACCTCCATCCCTTGCTAGCAACCAAGGCGATCACCACTCTAACAAAAGTCATCTTCGTAACTGGACTGAATGTCTCCTCATAGTCTTCTCCATACTGCTGTGAGAATCCTCTAGCGACCAGGCGAGCCTTGAACAGATCAATGCTCCCATCAGCCTTCTTCTTCAACTTGTACACCAACTTGCAAGTAACCGGAGTAATGCCATCAACCTTGGGCACAAGGTCCCAGGTTTCATTCTTCTTCAGAGCATCAATCTCTTCCTTCATGGCATCTTCCCACTCCTTCACTCCAGTGGCCTCGTTGAAGTTTGCAAGCTCTCGCTCATCCAGAGGACCTGCAAAGAAATAGGAGACAAAGCTCACTGCATTCCCATCACAGTACCGAGCCGGTGGCTTAACCACCCTCTTCGATTTCCGAAGAAACGGCTCCTTGCTCACTGCTTCCGTTGCTTCTTCGGGCTCCACTCCTACCTGGGGCAAGCATTGAGCAGTGCTCCCCCTGCTTCCTGAGCCAGAAGGCTCAGCCTCAGAGTTCGAATCAATAGGAGCTGCTGGTGAAACAGCAAGCTCCTCTTCCAAGCCTTCAGCAGCCACCACCGGTGCTTCATCAACCTTGCTACTTCCGTTTAGCTCCACTGAGCCACCTCCATATGACGTCAGCTCGTCAAAGACAACGTCTCTTGATACCACGAACTTCTTCGTCACAGGGTCCATGCATTTCCATCCCTTCTTCCGCTCATCGTAGCCAACAAAGACAAGTTTCCTTGCCTTCGCATCCAACTTTGTCCGTGAAGCATCCGGGACATGCACGTAGCAAGTTGAAACGAACACCCTAAGGTGTCCCACACTCGGCTTCTCCTTCAGCAACAGCTCAATAGGAGTCTTCATGTTGATAGGGCTGAGTGGCATCTGGTTGATGACGTAAGCAGCACAAGACATCCCCTCCGCCCAAAAGGACCTTGGGATATCTTTCGCATGAAGCCAGCATTTGCAGGTCTCCGTCAGATGACGGATCTTCCTCTCCTCTACCCCATTTTGTTGTGGAGTGTGAGCACAAGTAAGCTCCTGTTGGATCCTGTGCTTCCTGCAGAAGTTAGAAAACTCGGAGGAAACAAATTCACCCCCGTTATCAGTTCTAAGCTTCTTAATTCGCAAGTCAAGTCGGCCTTCTACCAACTCCTTAAACTCCACAAACAAAAGGAAGGCTTCCGACTTCTCCTTTAAGAAGTACACCCAAGTATACCTTGAGTAGTCATCAACCAAGACAAGCATATATCTGCTTCCACCAAGGCTGGCAGTAACCGTCGGTCCCATTAGGTCGCCATGAATGCACTCCAATGGTTTCTTGCTCCTTGTTTGTGATTTATCAAACAGAAGGCGATGTGCCTTACCGTATTGATAGCCCGCACAAACATGCCCATCACCAAAGGAGGACAACTTCGGCAACCCCCTCACCAGACTTCTACTAGCCATCGCCTTCAGTTTGTCCATGCCAACATGCCCCAGCCTCTCATGCCTGATAGCAGCACTATCATTGGCTCTCATTCTATCAACATATGCATTGGTGGAAAGAACAAACAAGTTCTTCACCCTCCTCCCAACATGAGCAACATCAGCCTTTACCGCTGATACGTTGCGAAGGAACCTCACGTTTGTTGGCCCAAACAGAACGTGATAACCAGCGTCCACCGCATTGGTCACCGAGAAGAGGTTCTTATTCATGCCCGACACGTGATACACACTCCTTAACGTGAGTGGCCCCTGATCACTACCCAAAGACACGACCCCCTCTTTCTCTACTGCATAAACAGTATTATCAGCAGTGATAATAGCTTCATTACCTGAGTAAGCCTGTATGGAGGTGAACTTTGATTTGTCTCCGGTGAGGTGATGATCACACCCGGAGTCCACGATCCACTCGTTGTTGAAGTCCTCAGCAGACAAGGCCCGGACACAAGTGCCCGTCATGAAAGCTCCGCCCCATTCTGCTTCTTCACTTCTTAAGCAAGCTTCCTCCTTTCTCGCAGCATGCCCAGGCTGTAGTTTGACCTTGCAGTCCCGCTTGAAGTGCCCTCGCTGATGACACCGGTAGCACTTCAGGTTCTTCTTCCAGTCCTTAGGAGCATTGCTCCTCTCCGGCGGATATGAAGTTGAAGTCTCCTTCTCACCAACGACCTGCACCTTCTTCTTCTTCTTCCCTTCCCATCCTTTCTTCTTGCCTGAGAAGAGAGCTTCGCTGCCTTCCTGATTCAGGTTCACTCCAGCCATCTGTCTTGCCAAGCTCTCCTGCGATGCAAGTAGATTCTCCAGCTCCAGCAAAGACGGCTGAGTAGCCCACCCTTGAACAGATGTTACAAAGGCCACATACTTCTTCCGCAAGCCGCGGATAATGTGTCTTTTCATCTTTGCCTCAGAGATAGGCTCATCAGGATCCAGTGCCGACAGCTCAGCACACAAGCTCTTCATCTTTAAGAAGTACTTGGAGATGGAAAGGTCTCCCTGAGTTGCCCTGGAAAACTCATCCTCCAGGAACTGAAGCCGCGCCACATTCTTCCTATTGAACAACTCATCAATGGTTGTCCAAATATCAGCAGCCGACTCACACCCAACGATGTGATCAAACAGTTCCGGAGACACGACTCTCTTCAGAATGAACTCCGACTTAGCATTTGTTCTTCTCCAGAGCCTAACCTGCTCAGCAGCACCGAAAGCAGCAGTGACTTCCTATCTGTCGTCACCACCGACGACTTCCCACAGCTCCTCGCCAAGAAGATAACTCTTCATGCACGACTTCCACTTCTTGAAGTTAGTCGGCGTTAAGAGTTCAATGCCAAGACGTCTTGCAAAGCTCCCTTCCATTACAACACCTGTTGGCAACCTTTCAAAAGCTCCGAGCAACAACACAGGTTGATCACCACTCAATCACTGAGTAACAACACTGGCTGACTTCCGCTCACGCAACTGAACCTTCCTCTGATACCATGTTAAATTTTCTCAACGTGGTCAGCAAGATAGCCCAAACGCCAAATTAATATCTTCGGAACTACCCAGTTCTCACGTTGAACCAGCGGAAACCAAGGAACAAAGGTTAATCCCAACAAACAATGGAAGCACAAGCAGGACTTTTATTCATTCACTTTTTTACAACACGAGGCATACATATCGAGACAAGATTTCGCTAGTATAATAGATGTAAACAGAAAGCACCAAAAACCAAGCCGGGCGGACAGCACCGGAGTCCGTCGAGACCGCCGAGGTCGCCGAGACCGCCGAGTCCGCTGAGATCGCCCAAGCTAAGCTGCAATCCGCCGAATAGCCACGGAGTCCGCCGAAGCCACGAGGCCGCGCGGACACACCGTTATTCGTCTCCTGCTGAACCTGAACTGAGGAACACCCCTACCCGCCAGAAGCCGGCGGACAGGTTATTGAAGCTGGCAAAGATAAAACAGAACTGACAAGTCGCACAGCGACCTCCTGCTGAGTCTGTAGAGACCGCACACTTCCAAGTACTTGACCGAAGTCACAGCCAAACTCCTGGCTCCTTGAAGCTACCCACGCGACCTGCACACAACAAACGTCAGCACTGAAACAATCCGCGCGGACTGACAAACTGAGACCGCAGCACTTCGCCCAACCCAACTTACTGTTCACTCAAGTTACTCAAGTTACTCTAGACCTGCCAGGGGGTTCCTATTTATAGGCAAGGTGAGGAGTGTGGTCACCGCCTAAGAGATAGCGACACCGCCCCAGCCTGCGCGATAGCAAAACACCATCCGCCAAGTCCGCAAGGACTTAGCCGGATACCAAGGAAAACTGCCAGGAGCAAGGCAAACATTGGCAAACCCTCTCCAGTCCGCCCAAGCTATGCGGACAAAGCATCAATCCGCAAAGCTTCCGACCACTGCAGGACAGCAACCCCCTTCAATGGCTGTCTGCACCAACCCGAGGCAGTCCGCAAGACTCACACCTCAATCCGCCACAAGTCCACGACCAAAGGTAGACAGCAAAAGTCCGCCCGGTCACAGCGGACTTGACGGATACGGCAGACACCATGAACTTGGCACAGAGTGTGATCAAGTACAAAAAACCATCAAAGTCCAGTGCGAGCATGGCAGACGCAAACCCCCGTCCGTCAAACACCGAAGCATAGACCGCCAGCAGTCCGCAAAACTCCTCGCACTCCTGTCCCATCGCAGCAGCGTCCTCCTGGACTCCAAAACCAGTCCGCCAACGACCTCCACAGCAAATCACCTGCTGTGCCTCCAGAGCTCGACAAGTCCTCAGCCAAGCTCTAAGCTCAGTCGGCAACAGCTCACACCGCGGACACATCAGTCCGCAAGCTTCTCGCGGACACGAGCCAAACCGCCAATCAGAACAAGCTTGCACCCGCGGGCACTGAGCAATGCACCAGTCTGCAAGCCTCTCTTTCCGCAGATACCAGGCTGCATAGTCTGCGGACTCTATGCAACAACCCGCTCAGAAAATAGCCGGCTTCCCACTAGACCTTCACCAGGCCGCACATCACAGTCCGCCCAGTCCGCCTAGTCCGCCAATGCTGTCCGCCCAGGCCGCCCGGCCTGTCCCGTCAACCACTTCCACTTCACAAAATTCAACACTCTCGTCTCGTGTAAAAATTCGAGTAGATTTAATTTTTCTGTATGCTTATGGTTTTATACTTTTCTATTTGCGTAAAGATCTTTTTATTTTACTCAAAAATTGGTGAATCCGGTGTGAATCTGACGCTAGCATAGGGATGTGTGTAGACGACCGTTAGGTTCATATTGTTCGAGTCGGGAGGATGGATAGTCTTTCTCGTTGGCTAAGAACTTGCCCCATGCTATTCTTGAAGCATGGGTATAGGTTAGTTCACTCTCATGAGCGTGATGTAGGCAATCATTTTGGCCCTGTTGAGCTTTGTACCATTCCTAACGTTTTATCCTCGCTAGCCGCGTTGTGCCTACCCCTCCTTTTGATTCAGCTCCACCATGATTTCACCAAAGCCTCATATCCAATCCTAGTCGCACACCCAAGTTGAGCTTCCGAGTTTTACATTTTAATGTTGGGATGTGATGTGGTGTTATTATTTGTGAAAATGTGGAAGTGCCCTCAAGTTTATATCTGCTGAATTGTGAAAATAAAATGAAGAAAAAAAAGAAGAAAAATATTCGTAAAGAAAACAAAAAAAAAGTGAAAAGAAAAGTTTAAATTGAAAATCTTTTTGGAAATGTGATTATATTTGGAGTAGGTTGTGCACACACCCATATGTTAAATGTTAAGTTTGGGGGTGTGGTGTACCCGCATGTATTTTGGTTAGCTGATGGATTCATTTTATACTAGCTCATTTGGGTTTGGTGCATAGCCATTCTTATTTATCATTGTTTACCTCACCGAAACCCAAGCCCCATCTCTTCACCTAAAGTCCTACTGATTCGTATGTGAACCAAACCAGTGCTGTCGAGAGAATGCGAAAGGGTAAGCATATGGTCATCGACATTGGTGGATTCCTTTGGAGGCTATCCCGAGCCCCGATCTTTGGCAAAGCTCGCCTAGCGATTAGTCTACTTTCTCCCTATGCGTGACCGGATTAGACACCGTGATTTCATTTTTGACTAATAATAAAATGTTGATACGCATTGTGAAAAATATAAACTATTTTGCATACTTAGAAATTTCGTCTATTATATTTTTACGCGTGCGAGCATGCGACTTCGCATGGTACTCCGTATCGCAATTTCTTTGTTAGCTAGTAATTTTCCCAATCTGCTTAGATTTTGTTTGCTCGGGACGCGCAAATAGTTAAGTCTGGGGGTGTGATGAGTCCATTTTATATACCTATTTTCGGACTCATCTGGGCTAGTTTTCACGTGTTTGCACTTCTCTTTTAGTTCTATATCGTTCATATTTCATCTTATATTTATTTCCGTAGGAACTGCACATTTATTCACATGGTTGTGTATTTTGTTATTTTTATAGTTTGTACTCCTTTGTGTGATTGCCTGGAATGTCAGCACATAACAGTGATTGATTTTTCCTATTGGTACAGCGGTCGTGTGTGTGTTTCGGGATGGTTTGGAAATAGGAATACTGCGCACGATCATGGGATCTAATGCGCACGACCACTGGTCGTGCGCCCCTGATCGTGCGCATTACTCTACGTTTTCCAGAATCAGCCTGGGGTATGCGCACGACCACTGGACACAGTGTGCACGACCACCGGTCCTGCGCCACTGATCGTGTGCATTGATTCCTCTTTTCTGGAGTCCTGTCTAGGGTAATCGCACGACCATTAAACCTAGTGCGCACGACCACTGGTCATGCGCCACTACTCGTGCGTGTTATCCTAGTTCTTCTTCCTAAACTGCCATACTAGTGCGCACGATCACCGGACATAGTGCGCACGACCACTGGTCGTGCGCCTGTGATCGTACGCATTGTTCATTTCTACTTTGTATAAATAGTGCAGGTCTCGCCCTAATTCGATATAGCGGGGATCGCTCATTTTTCCTCCGCCATTTTCGTCGCCGATGAGGGGTTCCGCCGTTCCCCTTTATCTTCCATCGTAGGGAGGTGCTCCGAACAAGCTTTCACCGCCAAATCCAAGCCGGAGCTTCCTCTCGGCCTCCTCCTTCATCCTTGAGCTTCAAGAAGAGCTTGACCTAGAATTCTCCATCAAGCTAGGAGAAGTTGTGCATCCTCCACCGGATCGTAACACGAATAAGACGGGCCATTGGAAGGTGGTGATAGCCCTTCTCTACCACGGACACAGTTGCGGACCGAGCTTGGACGCGGATTGACAACCCGACGATTCCAACCATGAACCCTCAGCAAGGCTTCGGATCCGGTCGATTTTGCACACTTTTCTTCTCTTGTTGTTGATGGTTTAGTTGAACTCTTTGTATTCGATGAAGTTATGCTTAGTGTAATATACATTTATGTATAATCATGTCTATGTGATTGTATGTTTTTGTTATTTACTTGAGGTGTGCCTATTTGTCCATCCACCATCCGTCCACCCTTGCCGCACTAGCAATTGCTAGTGGTGTGCGTAGCGAAGAGGTGCACACGACCCTCATTCCGCCAATCTCATCACCTCATCTGCAAGCCTACTCGCACATCCGCCTAGTGATTTAGTGCATAGCGGCCCGACTAGTCTTCCATCATGCCCAGCGAAGCATCGCATAGTGGCGTTGTATAGGAGTAGTTGTTAGATTTTTATTTTCTTTTTATCGCAACAATCAAAACCCCCATCGTTACCGCCGACCTTGAGGACTTCACAGGCTTCACAATGACAGTTACCTGTGCATTTTTCCTCACTCTTTGACAGGCTTCACAATGAGTAACATAATACCAGACATCCTTCTTCATTCCCGGCCAACACATGGTCTTCCGCAAACTTGCGCACATCTTAGCAATACCCGGGTGCACTGAATATTGATAGCTATGTGCCTCTCTCAAGATATCCTCCCGTATTTTACCGCCCTTGGGAATGTAGAGCCGGCCGTGAAAGTAAACGAGGCCAACTTTGAGTGTATACTCGTCAGTAGTTCCGTCTTCAATTGATTTAATTGTCGGGGCCAAAGCCGCATCTATTCCTTGCCCCACTCGAATCTGGTCCCGAATATCACAAATTATGCTCATGCTTGCCAAAAATTCTGTATAATCTGCCAAAGGAACCTTGAATACCAGAGTAATATCCATCTCTTCAATCATCCGAGCCAACTCCATACTCATCAACCGACACTCTAAGCTAGAGCCCGACACTTTTCTACTCAATACATCGGCTACCGAGTTCGCTTTCCCGGGGTGGTAGTTCATGGTGAACTCATAATCGCATAGAAATTCCAAGCATCGCCGTTGTCTTAGGTTCAACTCCTTCTGAGTGTGGACATACTTCAAGTTTTTGTGATCGGAAAAGATCTCGCAGTGGACGCCGTATATATAGTGCCTCCAAACCTTCAAGGCGAACACCACTGCTCCCAACTCCAAATCGTCAACCGGGTAATTGATTTTATGCTTCTCCAGTTGCCTTGAAGCATAAGCAATCACATGCCCGTGCTGCATCAATACCGCTCCCATCCCTTGATATGACGCATCCGTGTAAACTTGAAATCCTTCCTTCCTAGATGGAAGTGCAAGGATAGGGGCGGAGGTAAGTTTATCCTTCAACTCGTGAAATGCCGCTTCACATTGAGGTGTCCACTCAAATGGCACACCCTTATTCGTCAAGGAGTTAATAGGAAGGGCAATCTTGGAGAATTCTTTTACGAACATGCGGTAGTACCCGGCAAGTCCAAGAAAACTCCGTACATTGGACGCCGATTTCAAGGGAGACCATTCCTTCACAGCACACACCTTGGCCGGATCCACCGCTAGTCCAGCTCCACTGAGTACGTGGCCTAAGAAGGCAACCTCTTTGAGCCAAAATTCGCATTTGCTGAACTTGGCAAACAAAGCGTGCTCTTTTAATTTCTTCAAAACCAAGGCCAGGTGCTCGGTATGCTCCTCCTCCGTCTTTGAGTAGACCAGTATATCATCGATGAAGACGATGACGAAGACGTCCAAATAGGGTTTGAATACCTTGTTCATCAGGCTCATGAAAGCCAAAGGGGCATTTGTGAGCCCAAACGGCATTACCGTGAACTCATACAACCCATATCTTGAACTGAAGGCCGTCTTCTAGATGTCCTCCTCCTGTATCCTCAACTGATAGTATCCCGAGCACAAGTCCAGCTTAGAAAACCAATGTGCTCCCACTATTTGATCGAACAACTCGTCGATCCGAGGTAGCGGATAAGTGTTCCGCACCGTCAGCCGGTTGAGTTCCCGATAGTCTATACACAAGCGCAGGGTTCCATCCTTCTTCTTCACAAACAATACAGGGGCTCCCCAGGGCGACGAACTGGGGAGAACGAACCCTGACTCCACCAATTCTTGCAATTGAATTCTAAACTCAGTGAGTTCCTTCGGGGCCATTCGACGAGGGGCCTTGGATACAGGCTTGGCACCCGATACTAGATTAATCCGGAATTCGACTTCTCTATGAGGGGGAAACCCTGGTAGTTTCTCTGGAAACACCTTAGGGAAGTCCCGCACTACCCGAACATCTTTTACCTCCAATGCTACCTCCTTCAACTCAAACCAGATCATGAAGACCTCATCCCCTTTCATACGGGCCTTTACAACCTGAACTGAAGATAATAGCATACGGGGTGTGAAATTAATACCTTGGAAGATAACCTCGGTGTCCCCATATCTCAAATAGATCTTCTTCTCCGCGCAGTCGATCCTCGCGAAGTGCCAATTCAACCACGCCATGCCCAAAATGATGTCGAACTCCGGCATCTTCAGGACTGTGGCAGGCGTATCGAAAGCCCTTCCTTCAATAAATATCTCAAACTCGCACTTGGCGGTAGTGATCATCTCCGAGCCGTCCGGGAGGCGCACTCATCAGGCTATTCCAGAAAAGTATTGTATGCCCTCCATACCTTTAATTAAATCTTCGGACACGAAAGAGTGTGAGGCACCGGTATCGAACAGCGCATAAGCCGTCTTCCCACCGATTACCACAGTGCCTAAGTACCAATAACCAAACTCAACCACTAGGTATCTAGTATGTCTTAAACAGTTTAAATTAAACGACGAAAATTGAGAAGGTTAACTACACATACCAGCTATAACAACCCGGGGATTCCGCTCTTGCGCCATGTCCAGCACATACACCTGATCCCGGACCGGGCCGGGGTTTCCTCTTGGCGGTCCTCGTCCTCGACCACGCATATGGCCCCGTCCTCGTGGGGCTGCTGGAGGGAGAGCAGGAGGGAGAGCAGGAGGGAAGTTCTCATATAGCTGTGGGAAGTAGCGTCTAATGTGGCCCGATTGATTGCACTCGAAACACACAAACCCACGACGCCCCTCAGGTTGCCGGAATTGCTGAGGCTATGGTGGTAGAGGCAGCGCGGCCGGCTGCTGGACTTGGTGCTCCACTCTATAGTTTCGGTGGAAACGCCCTCCACCCCTCTGATATCCCCTTACTCCCCTACGATCCTGTCTCCTCCTATTGCTCGGACCGGCCTACATAACGCCTTCTGCAGGCCTCTTGCCACTACTCAAGTGATCTGCCTCCAACCTCTTCGCCATGTCAATAATCCCTGCCAAACTTCCATCCGCTATAAACAAAAGGGACTGCCTTAGGGGATCTCGCAGCCCTTTGTAGAAATGTTTGGCATAACCTCTATCGTCCAACTCGTAAGAGTTCGTAAACCTTGCTAGATGCTGGAATTCCCGCTGGTATTCCATAACTGATTTTGATCCCTGCTTCAGTAGTAGAAACCTCTGCTCAAGCTCATCTCGGGCTGAAGTAGGAATGAAGTGCTCCAAGAAAACACCCGAAAATTCGTTCCACTTATCTCTGTATAGACTCGGCCATGGAAGGTAGAGCCCATAAGGGACTTCCACCACCTCTTAGCTTGTAACTCCAAGACGGACACCGCCAATGACATGGCCATGTTGGCTGGGCAACGGATACTAGCCAAAAGCTCTTCTACTGTGTCGAGCCATTCCTCCGTACATATGGCTGACTCCGTCCCAAGATAGACGGGAGGGGAGAGAGCCTGGAAGGTGATCAGCCAGTTAGAACCCGGGGCCTATTGTTGCACCGGAGGATGTCGCGCCTTAAAAGCATCAAGAATGGCGGTGAGCGTCTGCCCCAACTAAGACTGTTGGAACTGAGTGGGTATGGGAGGGGTAGGAGTGCCCCCCATCGGCTCAGCATGCACTGGAACCTACACGTACACGACAAATTTGTGGTCAGGTTGGCTAAACTTAAGGCCAAAGTTAGACAAACTTAATGTGAATTACATATGGCCACACCACTGCTTCCGCTAAGTCAGTTTGTCCCCAAGCTGACTAATCGAACGGGGGTGGCACGATTGTTGAATGACTTCTTAGTTGATGATCGTGGCAAACTGATACCATTTGTAAGACCCCCCCCCCCCCTCCCGCATCCCAAAACAAGGCACGAAGAGGGGGGTCTTATGCCGAGAACAGCCGCCTTGCGGTAGTATTAGCACACGGGCTAACCTGTACCACAAGACGCCTATTCTGCCGGCTACAACCAATATCAATAATACATGTCAACCCAACCAAATATAATAAGCAAGAGAAGTCAAATCCACACTAAGCATATAGTCCAAATACATCAATAAAGGAGAAGCTAAAACATGCTTCTATAATATATCAGAGTACAGCTAAACATTGCCCAAACGGGCTACATCAGAGTATCAAAATACTAACATCAATAAACGACGGTAGCGACGGTACAGTCCCCTCAGGCCCTGTCGTCCTGGCCTGGTTGTCCTGCTACAACACCTACTTCTGCTCTACCTGTGGGATGGCCTCCTAAAAAGGAAGATGTAGAAACTGTTAGTCGAAATGACTAAGTGGTTTCACATCCGCTCCCCCGGCAACTCCTCGGCACCGGGCATCGAAAAGGAACAAGAGTACAATATATAATAAGTATAAAAGGTACAAGCAGGTGGCAAGGTACATGAGTATCAATGTATAAACTAGCAGTTCTACAAGAGCTATCAATGTATAAACTAACAATTCTACAAGAGCTAGTATAACATCAACTGTAAGAAAACTACAGCAGGTAAGTAACTTAACTTATAAGGATGCTCATACAAGCTTATAAGTTATGTGTCAATTTGCATAAAGTAACTCATCGTATAAGAGTGCCCATACAAACTTATACGATGCGAATCTTATTGTGCAATGATATGAAATGGTATGTATGCTATGCAATGACTCACCCATGTACACCCACGCAACCGCTATGTCGACATAGACCATTAGTTCCCACTTTTGAGCAGGTAGCTAACCTCTCAAGCATCAGCCACCATGGCCAGGCTATGATAGTAGAGCGGGTGTCTCTACTACTAGGCGAGTATCCACACTACTTCACCTAGGCCTCCGTACGCCTCAACGCTAAGAACACAACAACGGAGCCCATGCGTACTATGGCCCAGCGGGAGCCTCGGGTAGATGTGCACCGAGGACCAATCCCCGAACTGACCTTGTGTGACCCAGAAGGAGCCTCGGAGTGAGCATGAGGACCAAGCCCAACCGTTCACCTGGCACGGAAGGAGCCCCGGGACGTGAACACCGAGGACCAAGCTCAACAGCCCAAAGTCTAACTGTCGACTCTCGTCGGTGTGACGACTGGCGAGCCAGTAGACCTGCCACACTATCCTTAACCCAGGATAACGACACCGCGTGTCGACTCACACCACATGAAAATTCCACATCATCGTGGCATGGAAGGAGCCTCGGTAAAAAGGCATGAGGACCAAGCCCAACCATCTACCTGGCACGGAAGGAGCCCCGGGACGTGAACACCGAGGACCAAGACCAACCGTCCATTTGTCTCATCTCAAGCTATCCAAGCTTGCGACGGTGAACACCGCACTTACATCCCTCTCCAATATTACCCGTAGGGAGCCGATGCTCTAAGTATTGGACTACTAAATTTCATTCATCAATCGAACATACATCTGGCCATAATTTATCATCCCATATGACATCCCAAATGATGTCAACATAATACATATATGGTGCACATATAATAATCTACCAATTTCTATCAAGTCATTTCGTTCAAGTAATCTTGCATCACAATTTGATTGTAAGAAACCTGCTTCAAACATGATATAATAAGATATGCATCTATAACAACCTACCAAATTCTATCAAGTCAATTCAATTAAGTAGGCTTGCTTAACAATTTGATTATATGGAATCTGATAATCACACTACATCAATAAACAACTTAATTGTTTAATCATAAAAGAGTTCATCTAAGCCTCAAGAAAACTTGCACTATTAATTCACAATTTGTATCTAGTCAATTCATTCAATAAAGCTTGCTTCACAATTAGTTATATGAAATCTAATTAACAAGATTCATCATTCATAGCATTACAGTGGTTAATATGAAATATTTCATCAAAAACCTCAAGCTAATTTGCAACATTAATTCCTCCGAACCCAAATCCATATTATATAAAAACCCAGAATTTTAAGTGCAGATTGAATCTAGACATCAAATTCAACTGGAGATTCCCAAGCCTACAAGAATCCGGTGAAGACGTGTAACCCCTCGATGGAAAGGGCTTTTCTTGGGTTACAACGTTTATATTCCGCCCACAACCCAGATTTGAATGTATCCTATTTGAATTTGGCTTCAAAGTCCGCTGCGCACAAAAGACAATTTCTGCATGCAGGATTTATCGGATGTCATTTTCGTCCAGGCTTTCCTGTGGCTACACACTTCGTCTGAAGTCGTGAAACCATTCGTTGGAAAGGTATTTTCAAGTGCTGCAACTTTTGTGTTTAGCTGAAAGCCCAAATCTGGACATATCACACCTAAAAATGACCACAAAGTTTGCTGCGCGCAGAATACAGATTCTGCACGCATCTTAAGGCGGAATGAACGACATCTGTTCATCTTCCTCCTCAAGGCCATCTTCCCAAATCATTCCAGAAAACCTCCTCCATTATTCAACCTCAAGAGGCCAATACCCTTCACGAAACCATCCCCTATCATCACGTAGAAGAAGGGAGTGGTTGAAGAGATCTAAAACCTAGGACACAAGTCCTAGCATGGCCTTTCCTAGAAAACTCCTCCTCTCCATCAAGACTCTCTTGACTCGATGTCTCTCCTAGGAAAATAACTATTGATCTAGCACCAAGGGAGAGGGTAGGAAACTCACCTCGGTTCCAACGGTACCACCATTTCCGGCCATGGATCTCGTAATTCTCCTTGGTGGCATCTTCTCCTTCGCGGTGTTAGCGGATTTTCCCTCCCTAGAACTTGCTCCAGCAATTTCTCTCTCTCAATCAGGAATTTCTCTTAGGGAAAACGATTGGAAAGAAGAGTGGAAACGGCTAGGGTTTTCACAGTCCATATATATAACAAGAGCGGAGCATTAACGGCGATTACAATGTCAAATCAATTCATCGAAACGGGCGAAGCATTACAGACGGTTACAACGCCAATTCAATACTCGACACGACGGAACACGCCCTGGTCACGCCCATGGTCACGCCTGTGACACTGGGCGTGACGCCTATCGTCGATCGGAATTCGTTGAACTCAACTAAAATCGTCGAACGGAGAACACGCCCATGGTCACTCCCATGGTCACGCCCATGGTCACGCCCGTGACATCGGGCGTGTAACCCTCTCACTCGAGAACCAACCACCTACTTGAGTACCTTAAGCACCTACTCGAGTATCTTACGTCATGCCCCTGGGTCACACCCATGCCCCAGGGCGTGTAACCCACTTTACTCAAGTACTTTGAAAACTACTCGAGAACCTTCAGTCACGCCCCTAGGTCACGCCAGTGACCCAGGGCGTGTAACCCACTTTAACTCGAGTACTTTGAAAACTACTCGAGTAACCTCGGCAGCTACTTGGGTACCTTCAGTCACGCCCCTGGCTCACGCCCGTGACCCAGGGCGTGTAACCCACTTTACTCGAGTACTTTAAAAACTACTCGAGTAACCTCGGCAGCTACTCGAGTACCTTCAGTCATGCCCCTAGGTCACGCCCGTGACCCAGGGTGTGTAACCCACTTTACTCGAGTACTTTGAAAACTACTCGAGTAACCTCGGCAGCTACTTGGGTACCTTCAGTCACGCCCCTGGCTCACGCCCGTGACCCAGGGCGTGTAACCCACTTTACTCGAGTACTTTAAAAACTACTCGAGTAACCTCGGCAGCTACTCGAGTACCTTCAGTCATGCCCCTAGGTCACGCCCGTGACCCAGGGTGTGTAACCCACTTTACTCGAGTACTTTGAAAACTACTCGAGTAACCTCGGCAGCTACTCGAGTACCTTATGTCACGCCCCTGGGTCATGCCCGTGACCTAGGGCGTGTAACCTGCTCTGGTCTAACTTCTCCAGTCCACAAGTTCCGCCCTTTTTCCTCCACTTTCCTGAACTTAAGCCTGCCCTCCTGACTCAAAACTCGCACGGGGGCCTAGCGCGAATCAGGATGTTACAAGGTTAGTGGAGAGGGCATTGCAGTGGATCCTTCAAAGATAGTTGCAATACGAGAGTGGCCTATATTTTCTTCTATAGTCGAAGTCAGGACTTTCCTTGGACTAGCAGGTTAATACAGACGCTTCATAGAGAACTTTTTGCGGATAACCTTGCCTCTTACTACACTAACTAGGAAGGATCAGAAGTTCGTTTGGACGCCAGAGTGTACACGAGCTTTCGAAGAGCTGAAGAGTCGCTTGACCATGACGCCAATTTTGACATCGCCATGTCATTCAGAGGGCTTTGAAATTTATAGTGATGCATCAGGGAGCGGCTTAGGCTGCGTTCTTCTTCAGTTTGGAATGGTGATTGCTTTTGCCTCACACCAGTTGAAAGTGCATGAACGAAACTATGCCGTCCACGTCTTGGCGTTGGCGGCGGTGATATTTGCACTTAAGCTGTGGCATCATTACTTGTATGGCGTGAAAATTGATATATTCACGAACCATAAGAGCATGAAATATCTGTTGGACCAGAAGGATCTAAATATACAACAGCAGAGGTGGATGGAGTTGCTTGGAGACTACATCTTCCAAATTAATTATACTCCCGAGAATGGAAATATAGTCGCAGTTGCCCTAGGTCGTAGGACTCTAGCAAGAGCAAGTTGGTTGCAGATGCATGATGATCATCTAATCTAGGAGTTGGTGGCCTTAGAGATATCTTGTGTGGACAAGAATCCTACTGCAAGTGCATGCCTGAACTGGACGGAGGTACAGTATGACCTTGCGGACAAGGTTCAGCGAGCAACAGAACTTGATGAAAGCTTAAAACGCTATGCAGTAGAGGGATCAAATGCCCAATTCTCCTTGGATGATGGACTTTTGCTGAAAGGTGATCATTTGTGCGTCCTGAATATGGTTAAATTACGTGAAGAATTGTTGTATGAGGCACACTTTACGAAGTATTCAATCCACCCAGGGAGCACAAAGATGTATAAGGACATGAAGAAATTATTCTGCTGGCCAGGTCTGAAGAAACATATAGCCCATTACGTGGCAAAGTGTCAGACTTGCGCCTTGGTAAAAGCTGAATTCTAGAAGCCTGAAGGTTTCTCGAAGTCGCTACCTATTCCGGAATGGAAGTTTGATGACATTTCAATGGACTTCGTGCATGGTTTGCCGAGATCACAATGCGGGAATGATTCTGTTTGGGGGATCATGGACCGGTTGACTAAAGTGGCTCACTTCATTCCGAACAAGAGGTATGATTCAATGGAATTTTGGCTAAGTTATACGTCGAACAAATAGTACGACTGTATGGTGTGCCCCGTAGCATCGTAAGTGATCGAGACGGTCGCTTCATTTTCAATGATTGGAGCCTAATCCATCAATTGTGGGGACAAAATTAAAATTCAATACGTCCTTTCATCCTCAAACGGATGGTCAGACTGAGAGGACCAATAGAACGATGGAGGATATACTCTGAATGTGCGCCTTGGATTTTAGGAAGAGGAGGTAACACCATCTCTCTATGGTAAAGTTCGCCTATAATAATAGCTATCAAGCTAGTATCAATAGGATGCCTTATGAACCTTTTTATGGTAGGAAGTGTCGTACACTAATAGCTTGGGCGGAAACAGGAGATTCTAAGTTGTTTGAGCGTAAGGAAGTCGAAGAGGCTAATTTGACGATACGCTCTATTTGAGAGCGACTAGAGATAGCCCAAGGTAGGCAGGGGAAATACTACAACGCTAAACACCGAAACGTGCAGTTTGCGGTGGGCGATTGAGAATATTTAAAGATCAAGCCATTCAAAGACGTATCGAGGATTTGGCACTTGAAATAGCTAATTTGGTATCTTGGTCCGTTTGAAGTGGTGGAGCGAATTGGAGAACCTGCCTATCAGCTAACTCTTTCGGCAGAATTGAGTGGATTGCATGATGTGTTCAAAATATCGGTGCTTCGAGAAGTTGTAAAAGAGTCAGCTTAAGTGATTACGAATGATCGTGTAGCGGTCGAATCTGGGCTAACGATGAAGGTTAGTCCCATTCGGATCGAGGATAAAGCGGTTAAGCAGCTGCGGAACAAGACAATCGGGATGATCAAGGTCCGGTGGGACAACTGTGGCCATGAGGAGCTAACATGGGAGCAGGAGCAAACCATGCGTGCTGAATTTCACGAGTTGTTTGTATAAAATATTGTAACATATTTTTTTTTGGTGAAGAATATATATATTGGAACATATTTGTTGCTGGTTTCTACACTGTATTAAATTTTGGGACAAAAGTTTTTTAAGGAGGGGAGGATAGTAACACCCCAAAAAGGAGTTGGAGGTAACAGGATAAAATTCGACCTGAGCTCGACGGAATTGTCGAGCAGAGCTCGACAAAACATCGAGCAGAGCTCGACAAAAAGGTCGAGCAGAGATCGACGAAAGAAGCTCTCAGTGTTATGACCCGTTCGATGAACTCACTCCTATTCGATGATTTGCGTTCGATGAACATGACTCCGTTTGACGAAATATCGAAGTAAGATATCTCCGAAGGGGCGACTCATGTCAGGTGGCTGGTGTGCGGCCAATGAGTGGTGGTTTACTTTGTCATCTCAAACCTGGGTCGTTGATTTATTTTGATTAGAAGAAATTATGTGGCTAGGGTAAAACCCGAGGCCTTATCTGCGGAGGAATGGGATTCAGGAGATCATTCTTTCCTATTCACTCTCTCTCTCTCTTCTTTACTTCCGAGTTCTGGAGCAGAGAACTCTCAGCTAGTGCAAGGCTTTTGGGTGGACCTTGAGGTTACTGGAGAAGATCTTTTGTTTGGAATGTAGAGCCTAAGCTAGAATGGCGAAGGGGAAAGTGAGGCGATCACTTCTATCTATGTTGAAAAGCTTCACTATGGATAGGAAAAGAACTACAAGGGAAACGAGTTTCTGTCGGACAAGTGAAGTCCTCAATATGCATACTTGCATTGATCCCCTGACCAAAAGGTGAAAAGGGTGGATTCTAATGGGTAGATCAGTTTGATCCCCATATATTCCTACATATAGATACGGAAAGGTAGAGTATAGAGTAACCATGCTGTGTGAAGCCCATCTGGACAGGTTGGTCTGGATTGTTCATGTTTTTATTTTTGCATGTCGGAGAAGACTCCGTGGATATGCGTGTGATGTACGTGTGAAATACCGAGTCTAGGGGTGTGCAAGATGTTGCATCGAAGTATTGGAAGTATTTCCAGGAAAATACCCGGGAAAGATTATAGTTTGGATTATTGTTGGTGTCACTGGGAGATAGTGAGTGTTGCCAAGAGATAGCTCCCAGTGAGCTTAAAGTGTATGTGGCCTGTCTCGATGAGACCTGGGGGTCGTTGTATGTGAGGCTGTGTGCTTAAGTTGCCTGGCCTGTGTTGGGTGCCAGCCCGACAATGGACAAAGCCTTGTGGCTTGTGATGAGTTGAGCAATGGAGGCTAACTACTGTGCCATCAAGTTAAGTACCTCTTAATGACTAGGTCATCAAGCTAAGTACCTCTGAATGGGCAGTTGGTCGTCAAGTTAAGTACCTTTGAACAACGTGGTCGTCAATTTAAGTACCTCTGAACGACTAAATTACCGTTAAGACATGGACCTCTGAACGGTGGTGTTACATGGGGAAGTTCGGTACACCGAAAATGTGTCATGAGTGTACGGAGCGCGTGGTCATTAGTCCAACTTCTGTGGTGAATGGTGCTTAGTGATCCTTGATGTTGCCAATATATATATGTTATGTCTTGTTGCAGGGATGGAGAAAAGCCACCCCGAGTAAGGGGTGAGATCGTTATAAATGGGTAAGCAAAATGCTGACTGTTGCTTTGTTTGCCACATTTTGGTGGGCTCTTTGTGCAAGTGCTGGAAAGCTAAGTGGAGAATAGCAGGATGAAGCCCATGTGCTGCAATTGGCTGGCCCTTTAAGGCCTAAAAGCTAACATTTACTGTTTTCATGTGTGGTCGTACTGCCTGTCGAAGTATGAAACCACTTTGTATTAAATAAAATAGTTGAATAAGGCTACGACTAAAATATGTGTTATGTGTATACTTTTATATCATTCCTTTTTGTGTAGTGGACATTCTTGTTGTGTGTGGGTTCTTAACTCAAAAAGCTTCCTCTAGAATGCTCTGCGATAGGTTGTGTTTATAATTGAACTTGGATTTGGAAACAACTTGTAATCTCCTTACCTGTCCGTAGTATATGGCGTCGGGCCCCGGTCGGACATTCTATCATATGCTATAAGATGGATGAGGGTGTTACAAACTGTCTGGTGAAGGCTATAAGGCGCACTGCTTTTAGTAATTTTCTAAATATTAGGAAATATCTAGAGTCAACATGGAAAACCTACTCTGTCGAGAGGTGTCGGCTTAAGTCGACACAAGGTTCATGTATCTCGACACAGACCTCAAGGTCCCAACAACCTTATTTCTCGACACTAAATTATAATGTCTCGACACACTATATCTAACCAATGTCGACACACTATCAGGTGTCTCGACACATGACTACTTATTGTGTCGACACACATTCTAGTGTCTCGACATAATACTGCTTATAGTGTCGACACACACTGTGGTGTCTTGACACAATTATTTGACTTAGACAAAATTTGTGTGCAGAATATAATTTCTTGACTTATTTCAAGTTTTTCTTGGTTATTTAGTTTTGTTGACCTGGTTAGTCATCTTTCATGAGTTGTACAAACTTTGGTTGCTACTAATTGAAAATATTTATTTAATGTTCAACATGCCTAGTTCAAATTTAAAGTAATTGAACTTGCTTTCATGTAGGGGTTTTGTAAAAATGTCAGCAACTTGTCTTTCTGTTTGAGTATACTGTAAGCTAATATTTTCTTTTTCAACATTCTCTCTGAGAAAGTGATATCTAATTTCTACATGTTTAGTTCTAGGGTATGAAACAAGATTATTGGCAATAGAAATTGCACTAGTAGAGTCACAAAACATAAAAGATTTACTTAGCTGTACACTGTACTCTAGTAGTTTATGTTGAATCCCAGCAATTGTGCACACCAGCTTTCAGCAGATATGTACTCATATTATGTTGTAGAAATTGCAACACTTGATTGCTTCTTGTTGTTCCAACTTATGAGCCTTTTCCCTAGAAACTGGAAAGTTTCAGAAGTACTTTTTCTGTCATCTTTACACCCTGAAAAATCTACATCTGTGTACCCTGTCGGTTCAAAAACAGTAACCCTAGGATACCAAAGCCCAAGATTGGGTGTGCCGTTAAGATATATCAATATTGTCTTCATAGTAGTGTAATAAGACTCTTTGGGGCATGCTTGGTACCTAGCACAAACACATTTTAAGAACATAATATCTGGCATACTAGCAGTCAAATACAGGAGTGATCCAATGATGCCTCTATACAAGGTTTCATCAACTGGTGTCCCAGATTCATCCTTGTACAGTAACACAGAATAACCCATCAGAGTTCTCGTGGTAGAATAATTCTCCATACCATCTCTCTTAATCAACTCCTTAGTGAACTTAGATTGAGAGATGGATATACCATCCTCAGATTTTCTAACTTGGAATCCCAAGAAAACATTAGCTCACTCATGTTGCTCATTTCAAACTTGCCTTGCATAAGCCTAGCAAATTTTCTACACATATTCTCATTGGTAGACCCAAAACTTATGTCATCTACATAAATCTGGTCTAGGATGCTTGATCCTTTAATGTCCTTAAGGAAAAGTGTCTTGTCTATCTTTCTTAGAGAGAACGTGTTCTCTATAAGAAAGGTAGACATGGTCTCATACTAGGCTCTAGGTGCTTGTTTTAACCCATACAAAGCCTTGTGCAATCTGAAGACATAGGAGTTGTGTTTAGGGTTAACAAAACTGGGTTACTGCTCTACATATACTTCCTCTTTCTATGTACCATTGAGGAATGCTGACTTTACATCCATCTGGTTGACCTTGTATCCTTTGTATACCGCATGAGCTAATAACAACCTTATGGCTTCTAGACTATCTACATGAGTAAAGGTTTGGTCAAAGTCTATCTCTTCCTCTTGTCTATAACCTCTAGCCACTAATCTAGCTTTGTTCTTAACAAAAACCCCATGTTCATCTAGTTTATTCCTATAAATCCAATTAGTGCCTATGACAATGTGATCACTAGGTCTAGGAAATAGAATCAAGACTGTGCATCTCTCAAATTGATTGAGCTCTTCTTGCAGAGCAATAATCCAGTTAGGGTCTAAATTAGCATCTTCAAACTTTTTTGGTTTTACCTGAGAGAGAAAGCTAGAGTATAGAACCTCATTATGATATCTACTCTTAGTAGTCACTCTTAGCCTAGCATCACCTATTATTTGATCTACAGGATGATCTCTAAGATGTCTAACTGCTACTGGCAGGTGCCTACCAACACCAGTTCTACAGGTGGATTATTATGATTCTCCTCCTCCCCGTGGTCAGTTACTGTATCTTCTATAGTAATTTCTACATTGTCTCTAGTGTGTAACTCTAGATCAGGTGAATCAGCTATATTTAACTTTTCAATCATAGAGTCTACATGACCTAGACTAGAGTTGTTAGAAATCATATTATATAGAACAGAAGTTTCATCAAAAACTACATTAATTGATTTTTTTACAACTTGATGTTTCAAGTTGTAGATCTTGTACGCTTTGATATGTTCAATATACTCTACAAAGATTCCTTCATAGGATTTCTCTAAGAACTTAGTTAGATAATTTTTCCCATTGTCCAATACATAGCACTTACTACCAAAAATTTTGAAGTAGGACAGATTTGGTTTTCTACCTTTCATTAGTTCATATGGGGTCTTGTTGTGATTCTTGTTGATCAATGCTCTATTCTGAACATAGCATACTGTGTTTACAAATTCAGCCCAGAAATATTCTGTGAGAGATGTACTACTCAGCATTGTTCTAGCTACCTCAATGAGAGTTATATTCTTCCTCTCAACAACTCCATTTTACTGTGGTGTTCTTGGAGAGAACTCTTGAAAGATTCCTAGTTCCTTACAGAAATTTGTCATCTTTTCAAATTGAATTTTTGTACCATGGTCACTTATAAGCTTGACCGCAGAACATCCCATCTTTTTCTGAATGTATTTGATAAAATCAGGAAGGATGTGTAGTGTTTCAGACTTTATTCTTAGGAAGAATACCCAAGAAAACCTAGAGTGATCATCCACAATCACATAGGTATAGGACTTCCTACCCAAAGTAAGAACTTGCATAGGGCCAAATAGATGCATATGAAATAAGTACAGACACCTCTCAGTGTCTTTGGACTGAATGCTTTTAAAGGAGACTTTTGTCTGTTTGGATTTTTGACATGTTGGACATAAGCCTTCTTCGGAGCATTTAAGCTGTGGACTATTTCTAACTAAATCCATAGTGAATAGCTTGTTCATAGCCTTATATTTTAAGTGAGCTAGGATCTTGTGCCATTGAACACACAATGAGTCTTTCTCACTAGATATTAGGTATATAGGTGATTTCTCATTTACACTTAAGAAATTTACAAAATAAATGTTCCCACTCCTAGTGTCTGACAAGATGATCCCTTTATCACTTGGATTCCTTATCAAACACTTATCATTATGGAAAACAATTTCATAACCTATATCACAAAGCTGACTTATGCTTATCATATTGTGGTTCAGTCCTTCCACATAAGTCAATTTAGTGATGGTAACTAGGTCATTAGAAATATTACCGTATCCCTTGGTGAGTCGTTTCTCTGACCCTCCAAATATGACTTTTGGTCCAATCCTAACTGGACTATAATCCTTAGCAATCTCCTTGTTCCAGTCATGTGCCTGGAATAGCCACTGCCCAAGTACCACATTGGCCTTCTTGTGGTACTTGGTTCCACCTGTAAATATAGAATTAATTCACCTTACACACCCAAACAGTTTTGGGGCCTTGGTTCCCGTTAGGCTTTGCTGTGTGAAACACACCATGCCTTCTAAACAAAACTAGTTTGTTGGATCCCAAGTTTGATTTGGGCTAGGATCACTAACTTAGGATCTTGTGACCCACAATGTATAGCCAGGGTCATAGTTGTCTCCTAGAGTCTAGGTAAAGTCCTTAGAGTCAACATCACATGGACCAGCTATCAACAAGACTCCTATAGACTCAAGACTTAGAAGAATTCAAGACTCTATAAAGTGAGTTCGACGTTCGTCGAACTCAGGTCTATGATAGTCTTTCTCAGCTCGACGATCTCAGAGTAAATTCTCTGAGCTGAGCTCGACAAACTTTATTCTTTGGTCGACGAATCTTTGGACTACTACAGCATTCTGTCAAGACTATGTTCTCTAGTCTCAGGTCGACGAACTCAGTTCTCTTCTCGACAAATTCTGGATTATCTACTTCAACAACTTATAACCAGAAGACTTGTGTCGACACTCAGAGTATATGTCGACACCAATTGAGTCGACACTAGAAGAACTTGTGTCGACACCCAGATCATCTGTCGACGCCAGCAGTAATTGTGTCGACACACATAATATTTGACAACTCCAGAAACTCAGCTCGATGAACTTCAGACACAGAAAAGGCAAAGTTTCTGAAGCATACAGTTCTGTTATTAGATCGACGATCTTGGAACTCAGCTCGATGAATAGAAGTTATCTGATCGACGAAGACAACAACTCAGCTCAACGAAATGTGAACTCAGCTCAATGATTTCTGTTATCTGTTCGACGATTCCAGACTATGTCATTTCCATCCCTATCCCCATTATTACTGCAATAATTCCTGAGTAATCAATGCTCTAACATTCTCTGAATATAACCGTTAGAGGAGCATTGATTAGGATATTCTCCAGGATTATTGCTTGTAATTTTTTCACGGGACAGTTGGGGAAATTATTCAATGCTGCTTATTCTCTAGGCCGTCAGCATTGAATGTAGAAGGAATTCAAAATTCGAAAGACCAATTTCCCCAGAAAATATAAAAAGAAATTTTTCCCTTTTCTTATAGATAGATAGAAAGAAAGTCAGAAAAATATACAGAGAGAAGATTGCTAAATCAGACAAGAAAAACACAACACGTCTGCTCTCAGTCTTACACAAGATTTCTGATATAGAAGAAAGCCCTAGACCAGAACATCATCTGCCATCTGAAGAAGAAGAACAATCATTCAAATATCAAGTGTCTTCATTCTTCAAACTCTCCAGGACACTTCACAGGACAACAAATCTTCCATTTGTCAAAGAAGTTCCTAAAGATCTCTCTGATCGAGGCTGAAAGCTTGAAGGCCTATCACCCTGTGCAAAGCTCTAGTTCTCCTGAACTCTTCTACATCTCATGGGGAGCTTTGACAACATCACTGAATCCACTTAATTCTTCTCAGTTTATTGAGAAAGAGAAGACCTCATCACTCTCTCATCCCCACCTCTGTAAAGGGTTTTAATTCCCTTCAAACTTATTCTGTTTCACAAGTCTCCTTCCAAAAGACTTGATGTTGGTTTTTGAGCACTTGATCAAAAGCTCATTGGTGGCAGTCACCTGATCAAAACCTATAGTGTATTCCTACCAGGGTGGTAGAAGATTTGATGTACCTAGGTTGGGCAACCACTATAAAATTTCTTGTGTCGTCTAGTTGCCCCTTTTCTTTTTGTTTTTGTTGTGCTTGTGTTTTTAGGACTGTTGTGTGCTTATTTATTTTATTTTAATTTTGCACCTTTTAATTACAGCAGAAGCTATAATAGTTTTATAAGTCCCTACAAATACTCTATTCACCCCCCTCTAGAGTATATTAGATCTAACATATCACTTTCAATTGGTATCAGATCAGGTTCCTTTGGTTGTACAAGCTAAACCTTGAACCAAAGATCCTTTGTTAGATCTAAATATTATTTCATTTTCATTTAGATTATAAACACAATCATGAAACAGAACAAGGATTATGCAAGCACCAGACCTCCAGTTTGGAATCATAACAGGTTTGCCATCTGAAAGGCAAGAATTAAATTGTATATGAATTATATTGATGAGGATATATACAATTCTATTTTGATAGGTCCCCCTCAAGCTTCAATCTCTGCAACATCTACAAGCACTACTGCAGTTCCACCCCCTGAGTGAACTGAGGCCCAAAAGAAAGTAAAGATTGCGGATGCCAAGACAATGAACATATTGGCTCAGACTATGTCAGATGAGATCTTTCAGAAGGTGGCTGAGTGCACCTCTATAAAAGCAATCTGGGATTCACTCAACCAAATGGTTGCTGTCTCAGCAGATGAGAGGAAAGATAGAAGATCAAACCTCATCACACAATATGAAAACTTCAAAAAGGATGAAGCAGAAACAGTTGAAGTGATGTACAACAGGCTTGGCTCCATCATCAGTGAGCTAAGGACCTTAGATAAAGATATCACCTTGACTGAAGTAAATGAGAAGATCCTAAGGGACTTCCCAAGCTCATGGGACACCAGTATCTGGCCAATCAAAGAGGCCAGAAGCTTGAATGAGATTTCAACTGAATCTCTTTTGGGAAAGCTCAAATCTTATTAGTAGTTAATCAAGTCCTCTTCCAGCAAGCACAAAAAGAAGGACAAAGTATTTGTGGCTGAAACATGGAGTGACACAGAAGATGAATCCACATTTTCCAGCTCCAGTGAAGAAGAAGAGGAGGCCAAGGTAAAGGTGGTTTGCCTCATGGCAATTGATGCAAGCAGTAGTAGATAAGATACAGATGAATCTGATAATGAAGAAAACCTATCAGCTGAAGATCAGGTAATAGCATCTTATGATTTTGAATCTGATGAATTTAAATTTGAATTTAAAAACTTATGCTTAGATTTGATAAGCTCTGAGAAGGAAATCAAACTTCTCAGAGATAAATTAAATGATCTAGATAAGATCATTACTGAAAATGCAAATAAATCTAGTGAACTGAAATCTGCAAATGAACAAATTACTTTTCTGAAATCAGAACTTAACAAAGCTAAGATATTTGAAGAATCATTAAATGGCAGAAGTTTGAAATTGCTAGATATAACCAGCACAGTAAATGCTAGAACTAATAACTGCAGATTAGGATTAGGAGCTACATCTAGTGAACCAACCCTAATCCAAAGGAATAATCATTCAAAACCTGTAAATTTTAGTTCTGATAAAGGAAAGAAAAACACTGAACAAGTAAATAAGGTTAATAAAGTTCTAGAAGAAATTGAAGCTAAGGACAAAATTAAAAACCAGAAGAATAATAAAAATAACAATGTTCAGCAGTTATCGTCGAACTCCGATCGATGATATATGAATAGATCATCGAACGCAGAACGACGATCTTTGAATGCAAACTTCAGCAGTAATTATTCTTTGATCTACGATCGACGATATCAGTATGATTCGTCAACCAGAGATCGATGATTGTGGTTCCCCGAGAATGATTATTTTCATTCTTCGAGCAGAGATCGAAGATCTCATCCAACCTCGTCGAGCTCAGTTTGACGATCCAACCAGAAATCATCGATCCCAGATTCTATTAGCAGAAAACTAAATTCTAATAGCAACTTCAATCCCTTTAATCAATGGATATTACCACCAAGAAGATATCATCCTAAAGGTTACAAGAATCAACCTGAATGTTCTTACATTTCCAGTTACAATTATGTAAATCACCAAGGACCCAAGGTTACCTGTGTCAAAAACAATTAACTATTTTTCTTGCAAGAAAAGAGGTGCACAGCATATAATCAACATCGGTACCTGGATAGTGGTTGCTCCAAGCATATGACAGGGAGCAAGGACAACTTAAGTGATTATAAGTCCAATCTAAGAGCAAAGGTTATCTTTGGTGATTCAAACTGTGGCCAGACCAAAGGTTATGGTAAAGTCAAGATTGGAACAGTGATCTTCAAGAAAGTTGTCAGGCTAGAGGCTATAAGGATTTTTCTGGCCTATACTGCATTCAAGAAGTTCAAGGTTTACCAAATGGATGTCAAAAGTGCATTCTTAAATGGAGTACTTAAAGAATAGCTTTATGTTGCACAACCTCCAGGTTATGTTTTTCCAACTCATCCATCTTTTGCTCTCAAATTACATAAAGCCCTCTATGGTCAAGAGCAAGCTACAAGGGCTTGGTATGAGACCCTAGCAAACGTTTTATTAGAGCATAAATTCATTATAGGAATAGTAGATAAAACACTTTTCACTAGACATCATAAGGACCAAATCATGTTAGTACAAATATATGTGGATGACATTTTCTTTGGGTCTACTGATTCAAAATTGTGCAAGAGGTTTTCTGACCTCATGCATTCCAAATTTGAAATGAGTAGCATGGGTGAGCTTTCCTATTTTCTTGGTCTCCAAGTGAAACAGCTCCCTGATGGAATCTTTATCTCCCATGCTAAATATGTTGAAGAGCTAATAAAGAAGTTTGGGATGGCTGATGCCTCAGCAAAGAAAACACCTATGGCTACAGATGCTATGATTGACTATGATGCATCAGGGAAACCTGTAGACCAGAAACTATATAGGGGCATTGTTGGGTATCTACTATATCTCACAGCTAGCAGACCTGATATCATGTTTGCCACATGCCTTTGTGGTAGGTTCCAGGTGAACCCTAAAGAATCTCACCTAATTTTTCTAAAAAAGGATTTTGAGATATATAAAGAGTTGTCCTAGTCTAGGCCTATGATATCCAACAGGGTTAGAATTTGATTTAACTGGATATTCTGATGCTGAATTTTCTGGATGTAGGGTGGACAAAAAAAGTACCTCGGGAACTTGCCAGTTCCTTGGTATGAGATAAGTGTCCTGGTTTTGTAAAAAGTAATCCTCTGTGTCAACCTCCACTGCTGAGGCAGAATATATTGCAGCAGGTAGTTATTGCTCATAGATGCTTTCGATACAAAACCAATTACTAGACTATGGTCACAACTTAAATAATTCAACTCTACTCTGTGATAACACAAGTGCTATATCAATAGCACAAAATCTAGTCCATCACAGTAGGACTAAACATATAGACATTTGGCACCATTTCATTAGAGAGTGTGTAGACAAAGATAAAATTAATCTTGTCTATATCTACACTAATTTACAAAGAGCTGATATATTCACCAAACCATTAGATGAGAAAAATCATGTATTATTTATAAATTAGCTTGGAATGATAAATGTAGAAGATTTAGTTTAAGTTCTGTCTGCACTCGACGAATTTTCCAAAGTTTGTCGAAAGGAGTTCGACGAACCGGGGATTGTTTGAGAGATCTTCATCGAACAGAGGTCGACGAACTCTCTGTGAGTGAAACAATTTTCGTCGACCGGAGATCGATGAACTTGCTTCAGAAGATATTCGTCGAACAACGCTCGACGAATTGTCTTCAATTCTTCAGGATGAGATCAATGAATTATTTACTTCTAAATCATTTTGTCGAACTCCGTTCGAAGAATTGTTTTTGTTTTCATGGAACGGAGTTTGTCAATTCATATACTAGAAAACCTTATATCTAGGTTTTCTTCGACCTCCGTCCCGCGCTTTCTGTTCTCTTGTACTTGATCGCCGTTTTTCTCTTTTATAGGTGATTCCATGGCGATTCAAGCAGGAGCTCTAGCTGCTATGAAGTTTGACACCGGATTTGATGTCGACTTCGAATCCTTCCAGCACTCGGATCCAATCTTTTTATATATTCTGGAACTTCTGGAAGAACAGAATTTAAAGTACCTGATGACTACAAGGATAAAGTTGGCAGGAACAAAAATCAGAGAATGGGTTTATACTTCATCCAC
This sequence comes from Platanthera guangdongensis, assembly GCA_039583875.1. Taxonomy (NCBI): domain Eukaryota; kingdom Viridiplantae; phylum Streptophyta; class Magnoliopsida; order Asparagales; family Orchidaceae; genus Platanthera; species Platanthera guangdongensis. The sequence continues at coordinate 26,676,358 of CM077165.1, read as the reverse complement.
ATCTGAAGAAAATACTATGACAGGATCAATCATGGGTAACACTATTTCCTTAACTCCCACAGTTTTAACTGAAATCTTTTGTTTGACAAATGGAGAAGAGGAATTAGAAATTGATTCTGAAGAGTTTGATATGATGCTAAGTCTGATGGGTTATGCTGTGACAACCCAAATAAATTGTTGAAGAAACATATGTTTGTAGCATACAAGTTTCTAGCAGACATTGTTGGCAAGGTCTTCCTTGGCAAGCATACTGCCCATGACTACATCACAAGGCATCGGTTCTTGGCCATGTGTGCAGTGATAAATAAGAAGCAAGTGGATTGGGCTCAGATCATCTTTGATCTGATAAAGAAGAAAAATAATAAGAAAGAAGTATGATTTGGAAGGATCCTAGGGATCTTCCTAAAGTTGAAGACTGCTAAATCCCTCGTCTCCCAGACCATATTCATTAATGTCAGCAAAAGGCTTACTTGTGCCTTGTTTGGAAGGTGGGAGAGGACCATAACTAAGCCATCCAAGGCTTCTACCTCTTCCACCCCAGCTTCTGAAGGCACAAGGGCTATTAAAGCCACTCCCCAACCCACTGAAGAGATTCATCCAACACCACCATCTCCTCAAGCCCACCTTCCAGCAACACAAATCCATCCCTCTACAACAACTCCATCATCCCCTACTCAACTTCCTACTCCACCCGAATCTCCATATGCTTCACCAGCACCAAATCCTCCATCATATCCACTTCCTCCTCATTTATCCTCCATACCATTTTTCGACATACCTCCATCACCTCCCAATTCCCCTTTTCCTCCAAACACCCACATGGAAGATGCCACCCATCCATCCCTCAACATGAATCCCCTCCAGATGCTCACACACCAGGTGCTCTACCTCCTATCCCTCCCACAGTTCCCACTTCTACACCTTCTACAACACCATCTACCACTCCACCATTGGACACCTCAACAATTGCTTCTCTCATTGCCATCCTCACTCCCCTTCTCAAAACACTAATAGCAGAGGCCATTACACCTCTTGCTACTTCAATTACTACCCTATCTGCACAGATCACTGCCCTCACTACTGCCCCATCTTTAGTCAAGGGCCTGACTTCAGTTCTTACTGAAACCATGCAGGGGGAGATGTCTGATGATGAAGCTGCAGTAGTTCTAGCAGTAGCAGCTCCAGCAGCAGAGGCAGCAACAATAGCAGCAGATTGTATAGAGTATATTGATACAGATGATATTGATTTTATTAATTTTATTGATACTGACATAGACTTGGAAGAGTCAGTCTCTGAGAAAATAATTACTGGTGGTGATTTCATCATTAATTTCACAGTTGATTTAGAGAATTTGTTGAAGAATTTTGAATTTGCAGTTTTGAGATGTCTTACAGTAGAACATACTACTAAGCCATCCTTGGCTATTGTACCATATACATCCCCAGTAAGTCCACAAAGTTCCAAAGTAAATTAGTGATAGTTTTGTTGTTCCTGAGCCCAAAGTTATTCCAACACCTTCAGTAATTTCTTCTGCTCCGAGTTATGTCATGGATGACTCTCCATTGCCAGATCTGGATGATGTGATCTTAGCTGACATTCAACAAGAGGAAAAGGCAGCTGCTGAAAGTACTTTCAGAGTTGATGACACTCCAGCTTCTTATATAGCTTCTCCTCCAGTTCTTGTTGATATTCCTGCTCAAGCTCCTTCTCAACCTAATAAGCCTATAATTTCTGCTGATTCACTGAAGGCTCTGAATGATTTATATTATAATCCTCAAAGATCTGATGATGAGGATAGTGATGATGAGGATGATGATGATGAATCTGTTGATAAGCCAAAGAGGAAGCCAGTATCCAAGAAAAGAAAAGCTCCTCCTCCTGCTCCTAAGCCAAATCCAGCCAATGACACTCTCTACTACATTATTCAAAAGATAACACCATATAAAGGGATGGCAGCTTGGATGTGGCTGTCCAAGAATCAACAAAAGGAGAGGAAGAAAAGCAGAAGGTACTCTCCTCCTCCAATTCAAAGATACAAAAAAGATCCACCTCCTCCACCTCCTCCAGCTGCTGGTGCTTCAGGTTCAAGTTCTCAAAGATCTGCCCCTATTCAAACATATCAAATACATCAAGGGAGATCTCATTATGGAAGCAGCCAGCATAGACAGCATTATTCTTCAGGCAAGCCACAACAGCAACAACATCAACATCAACAACATCAAGGATCATTCTCTGCAGATCAAAGAGCTAAAAGTCCTAAAATACCACCCTCTCCACCTGTTCCTTTTGAAGATCCCGAGACAGCTAATATTGCTAGAATGGCCAGATTTCAGGAACTGGTAGGCCTTTTTATGATCAACAAAGCCAAAGCTGAGGGAAAGGATACTTCTGAATACTCAACAATGTCAAAGTACAGGAAAGAGGAACTCAAAAGATTTGAGAAGGCAAACAAGTTCTTCAATGTATATGACTACATGAAGTTGCACCCAGAAGCAGTTGTCTGAAGATTATAGGGGCTACTGACATGACCATGACCAGTGTGTAAGCTTCAGATCCTAACAGAGAAATAATATTTACAAAGCCAGGAGACAAGAGCAAGGATGCAATGCCAAAGGAAAAGAAGTAGAAGAAGTGATTTTGAACTCTCTTTATCTTTCTGCATTATTTATAACTGCTTTATATTTTCTGAACAAAGCTCATATATATATATATCTGCTGCATGTGTTATCTATCTCTGCCAAATATATGTTTTTTCTGCTTTGTTTATTTTCAGTTTAAGCCTGAGTCTGTGGTTAGTAACCTCACCCAAATAGGGGGAGATTGTTGGATCCCTAGTTTTATTTGGGCTAGGTTCACTAACTTAGGATCTTGTGACCCATAATGTATAGCCAGGGTCATAGTTGTGTCCTATAGTCTAGGCAAAGTCCTTAGAGTCAACATCACATGGACCAGCTATCAACAAGACTGCCAGAGACTCAAGACTTAGAAGAATTCAAGACTCTGTAAAGTGAGTTCGACGTTCGTCGAACTCAGGTTAAAGATAGTCATGCTCAGCTCGACGATCTCAGAGTAAATTCTCTTAGCTGAGCTCGACGAACTTTATTCTTTGGTCGACGAATCTTTGGACTACTACAACATTCTGTCAAGACTATGTTCTCTAGTCTCAGGTCGACGGACTCAGTTCTCTGCCCGATGTATTATGGATTATCTACTTCAACAACTTAGAACCAGAAGACTTGTGTCGACACTCAGAGTATATGTCGACACCAACTGAGTCGACACTAGAAGAACTTGTGTCGACACCCAGATCATCAGTCGACACCAGGAGTAATTGTGTCGACACACAGAATATTTGACAACTCTAGAAACTCAGCTCGACGAACTTCAGACACAAAAAAAGCAAAGTTTCTGAAGCTTATAGTTTTGTTATTAGATCGACGATCTTGGAACTCAGCTCGACGAACAGAAGTTATCTGATCTACGAACACAACAACTCGGCTCGACGTACTGTGAACTCAGCTCAATGATTTCTGTCATCTGTTCGACGATTCCAGACTAAGTCATTTCCAGCCCTGTCCCCATTATTACTGCATTAATTCCTAGGTAATCAATGCTCTAACATTCTCTGAATATAACCATTAGAGGAGCATTGATTAGGATATTCTCTAGGATTATTGCTTGCCATTTTTCCATGGGACAGTTGGGGAAATTATTCAATGCTGCTTATTCTCTAGGCCGTCAATATTGAATGTAGAAGGAATTCAAAATTCGAAAGACCAATTTCACCAGAAAATATAAAAAGAGAATTTTCTCTTTTCTTGTAAATAGATAGAAAGAAAGTCAGAAAAATATACAGAGAGAAGATTACTGAATCAGACAAGAAAAACACAACCCGTCTGCTCTCAGTCTTACACAAGATTTCTGATATAGAAGAAAGCCCTAGACCAGAACATCATCTGTCATCTGAAGATGAGGAACAATAATTCAAATATCAAGAGTCTTCATTCTTCAAACTCTCCAGGACAATTCACAGGACAACAAATCTTCCATTTGTTAAAGAAGTTCCTGAAGATCTCTCTGATCATGGCTGAAAGCTTGAAAGCCTATCACCCTATGCAAAGCTCCAGTTCTCCTGAACTCTTCTACATCTCAGGAGGAGATTTGACAATATCACTGAATCCACTTAAGTCTTCTCAGTTTATTGAGAAAGAGAAGACCTCATCACTCTCTCATCCCCACCTCTATAAAGGGTTTTAATTCCCTTCAAAATTATTCTGGTTCACAAGTCTCCTTCCAAAAGACTTGAGGTTGGTTTTTGAGCACCTGATCAAAAGCTCATTTGTGGCAGTCACCTGATCAAAACCTGTAGTGGATTCCTACCAGGGTGGTAGAAGAGTGGATGTACCCAGGTTGGGGAACCACTACAAAATTTCTTGTGTCGTCTGGTTGACCCTTTTCTTTTTGTTCTTGCTGTGCTTGTGTTTTTAGGACTGCTGTGTGCTTATTTATTTTCCTTTAATTCTGCACCTTTTAATTACAGCAGAAGCTGTAATAGTTTTATAAGCACCTACAAATACTCTATTCACCACCCTCTAGAGTATATTTGATCGAACACATCACTTTCATGGTTGAGTCTTATATGAAAGTGTTGTTGGATTATACCAACAATCTAGGGCAAAATACTCAACCTTCCCACAACACCAACACTCAAATTGGTTGTATCTTTTCTTTGGTTGCACTTTTGAAGTTGTTCTTTTGTGCAACTTAGACTTGACATCCAGCTTCCAAGATAGTGGTTCAAAATTTACACCCTTACCTTTCAGGTTATGATGTGGTGCACTTGGACCAGCTTCAAGAATTCCTTGTCTTCTTTGATTTATCACCCTTTGTGGTGGTTTTGGCCTTTATTGCCTTTAGATGTGTGTCCCTCCCAGCACACACATTGGGGATTTTATCTCAATGATAAGCCTATTTTTACATTTATTTTTCAAAAGTTCTAATATTCCAAAATTTCCAAATAATGGGATTTTTGCTTCCAAAAATCCCATTATTACAATTTGGGGTATAATTCACCCTAATGAGCCTCTGAAATCAATATCATGATTTTTGGATGTTCCAAATAGGCTTAATACATAATATTTCTAAATTGGCTATTTGCACCCCAAGCCTATATATAATCAACACATGCGTGTGAGTTTACCCAACATGTAGTTGTCCAAATGTGCTGAAATTCTTACCATGTACATGAATAGTCCCCAAGGACATGCCACCAAAATATGGGGCCATTTGGAGCCATAACACTCCAATTATTTCATTTATTTAATTTTGAGTGTTATGAATAAAACTATAGAAAAAGTTTTCCCCAAAATTCTCAATTTTTTTCAGGGGCTAAATATGCCCTAATCATGCATGCTCCCAAAATTTGGGGTCATGTTGATTATGGTTTGGCTTGGGCATCAAATTGAAGTTCTGCCCTTGCCTAGGACCAGTCGTAGCAAAACTGACCTACATGGCAGTATACTGCTCCAAATTATAATATTATCGTGGTAAATTAAAGTTAAGAGGTTAAGCTACAACTTTCATTTAAGGTGCATGTCCTGGAAATGCCACTAAGAGGCCTAAAATAGCCATGCAAATGTACTGAATAAGTGTGACAAAATGTGTATTTATATACTATAGTTTATTTGATTTAATAATTATCTGGCTGCAAGAATCTTAAAGCAAGATAGACGGAATCAGGTCATCGTCCCCAAACAGCCAATGACCGAGATTGATTCTGGCTAGGCCACCTTTGCTGGCAGTTTCCGGCCAGTTTAGCCACCACCACCGCTGGCGGATGTCGCCACCACCTTCACTGAGGTCATGGCTAGCGGTTTCCGGCGATGAGGCCGCCGGAATTGGCTCCTCCGGAGAACCCGAGCAAGAAGTAAAACTCGGAAAAATTTCCATTTCCTCACATGGTATCAGGCTCAATTGAGCCCGATGTCTCTCCCTAAAGATCGAGAAATCTAGTGCGAGTAGAGGGGAGGCGATACAGACACGAATGGTGGCATGGCAGCGAGGTTGGCGGTGGTTGGCCATGGTTGAGCTGCTCTGGCGATCTCCTGCTCGAAATCCCGATTCTCCACCAAAAGCTTTGCTCCAGGACTCGTTCTCCACTCGAATGCACTCACTGAAAATGATGGTGTTGTCGGTTTCAGCTGGAAGTGGTTGTATAGGGAGATACAACCAAGGTGAGCTCGGTTTGGGGCTTTGGAGGCTTCACCCTTGGTGTCAAGTGGCCCCCATGCTGCCAAATTTTCTGGAATTCACTAAGGAGGCCAGCCAGCACCATTTTGGGGCAGAAGGAACCAAGGCCAAGTGGCCTCCACCTCTTTTCCTCTGCTCACACCTCTTCTCTCTCCTAAAATTCCTATTTTACCCTAATGCATGTGTCCCTCTATTCAAAACCAGATGGTAGGGGTGGTCATTGACCACTTGCCTGGTTATGGGCCAAGTTTGGTGGGCTTGGCCCAAGGGGAGTGTGCTTAGCTCTCATTTTCTCCTTTAGGTTAATTAGGTTGACTAGGTTGACTTGGGTTGACGTGGTCAACCATGCTGAGTGGGCTGACCCCACTTGGTGGTCATGGGTCTAATGGCACCAACCAACTTGGGTTGGGTCAATGTGGTGCCCTACTTGGGCTAATTGGGCCTATAGGTATAGGTTTGACCAAATTAGGGTCATGGTTGACTTTGGTCAACTAGGGTCAAAGGGTTAACCTAATGACATGCCCTAGGGTCCACTTAGATTATTTTAGGGTTAGGGCAATGTGGTGGGGTCATGGTGTGGCTAGGGTTCCTATTTAGGCTAGTTTGACCTAGTTTGACTTTGGCCCCTTAGTGGACCCGAAATGGCTACAACCCACTACCTAGGGTCAAACCTAGCTAAATTCCCTATCACCCACCCCATGCCTAACCTAATTTAAGTTGAGGGGGTCTAGAAGTAACATGGGATGTTAAAGCTATCATGGATACAGGACGAGGATCTGAAGGCTTTGGGTTCGGAGTTTGTTGAGAACACCGAGGTTCAGGTGAGACTGATACGGGATAGGATGTTAAAGGCACAGAGCCGACAAGCTAAGTATTACGATGCTCGACATCGTCAGGTGGAGTTTCAGGTAGCGGACCGAGTATTCTTGAAGATCCGACCGATGCATGGGGCCTTATTTGGGGCATTATAGGATCCGGGAGCGGATCGGTCCCTTGGCATACATGCTGGAGCTGCCACCAGAGCTGGCGAGTCTACACAACGTGTTCCATGTATCCCATCTTAGGAGGGCTCTACTATGCCCGGAGCAGTACATTATGGCCACGGATGGGCCGGTAGCATCTGATCGGTCAGTTCACCTGGAACCGGTCCGAATCGACAACAAGGGAATACGGGTCTTGCGCCCTAAAGAAGTTTCCATTGGTCAAGGTCATGTGGAGGAATCATGGGTGAGAGGAGCACATATGGGAGCCTCAGGACTTGATGCAACAGAGGTATCCAGAGCTTTTCAATCAGGTATTAGTCACAACCTCTCGGGATGTTACAATTTTTCCCTTCATACTTCAAACCCCGTAGGCCTAACTAGAATTTCGAGAATGAAATTTTTTGTTTATATATTGGGATTTGTAATATCTCTCAAACAACTAGACCCCCTAAAAGTGGTTTTGTCATGACTAGGTCATGACAAAACCCTAGGATGCACAAGAATGCCAAGTGATCCTAGGAATGTAAGTGAGATCATTATGGTCTGCAAATAGTAGATTCCTAAACCCTAGTTTAGGATGACCATGAGGCTTTACCATGACTCTAAGACCCCACCATGGTCTCACCAATCCATTGGGAGGGCCATTAGTGACCTAAGGGTCCATTGGGATTGACCCAGGGTTGCCAAGTTGACCTAGAACCACCATAGGCCTAATTGGGCAAGGTGCCCTAACCAAGGGCAGTGTGCCCTAGTAAAGCGCAACCAACCCTACCAAGGTCTTCCTAGACCTAATGTGGGGTCAATGGGTCACTAAGGACCCATGGATGGCAGTCAAACTGGTTAAGTTAACCAAAGTCAACTCTAACCCTAAATGGGTCAAACTGACCTATATAGGGTCAAATGACCTTCCCTTAGCCAAGTGGATCCCCCTCATGTTCTACTAACCCTAGGGTGAGGTCAATGGGTCACCTAGGACCCATTGGGGTCAACTCTAGAGCCAAAGTTGACTCAAGTCAACCCTAGCCTTAATTTGGTCAAAGTACCCTTCCTAAGGGCAAGTGACCTACAATGTGCAAGTTAACCTTACACAAGTACTTATATACTTTAGGGGAGGCGCATGGGTTCAATTGAACTTGATCTGGAGGGCTTTTCTCCACATTTTTCCGCAAAAACTTACCTATCGGGTTCGCCGGAATAGGCTTCTCCGTTGACTGTGTCACCGCCTGGCATTAGCCACCACCTCAACGGAGGTGGTGGTGGCAGTGGCCGGCCAGGGACGTGGCCAGATGGCCGGTTGTGGCATTTGGAAACTGCTCCAGGCAGGTTGAATCGTAGCCATTGGTGCGTTGGGACGATGATGGGATGCCGTCAAAATGTGTGCAAAGATTCGTGCAGTATAAGAATTAAACTATAGGATTATATTATTACATTTTAATGAATATGTCACACTTTTACTATTTAATATTTTAAATTATTAAAAATACTTAGAGACTCTGTATGAGAAAATGGTCAACCTAAAATTTGTAGCCTTTTGGGTCTAGTTTACTGCAAAATTTGCTTGAACCAATTTGGGTGCATGGTTTGACCAGGGCACCCATTTTGGTGGTGTCTATACCTAGGACTAGGCAGAAATTAAAATGGGTGCCCACACTTCATCTATGGTCCAAATGACTTGAAATTTGGACATGGAGTCACCTAATCCGTATCTAAGACCGGCCCAAAAATGAGAATTTTTGTGGACAATATTTCTATAGTTTTGGAAATTATTTAATTTCTCTTGGGTAAAATAATTTAGGGATCCAATGACCTCCAAACTCACCCAAATTTTGTTGAGTGGTGCTTGGTGTCATTATAAACCTCTGGTTAAAATTTCAACTCATTTGTAGATGGTTTGAATTGAAATCATGCAAACCCTAGGCTTGCCATAATAAGGGTATTTTGGTCAAAAAGTGCATTTTGGGTTTTGAGTGGCGAAATCACCTCAACAGAGGTTGAAATTGGTTTCACTAACTTGGCATAGCTTTTAACACCTCCTCATGGAAGATGGGGTAGATTGGAATAGATTTGCCCTAAGACATAAGACCAAACCCTAAGGAAGGTCTTTTGTGTCTTGTGAAGGGCATAAGGTCAAAGGACCTTGTATGGACTTGAAATTTGGTAGAGAGGGTACTAGAGTAGCCAAAGACCTCTGGTAAAAATCTTAGGGGATTTTGGAAAGGGTAGGCCACACTAAACCCTAACCCTAGTTTAGGGCACAAACTTTGTAGTGCTAGAATAGGTTAGTAAAGCTCGTTGAACAATAATGAAATTTGGGTAGTGTGGTCATAAGGATAGATTGAACCTCTGGTAATTTAATTGAGAATTTTGGGACATTAATTTTGATACTTCTTGTATAAATGCATGAGTTAGCCCTACCTATTTATCTAGATATTATGATCCCACTGCCCATTAGAAGGTCATTAAAATTAGGCAGAGGGAGTTTTAGACCTTATTGCTAATGTATGAATTTTATTATAATTTTTGAATACATATTTGCAGTACCTGCTTCTGTTTGCCACTACGGAGGTATCCTGGGAGGTTCGGCTCCAAAAAGGGGAAACTAAAGGTCTGTGTACACAAAGTCGAGTGAGTGAGTTGCATTTGCATGTTCACATCATGGCATAAATGTATTTCATAGTATAATCATTGCATATAACCTGACACCTATTATATATGTGGTATGGGATGCTTATACAATAGGCCCTGTAAAACGAACCCTTGGTTTATAAGTTCGTGCAAGCGCGCTTATAAGTTAAGGTTTTATTTCAGTAAATTTAAATGTAGGATTGCTAGAAAACCGACGCCCTATCGTATAAATTGGTATGAGACTTTTTATAGGATATGGCCCTGCAAAAGATCCCTTGGCTTATGTGTTTTCACAAAAGTTAAGGTTACTTTTCTTGCTCAGTCTTTTTAACTTCATTCTATCTTTTATACTACAAAACTGCTAGTTTAGTTTCGTCGTCATCTGCTTATTTGTTATTCTTCACCTTCATGTCCTCTCCTTTCCTCCTCCCCGCTCGGTGCCTAGGAGTCATGGGGGAAGGGGCGGGGGATGATAGGGCTTAGTCTTTTAGACTAAAGGTTTTCGAACCACATCATTTTAGGGGACTGTGGAGCCCAGCATGGAGGAGCATCCTCGGAGGTCGGCACGCTTGGAGATGGGGCAGTCTAGTACCAGAGTTCAGATGGTAGGGACTGTGAGTCCTGGTCTCTAGTAGTTATTTTGGTTTTGCTTCTGCGTCGAGTGATATGTAGTGAGGTCTTGATGTACTGGGCATGAGCCCAAGATTTGGTATTTTTTTATTATTTCTGTGGACACTCCCTTTGTGTACTTTATTTACCATATATGTGATTTGCGTGGACTTGCTTTATTATTTTTCTACAGTTGTGATCGATTTGGCCGGCAGGATCGGCATTTTGTAGTGATGACCTTCCCGGGGGCGAAGGTGTCACCGCAAAGCAGCGGTTCTGGGCCTAAGACCTGAACAAGTAAATGAAACTCATTTATCTATAAGAATCATTTATCTAAACCTGTAAATTTCATTTCAGATAAGGGTAAGAAGAATACTGAACAAGTAGACCAAGTAAATGAAGTCTTAAAACAAATGGAACTCAAACAAAAATCTATTAAGAAGAAGAAAAATAACTATAACAATGTTCAACAGATTTCGTCGAACTCAGATCGACGAAATATTTACAGTTCGTCGACCTCAGAACGACGAACTCTGAATGCAACTATAATAATAGTTATTCTTCGATCCATAATCGACGAAACTAGTCTGGTTCGTCAGCCAAAGATCGACAATATTGGTGCCCTGAGAAGGAATACTTTCATTCTTTGAGGAGAGATCGAAGATCTTATCCCAATTTGTTGAGCTCAGTTCGACGAACATAGCAGGGTTCGTCGATCCCAGATCAATCTTACCAAAACTTCCACTCCAACAAAAAGTATAATAATCACCTTAATCAACCTAGGAAGAATATCAACCCATTCACAAAATGGATAATTCATCCCAGAAGATTTCACCCCTTAGGGTATAAAAGCCAACCTGAATGTTCTTACATTTCCAGTTTTTCTTATGAAAAGAAACAAGGACCCAAGGTGACCTGGGTCAAGAACATCTAACTTGTTTCCTTGCAGGTGAAGAACTATCCTATCACTCAAAATTAGTGGTATCTAGATAGTGGGTGCTCAAAGCACATGACTGGATGCAAGGACAGCCTAATCAATTTCAAGGCAAAGCTACGTCCAAGAGTGATCTTTGGAGATTCCAGCTTTGGACAAACTGAAGGCTATGGAGACTTCAACAATGGAGCTATCACTTTCAGAAAAGTTGTATATGTAAATGGTCTCAAACATAACCTAATATCTATAAGTCAGTTATATGATGCAGGTTATCAGGTTTGCTTTACTAATTCCAAATATATTATTTCTTCAAATAACCAAACTGTTTTAACAGGTTGTAGACAAGGGAATATATACCTAGTAAACTTTAACTTTGCTAGTTCAGAACTATGTTTATTCAATAAAGTTAGTAATAACAATATTCTTTGGCTAACGGACTAGGTCATGTTAACCTTAATAACATTTCTAAGCTATCTAGGGACAACCTTGTCAGAGGATTGCCTTCTAGCCCATACGAGAAGGAAAGCCTATGCAAGGCTTGTCAATAAGGCAAGCAAATTAAAAATTGCTTTAAGTCAATTAATAAGAGTGACTCACCTAAGTTTCCGTACTTGCTATATATGGATCTTTTTTGACTCATTGTTGTATAAAGCTTGGGAGGGAAGTCTTACACTCTAGTTATTGTAGATGACTTCTCTAGATTCTCTTGTGTGTTCTTCTTGAGAAATAAGTTAGATAACTTTAAAGTCCTTACATACTTTCTTAATAGTATAAGGATTGAGTATTCTACTTCAGTTACATTGATCATAAGTGATCATGGTACTGAGTTTGAATCTCTTCTCATACAAAGATTCTGTGAGGAGGAAGATATCATGCTTTATTTCTCTACTCCTAGAAATCCTCAACAAAATTGGGTAGTGGAAAAGAAAAACAGAACCCTCATTGAATTTACAGGAACATTGCTTGCAGATGCACACATGCCCCTATCCTTTTGGGCAGAGGCTGTGAGCACAGCAACCTATCTGCTGAATAGAAGTTTGATACACAAACTTAAGGATAAGACCCCCATGAATTACTCAAAGGGAAGAAACCTAATATTGATTACTTTAGAATTTTTGGATGTAGATGTTTCATTCATAACAATAATAAGAAACACATTAGAAAATTTGAAGCTAAAGCTACAGAGGGAATTTTTCTTGAATATTCAGAAGTTAGCAAGGCTTATAGGGTTTTCAATAAATCATCCTTAAAAATGGAAGAATTTGTACATATTTCATTTGATGAAGCTAACATGTATTATAAGGAGAAAGATTCTTCTACCTCAGATCTTTTGCAGGTACCTTACTTGTGTGAGAAATTGGTTGAGTTAAACCTTACACAAAAGGTCATGTCACAGGAACTCTACAAGCTGATGAAGATAGTGAAGAAGAATTTTTGGAAGTTGTTGAACCTCCTTCAACAGCAGACATTACTCCACAAGAGAAATTAACTCCAAATGTTGTTGTTTAACCAACTCCACCCACTGACCTTATCACACTAAGGGATCACCCTAAATCTCAAGTGACTGGGAACATGTCAGTAGGTGTACAGATAAGGCATCAACTCAACCAAGATATGATGCATGCTTGTTTCCTCTCTCAAGTTGAGCCTCAATCCATAAATGATGCAGAGCAAGATCCCCACTAGATTATTGCAATGCAAGAGGAGGTCAATAAATTTGAAAGATGCAGAGTTTGGGACTTGGTTCTAAGGCCCAAAGGTTATCAAGTAATTCAAACCAAGTGGGTATTCAGAAACAAACTTGATGCCCAAGGTATAATTGTGAGAAACAAAGCTAGGCTTGTTGCTCAAGGCTATAGGCAAGAGGAAGGCATTGACTATAATCAAACCTTTGCTCCTGTTGCAAGGCTAGAAGAAATCAGTATTTTTCATGCTTATGCTGCTTTTAAGAAGTTTAAAGTCTACCAAATGGATGTCAAGAGTGCTTTCTTGAATGGAGAACTAAAGGAAGAGATTTATGTTGAACAGCCCCTAGGTTTTATCTCTTCTACTCATCCCTCGTATGTTTTTAGACTGCAAAAAGCTCTCTATAGTTTAAAGCAAGCTCCAAGAGCTTGGTATGAGACCTTAGCTAGCTTCTTGATAGAGCATAAATTCTCTACAGGCATTGTAGATAGGACATTATTCACTAGGCACCATGAGGATCAAATATTGTTAGTACAAATTTATGTAGATGATATTATATTTGGGTATATAAATTCCAAACTATGCAAGAGGTTCTCTGACATCATGCATTCAAAGTTTGAAATGAGTAGCATAGGTGAGCTCTCCTACTTCCTTGGTCTCCAAGTGAAGCATCTACCTAATGACATCTTCATATCCCAGGTTAAGTATGCTAAGGAGCTTCTCAAAAAGTTTGGGATGGCTGATGCCTCAGCAAAGAAAACACCCATGGCCACTAATGTTGTAATAGTCAGTGATGAACATGGGAAACCTGTTGATTAGAAATTATATAGGGGCATTGTTGGGTCCCTACTATACCTTAAAGCAAGCAGACCTAACATAATGTTTACCACATGTCTTTGTGCTAGGTTCCAAGTGAACCCTAAATAATCTCATCTAATTTTTTTAAAAATGATTTTAAGATATATAAAGAGTTGTCCTAGTCTACGACTTTAGTATCCCACTAAGTCAGAATTTGAGTTAACTGGATACTCAGATGCTGACTTTGCTGGATGCAGAGTAGACAAAACAAGTACCTCAGGAACATGTCAGTTCCTTGGTATGAGATTAGTCTCTTGGTTTAGCAAGAAGCAGTCATCTATGTCCACATCAACTGCTAAACAGAATATATAGCAGCTGGCAGTTGATGTTCCCAATGCTGTGGATTCAAAACCAACTTCTAGACTATGAGTTCAACTTAAATAATTCAACTCTACTATATGACAACATAAGTGCTATATCCATAACACAAAATCCAGTCCATCACAGTAGTACTAAGCGTATAGACATTAGGTATCATTTCATAAGAGAGTGTTAGATAAAAATAAAATTAATCTTATATATATCTACACTGATTTGCAAAGGGCAGATATCTTCACCAAACCTTTGGATGAGAGGAATCATCTATTCTTCAGAAATCAACTTGGTATGATAAATGAAGAAGCTTTAATTTGATTTCTATCTTTGGTCGATGAAATTTTCAAAGTTCGTCGAATGGAGCTTGACGAACAGAGAAAAGTTCTAGAGAACTTCGTCGAACGGAGATCGACGAATTCTCTATGAGTGAAGTTATTTTTGTTGACCGGAGATCGACGAATTTACTTCGGGAAACTTTCGTCGAACGGAGCTTGACGAAATGTTTTCACTTCTTCTGATTGAGATCGACGAATTCTTTTGACTATGAAATATTTTGTCGAACTCAGATCGAAGAATTTTTATTTTTCGTCGAATGGAGTTTGTCGATTCATATTCTGAAAAACCTTATATCTAGGTTTTCTTCAACCTCCGTCTCGCGCTTTCAGTTCCCTTTGAACTTGATCTTTGTTTTTCTCTTGCAGGTACATTCATGGCGATTCCAGCAAGAGCTCTCTTTTCCATGAAATTTGATATCGAATTTGACATCGATTTCTACTCCTTCCAGTTCTCTGACGCCATCATTGTCGAAATCCTGAAGTTATTCGAAGAATAACATCTGGAACAGTTCATGACAATGAGAATCAAGATAGCGATGACTGAAGTTAAAGAATGGGTGTACACATCTACAACTCCGGAAGAAGATAATATGACTGGATCAGTTTCTAGAAATCTATTTACCCTCTCCCCTTCCGTACTAACCGACACTTTCGGTCTTTTAAATGGAGCAGAAGAAATTGAAATGGACTCTGAGGAGTATGGAAATATGCTGACCAAGATGGGTCATTCCGGCGATAACCCTAAAAAACTGCTCAAGAAGAACTTGTCTCCTTAGTACAAGTTCTTGGCTGACATAGTTGGCAAGGTGCTGCTGGGAAAATACACCGCCCACGACTACATAACCAGTCACCAGTTCACGGTGATGAGTGCTCTGGTCGAGAAGAAAGCAGCAAATTGGGGAAATCTGCTGTTTGATCTGATTAAACAAAAAAACAACAAGAAAGAGGTCTGATTTGGCCGAATTGTGGGGATATTTCTGCAAGAAAAAGCATAAGAACATCTGGTCTCTACACCAATGTTCATCAATGCCACCAAGAGGCTTACCTTTGCCCTCTTTGGCAGATGGGAGAGGAAGATAACAAAGCCACCAAGGCTTCCTCTTCCTCTAGACCTTCTAAGAGTACAAGGGTTGTTCCAGCCACTCCCCACCCTACTGAAGATGTTCCACCTCCACCACCTCCAGCCTCCACAATTCATCTCACTTCACTAGCTCATACCACAGTACATACTCCAACACCTTCATCACACCATGGTACACCAACTCCATCATAACATGGTACACCAACTCCATCATACCATGGTATACCAACTCCATCACAAAATGGTACACCAACTCCATCACAACATGGTACACCAACTCCATCACAACATAGTACACCACCCTCATCTCCTCTACCACTACACCTAGATCACATCCCCCTTTCCAACCTTCTATCACTACCTTCTTTTGACCTACTGTCATCCCCCCTTCATACTCCATCACCTGTAGATGAGCCAATGCCAGATACTCTACCTTCTCCTCCACCATCATCTTCCATCCATACTTTTGTATCCACTCAGACACCTTCTGAGCTCATGTAATTGGACCCCCCTTCCATTCAAACTCTTCTGGCCATTCTCACTCCACTCATCAGAAACCTGATAGCAGACGCTATTTCCTCTCTTACTACTTCCTTCTCATCCCTTGTTGCCCACCTCTCTGCCTTCTCTATCCCTCCTTCTTCAGTTAGGGGCCAGGCTCCAGTGCCTACTAAAACCAGGCAAGGAGAAATACTCCATGAAGAAGTAGCTCCATCTCCAACAGAAGCAGCAGCAGACACAGTTATCCCTGCTGATTTAATTGATTTCATTGAGTCTGATATAGATATGGATGAGATAGCTATAGTTAGAATAAACACTGTTGGTGATTATATTATGAATCCCACAGTAAATATTTTGAGTTTGTTAAATACTTTTGATACAGTTTATTTGAACTTTCTTCCAAAAACAGCCTAAACCTTGCTATGGTTATAGTTCCTTACACTTCTCCAATAATCCTCAAAGTTGCCATGCAACTCAAGGACAGTTTTGCAAGAATAGAGGCTCCAATTGTTCCATCTCCACCAAGAGCAGATTCTGTCATTGTGTCATCCCCTCCCAAAGCCATCTCTCCTCCAACATTCAAAATGCATGACAGTCCCATGTCAGAACTGGATGAGATCATGATGGCAGACATAGAACAAGAGAATCAGTTGTCTTTAGTTGCTGAAAAAGTTATTGAATCAGTTGTTCTACCTCCAGCTCCTCCTCGGGCTGAAAAGTTGCTAATATCTGCAGAAGCTCTAAAGGAAATTAATGTTTTATATGATAATCCCCCAGATTCTTCAGATGATGATGTTGAAAATGATTCTGATGACAGTCCTTCTACAAAAAAAAATCTCTAAGAAAAGGAAAGCCCCTCCAGCTGTTAACCCAAAACCTAATCCCACTCGTGATACCGCATATTATATTCTTCAGAATATCACTCCTTACAAGGGTATTCCAGCTTGGTTGTGGTTGTAAAAGAATAATCAGAAAGCCAAGAAGAAAAGCAGGAGATACTCTCATCCTCCACCTTCTCAAAGATACAGGAAAGACCCACCTCCTCCTCCTCCACCTGCTGCTGGTGTTTCAGGACTTACTCTCAGGGGTCTGTCTACCTCTTATTCTCAAACATACCAAAGACAACATGGTAGATCTTCTTCTCATTCTGGAAGCAGCCAGCAAAGGCACTCCTCAAGCAGACAACATCAACAGCATCAACATCAACAACCTCAGCAACATCTATAACAAGCTCCTGAACATAAAAAAAGCTAATAATCCAAAGAGGCCTGAAATCTCCTCCTATTCCATTTGAGGATCCTGAAACAGCTACTACTGCTAGAATGGATAGGTTCCAAGAACTGGTTGGATTATCTATGATAAACAAGGCTAAAGCTGAAGGAAAGGATCCCTCATAATATTCAACTATGTCCAAATACAGGAAAGAGTAATTAAACAGGTATGCTAAACCAAACAAGTTCTTTAATGTAGATGATTATATTCAATTACATCCAGAGGCTGTAGTACCTAGACCAACTTCTCTCAATATATTGGTGCTGCTGATATGACAATGTCAAAGAGAGAAGCTGTCAACCCAAACAGAGAAATCATATTCAGACAGCCTTCTGGAAGTTCTAATAAAGGAAATCAAGAAAAGGAAAAGCTGAAGAAAAAGCATTAAACATTCTGCTTAATTTTTTATATATACATTCTGAACTCTTAATTGTAACTTCACAAAGCTACATTGTAAATATCTGCTGCAAGTTTTAAATTTTTCTGCCAGATATATTTTTTCTTTTGCTTTGTGAATTTTTTTTGTTTGGATTAGTGACCTCACCCAAATAGGGGGAGATTGTTGGATCCCTAGTTTGATTTGGGCTAGGTTCACTATCTCGGATAATTGACCCAACATGTATAGCCAGGGTCATGTCTATGTTCTAGAGTTTAGGCTAAGTCCTTAAAAATAACCACGCATTGACCAGCCAATAAAAGACTGCAGAAGACTCAAACTTAGAAGAAAATCAAGTTCAGGAAAGTGAGTTCGACGTTCGTCGAACTCAGCTCGACGTTTGTCGAACTCAGCTCGATGCTCGTCGAACTCAGCTCGACGTTCGTCTAACTCAGCTCAATGTTTGTCGAACTCAGCTCGACGAAAGTTATGCTCCGCTCGACGAATTGAGAGCATATTCTCTGAGTTGAGCTCGACGATATTCGATCTCAGGTCGACGAATTCTGGGTGATCAACTTCAACACATTAAGTTCAGAATCCTTTCTCTAAACTCAGGTCGATGAAGTTACATTATCAGCTCGACGAACTTAGAGCACAGAAATGGAAAGTTCTTCCCAGAAAGTAGTTAGCTGATCTCAGGTCGACGAACTTAGTTCTCAGGTTGACGAACAAGGATTCCCAGGTCAACGAACAAGATTTCTCAGCTCAACGAACTCTGGACTCAAGTCGACGAAATCTGTTCTCTGCTCGACGATTGTTGTGCAGTTCCAGACTTGGAATTTTCCCTTCTTTTTGTCCTTATTATATTTCAGTAATTCCTAAATAATCAATGCTTATATTCTCTGGAAATAGCCATTAGTGGCAGCATTGATTATGGTATTCATCAGGATTATTACTTGCCATTTTTTAATAGGACAGTTGGAGAAATCCATTAATATAATATTCTCTCCAGCCGGATTTTCATTCTCTAGGCAGTCAGCATTCAATGCAGACAATTCAAATTCAAATGAGAAATTAGACAGAGATATATAAAAGATATTCTTCTCTTTCAGTAAAAAAACACACAAAAGACAACAAGGATAGCTAAACACAAAGAAAGACAGGTACTAGAAATTATTCAAGAAAAGGCTCTGTCTGTATTCATCAAGGGTTTGTCCTCCAACAAGCTAAAAAGAGAAAATCAACTACTATATGTCTACAGATTTCTGGAGATCTTTTCAAGAAGACTAACTCACCCTGCAAAGCTTCCACTCTTCCTGAAGAAACCTTCATCTCAGGGGGAGCTTTGATAACATCAAGATCCAATAGTCTTCTCAGTTGTTTTGAGAAAGAGAAGACATCATAACTCTCTCACCCCCTCTCTATACAAAGGGTTATTTAACTCCATTCAAAAGTTATTCCTTGTTTGCAAATTGTAAGACCCCCCCCCCCCCCCCCCCACCTCCCGGATCTCAAAACACGACACGAAGGGGGGATCTTATGCCCAGAACAGCGTCCTTGCGGTAGAATTAGCGCACGGGCTAACCTGTACCACAAGACGCCTATTCCGCCGGCTACAACAATATCAACGGAACATGCCAACCCAACCAAATATAATAAGCAAGAGAAGTCAAAATCCACACTAATTAATAATGTCCAAATACATCAATAAAGGAGAAGCTAAAACATGCTTCTATAGTATATCAGAGTACAGCTATCATTGCCCAAACGGGCTACATCAGAGTATCAAAATACTAACATCAGTAACCGACGGCATCGACGACACCGTCACTTCCGGCCCTGTCGTCCTGGCCTGGATGTCCTGCTGCGTAGTCCGCGGCTGCACTACGTGCAGCGTGACATCCTAAAAGGAAGACGTAGAAACCGTTAGTCGAAACGACTAAGAGGCTTCACATCGGCTCCCCCGGCGACTCCTTGGCACCGGGAGGAGAGAAGGAACAAGGGTATTATATATATATGTGCTAGTAAAGAAGTATAAGCAGGTGACAGTAGTGTAAGAGTAACAATAACATGATCTAGCAAATATTTAAGAGCTACAACAACTAACAAGTATAAGTAAGAGCAGGAAAGTAACTTAACTTATAAGAGTGCTCATACAAACTTATAAGTTAAGGATCAGGTTACATAAAAGTAACTCATCGTATAAGAGTGCCCATACAAACTTATACGATGAGGATCTTGTTGTGCAATGATATGAAATGTTATGCATGCTATGCAATGACTCACCCATGATCACACCCATGCAATGCTATGTCGACACATACTATAGTTCCTACTTTTCGAGCAGGTAGCTAACCTCTCAGGAATCAGCCGCCGTGGCCAGGCGGTGACAGTAGAATGGGCACTTCCACTACTAGGCGGGTATCCACACTACTTCACCTAGGCTTCTGTATGCCTCAACGCTAAGAACACAATAGCAGAGCCCATGCGTACTATGGCCCAGCGGGGTCTTGGGTAGATGTGCACAAAGAACACAGCCCGAACTGGCCTTGCGTGACCCGGAAGGGGCCTCGGAAGTAAGCACCAGGACACAGCCTAACCGTTCACTTGGCACGAAAGGGGCCCCGGGACATGAACACCGAGGACACAGCCCGACCGCCCAAAGTCTAACCGTCGACTCCCGTTGGTGTGACGACTGGAGATCCCGTAGAACTGCCACACTATCCCTAACCCAGGATTACGACACCGCGTGTCGACTCACACAAAATGCAAATGCCATATCAACTTAACATGGAAGGGGCCTCGGATGTAAGCACGAGGACACAGCTCAACCATCCATCCATACCCTAACACATCACAACCCAACAAGTGACGGTCAACACCGCTCTTACATCACTTCACAATACTACCCGTAGGGAGACGACGCTGTAAGTATTGGACTACTAAACTCATTTCACTAATCAAACATACTCATGGCCAAGATTTATTCCTCTACATGAATTTTCAAATGATGTCAACATAATATAACATGATGCGCTTATAAAGATCTATCACTCTTTCCAAATGGTAACGACATATTATAAACATGATGCACATAAGTAACAATCTATCAATTTCTATCAAGTCAATTTATTTAAATAAGCGTGCTTCACAATTTGAATATATGAAGTCTGATTAATAAACTTCGTCAATCAAGAACAAATTATTAATTATAAGAGTTCATCCGAGCCAAGTAATTTGCAATATTAATTCCACCGAATCCAAATCCATCTTATAAAAAGCCCAGAATTTAGGTGCAGATTGAACCTGGGCAGCAACTTCGACCGGAGATTCCTGAAGCTACAGGAATCCGGTAAAGGTCTGTAACCCCACGATGGAAAGGTCTTTCCGTGGCCCACAACTTTCATATTCAAACTTCAACCCAGATTTGAAGTTATCCTATTTGAAATCGGACTTGAAATCCGCTGCGTACAGAACACAGTTTTGCATGCAGGATTTATTTAACACTATTTTCGTTTAGACTTTCCCGTGGCTACGGACTTCTCCGGAAGTCGTGCAACCATTCGTTGGAAAGGTATTTTCATGGGCTTCAACTTTCATGTTTACCCGAGAGCCCGGATCTGGCCATAGCATACCTACAAATGGCCACGAAATTCATTGCGCGCAGAATACAGATTCTGCCCGCATCTTAAGGCAGAATGAATGGCATCGGTTCATCTATCTCCTCAAGGAGATCTTCCCAGATTATTCCAGAATTTCCTCCACCCTTATTCACCCTCGTGAGACCTTTTCTATTCACGAAACCATCTGTCATCTCCACATAGAAGATCGGAGAGGTTGAAGACACCACTAACCAAGCGCACAAGCTCCGGATTGGCCTCACCCTAGAGAAAGCATCTCCTCACATGTCAAGACTCTTTTGAGTCGACGTCATGCCTAGATATCTACAGATCTAGCACCAAGGGAGAGGGTAGGAAACTCACATCGATTCCAGCGGTTCCTCCATTTCCGGCCATGGATCTCGTAATTCTCCTTGGCGGCATCTTCTCCTTCACGGTGATGGCGGATCTCCTCCTATGGAACTTGCTCCAGCAGTTTTCCCTCACACTAGGAGTTCTCACAAGAAATAGGGGATGAAATGAGCATGAAAATGGCTAGGGTTTTCTCTTCCCCTTATATATGAAAAGTGACATGAGTAGGGACACGCCCGTCTCCTTACCCGTGTCGTGCTTGAGCGAAACGGCAACGACGGTTTCCGTGTCGGTTCAATACTTGACACGGGTAGGGACACGCCCGTATCCCGATCCGTGTCCACATGACACGGCCGTGTTCCTGGCCGTGTCCTTGGTCGTGTCCTTCTTGGGATACATTTCGACGATCTCAACACTTCATCGATCTCGATCAAAATCGTCGACTGGAGCACACGGGTAGGGACACGCCCGTGTCTCTACCCGTGTCATATCATTCGTCGATCTCGCCACATAGTTCGTCGATCTCGACACGCCGTGTCGAGTGTAACTCGACACACACGGGTAGGGACATGGCCGTGTCGCTACCCGTGTCATTCGATGTCGACACATCTCGTCGATCTCGACACGCCTCGTCGAGCGTAACTCGACACACACGGGTAGGAACACGCCCGTGTTGCTACCCATGTCATTCGATGTCGACACACCTCGTCGATCTCGACACGCCTCGTCGAGCGTAACTCGACACACACGGGTAGGGACACGCCCGTGTCTCTACTCGTGTCACCCCCGTGTCCTTGTCAGCACTGACTTCTCCACTCCCCCACAAGTTTAGTCCAACTCCCTACACTTCCCAGGTCTCGAGCCACCCTCCTGACTCAAAAATACACACGAGGGGCCTAGAGCGATTCAGGACTAGTGACGGATACCTCATGCTGGTCAAATACTCCACATACTCTGCCGAAGGAGCCTTGAATACTATGCTCATGCTGGCCAAATACTCCACATACTCTAGCAAAGGAGCCTTGAATACTAGAGTAATTTCCATCTCCTCGATCATTCGAGCCAACTCCATACTAATCAACGGAGACTCTAGGCTAGAGCCTGACACTTTTCTACTCAATTCATCGGCTACTGAGTTTGCTTTCCCGGGGTGGTAGTTCATGGTGAACTCATAGTCGCATAGAAATTCCAACCACCGCCGTTGTCTCAGGTTCAACTCCTTCTGTGTGTGGAAATACTTGAAGTTTTTGTGAACGGAAAAGATCTCGCAGTGGACGCCATATGGATAATGCCTCCAGACCTTCAAAGCAAACACCACTGCTCCCAACTCCAAATCATGAACCGGGTAATTGATTTCATGTTTCTTTAACTGCCTTGAGGCATAAGAGATTACGTGCCCATGCTGCATCAATACCGCTCCCATCCCTTGATATGACGCGTCCATGTAAACCTGAAATCCTTCCTTCCCCGACAAAAGTGCAAGGATGGGGGCGGAGGTAAGCCTATCCTTCAGCTCTTGAAATGCCGCTTCACATTGAGGTGTCGACTCAAATGCCACACCCTTCTTCCTCAAGGAGGTAAGAGGAAGGGCAATCTTGGAAAATCCTTTCACGAACTTGCGGTAGCAGCCAGCAAGTCCAAGAAAGCTTCGTATATCGGCCGCTGACTTCAAGGGCGATCACTCTTTCACGGCTCGCACCATTGCTGGATCCACTGCTAATCCTGCCCCACTGATCACATGCCCCAAGAAAGCAACCTCCTTAAGCCAGAATTCACACATGCTAAACTTGGCGTACAAGGCGTGCTCCTTGAATTTCTTCAACACCAAGGTTAGATGCTCGACATGCTCCTCCTCCGTCTTTGAGTAGACCAAGATGTTGTCAATAAAGACAATGACGAAGATGTCCAAGTATGGTTCGAACACCTTGTTCATCCGGCTCATGATGGCCGAAGGGGCATTTGTAAGCCCAAACGGCATTACCGTGAACTCATACAAACCATATCTTCAACTGAAGGCCGTTTTCTGGATGTCCCCTTCTTGTATCCTCAACTGATAGTATCCAGAGCTCAAATCCAGTTTAGAAAACCAATGTGCTCCCACTAGTTGATCGAACAACTCATCGATCCGAGGTAGCGGATAAGTGTTCTGAACAGTCAACCGATTGAGTTCCCGATAATCTATGCACAAATGCAGGGTTCCATCCTTCTTCTTCACGAACAGCACAGGGGCTCCCCAGGGTGATGAACTGGGGCGAACGAAGCCTGACTCCACCAGTTCTTGCAATTGAACTCTAAACTCCGCGAGTTCTTTCGAGGCGATTCTGTATGGAGCCTTGGATACAAGCTTGGCACCTGGTACTAGATTAATCTGGAAATTAACCTCTCTATGCGGGGGTAATCTTGGCAGCTTCTCAGGAAATAACTCGGGAAAATCCCGCACTACTTGTACATCCTTTAATTCCAATGCTTCTTCCTTCAACTCGAACAAGATCATGAAGACCTCGTCCCCCTTCATATGAGCTTTTACAACCTCGACGGAAGATAACATCATGCGAGGCGCGAAGCGAATACCTTGGAAGATGATGTTATAGTCTCCATGTCTCAAATAGATCCTCTTCTCCGCGCAGTCAATCCTCGTGAAGTGCCAGTCCAGCCATTGTAACGCCCCGGATTTTTTGATTACGTACGCTTGATGGGCGTTACGTTGGTTTTGACTGTAGTTAAGCATGGTTTTTCCCGCGGGCTTGCGAGTGGCTGTTTTGTTTGTCGAGTTGCACGATTCCCCAGCAAACCGGAGTCCATATGAGGGACTCGGTGAGGCCTCTTAGGGAATGCTTGCACTTTTTCGCGCCCGGGTACTGTAGCTCAAAATAAGTTGCTGGTTCAGGAAGCAAAAAAGGGTAAAAAGTGCTTGAGACAAAAATGGTCTAGGACGTCTCAGAAACATTTTTCACAAAAGGGAAAAATGGTCATTTTTGTGCTAGACACGACCCCTGACACGGGCGTGACCCAGGCCGTGACCTGGGCGTGACCTCCTTGACTCGACGATTTTTCTTGCGTCGAGTTGAGCTCGACGAATGGGGTACACGCCCCGTGACACGGGCATGTCACGGGCCGTGTCCCGCTTCGTCGAGTGTCGAGTGTCGATCGTCGAGTATCGAGCATCGAGTATCGAGTGTCGAGTCGTCGAGAGAGGGGACACGGCCTGTGACACAGGCGTGTCACAGGGCGTGTCAAGCTGGGTCGAGTGTCGACACTTTCTGTCGACGAGGTGTCGAGACACGGGCTACACGCCCTAGGTCACGGGCGTGACCGACCCGTCACGGGCGTGTACCCGGCCGTGTACCGTGTGGATAAACGTGGAATTGCCGCCTTTCGGCGCCGCTTATGGTACACGCCCCGTGTCACGGGCGTGACACAGGGCGTGACCGGCCCGAAAATCGACTTTTTCGAGTTTTTTTGTGCCGTTCATTTCCTTGATACTGCATCGAACGGTTCAGCTCTGTTCTGGATGACATAAGTCCGAAACAGAGATTTCATTTTCATCTTCTCTTCATCTTCATCTTCTTCTTCTTCATCCCAAAGAGAAAGCAAGGGAGCAAGGGAGCAAGCAAGGCAAGGAAAGAGGAGAGCAGCCGTCGCGGCATCGTTTCGGTTCAGGCAAGCGGTGTTCTCCACCCTTGCCAATCTTCGTTCTTGATTCAATTTTCCATTTTCCTAGCTTTAGATCCTGTGTTGAATTCTTCCTTAAATTGCTCTTTCAATTCCCCTATGCTTAGTTTGTTCTTCTTGATTCAAAGTATGATGCATCCTCTTGTTTGTTCTATGTTAAATTCCCGAGGCTAAATTCAAATTAGCTAAGTCCCTATGCTAAAATTCCTTATGCAAAATTCAAAGTAGCTAATTCCTTATGCTATTTATGCTAAAATTCCTTATGCTAATTATGCTCATTATGCTAGCTTAATTCATGTAGCTAATTTGTCATATTCATGTAACCTATCAAGAGAGGTGATTTTTCCTTTCCAAAACATATGATTGTGTTCCAAATATGTGGTTTATGTACTCATGTTAATCAAATCCTATCATGTGATTCTATTTTGATACAAAGCGTGTGATTCTTTTTATGTGATGAAGTTCATCATACGATACGTTGGCAATTGGCCGTCATGTGTGAGGACGATGAAAGGAACGTGTTACCTTGGGTTATGGGGCGTTTTGCGAGGCGAATTTGTGAACCATGGTAGGAGCGTTTGTGTGAGAATTTTGCAAGGGGTGGTGTGGTTTCAGCCTGTGGCCACCGGGTTTTGTGTTTTTTTTTGTGGTTAGAGAGACCACTTTGGCCCCGATTTGGGCTGGTTTTATTTGGTGCGTTCCACTTTAGGGCCGCCACCGGTAAGACCCTTGCGAAATGGAACTTAACCACTGCTTATGCTTCACTAGTATCGTAATTTCTTGGCTTATGAATGATGGAATGGGCATGTGTTTTGCCTTTTGCTCCTGCGGTTTGAGCAGGACATGATGAACTTGTACGCACTTGGTGCGTTTGGCATCGATTGTGGTGCGTTTTCCACTTGTTTTGTTCACTCATGTTACTTGATGAAACATCTCTGTGGGGTCGGTAAGCCCCTTCGTTATCATATATGACATTTATGCTCTCTTTTTGTATAGCTTGGTTGATTGCTGAGGTATTCTTTCTTGAATGCCTCAGGTGCAGGTTGTAGCCGGTTGAGCGGCTAGATTGGTTGGTGGCGTTTCCTGGGAACTAGCCGAGCATTCATAGCGAGGTAGTTCTTCTTTTTGTTGTACAGACATACATGTGCCCCAATGGGTTCGTGTCAGCTTGTTGGCGCCCATTGGTGGTTTTCTTTTGTGTAAATATGAACTAGACTGCTAATGTAATTCCTTTGGATGGAATGATATGTACTTGCTTTTGGGATGGTTTTCTAGTAGGTTGCATTAGCTATTTTGACTAATGATATGTACTATTGTATTTCATGCATACATGTTTTGGTTAACTAACACATATTTTCCAAATAACGTAAACAAAGAGGAGTTCTTATAGTAGTATCACTCTAGACTGCATATAGGAGCTCATCATAAATAAACAAAGTATTTCCGCCGCGTACAAAGACAATTTTACTATCTAAGGCCGAGGGATACGGCCATTTAATCCAAAAGTTTTCCTGCATGTAACTATTGAATTTCAACTTGTAAAGTCAGCGGCAAGAGTTGCCTGAGCGTGTGCAGTTATCCCCTGCACGACGTGGCATCATAACCCGTAGTTCCTCTTGCTCTGATACGATATGCTCGTTGAGGAAATGCGGGTTGTGACAGTTGGTATCAGAGGGAGGTTCGCTTGACATTTGGTCGGGCAAACTTTTCCTTGTCGTTAGTGTTTGTAAGCATCATCTCATACACACACCGAGGTGCCATCAGTATGTCTTGGCCGAAGCACCTACACTACACTCATGGCATGAACAGAAGTATACGGGGCATATTATGTAGTATGGGATGCATAATATGTGGCTGTATATGGATCCACCATAGGGGCAACATGTGAGGGTTATGTAGTATGGGATGCATAACCTCACCACATGGATGCGACTAGCACGTTTTCTTTTATTCGTTGCATGCAATGCTATGTAGTATGGGATGCATAGCATTGGGATGCGTACGACCGCTCATGGCATGCATTAAGGCCTTTTCTAGATTGCATAGCACAACACGCATAACATAACATTGCATGAGCACAACGTGCCAAGCTAAGACGTACATGATGACACCTGTACACACATAGTTTTGTGTCAAAGAAAGTCATGCATTCATGGTTTAGGCACAAGTTAGTGGGATGACGGTGAGTCATCTTTAGGTTAGACATACCATCATTCTCAAACTCTCAAAGCAAGTTAGCAGTTGATGTTCATATTTCTTTATGTATGGTCTGTACAAAGCTGTTGTGTGTTTTGTTGGGTTTGATCTTGATAAGAGTGAACGTGTTATAGGATGTCGAAGCGTCCAGTGACAAGGCAAACTCCCCAATCCGAGGGCGAGTCTTCAGGCACGCAGAATAATGCGCTGATGGATAGTCTTCGCCAAAGTAATGAGGCTTTGACGAGGCAGGTGCAGGAGGTCCAGTCCCAGCTCCAAGCTATGTCATCCGCGATGTCTGGGCTGGTACCAAGAGGACAAGAGATGGTTAGAGGCCCCACTAGTTCGACTCCTTCAGTGGCAGTGACACCCCCAGTTGTGGTTCCTCCTGCGATGACTTTCATCTCGCAGTTTCAGCGACTTGGACCACCGACGTATGATGGAAAAGCAGACTTCGTGATCTTGGATGATTGGGTGATTACGTTGGAAGAAATGTTTGTGTATGCTGGTGTGACCGAGGACCAGAAGGTTATGCTTGCTGCCTATCAACTGAAAGGGTTGGCGAAAGGTTGGTGGTTACGAGAAAAGGAAGGACTAGGGGCGGGCTGTTCGTGGGAAGTGTTTAAAGACATGGTAAGGCGCAAGTTTCTACCGGCAGTGGAACGGGACCGCCTAATGAATGACTTCTTGTACTTGAAGCCGAGGAAACTCACAGTGAGTGAGTATGAAATCGAGTTTAGCAAGTTAAGTCGGTTCGCTCCGAGCTTGGTGACTACGGAAGCTGATCGAGTCAAGAGATTTCTTGGCGGACTCCGTAGCGACGTGCAGCAGTTCGCAAGTGCTTATGGAGCGACAAGTTACACGGTGGTTGAGGCGGCGTTGAAGGTAGAAGCTATCGAAAATGCCAAACAAAGAGGGCAGCAGATGAGGCAGGGCAAGAGACAGCTGGTGGGAGAGAAAATGTCCCACGAGTCAGACGTAAAGAAGAAGAAGGAACTATGTAGCTTCTGTGGCCGAGCTGGTCACCCATTTGAAAAATGTTTCAACCGATTGGGAATGCAAAAGAAGGAGCAGGTGCACGCCATTCAAGGTGCGCCAACCAGAGACTTGGAGTGTACGTTTTGTGGGAGAAGAGGTCATGATGTGAGCCGCTGCTGGGCCAAAGACAAGGTATGCTTCCAGTGTGGCAGACCAGGACATCTTCGCGCAAGGTGCCCACAGGTTCAAGCTGTGTTGCAACCCGCACCACTCCAGGCTTTGCCTCCGCCTCCGCGCTTGGACAAAGGCAAAGGGAAGTTGAATGTGGTCTCTGCAGAGGAAGCTCATACATCACCTCAGGTTATCTCAGGTTCGATTCAGTTCTCTGGTTCTCGTTTTGGGTATGCCTCTTATGTGTAGTTCTTAGCATAGCATATATACCTTATAGGAAACTTTAAGGTAAAGAACCGTTGGGCGCGTGTTCTTTTTGATTCTGGCGTGACCCATTCATTTGTGGCTCGAACCTTTCTGGATCGATATCATTTGACACCAGATCGAGTGGGGAATGCATTTTTGGTGAAATATCCTTCCGGCGCTTCTGTGGTGGCTGACTGGGGTCTTCTTGATTGTCCCATTTTGTTGGGGGATTTCATAGCAAGAGTTGATTGCAAGGTGATCGATGAGTTGATTGCAAGGTGATCTATTTGGACGATTTTGACGTCATTCTGGGCATGGACTGGTTAGCCCGTTATGATGCCGTCATCCAGTGCAGAGGAAAGCGCCTGGATTTCATCAAGGATGATGGTCAGCTAGGAAATGTGTATGGTGATTCTTGTCAGGATTCTCCAGGGATTTCGGCGGTATGTGTTCGGACGTTGTTTGTTTCCGACTGTTTTGCTTGTTTTGTCTCCGTTGTGGGGACTAGTGCTGTTTTGCCGCGTTTAGAGGAGATTCCTGTTGTGCGTGACTTTCCAGATGTTTTTCCTACTGACCTTCCTGGTCTACCCCCTAATCGTGATGTCGAGTTTGTTATTGATTTGGAGCCGGGTACGCGACCGATTGCGAAAGCGCCGTACAGGATGGCCCCGCGTGAGCTAGCAGAGTTGCGTACACAGTTGGATGACTTATTGACAAAAGGGTTTATCCAGCCGAGTTCATCACCTTGGGGTGCACCGGTGTTATTTGTGAAGAAGAAAGATGGGTCGATGAGGCTTTGCATCGATTACCGGGAGTTGAACAAGGTGACAATTAAAAACAAGTACCCACTGCCAAGAATTGATGATTTGTTTGATCAACTGCGTGGCAGTTCTGTATTTTCGAAGATTGATCTCCGCTCGGGCTATCATCAGCTCAAGGTCCGGGAGTCGGATATTCCGCGGACTGCATTTCGCTCACGACATGGTCATTTTGAATTTCTAGTGATGTCGTTTGGTTTGACCAACGCGCCATCAGCCTTCATGGATATGATGAACAGAGTTTTCAAGGACTACTTGGATAAATTTGTGGTGGTTTTTATTGATGATGTTCTTGTCTACTCCCGCAGTGCTGAGGAGCATGAACAACATTTGCGATTAGTATTGGCCACTTTGCGAGATCAACGGTTATTCGCCAAGTTAAGCAAATGCGAGTTTTGGTTGCCGCAAGTTGCTTTTCGGGGTCATGTCATTAATCACCATGGTATTTCAGTGGATCCCGAAAAGATTTCTGCGGTCATGGAATGGAGAAGACCGGAAACACCCAAGGAAATTCGAAGCTTCTTGGGCTTAGCCGGCTATTATCGAAGATTTGTCGAAGGTTTTGCGACGTTGGCCGCACCTTTGACTCGTTTAACCCAGAATAATGTGGCGTTTGAGTGGAATGACAAGTGTGAGGCATCATTCCTGGAACTCAAGAACAGGTTATGTACCTCTCCTGTGTTAATTTTGCCAACAGAAGGAAAGGATTATGAAGTGTTCGTGGATGCGTCGCACGTTGGACTTGGATGTGTGTTAATGCAAGACAAAAAGGTGATTGCGTATGGGTCTCGGCAGTTGAAAATTCATGAAAAGAATTACCCAACGCATGATTTGGAGTTTGCAGCGGTAATATTTGCATTGAAGTTGTGGAGTCACTTGCTATATGGTGCACAGATTTTACAGATCATAAAAGCTTGAAGTATGTCTTCACGCAGAAAGAACTTAATTTGCGCCAACGGCGATGGCTTGAGTATGTAGCGGATTATGATGTGGACATTCAGTATCATCCGGGAAAAGCGAATGTTGTAGCCGATGCTTTGAGTCGGAAGACGGGGAAACTATTTCATCTTTCCGTCGACCGTCTTGTAGAGGAATTTCTATTGATGGATATGGCGGTGGGCAAATATGACCCGCAAAGTCAGTCGGCAATAGAAGAACCGTCATGGCTGGTGCTTACAAGACAACATCAAAAAGATGATCCTGATCTTTTACATTTATTCCGTCGGACTGAAAGGGATGAATTACCAAATTTTGCGATTGACGGTGCAGGCACGTTAAAGTATCGTGGGCGATTTTGTATTCCCGCGGTTGGGGATATTCGCGAGATGGTGTGTAAGGAAGCACACAGCGCAAGTATGGCCTACCATCCAGGCTCAACCAAAATGTACCGTGATCTGAAACAAATTGTCTGGTGGTATGGAATGAAAAGAGATATAGCGCAATTTGTATCGAAATGTCATACGTGCAAGCGGGTGAAAGCTGATCATGGGAGGCCTGGTGGGAAGTTGACACCATTGGAGATTCCAACCTGGAAGTGGGAAAGCATCTCAATGGATTTTATTACAGGTTTACCAAGATCTCCCCGAGGACATGACTCCGTGTGGGTGATCGTGGATAGGTTGACCAAGTGTGCTCATTTCATACCCTTTAAGGTCAACTACCCGATGAAGACCATAGCGGAGCTCTATTTGAACGAGATCATCCGACTGCATGGTGTACCTATGAATATTATTTCAGACCGAGATTCTCGCTTTACCTCTCGTTTTTGGCGCAGTTTACAAGAGGGTTTGGGGACAGATTTGCGATACTCCACGGCTTATCATCCTCAGACGAATGGCCAAACCGAAAGAGTAAATCAAATTGTAGAAGATATGATTCGATGTTACATTCTTGAGTATGGCGGAGCATGGGATGATCGTTTGCGGCTTATGGAATTCGCGTATAATAATAGCTATCAAGAAAGCTTGCAAATGGCTCCGTTCGAAGCGTTATATGGGCGACGATGTCGGACCCCACTCTTTTGGACTGAGGTTGGCGAGCGGCCTTTGTTGGGTCCAGAGGCGCTCGAGGATATGGAAGTTGCAGTACGACTTATTCGGGAGAAGCTCCGAATCGCCCAAGAGCGATATGAAAAGTATGCCAACCGACGAAGGTCGGAATTAGAATTTGCGGTGGGGGATTCTATTTTCTTGAAAGTCTCCCCAATGGTTGGGATTAAAAGGTTTGGCAAAGAGCGCAAATTAGACCCAAGATTTGTGGGTCCCTTCACGATTCTTGCACGAGTTGGAGCATCCGCCTACAAACTGGAATTACCCGTGAACTTTCCTGGTGTTCACAATGTGTTTCATGTTAGCCAACTTCGCAAGTGTGTGCGGAATGACAAACAAGTGTTGGACGTTGTGCCGCAATTAGCGCCCAACCTTTCTTATGAGGAGATGCCCATCCGGATATTGGACTCCCAAGATCGCGTGTTGCGGAAAAAGAAGATTCCTATGGTAAAGGTGCTATGGAAAAATCAGGATGTGGAAAGCGCAACGTCGGAACTCGAATCAACAATGAGGGCGGCTCATCCTCATTTGTTCCCGTAGATAAGCTGGTATGTGACTTGGTGTTTGATTGCATTCATGTTTTAAATTGGTTTTGTGTTGTGAAAGTTTCGAGGCGAAACTTTTTGTTAGGGGGAGTGATTGTAACGCCCCAGATTTTTTGATTACGTACGCATGATGGGCGTTACGTTGGTTTTGACTGTAGTTGAGCATGGTTTTTCCCGCGGGCTTGCGAGTGGCTGTTTTGTTTGTCGAGTTGCACGATTCCCCAGCAAACCGGAGTCTATATGAGGGACTCGGTGAGGCCTCTTAGGGAATGCTTGCACTTTTTCGCGCCCGGGTACTGTAGCTCAAAATAAGTTGCTGGTTCAAGAAGCAAAAAAGGGTAAAAAGTGCTTGAGGCAAAAATGGTCTAGGACGTCTCAGAAACATTTTTCACAAAAGGGAAAAATGGTCGTTTTTGTGCTAGACACGACCCCTGACACGGGCGTGACCCAGGCCGTGACCTGGGCGTGACCTCCTTGACTCGACGATTTTTCTTGCGTCGAGTTGAATTCGACGAATGGGGTACACGCCCCGTGACACGGGCGTGTCACGGGCCGTGTCCCGCTTCGTCGAGTGTCGAGTGTCGATCGTCGAGTATCGAGCGTCGAGTATCGAGTGTCGAGTCGTCGAGAGAGGGGACACGGCCTGTGACACGGGCGTGTCACAGGGCGTGTCAAGCTGGGTCGAGTGTCGACACTTTCTGTCGACGAGGTGTCGAGACACGGGCTACACGCCCTAGGTCACGGGCGTGACCGACCCGTCACGGGCGTGTACCCGGCCGTGTACCGTGTGGATAAATGTTGAATTGCCGCCTTTCGGCGCCGCTTATGGTACACGCCCTGTGTCACGGGCGTGACACAGGGCGTGACCGGCCCGAAAATCGACTTTTTCGAGTTTTTTTGTGCCGTTCATTTCCTTGATCCTGCATCGAACGGTTCAGCTCTGTTCTGGATGACATAAGTCCGAAACAGAGATTTCATTTTCATCTTCTCTTCATCTTCATCTTCTTCTTCTTCATCCCAAAGAGAAAGCAAGGGAGCAAGGGAGCAAGCAAGGCAAGGAAAGAGGAGAGCAGCCGTCGCGGCATCGTTTCGGTTCAGGCAAGCGGTGTTCTTCACCCTTGCCAATCTTCGTTCTTGATTCAATTTTCCATTTTCCTAGCTTTAGATCCTGTGTTGAATTCTTCCTTAAATTGCTCTTTCAATTCCCTATGCTTAGTTTGTTCTTCTTGATTCAAAGTATGATGCATCCTCTTGTTTGTTCTATGTTAAATTCCCTAGGCTAAATTCAAATTAGCTAAGTCCCTATGCTAAAATTCCTTATGCAAAATTCAAAGTAGCTAATTCCTTATGCTAATTATGCTAAAATTCCTTATGCTAATTATGCTCATTATGCTAGCTTAATTCATGTAGCTAATTTGTCATATTCATGTAACCTATCAAGAGAGGTGATTTTTCCTTTCCAAAACATATGATTGTGTTCCAAATATGTGGTTTATGTACTCATGTTAATCAAATCCTATCATGTGATTCTATTTTGATACAAAGCGTGTGATTCTTTTTATGTGATGAAGTTCATCATACGATACGTTGGCAATTGGCCGTCATGTGTGAGGACGATGAAAGGAACGTGTTACCTTGGGTTATGGGGCGTTTTGCGAGGCGAATTTGTGAACCATGGCAGGAGCGTTTGTGTGAGAATTTTGCAAGGGGTGGTGTGGTTTCAGCCTGTGGCCACCGGGTTTTGTGTTTTTTTTTGTGGTTAGAGAGACCACTTTGGCCCCGATTTGGGTTGGTTTTGTTTGGTGCGTTCCACTTTAGGGCCGCCACCGGTAAGACCCTTGCGAAATGGAACTTAACCGCTGCTTATGCTTCACTAGTATCGTAATTTCTTGGCTTATGAATGATGGAATGAGCATGTGTTTTGCCTTTTGCTCCTGCGGTTTGAGCAGGACATGATGAACTTGTACGCACTTGGTGCGTTTGGCATGGATTGTGGTGCGTTTTCCACTTGTTTTGTTCACTCATGTTACTTGATGAAACATCTCTGTGGGGTCGGTAATCCCCTTCGTTATCATATATGACATTTATGCTCTCTTTTTGTATAGCTTGGTTGATTGCTGAGGTATTCTTTCTTGAATGCCTCAGGTGCAGGTTGTAGCCGGTTGAGCGGCTAGATTGGTTGGTGGCGTTTCCTGGGAACTAGCCGAGCATTCATAGCGAGGTAGTTCTTCTTTTTGTTGTACAGACATACATGTGCCCCAATGGGTTCGTGTCAGCTTGTTGGCGCCCATTGGTGGTTTTCTTTTGTGTAAATATGAACTAGACTGCTAATGTAATTCCTTTGGATGGAATGATATGTACTTGCTTTTGGGATGGTTTTCTAGTAGGTTGCATTAGCTATTTTGACTAATGATATGTACTATTGTATTTCATGCATACATGTTTTGGTTAACTAACACATATTTTCCAAATAACGTAAACAAAGAGGACTTCTTATAGTAGTATCACTCTAGACTGCATATAGGAGCTCATCATAAATAAACAAAGTATTTCCGCCGCGTACAAAGACAATTTTACTATCTAAGGCCGAGGGATACGGCCATTTAATCCAAAAGTTTTCCTGCATGTAACTATTGAATTTCAACTTGTAAAGTCAGCGGCAAGAGTTACCTGAGCGTGTGCAGTTATCCCCTGCACGACGTGGCATCATAACCCGTAGTTCCTCTTGCTCTGATACGATATGCTCGTTGAGGAAATGCGGGTTGTGACAGCCATGCCATGCCCAAAATGATGTCAAACTCCGGCATTCTCAGAACCGTGGCCGGCGTATCAAAAGCCTTCCCATCAATGAATAATTCCAACTCGCACTTGGCAGTTGCGATCATCTCCGAGCCATCCGGAAGGCATACACCTCGGGCTATGCCAATGAAGTACTGTAGACCCTCCACATCTTTTATGAAGTCCTCGGACACAAAGGAGTGTGAGGCACCGGTATTGAACAGCGCATAGGCCGTCTTCCCGCCAATAATCACGCTGCCTAAGTCCCAACAACCAAAATTTATTGCTAGGTGTCTAGTAAGTCTTAATCAATTCAGGTTAGACCATGAAAATATGTTAATAAATTAAATCATACTGGCAATCACATCTTGGGGGTTTCGCTCCTGCTCCATGTCAAGTGCGTACACCTGATACCAAGTAGGTCCAGGGTTACCTCCTCGCGCTCCTCGTCCTCGACCACGCACGTGAACCCGCCCTCGAGGAGCTACCGGAGGGAGAGCGGGAGGGACGTTCCCAAATAGCTGCGAGCAAAAACGTCGGATATGGCCTGACTGGTTGTATTCGAAGCACACCAGACCACGACGCCCTTCAGGTTGTTGAAATTGCTGAGGCTGTGGTGGTGGAGGAAACGCAGGCGGCTGCAGAACCGGATGCTCCACTCTATAGTTCCGGTGGACACGCCCTCCAACTCTTTGATATCCTCTTCCTCCTCTAAAGTCTCTCCTGCTTCTATTCCATGGGCCGG
Organism: Platanthera guangdongensis; assembly: GCA_039583875.1. NCBI lineage: Eukaryota > Viridiplantae > Streptophyta > Magnoliopsida > Asparagales > Orchidaceae > Platanthera > Platanthera guangdongensis. The sequence goes on along the minus strand of CM077165.1, from coordinate 26,640,365 downwards.
CTTCCATCACGTCCTCCGCAGGCCTCTTACTGCATCCTACCTGGTCCGCCTCCAATCTTTTCGCCATATCAATGATCGCCGCCAAGATACCATCCGCTATAAACAAAAGGGACTGCCTTAGGGGATCTCGCAGCCCTTTGTAGAAGTGCTTGGCATAACCTCTGTCATCCAACTCGTAAGAATCCGCAAACCTTGAGAGATGCTGGAATTCCCGCTGGTATTCCGTAACCGACTTTGCTCCCTGCTTTAGTAGAAGAAACCGCTGCTCAAGCTCATCTCGGGCCGATGTAGGGATAAAGTGCTCCAAGAAAACACCCGAGAATTTAGTAACAGGTAAGCTTTCAACGTTTGATGACTCTACCGACTCAGCCGGAACGTCTTCTGACTCAGGGTCATCAGACGACTCCCTGACTAAAATATCGTCGAAGGGGTGGAGATGATTCCTCAGGGGAGAAATCCTCGTCCAGGTCACTAGGGTAACCAATCTTCTCAACGTCACTAAAAGCGTCAGCGAGAATTGCCTCGTCCTCAGTGACGGGCTTAGTCCTATTCACATCCTCAGGTTCAACAGGAGAGTCAGGCACTATCGTAAGTGAAGGAAGACTCTCACCTGGCTGATTAACTTCATCATCCAGAGATTCTATATCCACATAAGAATCCTCAGAGGTATCAGTCACTATACCAGAGGGCCTAGATGTCGAGGCTATCACAAACTATGCTCATGCTGGCCAAATACTTCATATACTCTGCCGAAGGAGCCTTGAATACTAGAGAAATTTCCATCTCCTCGATCATTCGATCCAACTCCCTACTAATCTACCGAGACTCTGGGCTAGAGCCTGGCACTTTTCTACTCAATGCATCAGCTACTGAGTTTGCTTTCCCGGGGTGGTAGTTCATGGTGAACTCATAGTCGCATAGAAATTCCAACGACCGCCATTGTCTCAGGTTCAACTCTTTCTGTGTGTGGACATACTTCAAGTTTTTGTGATCGGAAAAGATCTCGCAGTGGACGCCATATAGATAATACCTCCAGACCTTCAAAGCAAACATCACTACTCCCAACTCCAAATCATGAACCGGGTAATTGATTTCTTATTTCTTTAACTTCCTTGAGGAATAAGTGATTTCGTGCCCATGCTACATCAATACCGCACCCATCCCTTGATATGACATGTCCGTGTAAACCTGAAATCCTTCCTTCCCCGACGGAAGTGCAAGGATGGGGGCGGAGGTAAGCCTATCCTTCAGCTCTTGAAATGCCGCTTTGCATTGAGGTGTCCACTCAAATGCCACGCCCTTCTTCGTCAAGGAGGTAAGAGGAAGGGCAATCTTGGAAAATCCTTTCACGAACTTGCGGTAGTAGCCAGCAAGTCCAAGAAAGCTTCGTATATCGGCCACCGACTTCAAGGGCGACCACTCCTTCATGGCTCGCACCTTTGTTGGATCCACTACTAATCCTGCCCCACTGATCACATGCCCCAAGAAAGCAACCACCTTAATCCAGAATTCACACTTGCTAAACTTGGCATACAAGGCGTGCTCATTCAATTTCTTCAACACCAAGGTTAGATGCTCGACATGCTCCTCCTCCGTCTTTGAGTAGACCAAGATGTCGTCAATAAAGACAAAGAAGAAGATGTCTAAGTACGGTTCGAACACCTTGTTCATCAGGCTCATGAAGGACGAAGGGGCATTTGTGAGCCCAAACGGCATTACCGTAAACTCATACAAACCATATCTTGAACTGAAGGCTGTTTTCTGGATGTCTCCTTCGTGTATCCTCAACTGATAGTATCCAGAGCGCAAATCCAGTTTAGAAAACCAATGTGCTCCCACTAGTTGATCGAACAACTCATCGATCCGAGGTAGCGGATAAGTGTTCCGAACCGTCAACCGATTGAGTTCTCGATAATCTATGCACAAACGCAGGGTTCCATCCTTCTTCTTCACGAACAGCACAGGGGCTCCCCAGGGTGATGAACTGGGGCGAACGAAGCCTGACTCCACCAGTTCTTGCAATTGAACTCTAAACTCCGAGAGTTCTTTCGGGGCCATTCTGTACGGAGCCTTGGATACAGGCTTGGCACCTGGTACTAGATTAATCTGGAAACCAACCTCTCTATGCGGGGGCAATCCTAGCAACTTCTCAGGAAATACCTCGGGAAAATCCCGCACTACCCGTACATCCTTTAATTCCAATGCTTCTTCCTTCAACTCGAACCAGATCAAGAAGACCTCATCCCCCATCATATGAGCTTTTACAACCTGGACGGAAGATAACATCATGCGAGGCGCGAAGCCAATACCTTGGAAGATGATGTCAGAGTCTCCATGTCTCAAATAGATCTGCTTCTCCGCGCAGTCGATCCTCGCAAAGTGCCAGTCCAGCCATGCCATGCCCAAAATGATGTCAAACTCCGGCATTCTCAGAACCGTGGCCGGAGTATCAAAAGCCTTCCCATCAATAAATAATTCCAACTCACACTTGGCGGTTGCGATCATCTCTGAGCCATCCGGAAGGCGTATATCTCGTGTTATGCCAATGCAGTACTGTACACCCTCCACGTCTTTTATGAAGTCCTCGGACACAAAGGATTGTGAGGCACTGGTATCAAACAGCGTATAGGCCATCTTCCCGCCAATAATCACGGTGCCTAAGTACCAACAACCAAAACTTATTGTTAGGTGTCTAGTAAGTCTTAATCAATTCAGGTTAGACCATGAAAATATGTTAATAAATTAAATCATACTGGCAATCACATCATGGGGGTTCTGCTCCTGCGCCATGTCAAGGGCGTACACCTGATCCCTAGCAGGGCCAGGGTTACCTCCTCGCGGTCCTCGTCCTCGACCATGCACGTGACCCCGCCCTCGAGGAGCTGCCGGAGGGAGAGCGGGAGGGACGTTCCCAAATAGCTACGGGCAGAAATGTCGGATGTGGGCCGGCTGGTTGCATTCGAAGCACACCAGACCACGACGCCCTTCAGGTTGTTGAAATTGCTGAGGCTGTGGTGGTGGAGGCAACGCAGGCGGTTGCGGAACCGGATGCTCCACTTTATAGTTCCGGTGGACACACCCTCCAACTCTTTGATATCCTCTTCCTCCTCTAAAGTCCCGCCTCCTTCTATTCCAAGGGCCGGCTTCCATCACGTCCTCCGCAGGCCTCTTACTGCATCCTACCTGGTCCGCCTCCAATCCTTTTGCCATATCAATGATCTCCGCCAAGCTACCATCTGCTATTAACAAAAGGGACTGCCTTAGGGGATCTCACAGCCCTTTGTAGAAGCGCTTGGCATAACCTCTGTCATCCAACTCATAAGAATCCGCAAACCTTGCGAGATGCTGGAATTCCCGCTGGTATTCCATAACCGACTTTGCTCCCTACTTTAGTAGAAGAAACCTCTGCTCAAGCTCATCTCGGGCCGATGTAGGGATAAAGTGCTCCAAGAAAACACCCGAGAATTCACTCCAACTTATCTCTGTGTATACCCGGCCTTGGAAGGTAGAGCCCATGAGGGACTTCCACCACCTCTTAGCATGTGATTCCAAGACGGACACCACCAATGTCACTGCCATGTTGGTCGGGCAACGGATAACAGCCAACAACTCCTGAATCGTGTCTAGCCATTCCTCTGTACGTACGACTGACTCCATCCCAAGATAGGCGGCAGGGGAGAGAGCCAGGAAGGTGCTCAGCCAGTTGGAACTCGGGTCCTGTTGTTGCACCGGGGGCTGCTGCGTCCTAAAAGCATCGAGAATGGCAGTGAGCGTCAGCTCCAACTCAGATTGTTGGAACTGAGTGGGAGTGGGTATAGAGGGCACAAGAGTGCCTCCCACCTGCTCAACGAGCGTTGGAATCTACACATAAAACAGAAACGTATGGTCAGGTTGGCTAATATTAAGGTCAAAGTTGGACATACTTGGCGTGAATTACATATGGGCACACCACTGCTTCCGCTAAGTTAGTTTGTCCCCAAACTGACTAATCAAACGGGGGTGGCACCATTGTTGAATGACTTCTTTAATTGAGGATCGTGGCAAACTGATATCATTTGTAAGACCCCCCCCCCCTCCCGGATCTCAAAACACGGCACGAAGGGGGGATCTTATGCCCGAAACAGCCGTCTTGCGGTAGAATTAGCGCACGGGCTAACCAGTACCACAAGACACCTATTCCGCCGACTACAACAATGTCAACGGAACATGACAACCCAATCAAATATAATAAGCAAGAGAAGTCAAAATCCACACTAAGTAATAATGTCCAAATACATCAATAAAGGAGAAGCTAAAACATGCTTCTACAGTATATCAGAGTACAGCTATCATTGCCCAAACGGGCTACATCAGACTATCAAAATACTAACATCAGTAACCAACGGCATCGACGGCACTGTCACTTCTGGCCCTGTCGTCCTGGCCTGGTTGTCCTGCTGCATAGTCCGTGACTGCTCTACCTGCGGCGTGACCTCCTAAAAGGAAGACGTATCAACCGTTAGTCGAAACGACTAAGTGGCTTCACATCTGCTCCCCCGGCGACTCCTCGGCACCGGGCGGAGAGAAGGAACAAGGGTAATATATATATATATGCCAGTAAAGAAGTATAAGCAGGTGACAGTAGTGTAAGAGTAACAATAACATGATCCAAGAAATATTTAAGAGCTAAAACAACTAACAAGTATAAGTAACAGCAGGAAAGTAACTTAACTTATAAGAATGCCCATACTACTTATAAGTTAAGGATTGGGTTACATAAAAGTAACTCATCATATAAAACTGCCCATACAAACTTATACGATGAGGATCTTGTTGTGCAATGATATGAAATGCTATGCATGCTATGCAATGACTCACCCATGATCACACCCATGCAATTGCTATGTCGACACAGACTATAGTTCCCACTTTTCGAGCAGGTATCTAACCTCTCAGGCATCAGCGCAACCATTCACTTGGCACAGAAGGGGCCCCGAGACTCCGTACGCCTCAATGCTAAGAACACAACAGCAGAGCCCATGTGTACTATGGCCCAGCGGGGTCTTGGGTAGATGTGCACCAAGAACACAGCCCGAACTGGCCTTGCGTGACCCGGAAGGGGTCTCGGAAGTAAGCACGAGGACACAGCCCAACCGTTCACTTGGCATGGAAGGGGCCCCGGGACATAAACACCGAGGACACAGCCTGACCGCCCAAAGTCTAACCGTCGACTCCCGTCGGTGTGATGACTGGCGAGCCCATAGACCTATCAGACTATCCCTAACCCAGGATTACGACACCGCGTGTTGAATCAGACCAAATGCCACATCAACTTATCATGGAAGGGGCCTCAGATGTAAGCATGAGGACACAACCCAACCATCATTCATACCCTATCACATCACAACCCAACAAGTGACGGTCAACACCGCTCTTACATCCCTTCCCAATACTACCCGTAGGGAGACGACGCTCTAAGTATTGGACTACTAAACACATTTCACTAATCAAACATACTCCTGGCCAAGATTTATTCCTCTACATGACTTTTCAAATGATGTCAACATAATATAACATGATGCGCTTACAAAGATCTATCACTCTTTCCAAATGGTAACGACATATTATAAACATGATGCGCATAAGTAACAATCTATCAATTTCTATCAAGTCAATTTATTTAAATAAGCGTGCTTCACAATTTGAATATATAAAGTCGGATTAATAAGCTTCGTCAATCATGTAACAAATGATTAATTATAAGAGTTCATCCAAGCCAAGTAATTTGCAATATTAATTCCTCCGAATCCAAATCCATCTTATAAAAAGACCAGAATTTAGGTGCAGATTGAACCTGGGCAGCAACTTCGACCGGTGATTCCCGAAGCTACATGAATCCGGTGAAGGCATGTAATCCCATGATGGAAAGGTCTTTCCATGGCCCACAACTTTCTTATTCAGACATCAACCCAGATTTGAAGTTATCCTATTTGAAATCGGACTTGAAGTCCGCTGCGTACAGAACACAGTTCTGCATGCATAATTTATTAAACACTATTTTCGTTTAGACCTTCCTGTGGCTACAGACTTCGCCTGAAGTCGTGCAACCATTCGTTGGAAAGGTATTTTCAAGGGCTTCAACTTTCATGTTTAGCCGAGAACCCGGATCTAGACATATTACACCTAAAAATGGCTACGAAGTCGCTGAGCGTAGAATACAGATTCTGCCCGCATCTTAAGGCGGAATGAACGGCATCGGTTCATCTACCTCCTCAAGGCGATCTTCCCAGATCATTCCAGAATTTCCTCCACCCTTATTCACCCTCATGAGACCTTTGCTCTTCACCAAACCATCCCCCATCTCCACATAGAAGATCGGAGAGGTTGAAGACACCACTAACCAAGAGCACAAGCTCCGGATTGGCCTCACCCTAGAGAAAGCATCTCCTCACATGTCAAGACTCTTTTGAGTCAACGTCATGCCTACATATCTATAGATCTAGCACCAAGGGAGAGGGTAGGAAACTCACATCGATTCCAGCGGTTCCTCCATTTCCGGCCATGGATCTCGTAATTCTCCTTGGCGGCATCTTCTCCTTCACGGTGATGGCGGATCTCCTTCTGTAGAACTTGGTCCAGCAGTTTTCCCTCACACTAGGAGTTCTCACAAGAAATAGGGGATGAAATGAGCATGAAAATGGCTAGGGTTTTCTCTTCCCCTTATATATGAAAAGTGACACGGGTAGGGACACGCCCGTGTCCTTACCTGTGTCCCGCTTGAGCGAAACGGCAACGACGGTTTCCGTGTCGGTTCAATACTCGACACGGGTAGGCACACGTGTCCCCGTGTCCCGACCCGTGTCCACATTACACGACTGTGTTCCTGGCCTTGTCCTTGTCCGTGTCCTTCTCGGGATACATTTCGACGATTTCAACACTTCGTCGATCTCGATCAAAATCGTCGACTGGAGCACACGGGTAGGGACACGCCCGTGTCTCTACCCGTATCATATTATTCATCGATCTCGCCACGTAGTTCGTCGGTCTCGACACGCCCCATTGAGTGTAACTCGACACACACGGGTAGGGACACGCCCGTGTCGCTACCCGTGTCATTCGATGTCGACACACCTCGTCGATCTCGACACGCCTCGTCGAGCATAACTCGACACACACGGGTAGGGACACGCCCGTGTCGCTACCCGTGTCATTCGATGTCGACACACCTCGTCGATCTCAACACGCCTCATCGAGCGTAACTCGACATACACGGGTAGGGACACGCCCGTGTCTCTACCCGTGTCACGCCCGTGTCCTTGTCAGCACTGACTTCTCCACTCCCCCACAAGTGCAGTCCAACTCCCTGCACTTCCCAGGACTCGAGCCACCCTTCTGACTCAAAAATACACACGAGGGGCCTAGAGCGATTCGGGACGTTACACAAGTCTCCTGATCAAAAGACTAGAGTTTGTTTTTGAGCACCTGATCAAAAGCTCATTGGTGGCAGTCACCTGATCAAAACTGCAGTGGATTCCTACCAGGATGGTAGAAGAGTGGATGTACCCAGGTTGGGGAACCACTATAAAAATTCTTGTGGTGTCTGGTTGCCCTTTTCTTTTTGTTCTTGTTATGTCTGTGATAGATTAGGTTATATGTGCTGTGTTAGAATAGCTTAACTTAGGATAACTTTTAGCCTTCTGTTAATCTGATATCTCTTAAGCTATTACTCTGATATTATTTCTTAAACAGAAAAAAGATTTTTTTTATTACTCTATTCACCCCCCTCCTCTAGATTAAATCAGGTCTCACCCTCACTTTCATAATAGATTTCTGTGAAGATCTAGGTATCTTTCAAGAATTCTCCTCTCCTAAAAATCGACGGAAAAATGAAGTTTTTGAGAGGATGAATAGAACACTATGTTGGGAATATTACCATTCAATGTTCCCTAGATTGGATTTGAAGAGGCATCACCATCAATACTAAGAGCATAATTGTATTTGATGTATGTTCAAGTTTAATTGTATTTGATATATTTGATGAATGTTCAAGAAAATTATCTAAGTCCACAGGCATTGAGTGATGTCAGTTCACTCAATATTAGATGTCAAGGAAGGATGCTGGAAAGATAAAAAATTGTCTAAGTCCACAGGATTTGAGTGAAGTCAGTTTACTCAATGCTAGATGTCAAAAAGTTCTAAGTAATGTATGGATAGTCAAAGCCCAACAATTTACAAAGCAGACATGCGGCTAAGTCCACATGAGTTGAGTGAGGATAGTTCACCCGACACCATACAACAAGAAACACTGAGTAAATACAAGACAGTCAAAGCTTCATCATTGACAAGGAAGAAATCTGGCTAAGTCCAAAAGTGTTGAACGAGGACAGCTCACTCAATGCCTGAAGAAAGAATCGTTGAGTCAAGCTCAACCAGTCAAATCATTTGAAGATCTGTCAAGAATTCTGTCTAAGTCTAGAAGTGTTAAGTGAGGACATCTCACTCAATGCCCAAAGAAGAAAGCATTGACATACAAGTCTATAGTCAAAGCCTAAGAAGATGTAGACAAAATCTGTCTAAGTCTAGTAGCGTTGTGTGAGGATAGCTCACTCAATGCTACATCATCAAGAAGACAGGCAAAGACATAAAAATTGAGTGATGGAGGCTCACTCAACACATTCATAAAGATGGAAATCAGCAAAGTACAAAAGCATTGAGTGAATGCAGTTCACTCAATGCCCCAGCAAGATGGCAGGCTTCAGAGGAGCGAATAAGTCCAAAGGCGTTGAGTGATGAAGGCTCACTCAACGCAGTCAATTCCTATCAATAGAAAAGTTTTTCCAAGGTTAAAAGCATTGAGTGAAGTCATTGCACTCAACGCCTATCAATAATAGAAATATTGTCCAAGTCCAAATGTGTTGAGTGATGAAGGTTCACTCAACCCACTTAACGCCTGGTAGTGTAGAAGTTTGTCTAAGTCAAAATTCATTGAGTGATGAAGGTTCACTCAACGCACTCAATGCCTGGGATGAACTGTCTGGATTTTGCTAAGTCAAGAGATGTTGACATCAGCAAAAGTCAACAAAATTCAAAATTGTTGGGGGAATCCTACATTACGCGACAAACGACATCGCATGCCTTCCAGGCTACATTTAATGTAAAAGCAAGATTGTAGCCTGCAAATCCAAGTGGATCCATGGGTCAAAGATCCATTGGACTATGAAAGATAAAGGGATTGAGATCGGCAAAAAGAAAATAACTTTTAGAGATGTAACTTTTCGAAAATAGGTGGAACTTAATCTTCTTCCTCTTGCCAAAGTTGTAGTGCCTGAAGCATAAGTTCAAACCGCTGACCTAAAATTTCAAGCAATTAGCTATTACGATTTTCACCTACAACAAAAAGTTCAGATAAATCTCTGAGGAAGAAGAAGCAGCCATGTCTAACCCTCTTGCAACAAGATAGTTGTTGTGTTTATCACCTTAAACAGCAAGTTTAGAGAAAATCTGATGCGCCCGCGAACAGACTCTTACTGTGGTTGGTTCGGTGAGTCGATCGTCGCGGGCGTGCTACAGGAGGCAAGTGCACCTATCGCAAGTAGTACTCGATATTCGGGGGAATACCGAGGTCGTATTGTTCTCGGGGTCGTGTTGACTATTCTTACTCCTCCGGGAGGACTATTATTTTACTGAAAGTAAGGTGGATTTTTTTTAATTAAGTAAAGACGGAAAAAGTAAAGAAGCGAAAAAACGTTTTAGAAAATATTCGATGAAGGGTTAATGCTCGGCATCGAATCCGATTAAGACTAAAATAATTTTTAATAATTATAGTACTTAGTTTTCAAATTAATAAAAGGCAACTTGACCGTGGAGGTTCCACAAATGTGAGCACACTTATCTCTAGGAATATTGCTCACCTGAACGTTAAGACTATTCGGCCGAACGTTAGTCCGACGAAGGATTCCTCTTAACGCCCGCTTTACGCTAAGAACCCCGCTATTGGGTGGGGAACCCAATCCGGTAGAATTACGCTTGTCCTCTCTCGAGGGTATGCACGCAACTCTATTTAACCAGGGGTGATCGGTCCATATGCACGGCCTCTCGGCTAGCTAGCATATGGACTACGGAAATAGGGCCCACACATTGATATGTGGTCCTACGCGTCGTAAACCCAGAGTAAACCTTAAGTCCTTAAATTAAAATGAAAATAAAGAGCTTCAATTATTACAAATCATTTTAAATGTCCCAAAGCTCTTCGATGCCGAGGCTAATAGCGATTAGCCACACATCGGTATGGGGACGGCTTTATAATTTAATGAGGCGCGAGTTCGAAATTAAACGCTAATTGATTATAAGAAGAGGACATAAGAAAAATAACAAACATTTAGAAAGCTGAAAAGTTAGCTAAAATAAGAACTCACGCACACTCCAAATTATAAATAAAACAGAAACTAAGTTACACATGAAAGAAATTTGCAAAATTGAAATTGCGAGTCCCACTCAAACGAGTGGGGGCGGGAAATAAAAGCTTAAAATTGCAAGTCCTACTCAAACGAGTAGGACTAAAATGAAAGCGAGTCCTACTCAAATGTGTAGGAGAAAATAAATGCGATTACAGGGCTTTCTCAAATCTTTACAGGGAGATAAAGATCCGTCCATTTAACTCAAGTGAGTAGGCGGAAAAATAAAGAAAGAAAATTACAAGTCTTACTCAAATGAGTAGGCGGGAAATAAAGTCCGTCCATTTAACTCAAGTGAGTAGGCGGAAAAATAAAGAAAGAAAATTACAAGTCCTACTCAAACGAGTAGGACTGAAAATAAAAACGATGCGTCATTTAACTCTTAACGAGTAGACGGAAATAAATGCACACAAACACACACACTCTATATGAATTGAAAGAAAGCAATAAATCTATCTCCTACACTCACACACTCTACATAAATGAAGAAAGCAATAAAAAGTTATACTCATACACTCACACACACATCATGAAAATTAAGAAGAACAAAAGGAAATTTATGCTCATACACTCACACACACTAATAACGAAGAAAAATCAAAGTTACTTATAAATTAAAATAACAAGATTTCTACTCCTAAAGCTTACCCAAAACACATAAAAAGAACGAATAAAAAGAGAATGAGCAAAAAGTTTTCCAAAATAAAGTCAAAATCAAAGGTGCTCAAAAATTAAGACTATAACTTTTTCATTCTTAAGAATTCATAAAAGTGATAAAAAAGGTGAAGAGAAAATGAAAAGAACAAAAGAGGTTTTACAATCCTAAAAGAAAAACTAAGTAAAAAAAAGAACAAAATCACTTTTTAAATCTCTTTTATAAATACATAAGAATGAAATCATAAGTCTCTTAAGAAAAGGACATGGTGAAAAAGAAGAAAACTTATCATACCTAATCATGAAGACAAGTTAAAAACATGAATATTAAACATGTTACACTCATACACACACACACACACTTTTCATAAAGAGAAAAACAAAGGTGAAACTAAGGATAAAATGAGAATAAAAGTGGGCACATGAGTTTATTCCAAAGCCAAATAAGAAGAGAAAAGCTAACATTTTTATTGATTAAAGGAAGCGATTACAAATATATTACAAAGCTAAAAAATAAAGCAAAGCAAAACATGAAAGGAATGGGGGAGAAATCTCCTTACATAGCAATAGAATCACGGATGCAGCCCACAAAAACACACTAAAATGGCCCAAAAATCTGAATCCTTGGACCTTACAGAAATGGGCAATTTATAGGCAAAACATTCTAAGTACACGCCCTCCGACACGGGCATGTAGGGGGGGCGTGTCACTACTATTCATGATGGCGACCGAAGATTTGACAGGAAAGTTGACTTCGGACTGAGTTCGCGGCTCTCACGCCCCAGGTCACGGGCGTGACTCTGGGCGTGTCGGGGCGGTAGAACCGGGCGGGTTGCGTCAAAAAGTCTTCGGCAGCATCTTGTTGGCCAGGTGAAGAAGTCACACCCCCGGTCACGGGCGTGACTCTGGGCGTGTCGGTTGGTGTCGACACTCGACGAATGTCGAGCGGAAAGTGTCGAGTTGAAATCGTCGAGCTGAGATTGAGTCACTCCCTAGGTCACGGGCGTGACTCTAGGCGTGTCGCGGGTTCGACGATCGTTGAACTGAATTCGTCGAGTGGAGTGGACACGGGTTTGGATCACGCCCCGTGTCGGGTGACACGGGCGTGACATCAGGCGTGTCAAGCTTTTTACTTCAGAAATTTGCAACTTCACGGAATTTGAGCTGTCACGCCCTGGTCATGGGCGTGACCCAAATTACACGGGCGTGTACTGCCCAATTTTGGCAGATTTTGGAATTTTTCTGAAAAATAAAACAAGTTAGTAGTAAATTTACAATAATAGGAGCATTTTATTGAACAAAAATAAGTAAAAATGATGAAAATGACTAAATTAATGTGCACAAAAATACGTATATTTACAATTCATCAAATACCCCCATACTTAGGCTTTTGCTATTGCAGAGCAAACGTTTGAGGTGAATCTATAAGGAATAGAAAAAAACTCTAAGTTTAGCTACTGCTTAATCAATTATAAGAGAGATCGAAATAAATATACGGGGTGTAAGATTTAAGTCCTAAAATTATGTAAATGATTTAAATAGCGCAAAAGTTTTGGCCAAAAGACTTCTTTATGTAATCAAATAGAAGGCAACATTTGTAATGGTTAGATTAACGAAAATAGTTTGGAATTATATGAACTCTAGCTTATACGAGTGCTACTGGAAATAATACATTTTACTAATTATGCTCTCAAAAAGATTTTTGAATTAATTCTATAATCGTGTAATTGGCTAAGGGGGTAGTGGGTTTATGAAAAGGGTTTTGATTTTTTGAGGTGAGGTAATTTTTTCTCGAACCTCCATTTTTTTTTCTTTTGAATTATTAGGAAAACGAAATCTTATTTTCCTAATATGATTTTTGTTTTTCAACTTCATAAGAATAAAATTAACCCAATGTATATTTGTAGGAGTAATGAATTTTATCCTCTTACTCCATATATAATCTTTTTAAATTATTGGGTACATATGTTTACGTAACGAAATCTTATTCCCATTGACATAGAATCTTTTAAGGATAGAAAATTTTATCATGCCAAGTAGGTCATGATAAGGTTAGGGGAGAAAGGAAAACTAGATTTTTAATCCTAAAAATTTTTGAGAGCAACCTTAATAATTTGTACGTTCCAATTTTTTCAGAAAGCTAAATGTAAGTATAATTGAATTCTATAGTCGTTATTTCCTAACATAATATACGTGCTCCTATCAATGAAAAATTAGAAGTAGTGCCTAAAACGAGTTCGCTATTTTTAACAAAGTATAATGAATTCTTTAAAAATTAACCCCGACTATTTAAATTTTTCAATCAATAATTAACAAACGGGTAGTGAACAAAGAATTAATCAAATTCACATATAAATAAACTCAAAACTGAATTTTTGGATAGCAGAAGAGTTAAGGATGGAATATTTGATTTATTTGTTTCAAAACATTTTTTTTTATTTTTATAGTTTTTATCATCATTTTTTTTGTTTTTCATTTATTATCTTTTTTTTGTATTTTTGTTTTGTTTTACTTAATTTGTTTTTTTGAAATTTTATTTTTTGAACTATTATCTTTTTTTTTGTATTTTTGTTTTGTTTTACTTAATTTTTTTTTTGAAATTTTATTTTTTGAACTATTATCTTTTTTTTGTATTTTTTTAAGTGAATTTTCATTCTATGTACAAAAATATGGGAGAAAAAGAGAGGTTTTTACAAGAATGAGGAAGGGGGAGAGAGAAAAGAGTATGTACAAAAAAATATTTACAAAGTGAAACTAAATATATTTTTTTTGTTTTGTTTTTTTAAATTTGTTTTTTAGTTTTTGGAGAAAAGAAAGAAAGAGAAAAAAGTTTTTTGGATTTTTCATTTTAAATTTTTTTTTTCATTTTAAGATGTTTTTTATTTTTTTGTTTTTGTTTTGTTGTTAGATGTATTTTTGTTTTTGTTTTATTGTTATATGTATTTTTTTTGTATTTTTGAAATGCAGAAAAAATTGAAGTGCAGAAAGTAAAGTACGAAAATACCCCCATACTTAAGTCCAACATTGTCCCCAATGTTGTAACGCAAGTATGCGGAATAAAAATTAAATAAAATGCGATATGTACAAAAGTAAAGAGAGGGGGGGTAGAAACGTCCCTGATGCGCGTTCGGGGAAGTCCAATCAGAAACCCTGCGTTTATTAGAAAAAGCAGCAAAGATAATAAGGAAAGAGCGAAAAAGATGAGCGAGGGGTGCCTCCCAGGAGCGCTTTGTTTATAGTCGTGTAGCTTGACTATTTTGACGGAGTTATAGATCGAGGAGGGTTATGGTTTCGTAATGCTCGATCACTAGGTCGCCCGCGATGTATAACTTAAGCCGATGACCGTTTACTTTAAACGAACCTCTTTCCGGGTGGGAGACGAGTACGATCACATATGGAAAGACTTCTTCAACTAAGAAGGGACCGGACCATCTAGATTTTAGTTTACCTGGAAAAAGCTTAAGGCGTGAATTATAAAGAAGGACAAGATCGCCGGGAGAAAATATTTTTGTGGACTTTAAATTTCGATCGTGATATAACTTAGAACGCTACTTATAGAATTTATTGCTCTCGTAAGCGTTCGCACGCCATTCATCGAGCTCGTTTAGTTGCAGTTTTCTATTCTGAGCGGCTAAGTTTGCGTCGAGGTTTAAGAGTTTTAAAGCCCAAAGAGCGCGATGCTCTAATTCTACGGGTAAATGGCACGCTTTGCCGTAGACTAATCGGAACGGCGTACAACCAATTGCGGTTTTGTATGCCGTCTGATACGCCCACAACGCGTCGTCGAGTTTAACGGACCAATCTTTCCTATTGAGTGAAATGGTTTTTTCTAAAATTCGCTTAATCTCTCGATTTACTACCTCAACTTGGCCACTTGTTTGCGGGTGGTAGGGGGTGGCAAGCTTGTGCGTGACTCCGTATTTAGCTAACGTCTTAGCCATAAGAGCGTTACAGAAATGCGTTCCCCTATCACTAACAATTGCGCGAGGCGTGCCGAAGCGAGAAAATAATTTTTTAAGAAATGTAACGACGACTCGCGCATCGTTGGTGGGGAGAGCTTGCGCTTCCGCCCACCTTGATACGTAGTCCACCGCCACTAAAATATACATATTTTTGAAAGATGGAGGTAGGGGGCCAACAAAATCTATGCCCCACAAATCGAAGACTTCGCACTCTAAAAACATATTTTGGGGCATCTCGTCGCGATGAGAGATGTTACCCGACCGCTGACAACTATCGCACGTGCGCACAAAATTATGCGCGTCTTTGAAGAGAGTGGGACAAAAGTGTCCCGCCTATAGCGCCTTCCGAGCAGTCCGGTTGGCTTGATAATGCCAACCGGCTGTACCCTCGTGGCAGGGCTTAAGAATTTACAAGCACTCCACACCCGCAACGCATCATCGGACCGCTTGGTCCGCGCAGATACGAAAAAGAAATGGGTCCTCCCAAAAGAAATTTTTCAAGTCAGAAAAGAATTTCTTCTTTTGATGACTTGAAAACTCTTTTGGAAGCACCCACGCTACTAAGTAATTTGCAAAGTCTGCGAACCAAGGCGAAGATGTCGAAGAATTATTAATGGCAAGAAGGCGTTCCTCGGGGAATCTGTCATTTATTTCAGATTCGACGAGCGCTTCCGCACCCGGATGTTTTAAATGGGAGAGGTGGTCTGCCGCTAGATTTTCCGCTCCCCGCTTATCTCGGATCGCCAAATCAAACTCTTGTAGGAGGAGAATTCATCGAAGAAGGCGGTGCTTCACATCATTTTTAGCTAATAAATATTTAAGCGCGGAGTGATGGGTAAAAACGATAAATTTAGATAGCGTTATATACAAGCAAAACTTATCAAAAGCGAAAACGACGGCTAAGAGTTCCTTTTCCGTTGTCGTGTAATTTACTTGTGCGGAAGTGAGCGTCTTGCTAGCGTAATAAATAGGATGAAAATGTTTTTCTACGTGTTGGCCAAGAACAACACCTAAGGCAATATCACTAGCGTCGCATATAATTTCGAACGGAATGGATCAATTAGGGGCCACTAAAATTGGTGAAGTGATAAGTTTTTGTTTTATTAAATTAAAGGCGGACTCGCATTCGCTACTAAAGATGAAACGTGATTCCTTTTCCAAGAGGTGAGTAAGCGGCTTTGTTATTTTTGAAAAGTCTTGAATGAAGCGTCGATAAAAGCTCGCATGGCCTAAGAAACTCCTAATAGATTTTACGTTTGTTGGATGCAGAAGTTTTTCTATGATTTCTATCGTGGCCTTATCCACCTCTATCCCCTTAGACGAAATCATATGGCCGAGGACCAAACCTCCTCGAACCATAAAGTTGCATTTTTCCCAATTTAAAACAAGACTTGTGTCCTCGCACCGTTGAAGGACACGATCTAAATTGTGAAGGCAATCGGGAAAAGAGCGTCCGAAAACAGAAAAGTCGTCCATAAAGACTTCCATAATGTCTTCTACTAGCTCGCCAAAGATCGCTAGCATACATCTTTGGAATGTAGCCGGCGCATTGCAGAGTCCAAATGGCATTCTTCGATAGGCGAAGGTGCCAAACGGGCAAGTAAAAGTTGTTTTCTCTTGATCATCGGGGGAAATGGGGATTTGGAAAAACCCCGATAAACCATCAAGAAAACAATAAAATGGATGACCGGATAAACGCTCTAAAATCTGGTCCAGAAATGGCAGAGGGAAATGGTCCTTACGGGTGGCATCATTAAGTTTTCTATAATCGATGCACACTCGCCAACCCGTAACAGTACGAGTTGGGACGAGCTCGTTATGCTCATTATCCACTACGGTAAGACCTCCCTTCATGGCACGACATGCACAGGACTAACCCATGCACTGTCCGAAATAGGGTAGATAATCCCCGCATCTAATAACTTAATGATTTCGGCTTCAACGACGTCTTTCATGTTTGGGTTAAGACGACGCTGCGGCTGAATCGTTTTGCGGCAATTATCGTTCAGAAAAATCTTATGGGTGCAAAAGGAGGGGCTAATCCCCTTTAAGTCAGAGATTTGCCACGCAATTGCGTGGCGATGTTTAAATAAAACTTCCAATAAATCGGAAGTCTCCGAATCACTCAAGTCCGAAGAAATAATAACGGGAAGCGTATCGCCTTTTCCCAAAAATGCGTATTTGAGCGAGGCGGGTAAGGGTTTGAGGTCTAGGATGGGCGGTTCTTCTAGGGAGGTTTTAATGCATATGTCTTTCTTACCAATTAGTTCGAAAGGCAAGTCTAAAGAAGTATCCTCATCGCATTTAAAATTTTCGAGCGCATAAATAAGGTCGTTTAAAAATACGGACTCGAAAACGGGAGAGGAACGATCTCCAAAAAAGGTATCTAAAGAGTAGCAGAAATCGTCGCTCGATGACAAATTGTCCATCGAGGGATTAATAGAGAAAGTAACCGGATCATCGCCTACTCGGAGGAGAAGACTACCATTACTAACATCTATTAGTGCGCGGGAGGTGGCAAGAAAAGGGAAACCGAGTATTATTGGTACCTCGGCGTCCTCCTCGATATCTAAGATGACAAAGTCTACCGAGAAGGTAAACTTGTCGACTCGGATAAGGACGTCCTCCACAACCCCGATAGGGAACTTAACCGAGCGATACGCTAATTGGATGCGCATATTCGTAGGATTAGGAGTACCCAAACCTAAACGTGAACAGAGCGAGAATGGCATTAGATTAATGCTAGCCCCTAAATCAGCTAAGGCGTACTTTACTAATATATCGCCAAAAAGGCATGGGATGGAAAACCGTCCCGGGTCGTTTTGTTTTGTGGGCAATTTATTAGTAAGATCCGCCGAGCAGACAGCGTTGAGAGATTCATGCGAAATACACTCTAATTTACGTTTATTAGAAAGTAGTTCTTTTAAAAATTTCGCATATTTGGGCATTTGCGAGATAGCCTCGCAAAAAGGAACATTAATGTTAATTTGTTTTAATAATAAAATAAATTTTTCATATTGCGCGTCCTTACGCTCGTTATCTAACTTATGCGGATATGGAAGGGCCTTGTTTAAAATAATTTTTTCTTTTAAAATCGGTAAAGGCGGCGTAAGCGAAGAAAGGGGAAGAGGGGTCGGAGGTGAAATATGTACCTGAGTGTCGGTCCGTTTTGGATCGACCACCTCCTTTCCGCTACGGAAGGTTATAGCGTTGGCGTTCTCCTGCGGATTAGGCTCCGTGTTTCCCGGTAGTGCCCTGAGCGCGCGCTCGGACATCATCCTTGCCAGCTGTCCAACCTGTTGTTCGAGAGTTTTTAGCGATCCGGTGATGTTCCGGATATTTGACTCATTGGACGCAATATACTTCGAAAAATTTTCCTCCATCGGGGAGGGTTTCGGAAGAGGAGCAGGAGGCAGAAATCCGGGCGCATAAGAAATATGGGGACACTGAGCATTATTCGGGTTGCTCCAAGAGAAGTTGGGGTGATTCCTCTAACCCGGATTATAGTTATTACTATAAGGGTTGTTGTTGGGGTTGAAGGGAGGACGACCCGAATTTCCCATGAAGTCCACGAACTCTTCAGCTACGCAGACGTTAGAGGGGATAAAATAAGGCGGAGTGGAGGAGGCAGCAGTCATCTTCGCCACCTGCTTTGTTAACCTTTCAACTTGAAGGGTCAAGAGAGCAGTGGCATCCACTTCAAAAAGACCAGCCGCCGGCTTTGGGCGTCCCCGCGGGACGTTCCATTGATAGGCGTTCATAGCCATCTCTTCGAATAAAGCCTGGGCAGCCTCGGGGGTTTTGTTGTTTAGCGTACCCCCGGCAGCTGCGTCAATCATTTGACGCGTCTAAAAATTCAGCCCATTATAAAAATTTTGAACTTGCAACCACGTTGGCAGCGCGTGGTGCGGGCACCGGCGGAGGAATTCCTTAAACCGTTCCCAAGTCTCGTATAGAGACTCAGGATCGTTTTGCACAAACGAAGAAGTGTCCGCCCGCAACTTTGCAGTTTTTGCGGGCGGAAAGTACTTCGTTAGGAACCGTTCCGTCAACTCAGCCCACGTGGTGATACATCCTTGCGGGAGGGCATTCAACCACGCCTTGGCTTTGGACTTAAGGGAAAAAGGAAATAAGCGCAACTGAATGGCGTCATCAGTGACGCCATTAATCTTGAAGGTGTCGCAAATCTCCAAGAAATTGGACAAGTGGACATTCGGGTCCTCATCCGGCATTCCATCGAACTGCACGGCATTTTGGACCATTTGAATGACACTCGACTTTATTTCAAAATTATTATTCGCCACCGCAGGGCGAACAATACTCGACCCAGAATCATCCAGGTTAGGCCGGGTGTAATAAGACATAGTACGCTCGGCCGCCGGGGCAGGGTTAGGGGCGGTCATAAGTACAATAGTAGGTTCTCCGATAGATTCCTCGGGATCTAAAGAAGGATTTCGGCGTTGAGATCGAATACGCGCAAGAGAGCGTTCGATCTCAGGGTCGAAGTCAAAATCTTCAGACTCGGAGGGTTGTCCACGGGTCATAGACCCAAATAAAAATAAAACAAAATAAACTCTTTTTTTGTTTTAAATTAAAGTTTTTAGTTTTTTTTAGTTTATAGAAAATAAGTAAAAGTAATAGACTCCAGAATTCGAAATAACAACTCGAAAAGAGACTCCCCGGCAACAGCGCCAAAAACTTGATGCGCCCGCGAACAGACTCTTACTGTGGTTGGTTCGGTGAGTCGATCGCCGCGGGTGTGCTACAGGAGGCAAGTGCACCTATCGCAAGTAGTACTCGATATTCGGGGGAATACCGAGGGCGTATTGTTCTCGGGGTTGTGTTGACTATTCTTACTCCTCCGGGAGGACTATTATTTTACTGAAAGTAAGGTGGATTTTTTTTAATTAAGTAAAGACGGAAAAAGTAAAGAAGCGAAAAAACGTTTTAGAAAATATTCGATGAAGGGTTAACGGTCGGCATCGAATCGGATTAAGACTAAAATAATTTTTAATAATTATAGGACTTACTCTTCAAATTAATAAAAGGCAATTTGGCCGTGGAGGTTCCACAAATGTGAGCGCACTTATCTCTAGGAATATTCCTCACCTGAACGTTAAGACTATTCGACCGAATGTTAGTCCGACGAAGTATTCCTCTTAACACCCGCTTTACGCTAAGAACCCCACTATTGGGTGGGGAACCCAATCCGGTAGAATTACGCTTGTCATCTCTCGAGGGTATGCACGCAACTCTATTTACCCACGGGTGATCGGTCCATATGCACGGCCTCTCGGATAGCTAGCATATGGACTACGGAAATAGGGCCCACACATCGATATGTGGTCTTACGCGTCGTAAACCCGGGGTAAACCTTATGTCCTTAAATTAAAATGAAAATAAAGAGCTTCAATTATTACAAATCATTTTAAAAGTCCCAAAGCTCTTCGATGCCGAGTCTAATAGCGATTAGCCACACATCGGTATGGGGACGGCTTTATAATTTAATGAGGCGCGAGTTCGAAATTAAACGCTAATTGATTATAAGAAGAGGACATAAGAAAAATAACAAACATTTAGAAAGCTGAAAAGTTAACTAAAACAAGAACTCACACACACTCCAAATTATAAATAAAACAGAAACTAAGTTACACATGAAAGAAATTTGCAAAATTGAAATTGCGAGTCCCATTCAAACGAGTGGGGGCGGGAAATAAAAGCTTAAAATTGCAAGTCCTACTCAAACGAGTAGGACTAAAATGAAAGTGAGTCCTACTCAAATGAGTAGGAGAAAATAAATGCGATTACAGAGCTTTCTCAAATCTTTATAGGGAGATAAAGATCCGTCCATTTAACTCAAGTGAGTAGGCGGAAAAATAAAGAAAGAAAATTACAAGTCCTACTCAAACGAGTAGGCGGGAAATAAAGTCCGTCCATTTAACTCAAGTGAGTAGGCGAAAAAATAAAGAAAGAAAATTACAAGTCCTACTCAAACAAGTAGGACTGAAAATAAAAAACGATGTGTCATTTAACTCTTAACGAGTAGACGGAAATAAATGCACACAAACACACACACTCTATAAGAGTTGAAAGAAAGCAATAAATCTAACTCCTACACTCACACACTTTACATAAATGAAGAAAGCAATAAAAACTTATACTCATACACTCACACACACATCATGAAAATTAAGAAGAACAAAAGGAAATTTATGCTCATACACTCACACACACTAATAACGAAGAAAAATCAAAGTTGCTTATAAATTAAAATAACAAGATTTCTACTCCTAAAGCTTACCCAAAACACATAAAAAGAACGAATAAAAAGAGAATGAGCAAAAAGTTTTCCAAAATAAAGTCAAAATCAAAGGTGCTCAAAAATTAAGACTATAACTTTTTCATTCTTAAGAATTCATAAAAGTGATAAAAAAGGTGAAGAGAAAATGAAAAGAACAAAAGAGCTTTTACAATCCTAAAAGAAAAACTAAGTAAAAAAAAGAACAAAATCACTTTTTAAATCTCTTTTATAAATACATAAGAATGAAATCATAAGTCTCTTAAGAAAAGGACATGGTGAAAAAGAAGAAAACTTATCATACCTAATCATGAATACAAGTTAAAAACATGAATATTAAACATGTTACACTCATACACACACACACACTTTTCATAAAGAGAAAAACAAAGGTGAAACTAAGGATAAAATGAGAAGAAAAGTGGGCACATGAGTTTATTCCAAAGCCAAATAAGAAGAGAAAAGCTAACATTTTTATTGATTAAAGGAAGCGATTACAAAGCTATTACAAAGCTAAAAGATAAAGCAAAGCAAAACATGAAAGGAATGGGGGAGAAATCTCCTTACATAGCAATAGAATCACGGATGCAGCCCACAAAAACACACTAAAATGGCCCAAAAATCTGAACCCTTGGACCTTACGAAATGGGCAATTTATAGGAAAAAATTCTAAGTACACACCCTCCGACACGGGCGTGTACAGGGGCCGTGTCACTACTATTCATGATGGCGACCGAAGATTTGACAGGAAAGTTGACTTCGGGCTGAGTTCGCGGCTCTCACGCCCCAGGTCACGGGCGTGACTCTGGGCGTGTCGGGGCGGTAGAACCGGGCTCGGGTTGCGTCAAAAAGCCTTCGGCAGCATCTTGTCGGCCAGGTGATGAAGTCACGCCCCCGGTCACGGGCGTGACTCTGGGCGTGTCGGTTGGTGTCGACACTCGACAAATGTCGAGCGGAAAGTGTCAAGTTGAAATCGTCGAGCTGAGATTGAGTCACGCCCTAGGTCACGGGCGTGACTCTAGGCGTGTCGCGGGTTCGACGATCGTTGAACTGAATTCGTCGAGTGGAGTGGACACGGGCTTGGATCACGCCCCGTGTCGGGTGACACGGGCGTGACACCAGCCGTGTCAAGCTTTTTACTTCAGAAATTTGCTACTTCACGGAATTTGAGATGTCACGCCCTGGTCACGGGCGTGACCCAAATGACACGGGCGTGTACTGCCCAATTTTGGCAGATTTTGCAATTTTTCTGAAAAATAAAATAAAACAAGTTAGTAGTAAATTTACAATAATAGGAGCATTTTATTGAACAAAAATAAGTAAAAACGATCAAAATGACTAAATTAATGTGCACAAAAATACGTATATTTACAATTCATCAAAATCTCCGAGTAAGTAGAAGCAGCAAGGCAAGCCCTAGCAGCAGCATCTTCACAGCCCTAGTAGATCATCCCTGAAGAATACTTTCTGGAGCTATGAAGAAGAATTTGGGACTGAGTTTCACTCTTAGTTCAGAAAGAAGTAGTACACTGTAACATACTTCTCAGCAAAAGCCAAGTTAACTTGAAGATCAACAATCTTGTTGCTATGAAGAAGATAGGGCTGAGTATTTCTCAGTGTAGGAAGACAGGCTTAGAGAACTTTTCTCTGGAGTTAAATCAACACCAACCAACCATTCTCCCCATAGGATCCATTCTTATATTTGAGATATAGGGCATTTATGCCAGAGTTGTAGGACTATTTATAAAGGCTAAGGTAGGATCCAGTTGTATATCTGAGGTAGCGCCTGTGTGCCTGAGGTAGGATCTGGATCAGATCTGAGGTAAGAGAGTCATCCTCTCTCTGTTGTATGACCATTATGCCTGAGTGGTAGGATCCTTTTATGGATCTGAGGTAGGGTCTTTATGCCTGAGTTTTAGGAGACTCATTATTTCTGAGTGCTGGGGCTATCCTCCCAGCCTAAGCAATAGGATTATTAATTTAGTCTGAGGTATGTGATCTTTAGATCATGGAGTTGTAGGAGCAAGCTTGCTTTGAGATAGGGCTTTATGCCCAAGCTGTAGGTCTTGGAGGAGACTGAGAGATCCTACATGATCTGTGTTGTAAACTCTTAGGAGCTGAGATTTGAAGAATTGTCTTATCTAACAAGCTGTTAGAAAGGTGGGAGGAAAAGTAGACGTACCCATATTCTAGGGAACCATAATAAATCTTGTGTGTGTTGTGTGATTTCTTGAAAGCTAACTTAATCTGACTCACAACACACTAAAGCAAGGAAAAAGTCATAAAAGACCAAAAAATCTATCTCCCCTAGGTGTTTAGCTATGCTTGAAACTAAAGACTTTCAAGTGATATCATAGGGAGGTTGCTCAAAAAGGATTTAACAGTCTGAGTAGATCTCAAATGGTAATTAAAAGTATAGTACTTATGGATTCAGGAGAGAACCATAATGAGTGGAGCTCAATGAAGCTTCAAGTCTGCAGAAAGGAAAATATTGGGATTTGGAAAGAGAGGGTCAGGCTATTCATGTAAGCCTCTAATCCTAAGATTTTTTCTACAGTTTAAGAAGGACCCTTCTTCCCCATAAAGGCCTTTATCTTAGATGCAATTGTCTAGACCCCAAAGAGTTATACTGAAATGACTAAGGATGAAGTCATCTTAGAAACTACGGACAAGAGAGCACAAAACATCATTATCAGTGTCATAGATGACTCAACCTTCCAGAACTTGGTCCACTGCAAGACAACCAAAGAGATGTGGGACACTTTGATTGTTTACATGGAAGGCACAGAAGAAGTTAGGGATGACAGGAAATACCTACTTAACCAAGAGTACAAAGCCTTCAAACAAGACAAGAAAGATTCCATAGTTGAATGTTATGAGAAGTTCTCCAGGATAGTGAACAGACTGATCACCTATGGTAGACTGTTCACAAATTATGAAGTTAGTGACAAGTTCTTGAGATCCCTAAACAAGGAATGGGATATAAAGATCTGTGCCATCAGATAGGTTGACAATCTAGTCAACACATTTCCCCAGAATCTATTTGGGAAGCTGCTCTCCTATGAGATGCAGCTGAACTCCAGGAAGGCTGAAGAAGATGCAGCTAGTTCTCTTGGAAAAGAGAAGTCTATGGCATTCAGAGATGAAGCCACAAGATGAAGTAGGGGAAAGACTCCTTCTCCACCAAGGGGAGTTGTAGAGTTAGAAAGCTCAGATCCAAGCTCCTCTAGAAAAAAATTATCAGATCGAGAACTAGCTCTGTTCTCCAAGCAGTTCAAGAAGTTGTTGATCAGGAGGAGATAGTGGAAGAACAATGGCTCTTCTAGCTCCATCTCAAAAAAACCATACTCCAGCAAAGATAAGTCCAGAAATGACCCCTCTGGGAAAGGTATGACTCCAAACAGAACAAACATGTTAGGAGTAATGTGGTTTGCTACTGTTCCAATAGTAGTGAACATGTCATTGCTGATTATCCAGGTAAGAAGGAGCAGATAAGATCTGTAGGCAAAAAATATAACAGGGACAAGAAGACTGAAATGATCTTCATGCCCAAGAAGAAAGTCAGCCTATGAGACAGTGATTCTGAGTCTTTAGATTCAGATGAAGAGGAGGCCTACATTGGTCTAATATTTATTGAAGTAAAGGTTAATCATCCAACTGCCCCGTCAAGCATTGTTAAAATTCAACAATCTGGCAATACTACCACGTTGAATTTTCTCCAGGTGCTCAGCAGGACAGCCTAAAGCCAAATTAATATTCTCAGAACTATCCAGTTCACACCTTGATCACGCGGAAACTTCCTTGGACCTTGAAGTGTGCAGGGGTTATCTTCACTGAAGTCAATCAACCAGCAAACACATGCAGCACAAGCGCCTTATTGATTTACAGCAATCTTCTTTACACAGCGAGACATACATGGTGAGACATGCTTCACCAACCAACACCCAAGGGAAAGCAGAGACTACAAAAATAAGACAAGAGAAACAAGCTGAGCGACCTCAAATACAAGCCGTCGGTCTACTGCTGTGGAGTCAGCTCAATCCGCCAGGTTGCCAAACCGCAACCCAAGCCGCGCGGACTCAACCATATTCCAATGCTTGCTCTAGCCGCCGATCTGCAAGCCGCCTGACCGCGAGGTCGCCTAGCCGCCAGATCGCACAAGCTGCGATGCCGAATTGAACAGTCCGCCTGAGGCAGGCGACTTCTTGAACCCCAAACCAAGTTGCCAAAGAGAAGATCGTCTGGTCGCTGTCCGCAACCTGCTGTTTTCTGCATGTTGCTTAACCGCAGAGTCTGCACTATCCTTGACCACAATTAGAGCCAAGTCCCGGCTTTCCAGTGCTATCCGCAGAACCTGCACAGCACAACCCGGTCAACTCAATCAAACTGCGCGGACACCAAAAGGCAGTCTGCAGCAACCTGTGCGGGCTCAAGTTACGATTCACTTACGCATGGAGGTTCCTTCTTCCTGATGTGACGTGGGTCCTATTTATAGGCACGATGAGGAGTGTGGTCACCTCCCTAGCCGATAGGATAACCGTCACATCCTGTAGCAAGACTTCTCTGCAGTCCGCGGATACATACCAGACCGCCGCACCTGTGCAATATAGCCAGCCCGCCTAGCTTCTCCAAGGTTGGACTTCAATTGCCAGTCTGCCTTGTCGTCAAAGACCAAACTACCAGGACATTACCAATGCCGGACAACAACACCAGTCTGCCTTGTCGCCAAGGGCCAAGCCAAGAACACCACAGCCGGATTCCGCAGCAACAATCCGCTAATCCATGGAGATATCACTTCAGTCCGTCAATCCCGGGCCCATGACTTTGCCACCAAGGCAACTGCCAGACTCAGGCGGACACGCTGTTCGGTCCGCCCATACTATGGACAACACTAGTCTGCACACCCTGCAGATAACTCCAGTCCGCAAGCTGAGTCCAAAGCCTTGTTATCAAGACACCTGCCGGACTCAGCGGACTCCAGCTCCAGTCTGCCTACACAGCAAACTTCCAGTCCGCATATACCGCAGACTACTCCAGATCACATATCACAAGTCCACAGCCACGCCAGCAAGGCAGCTGTCAGGCTCAGCGGACACCTGACATCAGTCTGCCCACAGTTGCGGATACAACCTCCAGTCCGCTCACCCCCAAACTCGCAACCAAGGCACATGCACTTCTGCCGAGCTTGGTGGACTGAGAGGCAGTCCGCACTCCACTGCGCGATCTCCCCGGACTGAGCCAAACATGGACTTGGTTCAGGCCCAACAAAGTCCACACCACTGGCCACTAGGTCCAGTCCGCACTTACTGGCGAACACTAGATCCAGTCCGCCTGTACCGACAAACTCCAGTATCAGTTCGCACTAACTGGTGGTCTCTGCGGCTTCCACTTGCCGCTGCACCAGAGCAAGACCAAGGCAACTGCCAAACCGGTCTGCCGAGCTCCAGTTCTTCAGTCCGCTTCATGCCAGACTCCGCGGATAGAGTTTCTATCCTTACGGTTACTTCCTGGGATCCAACTGTCTGCTGAGCACAAGACGGCCTGGCGAACCGCCACTGTTGTCTGCGTAGTCCGTGCGAACAGACCGCCCAGGCCACTACAGAGCAAACCGTCTGCAACATCCCTGCCACCTTAGCAGTCCGTCAACCCTGTCCACATAGTCCGCACGGATAGGTCCAAGTGCTCCATTCACCCACTTTCACTTCACAAATTTCAACACTCCCCCTTGAAGTGAGAAGTGGTGAATAACTACAGCAGCTCCCGTAACCTTGCTCCTGATCCCTCCGATAGCATCTACAAAGAAATGTCCAAGACATAGTCCTCTCCCCGCATATCATGGACCATGAGGGAGCCCTCCAGCATCTCCCAAAAGGAGTCATGCTTCCCTCTGCCTTCTTCAGCTTCAACCTCCACTCATGCATCACAGGAGTATCACCAACTACCTTGGGCACAAAATCCCAAGCCTCGTTACCTCTGAGAGAAGTCACCTCTTCAGCCTTGGTGTCAACCACCTCCTTGATTCTAGTGGGGTCATCACAGCTAGAAGAAACTTGCTCGACCTGAGGCTAGCAAAGAAACACGGAATCAAGCCCGCCGTGTTCCCTTCACTATATCGAGCTGGTAGCTTACTGATCCTCTTCGATTTTCGAAGAACCGGATCATGGCTAACCACCTTCGCTGCTTCTGAACTAGCTCCGTTCCCGGGAAAACCCAGAATAATGCTCCCCTTGCTCCCTGAACAAGACGTCTCCTCACTAGAACCAGGAGCACCTGGAGGAACGCTCCCCCTGCTACCTGAACCAGAAGACTCCCCTCTTGAACAAGAACTCCCTGAAACATCGTTCCCCCTGCTTCCTGAACCGAAAGCATCCACCTTCGAGCCAGAAGTTCCTGGAGCATCGCTCCCCCTACTTCCTAACTCTAATGCCTTTGCTCCGGAGCTAGAACAACCTGGAGCTCCTTGTGACTCGGGAAGCTCCACATGAACCTTAGCAGCAGCCTCCTTCAGCCCACCATCAGACCTGCTCATCTCTAGCTCCACATAAGAGCTACCCCAATACGGCGTCAACTCATCGAAGACAACGTCTCCCTACACGATGAGTATCTTCATCGCAGGATTCATACACCTCCATCTTCTCCTCCGCTCATCATACCCAATAAAGACTAGCTTTGTCTTGAGAGCACCCGGAGAGTGTATGTAGCAGGTAGATCCAAACACCCGTAGGTGCTTCACACTGGGTTTTACTCCGAACATTAGCTCATAATGAGTCTTCACATAGATCGGACTAAGAGGCATCCGATTGACGACATGAGCAGCACAGGCCATCTATTCCGCCTAAAGAGCCTTAGGGACGCCTTTACTCTGAATCCAACACTTGTAAGTCTCCGTTAACCAACAAATCATCCGAGCTACAATACTGCCTTGCTGTGAAGTATATCCACAAGAAAGCTCCTTCTGGATCCCTTGCTTTCTGCAAAAGTTTGAGAACTCAGTTGAGCCAAACTCACCACCGATGCTTGTCCTCAACTTCTTGATCCTCGGGCCAAGCTGGCCTTCCACAAGCTTCTTGAACTTCATAAACAAGTGCGTCATATTTGACTTCTTCTTCATGAAGTATACCCAAGTATACCTAGAATAGTCATCAACCAAAATCAGCATGTACCTGCTGCCTCCAAGACTAGCAGTGACGGTCGATCCAACCAGAGCACAATGGACAACCGCCAGTGGTGCTTTACATCTGGATTGTGCCTTATCAACCGTGAAGCGATAAGCTTCACTTTGCTGACATCCCGCATACCCCTGACCATCGTCATAGGATGACAATCTAGGCAAGCCTCTTATGAGTCTTCTTTCTGCCATTGCTTTCAGCTTGTCCATCCCTACGTGCCACAGTCTTTCATGACAGATAGCTGCACTATCACTGGCCTTCATCTGATCAGCACCAGAACCTGTTGAAACCTAACAAAGTTCTCCTCCTTGCCTCCAACATGAGCTACGTTTGTCGAGAGCAAGATAACCATGCACTCCTTCCTGAGATGACCATGTTTCATGCATTTATAGCACCTTGGTCTTTCCTTCCTCTTCCCATCACGCCTAAGAGAAGCACTCCTCTCTTGCTGATATGAAGTAGAAGGAACATCCTCTGCAGCAACCTTCACCTCCTTCCTGAACAACCCATCTAGGGAAGTCCAAACCTCCGCAGCTGACCGACATCCACTAATGTGGTCCAAGAGCTCCGATGAGATCATCTGCTTGAGAATAGACTCCGCTTTCACATTTGTCTCCTTCAAAGGTATCATCACTTCAGCATTGCCAGCAGTAGACTCTTGTCTTTCTGCTCCGCATACAACTTCCCAAAGTTCCTCGCCAAGAAGAAAGCTCTCCATACAAGACTTCCACCTATCAAAGTTCGTCTCTATAAGGAGATCAATTCCAAGACAACTAGCATCCTCCACTACCATGGTTCTACCACTGGTTCCCTCTTCAAAGAGTCACAGTCACTTCAATTGATCGCTGCTTATCCACTCCAATCCAACTGCGAGAATAGGTTTACTGCTCAAGCAACTGAACCTGCCTCTGATACCATGCTAAAATTCAACAACCTGACACTACTACCACGTTGAATTTTCTCCTGGTGCTCAGCACGATAGCCTAAAGCAAAATTAATATTCTCAGAACTATCCAGTTCACACCTTGATCACGCGGAAACTTCCCTGGACCTTGAAGTGAGCAGGGATAATCTTCACTGAAGTCAATCAACCAGCAAACACATGCAGCACAAGCGTCTTATTGATTTACAGCAATCTTCTTTACACAGCGAGACGTACATGGAAAGACATGCTTCACCAACCAACACCCATGGGAAAGCAGGGACTACAAAAATAAGACAAGAGAAATAAGTTGAGCGACCTCAATTACAAGCTCTCGGTCTACTGCTGTAGAGTCCGCTCAATTGCCAGGTCGTCAGACCGCAACCCAAGCCGCACAGACTCCCCCTTATTCCAATTCTTACTCTAGACGCCGATCTGCAAGCCGCCTGACCGCGAGGTCGCCTAGCCGCCAGACCGCACAAGCTGTGATGCCGAATAGAACAGTCCGCCTGAGGCAGGCGACTTCTTGAACCGCGAACCAAGTTGCTAAAGAGAAGACCATCTGGTCGCAGTCCGCAACCTGCTGTTTTCTGCTTGTTGCTTAACCTCAGAGTCCGCACTGTCCCTGACTGCAATCAGAGCCAAGACCTGGCTTTCCAGTGCTATTCGCACAACCTGCACAGCACAACCCGGTCAGCTCAATCAAACCGCGCGGACACCAAAAGGCAGTCTGCAGCAACCTGTGCAGGCTCAAGTTACTGTTCACTTATGCATGGAGGTTCCTTCTTCCTGATGTGGCATGGGTCCTATTTATAGGCACGATGAGGAGTGTGGTCACCGCCCTAGCCGATAGGATACCGTCACATCCTGCAGCAAGACTTCTCCGCAGTCCGCGGATACATACCAGTCCACCGCACCTATGCAAGATAGCCAGCCCGCCTAGCTTCTCCAAGGCCGGACTTCAATTGCCAGTCCTCCTTGTCGCCAAAGGCCAAACTGCCAAGACATCACCTAGGCCGGACAGCAACACTAGTCTGCCTTGTCGCCAAGGGCCTAGCCAGGACCACCACAGCCAGACTCGATAGCAACAGTCCGCTAATCCACAGACATAGCACTTCAGTCCGCCAATCCCGAGCCCACGGCTTTGCCACCAAGGCAACTGCCAGACTCAGGAGGGCACGCTGTTCAGTCTGCACATATTATGGACAACACTAGTCTGCACACCATGCAGACAACTCCTTTCCGCAAGCCGAGTCCATAGCCTTGTTATCAAGACACCTGCCGGACTCAGCGGACTCTAGCTCCAGTCTGCTTACACAGTAAACTTCGAGTCCGCATATACCACAGACTACTCCAGTCCACATATCCCAAGTCCACAGCCACAATAGCAAGGAAGCTGTCGGACTCAGCGGACACCTAGCATCAGTCCGCCTACAGTTGCGGACACAACCTCCAGTCCGCTTACCACCAAACTCGCAACCAAGGAACATGAATTTCTGCCAAGCTTGGCAGACTGAGAGGCAGTCTGCACTGCACTATGCGATCTCCCCGGACTGAGCCAAACATGGACTTAGTTCAGGCCCAAACAAGTCCACACCACTGGCCGCTAGGGCCAGTCCGCACTTACTGGCGGACACTGGATCTAGTCCGCCTGTACCGGCAAACTCCAGTATCAGTCCGCACTGACTGGCAGTCTCCGCGGCTTCCACTTACCACTGCACCAGAGCAAGACCAAGGAAACTGCCAAACCAGTCTGTCGAGCTCCAGTTCTTCAGTCTGCTTCATGTCGGACTCAACGGATAGAGTTTCTATCCCCCGGTAACTTCTTGGGATCCAACTGCCTGCTGAGCACAAGCTGGCCTGGCGAACCGCCACTGCTGTCCGCGTAGTCCACACGAACAGACCGCCTAGGCCGCTACAGAGCAAACCGTCTACAACATCCCCGGTGCCTTAGAAGTCCGCCAACACTGTCCGCGTAGTCCGTGCGGATAGGTCCAAGTGCTCCATTCACCCACTTTCACTTCACAAATTTCAACAGGCTTAAGATCTCCACTGTCCTCAGTTGAAAGTGAGTGTGAAGTGGATGAGGAGTTTAGTCTCATGGCTCTATCAGGAGATAATTGGGATAATACATGTCCTGATAAGGTACATTCTATCCCTAGCTCTTCTTCTACCTA
The DNA here is from genome assembly GCA_039583875.1 of Platanthera guangdongensis. Lineage (NCBI taxonomy): Eukaryota > Viridiplantae > Streptophyta > Magnoliopsida > Asparagales > Orchidaceae > Platanthera > Platanthera guangdongensis. Next base: position 26,608,750 of record CM077165.1, on the reverse strand, counting down.
TAAGTCTGGCTCAGTATCTGTTGCATCCACTTCTTCAAGTGGGACTATTTGTTCAGATTCTAAAAATGATGTCAATCAATTGATAGACAAGTATGGTGCACTTCTGGATGCTTTGAAAAGAAGAAAGAAGTTGTCTAAGAAGCAGGTTGAGGAGATTATCTCCCTGCAGCTAGCTGCTTCCCAGCAGTCTGACTCAATATCTTTGCTGGAATAGAAAATAAGGGAAGTCAGCCAACTAAAGGCCATCTCAATCATCCAAATTGATTCCATAAGTCAGAAGAACAAGATCATCTTGGATCTTTAAGAGAAGCTCCTTGAAGAAAAAAAGGTTGTGGCTGAATTCAGTATGCCTAAAACTGTATTGCCACTAATTAATTCCTTCATCTCTTAAAAAGATAAGAGAGACTTGGTGTTTAAGTGGAATTCTAGAGTTGACATTTCTAAAGGGAAAGGCAAAGCTCCAATAGTGCCTCAGTCAACCTTTCATAAGGTAATCCTCCCTTCCAATAAGTATGACCAAGATAGCATGTATGGTCTTTGGAAGATTGAGAATTTTTCTTGTAGGAGTACAAGTGTAATTTACAATGAAAGAAGAAATGGCATGTGTTTGAGTACACTGAAGTCTCCCCATGAAAAAGTACAAATGGCCCATCATGGCCATTTGTATTTGATGCTCTGACCCCCACACTTAAGGAGAAGGCAGTGGCCTATTCTCAGGCACTTCCAGCAAAAAATGAGACCAAGGGTAAGTCAGTCAGTAAGGATGACTTGGATGTCTCTGAGGCCATTAATAGCATGTAAACTATAAAGAGGACTGTTGTAGATGAAACTCAGAGTGAGCTAAGTACTTCTACTGGCATACTCACTTTTAGTCAGATTCTTGCTGAGAGAAACAAGAAGAAGACTACATAATTCCTCTCTGAACATGTAGCTAGTTATGGCTTGCACTCTTCAAAGTTTGTTCAGAAGAGGAGATATAACATCCACGAGTGTTGGATTTGTGTTAAAGTGGGCAACTTTGTCATAGATTGTTGGCACAATCTTAGTGTGTCAAGGGCAAGGATGAGTCTTCCTGACAGGACTACTATAGGTAGACATGTGCATTTTTATGCTAACAAGAACCTAGGACCCGATTCATTTTGGGGTCCTAAGGTACACTAATTTGTGTTTGTATGATAGTACAAGTGCACATACCCCCATGTGGTACTTGGATAGAGGACATTCCAGTCATAAGACTGGAACAAGGAGACATATTAAGGATCATACTCCAGTGAAGGATGGAGCCAAAGTAAGCTTTGGTGGGTATTGTAGAATAGAGACCGGGCGGTCTGGTGCCTTGGTGAGCGGGCGACCTGCCTGTCTGTCTTTGTCGAGTTGGCGGATTACAGTCCGAGCGGTCTGTCGGTTACTCTCCATCAGTTTGGTCGCAGGACTATTGTTGTTGGTGCCCTGACGGTCTACCTGTCTATCCCTCACGACTTGGAGACCGGGCGACCTCGCGGTCTCCCTTGCGGCTTGTAATCTCCCTATGGTGGTTGTCGAGCAGTTAGCCTATTCGTCTAACCACGCGGCTTGATCGGCTTGTATTTATGTTAAACCTCTTGTACATGTAGTTATTTAGTCCCACATTGTTTAATTGTAATCTCTCACATCTCCTACATTCTATAAAAGGGAGGCTATACCATGTAATACATATATTTTTTGGATAATAAAGATTTCTTTTATTCCAATTTCCGGCTTCTCTTTTTCTGTTCGCACATGCTATCAGAGGAGATGATCTTTTCTGCCTGATTCGGTGTCTTCTCCTGTCCGAGCGGCTTTTCTCCTTCTTGCCATATATTCGCGCAGCCTCCCCTCTCTAGTGAGTAACTGCTCTTTGTGTGTGCGGCTCTCTCTCTCTATATATATATATATATATATATGGCCTATTTATGCGGTTTCTCTGTCTGCTGTTCGCGCGGATTTCTTTCTACCCGCAAGACTTCTTTCCCTGTGTCCACGACGGTTTCTTCTCTTGCCCGCTGCGGTTTCTTATTCTGTCCGCCACAGTCTCTTCTTGTTCTTGTCTCTGCTGCTTGCTCGTGGCCCTTCTTGCTGCTGGTGTATTATCCCGTGACCGCTACAAATCCTTTCCTTGTGTCCGCTGCGGCCTTCTGCCCTTTCTTCGCGACCTGTTGTTTGCTCGGCCTCTCTCTACCCGCGCAGACTCTCTCTTCCATGGCTCTTTCCGGCTCTTCTACCACCACCGCTACTCCTATGGCCAATCCGCCTCCTCCTCCCATTCCTTCTGGGAATCTTGGCACTGTCTCCAAACTTGTCAGTTCCAAATACCCGGATTGTAGTGTCTCCTTCACCTTCCTTCTTCGCTCACAACGCAAATGCCACCACCTCACCGATGACCCTCCTCTTCCCACTTCTGCTGAGTTTGATGACTGGGATGCTAGCGACGCACTTGTGCGCACTTGTCTAGACAACAGTCTTTCCGATGAATGTCTTCCCGTCATCCGTCATGATGAGACGGTCAAGAAGGCTTGGCTTCATCTTGGTGCTTTGTACTTGAAGGGGGCTCAGACGTCCTGCATCTATACTTTATATGCAGACCTATTTGCCTGTCCTTCCATGTCTCCTGCTACCTCTTATCAATAGGTTCAGGCTCTTGGGGTTGAGATTATTCAACATCGCCCCTTCTCTGTAGATTTGGCTGAACAGCACAAGCACTTCCAGGAACTTCTTGTTGTTTGCATTCTTCTGCGACTCCCTGAGTCCTACGACATGATTCGCCAACAAATCTTGTGCGAGGCGGACTCTCCCACCTTGGATACAACTGTTGTATGCATTGTCGCAATTACCTCTCTACTTCAGCATCCACTTCTGTCTTCTCCTCCTCCTGATAACTAAGCTCACCAAACTCAACAGTGTAGCTCTAGTAGTCACAACCACCATTACGGTGGGAATAGATCTTCACGCTTCCTCTGCTCTCATTGTGGTCGCGTTGGGCATCTTGTGGATCACTGCTGGATTTAACATCCACATCTTCGCCCTTTTAGTGACTCTCCCAACACCTCTTCCAAGCTGTCCGCATCGGTGGTCATGTCCTCAGGTAGTGATCATATAGTTTCTCAAGATAAATGGCTCATCGACTCTGGTTCGACTAATCACATGACGGGCAACCCTCAATGCTTTTCTCTCCTCAAAACACATGATCGGTTGCCCCCGGTCCTTGTTGTAGATGGCTCTCCCTCCCCGGTTCATGGGACGGGAGTGGTTCATGTCACTCTGTCTCTTCGCCTGGCTGACAATCTCTATGTGCCCAAGTTTCCATACAATTTATTGTCGGTTATTTCTTTGTGCAAGCAACTTCAATGCTCTATCATATTCACTCCAACTTCTTGCTCTTTTCAGGATCCGAGCTCCCAATGGATGATTGTTACTGGGACTGAGAGCGGCGGCCTCTACATCCTTGACAACGTTTCTGCTCTGTCGGCCTTACCCTCCTCCTCCATAGACCTTCTACAATGGCATCTCTGCCTTGGGCATCCTCCTGCATGACTTCTTTGTCAGCTTCTGCCCCAACTCCCTCCGCACAGCTCTCCTCTCAACTGTGATGCCTGTCAGCTTGGCAAGCATCACCGCTCCTCCTTCCTGTCGATGCAAGATCGTGGTTCTACCTGTTTGTTTGATCTCATTCACTCCGACATCTGGGGTCCTGCTCCTACCCTCACCATTGGTCGGGGTAGTTCTTATTTTGTTACTTTCATTGATGACTTCTCTCGATGTACTTCAGTGTATCTCTTATGAGAATGCTCTGAACTATTTGATGTATGACAATATTTTTATCATTTAATTAATAATTAGTTTGGTGTTTCCATTAAAATCTTACGCTCTGATAATGCTAAAGAGTATGTTAGTCAAGCTTTTTCATCTTTTTGTATGCAACATGGGATAGTTCATCAAACAAGTTACGTCACCTCCTTGATGTCGCTCGCACTCTGCTAACGTAAATGCATGTCCCTCACTCCTACTGGGGATATGCAGTTCTCATTTCATGTTATCTCATCAATCGCATTCCCTTCACGGTTCTCCACGATCAAATCCCTTTCTCCATTCTCTATCCGGGCAAGGATCCTTTTCCTCTCCCTCTACGAATCTTTAGGTGCATAGCCTTTGTGCATGCTCCCTCCGCCACCCGCGACAAACACTCCCCTCGCTCCACCAAATATGTCTTTCTGGGATACTCTACCACTCAGAAAGGCTATTGTTGTTTTGACCTCATTCGTCGCATGCAGTTCGTATCCGCAGACATTACCTTCTTTGAGAATGCTCCATATTTCTCTGACGACTCCTCTCCTCTCCATGTGGTTTCCAATTCTCCTCTTGTTCCCTCCAGCCCATCGACACCTACTGAGGTATTTCCTCCTCCATCGTCTCCATCATCTCCTCCTCTCCCTTCACCTCCGCTATCTCCCTCATCTTCGCAACCGTCACCCTCTACTCCTGGGCCAGCTCTCTTCATCACGGATGCTCCTGATACTGATGAACCTGCTCACCTCGACCTTCGCATTGCTCTTCGCAAAGGGATTTGGGAGTGTACCAAGCACACGCTTGCTGCTGTTATTTTTTATGATCGTTTAACCCCTGCTCACAGGGAGTTTGCGCTGGCTATCTCTGCCACTTTGACTCCCCGTTCCTATCAGGAGGGCCTTAATGTTCTGTATTGGAAGGCTGCCATGGATGAAGAGATTGCTACTCTCACTGAATGTGGTACCTGGACCCTGGTTCCTCCTCCTTTTGGTACCGATGTTGTTGGCTGTCGCTGGGTCTTTGTGGTGAAGTTCCGCCCAAACGGTAGTGTAGATTGTTATAAGGCTTGGCTTATTGCCAAGGCCTTTACCCAGACCTATGGGGTTGACTACTTTGACGCTTTCTCTCTAGTTGCTCGTCTCAGCACTATGAGAGTCCTCCTCCCTGTGGCTGTCAACAGGGATTGGCCCATTTCACAGCTGGATGTCAAGAATGCCTTTCTATATGGGGATCTTCAAGAGGATGTATACATGGAGCAACCTCCACAGTATGTTGCTCAGGGGAAGACACAGGTTTGCCGGCTCAAGAAGGCTATCTATTGCCTAAAGCAAAGTCCACGGACTTGGTTTGACAAGTTTAGCGGGATTGTGGAGGGCGTGGGTTTTACGAGAAGTGCTGCCGATCACTCCTTATTTACTCGTAAAACCTCTCTGGGTCTAGTGGTGCTTTGCGGTATATGTGGATGATATTCTTCTCACTAGGGTTGACCAAGCTGGAAAATCTTGACAAAGAACCATCTTCGGCAACACCTGGTTACAAAGGATATGGGCTCTCCAAAATACTTTCTATGGATAGAAATTTCTCGGAAGCCCAATTCCCTTGTCCTCTCCCAACGAAAGTATGCTCCTGATTGGTTAAAAGAATCAGGGCTGACTGGGGCTAAACCTGCCCGATGCCCCATGGTGACTGCAGAAGATAAAACTTGGACGGATGACTCTCCTCTTCTTTCAGATGTTACGAGGTACAGACGTCTGGTTGGTAAACTTATATATCTCACGGTGACCAGAAATGATATTGCCTATACTCTAGGAAAGGTTAGCCAATTCATGCAAGCTCCTAGGGAGTGACATCTACAGTCTGCCATGCAGATATTGGAGTATTCTAAATCAGCACCTGGGAAAGGACTCCTCTTTCAGAAGAATAGACATTTGAGGGTTGAAGAGTACTCCAATTTGAGCTATGCTGATGACAAAGGAGACCGCAAGTCAACATCAGGGTTTTGCACATTTGTAGGGGAAACCTTGTGAGCTCTAAAAGCAAGAAACAATCTATCATCTCCAGGTCCAGTGCAAAAGAAGAATATCGAAGTATGGCATCGACCACATGTGAGTTAAAGTGGTTACAGACTCTCATGCTTGACTTAGGAGAGGTCTACAACAATCTTCTACCTATGTTTTGTGACAACAAGGCTGCAATATACATATCCAAAAATCCTGTCTTCTATGAGAGAACAAAGCACATTGAAATCGACTGCCACTTCATTTGGGAAGAGATTCTAAAGGAACAAATTTGTACTATGTTCGTCACCTCAAACAAAGAGTTGGCTGATATTTTCACCAAGCCAGTATCCACTTCTTTTCATCATATTTGCGACAAGCTGGGCATGATTGACATATATGCTCCAGCTTGAGGGGGAGTGTTGCAAAATAGAGACCGGGCAGTCTGGTGCCTTGGTGACCGGGCAAACTGCTGGTCTGCCTCTGGCGAGTTTGTGGATTATAGTCCGAGCGGTCTGTCAGTTACTCTCTAGCAGTTTGGTTGTAGGACTGTTGTTATTGGTTCCCTGGCAGTCTGTCGGTCTATTCCTAGCAACTTGGAGACCGGGCGACCTGGCGGTCTCCCTAGCGGCTTGTAATCTCCCTCTGGTGGTTTCCGGTCGATTATCCTATTCGTCTAACCGCGCGGCTTGATCGGCTTGTATTTATGTTAAACCGCTTGTACATGTAATTATTTAGTCCCACAATATTTAATTTTAATCTCAATCATCTCCTTCATTCTATAAAAGGGAGGCTATACCATGTAATACACACCTTTTTGGATAATAAAGATTGCTGTTATTACAATTTCCGGCTTCTCTTTTTCTATTTGCACAGTGGGTTAGACAAAGGTGTCACCAAAGGCTATAACCTACATCTGTGAAGTTGGAGATGGATGAATAGGCCATCAAGGATACTCCTCATACTGCCCAAGAGGAAGAGGATGGTGTGATGTTGTGTGAATTCCTGAAGAAGGACAAAGCACACAAGTTTTTGGTAAATACCTTCAAATGGTATCTGACTGGATAAATAGACCAGCAGGATCCAGCCATTGAAGCTCAAAGATGTCTAACTAATAGGATATATTACTTCTGCCACTTCAGCAGATTAGTGAGGAGAAGAAAATGCAGGTTGTACTCATCACTGAGGAAAGCATTAGAAGTAGCACTTCTGAGAGCAGTAAGGATGTGGCACATGATCCTCAATATAAAAGTCCTTCAATCCTCAGTTGACAAGTTTCTCAGGTGGTATGCTCGGCTGTCAGATTCTTCTGAGGAAACAAAAAAGATAAGAATGATCAGGTTTCAATATCATCTAAACCTGCAGCAAAGAATGCCCAAGTTAGTTGGTATTGTGGGCATGATCTGTGCAATGATTAAGAGGGAGTATGTTGTGCGAGTAGATATGGTATACACCCAACTCAAACAGTCAGGTGGTAAACATAAGTGACATGTGCCACCAGTGGTATACAGTGCATACTGCCAATTTTCCTAATCACACTTGTCTGTGTGTATCAAGGGGAGAATACTATTTAGTTTACAACTATAATCAGAGGCTCATTATGCATTGAAAAGTATACAAATGAAAACATGACTAAAGCCTCTTATACTGTTGCTGATCAGATAGCTAGAGCCAGATGCAAATCTATTGTTTAAGAAGAGGAAGAGATCTGACTCAGCAAGAAGAGACCTTGCGGGCTGCAGAGAGGATAGGAAAATCACATCGGGCACCTGTCAGTTCTTGGGAGGAAGACTTGTGTCTTGGAGCAGCAAGAAGCAGACTAGTGTGGCTATCTCAATAGCTGAGTTAGAGTATATCTCAGCATGGAGCTGTTGTGCGCAGTTGTTGTAGATATAACATCAGCTCTAGGACTACAACATGAATATAAGTAAAAATCACATGTTCTGTGAGTCAACTAGAGAAATCTCCATGGCTAGGAATCCTGTCTTTTATAGTAGATTAAGCACATAGAGATTAGGTATCATTTTATTAGGGAGCATGTGTAGAAGGAAGACATTTGTCTTGAGTTTTTCTCCACTGACAAGCAAGTGGCTGACAACTTTACTAAGTCAATATATAAAGTCAAGTTCAACACCTTCAAGTTGGTGTTTGGTATATTGAACTTGGTATAGCTTCAGTTGCTCCTCATTTTGTTTTTATTGCAGGAATCAATTTTCTTGTAGGTTGATAGGTCTTTCAAGTGGGATCAAGACTTAAATGGACTCAAGTGTCCATTAGATAGGATGACAAAATGCTCCTATAAAGGGGGATCAAGTCAAGATCCTGTTGAAGGGGAGCAAGTCTAGTAGTTGTAGGACTAGGTTGAACTTCCTGTTGAGAAGGAGCAAGTAGCTGCAATAGTTGACCAAAGATCAATACTGTTGATTTGCTTGTCCTAAGGATAATGCACAGACTTGGTGGGAGTTCAGCCCTAAACTCCATGATCCAGAGATTCTTTATTACATTGTCATAAATTTCTCTGAATCTGAAGTAGAATATTGTTGCTGAGAAGACAATGTTGTTGCTGAGAAGACAAAGCTGGTGCAAGAGAAGAGAAAAATAGAGAAGGCCAACACCTCCCTGACTATAGCTGCTTCTGTAGAAGTCATAAAGCGGGAGGAGTAGCAGCTAGCTCAAGTGGATGAATGGACCACTCAAGCTTCAAGTGGTTGCATTGTATTGTTATATCAGTCGTATCAACACAAGAGGTATGATCTCTAGTCAAGTAGTTTGATCACTAGTATAGTGCAATCTGGCTAGGATCAAGAGATAAATTCTCCCACGATCCTTTCACCTCCCTCATTAGAAAAATGCCTTTTTGAAGAAGCCAGAAATGGGGAGGTGTGGGGAATACATGACATGACCAGGTCATGTTGAGTCAGTGCACATTACTTGTCTGGCAGTTTATCTCAGCGGCTTGTCTGCCGAGCTGTTGTCGTTTGGTATCTGAGCGGTCTGGTGGTTTATCTCAGGCGACTTGGAGACTGGAGGTCTAGCAGTCTCCTATGGCGGCTTGTTCTCTATGGCAGTTTATTCTCTCCTTCTGGTGGTTGTTGAGCGGTTAGCCTACTCGTCTAACCGTGCGACTTGTTTGGTTTGTTTATTTGTAAAGCCGCATATACTTCTATTTTTTTAGTCCCACATTGCTTATTTGTAATCTATCTCATCTCCTCCATTCTATAAAAGGGAGGCTATACCTTTGTAATACTAAACTTTTTTGGATAATAAAATTTTGTTACTCCAAATTTTCGGTCTGTTTGTTTTTTGTTCGCACATGGTATCAGAGGACTCGATGTTTTCCTCCTGATTCTGTGAGCTCTCACTATCCGCGTGGCTTGAATCTTCTTCTTGCGACCTGTATTCGTGACTTGTTTCTTCTGCCTACTTCCGGCCTGTTCGCGCGGTTTCTTTCTCTCCTCATCGTTGCCCTTTGTGTGTTCGGCCTCTTAGATTGTCCGTTCTTCTTGATGTCACTTGTTATTAAGTCGACACGACCTATTCTTCTTACAGTGACATTTGCTTATTCGTTGTGCCCTCCCTTTCTATCCGCTCCTCTTCTTAAGTCATCATGACCTGTGCTCAAGTCACAGCGATCTTTTCCTCTTGCCGCGACTTGTTCCGAAGTCGCCGCGGCTTGTTCTTCTCGCTACTATGGCAACCTCCAAACTATCTGCCAACACTGATCCCATTGTTGCTCCTCTTCCTCTTACTCCTTCGAGCAACCTTGGCACCATTTCCAAACTCATCGGTCCCAACTACCCGGAATGGAGTGTCTCCTTCAGCTTCATAATCTGTTCTCAAAGCAAACGCCATCATCTCACCAATGACCCTCCTCCGCAAGATTCCCCTGTCTTTGACGATTGGGATGCCAACGATGCTCTTGTCCATACATGGCTAGCTAACAGCCTCTCTGGTGAATGCCTACCTGTCTTTCGTCATGATGAAATAGTCAAGGTTTCTTGGCTTCATCTTGCCGCTCTCTACTCCAACAGGGCTCAGACGTCACTCATCTATACTCTGTATGCGGACCTCTTTTCCCATCCCTCCATGTATCCTGCTGCTGCTTACCAAGAAGTTCAGGCTCTCGGAGACGAAATTCTCCAAAATCGCCCCTTCTCTGCGGATCTCGTTGAGCAACACAAACACTTCCAAGAGCTTCTGGTTATGTGTTATCTTCTGCGACTTCCTGAGTCGTATGACATGATAAGTCAACAAATCCTTGGTGAGGTGGAGTCTCCCACCTTGGATGCCACTACAGCCCATATTACTACGGTTACATCTCTTCTACAACGTCTGCTGTTATTCTCCCCTCCTTAACCGGATAACTACGCTCACCAAACTCAGTAAAGTAGCTCTGGTAGCCACAACTACCCATCCGACGAAGGTGGTGCTTTCACTTTCTCAATTCTCACTGTGGCCGCACCGGCCACACGGTTGATCGCTGTTTGAAGAATCATCCTCATCTTCGACCAACTAGGGACGCTTCCACCTCCTCTTTGAAGTCGTCCGCCTCTGTGGTTTTAACATCCCTCAAACAACTAGACCCTTGGGAGTGGTTTTATCATGACTAGGTCATTACAAAACTGTAGGAAGCACAAGAAGGCCAAGTAAACCGAGGGATATAGGTGAGACCACTATGGTCTTCGAATAGTAGATTTTTGAACCCTAGTTTCAGATGATCATGGGGCTTCACCAAGACTTCAAGACCCCACCATGGCCTCACCAATCCATTGTAAGCTTCATCTAAACCCTATGGGTCCATTGGAGTCAACCCGGGGAGACCAAGTTGACCTAGGACCACTCTAGGCCTAAATTGGGCAAAGTGCCCTTCCTAAGGGTAGGTGACCTCCACGGTACCAAGTCAGCCCTACCCAACCCTACCTAGGCCTTAGGGGAGATCAATGGGTCACTAAGGATCCATTGTGGGCAACCCAAAAGGTCAAAAAGACCAAAGTCAACCCAAGCCTACTTTGGGTCAACCTAGCCCAAATGGGCTAGCCCAAGCTCAAGCCTCCTCATGTGGCTTCTTTAGGGAATAATGTGCATGGATGGGCTGCAAATAGTCCTCCAAGTTGACCATGTCATCTTGGTGACTAGGAGAGAGGGTGAGCTCCATTCCATGTTAATGGAGGAGACAGAAAAGAAGTAAGGGGATGGAATGAGGGGGCTCGGCCAAGGGGAGGCCAAAGGCCACCTTTAATGCTTGAATTCAACTGCCCTAGGGAAAGGGAGAAGTTTCCAGCCATTTCCCCGGCCACCAAAGTCCTGGTTCAGCCCCCTCCTCCATGGCCGAGCCTAGCCAATAATGGCTTTAATGGACATTGATAATCCAGCCCCTCCTCTCCCCAACTGAGGCTTTAAACACCATCAGTGGGTCGAGAGGAGACTTTCCCAATCCTTACCTGAAGAAATCGACCCCCCCCCACTGTGCATTTTCATAAACCGAGCAGCGCCGCCTTCAAAAATGGTTTCCCGGCGATCTTCTCGACTTCAGGCCGCCGGCAAGGTCCTCCTCCTCTCCTTGTCTCATGGTTAGATCATAGCAATTCTTAGGTTCAAGGTTAGGGCTCAATTGAGCCCCAACTAATTCCTGGTTTTCATGGTTTCTGGCCGAGAAATCTTCTTGGTAGAACCGCCGTAATCTGCCCCTCCGGCGGTTGTGTCGCCTCCAGTTGATAGCCACAACCTCGATGGAGGTGTTGGTGGCGATGGCCGGCCGGGGAAGTGCCGGGATGGGCGGCAGCGGCGGTTGGAAGTGGCTCCAGGCTCAAACTATCTCAGTCGTTGGCTGGAGGTAGACGATGAGCCCGGGTAATTAGATCTGCCCCAAGATTCGTGCGCCAGATTTGATAAGAATCATTTAATTCCATTTTTATTTCATTTGTCATACTATTTGTAGTAGATGTTTTAATTTTTAAAGTACTTAGGCTCCTCGACTGAAACTTCACCAACATTAAATATGTAGCCCTAAGAGGCTACTTTAATTCAAAATTAATTTGAACTAATTTGGACCCCTGGTTGAACTAGGGTACCCATTTTGGTGGGACCTATACCTAGGGCTATCCTGAGATTAAAATGGGTGCCCACTCTTCATCCCTTGTCCGCATGACCTAAACTTTTGGCAGGGGGTCACCCTTAGGTATATCTAGGGCCTATCCAAAAATGGAAATTTTTGGAGATACTGTGGCTATGGTTTTATTTTTTTATTTAATAATAATAGGGTATTTTAATTAGGTGGTCTAATTACCTCCAAACCCTCCCAAATTTTGGTGAGTGGTCCCTAGACTTATGATATGTCTCTGTTTAAATTTTCACCTCATTTGGATATTTTTTGGATTGGGAATGACCTAACCCTAATTTTACCTTAATGAGGGGTTCTTAAGTAAAAAGTGCACCTTGAGGTGGAGTGGTCAAATCACCTCAACAGAGGCTGAGATTTTACCACTGACTTGGCATGACCTCTAACACCCTCAAGATTATGGGTTGGTCTAGGTTATTTTTGCCCTAGGATCCAAACTCAAACCCTAAGGAGGGGCTTTTGAGTGTTGTGAAGGGCATGGGGTCAAATGCCCTTGTGAGATCTTGCAACTTGGTAGAAATGATGCTAGGGTAGCCCAAGTCCTCTGGTATGAATCTTAGAGGATTTGGAGATGGATAGACATCTCAAATACCTAACCCTAGTTTAGGGCATAACCACTTTTTATGTAAGATAAGCCACCAAAACTTACTAAAAAGGTGTGAAACTTAGGTGGCATGGATTCTAAGTTAGATAGGAGCTCTGGTGAATTTATTGGAATTTTATGAGAAATATTGCTAGCACCCCCTTTGTTATTCATGATGTGGCCCTAAATGGTATTTTATTTATTATGATCACACTGTACATTATAGACTCATGGAATTTGGGCAGAAGATGTTTTAAGTCAAAATAATTATTCCTGAATTTTGTTATGTATTTTATGAACAATTTTAGTACTTTCTTCACAAGTTTTAAAAGGTGCAATTATGGACAATAAATTACTTAGCGCTATTTACTTGTTGCAATAATTGTGAAATTAAGTCTCTGATAATTTTAGGTCAATAACCACTTGGAGAAATTAATTCATGAGTTTTAGATAGTTATTTGCATTATATACTTTATAAACCCATAGTTTTGGGGATCTCATATATAATTTATTCAGAGCTTATTTCTTGTTGAAAAATTGGGAGACACTGGATTTTATGTTAAATAGTCATATTGAATTTATCCTAAATTTTGTAGAGCATTTGCTTGTCTGAAATGGGTACTTCAAGTTCAAACTTGGTTTTTTGGATTATTAGAAAAAATAAATAAATTATCAGATAAATTAGGAAAATTATGAATTTTTTGGATTTAGACTAAAAATGTCATTATAGCCCTCCAATAATTGTTATAGCGATACTAGGTGATTATTTTGTGTACCTCCCATTATACACTTCATATAGCTTAGGTTGGTCCGCAATTAGTAAAATCGCAGAAATTGAGTTGGAATAAGAATTTGGGCACAATAGTTGGGGTTAGAGATTATGCTGTTTGGATAAATAATTGGGGGCATCTCTAGAAGATAGGTTGAGTAAAGTGTGGAGTTGGATAGTGTTAGGCGGTGCTCGGGATCAATGAAAGATCGTCTTTCCCGTAGGGAGGAAGTGTCTAATGCACTAGGGTGAGATCCAGTAAAACAATTAAGGGTCGGGAAATCTGGTAGCAACTAATATAAAATAGGTGCCTTGTGAAAGGGAGCTTTGGGCATAATCCCATCGTAGTTCCTAGTGCCTTCGAGAGGCCTTCACGGGGTATGCCTTGGGCAGTCATGGGCTAACCTAAATAGTAGGTAAAACTGAAATGCAAGAGTAATTAGAGGTAATCTAGGGTTGCACTCACACTCCCCGGGGTTGTGGGAGTTAGGTTAGGTCACTCGGGCAGTAGGCTCGGTGGATTTGGTGATGGGCAGGTTGGCCCCGCGAGCTTTGGCTCGGTTGTCGTTGTGTCGTACGGGATGGTCCGGGGAGCTTTGGCTCGGTGGTTATACATCAAGGTTGCATGTGCATAAAGTAAAGGTGGTGGGTCTTCGGTATTGGAGAGTCGATGCACCGACGCCAATACGTTGACTCGGCAAGTGTGGTTTAGCACTTGGCCAAATAAAGTCCGGTGCGACAGCCGGCAAGAGTACGCAGGAGCTACGCTTAGTGTACCAGCGTTCCGGCGAACGATAGGTCTGACTGGTAGTGCAATTACCAGTTTAGAGGTGGGCGAGACCCAACCCACCGCTTCTGTTTGCCACTACGGAGGTATCCTGGGAGGTTCGGCTCCAAAAAGGGGCAACTAAAGGTCTGTGTACACAGAGTCGAGTGGGTGTGTTGCACTTGCATGTTCACAGCATGGCATAATTGTATTTCAAAGCATAACCATTGCATTCAACCCTGACACCTATTGTATAAAGTGGTATGCGATGCTTTATACAATAGGCCCTACAAAATGACCGCTTGGTTTATAAGTCATGCGAGCGTGCTTATAAGTTAAGGTTTTTCTTCTGTAAAATATATATCTATGCTTGTTAGAAAACCGACACCCTATCGTATAAATTGGTATGGTACTTTTTATATGATAGGAGTCCTACAAAAGATCCCTTGGCCTATATGTTCTCGCATAAGTTAAGGTTACCTTTATTGTTCAGTTTTTCATGCTTTTATTACTGCCTTATTTACTATTGGACTTCTAGTTTAGTTCCGCCGTCATCTGCTCATTTTGTTATTCTCCACTTTAATGTCCTCTCCTTTCCTTCTGCCCGCTCGGTGCCTAGGAGCCATGTGAGAATGGGCGGGGATGATAGGACTTAATCATTTAGACTAACGGTTTTCGAACCACATCATTTTAGGGGACCGTGGATCCTAGCATGGAGGAGCAGCCGCGGAGGTCGACGCGCTTGGAGATGGGGCTGTCTCGTACCGGAGTTCAGACTGCAGGGACTGTGAGTCTCGATCGTTAGTAGTTTGTTTAGTTTTGCTTTCGCGCTGAGTGACATGTAGTTAGGATATTGATGTACCGGGCATAAGCCCAAGATTCAGTACTTTTTCTATTATATCTGTGGACACTCCCTTCGTGGAGATTATTTACTTTATCATATATGTGATTTTCTGTGGACTTGCATTTCTTTTATTACTTGCTACAGATGTGATCGATTTTGGCCGGTAGGATCGATGTTTTGGAGTGACGATCTTCCCGGGCATGAAGGTGTCACCGTAAAGCGGCGGTTATGGGCGTAAGACCCCGGTGTATAAAAAAAGGGGGGTCTTACAGTTGTCACGTCCTGAGGTAGTGCCCACGTCGCTACTCAAGGTAAATGGCTGACTGACTCTGGTGATACCAATCATATGATCGACAATCTGCAATGTTTTTCTCTCCTAGAACAGCATTATCAGTTGCACCCAGTCTTTATTGCGGACGACTCTCCCTCACCGGTCAATGGAACAGGAGTGGTTCAAGTCACTCTGTCTCTTCGCTTGGCGGAGACCCCCTACGTGCTCAAGTTCCATTGTAATTTATTATCTGTTACTTCTCTTTGCAAGAAACTACAGTGGTCGGTAACATTCACTTCTACTACTTGTTCTTTTCAGGATCCGGACTCCAAACGGGCAATTACTACTAGGACTGAGAGTGGCAGCCTCTACTTCATCGACAACGTTTCCGCGCTATCCGCCTTCTCCTCCTCTTCTACTAATCTTCTACAGTGGCACCTTCGTCTTGGTCATGCTCCTTCAAGACTTCTTCGTCAGCTTCTACCCCACCTTCCTCCAAAGAGTCCTCCTCTCAACTATGATGCATGTCAGCTTGGCAAGCATTACCGCTCCTCCTTCCCACCGAAGCAAGGTCGTGGATCTTCCCGACCGTTTGATCTTGTTCACTCCGACATATGGGGTCCTTCTCCTACCCTCACCATAGGTCGGGGTAGTTTTTTTTGTAACCTTTATTGATGATTTCTCTAGGTGTACGTGGGTGTATCTTTTAAAGGATCGCTCAGAACTGTTTTTTGTATGGACATCATTTTATAATATGATTAAGAATTAGTTTGATATATCTATTAAACTCTTTCACTCTGATAATGCTAAGGAATATCTTAGTACTGCTTTTTGCATGCAACATGGTATTATTCATCAAACTAGTTGTGTCCACATCTCACAGCAAAATGGGGTGGCATAACACAAAAACTGTCACCTCCTTGATGTCGCTCGCACTCTGATGACATAGATGTAGGTTCCTTGCTCCTATTGGGGCTACATTGTCCTCATCTCTTGTTATCTCATTAATCGTCTTCCGTCCATGGTTCTCCACGGACAAAGCCCATTCTCCGTTCTATACCCGGGCAAGGATCTGTTTCCTCTCCCTCTATGTATCTTTGGGTGCACGTCTTTTGTGCATGCTCCTTACGCCACTCATGGCAAACTCACCCCATGTGCCAAAAACTGTGTCTTTTGGGTTACTCTACTACTCAAAAAGGCTATTGTTGCTTTGACCTCGTTCTTCATAATCAATACATATCCGCGGATGTGACATTTGAGAATGCATCATATTTCTCTTTTGACCCCTCTTCCTCTCCAGATATTTCATCTCTGCCTACCGTCCCCTCCACCATGTCTACTCCCATCGAGATTTACCCAACGTTGACTCCACCATCTCCTCCTTCTCTCTCTCCCTCACCACCACTACTCTCTCCCTCCTCTCTGTGGCAATCTCTCTCCTCTCCCGGGTCGTCCCTCTTCGCCACGGATTCTCCAGTTCCTGAAGAACACGCCGACCTGGATCTTCCCATTGCTCTTCGCAAAGGGGTGCGGACGTATACCCAGCACCTGCTGGCTATTATTATTTCCTATGATCGTCTAGCTCCTTCTCGCATAGTGTTTTCCTTGGCTATCTCTACCAGTACCACACCCGCACCTACCAGGAAGCTCTTATCATTCCTCATTGGAATGCCGTCATGGATGAGGAAATTGCTACCATCACTAAAGGGGTACCTGAACCATTGTTCCTCTCCCTTTGGGCACGAATGTGGTTGGATGTCGTTGGGTCTTTGTTGTAAAGTTCTGTCCAGATGGAAGTATGGATTGATATATGGCCAGCTTGGTCGCCAAAGTCTTCACTTAGACTTATGGTGTGGACTACTTTGTCACCTTCTCTCTCGTAGCTCATCTCAGTACCATTCAGGTCCTTCCCTCTGTGTATGTCAATAGGGATTGGACCATTTCACAACTAGATGTTAAGAATGTATTTCTCTATGGTGATCTTCAGTAAGATGTTTACATGGAGCAACCTCTTGGATATATTGCTCAGGGGGAGACACGAGTATGTCAGCTGAAGAAGGTCATCTATGGCCTAAAGCAAGCCCTCGGGCTTGGTTTGAAAAGTTTAGCAGCATTGTTACGGCCATTGGTTTTGGAAGAAGTTTCTCCGATCACTCCTTATTCATTCGCAAAACCTCCTCGGGTTTGGTGGTTCTTGTTATATATGTGGATGACATCCTTCTTACTGGCGATGACCAGGCTGGGGTAGCTTTGACAAAGAAACACCTCCGTCAACACCTGGTCATAAAGGATATGGGCTCCCCAAAATAATTTCTGGGGATTGAAATCTCTAGGAAGCCCAACTCCATGGTCCTTTCCCAACGAAAGTATGCTCTTAATCTAATAAAAGAAGCAGAGTTGACTGGTGCTAAATCTGTCCAATGTCCCATAGCTGCTGGAGAAGACAAAACTTGGACAGATTACTCGCCTCTTCTATCCGATCTTATGAGGTACCAACGTCTGGTTGGCAAACTCATTTATCTCACAGTAACCAGACCCGACATCTCCAATACTTTAGGAAAGGTGAGCAAATTCATGTAAGCTCCTAGGGAGTGCTATCTACAGTCTACCATGAGGACATTGGAGTTTGTTAAAGCAGCGCTAGGGAAAGGACTTCTTTTTCAGAAGAATGGTCACTTAAGGGTCAAAGCGTACTCAGATTCGAGCTATGCTGATGACAAAGGAGACCGCAAGTCAACGTCGGTCTTTTGCACATTTGTTGGAGGAAATCTGGTGAGTTGGAAGGGCAAGAAATAGTTTGTGGTCTCCAGGTTTAGTGTAGAAGCGGAATATCGTAGAATGGTATCGACCACATGTGAGTTAAAATGGTTACGTGCTCTCATGCTTGACTTAGGAGAGGTCTATAACTATCCTCTTCCAATGTTCTGCGACAACAAGGCCGTGATATACATCTCCAAAAATCTGGTCTTTTGTGAGAGAACAAAACAAATAGAAGTCGACTATCATTTTATTCGGGAAGAGTTCTTGAAGAAACAGATTTGTACTCCGTTCGTCACTTCTGACAACGAGTTGGCAGATATCTTCACCAAGCTAGTGTCCGCTTCCTTTTTCCATATTTGCGACAAGTTGGGCATGATTGATATTTATGCTCCAGCTTGAGGGGGAGTGTTGCAGTATGAAGGCTGGGCGGTCTGTTGCTGTTCGGAGGTCGGGCGTTCTGGCAGTTTATCTCAGCAGCTTGTATTTCGGGCTGTTGCTGTTTGGTATCCGAGCGGTCTGGCGGTTTGTCTCAGGCGACTTGGAGACCGACGGTCTAGCGTTCTCCTGTTGTGGCTTGTTCTCTGTGGTAGTTTGTGCTCTCCTTATGGTGGTTGCGAGCGGTTAGCCTACTCCTCTAACCGCGTGACTTGTTCGGTTTATTTATTTGTAAAGACGCATATACTTGTAATTTTTTAATCCCACATTGGTTATTTGTAATTTCTCTCATCTCCTCCATTCTATAAAAGGGAGGATATACCTTTATAATACACACATTTTTTGGATAATAAAATTTTGTTATTTCAAAATTTCGGTCTGTTTGTTTTCTGTCCGCACAACTTGAAAAAATTCAAGTAGTATGAGGAGTGCAATGACTACATGTTGAGCCATTGCATATTGCTTTACCACCTCCATATGGTATGAGGGAAGTGCTTTAAGTGGTATGAGGAAAGTGCTTCATTTAAGTGGTATGAGGAAAGTGCATATTACTTGAGCAAATGTTCAAGCGGTATGAGAAAGCAATGACTGGCCATTTTAAGTCAATGCATTAAAATGGAGAACATTGAATTAATATGCTAGATAGACAAAAATTGAAGTGTTATAACAAAGCTACATCTGCTAACTTACAACTATATTGAATTAATATGCTTTATGTGATAATGCTTCTTAGTATTGTAGTGTGTTCTACCTTCTTCAAATATGGGGAGATTATTGGGAATATTGCCCTTCAATGTTCCCTAGATTTGGATTTGAAGAGGCATCATCATCTATACTAAGAGCATAATTATATTTTATGTATGTTCACGTTCAATCTGTGCACGATGTTCTTTAGAATAAGTTTAGATAGGTTGTCTAAGTGATAGTGATAGGTGGTCACAAGGAAGAATGCTGGGGAGACAGAAAATTGTCTAAGTCAACAAGCATTCAGTGAAGCTAGTTCACTCAACATCAGATGTCAAGGAAGGATGTTGGAAAGATAAAACATTGTCAAAGTCCACAGGCATTGAGTGAAGACAGTTCACTCAACGCCAGATATCAAAAAGCGCTAAGTAAAGCATAAACAGTCAAAGCCCAACTGTTTGCAAAGCAAATATGATGTTAAGTCCACAACCATTGAGTGAGGACAGTTCACTCAATGCCATACAATAAGAAGCACTGAGTAAAGACAAGACAGTCAAAGCTTTAGCATTGGCAAGGAAGAACTCTTTCTAAGTCCATAAGCGTTGAATGAGGACAGCTCACTCAACACCTGAAGAAAGAAGTGTTGAGTCAAGCTCAAGCAGTCAAAACAATCAAAGCATCTGAAGATTTGTCAAGAATTCTGGCTAAGTCCAGAAGCGTTGAGTGAGCACAGCTCACTCAATGCCCAAAGAAGAAAGAGTCTACAGACCAGTGTGCACTGAAAGCCTAAGAAGATGTAGACTGAAAATCTATCTAATTTTAGAAGCATTGAATGAGAACAGCTCACTCAATGCCACTTCATCAAGAAGACAAGCAAAGACATAAGCGTTGAGTGATTGAGGCTCACTCAACGCGTTCATAAAATGGATATCAACTAAGTATAGAAGCATTGAGTGAAGGCAGTTCACTCAACGCCTCAGCAAGATGGCAGACTTCAGAGAAGAGGCTAACTTTGAAGACATTAAGTGATGAAGGCTCACTCAACGCACTCAAAAACTATGAACAAAAAAGTTTGTCTTAGGACAAATGTGTGGAGTGAAATCAACACACTCAACGTTATCAACAACAGAGATATTGGCAAAGTCCAAATGTGTTGAGTGATGAAGGTTCACTGAACGCACTAAATGCCTGGCAGTGTAGAAGTATTGGCTAAGTCCAAATTCATTTAGTGGTGAAGGTTCACTCAATGCCTAGGATGAACTGTCTGGATTTGGCTACGTCCATAGATTCTTACATCAGCAAAAGTTAGGAAAATTCAAAATTACTGCAAGAAGTCTATAGTATACAACAAACGGTGCAGCATGCTTTCCATGCTTCATTTAATTCAAAAGCAAGATTGCAGCTTGCAAATCTAAGTGGACCCATGGGTCAAAGAGTCGTTGGAAGGCGGAAGATGAAGTGATTGAGATCGGCAGAAAGAAATTAACTTTTATAGATTTGACTTTTCATAAACAGATGGAATTTCATCTTCTTCCTCTCGCCAAAGTTGCAGAGCCTGAAGCAGAACTTCGAACCACTGATCTAAAAGTTCAAGGAGTTAGTTGTTACGATTTTCACCTGCAACAACAAGTTCTAAGAAATTTCTGAGGAAGAAGAAGAGGACAAGGCTAATGCTAGTTGCAGTAAGATAGTTGTTGTGATCATCACCTTCAACAGCAAGTTCAAAGAAAATCTCTGAGTAAGTAGAAGCAAAAAGGCAAGCTCTAGCTGCAGCATATTCATAGCCCTAGCAGATCATCCCTGAAGAATACTTTCTTGAGCTGTGAAGAAGAAGATGGGACTGAGTTTCACTCTTAGTTCAGAAAGAAGCAGTTCACTGCAAGATACCACTCAGCACAAGCCAAATAAATATGAAGATCAACAATCTTATTTCTGTGAAGAAGATAGGGCTTAGTATTTCTCAGTCCAGGAAGGCAGGCTCAGAGAACTTTTCTCTGGAGTCAAATCAACACCAACCAACCATTCTCCCAGTAGGATACATTATTGGATCTGAGCTATAGGGCCTTTGTGCCTGACTTATAGGCATATTTATAAAGGTTGAGGTTGGATCCAGTTGTGGATCTGAGGTAGTGCATGTGTGCCTGAGGTAGAATCTGGATCAGATCTGAGATAGGAGATTAATTCTCTCTATGTTGTAGGGCCTTTATGCCAGAGTGGTAGAATCCTTTTGTGGATCTGAGGTAGGGCCTTTGTGCCTGAGTTGTAGGAGAGTCATTATTTCTGAGTGGTAGGGCTATCCTCCTAGTATGAGCAATAGGACTATTAATTTAGTCTGAGGTAGGTGATCTTTAGATCAAGGAGTTGTTGGAGCAAGCTTGCTCTGAGGTAGGGCTTTGCGCTTGAGCTATAGGTCTTGGAGGAGACTAAGAGATCCTATGGAATTTATGTTGTAAGCTCTTAGGAGCCGGGTTTTGGAGAAGTGTCTTGTCTAACAAGCTATTAGAAAGGTGGGAGGGAAAGTGGGCATACCCATATTCTGGGGAACCATTATAAATCTTGTTTGTGTTTTGTGATCACTTGAAAGCTAACTTAATCTAACTCACAACACACAAAAGCAAGGAAAAGGTCTTAAAAGAATGAAAAACCTATTTACCCCCCTCTTTGTGTTTGGGTATCCTTGAAACTAAAGACTTCCACACTAATAGAAGTTGGTAGAACTATGATGAGTGACTCTTCACTGCCAAAATACTTATTGGTAGAGACAGTTAATACAGTCTGTTTTATGGAGAATAAAGCATTAATCAATAAGGTTCACAACAAAACTCCCTATGAGCTAATGAAAGGCAAAAAACCCACATTGTCTTACTTGAAGACCTTTCGGAGTAAATGTTTTATCCTGAATAATGGCAAATCATACCTTACTAAATTTGCTGAGAAATTCTATGAAGGCATCTTTGTAGGATATAACAGCCATAAAAAAGCATATAAAATCTATAGAAAGAAAAATAAATGTGTAGAGGAGTAAATAAATGTTGTATTTGATGAGACATGCAATGTATAAAATAGCTTGCCAAGTTCCTCCAATGTTACATATTTAAACTAAGGGCTGAAGGAAATCACCATTTGAGAAAATAAATAACTTATAAATCCCATTCCACCCGATGCAACTATTGAAGATGTTGGTTAGATTCATGATGAGGTTGTTGAACAACATACAACAGTTCAAAGGGCACAAGAATTAACTGCAGTAGACTAACATGTTGAAGCTAAAGAACCAAAATCAATGGGAAATATGCAGACAACCACAAGACACATAAAAGATCATCATCCACATTAGATGATTTTAGATCCCTCCTAAGGTGTAAGAACAAGGAGAATAACAATAAATGAGGCTTTAAACCACAGTTTCCTTTCACAGAATGAACCTAAAAGATTTGAAGAGGCTAACACTGATCCAAAATAGATCATGGCAATGCAAGAAGAGATCAACCAGTTCATGAGATGTCAAATGTGGAGTCTAGTTCCTAGACCCCAACATTAAAATATGATCGGAACTAAGTGGGTCTACAAAAACAATATAGATGAGCAAGTGACAATCATTAAGAATAAGGCACGACTAGTGGCCAAGGTATACAAACCAGAAGAAGGAAAAGATTTCGACAAGACCTTTGGACAAGTGGTTAGACTGGAGGCTATTATATTGTTATTGGCCTATATAGTTCATAAATGGTTTAAGTTCTACCAAATGGATGTGAAGTCAGCATTTTTAAATATAGACCTTAAGGAGGAAGTGTATGTTGAGCAACCCTTGGGTTTTGTCATTCCTTCTCACCCTAATCATGTAAACTTTTTATGAAAGCTTTATATGGACTGAACAAATCTCCAAGGGCTTAGTATGAGACCTTATCCAGCTACCTCACTGAAAATAAATTTTCAAGGAGAAAGATAGATATGATATTGTTCCTAAAGGAAGTCAGGGGCAAGACACTTCTAGTTTAGATATATGTTAATGACATTATCTTTGGGTCTACTGATGATAGTCTCTATATAAGGTTTGCAACTTAATACATGGGAAGTTTTAAATGAGCAGTATAGGAGAGTTTAAATTCTTCATGGAGCTTCAAGTAAAATAATCTGAGGATGGCATCTTCATCTCCTAGATCAACTTAACCAAGGAGTTGATCTAGACATTTGGAATAAAGAGTGCAAGATCAAGGAGAACTCCTATGAGATCAAATATGTCCATTGACAGGAATGAAAATGGAAACCTTTTGATGAAACCTTGTACATTAACATCATTGGATCCCTACTTTATCTCACTACTACTAGACCAGACATAATGTTTTCAATGTATGTGTGAATACTAGATATCAGGTGAACACTAAGCAATCTCACTACACCGCTGCAAAGGGGATTCTAATATACTTTAAAGGCACAACAAATCTTCGCTTGTGGAACCCTAGGAGTAATGACTTTGAACTAACATGTTTTTTAGATGCAGAATTTGAACGATGTAAGGACGACAGTAAGAGAACCTCTGGTACATGTGAGTTCTTGGGAAAGAGATTGACCTGGAGTAGCAAGAAGTAGACCAGTATGACTATCTCCACCGTCGAGTTAGAGTATATATTTGTTGGTAGCTATTATGCATAACTTTTATGGATTCAACATCGGTTGGAGTATTACAACATAAAATTCAAGAACACTGTTATGTTATGTGATTCTTTAAGTTTTATCTCTATAGCCAAAAATCCAATCTCTCAAGCAGAACTAAGTACATAGAGATTAGATATCACTTCATCAGGGAACATGTGAAGAAAGAGTACATAAGATTGGAGTATGTGCCGATAGATAGATAAGTGGCAAACATTTTTACCAAACCACTAGAGAAAGGGAAGTTCAGCTTCTTCAAATTTGAGCTTGGTATGCTCAATATTTATTGAATTCTATTCTCTTCTGCTCTTCGTAAAGAAATAACTTTTATTATTCTCGACTAGCAAATTTTTTTGTATAAAAGGTTACAAATGGTTTAAATTCTTAAATTTTCAATATCCTTGAGGAGAATTGCGTTGAAAAGAAATTTCAGTTAGCAGAATAGATCTAATCTTGATGCTTCAAGAAAATTTCTATTAGTGATTTAGTGATGAAAGGATTCAGCTAGTTATTAGGACGATAAGTTAGAGATTCAGTCAAATCAATAATGATTTGGTTGGATGAGTTCTCCAGCTCAAATCGATTGTACTAAAATGAAGGCAGCCCGCTATAAATATAGCAACAGTAGAGGTATACACTGGATTGTCCATTGCACCCTCAATTACAATCGAAGGGTCTAGAATTATGCAAACAGGAACGCACCTCTTCGCATTTTGAAATAAATAAATATATAAATTTGCTTAAATGAACCACTAGGGTACGCATATTGATTTTTCCCTACGCTCTTTAAACAAAGAAACCCTGACATCAATCTCCTCTAAAATAAGTCGACAGTCACTCAAGGAAGATTATCATTAATGGCTTAAAAGAATGTAGTAGAGAAGCTCAACACTGGAATTTAGCGGGTCTAGGGTTCCTTTGCAAGACGCGATTTAACTCCACAGGAAGTAATAGGTCTCTATGAAGTTGTGGGACTAGAATTTTGGTTGTTTGAGTCCTCTAAAATTTTTAAAAGGGAAGTTCAAGAGTTTTATCAAAATGCAAGAATATCCTCATCGGGGAAAGCTATCAAATCGAATGTGGCCAGACATTGGGTAAAATTATCTGAAAAAACCCTAACTTTTGTGTTACGCATGATTGTGATCTCTCAAGAGGGAGAGGATGCAATAAGCTCAGATGATCAATTTCTGGAACTAAAGTTGTGTGGTTGCCAAGAAGAGCCTCAAGGGTTACTTCAGAGGTGCTCATTGAACACTTTTGGGAAGTTACTGGCAGATATCATAGGGAAAGTACTAATTGAAAGCTAGAATACGATGATAAGATATCTAAAAGTATGTTTGATCTTATGACCAGATTCATATTGAAGTAGAAAACCAATTGGGGAGATATCATATTTAACAAAATAAAGGATTCTCTTAATTCCCCTCGTTTTGGAAGGATGCTTTCACTCTACTTCAATAACTCAAAAGACAGCCATCTACAACAACTCACAGGTGTTACATTACACTACCTGAAGGGGATTGATCTTAATGCAGTGGCAAAGTGGGGAAAGGCATTTCCCAAAGTTGGTGGGAAGGTTAAAGAAAGCATACCCATAACAAGCAATATGAGTGTAGATGTTTCTATTGTAAGCTCAATAGCACAAAGTCCTAACAAATACACTCATCAGAGCTCTACAAACATTGAGGCGGAGTCCTCCAGGGATATCATCAAAGAAATATTATCTGATCCAAAAATTGAAGAAATTGATGACAGGACAGAGGAGGATGCAGTAGTTGAAATGTAACCTACTGAGGAGAAAATTCATATCCCTAACGTTGCTACAATTGAGGGAGAAACACCACCAATGCTCCTAGTTTCAAAGATTGACAATGTAGTGAGAGAGAACTGCTACATACAACCAATTTTTCTCAAATGTCAATAAGCAGTCAAAGGATACAGTGTTAATAGTCCTATTTTTCTTCCAAATTCACCAAACAACCCAACTGATGAAAATAATCTCAACGTCTTGGGAGACAGAGTTGAGGAAGTCAAGGGATCTAATATGGATGACACCTCATGCCATTTCAATCATGGCGAATCTTTTGGTCCCTCGATGATTAGATGAGAATATTGTTAAATGAATAAAGAAAGTCTTTTGAGCGATATGTTGATAATGCCATACAATCTGTAGAGGGAAGGGTTTAACTTAAAGAGGTGAAGAATGATATGGCTCATATGGATTTTCATCTAACCAACTGGTTCACTAGAGCACAAAATGTGATCGAAGTAAATGTTAACATGCTCAAGAAACTAAATCTAAAATGGACGAAGTCGTTCACAATCATCCTCTGAAACGTCAACTTCATAATTCAACAAAGCAATTAGAAAGGAAATTAACTGTTTGACAAATAAAAATCCTACAGAAGTATATAAAGTGACAAAACTTCTGCATTCAAATCATGTCTAACAGGACTAAAGATTGCAAGAATGAGATAGTAAAGGTCCTATTTGAAGAAGCCCAAAAGGGGGAGAACATGACTCGCACAACTGCCTCCTAGCTGTTGAGCAATCTAAATCAAAAAGGTGCAGGTGCATTAAAGGATGATTAGAACGTTCAAATCATGTAGAAAGAATCTAGAAAAGCTAGCTCCAAAAGGCCATGGCTACAAGAACATAAGAAGCAAGCGCAGAAAAGAGAAGCAGAAAGACTAGGGGTGGTAGTGGAAATGATAAAGGGAAATTGTTGCCTTCATAAATGAAATCAGTTAGTCATTATATATATACGAGCTTTTTTGCACGGGCTAAGCCCGTGCTAGAAGCTCTCGGGCGGCATTCTGCGGCATCCAAGCGGGCAAAACATATACATATGAGTACTAAAAATGACTGCAAAAAATATAAAATACTATTCCTATTTTTATTTTATAAAATTTTACAAATTTTAATCTATAAAAATTAATTTCTCTCCATCTCTCTTTATCACTCCCCCTCTCTCCTTCCTTCTCTCTCCTGCCCCTCTCTCTCTCCCAAGTCCCCCCCCCCCCCCCACCCTCATGCTCTCTTTCATGATCCAATGACCAATAATAAATCTTTGGTGTGCCTCCAAATATTTATATTCCCATATATATATAACATATATATATATATATATATATATATATATATATATATATATATATATATATATATATATATATATATATATATATATATATATATAACTTTTGGATTGCTAAATGTTGTTCCACAATGTTCCTGATTTGAAGAAGTCCTCACAATATAGATGACACACTTATATTTGATGAATCTGTATTCTTATTGTGATATAGATAGGTACATGATAGTACAAGCCCAGTATAGGGCTATACTTATTATCATCAGACTTAGTCTTGTCAATGTAATCCCTCATTGTGCAAGATATCGTGTTGACTTAAGTTCTAGACTAGGTGGACTTGTTACTTCTCTGAAAAAGATCATTTTACCAAGTCCAAGAAGTATTGAAGTGTGCAAACGATTCAATCTCAAAAGATTTACTTTCAGCTAAGTCAAAATTTGACTAGATATCAAGTTGATTGGTAAGACAATGTAGTTAGTCGATTAAGATAATCAAGTCGAGTTGTGCTTATCATCAATGTGTTAGAATTCTTGTCTGGCATATATTCAACTAGATAGTCAAACCGAATGATCACATCACTCATGTGGTATTCTCAGTGAATTGGCTAAGAATACAGTCGACTAGAAAATCAAGTCACTCGTTCAGAAAAGCCGAAGTCGGTTCATTTTGAAGTATCTTGAATTTGAAAATCAACTTAAGTATGAATTCAGGCAGTGATCAAGTTGATCGTGCTAAATAATCAGGTCGACTCTGACTGATGTTCAAGAAATACAAAGTTTGAGTAAGTTCGAGTTATCTTCAAAGTATTCATGCAGATATGCCAAGGCGAATCGAGTTGGAAGAAGAATTAAAAAGCTAACTATGCATTCAACATTTTGACTAGTCACTTTCATCTTACCTATGTGAAGAAGAATTTCCTTAAGTCCAGTTTTGACTTAAAGGAGTTCAAAAGCATAATTCGATCAGATGCCCTCAGTTCGACTAGAAGAAAAAACCATTCCACTAGATGATAAGCAAACTCAATAAGAAGAATTTTGAAGAAGCAATTTGACGAGAAGAGAAGAGAATTTGATCAGATATCGGAGATTTGTCTAGATGGAGATTTGAAGGAGGAATTCAGCAGAATAAGTTCATTTCGGCTTGACAAGAGCAATTCGACTTAACAAAGCTTATCGAGTCAAATTTTCCAGAAAAGGGGGATTTTCAAATTGCGCAAAAAATTGTCTTATTGCATTTAATTCCATCGTGGAAAGGGTCAATAAGATCCTTCCTATATGAAAAAAGATTTCTTATAACTACAATCTGAGAAACGATAGTTATACCTCGATCCTATAAATAGAAAAGGATGAGAACTATAACCCTAATCAGAATAAGAATAAGAACAAGAATAAAATCAAGAGACAGATAATGAATTAATAAAGATATCAAGTAGAACCTTTTGCGACAACTTACAGAAAGCTTGAAGTTGGAGAACACATTTAAAAGAACACGTCTTTGATTCTCCAGAAGAAAAATCAATTTGTGACTGCTCATACTGAAATAGATTCATATTTCAAGAGTGGTAGAAGGACCTTCAGCAGTGTTGAGCAATTTGCATTGAAGAAATCAATGTCTCCTAGTCTGAAGATCAAGAAGATGATATTCAACATCAAAGCTTCAAGAAGGCTCATGTGTCACCAAGATATATCTAATAGAATATATTGAAAGTTTTTAATTATAAAAACTTGATCAACTATAGGATCTTGTTGAGATCTGAGCAGTAGGATCCTTTGTGAATCTGAGTTGTAGGGTCCCTTGCGGGGGATCTAATCTATAGGGTTCGGGAGTGAAACTAAGTTGTAGGGTCGATTGAGGCCAGAGATAAGAAGCTAGTCAGTGCTTCTGAGGTTGGATTCCTTATGGGGAATATGAGTTTTATGATTTTGGGTGTGAAATCTGAGGTATGGATTCCTTATGGGGAATATGAGTTTTATGATTTTGGGTGTGAAATCTGAGGTAAGATCCTTTGTTATCTGAGGTAGGAGAAATGGTCTATGAGTTTTAGGATCTATGGATCTGAACTATTTGCGGAGTTTGCCATAGCTAGAGAAATGGTAGATATGCAGAGGGGAAAAGTAGATGCACCCACCTCAGAGAACCATTATAGATTGTTGTGTATATGTTGTGATTTTTTGTGTGATTTGTGTTTGTCAATCTAAATCTGATGATTCTGCATAAGATTAATAAAAAAGATGACAACACATATTCACCCCCCCCTCTTTAGGTGAAGATACATCCTATGACTTACACAAAAGGTGTTAGACATAACTCTCAGAAAGAACACCGAGTTGAATTTAAAAAAACATCCACAATTACTAAAGTAAAAGACTTCCCCTAAGCTCTAAGTGAAAATTGGACCCAACAGGTTCATATACAATAAATGTAGAAATTTAGGTGAATCAATCTTACCAATTTGTTTGAAAGATGTTTTAAATTATTTTCCAAATTGGGAGGCTCTACATGGATTCAATTTTCTATACTTACCTTTTGGTAATCCCGTAACTAGATTATTCTTTACAAGCTTGAATATGGTCTTATGGTTAAGATGACAAAGTATCCTATGCTAAAACTAATTTCTGTCCAAATTTGAATTGAATAGATAGATTTCTTTTGAATTTGAGCTTAAGTAATCTACATACGCATTGTCTTTCATAAAACTAGATAGCACGATTGCATCTATTTTAGTGTTGACCATTGGACATAGATTGTGCGTGAATATCACTTTGTATTATCTTTCACAAAGTTGGTTAGTACAAATAAGGATATTTTGAAGCAATTCAACATAAGTTACCTTAGAGAATAATATGTCTCCAATTTTGATCACACCATAGCCTTTGGTTTAACCACAGTTAGAGACCCCAAAGATTACCTTAGGGCCTTCCAACAGTTCTTTATGTCTAGTCATGTTGGAACCCTATTATTGATTTGGGCTAGGATCTTTATTATTTGTTTAGGATGATTAGTTTGACCCAATATGTATGGTGTAGGGCCATAGGTTTATTTACAGGGTTACTCCTTCAGTAGAATTCTAGAGAAGTCCAGATCAACAAACGCAGAATTTTATTCTACGAAATCCGATATCAGTTCCACGAACGACGAGCTCAATTCGATGAACTCAAGTTTCTAGCTCTGAGTTTTGCTCGACGATCTCTGAGCTCCATTCGACAAACTTTGTTCTCAGCTCAGAAACTTAGCTCGAAAAAAGCCAACCTCAGTTCGACGAACTCTAGGCTCAGCTCGACGAAACCAGATCTCCTCTCGATGAATATATTGCACTGTCCATCTAAGCTTTATTCGACGAAGGTCAAGCTTAGGTCGATGAATTCCTTACTCTGTTCGACGATTCAGGCAGTTTATAATTTCAGAAGGCAGAATGTTTACTAAAGCTTAATTATATCAGTTACAACTCTGATATTTAATGCTAAATATTTTTAATTAATATTGCTGTTTCAAGCAGCATTAAATATGGATCAATCACAGAGTTTAATTCTAATTAATTCTCAGAGTAGTTACAAATCTCAAGGATTATTCAGACGTTTCAGAATTGTTTATTTCAAATTGAAATCATCCTGACAGCACTTATATAAGAGATTACTGTTTCACCAGAGATAACAAGGATAGTCATATATAGTTTGAATTTGATACATTCTGCTTAAGACTCTCCAAGGGACAACACATTTCATATATGTCAAAAAGTTCTACTAGAGAGGATCAAAAACTTGAAGGCCTACACCATGAAGAAAAGATTCTCCCTTGATCACAAATTCTACTCAACTCAGGCGGAGCTTTTTGCTTCAACAACATACACTAAAGTCTTCTCAGAGATATTTGAAAGAGAAGATGTCATTTTTTAGTTTACTTACTAAACTATGTACATGGTTATAACTCCCTTTAAAAGTTAACCTCTTGATTCCTAAGTCACCTAATCAAAAGACTTGATCTTGGTTTTTGGGCACCTGATCAAAAGGTCAACGGGTTGCCAGATCTTCCTTAGAAAATAGATCTTCTAGTGACAGGGCACCTGATCAAAAATCTGTAATGGATTCCTACCAGGGTGGTAGAAGATTGGATGTACCCAGATTTTTCGGGAAACCACTATAAAAATTCCTTGTGTTGTTTGTGTTTGATGTTTTTTTTATTTGTGTGCTATGACTTTTAATTTGTCTATCTATATATTAATATATCACTTGTTTTATAAACTACACTGAAAAAAAAAAATTTAATATACAATATTCAACCCCCCCCCCCCCCCCCCCCCCCCCCCCCGCTCTAGTGTAAAATAGATTTTTCTCTCACTTTCAATTGGTATCAGAAGGAGGTTGGTTATTTTACTTAACAGTTTGTTTTACTTTATCATGGCACAAAATAAAGAGTATGCAAGCACTAGACCTCCTATATTCAATATAAATAAGTTTGTATTATGGAAAACAAGGATTAGACTTTATATGAATTCTATTGATGAAGACATCTACAATTCTATTTTGACAGGTCCACCTCTACCTTTAGCAACAATAAGTACCAATACTGTACCACCTCCAGAATGGATTGAAGCCTAGAAAATGGTAAAATTACTAATGCCAAGGCTGTGAGAATATTATCCCAAACAAGTCTGATGACATCTTTCAGATAGTTGTTGAATACACCTCGGCAAAAGATATATGAGACTCCCTCACAGCAATGGTTGTTGGACCAGCTGATGATAGAAAGGATAGAAGATCCCACATGATTTCTCAATATGAGAATTTCAAAGAGGGAGAAAGTGAGTCAGTTGCAGAGATGTACACAAGACTCGGTCTCATGATTAATGAGCTGAAATTTTTGGAAAAAGATATTACAATGACAGAGGTCAATGATAAGATTCTCATGTGTTTCCCTAACACATGAGATTCAAGAATCCGACTAATTAGAGAAGCCAAAAGTGTTAATGAGATATCTATTGAGACTTTGTTAGGCAAGCTCAAATCTTATGAGCAGCTCATCAAAACCAGGGAAGCTAAACAAAGGACTTCACCTTTAGTAAAGAAGGAGAAGAGCATAGCTTTCCAAGCAATAGAAGAAGCAGAAGTTCTTCCAGAGAAGGAAGATCTTATGGGTCTTTTGGCCAAAAGATTCTACAAGATAGCAAAAAAATACTTCAAAAAAGGATTTTCTAGGTGCCAAGACTAACCACGGTATGATAAAATACCAACTAAAGAAATAGTTTGTTATGGTTGCAGGAATCCAAAACACATTCTTCCAGAGTGTCCTGAAAATCAAAAGAAGGACAAGAAAAAGGAGAAAGACTCCAAGAAGTATTCAAACAAACCCTCCTCCAACAAACACAAAAGGAAGGAGTGAGGCTTTGTAACTGAAACTTGGAGTGATACAGAAACTGAATCTTCATCAAGTACATGTGAAGATGAAGAAGAGACAAAAGTTAAAGAAGTCTCTATGATGGCAATAAATGCATCATGCAGCAATTCTGATTCTGAATCTGAATTTGAAGAAGATCAGGTAATCTCAACATTTGTTTTTACTTCAGATCAATTTAAAATAGATTTTAAATTACTATGTAATGACTTAATAAAATCTGGGAAAGAAATAAAACTTGTCAGAGACAAATTAACTGAAATGAACAACTTGTCATCTGAAAACTCTAAACTTAAATAAGATTTAAAAATTCTTAAGGAACATGTAGTTTTATTAAAAAATAAATTATCTGAGGCAAAGAAGTTTTTAGAATCCCTTAATGGGAGAAGCATCAAACTGATAAATATCACATGCATAGTCAATGCCAGATTAAATGGCAAACTAAGCTTGGTAGCTTCATCAATTCAGCCTCATCTTTTTCAGAAAAATATTATAACTATACCCGTAAAATTCATTTCTGTCAAATGAAAAGAAAAACTAGAAGACTTAGATAAAGTTACAGAAGTGTTACAAAAACCAAATCAAAATAAAAATGTTCATAAAACCTATGTTCAACAAAATTTGCCGTACCGAGATCGACAAAATCAACATTTTTCGTCGAACAGAGAACGACGAACTATGAACACAGGATTTGAGTATAACTATTTAACAAATGGTGCTCGATGAAATCAATATGATTCGTCGAACTGTGATCGACAAAGGTGGAACACAGAAAATGAACATTATTTTTCTGTGAATGGAGCTCGACGAACTTGCTTCCATTCATCGAACTCCAATCATCGAACTTTATATGATTCGTCGAACCTAATTTTTCAAAATAGAAATTTTAATTCTTTTCAATAATATATTCAAACACAAGAATTTATAAATCCTTTTAATCAGTGGATTATTCCTCCAAGGAGATATCATCCACTTGGTTATAAGAATCAACCTGTGTGTTCTTATATTTCTAATTATTATGAAAGAAA
Source organism: Platanthera guangdongensis (assembly GCA_039583875.1). Lineage (NCBI taxonomy): Eukaryota > Viridiplantae > Streptophyta > Magnoliopsida > Asparagales > Orchidaceae > Platanthera > Platanthera guangdongensis. The sequence continues at coordinate 26,575,559 of CM077165.1, read as the reverse complement.
ACTAGGTCCCAAGGTAATGTGGGTCAAAAACACCTAATTTGTTTTATGCAGGAAAAGAACTATCCTACCACAGAGGAACTGTAACGCCCCGAATCTCAAAAGAGCGACGGGGGATGTTTTGGGCCAGATTTGGAATCTGGTAGTAGGCACACGGCCTGGGACACGGGCGTGTCCCAGGGCGTGTCAGGCTGGAGTCGACGATTTGGTCGAGAAGTCGATGATTTTGGAGTCGACGATCATCGAGCAAAGAACACGGCCGGAGATACGGGCGTGTCTCCGGGACTGTCGAGCCCGTGTCGACGATTGGCCCGGGGACTCGATGAATTTCGCTCGACGAAGTGTCGAGACAAGGCACATGGCCTAGGATACGGGCATGTCCATGGCCGTGTCGTGCAGTCGATGATTTTCGGTCGACGAAGTGTCGAGAGAAGGCACACGGCCGAGGACACGGTCGTGTCCAAGGCCGTGTCGTGACGTCGACGAACTTCGCTCGACGAAGTGTTGAGACCGTGAACAAGGCCTGGAGCCCAGGCATTTTTGAGTGGACACGGGTTAGGACACGGGCGTGTCCAGGAACCCGTGTTGTTCTCGGGTTGTTTTCTAGATAAATCAATGGGGGCACACGGCTGACCACACGGCCGTGTCAGTTGGAACATGGGTGTGTCAGGTCGAACCCGGGCGTGTTTGATGCCCGTGTGATGTTCCAGGCGCATCGATTTTGACGGCGAATGAGGGACACGACCCTGGATACGGGCGTGTGCTAGGCCGTGTTCGATTTAGATTGTACTTTTCAGGCCCGAATCAAGCCGTTCGTTTCTTTATTTTGGGATCCAACGGCTGGGGGTTGATCCTGATAGGATATACATGGGATTGGACCCTTGAAACCCTCATTTCTTTTGAGTGGTTATCTTTCTAACGTATAGAGAGAGAGGAGAGCCAAGGTAGGAAGAAGGAGCTAGATCCGGCCATTGGAGGAGCTTCGAAGCTCCAAATCGCGAGCCGACTTCGGATTTACGGAGGCAAAGAGAGTGCGGTGATTTTCATCCGCTTACTTTTCCATGGCGCCAAAGAGGAGCGCTTGGGTAACGATTCTCTTATTGAGCATGTGTAGCTCTCGTTCTTTGCATAGGAAGCCCGCTCTCGCGAGTTTGCGGTGAGTTGGAGGCGTTCCTTCGGGTAGATATGTAAAGTCCCCGTTGTGTAGAGTCCGTAAGCGAGAACGGACATAGGCATGATGTGTGAAGCCTATTCGGACATGTTGGTCTGGATCGGTGATGTTGCATTGCATAAATGCCGGAGAAGACTCCGCGCGATTGGTTGTTTTTCGGGTTTTCTACGTGGTAGATTGCAACAGGGAGCCTTGGAGATTAACCCAAAGATGCACCCGGAAAACTGAACAGATGCGTGATCTTGCCAACTTGGTGGCCTGAGAGCCAACTTGAACATAACCGGGTTATGTGAATTGTGATGGAAATGGGACTCGGGAGAAGTTTGACCCGCGCATATGGCTTAAACTATCGTTGCGATGTGAGCACGGGTTAGATGGAACCGTACCCGTTCTATGCCGTTCGGTTAGAGCCGTTGGCATAGATGAGGGTCTTCAGCGGTCTATGGCTTAAATTGTCGTGACCTAGGCCAAGAAGACAAATTGCTCATAGGTTTGGCCGTTAAAGTGGCTGTGGTGAGTCTGGAATGTCTATGGCTTCAATTGACGTGACATTGGCCGGTTCACCGAGAATGTGCCCTGAGTGCACGGGGTGTGTGGCCGTGCGAGCCTACGCCTGTGTTGTTGTGACAATACTATATTGCTCGCTTATGCTAATGAAATACAGGGAAGGAGCATCGCCGCCCCGAGTTGGGGGCGGGATCGTTATAATTTGGTCAGCATTGCTGACCGTTGCCTTGTTTGCCACCGTGCGGTGGTTTTGTTGTTGCTTACAGGTGCTGCTGGACCAAGCGGTCAATAGCGGGCTAAAGCCCAAAGTGCGAAGCCGGCCCTCGAAGGCCTAATTGGAGTGTTTACTGCTTTTACTCATGTATGACCGGTCTGCGTGCCGTGGTTTTAAATCATGTAATAATGAAGTAAACCGTTTTGTAAGGCCTTAAGGATTGTACTTGTGTATATACAACATTCCTATTTGGTATTAGTGGACTTTCATGCTTTTGTACTGGGTTCTTTATTGCAACTTATTAAACTGCTTCCACTAGAATGCTCTGTGTAGGACGTTGAATTGGTTGGATGGTTTCCATGAGTAACCACCCGGTCTGTCTGTGGTATATCGCGCCGGGCCCCGGCCGGACCTACTGCTATATGCTATACGACGGATAGGGGGTGTTACAATTTGGTATCAGACTACTGGTTTTGGTCGGGCTTAAAATGAATTCGTGTCCGAATTCTTTTTAAGGGGTGGTGAGCACATGTGTGTGCGTCATCGTTATAACAGTAAAAGAACCCATAAATGTCCACTTAGGAATGAAAATACACGTGTTTGGGGAACCTGTGTTTTCCTATCATTGTTGTTTGCAATTTTATTTGGTTTCTTAACGGTGTTTTGTACCACTATAGGTGACCAGAAATGGTGCTGGGCCGTCGGAACGTCGAGTTTCTGAGGCTAGCAATGCACCTAATGAAGCTCCTGAACACCTCTATCGGCGGAGACCATAAGATTGGTGGCCGAAGCAGTGTTGGCCATGCATTAATGCGTAGCCTGCAAGGCAAACGCAGCAGCCCACACCTGTGATGGAGCAGGTACCGCTACAAGCGGCTGAGCCGAGGAGAGTTGAACAGGTGGTAGAGGAACCGGTGGTGCCAAGGAGGGCAACCGAGAGACAGCTTAAGCATGTTATGAGCTTTAATCCTCCTGTATTCTCGGGGTTGGGAACCCCATCTCAAGCGGAAGACTGGCTCTCCAGGGTGAAGAGAGTCATGACAGCAACAGAGACGGAGGAGTAGTAGATGACCACCATTGCTACGTTCCTTTTGGACGGTGAAGCGAGGATGTGGTGGGAAGGATTGAAGCTGAATTTACTGAGATGTAGGCAACTTGTGGATGTATCGATGGAGGAGTTCTCGAGACTGTTCTTGGCTAGATACCTCCCTTCGGCGCAAAGGATAGCGTTGGAGAACGAGTTCCTGAAGTTGGTACAAGGGGGCAGTAGCATGGATGAATATCTCCACGAGTTTACTCGTTTGAGTCGATATGCTAGCTCCACCATTGCAGATGAGGAGCGCAAGACGAATCGATTCTACGATAGGTTGAGAGATGAGTTGAGGCTACTGTTCTCGGGGCCGGTGACGTAGGGTTTCTTAACCTTGGTCAACACGACCCGGTCCTTGGAGAAGGACATGAAGAACGTCCAAGCGAAGAAGAGCGTTGGTGACAAGAAATCTGAGTTCAAAGTGCCGACTACTTCAAAGTCCGGCTATCGAAGGTCCTTCAAGAAGCATAGGACTTCGGGTCTAGCTCCTTCTGGTGCTTCTGGGGCGACTACGGGTCGTACCCCGGGCGCATGTTTTACTTGCGGAAAGTCGGGGCACTTTGCCCGCGATTGTTGGAGCGGACGTCCCAAGTCCGAGAGAATGCCAGGAGCGACTTATGAAGATAAGGGTAAGGCGGTGGAGTCAACCACATCCCACTATGCTCCGGCCCAACCGAGGGTGTATAATCTTGGCCAACAGGAGGCCATTAAATAGGCGGATGTGGTGACAGGTACGGTTTAATTTATAGCAAGTCAATTTCTTTAAATACTTGTTATGCACATGTTACCTTACCACTGCTTGTTTAGGATTTATTTTGATTTGTGAAAATCCGGCAAGAGCACTCTTCGATACTGGAGCTTCGCACTCCTTCTTGTCCGAAGGATTTATATCACGCATCGAAGTCCCTTCTTCGATGGCGAAGGATAAGTTGGATGTGTTGTTGCCCAATGGGTGTTCGATGCAAGCAGATAGGATCTGCGGTGTTAAGATTCGCATTGGGAATCAGGAGTTCGATCTGCAAGCGTCGTTACTTCCATTGGTGGAGTTCGACGTTATATTTGGTATGGACTGGCTCTCGGAGCAGCAGGCCTATATTGATTGCGGTCGCAAAGAAGTGAAGTTGGGAGCAAGTCATGAGACGACTTTTACGGGCTTAAAGGGGTCGAGCAAGACGTTGATGTCTGCTCTTCAGGTGGTGAAGGCAGTTCATGCCGGTGCAGAACTGTTCTTTACACTAGTGGAGGTTGCGAAGCCGAAACCCGCATTGGATAATATTTCAGTGGTATCAGAGTACCCTGATGTGTTCCCTAGAGATCTTCCTGAAGCCCCGCCTCAGCGGGTGATAGACTTCACGATTGAGCTACTGCCAGGTGCAAAGCCTGTGTCACGATCTCCATATCAGCTAGCGCCTAAGGAAATGGCGGAGCTGAAGGTGCAACTACAAGAGTTGTTGGAGCAAGGGTATGTGCGCCCAAGTTCTTCGCCTTGGAGCGCGCCGGTCCTCTTTGTTAAGAAGAAGGACGGAAGCCTGAGGCTATGTATTGATTATAGGGAGCTCAACAAGTTAACGGAGAAGAACAAGTACCCGATCACCCAGATCGATGATCTTTTTGATCAGTTAGTCGGGTCAACGGTGTACTCGAAGTTGGATCTCAAGTCTGGGTACTATCAGCTGCGAATAAGGGAGAGTGATATCCTGAAGACAGCGTTCAGTACAAGATACGGGCATTATGAGTTTACGGTCATGCCGTTTGGGCTGACTAATGCACCGTCAGTGTTCATGGATTTGATGAACAGGACTTTCAGAGAGTACTTAGACTATTTTGTGATCGTATTCATCGACGATATTTTGGTGTACTCTCAAAGTGAGGAAGATCACATCAAGCATCTTTATTTGGTTTTGGAGACGCTAAGGAGGAATCAGTTGTATGCCAAGTTCTTGAAGTGCGAGTTTTGGTTATCCTCAGTGGCGTTCCTCGGGCATATAGTGAGTGGAGAGGGTATTGCTGTGGATCCGGCAAAGATTGTTGCGATACGGGAGTGGCCTGAGCTTGCTACGGTAGCGGAAGTCCGGAGCTTTCTGGGGCTTGCCGGCTATTATAGGCACTTCGTAGAGAACTTCTCGCGGATAGCGTTACCTCTCACTACTTTGACGAGGAAGGAGCATAAGTTCGTTTGGACGCCGGAGTGCGCGCGAGCTTTTGAGGAGTTGAAATGTCGGTTGACCACGACGCCTGTGCTGAGTTCGCCATGTGGGACCGAAGGCTATGAGATTTATAGCGATGCTTCGGGCAGCGGTTTGGGTTGCGTGCTGATGCAACACGGAAGTGTGATAGCTTATGGCTCAAGACAGCTAAAGGTGCATGAAAGGAATTATGCGGTCCATGACTTGGAGTTAGCAGCCGTGAGTTTTGCCTGAAGCTGTGGAGATACTATTTGTACAGTGTGAAGATTGATATCTACACCGATCACAAGATCCTTAAGTATCTGATTGATCAGAAAGATCTGAGTATGCGGTAGCGTAGATGGATGGAGTTCCTGGGGGACTATACATTTAAGATCCACTACGTGCCTGGTAAGGGAAATGCGGTTGCGGACGCGTTGAGTCGTCGAGCCCCAGCTCAAGCCAATTGGCTATCGATGCATGATGAGCGGTTTGTGCGGGAGTTGGAGGCATTGGAGATTGTTTATGTGGATAAACAATCAAGTGCTGAAGCGGTACTGAATTGGACTGAAGTCCAATATGACCTGGCTGATCGGATTCGACAGGCTTTGGACATGGATGTCCATATGAAGCAGATCATGGTAGAGGCTCTGGATGGGTCAAATTCCCAATTTGTTGTGGTGGACGGACTGCTTTGAAAAGATGGTCGTCTGTGCATCCCAAGTGTGGGCAATTTGCGGGTGGAATTGTTATATGAGCCACACCATACCAAGTACTCGATTCACCCGGGGAGCACGAAGATGTACCGCGATGTAAAGAAACTGTTTTGGTGGCCGGGTTTGAAGAAGGATGTGGCGCTCTACGTAGCGAAGTGCCAAACTTGCGCCTTGGTGAAGGCGGAGTGCCAAAAGCCGGGAGGATTTTTGAAGTCCTTGCCTATTCCGGAGTGGAAATTCGACGACATCTCTATAGATTTTGTGCATGGTTTGCCAATGTCACAAAAGGGCAACGACGCCATTTGGGTGGTCGTGGATCGGTTAACGAAGTTGTCACATTTCATCCCGCATAGGAAGGATGATCCGGTGGAGAAGTTGGCAAAACTGTATGTGGATAACATTGTACGTGATAAGCCCGGAATCCGCGACCTGCCCGCGCAGTTTTCCAGACCGGGCGGTCTGCCTATTCAAGCCGCCAAGCCTCCAAGCCGGGCGGTCTCCATGTCAGGCCGCTGCCAGTGCCGACCCTGCTCAGCGACAAGGCCCAAGGACCCAGCCGTCAGCTCGCCAGGAGGAATCCGCCAGGCCGCGCGGCTTCCCTCCTTTCTTGTTTCTTTCTCTTTTGCTTCCTCTCACCTCTGCCCGGTTCTCCTGTACCCCGGGCAGCCGGTAATTTTAGCCCTGCCCGTTTGGGCAGGCCCCCGAGCCTATAAATAGGGGGAGGGTGCACTCCCCAAGACACCATGACTGGGATCCAGGAGCTCGCCTGTTAAGAGCTGCGGTCTCAAGTCTAGTGTATTGCGGCTTGTAGTCCGGCCGGCTTCTTCTTTTACTTGTTGTAACTGTCTCATTTTTAAGTAAAGGAAAGCCCGCCGCAAGAGTGGCATTCAAGCCGCGGCGGGCGAACTCTGCTGTTGCCGCTGCCAGCGGCCCCTCCTCTTTTCTGCCCTTTAGCCGCGACCGCTAGTAACCGATTAGTCGACAGTCTCCTCCTTTCCTTCCCTATTCCCCGGTGTTCGAACCGTTAGCTGGTGGTGACCGACTCCCTGTCCGTTTTCGTGCATCAACAGTTAACACGCGACCTTCAGATCTCGACTAATCGATGAAATCAGCGGTCTAGCTAATTAGACCGCTCTATCCTCTAGAGTTCGGCGGCCTGTCTAGCAAGCCGCGACTTCGCCGGCTAAGGCTTTCAGCCCGCCTCCCGCGCTATAGAACTTGGCATTCTATCCGCTCTCTTTTCAGCCGGTCTTCTTATCGGTTTGCAGAATCGCCTAGCCGCCACGTTAAGCCGCCGCTGTTCTGCGGTCTCTTGCAAAAGTTCGGCTATTGCTTTCTTTTCAGGATGAATCCTGCAAAGGGTCATGATAAATCGTGCCGCATCTCAGTTATTACAGATCTCTCAGAAGTGCAGGACTGTTCGTATTTTAATAGTGAGGTTGTTGACCCTCGTAAAGAAATTTTTGCAAACAGTGTTGAGCGTGGGTTAGAATCTGTTGCAAATGAGTCTCTTTGTGAGGACGAAGAAGAGGCCCCTTCTCCATTCACTAATCGAATTTAGGGGGATACTGTCTCCGATGACTTCAGAGTACCGCGTCTCCCGGAGTATTCTGGATGTGATGATCCCTTTTCTCATTTACAAGCTTTTGAATCAGCTATTTCACTAAGAAAAGTGTCAAATGGAGTAAAATGCAAGCTCTTCGTTATATCCTTTGGCAATGTTCCAAGAGAATGGTTTTATAACCTCCCACCTCGATCAGTAACCAGCTTTAAGGATCTTCGAAACCAATTTATTTCTAGATTCGCTATTTACAGGAAGCGGAAAAGAGACGTTGGAGCTCTCTTCCGAATCAAGCAAGGAATTGACGAGTCTAATCCAGATTTCGTTGATCGGTTTCAAAAGGAGGTTCTAGATATTTGTAGCGTCCATCAAGACTATTACTTGCATGCTTTCATAAATGCACTTCAAGAGGGCCCATTAAAATTCAAGCTGACCACAAAATATCCCAAAATCTACGGAGATCTTATCGATGTAGTTAATACATTCATAATGGGCGAAGAGACAAATGAAGGTTATGTTTCGTTTCTGAATCAAATGGCTAAACAATCTCAAGGGACTTCTGGTCAACAGCAATCTATTTCCTCACAAGATGTTTTGCAAGTTGAATATTGCAAGTCTCCTCATTTTCTCAAGGATAAAACTCCAAAGTATGAAAAATATTCAGGTAAGTATGTTAAGTTCAAAATTCCTATGGAAGATCTTTTGATAATCATTCAGGAAATGCCTGAGTTCAAGAAGCCTCGGCGTATGAAATCCAAAGTCAAGTATCGGCACGAGCAGCTTTTTTGCAAGTATCATAAAGATATCGGTCATCTAACAGAAGATTGTATAGCTCTCAGGGAATTGGCCAATCAACTTGTAAGAGCTGGAAAGCTGCAAGAATATGTCATTTAATGATTCTCTAAGACAATCTTCTGTTTCTTGCTCAATAGATCAAGCAGTTATTCCTCTCTCTTTCTATAATGAAAAGTGCTTATGTTCAGAATAGCACATAACATCTCTCTCTCTCTCTTTCTATAAGGCATGATGAAATTGCAGATATATATCCTTTATCACTTCCTTAACATCATGCAAATGTTACATTTTCATTTAAAGCTTATTTTTAGCTTTACTCTTTATGCCTATATGTATGCATGTAGGGGCAAGAGCCCCTTTCGGATTCTTAAGCCCTCCACATCCTGCTTGACTTCAGTAGCAGATGTGTAGTGGGTTTTCCGCTTGACCTTCAGTCACAGACAGGCTTTGCGTACCCGTCACGCATGACTTCGGTCACAGACAGGCTTTACGTACTTGTCCCGCTTGACCTCGGTCGCAGACATTGCGTACTTGTCCTGCTTGACTTCAGTCGCAGACGTTGCGTACTTGTCCCGCTTGACATTGGTCATGGAATTTAAGAATTTCGATCCCGCTTATGTGTTCTTTGTGTGGAAAGCAATGCTACACGCACCTGCCCACATTGACACATAAGTGCATATCTTCACCTATTTTTGCAGGACAACACGAGCCTATCCGCTGTCTCGCGGTTTTATTTAGCGGCCTGTGCAGGTTTTATAATTATTTACACAAGCCGCCCGGTTTGATATTCCGGCTTAAATTTTTTTTAACTTTCCTGTTCCTGCCTGCCGGATTATCATTAATATATTTGGGAACTCGGCCGACTTTATTCACCTATCCGCTATTCAGTTTCTTATTCGGCTTATGTATATTAATTGCCGGTTTGTTATTCATATGAAAAAGAGGTCGCCCGACCTGTCTTCTGGCACTTAATTCCTGGATATTGATCTGCCGAAGCTTGTTTCTCAATTCTTGTTCCTTTAATCAAACGGGTAATTCGCTTCAGAGTTTTCCCTAGCCGCAATCTATTATTTCAATGTTATGGATGTTTGCCGACTGCGACAAGAGACCGCGCGGCTTAGCAGTCACGGCTTATATATGAGCAAGCCGCGGCAATCAAGCTCTTCCAGCAGATAATGTTAAATAATTCATCAAGGAAAAATTGCGGTTTACATTATTAGCCGCTCGGCTTATCGTCGACGTGCACTCCGGTATAAACCGCAGGAAAATGTCTCTCTCTTGCGGATAGCTTTGTTGAAGTCGCAGCGCAAACTCAGCCGGTTTTCATACTTATATTTTAAATCGGAAGCTAAATTGAGACCGCGCGGACTAAGTCAAGTAAGAAAAGTAAGATTTACAACAAAGAGTAAGGTAAAATGCCTTCATTTCTATGTCATTAAGTGTTACAAAATTTTTAATCGCGCGGTTACAAAAACAATCCGCCGATTTCAAAAAAAGTTCAAAATACAAAACCAAGTTATAAATGTTCTAATCGTCCGGCTTGAGCTTCTTAGCCGCAGGAGAATCCGAATCACTGCCATCGCCAACATCGACAGATGATAAGGAATACCCACTGCTAGTTGCGGAGCTCGCTGAACCATCAGAAGATGTCGAGTCAGGCCGCGCGGTCTCCGACTCTTGGCCGCCGGACTCTGGAGATGTGTGCGGGCTCCGGCTTCCCTGGCCGACCTCTTCCACGGCTTCTCCCGCCACCTCGCCGACTTCTTCCGCGACTTTGGCCTTGCCCTTGATCGACTTGTAGACGTCGGCCACCTGCTCCTTCAGGGAAGGGTAGATGTCGGCGCATGTGAAGTCGGTGAAGCCGGTGGCCAAGCCGCCAATGTCCCGGAGGCGGTTAAGCGCTCCGTCGATCCCTTGGACGAGTTGGGGGAAGACCTGGTCTTGGAAGATCGGGTTGGCGGGGTTGTACATTTCCTGCAAAGCAAAGGTGAAGGTAAGGTCGCGCGGTTACATAATTCTAACTGCGCGGGTATTGGTAATTACTTACCGCCTCCTTCTCTTTAAGTCGCTTGTTCTCTTCTTGCTGTTCGCCTAACTGTGTTTTCAGGCCGCTGTTCTCTTTCATCAGCTCCTTGTAGGCAAGCCCCATGAAGTGACTTGCCACGAAGCTCCTCGCGCCGACTTGCGCGGCTAGCCGCGGCAGGTCGTCTGGAGGAACTCGTCGCATAGCCCTCAAGTTGCGCTTGCCGTACAGCACGCCGCCAACCGCGCTTGCATGGCGGCTTACTTCTTCAGCTCCCCAGTAGGGGAGGGCGGTGGAGATCGTCACCGACTTGCCATCCGGACTCCACCGCAAGGCCGGTTCGCCATGGACGTCCTTCAGGCTGCTGCCGGTTCCTTGCAGCATGAACTCCCCAGAGGAGTCCGACTCCCCCTCCTCCGCAGTTCGCGCCGGCTTGACCCGCTTCGCCCTCTTTTCTCTTTGAGTAAGGGTCAAGCCGCCTGGAGTCTGCGGCTTGTTCAGCGGGACCGCCACAGCAGCTGCAAAGATAGAAGCAATGTTAGACATCAGGCCGTGCGGCTAGCAATGCAGTTCGGCCGGTTTGGAGCTTACTCTCTTCCGCCTGAATTCCAACAAGAGACGGCAGCAGCGGGATGTAGTAGTTCACATCAAGCCGCTCGCCCTTGAAGAAGTCGTAAATCTCCTTCTCCATGCCATCCAAGCCGCTGCTGCCGAAGGCGGCTTCTTCGCGGATTTGGGGGTCGACCGGCAGCAGCCCCAAGTTGCCCTCGAAGATCAGAAACCGCTCCGGCCAGTTCGCGATCTTGTTTGCCAGGTTGACTACCTTCAGCCCTCGGCAGCCGAAGTAGAGGTGCCCCCGGAAGATCTTTGTCCCGGAATCCGGGATAGACCGCACCGAGAAGCACTCTCGGAAGAGCCTCATCGAGAATCGGACTCTTTCTGACCGCAGATAAGAAATGAAGCCGTATATCGCGGCTATCGAGTTGGGGGGGAGTTGTCCGGGCACAACTCCATAGTGGTCAAAGACCGCTACGGCCTCTAGCAAGACCGGGAAGCTGAACCCGCAGTCGAAATGGTCAATGGGGACCGCGATCTGGTTAGCGTTGGAAGAGTTGATCCGCTCATCCTGACTAGGAAGCCGCGCGATCAGCTGACTTCCTTGCATGTGTTTCTCGACAAAGGAATCCAGCTCGGCTTTTGTAAGCCGGCATTCCTTGTGGTCAGCTGAGTAGAAGGCGGAGGCCGCGTCTGTCCTAACGGCTGTGGCCTTGTCAGACCGCGACGATTTGGACTTAGCCCGCATCCTTCTTGATTTGTGAAGAATCCAACGGGGTCTGCGCTATTTATAGAAAACCCGTGATGCTACATGTTGAAGTATTAGACCGGGCGGCTTAGCGGTCTGATCCAGCGGTTTGTTAACCGAGCGGTCTGGCGGTCTATCTGGTGCCTGGAGACCGGGCGGTCTATCGGTCTACCTCTGCGGCCTGTTCTATCCTGCTGGAGTTGCCGAGCGGTTAGCCCATCTGTCTAACCGCGCGGCCTATGCGGTCTCCATTATTCTAGCCGCCCAGTACTGTAAATGTTTAGTCCCACATTGTTTGTATTCTCTCTTTCTTATCTCCTTCATTCTATATAAGGGAGGCCATACCTTTGTAAATGATATCTTTTTTGGATAATAAAATTTCAATTATTCAAAAGTTTATTCGCTTGTCTTCTTCTTTTCGCTTCTTTTCTCTACTTTCTAACATGGTATCAGAGGACACAGTCATTTCCCTCTGATTCTGTGCGCTCTCTGTTGTTCGCGGCTTGTTTTCCGCATTCGCGACTTGGCTTCTCTCTGTCCGCGCGGCTTGTTTCTAACCGCACGGCTTGTTTCTGTCCGCTGCCCTGTTCGCGCGGCTTGCTTCTTCTTCTCTTCTTCTTCTGCTCTTTGTCGCAGCGACCTGTTTCCTTGTCGCCGCGCTTCTTGTTCTTTCCTCCCGCTCCAACTTCCTAGTCGTTGCGGTCTGTCCCTATCCGCGTGTGTTGTCTCTCTACTCGCGGCTTGCTGCTGTGATCTGCCTGACCGTGCGGGCTGTTCCTTTCTCACCCGCATCTTGGTCGCGGTCATCAGCTCTTCTCCTCTCTTCTGTTCGCTCGGCCTTTTTAGTCCGCGCGACCTCTTCCCCGCTGTGCCTTTGACCGCCTTCTCGCCGCTGCTGTGATCTGCCTGACCGTGCGGGTTATTCCTTGCTTACCCGCATCTTGGTCGCGGTCACCCGCTCTTCTCCTCTCTGCTGTTCGCTCGGCCTTTTCAGTCCGCGCGACCTCTTCCCCCTGTGCCTTTGCCTGTTTCAAGCCGCTACTATTCGCGCGGCTTCGTCTGTTTTTCTAACCGCTTCAGTTCGCGCGGTTTCTTCTGCTTGCCGGGTTCTATGACTACCTCCGGTCTCACCACTACTCCTACAGCTCCTTCTCCTCCTCCTCCTTCGGGCAACCTTGGCACTCTGTCCCAGCTTGTTGGCTCCAACTATCCCGATTGGAGTGTTTCTTTCACCTTTCTCCTTCGTTCTCAACGCAAGCGTCATCACCTCACCGATGACCCTCCTCCTCGCACCTCTCCTGAGTTTGATGACTGGGATGCGAGTGATGCTCTTGTTCGCACCTGGCTGGCCAACAGCCTTTCTGATGAGTGCCTTCCCGTCATTCGCCATGATGAGACGGTCAAGGCTGCCTGGCTTCACCTCGCTGCTCTCTATTCTAAGGGGGGCCAGATGTCCCGCATTTATACTCTCTATGCGGACCTCTTTGCCCGCCCTTCCATGTCCCCAGCTGCGGCTTATCAGCAGGTTCAGGCTCTTGGGGCTGAAATCCTCCAGAATCGCCCCTTCTCCGCGGACTTGGCCGACCAGCACAAACACTTCCAGGAACTCCTGGTTGTTTGTTATCTTCTTCGTCTTCCCGACTCTTATGATATGATCCGCCAGCAGATCTTGGGTGAGGCGGAATCTCCTACTTTGGATGCCACTGCGGCTCGCATTGCCGCCGTTACTTCGCTCCTCCAGCGGCCTCTGTTGGCCTCCCCCCTTCCCAGGACTCCTTTGCTCACCAAGCTCAGCGGGGGGGCCCTAGTGGCCGTGGCTCCTCTGGCGGACGGGGTTCCTCCCGCTTCTTCTGCTCTCACTGTGGTCGTACTGGTCATTCTGTTGACCGCTGCTGGCAGAAACGTCCTCATCTTCGCCCTTCCGGTGATGCTCCTTCCTCGGCCTCCGCCTCTTCTAGGCCGTCTGCCTCTGTGGCCACGACGTCAGGTAGTGCCCACGTCGTTACCCAAGGTAAATGGCTGATTGACTCCGGTGCCACCAATCATATGACAGGCAACCCTCATTGCTTCTCCCGTCTTGAGACCCATGACCGCTTACCCCCAGTTCGTGTGGCGGATGGTTCCCCGTCTTCGGTTCATGGAACGGGCATGGATCAACTCACTCCTTCGCTTTGCTTGGAGGATACCCTCTATGTCCCGAAGTTCCCGTGCAATTTGTTATCAGTTACTACTTTATGCCGGCAACTTCAGTGCTCCGTTTTATTCACTCCCACTACTTGTTCTTTTCAGGACCCGAGGACCCAGCGGACGATTGCTACTGGGACTGAGAGCGGCGGCCTCTACTTCCTCGACGATGTTTCAGCTCTTTCTGCCTACTCCTCCTCCACCGATCTCCTTCAGTGGCATCTTCGTCTTGGACATCCTCCTCCTCGGCTCATTCGTCAGCTTCTGCCCCACTTACCTCCCACCAGTTCTCCGCTCAACTGTGATGCGTGTCAGCTTGGCAAACATCATCGCTCCTCCTTCCCACCGAAGCAAGGCCGTGGCTCCTCTCGCATTTTTGATCTTATTCATTCTGATGTATGGGGTCCTGCTCCTACCCTCACAGTTGGTAGGGGCAGTTCCTATTTTGTCACTTTTATCGATGATTTTACTCGATGTACCTGGGTGTATCTATTAAAGGATCGCTCTGAGCTATTTTCTGTTTGGCAATCTTTTTACTTTATGATTAAGAATCAATTTGCTATTTCTATTAAAGTCTTACGTTCTGATAATGCCAAGGAGTATCTGTCTCATGAGTTCTCCGCTTTCTTTCACCAACACGGCCTCATTCATCAAACGACTTGTGTTTACACCTCCCAACAGAATGGGGTGGCGGAGCGTAAAAACCGTCATCTGCTTGATGTTGCGCGTACTCTCATGACGCAGATGCACGTCCCTCGCTCCTACTGGGGCTACGCTGTGCTTTTCGCTTGCTATCTCATCAATCGCATTCCCTCCACGGTCCTCCACGGCCGGACTCCCTTCTCCCTTCTCTACCCCCACCAGGAACCTTTTCCTCTTCCTCTCCGTATCTTTGGCTGTACGGCCTTTGTTCACGCTCCCTCCGCTACCCGCGACAAGCTTTCCCCCCGTTCCACCAAGTGTGTCTTTTTGGGGTACTCTACCACTCAAAAAGGCTATTGCTGCTTTGACCCCCTTCTCCGCAAGTAGTTTGTCTCCGCAGATGTGACTTTTTTCGAAAATGCTTCCTATTTCTCTCCTTCCTCTTCTCTTCCTTCTGATATCTCCGTTTCTTCCACACCTCTTCACGTTTTCCCACCTTCGTCTACTCCTCCACCCACTCCTTCCCAGTCCGTCTCCCCACCCACCCCTCCACCCTCCTCTCCGCTGCCGTCTCTCTCTAGTCCCGGGTCAGCCTTCTCCGCCACGGACGCTCCGGTCGCTGACGCTCCTGTCGCCGACGCTCCCGATGATCTGGATGTTCCCATTGCAGATCGCAAAGGGGTGCGGGCGTGTACTCAACACCCGCTCACGACCGTTGTTTCTTATGATCAGCTTTCTCCTTCTCGCAGGTCGTTTGCCTTGGCTATCTCTGCTACTTCTACTCCCCGTACCTACCAGGAGGCTCTCGCTCTCCCTCATTGGAAGTCTGCCATGGATGAGGAGATGGCTACTCTTACTGAACGGGGTACCTGGACTCTGGTTCCTCCTCCCGTGGGCACTGATGTGGTTGGCTATCGATGGGTCTTTGTTGTGAAGTTTCGCCCCGATGGCATTGTGGATCGCTACAAAGCCCGGCTGGTGGCCAAGGGCTTTACTCAGACTTATGGCGTTGATTACTTTGATACCTTCTCTCCGGTTGCTCGCCTCAGCACCATCCGGGTTCTCTTTTCTGTGGCCGTTAACCGGGCTTGGGCTATTTCCCAGCTTGATGTGAAGAATGCCTTTCTCTATGGCGATCTTCAGGAGGACGTCTATATGGAGCAACCTCCTGGGTATGTTGCTCAGGGGGAGACACGTGTCTGTCATTTGAAGAAGGCCATTTACGGCCTAAAGCAGAGCCCTCGGGCATGGTTCGAAAAATTCAGTGGTATTGTGGCAACCATCGGCTTTCAAAGGAGTTCGGCCGATCACTCCTTGTTCATTCGCAAAACGGCCTCGGGACTGGTGGTTTTAGCCGTATATGTGGATGATATTCTCCTTACTGGTGATGACCAAGATGGGGTGGACTTGACGAAGAAGCACCTCCGTCAGCACTTGGTCACAAAGGATATGGGCTCTCCAAAATACTTTTTGGGGATAGAAATCTCTCGGAAGCCTGACTCCTTGGTTCTCTCTCAACGGAAGTATGCCCTTGATCTTCTTCAAGAAGCAGGCTTGACAGGTGCCAAACCAGCTCATCTTCCCATGGCTGTTGGAGAGGACAAAACGTGGACGGATGACTCGCCTCCTCTATCTGATGTCACACGGTACAGACGTTTGGCAGGCAAACTCATCTATCTCACGGTGACTAGACCCGACATCGCCTACGCTGTAGGAAAGGTCAGTCAGTTTATGCAAGCTCCCAGGGAGTGTCATCTTTAGTCCGCCCTGAAGATTTTAGAGTATATCAAAGCAGCACCGGGCAGGGGGTTACTCTTTCAGAAGAATGGCCATCTGAGGGTTGAGGCCTACTCAGATTCCAGTTACGCAGATGACAAAGGCGATCGTAAATCCACGTCAGGTTTTTGTACCTTTGTTGGAGGAAATCTCGTAAGTTGGAAGAGCAAGAAACAGTCTGTTGTTTCCAGATCCAATGCCGAAGCAGAATACCGGAGTATGGCGTCGACTACATGTGAGTTAAAGTGGTTGCGGGCTCTCATGCTTGACCTGGGCGAGGTATATGATTGTCCTCTCCCTATGTTCTGTGACAACAAGGCCGCTATACACATATCCAGGAATCCGATCTTTCATGAGAGAACGAAGCATATATTGGTTGACTGTCACTTCATTCGGGAGGAGATCTTGAAGAAACAGATTTGTACTCCTTTTGTCACCTCTGACAAGGAGTTGACAGATATCTTCACCAAGCCGGTTTCTACTTCCTTCTTCCGCATTTGTGACAAGCTGGGCATGATTGATATCTATGCTCCAGCTTGAGGGGGAGTGTTGAAGTATTAGACCGGGCGGCTTAGCGGTCTGATCCAGCGGTTTGTTAACCGAGCGGTCTGGCGGTCTATCTGGTGCCTGGAGACCGGGCGGTCTATCGGTCTACCTCTGCGGCCTGTTCTATCCTGCTGGAGTTGCCGAGCGGTTAGCCCATCTGTCTAACCGCGCGGCCTATGCGGTCTCCATTATTCTAGCCGCCCAGTACTGTAAATGTTTAGTCCCACATTGTTTGTATTCTCTCTTTCTTATCTCCTCCATTCTATATAAGGGAGGCCATACCTTTGTAAATGATATCTTTTTTGGATAATAAAATTTCAATTATTCAAAAGTTTATTCGCTTGTCTTCTTCTTTTCGCTTCTTTTCTCTACTTTCTAACACTACAGTGCCCATGTCAAATCGCGGCTAGTCGTCACGCCGCGCGGCCTAAGCCCCTGGAAGTGCAGATCAGCTTAGTGATCAAGCCTCCTTTTAGTCCGTCAGTCCGAGCGGCTACTTCCCTGCACTTAGAAAATTCTATGGCGAATCATGTGGATATCAATTATTCAAGCCGGCGCTCTGTTCTCAGAACCAAGCAGCAGATATGTGGATTATGAATTCAAGCCGCATAAACCGCATTCAGTTCGCAGTATAATAAAATACAGCAGTTTACAGCAATCAAATT
The DNA here is from genome assembly GCA_039583875.1 of Platanthera guangdongensis. Classification (NCBI taxonomy): domain Eukaryota; kingdom Viridiplantae; phylum Streptophyta; class Magnoliopsida; order Asparagales; family Orchidaceae; genus Platanthera; species Platanthera guangdongensis. The sequence continues at coordinate 26,558,204 of CM077165.1, read as the reverse complement.
GTCCATCATCCAGAGAAAAAATATATATTACAACATAATATACGAACGTCCGCGCGGCTTAGTTCTCTCAAGTCGCTCAGGATCGTTTGTCGTCTTCCGGCCTGTCTCGTCCCATGTGCGCGACCTGTTCACCGGTCTGTACAATCGCAACATACACCTGGCTAACCAGATTATGAAGCGCATGCAGAGACCGATGAATTCGCGCAGCGTCGCGCTCAACTCTCGCAAACGGAATCATGTGGACCGCCTGGGCCCCCAGACCGCTTGGAGCTGCGACCTGGTTAGGCGCCGCGGCCACTGGCGGATGCGAAATCTCGCCAGAGGCCGGGCGGCTAGTTTCCGGCAACTCTGCAGGAGTCGGTAGCGCAGGCCGCTGTTCTCCGCCGGTCTCCGCCGGCAGGTCTTGGTTCTCGCCGCCTTCAGCATGTGGGATCTGTTCTCTGTCTCCTTCCACCCGCGCGGCCATCAGCAGGTACTTCTCCGCCCTTTCCTGCTCCAAGGCAGCCTGCATCTCAGCAACCTTCGCCTCAGCGGTTTCTATCGCGGTCTAGAGCCTGGCGGTCTCTTCGTTCCTCGCGGCCTGGAGCCTAGCAGTCTCTTCCTTCATCGCGGTCTGGAGTCTGGCGGTCTCTTGTTCCATCGCAGTCTTCAACCTCGCGGTCTCCTGTTCAAGCGCTGTTTGCAACCTCGAGGTCTCTTGCTCCAGGGTTGTTTGCAACTCTTGGATCCTTTTTTCCGCGGCCTCCTGGGCAACCCGCTGCTGTTCGTCTTTAGTCCGCAGGGTTTCGGTGGCCGCGTCCAAAGCCGCCTGCAGCATGCCGACGTCCTTCTGGAAGTCGGCCATCTCCTTCTCGCGAACACTTGGAGGCGGAGGCGGTGGCAGCATAGACAAAAACGAGGTCAAGTCGCCCGGTTTCATCGCGGTCTCCGGTACACCTGCAGAAGACAAACCGCAGTCAGGTTCAGCCGGATTGTTGCGACCTTCTTGTAAGGAAATCGGTTGGGTAAGACCGCCGGTTTGATGTTTATCTCCTCCAGAGGCCGCGGTATGGATTCTAATCACTGGCCGCCTGAGCCGCTCAGGATCTATCCTCTTCAGCTTATCTTTCCATAGCCGCTCGGTTTCCTTTCGGCTTTTCAGTTGAGCCGTGGTCAGGAAAAAGCTGGCCGGCGGATTTAATATTATATTCGCCCCCTTCTTCCTTGACCGCGACTTGTAGAATTTAACAATTCGCCTAACGTCCCGGTGTTTACCTTGCAGTAATGGATGTGCGGTCTCCACCGGCTTATTGGCGATTAGTTTCTTCATCTCCTCCATCTTCTCGCGGAGCTTCAGTTTCTCGGCTCCTTCAGAAGCCGCGGAAGCCGGTTCGCCAGGCTTCTCCCCAATAACCTGGATGTCGGGGCGGTCAACCTCCTCAGACGCCGCTGGTGTCGACAATAGCGCGTCTTGCCGCTGGAGAGCCTCCATGCCCTTCAGGAGCTCGCTCAGCGAATCGCTAACCGCAGGTGTACCCTCCAGTTCGCTCGGCTTGTAATCCGGTGTGGACGGGTCCTCGGGTACCTCCTTCTCGTGCGGCCTGTGTTGAAGACTGTCCGCGCCGGTCTTTTCAGAGATATTCCGGTTTCTGGCATGCAGCTTCCTCATTTTCTTCTTCATCCTTTCTTCAAGGGTTTCGCTCCTTTCTTTCCGCCGTTTCAGGGAGCCGGACACCTTTTCAGTCCGCTTGCCCTGTTCAGCAACAGTCCGCTCGGGTTCCAGCGCCTTCTCCGGCTCGTTGTCATCCACAACGATCAAGTCGACCTTGCCCGGCAATTCGGGCGGTTTCCCAGATTCAACGCTCTTCTCCTCCGTCCCACCGATTTTTAGGAGTGGTTCTCCCGATGGAGAGAAAGTCACGTCAAAGGATTTGGCAGTTCCGGTTTGCACTGGAGCAGCTTTCGAAACCGCTTTGGGATCGGCTGCGGCCTGCGATGGTCCGCCGACCATCTCTGTCGGCCTCTTTTCAGGTCCAGAAGCCGCTGTTGTCTCCGGCTTCTCGTTCTTCTTGGCGGTCTGCCGGGCAGAATCATTCGAATTCTCGCTCCGGCTCTGCTTCGTTTCTGTAGGTTTCTTGTTGCGGGCTAACATTGATGACATCACATCCATCGCTAAAGAAATCGCGTCGGCTTGCAAAATTCTAACCGCAAGTGGCGAGTAGCGACCCGTGCTTGGCAGGAATCCTGAAGAATGTCAATGGTCAGGGGATTTTATAGACAACGATGAAGCAGTCGCGGTCTCCGGCTTAGTTCTACATTTTCGAAGTTTTTTGGAAACTTAAAAATGTGCGGGGATTATGATAAGCCCGGAATCCGCGACCTGCCCGCGCAGTTTTCCAGACCGGGCGGTCTGCCTATTCAAGCCGCCAAGCCTCCAAGCCGGGCGGTCTCCATGTCAGGCCGCTGCCAGTGCCGACCCTGCTCAGCGACAAGGCCCAAGGACCCAGCCGTCAGCTCGCCAGGAGGAATCCGCCAGGCCGCGCGGCTTCCCTCCTTTCTTGTTTCTTTCTCTTTTGCTTCCCCTCACCTCTGCCCGGTTCTCCTGTACCCCGGGCAGCCGGTAATTTTAGCCCTGCCCGTTTGGGCAGGCCCCCGAGCCTATAAATAGGGGGAGGGTGCACTCCCCAAGACACCATGGCTGGGATCCAGGAGCTCGCCTGTTAAGAGCTGCGGTCTCAAGTCTAGTGTATTGCGGCTTGTAGTCCGGCCGGCTTCTTCTTTTACTTGTTGTAACTGTCTCATTTTTAAGTAAAGGAAAGCCCGCCGCAAGAGTGGCATTCAAGCCGCGGCGGGCGAACTCTGCTATTGCCGCTGCCAGCGGCCCCTCCTCTTTTCTGCCCTTTAGCCGCGACCGCTAGTAACCGATTAGTCGACAGTCTCCTCCTTTCCTTCCCTATTCCCCGGTGTTCGAACCGTTAGCTGGTGGTGACCGACTCCCTGTCCGTTTTCGTGCATCAACAGTACGGCTTCACGGTGTGCCCCGCAGCATCGTGAGTGACCGAGATGGGCGGTTCACGTCCAATGATTGGAGGCTTGTGCAGCAAATGTTGGGAACAAAGCTAAAATTCAGCACAACCTTTCATCCGCAAACGGATGGGCAGACCTAGAGGGTCAATAGAACTATGGAAGACATGCTTCGCATGTGTGTCTTGGATTTTGGAAAGCAATGGGAAGACCATCTTTATTTGGTGGAGTTCGCGTACAACAATAGCTACCAAGCGAGTATTCAAATGGCGCCCTTCGAGGCCCTATATGGTAGAAAATGTTGCACGCCGTTGTCTTGGCTAGAAACGGGTGAGTCAAAGTTGTATAAGCGATTGGAAGTGGAGGATGCTACTTCATTGGTGCATACCATTCGGGAGAGGTTGCTTATCGCTCAGGATCGGCAAGCAAAGTACTATAATGCCAAGCACAGGAACGTGGAGTTCGCTGTGGGCGATTGGGTGTACTTAAAGATCAAACCGTTCAAGGGTGTATCGCGGGTACGGCAATTGAAAAAGCTAAGCCCAAGGTACCTTGGACCGTTTGAGGTTTTGGAGCGAGTTGGTGAAGCAGCCTATCGGTTGAAGCTTTCAGCGGAGCATGGTGGATTACATGATGTATTCCATATTTCGATGCTTCGGAAGGCGGTGCAAGAGCCTTCGCAAGTGATCGCGGTTGATCAAGTACCGGTGGATAGTGGGCTGACGACAAAGGTCAAGCCCGTGCGGATTGAGGACTCGGAGGTCAAGCGGCTACGCAATAAAGAGATCAGGATGGTCAAGATCCGATGGGATAATTGCGGTTGCGAGGAGCTCTCTTGGGAACGAGAGCAGACTATGCTTGACGAGTATTCGGAGTTGTTCCGCTCAGGTACAATTTAATTTTTGTACATGTCTTTCCTTTATATAATTTTGTGGACGAAATTCTTTTAATAGGGGGAGAGTTGTAATGCCCCGAAACTCAAAAGAGCGCCGGGGGATGTTTTGGGCCAGATTTGGAATCTGGCAGTAGGCACACGGCCTGGGACACGGGCGTGTCCCAGGGTGTGTCAGGCTGGAGTCGACGATTTGGTCGAGAGGTCGACGATTTTGGAGTCGATGATCGTCGAGCAGAGAACACGGCCTGAGACACGGGCGTATATCAGGGCGTGTCGAGCCCGTGTCGACGATCGGCCCGGGGACTTAACGAATTTCGCTCGACGAAGTTTCGAGACAAGGCACACAGCCTAGGACACGGGTGTGTCCATGGCCCTGTCGTGCAGTTGACGATTTTCGATCGACGTAGTGTGGAGAGAAGGCACACGGCCGAGGACACGGGCGTGTCCAAGGCCGTGTCGTGAGGTCGACGAACTTCGCTCGACAAAGTGTCGAGACCGTGAACACGGCCTGGAGCCCAGGCATTTTCGAGTGGATACGGGTTAGGAAACAGGCGTGTCCAAGAACCCGTGTTGTTCTCGGGTTGTTTTCAGGATAAATCGATGGGGGCACACGGCTGACCACCCGGCCGTGTTAGTTAGAACACGGGCGTGTCAGGTCGAAAACGGGCGTGTTCGATGCCCATGTGATGTTCCAGGCACGTCGATTTTGACGGCGAATGAGGGACACGGCCCTGGACACGGGCGTGTGCCAGGCCGTGTTCGGTCCAGATTCTACTTTTCAGGCCCTAATCAAGCCGTTCGTTTCTTTATTTTGGGATCCAACGGCTGGGGGTTGATCCTGATAGGATATACACGGGATTAGACCCTTGAAACCCTCATTTATTTTGAGTGGTTATCTTTCTAAAGTATAGAGAGAGAGGAGAGCCAAGGGAGGAAGAAGGAGCTAGATCCGGGCATTGGAGGAGCTTCGAAGCTCCAAATCGCGAGCCGACTTCGGATTTACGGAGGCAAAGAGAGTGCAGTGCTTTTCATCCCCTTACTTTTCCATGGCGCCAAAGAGGAGCGCTAGGGTAACGATTCTCTTCTTGAGCATGTGTATCTCTCCTTCTTTGCATAGGAAGCCCGCTCTCGCGAGTTTGCGGTGAGTTGGAGGCGTTCCTTTGGGTAGATATGTAAAGTCCCCGTTGTGTAGAGTCCGTAAGCAAGAACGGACATAGGCATGATGTGTGAAGCCTATCCGGACATGTTGGTCTGGATCGGTGATGTTGCATTGCATAAATGCCGGAGAAGACTCCGCGCGATTGGTTGTTTTTCGGGTTTTCTACGTGGTAGATTGAAATAGGAATCCTTGGGGATTAACCCAAAGGTGCACCCGGAAAACTGGGCAGATGCGTGATCTTGCCAACTTGGCGGCCTGAGAGCCAACTTGAACATAACCGTGTTATGTGAATTGTGATGGAAATGGGACTCGAGAGAAGTTTGACCCGCGCATATGGCTTAAACTGTCATTGCGATGTGAGCACGGGTTAGATGGAACCGTACCCGTTCTATGTCATTCAGTTAGAGTTGTTGGCATAGATGAGGGTCTTCAGCGGTCTATGGCTTAAATTGTCGTGACCCAGGCCAAGAAGACAAATTGCTCATAGGTTTGGCCGTCAATGTGGCGGTGGTCAGTCCGGAATGTCTATGGCTTCAATTGACGTGACATTGGCCAGTTCACCGAGAATGTGCCCTGAGTGCACGGGGTGTGTGGTCGTGCGAGCCTATGCCTGTGATGTTGTGACAAAACTATATTGCTCGCTTATGCTAATGAAATGCAGGGAAGGAGCATCGCCACCCCGAGTTGGGGACGGGATCGTTATAATTTGGTCAGCATTACTGACTGTTGCCTTGTTTGCCACAGTGCGGTGGTTTTGTTATTGCTTTCAGGTGCTGCTGGACCAAGCGGTCAATAGCAGGCTAAAGCCCAAAGTGAGAAGCCGGCCCTCGAATGCCTAATTGGAGTGTTTACTGCTTTTACTCATGTATGACCGGCCTGCGTGTCGTGGTTTGTAAATCATGTAATAATGAAGAAAACCGTTTTGTAAGGCCTTAAGGCTTGTACTTGTGTATGTACAACATTCCTATTTGGTATTAGTGGACATTCATGCTTTTGTGCTGGGTTTTTTATTGCAACTTATTAAACTACTTCCGCTAGAATGCTCTGTGTAGGACGTTGGATTGGTTGGATGGTTTCCATGAGTAACCACCCGGTCTGTCTGTGGTATATGGCGTCGGGCCCCGGCCGGACGTACTGCTATATGCTATGCGACGGATAGGGGGTGTTACAGGAACAGTGGTATTTGGATAGTGGATGTTAAAAACATATGACAGGAAGAAAGGCTAACCTAAAAGACTTCAAAGCTAAGATTGCATCTAAAGTAATCTTTGGAGACTCCAACTGTGGCTAGATAAAGGGCTATGGGAATGTCAAAGAAGGAGAAGTTACCTTCAGGGAGATAGCTTATGTCAAAGTCAATTATGTGATGAAGGTTATCAAGTATCTTTTAATAAAACTTTATGTTCTATTACATCTAATACTAACAAAATTGTTTTAACTGGGATTAGACAGGGTAATATTTACTTAGTTAATTTCAACTCTGCAAAATATAAATTTTGCCTGTTTAACCAGTTTAGTAAAACAAATGAATTATGGAATAAGAGGTTAGGACATATAAATCTTAGAACTATAGCTAAATTGTCGAAGGACAACCTTGTCAGAGGACTAACTTCTGGTTCTTACAAGAAGGAACGGCTTTGCAGGGCTTGTCAGTTAGCTAAGCAAGCTAATAATAGTTTTAAATCCATTTCTAAAAGTGGTTTTCCCAGAATTTTGTATTTGCTACATATGGACCTTTTTGGGCCTATTGTAGTACAAAATTCGGAAGGAAAGTATTATACTTTAGTGATTATTGATAATTTCATAGGATTTACTTGGGTGTTCTTTCTAAGAAACAAGTCAGATAACTTTAAAGTTCTTACAAATGTTTTTAGGAACATCAAGATTGAGTATTCTACTCAGATTGCATTGATCAGAAGTGATCATGGTACTGAGTTTGAATCTCTTCTGATAAAAGAATTCTGTGAGAAGGAAGGTATGAGGCATTATTTTTCTGCTCGTAGAACTCCTCAACAAAATGAGGTAGCTGAAAGTAAAAATAGAACCCTAATTGAATCTGCTGGAACATTACTTGCAGATGCTCATTTACCCCTACCCTTTTGTATAGAGGCCGTAAGTAGAAGAAACTATGTTCTAAGCAGAAGTTTGATATATAAATTGAAGGGTAAGACTGCCTATGAATTACTTAAGAATAAGAAACCTAAAGTTAGCTATTTTAAATTTTTTGGATGTAGATGTTACATATGCAACAATAATAAAAAACACCTAAGGAAATTTGAAGCCAAAGCTGTAGAAGGAATATTTCTTGTATATTCTCATGTCAGCAAGGCTTATAGGGTCTTTAATAAATCAACCCTTAAGATATAAGAATCTTTTCATGTTTCTTTTGATGAGACTAACATGTTTTACAAGGAGAAGAATACTTCTACCATAGATACTTTTCAAGTAACAAATCTGTGTGATAAACTTGATGAATTAATCCTAACACAAAAGGATGATACATTACATCCTTCTAAACAGATTACTGATGATGTTAATGATGAAGATGATGCAAAGATTTATGCAGAAAAAGTTGAAACTAATGTAATTCCATAAGAGGAATTTGCTCCACCAATAATTAAATAACCAACTCCACTTGTTTATTTTATAACACTTAGATATCACCCTAGTTCTCAACTTATTGGAGACATATCAGCTGGTGTTCAAATAAGGCAGCAATTGAATCAAGATCAGATGCATGCTTGTTTTATTTCTCAGATTGAACCTCAATCGATAAAAGATGCTGAATAAGATCCTCATTAGATCATTGTTATGCAAGAGGAACTCAATCAGTTTGAGGGATGTAGAGTTTAGGACTTAGTTCCAAGACACAAAGACTATCCAGTCATTGGAACCAAGTGGGTCTTCAAAATAAGTTGGATGCTCAAGGAGTTATTGTAAGAAATAAAGCTAGATTGGTAGGTCAAGGATACTCAAAGGAGGAAGACATAGATTATGATCAGACTTTTGCTCATGTTGAAAGATTAGAGGCTATCAGGATATTCCTTGCATTTGCATCATTCAAGAAGTTCAAAGTATATCATATGGATGTGAAGAGTGCTTTTCTAAATGGAGAGCTCAAAGAGGAAGTTTATGTTGATCAACCTCCAGGTTTTACCTCTCCAACTCACTCATCTTATGTTTTTAAACTTAATAAAATCATTTATGGTCTTAAACAAGCTCCAAGATCTTGGTGTGAGACCCTTGCTAGTTTTCTTTTAGAAAATAAATTTAGTAGAGGCATAATAGATAAAGCTTTATTTGTTAGACATCATAAATCTAAAACTTTACTAGTATAAATATATATTGATGATATTATTTTTAGTTTTACTGATTCCAAACTATGCAAAAGATTCTCTAATCTAATGCATTACAAGTTTGAAATGTGTAGCATGGGTAAACTATCCTACTTCCTTTGTTTACAAGTGAAGCAAATACATGATAGCATTTTCATATCTCATTCTAAATATGCTAAAGAGCTTATTAAAAGATTTGGGATGTCAAATGCCTCAGTTATGAAAACACTTATGCCTACTAATGATGTTCTCGATAATGATGAACAGGGAAAGCCTGTTAATTAAAAAACATATAGGGCTATGATTGGGTCTCTGTTATATTTAACAGCAAGTAGACCAGATATAATGTTTGCAACTTGTAATTGTGTTAGGTTCCAAGTAAACCCTAAGGAATCACATCTTATATTAGTAAAAAGAATTTTAAGATATATAAAAAGTTATCCTAATCTAGGACTCTGGTATCCTATTGAGTAGGGATTTGAGTTAACTGGATTCTCAGATGCTGACTATGCTGGATGCATGATTGACAAAAGATGCACATCAGGAACTTGTCAGTTTCTTGGTGATAAGCTTGTTTCATGGTTTTGTAAGAAGAAAACCTTCGTGTCTACTTCAACTACTGAGGCTGAATACATTGCAGATGGTAGTTATTGTTCACAGATTTTGCGGATTCAAAATCAACCTCTCGATTATGGTTATAACTTAAATAATTCAACCATATTTTGTGATAATACAAGTACAATATCAATTGCACAGAATCCAGTACTACTTAGTAGAACTAAACATATTGAAATAAAACACCATTTTATAAGAGATAATGTAGACAAGAATAAAATTAAACTAGAATTTGTTCCCACTGATTTTCAAAAGGCTGATATATTCACTAAACCTTTAGATGAAAAGAAACACATTTTATTCTTAAATCAGTTAGGAATGCTTGATGGTGAGTCTATAAATTGATTTTTGTTTTGAGATCGACGAATTGTCCACCTTTCGTCGAACGGAGCTCGACAGACTGTGAATATTTCGTAGAACATTCGTCGAACGGAGATCGACGAACTTTCTTTATGAAACTTTTCATCGAACGGAGATCGATGTTTCTATTTTATGTACCTTTCGTTGACCGGAGCTCGATGGAATGTCACTCTTTCGCAAAACTTTCGTCGACTGGAGATCGACGAAATGCTTTTCTTATGTGAAATTTTTCATCGAATAGGGTTCGATGCTTTATTTTTCGTCAGACAGAGTTCTCCATTTCAACTTCTGAAAACTTATAACTATGTCTTCATGAAACTCTATCCCGCGCTTTCTCCATTTCCTTTTCCTTTGCACTTGATCTCTCTATTTTGCAAGAAAATGGCGATTTCTCAGGAGTCTCTCTCTGCGATGAAATCTGATGTAGGATTTGATATAGATATGGATTCCTTCAGTCATTCTAATCAAGTTTTCCAGGACATTCTGAAACTCTTTGAGACTCAGAATCTGCAACAGTTTATTACAACCAGGATCAAACTACCAGTGTCCAAAATCAAAGAGTGGATGCATACAACCAAGTTTCAAGATTTCCCAACCATTATTGGCTCTATCTCTTGCAGTCAGGTTCCTCTAACACCAGAAATTTTATCTGAAGTTTTTAGTTTTATTAATGGTGAAGATGATATAGAGATATCTAGTACTGAATTTGATGAAATGCTAAATAGAATGAGACACATACAGGGAAACCCAAACCACCTAGTGAAGAAAAAAATTTTTATTGAATATAAATTCTTAGCTGATATAGTTGGAAAGGTCATTTTAGGAAAACACACTACCCATGACTATATAACCAGGTATCAATTCCTTTTGATGTGTGCCTTGGTTAATCAGAAAACTATAAACTAGGGAACAATTTTATTTGATTAAATTAAAAAGAAAATTAATAAGAAAGAAGTAGGTTATGGCAAGATTCTTGGAATTTTTCTGCAGGCAAAGTGTCCAGAACTTTTGGTCTCTCAGACCATTCATATTAATGCTTCCAAGAGGCTGACTTCTACCTTGTCTCGAAGATGGGAGAGGGTAATCCCTAATACATCCAAGGCTACCTCCTCTAGGATTACTTTTGAAAGTACAAGGGTTGTTCGAGCCACTCTCTCAACCCCAGAAGAGGCTCTTGCTCCTCATATTTCTTCTCCTCTACATCTCCACATCACTCACCTAGACCTTCTACACCATCTACTCAACAAACTTCTTTGCCTAAATAAGTTCCATCATCAACACCACATGTTGATTCCTCAGTTCCTTAGTCACCTCAACAGCTCCATTTATCTGAAGATATTCCATACACATCCTTTCATATACATTCCCCCATTCATCAGTCACCTTCATCTCCACTACTTTCATCTCCTCCTCACTTCTCCCTACTACATTCATCTCCACCACATTCAGCTCCACCTCATATATCTCCACCACACTCTCTAATACAGGAAATCTCTCTATATGCAATTCCCTCTATCATCACTTAATCATCCATTGCCCGGGCCATCACTATTTGTTCCACCTGTACAACCACATCTGCTCCCTCTTCTTCTACTCAAATTCCATCCTCTACATCTGCTCAGCATCCTCCTGAGCATATGTATTTGGATTTCTCATCCATTTCTTCTAATCTTCTTGACTTCATCACTCCCACACTTAAGAAGTTGTTAGATGAATCATTAGCTATAGTTGTAGCTTCTATTTCTGCTCTCTCCTAAAGAATTGACTCTCTCCAAACTGTCCCTTCTTCTGGGGGCCTAGATTCAGGTCTCCCTGGATCTAGGCAGGGGGAGATGTTTAATAAAGAAGTTCCAGTTTCAGTTGAAGTTCCACAGGTTACAACTGCATCAGTTTTTTGTTTAAGATACAACAATGTTTTCACATGAGGATGTTGTTAACCCCGAAATCGGTAATCCTTCCCAAGGCAGCCAGCTCGCTAGTCGCGGCCTCCCCCGAGTTCCTCCTAGAGGTCACGACGCCTTAGGGTGGGCAGATAGAATTTTCTGTCCACTTAGGGCGCACGGCTTGGGAGGTCTTAGAGGTCGGACTGCCCACGCCGCGCGCCTTCCCTTGGTCGGTAGGGGCTGCGGACTGCTTCCGCAGTCCGCTCCTGCAGATCGCACGCCTTGTCAGCTTAACCGTGAGTTTCTCAATAGATGCCCCCTTTGTCAGACTCAAATATCTATCCGCCCAGACCGCTCCAGCCGCCAAATAAAAGTGGCGATCTGCCCCCAGGCCGCCAGCCAGCTACCTCCGTTTCCACCTCGCCAACATGCGCGGTCTGCCTTGTCAGCCCGGCAAGTCGCCCATCCCTTGTCATCCAGCAGTATGGGCAGCCAACATCGTTAGTCCGCCTAAGAAGCGCAGACTCTCCAGCCGGCTACTCGCAATGATCACCAGCATCCAGTTCCACATGAGCTGGGCGAACTCGAATTGCAGTTAAACCTTCCAATTCGCCTACGTTGATGAACCCCAGCTCCTCAGTAACAATAGTCCTCATCTTTGGCGGACTCAGCTTGTCAGGAGAAGCGGACTCGGCGGACTCCTTCCTCTTCTTGCTCAAGTTACCGTCTCACTGGGAGTAACGTCACCGCAAGCCGTTACCTCCTCGGACCAATAAATAGACCCCTATGCCTCTCATTTGGGGGCGGATGTAGCGCCCCCGATTTTTCGATGATTTTATTTGAATGGGCAACGTCATATTTATGACGTCGTGGCGTTACTATTAACGTCGAGTTGACGGCGCAATGCCGTTAAGGTATTTTCGCGTCCGTGCGGTCGAGTCGGCCGAATTCTTCTTGTAATGGGATATTTTGCATTTGGAATTTAAGTTATGTAATTTTGGGCTACCTCGTCAAGTTTTGTCGCAATCCGAGCATTTTTGGAGTCTCGGCGCGCGATTGAAGTTTTGGATTTGTTTACGTTCGCCGTATACTTTGACGATTAATATCTCGGGAATGGCTCGTCGGATTTTGGTTTTGACTTCGTTGTTGTGTTCGTAGCGTCAGTTTTCACCTACGACGTGAGTTTCGTGTAATTCGGCGATCATTTGGGCCTCCGTTTGATCTCGTAATTTCTTTGTTCAAAAATAATAATAATAATAAATAAATAAATAAATAAATAAATAAATATATATATATATATATATATATAAGTATGATTATTTTAATATTATAGTACTATTCAAAAATGTCTTTTACTATTCATTCATATAGTTTGATCAAAAGGTTACAATTGCAAAGAAATTGTTTTTCCTGCATGGCTTGAGTCGAGTGAAATTCCTGCGTCTCGTGTAGGTGTACTGTTCATGCAAATAATCGGTTAGTACTCAAGTAGCTGCCTTATAAGTACTCGAGTAGGTCTTTTCATGTACTCGAGTAGTGATCTTACTACTCGACTACTTCTTTTCGAGTACTCGAGTAGTTACCTTACTACTCGAGTAGTTCTTCCGTGTACTCGAGTAGTGATCTTACTACTCGAGTGGTTCTTTTCGAGTACTCGAGTAGTTACCTTACTACTCGAGTAGTTTCTTCCGTTTACTCGGGTAGTGATCTTACTACTCGAGTAGATCTTTTCGAGTACTCGAGTAGTTACCTTACTACTCGAGTAGTTCTTTCCGTGTACTCGAGTACTGATCTTACTACTCGAGTAATTCTTTTCGAGTACTCGAGTAGTTACCTTACTACTCGGGTAGTTCTTTCCGTGTACCCGAGCAGTGATCTTACAAATCGAGTAATTTTTTTCGAGTACTCGAGTAGTTACCTTACTACTCGAGTAGTTCCTTCCGAGTACTCGAATAGTTCTCTGGCACTCGAGTAGTTCTTTTCGAGTACTCGAGTAGTTACCTTACTACTCGAGTAGTTCCTTTCGGGTACTCGGGTAGTCACCTTACTACTCGAGTAGTCCTTTTCTTATACTCGAGTATCCCTTGCTGTACCCGAGTAGTACCCCTATAGTACTCGAGTGGCCCGTTCCTTCTGTCTCGGAAAAACAGTTTTAGCTGAACCCGGTTTATTTCTGCTGTTTGAGTATAAATACTTTCTTTTTCTTCATCATCATTAAACCGACCGAGAATTTCTTCTTCTTCCCAAACCAGAGCGGCGTGTGAGAAATAGGTCGTCCGTCCGTACTTCTTCCGGTGGCCGCCGACGGTGCTCCGGTGCTCGAAATCTTTAACTGAGTATAGATCTGGAAAGCTCTCGCCGAGAGCTACGCCATCGTGGTAATATCTTACCCATTTTTTGGGATTTCTTGTGAGGGTTTTTCGGCCCTAACCTCTATTTCGGCCATTTTTGTCTAGATTTCAACTCCTCCAGCATTCTTTTGCCCCGATCTACGACGTGGAGTGATTCGGAGGACTTTTCCAGTAAAATCAAGGCAAGTGGTGGTTTCCCTTGTTTCTCCTTGTCCGATTTGATGGTAACGGCTAAATTTTCATGTATTTAAAATTTTATGCTCTAATTCTTCCAAATTATTGTTAAAATTAACTGTTTCAATGATCACATGATGTTGTAAAGTTTTGTCATGCTAAGCTCGATCTTGTCTGGTTATGTCTAATCGTTCCTAATGTGTCTTAATGATGACTATAAATGCCTTAGCTTTCGTTATTAAACACGTTAGAGTTTATCAAGGATTGTAAATTGCTCCTAGAGGTTGATCAACCGCGTCTTGAACTGGTAATGTCAAGTAGAATCTGTCGAGCTAAATCATGAGATATTTGTGTTATGGTTTCTTTGGGTTTCTTGATTGCGGGAGTTAGTGGACAATTCCACCTCCGTAGTGGTTGTTTCCTTCATTAGTGCCCTGTGGAAGTTTACCCGGCTTTTGGATGTCTGCGGTGTATGGTGGAGAGTATGAGACTCCCTCGCAGTTAGACGGATTTTATATTCGTGTTTTTGGTGGTGTGTCCAAGAGTGACCACCTCGCCCGTGTTTTTGGGTGGTGTTTCCACAAGTGACCACTTTGCCCGTGCTTTTGGGTAAAGTCGACCACAGGTGCCTAATAAAGGATTTGTATTTCTTCCTTCAAATTATTCATGTTGTCACCTTTTAGCCTCGTGCGTCTGGTGTACTATTGTTGTACGTGACGAATCACGTAAAAGTTCTTCTTCATGATGATGACTTGTTCTTCTTTTTTTACTTTATCTCAGTACTGTTGGTCTTGGGTTGGTATCCCTTTTACCTTTGTTTATTTGGGCTTATTAATTTCTGCCACAATTCGTTTCTTCTTGCTGAGGTGTTCTGTCTTTGGAATGCCTTAGGTTCAGAGCAGTAGTAGATAGTAGAGCTAGTTTTGGAGTTTCTGGGCGGCTGTGTTGGTCGTGGTTGTTACCACGTCTCAACGAGGTAGTTTGTTGCTTGTTTTGTTACTGGTTCAGACATACTTTTCTGTATGTGGGTTCGTGTCAGTTTGTTGATGCCCTCAGTATTGTTAGTTTTGATACTTGCTAGCTGCTTAGTTTTTTCTATATGTGGATGTGGATTGCCTTCTCTTTGGGATGATTTATGCTAGGAATGCATGTTAGGTATTTTTAAGAATAAAATCTACAACTATTACTTCATGCACTGCATAATTTAAAAACTCTAACTTGTTATATTTGGCAACCATAAAAGCTATCCTTACTACTATTATAAATTTAGAGTCTTGCATAACATGAGTTGTCCTTTGGGGACATTTATACTCATGTAGGATGTTGGAGTCAATCTAAATAAGTATTTTTCCGCAGCGTATAATTATATTTTGATTTGTGGACTAAATGAGCCATTAAGCCAAGGGATACGGCTAACTACTGCATTTAAACTAATTTTTCCCTTAAAATAACTTAAACAATCTTTCTTCATGTTTAAGTAGGCATCTGCCTTAGCGTCCGTAGTTATCCCCTGCTGACGTGGCATCATGACACGCATTTTCCCTTACTCTGATAAGTTATTTTATGCGGTGAAAATGCGGGTTGTGATAGTTGGTATCAGAGGGAGGTTGCTTGACAATTGGTCGAGCAACCTTTCCTTATTAGTGTAGGTTGTTTAATGACATTTCATACACACACCGATGTGTCATCAGTACTCCTTAGCCGAAGCATAGTCATTTCACTCATAGCATGACCAGAAGTATACGGGGTAGATTATGTAGTATGAGATGCACAATATGTGTTTGTATATGGATCCACCATATGAGGCAACATGTGACAGTTATGTAGTATGAGATGCATAACCACCATCACATGGGTGCCCATTAGCACATTTTCTTTTGTCGTAGCATGCGATGTTATGTAGTTTGGGATGCATAACATTTCATGTGTACGCCAATCATAACATGCATTAGGGCCTTTTTAGAATGCATAACACAGCATACATTGCATATCATCGCATAAGCACGCGTGCTAAGTTAAGGTTTACATGATGACACATGTAACACATGATTTTAAATAAGAATAAAGAATACATGCTTTCATATCATAGGCACGAGAGTCAATAGGATGAGAGGATACCATCCTAAGTAGGACATAACATTATTATAAAATCCCAGAGCAAGTTACATTGTAAGCAAGTATCTTTTATGTATGGTCTAAACTAGTCGTGTTGCCTTGTTGTAAGCTAGAATTTTGATGAGTTGTCTGTTTGCTTTTTAGAAATACCGCAAAAGTGTCCTGGGATGAGGTCGACTCCCCAATCAGAGGGTGAGTCATTAGGTGCGCAAAGTGATGTGATTATTGAGGGTCTGCGACAGAGCAACGAGGCTCTGTCAAGGAAATTAGTTGCGATGCAATCACAAATTGAGTCTGTGTTGTCTGTCGCTCCCGTGCAGCAACCTTTAGTGCAAGAGCCTGCCTTGGGCCAAGCAGTAATAGCCCAAAGTTCAAAATGGGAAAATGTTGGGTGACACGGCCTGGGACACGGGCCTGTCCCAGGGCGTGTCCTGCTCGGGTGTGGAGACGTCGAGAGTTCAACGAACAATACGTTTGACGAAGTGTTCGGGAGGAACATGCCCTATGTCATGGGCGTGTCATGGGGCATGTCACGGGCGTGTCCGACCCAAACAACTACTCGAGTGATTATCTCGAGTAGGTCTCGAGTAGGACTCGAGTAGTGGTGACATGGGCGTGTCATCCTTCGGACACTAGCGTGTCCCGTTTTATGATGACTCGAGTAGATCTCGAGGAAATGTCTCGAGTGGGTGTCATAGGGCGTGTCGGACCCGAAAAGTGATTTTACAGCTTTTTCGTGGCCGTTCATTTTTCTTCAGCTGGGATCTAAGGGCTGAGAGACCTTCCTGCTTCCTTAAGGCCGATATTTGAGAAAGAAGTCTCATTATGTTCTTGCCTTCATCTTTCTCAAAAGCTTAGAGAGATAAAGAGAGAGGAAGAAGGAAGAAGAAGAAGAGGGGCTGATCTCTGGTGGATCTTGAGAGCGTCAAGCTGAGATCCGAGGCCATCTTTGCGGAGGAAAAGCTGTAGCGGTTCTTTCTAGCCAGCTAGGAGTTCATGGCACTGAAGGGGTCTTCAAGGGTAACGACCTTTCTTCCTAGCCATGTGAAGGATTCCTTTTTGGAATATGCATATGATTCCCCCACCAGAGGGTGGATTGTTGTGGGAATCCTTGGGTTGATTCATGAAATCCCCAATTCATTGGCATATAGATCTGAAATTGGAGTACGGAATAGGCATGCTATGTGAATCCCATTTGGACAGGTTGGTTTGGATTGATGATGTTGCATACGAACCGGAGAAGACTCCATGATAAATGCATAGTTCAGGGGTCGACAGGTTGGACCTGTGAAAGGAAGTAGCAGGAAGTACTGGAGTGGTAGTCCAGGAAAATACCCGTATAATGCTTGTGATGCTTATGCTTTTGGGGTACTGGATTGGAAGTCCAGGAAAAGCCCTTTGTCATGATGTGAAATGGGGTAACAGGAAGTACTGGTGTGGTAGCCAGGAAAGACCCGTGACATTTGTGATATTTGCGGTGTCCACCTATGAAGAGAGTACCGGTGTGACCAGGAAAGACCCGCTGATTTGGTGATATAAAATGGGTGTCAGAGACATACCAAGGATTGAATGCCAGAACAGGATCGGTGAGACCAACCAGCGTCTTTGATTTAGCCGCGAGTACGTTATGCTCGGTGATGGCAAGGCGATTTGAGCAATGGGGGTGGAGGATCCGACCTGCGCTATGTCTGTCCGACGTGAGACCTGAAAGTGCGGTCTGGTGGAGTGCATAGCAAGAGTCTTAGGCTTGCGCACCGTGATACAATGGGGGGCTACGGTCAAATCCTGATTCACTAAGACTATAAAACTCTGGCTGCACGCCATGGAGTAAATGCTCAAGTGAGTTGTCATTGGGCTGTGACCCTGATTTGGTGGTGGGCAACTGGTTTGCCAGTACACCAAGAATGTGCCCTGAGTGCACGGACCGTCGCGCCGGGGGGCTGCGGTTGTGATGGCATGTGTGCGTGAAAGTACATTATATGAGATATATATCCATGCTTGTGATATGCTATGCCTGCAGGGAAGAATACCGCTGCCCCGAGAAAGGGGTAGGGTCGTTATAATTTGGTCAGCTGAATGTTGACCGTTGCCTCTATTTGCCACCCTTGGGTGGAATGTCCCTGTGCAGGTGCTGGAGAACCGCGCGGGATGCATAAGGGCTGAAGTCCCTACTGCTTTTGCTGCTGCCGCTGCTATCCCTCAAAAGCTAAAAGAAATGAAAGTGGTATGTTTCTTTTGATGTGGCCGGACTGCGTTCCAATGGTTGAGGCTACTGTTTGAAAGCTCTGTAAGGCCATAAGCCAACTGTTTATGTGTGTTGTAAGACATTCCTATGATGTATAAAATGTGGAGGTTTTATATGTTGGACATTCAGGTGTGGAGTTCAAGTGTAGTGTTATAGTCATCCGCTAGAATGCAATGTGTTAGGGTGCGCTGCACTACTCTGGTATCATACCGTGACGTCACCGCCTGTTTTGTGGTATATGCTGTGGGTCCCCGGCCATACCTTCTTGTATATACTATGTAAACGGATGGGGGTGTTACATTTTTGGTATCCGCTATCTTGGTCTTCCCCTCTCGAAGTCATGGTCGACTTCTTTTGTGGGGTCGCGAGCACGTGTCTGTGCGAACCCAGTTAACATGATTGAACTCCTGAATGTCCATGGTAGGAATACAAATACCTGTGTTTGGGGAACCTGTGCATTCCTAGTATTGCTTTGGCAATCTGTTTGTTGCTTACTGGTATCGTTTTGCGACTGTAGGCGACGAGTGCGACTACGTGGCAACCAGAACCCCAACACTCGATGGGAAGCATGATATCAACTGTGATACCAACATCTCCTCCATCGATAGAGACGGCTTTATTGATTGCTGTTGTGGTTTTTACAATGCTCAAGGCTTACCATGAGGGACAGGTTCAACCCTCTGATCCGGTAATGTGTCCCATGCCGGTTAGTGAAATTGAGCAGACAGCAAGGAAAAGCGCATCAACTTCATCGGTGAACGTGTGTTTGAGCCAAGGAGAGGACACGGTTGAGGACTATTTTCATGCATTTTTTGCAATGAGACAACAACCCGAGTTTGTGTTTAAAACTGAGGGGATGAAAATCAATCGATTTTACGACCGGTTACGTCAGGAACTCCGTTTCTTATTGATGGTCCTAAGCTATTGGGATTCCAACCACTGGTGGAGTCAGCTAAACGATTGGAGATGGACTTGACAAGAGCCCAATAGATGCCTGCGATCAGGAAAGTGAGAATTCCAAGGGTTGGAAAGTCTGCTCACCGTAAGAGGCAAAGAATCGAGAAGCGTACTTGTTATACTTGTGGCCATGCAGGACACATTGCTCAAGACTGTTGGGATGCTGTTCAGCAGCCAAAGAAGTTCTACAAGTGCTATTCGTGTGGTAAAGCAAGACATAAAGCCCGAGATTGCCGCGTTGGCTCTTAGCAGGCAATACATACGAAGGACATGTTGAGGTGATGATGTACATAAATAATGGGGCTTCTCATGTATGGTGGATTATGCATGTATTATATGTACAGTGAGCCGTGTTGGATGGTAGTTCTATGATGATGTTTCTGCTATGTGAATACAATACATATATGTGTGGGATCAATGTGTTTGTATGATAGTCGTGAACACGAATAGATAGTTGATGCTTAATGATTTTGCCCAGCCTTATCCGGAGTGGTCGACGTCTGGTTAAGCAAGAAATAGGAGCGTCTTATATGGAGACGGGAAAAGCAGTGGTGGAGTCCTTTGTGTCCCAGGTGCAATCCTAAGTGTTAAAAATGTACGATAACCATATTGATTGGTTTTTGTTTGCATCTTGTGTATGTAGCTTGTGTGTGTTATGTGCACTACAGGCTTTGAGATGATTCGGAACGTGGTGGCGCGAGCACTGTTTGATCCGGGTGCGTCGCATTCTTTTCCGTCTAAAGAGTTCATAACGCGGCTTGGGATACCTAATCATGTAAAGACAGATAACGTCAGAGTGGTGTTGCCGAATGGTTGTATGATGCTTGCGGATCAAGCTTGTGATGTGGCAGTGCAAATAGGAAGTCGGGATTTCTGCTTGACTGCATCTGTATTGCCGGCATCTACATGGGCAGATGTGTTTCCCAAGGATCTCCCTGGGCTACCACCCCAGTGAGAGATTAACTTCTCGATCAACTTAGTACGAGGTGCGAATCCTGTGGCCCGCTCGCCAAATCGCGTTGCGCCGAAGTTGGCGTAGTAGGAAATCCAACTGCAAAAGTTGCGAAAGCATGGTTATATACGCTCAAGCATGTTATATTGGAACGCCCCTATGCTTTTGGTGAAAAAGAAAGACGATGGCTTGCGGTTATGTATTGATTACCACGAACTGCGTAAAAGAAATATCCGACTCTACGGATTGATGAGTTATTCGATCAGCTAGTGGGATCAACCGTCTACTCGAAGTTTGACTTGAAATATGGTTATTACCAGTTGAGGATACGGGAAGAAGATTCTCCCAAAACCGCATTGGGAACACGGTACAGCCACTATGAGTTCACGGTAATGTCATTTGGGCTGTGTAATGCGCCCTCGGTAGTTATGGACTTGATGCACTGAATATTCTGCGAGTTCCTCGATCTGTTCATGATAGTGTTCATTTATGATATCCTGGTGTACTCGAGATCAGAAGCCGATCATGAGAAGCATTTGCGTTTGGTGTTGAATACGTTGAGGTAGAATCAGCTCTATGCCAAGTTCTCGAAGTGCGAGTTTTGGCTATCGTCGGTGGCTTTTCTGGCCATGTGGTGAGTGGAGCGGGCATAACAGTGGTTCCAGCAAAGATAAGGGCCATACAGGAGTGGCCAGTGTTATCTTCAGTGGCCGAGGTCATGAGCTTCCTTGGACTAGCGGGCTACTATCGAAGATTTGTTGCAAGTTTCTCGCAGATCGCTTTGGCGCTGAACACGCTAACACAAAAAGATCAGAAGTTTGTTTGGATGCCAGAGTGTGCAAGAGCTTTTGACGAGCTGAATATTCAGTTGACCATGGCACCTGTCTTGTCATCGCAATGTGGTACCGATGGATTTGTAATCTACAGTGATGCCTTAGGGAGCGGCTTAGGCCGCGTTCTGCTACAAAATGGAAAGGTGATTGCTTATGGCTCACGCCAGCTGAAGGTTCATGAACGAAACTATCCCGTCCATGACTTAGAATTTGCGGCAGTAATCTTTGCACTAAAGCTGTGGCAACACTATCTTTATGGTGTGAAGGTGGAGATCTAGAAATATCATAAGAGCCTAAAGTACCTATTGGAGCAGAAGGACCTGCATATGCGACAATGAAGGTGGTTGGAGTTCCTCGAGAACTACACCTTCGAGATTCACTATACTCCCAGGAAGGGGAATGTTGTCGGGGATGCCTTAAGTCGGAGAGCTCCGGCAAGGGCGAGCTGGTTGCAGTTGCATGATGAACGTCTCATCCAGGAGTTGGAAGCGTTGGATATCTCGTGTGTTGATAAGAATTCCACCGCCTATGCATGTTTGAACTGGATGGAGGTGCAGTGGGTAACAACCCATTTTTCAACAGGCTCATTTTTGGGGTGACACGGCCTGCGACACGGGCGTGTCCCAGGGAATGTCAGGGGCGTGACTGCCCTTGTCGACACTTGAGTCCTGCAGTTGACAAAATTTGGTCCGCGATCGTCGAGTGCTAGGGACACGGCCTGTGACACGGGCGTGTCACAGGGCGTGTCAGCGCGGTCGACGAACTCAGCCCGACGAATTTGAGCTGGGGCGTGTTTAGTACCGTGTATGGGCACACGACCTGGGACACGGGCGTGTCACAGGCCGTGTGAGTCTCATGTGATTTTGAGATTTTTTTAGCTTGATGAACACGACCACAGACATGGGCGTGTCTGAAGGCGTATTGGGTGACACGGCCCATGACACGGGCGTGTCACATGGGCGTATCGCTAGACTGGATAAGTCAGTTGAGCGCCGCTTAGGGAACATGACCATAGACTGGGGCATGTCACAGGCCGTGTTAGGTAAAATTTATGATTTTTGGTGAAATCCTGGCCCTCCATTCCTTCAGCCTGGATCCAAGGGCTGAGAGGCCTCCCTGTCTTCTTAAGGCCGAGAATGGGTTGGGGAAACTCATTTGGCTTTTGACTTTCTCTTACTACACTTCTAGAGAGAGAAAGAGAAAGGAAGAAGGAGGAGGAGGAGAGGGGGCTGATCAACGGTGGTGTTGTGGTTTACCGACGAGAGATCCGAGGCCGACGTTGCGGAGGAAAAGCTCTTGTGAGTCGTTCGAGCCAGCTTAGAGCTCATGGCACCAAAGAGGTCTTCAAGGGTAACGACTTTTCTTCCTATCCATGTGAAGGCTTCCTTTTTGGCATATGTATGTGATTCCCCCACCAAAAGGTGGCTGATATTGGGAGTCTTTGGGTGGATTCATGAAATCCCCTTTGTTGGCATATAGATCCGGAAATGGAGTACGGAATAGGCATGTTGTGTGAAGCCCATCTGGACAGGTTGGTCTGGATTGGTGATGTTGCATACGAACCGGAGAAGACTCCATGATAAACGCGTAGTTTCAGAGTCGAAAGGTTGGACCTATGAAAGAAAGTAGCAGAAAGTACTGGAGTGGTAGTCCATGAAAATACCCGTAGAATGCTTGTGCTGCTTGTGTTATTGGGTTCGTCCTGTGAAAGGAATTCGCAGGAAGTAATGGATTGGAATTCCAAGAAATACCCTTTGTAATGCTTAATGTTCATGGGGAGTCCACCTGTGAAGCGAGTAACAAGAAGTACTGGCATGTTAGCCAGGAAAGACCCCTGACATTTATGATATTTGCGGTGTCCACCTGCGAAGAGAGTAGCAGGAAGTACTGGTGTGCCCAGGAAAGACCCGCCGATGTTGTGATATGAATGGGTATAAGAGAAATACCCAGGCTTGAATGCTAGAACAGGATTGGTGAGACCGACTTACGCCTTTTCTAGCCGCGAGTACGTCGTACTCGGTGATGGCAATGCGATTTGAGCAATGAGGGGCGGAGGAACCAACCTGCGTTATGTCCATCCGACGTGAGACCAGAAGGTGCGGTCTGTTGGAGAGCATAGCGAGAGTCGTAGGTCTGTGTTCCATGACACAATGGGGGGCTACGGGCCAATCTCGGTGCATTACGACTAGAACTGCGGCTGCACGCCATGGAGTAAATGCTCAAGTGAGTTGTCGTTGGGCTGTGACCATGATACAGTGGTGGGCAACTGATTTGCCAGTACACCAAGAATGTGCCCTGAGTGCAAAGACCGTTGGGCCAGGTGGCTAACGGTTGTGATGGCATGTGTGCGTGATAGTACATTATATGACATATATAGCCATGCATGTGATATGCTATACCTGCAGGGAAAATTACTGCTACCCCGAGAAAAGGGGTGAGGTCGTTATAATTTTGTCAGCTGAATGCTGACCGTTGCCTCTGTTTGCCACCCTTGGGTGGATTGTCCCTGTGTAGGTGCTGGATAACCCAGCAGGACGCATAAGGGTTGAAGTCCCTACTGATTTTGATGTTGCTGCTGCTAGCCCTCGAAGGCTATTGTGAATGTTCATATTATGTTTTCTTTTGATGTGACTGGCCTGCGTGCCAATGTTTGGGCCATTGTTTGAAAGCCCTGTAAGGCCATAAGGCAATCGATGTTTACATGTTGTAAGACATTCCTATAATCTATAAAATGTGGAGTTCTATATGTTGGACATTCAAGAGTGGAGTTCAAGTGTAGTGTTGTAGGCTTCCGCTAGAATGTTTTGTGTTAGGTGCGCTGCGCTACTCTGGTATCACTCCGTAGCTTCATCGTCTGTTTTATGGTATATGCTGTGGGGCCCCTGCCGGACCTTCTAGTATATAGTATACGAACGGATGGGGTTGTTACATTTTTGGTATCAGAGGTCTTGGTCTTTCCCTCTCGAAGTCATAGTCGACTTCTTTTGTGGGGTGGCGAGCACGTGTCTGTGTAAACCACGGTAACACGTTTGAACTCCTGAATGTCCATGATAGGAATGCAAATTCTTGTGTTTGAGGAACCTGCGCATTTCTATTTTGTGTTGTTTGCTTGTGTAATGCCGCTAATGTGTGTGTCTTGTCCCCTTTAGGTGACTCGGAGTGGTGCGGGGCAATCAGAACCCCAGCGTTCGGATGAATGTACGGCACCAACTGAGGTGCCTACACCTCCGCCAGCTGCAGAAACCGTACAACAAATTGCTGAGGCTTTGTTTGCGATGGTTCAAGGACATTTGGTTGGGAAGGCGCAAGGACAGGAGCAGCCGGCCGTGCGACCAGAACAGGTGGAGGCGAGGCCAGAACCTATTGTGGTTGTGAATCCTCGAACCGTTGAGAAGCAGTTGACGTGGTTTACGAGTTTTCACCCGTCGACGTTCTCGGGAGTGGGAGCTGCTGCACAGGCTGAGGATTGGTTATCACGCATCAAGCGGATCATGACGGCGATTGGAATGGAGGAGCATCAGAATGTCACCTTAGCTACCTTCCTTCTTGAAGGAGAGGTTAGTCTGTGGTGGGACAAGATGGAGCTGCATCACTTGGCGGGTCGTCCCTGTTGATGCACGAAAACACAAGGGGGGTCGAGCACAACCAGCTAACTGTTCGAACACGGGGGAAAAAGGGAGACTGCGAGTAGCGATCTACTAAGCGGATGAGAGCTGAAAGAGGAGCAGGGCCGTGAACCACGGCAACAACAGACTTCGCCCGTCGCGGCCTGAATGCCTCTCTTGCGACGGGCTTTCCCTTGATTGAAGAAGAATAGGGTTACAAGTGAAAGGAAAAGCTGGACAAGAGCAGAGCGAGGGGGAGTCCGCAAGGCACAGGATTCGAGTCCGCAGCCTGTAACAAGTAGGCTCCTGGGTCCGAGTCAGCGTGCCTTGGGTGCACCACCTCCCCCCTATTTATAGGATAGGGGGCCTGCCCAAACGGGCAGGGCTAAAATAACCGGCTGCCCAGGGTACAGGAGAACCGGGCAGTGGTGACGGGAAGCAAAAAAGGAAGAACACGCCAGTCCGCACAGAAGGGGCGGACTGGGCTCGCGAACTGGAGCTTCCACTGCTGCTGGGCGCGGCCACTGGAGGCCGGCGGCCTGGGTGGACGAGACACTGAGTCCGCCACTTTAGAGAATCTGATCCCAAAGCGCCGGCGGACTGAGCGGACAGCTCTTTGCGTCCGCTGCTGGGGTACCATCCTTGGCGCCCGACTGGTGACAGTGCCGGACTGGGCGGACGGACAAATCCTGTCCGCGCCTGCTGAATGGGGGCTTTGGAAACTTGGAGTATGTTGCGGACTGAGGGGTTAACATAATCCCCGCACATTTTTAAGTTTCCAGAAAAACTTCGAAAATGTTTCTTTAACCGCCGAGTCCGCAAACCTCGAAAATGCCGCCAAAGCTATAAATACTGCTGGAGGGTCTGGATCTGCCGAGAATCTCGATCGACATGGGGCGATACTCACCACTTGCGGTCTCCACTTTCCAGTCCGGCATGGCAAGACTTGGTGCATTCCTCTCTAGCCTCACTGCCAAAGGCGACTCGGAGCCGTCAACGCCAATGAAGACTAAGAAAATTGCAAAGAGGCCGGCAAGACAAGATCCTGTCCGCCTTGCAGGAGAAAACTCCCAGAACGAGAAGCCCGCGGAGAAGTCAGCCCGCCCTACTGATATATTTGCTCGCGGAGAAGCCGCAGTTGATGCTGAACTACTGAGCGAGAGGATGACGACCTTGTCGGACTCCGTCCATTCCCAGAAAACCGCGACATCGGCAGATACTGCTGGCGAACGCACTGAGGCCGACATATCTTCTCCTAATGCCCAGGTGCCTATTGTCAACCTGGATGACGAAGATAGGCGGACTGAGGAAGAGGACGGTGTGCTTCCAAAAGCAACGACAGCTGCGAACCCGGTGTCTGTCCGCGAAGACCAGTCTTTGGGGTCCGCCGCGGATCCTGCTGAGGAGACAACTAAGAGGAAGAAGAGGAAGAGGAGCGGAGCGACCGTCGCTGAGCGGGTGGAGAAGAAGCTGCGCGCTATGAAGGAGAAGAATATCTCCAAGCGGACCGGTGAGGCGGACTTGCAACACAGGCCGCGCGACAAAGAAGTCCCCGACAGCGACCTGATAACACCGGAGGCCCAAATCCGGGGGGACAATTCTCTTTCCACGGTCAGTCTTTCCACGGATGAGATTATTGATTCCATAGACGTCGGCCAACTTGACTTAATCCACGACTCCTTGCTGGTTGTCTTGCAGCAGAATGAGGCGGAGACCGCTGGAGACAAGGGCGACGAACTCCCATCTCTGTCCGCTGCGGAGGAAGAGGAGAGGGAGAGGCTGAGGGAGAAGATAGCGGAGCAAAAGAAGCAAATCGTTGCTCATGTTGCTGCAGTCGGGGCGGCCTCGAAGCAGATCGCCGCGGACAAAGCTGCTGAGGATTTGCGGATTGCTGCGGAGTTGCTGCGGTCAGGTAAACTTCAACCTGCGCCTAAATATTTTCAGCGCAAGTGGCTTTACAGGTCGCCGCCGCGGAAGTCGAAGCCCATAAAGATCATCACGGAGACGGACGATATTGTAGTGTCGACAAGCTCTGCTGTTGAGAAAAGAGCTAAGGTCCACCGTGAATGGAGGAAGCGATTAAGCGTCTTTGACCCGGAGCGGGCAAGGCGTCCAATCTTCTTCGATAGTCGGCGACTCGCTGCTGCTATGTCTCAAAGTGATTTTTCATCCTTTCTTCGTGTCCGCCGCGAGCTGCCTTTGAATGTGGAGTTGACTTTGTTTGTTGCAGGTGGGAAGTCGCCGCCGGACTCTACCAAGAGTGGCGAGATCACAGTCACGCCGAACCCCGGTGCTAACGCGGTCTCAAACATGGAACCCGCGGAAGACGAGCCACCCAGCCTGAATATGGTTCAAGAGTTAGAGAAGAAATTTCAATTCGAAATGGAATGCTTGAAAAAAGAGTTGGAGAAAGCCAAGGAGCGTGAGGAAGCGTTCGCCGCGCGCGAAAAACAATTTGCTGAGCTCGAGATGGCTCTGAAGGATCAGGTCGCCAGCATTTCCAGGGCGCTGGAGAGATCTGATAAGGAGAAGAAAAGGCTCGCGGATGATGTCCGCTACTACAAGGGCAAACACTTCGCGTCTGTGCGTGAGGAGAAAGGGAAGCGGGCTGCAGAGATCGCTGACCGGAGGCCGCGAGTACCAGACCGCGCGGCTTCGGAGATCGCCGCACCGACAGGTGGTGTCCCACGCGCTGCGGACGAGGAGCTGAGACCGGCAGTGGAGCCAATGGTGCCCCTTAGTCGGGTAGACCGGGAAGCTGCCCATATGCACCGGACTATAAACGTCATTCATCATCATCTCTGCCGCGTATATAGTGAAATCCTTCAGATAAGCGATCAGGCGGCTCATCTATGCCGGGATAGGGCAGAGAAGCGAACTGAAAATAGAGACCGCTGAGTCGCGGTGCTCATTTTTTATGTTGAATGTATACTTCTGTATAATTATTTTTTAAACACTGCTGTGATGTGATTGGTTAAACCTTTATCGCGATCTATGCGGACGCAGATTATAAATCCGCTGATTTTATAATAAACCTTGGCTTGATCTGTGGCGGACTGTGCGGACTAGCGCTGTGTCCACTTCTTGTTAACCTGCAGGTGGGAAAATTCGCGATCTGAGCGGATAGGGAACTGCGACAGCCACGACTTGGCCTTGAATCTCTTTTGGAAAGTTAATTTGTCTTTTATATCCGCGCTATTTGTTTGGCTGCTTTTTAAACATTTTGCGGACTGAGCGGATTGAATACGCGACCTGCGCGGACTGGCCAAAAAGCTGTCAGAAATTTTATCTATAAATACTGCCTTCTGCTTTCTCTATGTAGGAAATTCCTGAAGTAAACGAAACCCTGCGGCCTGCAACATGGTGTCCGCGCGTACTGATGCTGCAGTCGCCTTCCACTCTGCCGACCACAGAAAATGCACTTTGAAAGAGGCTGATCTGGCGGCTTTTGTTGAAAGGAAGATGGCGGACTCCAACATTCTTGTCCGCCTACCCGCACACCAGGAAAGATTGAACTTCTCGACGGCGACCCAGATCGCCATTCCAGTTGACCACTTCGACAGCGGATTCAAGTTCCCGCTCTTATGGGAGCTTGCCGCAATTTTCGAGCACTACGGGATGGTGCCCGGCCAGCTCGCGCCGAATACCGTCGCTGCGATCTGCAGCTTCCTCTCTTACCTGCGATCTGAAAGGATTGCCTTCTCAATGAACATCTTCCGCAAAATATTCTCTGTCCGCTCCATAACTGCCTCCGGAGGCCGCCCCTATAAGGGTGTAATTTACTTCTATTGCAGGGGGATGAAAGTAGTGGGTCTTCCAAACAAGATCCACAACTGGACCTCAAGGTTCTTAATCTTTGAGGGCAACCTCGGGTTCGCGAACACGTATCCGCAGGTGCGCGCGGACTCCGCTTTCAAAAACGTGCAGCTGGACGACCTGGAGTCCGCAATTGTCGAGTTCCTGGCCAACGCCAGGCTTGATATTGAGCACTACCTTCCGCTGTTAGCGAGCTTAGCGGACGTCACGCCTGAGGACAGTAAGTAGCTTAGCGGACTCATCTTTTGTATCCGCCGCGACCATGCTTTTTTAACTGGTTCTCTTTTTGCAGCGACCTTGGCGGTGCCCGCCAACCTGCCGCAGACGCCAAGCGGCTTTGTTCCTACACAAAAGGAGAAGAAAGAAGCGGTTGCAAAGAAGAGGAAGGAGGAAGGGGATGCCGCAGCGGACTACTCCTCCTCCGAAAGCTTCTCCATGACCGGCTTTGGCATCAGCCAGAGGGACCTTAGGGGGAACCCTATGGTCCATTGGCACAGCAAGGAGAAGCATGTCCGCTTATCCACCGCACTTCCCTCGTGGAGGAGTCCGCGGATAACGCGCCACGCCCATGTTGCGCTCTCCACTCTCTATGGAAAGCGCAACTTGAGCGAACTGAAGAAGGTGCCCGCCGCCGACCTCCCCCTGCTGGCCTCTCAGGCCTCTGCGAACAGCGCGGTGACAAATCATTATGTTGCCACTCTGGCCAGAGACATGTTGAGGCAAAATGAACAGCTTCAGAAAGACAACAAAGCGCTGAGGGAAAGGAACGCGCGGCTGGGAGAAAGGAATGCCCGGCAAAGAGAGGAGCTGGCGGTGAGTTGAATTCGCCGCGATCTGGATTTGCTATTCGCCGCGATCTGTCTGATAGTTTGCAATCTTGCTTTTGCAGGTCGCCTATGACTTGGAGAACACTAAATTCCAGGCCGCCACGCTCCCTTTTGTGATGGAGACAGTTGAGGTTGCTGTTGAGCGGCTTGCCCGCGACGGCCTCATGAAGGAGGGAGTGGGCGGCGTCCCCTTTGTGGAGATCTTTCCGGAGCTGGCCCCTCAGGTCGCAACGATGGAAAGAGCCAAAAAAGGAAAAGAAGTTATTGAGGAAGATGATGATGATGAAGACGAAGAAGAAGAAGACGGAGGCTCTCAAGGCGAAGAGCAAGTCCCTGCGGGCAACGCTGAATCCAGCCGGCGAGGAGAGGATCTGTCCGCCGAGTCCGACACATCTGCTTCTTCCTCTGCTACTGGCAGCCCGCATAGCGGGTCCGCCACTAGTTCAGGGTCGGGTAGCAGCGAGAGCGACTCGAGGGATTATTCTCCAGAAGTAGATGTCGTCGGCGACAGCCCTGCACCTCCAGAGAAGAGACAGCGGACTGATTGAACAATGCATATGTATACATTTTGTAATTTTTGTAAAAAGTGGCGGACGCAAGATTGCAGTCCGCCGAACATTTTGAATGATGTAAAATTTTTTGATGAAAATAGAAAGGATATTTTTTGGCATGTGTGCTTTCTGCAATGCTCTTTTTTCCACGCTCACTGCACCGATACTTAGCAGTCTGCGCGACACGCTAATAAACTTGGGCTTTT
The DNA here is from genome assembly GCA_039583875.1 of Platanthera guangdongensis. NCBI lineage: Eukaryota > Viridiplantae > Streptophyta > Magnoliopsida > Asparagales > Orchidaceae > Platanthera > Platanthera guangdongensis. The sequence goes on along the minus strand of CM077165.1, from coordinate 26,528,322 downwards.
TAACTTGCTGATTAGAAATAATTGCTGTTCGCCTTTAGAAGAAAAACAATAGCAGGCAGACGCTGTTTAGCTCCAATTGAAGTCCGCACGATATGTCATTTATAATGAATCTTGCTGATTAGAGAATATTGTTCCACTTTGGACCAAGAAACTCAGGCGGACTCTGTTGAGTTTAAGTTACGGTCCGCTCATCACATCATTTAACGAATCTTGCTGATTTAAGGAATAGACAGGTACTCATTCAGTATCCGCCTTAGAGAACAGCCAGCTGATAATGCCAGGGGTACTTGAGTTATAGCTGTAGTCCGCAAGCCAGACCGCACATAATATAAAAGCACATTGATTAACTTATCAAATAATGCGAGAATCATTCTACGGACTGAGCGGATACAGAAAACCAATCCGCTCACAATAGAAGTGATCAAACTTATATAACATGAAAATCATTCTGCGAACTGAGCGGATATAAGAGACCAATCCGCTTATAACAGGAATATAAACTTGTATATGTACCCTGCGGACTGAGCGGATACAGAAAACCAATCCGCTCATAATAGAAATAATCTATAGCTTGTGACCAGGTGGGCAGGTGAGCCTGAGCGGCATACTTTCCTCACCGGGCTACAAGCTATAAGGTCAACCCAAGTAAGCGGACTCTGCGGACAGAGAAAAGCAGTCCGCTAAAAACAGAAATGAACCTATAACTCGCGACCAGGTGGGCAGGTGAGCCTGAGCGGCATACTTTCCTCACCGGGCTACAAGCTATAGAATCAACCCAAATAAGCGGACTCTGCGGACAGAGAAAAGCAGTCCGCTAAAAACAGAAATGAACCTATAACTCGCGACCAGGTGGGCAGGTGAGCCTGAGCGGCATACTTTCCTCACCGGGCTACAAGCTATAGAATCAACCCAAATAATTCCCTGCGAAGAGCAAGATGCTCACTTGGCGGAACGGTTCCCTGCCCTCTTGCCTGGAGTACAGTCTAATCTGGGGGTCTCCTGCAGGCACTGCTTGAGGGTACCATGGAGTGTTCGAGAGTTACAAGCTAAGATGATCCGCGGGCAGGTGAGCCGGAACGACATACTTTCCTCACGCGATCATCGAAGTTGTAACAATATCCATAAAGCGGCGTGGTAGAGCTTTACACCCACCTTGCCCTCCATAATGCAAGGGTGGGGTCAGGTACCTGCCGGGATCCGAAGTCCAGAATCCAACCGCGCTAGAGCCTGCAAGCTCCCACTACACGGTGCGAAATCTCCCCACAACACGTGGTCTTCGTGGTGTTACGCTAATGACAACGACTCTAGGGGAGGTCTAGCTGAACTCGGCGATGTATCCTGGTATCAGGGAACCGTTATAGGTCTTTGGGAGAGAGAGAAAACACTGGAAAAAAGGTCAGTATGGATTCTTTGATTAAGAAAATGCATTTGCAAAGAAAGCATAAGAAAGAAAAAAGGGGGTTCGGGTGTAGAACCGTTTTTGAAATCTCTCTTAGCGCCTTATCTGTTATGATTACAACAAAACACTCGAAGAAGTGTTAGCAAGCAGTTTCTATTCATAACAATTTTTGAAGAGAATACAGAAAGTAGAAGGAGGAGGTTTTAAGAATAGAACCGCTTGAGGTCATCCCCACTCCACGTGTGTGGTATATCCTCTCCTTCGTATGTTTGCAAGCGATAAGCGCCGCTTTTTAATGCTTCTTTGACGACAAAAGGGCCGGCCCAATTTGGATTAAGCTTTCCAACTGAACCAGCTCTTGCAGCAGCATCAACCTTCTTTAGAACTAGATCTCCCACTTGGAAGTGTTTGATCCTTATATTCTGATCGAAATAACGGGCCATCCTCCTTTTGACCTCCTCCTGCCTTACAGCCGCTTGATCTCTGACCTCCTCGATGTGTTCCAAGCTGAACCTCATCTCCTCATTATTCAACTCAGCCCAATCATCAACACCTTCTCTTGCAAGCAGCACTCTGGGTGATGGGACTTCAAATTCAATCGGGATGAGTGCCTCTAAGCCATGAGAGAGTTTGAAAGGAGTCTCCCCGGTTGCGGATGATGGCGTTGTCCTAAGGGACCAGAGGAGTGAAGGAAGCTGATCAGCCCAACTGCCCTTGAGATTCTGCACTTTCTTCTTGAGCAAGTTGAGGATCTGCTTGTTGGCAGCTTCTACCTGGCCATTGCTGCGGGGATGATGAACTGATGCAAAACGCAGCTCTGTTCCGATCTGCCTGCAAAAATCTATCATCCCTGAGTTGTTGAACTGTGGCCCATTGTCAGTGATTATTGCCATTGGTATCCCGTGCCGGCAGACAATTTCCCCCCAAATGAAGTTCTTGACGATCTGAGTCGTTGTCTTAGCCAATGCCTTGGCTTCGATCCACTTGCTGAAATAGTCGATCATTACGATGATAAAACGCCGCTGCCCGCTTGCCAAGGGAAAAGGACCAATGAGATCCATTCCCCAAACCGCAAAGGGCCAAGGAGTTGCAATCGACCTGAGGGACTGAGCTGCTTGGTGCTGAAGCAGAGCAAACTTCTGGCATTGAACACACCTTCTGGCACAGATCTCTGAGTCTTTCTTCATTGTGGGCCAGAAATACCCTTGCCGCAGGACTCGTCTTTCAAGAGTTCTTGCTCCAGAGTGACTTCCACACTCTCCTGAATGAACTTCTTGCAAAACGGTGTGAGCTTCTTCTTCTGAAACACATCGGGCCATGGTTGAGAGGAAGGTCTTTCTATAAAGGATTCCCGCCACTAGAAAGTAGTGAGCTGCTTTTATTCTGAACTTCTTCTTGTCTTTAACTGTATGATGATAATTTCCTGTTGATAGATATAGGATGAACGGGTCCATCCAAGAGGTACGCTGGTCGACTTGCATCAGATCTCCTTCCACCACTGCCGGGCGGAAGAGCTCGGAAGTTGTGCCTCCTGAAGGCATCCCATGCTTAGAGAGAAAATCGGCCTCCTCATTCTCTATTCTAGGAATATGTTCGATGGTGAAGCTTTTAAACCTGCCGATTTCTATTTTCACAAGAGCTAGATACTTTTTCAAGACTGGCTCCCTTGCTTCAAAGTTACCAAGGACTTGCGACGCCATTACAAGAGAATCAGTTTTGATGTGGACATGATCGATCCATAATTCCCTCGCGAGCCTCAAGCCTGCTAGCAGAGATTCATATTCGGCCTGGTTATTTGTTACTGGAAAGTAGAACTTGATGGACTGCTCCAACTTGACTCCGTTTGGATTGATGAGAACCACTCCTGTTCTAGAAGAACTTCTGCCTGAGGCACCATCAACATAGATGGTCCAAGCCAAAGGTGACCTTTCTGCCTGATCAGAGCTGGACTCTGGCATGTCAATCAGAAAATCTGCTAGGACTTGGGCTTTGATGGCTGTCTTGGGCACATAAGAGATTTCAAATTCACTTAGCTCTATTGCCCACTTAGCTAGTCTGCCGGAATGCTCGGGCTTTTCCAACACACCCTTCAAAGGCTGATCGGTGACAACTTGAATTGAATGTGCCTGGAAGTATGGGCGAAGCCTGCGAGCTGACATGACCAGTGCCAAGGCTAACTTTTCCAAGATCGGATACCACGTTTCAGCACTCTTCAAGATATGGCTGACATAGTAGATTGGAAACTGCTTTCTGCCTTCTTCCCGAAGGTGAACGGAGCTGACGGCCTCAGGGCCAACCCCTAGATACAAGAAAAGAACCTCTCCTGGCCTGGGGCTCTGAAGTAGAGGCGACGAGGTAAGCTGTATCTTTAACTGTTCAAAAGCATGGGAGCACTCTTCTGTCCACTCAAACTTGGATGCACCGCGGAGAGTTTTGAAGAAGGGGGCACTCCTATCTCCAACCCGAGAGAGGAATCTTGCAAGACCTGCTAGCCTTCCCCCTAACTGCTGAACTTCCTTCGGTGAACGAGGGGTAGGCATTTCAAGAATAGCTTTTACCTTGTCGGGATTGGGGGCAAGTCCCTCCGGAGTAAGGAGATGACCAAGAAACTTTCCCTTACTCGCTCCAAAAGTACACTTCAAAGGATTGAGTTTCATCTTGTATCTACGCAGAGTAGCGAACGTCTCTGCTAGATCTAGCAAGTGCAGCGAAAACGATTTACTCTTAATTAAGAGATCGTCTACATACACTTCTAGGTTTCTTCCTTTTTGATGGTTAAACACACGGTCCATCATCCGTTGATAGGTCGCGCCAGCATTCTTAAGCCCAAAGGGCATGACAAGATAGCAATAACATTCATCGTTAGTTATGAACGACGTGTGAGGAACGTCGGGCTTATGCATTCTTATCTGGTGATAACCAGAAAACGCATCTAAAAAACTCATGTAAGAGTATCCTACCGCGGAATCAACTAAAGAATCTATCCGAGGCAGGGGGTAGCAATCTTTAGGACATGCTTTATTAAGTTTTGTAAAGTCTACACACATTCGCCACTTTCCCCTGGTTTTTTAACCATTACAACATTTGAAATCCATGTGGGATATTACACTTCTTTAACAAAATTCGCCTTGAGGAGTTTTGCAACCTCCTCCCTTATTGGCTCTGCAAGCTTTGTTGTCACGTCCCTCTTCTTCTATTGGATGGGCTTGCAGCTGGGATCAACATTCAGGTGGTGGCAAGCTACATCAGGATCCACCCCCGGCATGTCTTCTGCTGACTAGGCAAAGACATCCAGGTTCTTTAGCAGGCAGGAAATCAACTCAGCCTTTTGATCTTCAGGAAGCTCCGAGTTGATGGAGAGTTTCCTCTCCTCCCCTTCAGCAATGAGGACTCCTTGCGTCACCTGGGCAGGTTCCAGGTGAGCACCTTCATCAGCAGCAACTTTCGAACTGGAAGAGGCTTCTGCAGCCTCTGCTGGAGCAAGGGAAGCTTCAACCATGTTGACAGTGCGGACGTAGCACTCCCTTGCTCTCCTTGGGTCACTCCGGACCCGGCACATCCTCCCATCGGCGAAGAACTTGATGGATCGGTGGTAAGTGGAAACCACCGCTTGATACTTGTTCAGCAGGGGCCTGCCGAAGATGGCATGGTAGCTGCTGGGGGCGTCGACCACTATGAACTGTATCTGCTTTGTTGCCCCTCCAAGCTTCACTGGCAAGGTGACGCTGCCCTCCACTTCTTTCCTCTCTCCTGAGAAACCATAGAGTGGCCCCTCAGTGGAAAGCAGAGGCTTTTCGGTCCTCAGGGCCTCGAAGGTAGACTTGAAGAGGAGGTTGACTGAACTGCCCGTATCAACAAGAATTCTGTCCACTGTGAAGTCCCCAATACCAGCCTGGATTACGACTGCATCATCAAATGGATTGGCTGTACGAGGAAGATCTTCTGGACCAAAGGTGACGACTTCCCTTGGAGGAGTAACGGAAGAAGAGGCCACCCCTGTTTGGGTGACCCTTGAAATTGAAGATTTCCGGGTGGACTCGGTCCCAGCTCCACCATGGATGAAGAAGAGGCGCCCTAGAATCCCTTCATCATTTGCATCAAAGCATTCCACTGGGACGTTGATCGGCCCCAGACGGCCTTCATCCTCCACATCTACACACTCCTGGTAAGCCTCAGCTACCTCTTTGCCCTTCGAGGTGGATGGCTTCGACGAGGAAGGAGAATCCTTCTTGGTCAGGTCAATCTTGCCCTCGGCAAGCAACTTATCTATCAGCGCGCGAAGGACCTTGCAGTCCTCAGTCAGATGGCCATTTTCCTTGTGGAATTGGCAGAATTGTGAATTATCCCTCGGCTTCCACATCTTCTGAGTCCCTTGCCTCCTCTCTCCTGATCTTTGCAGGATCTGGATGTCTTCGTCAAGGTCCAGATCTGCAGGGTCCTCCATGGGACTTTCATCATATTGGCACGGGGCAGGCAAGGCTGCCTGCTGGAGGATGGGAAGAGCTTGCAAAGGAATGGCGGGAGCGGCGGCCAACGGCAGTCTCTGCTCGTGAAACTGTTGATGGCCTTGGAAAGGTTTTTTGTTGCGGGAGTTTCTGCCTCTTTGAGACAGAGGCTGGAAGTCTGGTCGAGGGGGCCTGCCACGAGAAGAAGAAGCGGAGGCATCCCTTCCTTCAGCCTTGGCTGTCAGGGATGAGACGTAGGTCGGATTAGCATTTTCCCCTTCTATGAAGCGGTTGACCATGGCGATCAACTCCTGATAGGTCTCAGGTGCCTTTGTCGTCGCCTTAAACTTCAGAGCGCCTTCCCGGAGGCCATGGATCAAGGCAACTTTATAATAGTCGGGGTTCACATTCCTCACCCCCTGAATTTCCCTTTGAAAGCGATCAACGAACCGTGCCACCGATTCGTTATCCCTCTGCTTGATCTCAAATAGGGCAGCTGGCCCATTCTTCCCCTTCCTTGAGGTAGCAAACCTCAGCAGTAACTGGCTACGGAGCTCTGCAAAAGAAGAAATAGTGCCCGAAGGCAGCTCATAGAACCATTCTCTCGCTTGCCCTTCGAGAGTGGTAACCAGCAATTTACACTTGATGGCATCTGTGAGGCATCTCAAAGCTACTGCCCCCTCAAATGCCTGGAGATGAGAAACTGGATCTGTCGTTCCCGAATAGGAAGGGTTGCGAGGCTCCCTGAAGTTGCTCGGGGCCGATTCCCATCGAATTCGGTCAACAAAGGGAGACGGGGTGTCAAACTCTGCAGGATAGAAAGGGCGGACTGGAGCCGAGGAGTCCGCGGGCTCGGCGGACTGGCGGTCAGCAAAGCGGAGTTGGCGGGCAGGAGTTCCCCTAGCAGCTTCTCTGTAGAACTCTCTGAAAGCAAACTCTTCCTCTTGAGGGCGCAGAGGGGCGGCGGTCTGAGCAGGGTTTCGAGGAGTTTCTGGCGACTGCCGAAGTGGAGTTCGGCGAGCTGGGGTTTAGCGGACTGGCGAGTTCGCTTGGTCCGCTGCGGCCTGAGGAGCAAGCCGCTGAGCCAAAGCAAGCAGAGCTTGGCTGATTGTGTCAAGACGCTGGTCGGTCTGCCGGCGAGACTGCTCGGCCTCAAGGCGAGCTTGTTCTATTGCGTCCCAAAGGGAGTCTTCTGAAGAGCTGGAGCGGTCTGAAGAGCGGGCTCTGCGGTCTGACATCTTTCGTCCGCTGATTTCAAAACACTGCTCGGATCTGAAGGTCGCGTGTTAACTGTTGATGCACGAAAACACAAGGGGGGTCGAGCACAACCAGCTAACTGTTCGAACACGGGGGAAAAAGGGAGACTGCGAGTAGCGATCTACTAAGCGGATGAGAGCTGAAAGAGGAGCAGGGCCGTGAACCACGGCAACAACAGACTTCGCCCGTCGCGGCCTGAATGCCTCTCTTGCGACGGGCTTTCCCTTGATTGAAGAAGAATTGGGTTACAAGTGAAAGGAAAAGCTAGACAAGAGCAGAGCGAGGGGGAGTCCGCAAGGCACAGGATTCGAGTCTGCAGCCTGTAACAAGTAGGCTCCTGGGTCCGAGTCAGCGTGCCTTGGGTGCACCACCTCCCCCCTATTTATAGGATAGGGGGCCTGCCCAAACGGGCAGGGCTAAATAACCGGCTGCCCGGGGTACAGGAGAACCGGGCAGTGGTGACGGGAAGCAAAAAGGAAGAACACGCCAGTCCGCACAGAAGGGGCGGACTGGGCTCGCGAACTGGAGCTTCCACTGCTGCTGGGCGCGGCCACTGGAGGCCGGCGGCCTGGGCGGACGAGACACTGAGTCCGCCACTTTAGAGAATCTGATCCCAAAGCGCCGGCGGACTGAGCGGACAGCTCTTTGCGTCCGCTGCTGGGGTACCATCCTTGGTGCCCGACTGGTGACAGTGCCGGACTGGGCGGACGGACAAATCCTGTCCGCGCCTGCTGAATGGGGGCTTTGGAAACTTGGAGTATGTTGCGGACTGAGGGGTTAACAGTCCCTTCACAAAAGTATCGATGGAAGAATTCTCTCAACTCTTCCTAGCGAAGCACCTTCCTGCGGCGCAACGGATTCCCATGGAGAATGAATTCCAAAGGCTGACGGAAGGGGATGGTAGTGTGGAAGCTTGCCTGCATGAGTTTACACGCTTAGGGTGGTATGCAGGTTCAATATTTGCTGACGAGCAAAGGAAGACGAATAGGTTCTACGAAGGACTGCAGGACGAGCTGAGCTTCCTTCATTCTAGTTTGGTGAACCAAGGCTTCTAGGCGTTGGTCGACACTGCAAGCGTGCTGGAAAAAGACATGAAGAGAGTGCAAGGGAAGAGGGCATTGGTTGTGTCATAGCCGTAGTTTAAAGTACCCCGACCAACGAAGTGATTCTATAAGAAGAAATGGGGAAAGAGGCCCAAGACGGCGGTACAAGCTCCTTGGGAGCCACCTCCAAGCAGGATACTCGTACATGCTTCAATTGTGGCCGGGTGGGGCATATAGCTCGAGATTGTCGGGTGCCGCCAAAGATTGAAAAGAAGGCGGGAGCGTCATATACGAAAAAAGGAAAGGCGGTGGTGGACTCCTCTGCATCTCAGGCGCAGCCCCTGGTCTACAATCTTGGCCTGTAGGAGGCCATCAAGCAGAGTGACGTCGTCACAGGTATGAGTATAGTGGTTGAGTATTTTATTGCTTGTATGTTTTGCTTAATGCCTTTGTGGATGCGGCTTGTGTGTGTGACATGATTGTCACATGTTTTGTGATGATTCAGGACACGCTGACACGAGCACTGTTTGATACAAGTGCTTCGCATTCTTTTCTGTCTCGTGAGTTTATAGCGCGGCTTGGGATACCTAGTCGTGTGAAGACAGATAGCGTCAGAGTGGTGTTGCCGAATGGCTGTTGGATGCTTGCGGATCAAGCTTGCGATGTGGAGGTCCAAATAGGAAGTCAGGATTTCAGTTTGACTGCATCTATATTGCCGATATCGGAATTCGACGTGATATTTGTTATGGATTGGCTTGCGGAGCAGCATGCCATGATGTATTGCCAGTCCAAAGAAATCACGTTGGGCCAGAATACCGAACAGGAGACAAAGTTAGCGGGTATGTGAGGAGTGGGTGGGACTTTATTGTCTGCACTCTAAGTCTTGAAGGCTGTTCGGAAGGGTGCAGAGTGCTACTTCGCCTTAATTCAGGCTGTTGAGCCTAAGGCCAGTGTGGGTGATGTTCCAATTGTGTCAGACTTTGCAGATGTTTTTCCCAAGGATCTCACTGGGCTACCACACTAGCGTGAGATTGACTTCACGATCGAGTTGGTGCTAGGTGCTAAACCTGTGGCCCGCTCGCCATATCGCGTTGCACCAAAAGAAATGACAAAGTTGAAAGTCCAACTGCAGGAATTGATGGAGCAGGGGTATATACGCCCAAGCTGTTGATGCACGAAAACACCAGGGGGGTCGAGTACAACCAGCTAACTTGTTCGATCACAGGGGGAATAGGGAGACTGCGAGTAGCGATCTACTAAGCGGATGAGAGCTGGAAGAAGAGCAGGGCCGTGAGCCACGGCAACAACAGACTTCGCCTGTCGTGGCCTGAATGCCTCTCTTGCGACGGGCTTTCCCTTGATTGAAGGACCTAGTTACAAGTGAAAAGAAAAGACTGAGGGAAGTAGAGCAAGGGGGAGTCCGCAAGGCACAGGATTCGAGTCCGCAGCCTGTAACAAGTAGGCTCCTGGGTCCGAGTCAGCGTGCCTTGAGTGCACCACCTCCCCCCTATTTATAGGATAGGGGGCCTGCCCAAACGGGCAGGGCTAAAATAACCGGCTGCCCGGGGTACAGGAGAACCGGGCAGCGGTGACGGGAAGCAAAAAGAAAGAACACGCCAGTCCGCATAGAAGTGGCGGACTGGGCTCGCGAGCTGGAGCTTCCATTGCTGAGGGGCGCGCCTACAGAAGGGCGGCGGCCTAGGCGGACGAGATACTGCGTCCGCCGCTGGAGAACCTGTTGCCCAAAGCGCCGGCGGACTGAGCGAACTGGTCCTTGCGTCCGCTGCTGGAGTATCACCCTTGGCGCCCGACTGGTGACAGTGCCGGACTGGGCGGACGGACAAATCCTGTCCGCGCCTGCTGAATGGGGGGCTTTGGAATCTTGTAGTATGTTGCGGACTGAGGGATTAACATAATCCCCGCACATTTTTAAGTTTCCAGAAAACTTCGAAAATGTTCTCTTATCCGCCGAGTCCGCAAATCTCGAATACCCCGCCACCGCTATAAATAACGCTGGAGGGTCTGGATCTGTTGAGAATCTTGATCGATACGGGGCGCTACTCACCACTTGCGGTCTCAACTTTCCAGTCCGGCATGGCAAGACTTGGAGCTTTCTTGTCTAGCGTTACTGCAAAAGGCGACCTGGAGCATACAACGCCTATGAAGACCAAAAAGATTGTAAAGAGGTCGACAGGAAAAGATCCTGCCCGCTCCATAGGGGAGAGTTCCCAGAGCCAGAAGCCTGCGGACAAAGCAGTCCGCCACGTCGATGTTTCTGCTCGCAAGGATGCCGTAGTCGACGCCGAACTGTTGAGGAGTGAGAAGATGGCAACCATGTCGGATTCCGCCCCTTCTCAGAAAACCGCCACATCGGCGGACACTGCTGGCGAACATATGGAGACTGACATATCTTCTCCCAATGCCTCGGTGCAAATCGTTGACTTGGACGAAGAGGACCGGCGGACTGAGGTAGGGGACGACGCGCCCTCAAAGGCATTGTCTGCTGTGAATCCTGAACCTGTCCGCGCTGACCAGCCCGATTTAGGGGGGTCCGCCGCGGATGCTGCTGAGAAGACCGCCAAGAAGAAGAGGAAGAGAGACGGAGCGACCGTCGCCGAGCGGGTTGAGAAGAAGCTTCACGCAATGAAGGAGAAGAATGTCTCTAAGCGGACTGGGGCGGCGGACTTACAACACAGGCCGCGCGAAAAAGAAGTTCCGGACGGCGATCTGGTTACTCCGGAGGCCCAAATCCAGGGAGAGAATTCCCTCTCAACGGTCAGTCTTTCCACGGATGAGATATTTGATTCCATAGACGTCGATCAACTTGATTTAATCCAGGACTCCTTGCTGGTTGTGCTGCAGCAGAACGAGGCGGAAACCGCTGGAGATAAGGGTGACGAACTCCCTTCCTTGTCCGCTGCGGAGGAAGAGGAGAGGGAGAGGCTGAAGGAGAAGATAGAGGAGCAAAAGAAGCAAATCGTTGCTCATGTTGCTGCGGTCGGGGCAGCCTCGCAACAGGCCGCGACGGACAAAGCCGCTGAGGATTTGCGGATTGCTGCGGAGCTGATGCGGTCAGGTAAACTTCAGCCGGTGCCCAAATACTTTCAGCGCAAGTGGCTTTACAGGTCGCCGCCGCGGACGTCAAGACCGATCAAAATTATTTCCAAGACGGACGATATCGTGGTCTCAACAAGTGCGGCTGCCGAAAGAAGAGCAAGGGTTCACCGCGAATGGAAAAAGCGGTTAAGCGCCTTTGACCCGGAGCGGGCAAGGCGGCCAATCATCTTCGATAGTCGGAAACTCGCTGCCGCTATATCTGAAAGTGATCTTTTATCCTTTCTTTGAGTCCGCCGCGAACTGCCTTTGAATGCGAAGTTGACTTTATTTGTTGCAGGTAGAAAGTCGCTGCCGGGCTCCATCGAGAGTGGCGAGATCATGGTCACACCTAACACTGGTGCCGACGCGGTCTCACACGTGGAGTCCGCGGAAGATGAGCCGCCTACCCTGAGTACGATAAAAGAGTTAGAGAAGAAATTTGAAGCTGAAATGCAATGTGTCAAAGCAGAGTTAGAGAAAGTGGCGGAGCGTGAGAGGGCGTCCGCGGCGCGCGAGAAAGCGTCTGCGGAACGCGAGAAGGCCCTCAAAGACCAGGTCGCCAGCATCTCGCGGGCGCTGGAGAGGTCTGAAAGGGAAAAGAAAAGGCTCGCGGATGACGTCCGATACTACAGAGGCAAGCACTTGGCGTCGGCTCGTGAAGGAAAAGAGAAGCGGACTGCTGAAGTCGCTGAGCAGAGGCCGTGGGCGTCAGATCGCGCGGCTTCGGAGATCGCCGCACCGGCAGGTGGTATCCCACGCGCTGCGGATGAGGAGCTGAGGCCGGCAGCGGAGCCAATGGTGCCTCTCAGTCGAGTTGACCGGGAAGCCGCCCATATGCACCGGACTATAAACGTCATCCATCATCATCTCTGCCGCGTATACAGTGAAATTCTTCAGATAAGCGATCAGGCGGCTCATCTATGCAGGGACAGAGCAGAAAAGCCGGCGCGGACTGACAATAGGGACCGCTGAGTCCGCAATTCCTTGAACTTTTATCTGATTGAATGTATATTGTTTGTATGATCGCTCCAAATAATGCTGTGCTGTGAACTGAATTTTATTTGATCTGTGCGGACTCAGATTATATATCCGCTATTCATGTAGTTTAATTCTTGTGACGTGGCGATTTGTGCGAATTCATGCTGTGTCTGCTTCTCGTTATTTAACCTGCAGGTGGGAAAATATGCGACCTGGGCGGATAGGAAACTGCGACGGCCACAACTTGGCCCTGAATTTCCCTTGGAATGTTAATTTGCCTTTGTATCCGCGTTTTTTGTTTGGCTTCTTTTTAATTCTTTGCGGACTGTGCGGATTGAATATGCGACCTTCGCGGACTGGCCAAAAAGCTGTCAGAAACTTTATCTATAAATACTGCCTTCTGCTTTCTTTATGTAGGAAATTGCTGAAGTAAACGGAATCCTGCGGCCTGCAACATGGTGTCCGCGCGCACTGATGCTGCAGTCGCCTTCCACTCTGCCGATCACAGAAAATGTACTTTGACGGAGGCTGACTTGGCTGCCTTCGTCGAAAAGAAGATGGCGGATTCGAACATACTCGTCCGCCTGCCCGCTCATCAGGAAAGGTTGAATTTCTCGACGGCGACCCAGATCGCCATCCCCGTTGATCATTTCGATAGCGGATTCAGGTTCCCGCTCCTATGGGAGCTCGCAGCAATTTTCGAGCACTACGGGATGGTCCCTGGCCAGCTCGCGCCGAATACCCTTGCTGCGATCTGCAGCTACATCTCTTATCTGCGATCTGAAAAGATTGCCTTCTCAATGAACATCTTCCGCAAAATATTCTCCGTCCGCTCTATAACTGCCTCCGGAGGTCGCCCCTATAAGGGAGTAATCTACTTCTACTGTAGGGGGATGAAGGTAGTGGGTCTTCCAAACAAGATCCACAACTGGACCTCGAGGTTTTTAATTTTTGAGGGCGACCTTGGGTTCGCGCACACGTATCCGCAGGTGCGCGCGGACTCTGTCTTCAAAAATGTACAGCTGGATGACCTGGAGTCCGCAATCGTCGAGTTCCTAGCGAATGCCAGGCTTGACATTGAATACTACCTTCCGCTGCTGGCGAGCTTGGCGGATATCTTGCCTGAGGACAATAAGTAATTTTGCGGGCTCAGCTTTTGTATCCGCCGCGACCATGCTGTTAACTCTAGTTCTCTTTTTGCAGCGACCTTGGCGGTGCCCGCTAACTTGCCGCAGACCCCCAGCGGCTTCACTCCTACACAAAGGGAGAAGAAGGAAGCAGTCGCCAGAAAGAGGAAGGAGGAAGGGGATCCCGCAGCGGACTACTCTTCCTCAGAAAGTTTCTCAGTGGCTGGCTTCGGTATCAGCCAGAAGGACCTCAGGGGGAACCCCATGGTCCATTGGCACAGCAAAAACAAACACGTCCGCCTATCCACCGCGCTTCCTTCGTGGAAGAGTCCGCGGATATCACGCCACGCGCATGTCGCGATCTCCGCGCTGTATGGAAAGCGCAATCTGAGCGACCTCAAGAAAGTGCCCGCCGCCGACCTCCCTCTGCTGGCCTCTCAGGCCTCTGCAACAGCGCGGTGACAAATCACTATGTTGCCACTCTGGCCAGAGACCTGTTGAGGCAGAATGAACAGCTTCAGAAGGATAACAAAGTGCTGAAGGAAAGGAACGCGCGGATGGGAGAAAGGAATGCTCGGCAAAGAGAGGAGCTGGCGGTGAGTTGCATTTGACGCGGTCTAGATTTTTTATCCGCCGCGATTTGTCTGATGTTTATAATTGTCTTTCGCAGGTCGCCTATGACTTGGAGAACAAAAGATTCCAGGCCGCCACACTCCCTTTTGTGATGGAGACTGTTGAGGTTGCTGTGGAGCGACTTGCCCGCGACGGCCTCATGAAGGAAGGAGTGGAGGGCGTCCCTTTTCTGGAGATCTTCCCGGAGCTGGCCCCTCAGGTCGCAGCGATGGAGAGAGCTAGGAAAGGAAAGGATGTCATTGAGGAAGGCGAAGATGAGGATGAAGACGACGAAGAAGAAGAAGAAAAAGAAGACGGAGGCTCGCAAGGCGAAGAGCAAGGTGTCAGGGAGAATGCGGACGATGCTGCATCGAGCCGACAAGGAGAGGAGCTGTCCGCCGAGTCCGACACCTCTGCCTCTTCCTCTGCTACTGGGAGCTCGCATAGCGGGTCCGCCACTGGTACAGGATCAGGTAGCAGCGGGAGCAGCTCGGGGGGCTATTCTCCAGATGTCGACATTATCGGTGACAGCCCTGCACCTCCTGAGAAGAGACAGCGGACTGATTGATCAATGCATATGTACATATTTTGTTTTGTTTTTTGTAAAAAGTGGCGGACGCAAGATTGCAGTCCGCCGAATATATTGAATGATGTAAAATTTTTTGATGAAATGAAAAGGATATTTTTTTTGGCATGTGTGCTTTCTGCAATGCTCTCTTTGCTGATTAGAGATTTATTATTCCACACTCACCGCACCGATACTTAGCAGTCCGCACAACACGCTTGATAAACCCGAGCCTTTGCTGATTAGAGAATATTGTTCCACTTTGGACCAAGAAACTCAGGCGGACTCTATCGAGTTTCGCTTGCAGTCCGCATGATTATTTATAGTGAACCTGGTTGATTAAAGAATTTAGACATCAACTTATTCAGTATCCGCCTCAGACAACAGCCAGCTGATAATGCTAGGGGTACTTGAATTATAGTTGTAGTCAGCAAGCCAGACCGCACATAATATAAAAGCACATTGATTGTTAACTTGACAAAATGCGAAAACCATTCCGCGGACTGAGCAGATACAGAAAACTAATCCGCTTATAATAAATCAAACATGTATAACATGAAAATCATTCTGCGAACTGAGCAGATACAGTCAACCAATCCGCTCATTGTAGATATGATCTATAAACTACCCTGCGGACTGAGGGGATACAGAAAACCAATCCGCTAAAGATAACCAGCTTGCAATCCCAAAGCTTTGAATTATGCGGATAACGAATCGAGTCCGCCAACGATAGAAATGATCTATAGCTTGCGACCAGGTGGGCAGGTGAGCCTGAGCGGCATACTTTCCTCACCGGGCTACAAGCTATAAGATCAACCCAAGCAGGCGGACTTTGCGGACAGAGAAAACCAGTTCGCCAACGATAGAAATGATCTATAGCATGCGACCAGGTGGGCAGGTGAGCCTGAACGACATACTTTCCTCACCGGGCTACAAGCTATAAGATCAACCCAAATAGGCGGACTGCGCGGACAGAGAAAACCAGTCCGCATAATATTCCCTGCAAAAAGCAAGATCCTCATTTGGCAGAACGGTTCCCTGCCCTCTTGCCTGGAGTACAGTCTAAACTGTGGGTCTCCTGCAGGCACTGCTTGAGGGTACCATGGAGTGTTCGAGAGTTACAAGCTAAGATGACCCGCGGGCAGGTGAGCCGGAACGGCATACTTTCCTCATGTGATCATCGAAGTTGTAACAATATCCCTAAAGCGGCATGGTAGAGCTTTACACCCACCTTGCCCTCCATAATGCAAAGGTGGGGTCAGGTACCTGCCGGGATCCGAAGTCCAGAATCCAACCGCGCTAGAGCCTGCAAGCTCCCACTACACGGTGCGAAATCTCCTCGCAACACGTGGTCTTCGTGGTGTTACGCTAATGACAACGGCTCTAGGGGAGGTCTAGCTGAACTCGGCGATGTCTCCTGGTATCAGGGAACCGTTATAGGTCTTTGGGAGAGAGAAAAAACACTAGAAAAAGGTGTTAGTATGGATTCTTAAACATATTCACAAAGCAAACATAAGGAAGAAGAAAGTTTGAGTGTAGAACCGTTTTTGAAATCTCTCTTAGCACTTTATCTGTTATGATTACAACAAAAACACTCGAAGAAGTGTTAGCAAGCAGTTTCCATTCATAATAGTTCTTGAAGAGGATATACAAAGTAGAAAAAGGAGGTTTTAAGAATAGAACCGCTTGAGATCATCTCCGTTCCAGGTGTGCGGTATATCCTCTCCTTCGTGAGTCTGCAAGCGGTAAGCGCCGCTTTTTAACGCTTCCTTGACGACAAAAGGGCCGGCCCAATTCGGATTAAGCTTTCCAACCGAACCAGCTCTTGCAGCAGCATCAACCTTCTTTAGAACTAGATCTCCCACTTGGAAGTGTTTGATCCTTACATTCTGATCGAAGTAACGGGCCATCCTCCTTTTGACCTCTTCCTGCCTTATGGCTGCTTGATCTCTGACCTCCTCGATGTGTTCCAAGCTGAAGCTCATCTCCTCATTATTCAACTCAGCCCAATCATCGACACCTTCTCTTGCAAGCAGCACTCTGGGTGACGGGACTTCAAACTCAATCGGGATGAGTGCTTCTGAGCCATGAGAGAGTTTGAAAGGAGTCTCCCCGGTTGCGGATGATGGCGTTGTCCTAAGGGACCAGAGGACTGATGGAAGCTGATCAGTCAACTGCCCTTGAGATTCTGCACTTTCTTCTTGAGCAAGTTGAGGATCTGCTTGTTGGCAGCTTCCACCTGGCCATTGCTTCTGGGATGATGAACTGATGCAAAACGCAGCTCTGTTCCGATCTGCCTGCAAAAATTTATCATCTCTGAGTTGTTGAACTGTGACCCATTGTCAGTGATTATTGCCATTGGTATCCCGTGCCGGCAGACAATTTCTCCCCAAATGAAGTTCTTGACGATCTGAGTCATTGTCTTAGCCAATGCCTTGGCTTCGATCCACTTGCTGAATTAGTCGATCATCACGATGACAAAACGCCGCTGCCCGCTTGCCAAGGGAAAAGGACCAATGAGATCCATTCCCCAAACCGCAAAGGGCCAAGGAGTTGCAATCGACCTGAGGGACTGAGCTGCTTGGTGCTGAAGCGTAGCAAACTTCTGGCATTGAACACACCTTCTGGCGTAGATCTCTGAGTCTTTCTTTATTGTGGGCCAGAAATACCCTTGCCGCAGGACTCGTCTTTCAAGAGTTCTTGCTCCAGAGTGACTTCCACACTCTCCTGAATGAACTTCTTGCAAAATGGTGTGAGCTTCTTCTTCTAAAACACATCGGGCCATGGTTGAGAGGAAGGTCTTTCTATAAAGGATTCCCGCCACTAGAAAGTAGTGAGCTGCTTTTATTCTGAACTTTTTCTTGTCTCTAACTGTATGGTGATAATTTCATGTTGACAGATAAAGGATGAATGGGTCCATCCAAGAGGCGCGCTGATCTACCTGCATCAAATCTCCTTCCACCACTGCCGGGCGGACGAGCTCAGAAGTTGTGCCCCCTGAAGGCATCCCATGCTTAGAAAGAAAATCGGCCTCCTCATTCTCTGCTCTGGGGATATGTTCGATAGTGAAGCTTTTAAACCTGCCGACCTCTATTTTTACAAGAGCTAGATATTTTTTCAAGACTGGCTCCCTTGCTTCGAAGTTGCCGAGGACTTGCGACGCCATTACCAGAGAATCGGTTCTGATGTGAACATGATCGATCCCTAATTCCCTTGCGAGCCTCAAGCCTGCTAGCAGAGATTCATATTCAGCCTGGTTGTTGGTTACTGGAAAGTAAAACTTGATGGCCTGCTCCAACTTGATTCCATTTGGATTGATGAGAACCACTCCTGCTCCAGAAGAACTTCTGCCTGAGGCACCATCAACATAGATGGTCCAAGCCAAAGGTGACCTTTCTGCCTGATCAGAACTGGACTCTGGCATGTCAATCAGAAAATCTGCTAGGACTTGAGCTTTGATGGCTATCTTGGGCACATAAGAAATTTCAAATTCACTTAGCTCTATTGCCCACTTAGCTAGCCTGCCGGAATGCTCGGGCTTTTCCAACACACCCTTCAAAGGTTGATCGGTGATGACTTGTATTGAATGTGCTTGAAAGTATGGGCGAAGCCTGCGAGCTGACATGACCAGTGCCAAAGCTAACTTCTCCAAGATCAGATACCGCGTCTCAGCACTCTTCAGAATATGGCTGACATAGTAGATCGGGAATTGCTTTCTGCCTTCTTCCCGAAGAATAACGGAGCTGACGGCCTCAGGGCCAACCCCTAGGTACAAGAAAAGAACCTCTCGTGGCCGGAGACTCTGAAGCAGAGGCGATGAGGTAAGCTGCATCTTTAACTGTTCAAAAGCCTGGGAACACTCTTCTGTCCACTCAAACTTGGACGAACGTCGGAGGGTCTTAAAGAAGGGGGCACTCCTATCTCCAACCTGAGAAAGAAATCTTGCAAGACCTGCTAGCCTTCCCCCTAACTGCTGAACTTCCTTCGGTGAACGAGGGGTAGGCATTTCAAGAATAGCTTTTACCTTGTCAGGATTGGGGGCAAGTCCCTCCAGAGTAAGGAGATGACCAAGAAACTTCCCTTTACTCGCTCCAAAAGTACACTTCAAAGGATTGAGCTTCATCTTGTATCTACGCAGAGTAGCGAACGTCTCTGCTAGATCTAGCAAGTGCAGCGAAAACGATTTACTCTTAATTAAGAGATCGTCTACATACACTTCTAGGTTTCTTCCTTTTTGATGGTTAAACACACGGTCCATCATCCGTTGGTTGGTCGCGCCAGCATTCTTAAGCCCAAAGGGCATGACAAGATAGCAATAACATCCATCGTTAGTTATGAACGACGTGTGAGGAACGTCGGGCTTATGTATTCTTATCCGGTGATAACCAGAAAACGCATCTAAAAAACTCATGTAAGAGTATCCTACCGCGGAATCAACTAAAGAATCTATCCGAGGCAGGGGGTAGCAATCTTTAGGACATGCTTTATTAAGTTTTGTAAAGTCTACACACATTCGCCACTTTCCCCTTGGTTTTTTAACCATTACAACATTTGAAATCCAGGTGGGATATTGCACTTCTTTAATAAAATTCGCCTTGAGGAGTTTCGCAACCTCCTCCCTTATTGGTTCTGCAAGCTTTGTTGCCACGTCCCTCTTCTTCTGTTGGATGGGCTTGCAGCTGGGATCAACATTCAGGTGGTGGCAAGCTACATCAGGATCCACCCCCGGCATGTCTTCTGCTGACGAGGCAAAGACATCCAGGTTCTTTAGCAGGCAGGAAATCAACTCAGCCTGTTGATCTTCAGGAAGCTCCGAGTTGATGGAGAGTTTCCTCTCCTCCCCTTCAGCAATGGGGACTCCTTGCGTCACCTGGGCAGGTTCCAGGTGAGCACCTTCATCAGCAGCAACTTTCGAACTGGAAGAGGCTTCTGCAGCCTCTGCTGGAGCAAGGGAAGCTTCAACCATGTTGACAGTGCGGACGTAGCACTCCCTTGCTCTCCTTGGGTCGCTCCTGACCCGGCACATCCTCCCATCGGCAAAGAACTTGATGGCGAGGTGATAAGTGGAAATCACTGCTTGGTACTTGTTCAACAGGGGCCTGCCAAAGATGGCATGGTAGCTGTCGGGGGCGTCGACCACTATGAACTGTATCTGCTTTGTTGCCCCTCCAAGCTTCACTGGCAAGGTGACGCTGCCCTCCACCTCTTTCCTCTCTCCTGAGAATCCATAGAGCGGCCCCTCAGTGGAAAGCAGAGGCTTTCCGGTCCTCAGGGGCTCAAAAGTAGACTTGAATAGGAGGTTGACTGAACTGCCCGTATCAACAAGAATTCTGTCCACTGTGAAGTCTCCAAGCACAGCCTTGATCACAACAGCATCGTCAAATGGATTGGCTGTTTGAGGAAGATCTTCTGGACCAAAGGTGACGACTTCTCTTGGGGGAGCAACGGAAGAAGAGGCCACCTCCGCCTGGGTGACCCTTGAAATTGAAGATTTCCGAGTGGACTCGGTCTCCGCTCCACCATGGATGAAGAAGAGGCGTCCCAGAACTCCCTCATCATCCGCATCAAAGCATTCCACTGGGACGTTGATCGGCCCCAGACGGCCTTCGTCCTCCACATCTACACACTCCTGGTAAGCCTCAGCTACCTCTTTGCCCTTCGAGGTGGATGGCTTTGACGAGGAAGGAGAATCCTTCTTGGTCAGGTCAATCTTGCCCTCGGCAAGCAACTTATCAATCAGCGCACGAAGGGCCTTGCATTCCTCAGTCAGATGACCCTTTTCCTTGTGGAATTGGCAGTATTGCGAATTATTCCTCGGCTTCCACAGCTTCTGAGGCTCTTGCCTCCTTTCTTCTGATCTCCTTTGTAGGATCTGGATGACTTCGTCAAGATCCAGATCTGCAGGGTCCTCCATGGGACTTTCTTCATATTGGCACGGGGCAGGCAAGGCTGCCTGCTGGAGGATGGGAAGAGCCTGCAAAGGAACGGCGGGAGTGGCGGCCAACGACAGTCTCTGCTCGTGAAACTGTTGATGGCCTTGGAAAGTTTTTTTGTTGCGGAAATTCCTGCCTCTTTGAGACGGAGGCTGGAAGTCTGGACGAGGGGGCCTGCCACGAGAGGAAGAAGCGGAGGCATCCCTTCCTTCAGCCTTAGCTGTCAGGGATGAAACATAGGTCGGATTGGCATTTTCCCCTTCTATGAAACGGTTGACCATGGCGATCAACTCCTGATAAGTCTCGGGAGCCTTGGTCGTTGCCTTAAACTTCAGAGGGCCTTCCCGGAGGCCGTGGATTAAGGCAACTTTGTAATAGTCGGGGTTCACATTCCTCACCCCCTGAATTTCTCTTTGAAAGCGATCAACGAATCGTGCCACCGATTCGTTATCCATCTGCTTGATCTCAAATAGGGCAGCTGGCCCATTCTTCCTCTTCCTTGAGGTAGCAAACCTCAGCAGTAACTGGCTACGAAGCTCGGCAAAAGAAGAGATAGTGCCCGAAGGCAGCTCATAGAACCATTCTCTCGCTTGCCCTTCGAGAGTGGTAACCAGCAATTTACACTTAATCGCATCTGAGAGGCATCTTAAAGCAACTGCCCCCTCAAATGCCTGGAGGTGAGAAACGGGATCTGTCGCTCCTGTATAGAACGGGATGCGCGGCTCCCTGAAGTTGCTCGGAGCTGACTCCCATCGAATTCGGTCAACAAAGGGAGACGGGGTGTCAAACTCTGCAGGGTAGAAAGGGCGGACTGGAGCTGAGTCCGCGGGCTCGGCGGACTGGCGGTCAGCAAAGCGGAGTTGGCGGGCAGGAGTGCCCCTAGCAGCTTCTCTGAAGAACTCTCTGAAAGCAAACTCCTCCTCTTGAGGGCGCAGAGGGGCTGCGGTCTGAGCAGGGTTCAGAGGAGTTTCTGGCGACTGCCGAAGCGGAGTTCGGCGAGCTGGGGTCTGGCGGACTGGCGAGTTCGCTGGGTCCACTGCGGCCTGAGGAGCAAGCTGCTGGGACAAAGCAAGCAGAGCTTGGCTGATTGTGTCAAGACGCTGGTCGGTCTGCCGGCGAGACTGCTCGGCCTCAAGGCGAGCTTGTTCTATTGCGTCCCAAAGGGAGTCTTCTAAAGAGCTAGAGCGATCTGAAGAGCGGGCTCTGCGGTCTGACATCTTTCGTCCGCTGATTTCAAAACACTACTCGGATCTGAAGGTCGCGTGTTAACTGTTGATGCACGAAAACACAAGGGGGGTCGAGTACAACCAGCTAAGTTGTTCGATCACAGGGGGAATAGGGAGACTGCGAGTAGCGATCTACTAAGCGGATGAGAGCTGGAAGAAGAGCAGGGCCTTGAGCCACGACAACAACAGACTTCGCCCGTCGCGGCCTGAATGCCTCTCTTGCGACGGGCTTTCCCTTGATTGAAGGACCTAGTTACAAGTGAAAAGAAAAGACTGAGGGAAGTAGAGCAAGGGGGAGTCCGCAAGGCACAGGATTCGAGTCCGCAGCCTGAACAAGTAGGCTCCTGGGTCCGAGTCAGCGTGCCTTGAGTGCACCACCTCCCCCCTATTTATAGGATAGGGGGCCTGCCCAAACGGGCAGGGCTAAAATAACCGGCTGCCCGGGGTTCAGGAGAACCGGGCAGCGGTGACGGGAAGCAAAAAGAAAGAACACGCCAGTCCGCACAGAAGTGGCGGACTGGGCTCGCGATCTGGAGCTTCCACTGCTGAGGGGCGCGCCTACAGAAGGGCGGCGGCCTGGGCGGACGAGATACTGCGTCCGCCACTGGAGAACCTGTTGCCCAAAGCGCCGGCGGACTGAGCGAACTGGTCCTTGCGTCCGCTGCTGGAGTATCACCCTTGGCGCCCGACTGGTGACAGTGCCGGACTGGGCGGACGGACAAATCCTATCCGCGCCTGCTGAATGGGGGGCTTTGGAATCTTGTAGTATGTTGCGGACTGAGGGGTTAACACAAGCATGTCTCCTTGGAGCGCCCCTGTGCTTTTTGTGAAGAAGAAAGACGGTGGCTTGCGGTTATGTATTGATTACCGCAAATTGAATAAGCTAACCGAGAAGAATAAATATCCGATTCCGCAGATTGATGAGCTGTTTGATCAGCTAGTCGGATCGTCTGTCTACTCGAAGTTGGACTTGAAATTCGGTTATTACCAATTGAGTATCCGGGAAGAAGATATTCCCAAAACTGCATTTGGAACACGGTACGGGCACTACGAGTTCAAAGTCATGCCATTTGGGTTGTGCAATGCGCCTTCGGTATTTATAGACTTGATGCACCGAATATTCCGCGAGTACCTAGATTTGTTCGTGATAGTGTTTATTGATGATAATTTTGTGTACTCAAGATCGGAAGTCGATCATGAGAAACATTTGCGGTTGGTGTTGACTATATTGAGGCAGAATCAGCTCTATGCCAAGTTCTCGAAGTGCGAGTTTTGGCTAACGTCGGTGGCTTTTCTGGGCCAAGTGGTGAGTGGAGCGGGCATAGCTATGGATCCAGCAAAGATAAGGGTCATAGAGGATTGGCCAGTGTTATCTTCAGTGGCCGAGGTCAGGAGTTTTCTTGGACTAGCAGGCTACTACCGAAGATTTGTTGAAAACTTCTTGCGAATTGCTTTGCTGCTAAGCACGTTGACGCGAAAAGCGCAGAAGTTCGTTTGGTCGCCAGAGTGCGCGCGAGCTTTTGAAGAGCTGAAGATTTGGTTGACCACGGCGTCTGTGTTGTCATCGCCATGTGGTACCGATGGATTTGTCATCTACAGTGATGCTTCAGGAAGCGGCTTAGGCTGCGTGCTTCTGCAAAATGGAATGGTGATTGCTTATGGCTCATGCCAGCTGAAAGTGCACAAGCAGAACTATCCCATCCATGATCTTGAATTGGCGGCGGTGATTTTTGCACTAAAGCTGTGGCGACACTATCTTTATGGTGTGAAGGTGGAGATCTATACAGATCACAAGAGCCTGAAGTACCTATTGGAGCAGAAGGACTTGAATATGCGACAACAAAGATGGTTGGAGTTTCTCGGGGACTACACCTTTGAGATTCACTATACTCCCGGGAAGAGGAATGTTGTCGCGGATGCCTTGAGTCGGCGGACTCCGGCAAGAGCAGCTTGGTTGCAAAGGCATGATGAACATCTCATCCAGGAGCTGGAAGCATTAGAGATTTCTTGTGTTGACAAGAATGCCACTGCTAGTGTATGTTTGAACTTGACGGAGATGCAATGTGACCTTGCGGACCGAGTTCGACGGGCAACGGAGTTGGATGAAGATCTCCTACGCTATGCGAAAGCTGTGCCAGAAGGGAAGTTCTCCTGGAATGACGGTCTTTTACGGAAAGAGAGTCGTTTGTGCGTCCCAAATGTGGGTAAATTGAGAGAAGAACTAATGTATGAAGCACATTATACGAAGTACTCAATCGACCCAGGGAGCACGAAGATGTTCAGCGATATGAAAAAACTATTTTGGTGGCCAGGGCTAAAGAAAGATGTTGCTCTCTATGTAGCGAAATGCCAAACCTGTGCTATGGTGAATGCAGAATGTCAGAAACTGGGCGGTTATTTGAAGTCGTTGCCGATTACAGAATGGAAATTTGACGATATTTCTATGGATTTCGTGCATGGGTTGCCGAGATCTCAGTGAGGAAACGATTCCATCTGGGTGATTGTTGATCGGCTGACAAAAGTTTCACATTTCCTACCAAACAAGCGAGATGATTTGGTAGAAAGTTTGGCAAAGCTGTACGTGGAACATGTTGGAACACCCTATTACTAATTTGGGTCAGGATCACTATGTCTCTAGGAACCTTTGCTTGACCTCCTGTATAGCTTAATAGGTCAATTAGATTTGAGTCTAAGGGTTAGAAGTATAGGTTTGGAAGCTGCCCTGAAGACCAAGATTTTGTGTTTGGAGACTAAGTCATATCGTCGAGCTCAGCACGACGATTCGTCGAACTCCGGTCGACGATCATCGAGCTCAACTTCGACAGATCGTCGAACTCTGTTCGACGATCGCTGAGCTCAACTTCATTATATCGTCGAACTCCATTCGACGATCGGTGAGCTCAGGTCGACGATTTTGACTCTGCTTTGGATCTTTATCTCTGAGCTCAGTTCGACGATCTTTGAGCTCAGATCGACGATATTTTGCTGTTGTATATTTCCAGATCACTGAGCTCAGCTCGACGATAGCAGAGCTCAGTTCGACGATTTCAGATAACTTCCAGGATGTTTCTAATTCAAATTCAAGTCAGTTAGGAGTTATTCTGCAATTAATTCAGAGATTTCCTAGCCGTTTTCATTCATTTCTGGACCAAGTTTCAAGGGATTTTTCAAGGAATATTTCTGTGGACTTTCCTCCAGAAGAGATTTTGCAATTAAGGATGCAATCAATGCAGGCTAACGACTATTCTTGACAGAGAATGTTATTCTATTCTGTACCAGAGAATAAAAGACAGAATTTTTTGAATTACACATACAATACAGATTACAGAGACACATTCAAAAATCTTCTGTCTCAAAGAATTCTCAAGAACACACATCCAAGGAGATCAAGCTTTCTCAAATATTCAGATCTCTTTAGTTTTCAAAGTGTTCAAGGCCAACATATTTTCAAGACTCCAGACATCCAACATTTCAGTCATTGCTGAAATCATCCATTGCTGGAGTTCAATCTTTGAAGGCCTATCACCCTCAGCAAAGCTTTTCTTCCTGAAGATCTCAAGGATTCAGGGGGAGCTTTGACATCAACAATCCACATAGTCTTCTCAGTTGTTTGAGAAAGAGAAGACTTCCATCACTCTCTCACCCCCTCTCTGTAAAGGGTTTCTCAAACTCCCTTCAAAAGTTTGAGCTTGGTTTTTGAGCACCTTGTCAAAAGCTCATCGGTGGCAAGACACCTGATCAAAAAATATGCTTTGGTTTTTGAGCAACTTATCAAAAGCTCATTGGTGCCCAGGACACCTGATCAACTCATCCTGCAGTGGATTCCTACCTAGGGTGGTAGAAGAGTGGATGTACCCAAGTTTAGGGGAACCACTATATTTCCTTGTGTCTTCTGGTTTTGCTTGTTTTCATTTTTGTTTCTGGCCTTGATTTTTCTGTGATTAGCTTTTGTTTAACTTAGTGCTGTGATTAGATTTATTATTGCTTCCCTGCTCACACATATTACAACAATTGTTGTAAAAAGTTTCAAAGCACCATATACTCTATTCACCCCCCCCCTCTAGAGTATATCAGATCTAGCTGCACTTTCAATTGGTATCAGAGCCAGGTTGGTTAAACTACCATACCTGATTGGTTGTACAGGCTAACACCTGAACTCAAAGATCCCAAGTTAGATCTGTTTTTCTTTTGTATTCTATTATTAGATTTTGTTTTCACAAATCATGGCCCAAAACAAAGATTATGCTAGCACCAGACCTCCAGTGTGCAATCTATCCAAGGTTGCACTTTGGAAAGCAAGGATTAGGCTTTACATGAATTCTATTGACGAAGATATATTTAACTCTGTTTTGACAGTGTGTCCAAGACCTCCAGAGAACACAAGTACAAATGCTGTTCCACCTCCATCAGGAACAGATGCTGATATCAAGAGATGGAAGGTAGCTGATGCTAAGGCTATGAACATCCTAGCCCAGACAATGTCTGATGACATATTTCAAAAGGTAGCTGAATGTAATTCAGCCAAGGAAATTTGGGACAAACTCTCAGAAATAGTCTCAGGCTCAGCTGATGAGAGAAAGGATAGAAGATCCCATCTCATCTCTCAATATGAGAATTTCAGAAAGGGAGAAACTGAGTCAGTGGGAAATATGTACAACAGACTAAGTCTAATTGTCAGTGAACTCAGGACATTGGACAAAGAGATCTCACTAACTGAACTTAATAACAAGATCCTAATGTGCTTCCCTATCACTTGGGATTCAAGAATCTGGCCAATTAAGGATGCCAGAAGTCTGAATGAGATCACCACTGAAGCTCTGTTGGGTAAGCTCAAATCTTATGAGCTACTCATCAAGAATAGAGAGGAAGAACAGAAGGCTGCTTCACCAGCCACAAGAAAAGAGAATACCATAGCCTTCAAGGCAACTGAAGATCTGCCTGAAGATAAGGCCACAGGCAATGATGAACTACTCAGTCTGCTGGCCAAAAGATTTTATAAGATGGCCAGAAAGGACTTCAGAAGGAGATCATACAAGGAGCAGGATAAGCCAAGGTATGACAAGTCCAGTAATAATAATAATAAAGACATTATTTGCTTTGGTTGCAGGAAACCAGGGCACATAGTTCCTGACTGTCCATAGAACAAGAACAAGGACAGAAGGGACAGGAAAGAAAGAAGAAAGGAGAAAGACTCCAAAAGGAATGGCAATGACAAACCTTCTTCAAGCAAAAACAAGCATACAAGAAAAGGGTTTGTTGCTGAATCCTGGAGTGAGACTGAAGAGGAGTCAGAAGCCTCATCCAGCTCCAGTGATGATGAGGATGATGCAGAAGAAAAGGAGTTCTGCATGATGGAAATCAATGCCTCACAGCACAATTCAGAGGAAGAGGAGTCAGAGTCAGACTCAGAGACTCAACCTGAAGAAGATCAGGTAATTGGCTCTTTTGATTTTAGATCAGAGGATTTTAAATCTGAATTTAAAGCACTGTGTTTAGACCTGCTAAAGTCTGAGAAAGAAATTATCTCTCTCAGAAATCAACTATCTGAACACAATACTTTAAAGTCAGAAAACCTCAAACTCTCTCAGGAGTTGGAGTGTTGTAGGGAACAGATAGCTTCACTGAAAAGTGAGCTCTCTGAGGCCAAGAAGCTTGTAGAATCCCTCAATGGGAGAAGCATCAAGCTGATGGACATCACAAGCACAGTGAACTCCAAATTCAACACACACTGGGCTTGGGTGCTTCATCCAGCCAACCTATAGTCCTAACAACTCCAATCAAATTCATTTCTGACAAAGGAAAGGGAGTTGTAGAGGTTGCTAAGAAAAATTCTGATCTGCCCCAGAAAACTAAGTCCCAGCAGAAATCGTCGAATGGAGATCGATGATCGCCGAATGAAGATCGACAATCGCCGAACGCAGCTCGACGATCTCAGGCAAAATCGTCGAACGCAGATCGACGATCTCAGCCAAAGTCGTCGAACGCAGGTCGACGATCTCAAATACCTGACCTCAGCTATAGTCGACCGTCGAACGGAGCTCGACGATCTGACCCAAGATCGTCGAACGCAGCTCCAAGATCGTCGAACAGAGGTCAGAGCTCTGGAAAATTTTTCAACGGCAAATCAAAATTGAATCCTAAGGGTACTTCATCCCAAATCTTTAACCCTTATACTGAATGGATTATACCTCCAAGGAGATATCATCCTGAAGGATATAAGAGTCAACCTGGGATGTCTTTCATTTCAGAATTTAAAGGTTATCAACCTAGGACCAAGGTAAACTGGGTCAAAAACAAATGAATTGTCTTATGTGCAGGTGAAGACATATCCAACATCTAACCAACAATGGTATTTGGATAGTGGGTGCTCTAAGCACATGACAGGGAACAAGGACAACCTCACATCCTTCAGAGCCAAGCTTGGACCCAAAGTTATCTTTGGTGATTCAAACTTTGGACAAACTAAAGGATATGGTGCAGTCCAGATTGGATCAGTAACTTTCAAGAAGGTAGCTTATGTGGAAGGACTGAAGCACAACCTAATTAGCATCAGTCAGCTGTGTGATGAAGGCTATCAGGTGACCTTCAGCAAAGCCTTATGCAAAATCAAGTCAGAGGACAACACAACTGTGTTGACAGGTAAAAGGAAAGGTAACATCTATCTAGTAGATTTCCTTTCAACTGATGTAGATATCTGCTTGTTTAATTCTGTTTGTAGACCCAATATTTTATGGCATAAGAGATTAGGACACCTAAACCTTAGAACTATTGCTAGGCTATCCAAGGACAACCTTGTTAGAGGACTACCTTCTGGCCCCTACAAGAAGGAAGGACTCTGCAGGGCTTGTCAATTAGGCAAGCAAACTAAAAACAACTTTAAGTCACTTAATAAGAGTGATTCACCTAGGATATTGTATCTGTTACACATGGATCTTTTTGGACCCATCATAGTACAAAGACTAGGAGGGAAATCCTACACTTTAGTAGTTGTAGATGACTTCTCTAGATTCACTTGGGTGTTTTTTCTAAGGAAAAAGTCTGATAACTTTAAGTGTCTGACAGAGTTTCTCAAATGTATACAGATTGAGTTCAATACTCACATTGCCCTGATCAGAAGTGATTATGGGACAAAGTTTGATTCTCTTCTTATGCAAGAGTTCTGTCAGAGTGAAGGGATCAGGCATACTTTCTCAGCTCCTAGAACTCCTCAACAAAATGGGGTAGCTGAAAGGAAAAATAGAACCCTTATTGAATTTGCCACGACATTGTTGTCAGATGCTCATCTTCCTCTATCCTTCTGGGCAGAGGCAGTGAACACCTCCAACTATGTGCTGAACAGAAGACTGATACATAGACTAAAGGGAAAGACTCCCTATGAATTACTCAAAGGGAAGAAACCTAAAGTTGATTATTTTAGAGTCCTTGGTTGTATCTGCTACATTCACAATAATGATAAGAAATATTTAGCAAAATTTCAAGCCAAAGCTGATGAAGGAGTGTTTCTGGGATACTCCATGATCAGCAAGGCCTATAGGGTCTATAATAAATTATCTTTGAAAATTGAGGAATCTGTTCACATTTCTTTTGATGAATCTAACATGTCTTCCAAGGAGAAGATTTCTTCTACCATAGAACCTTTGCAGGAACATTCTCTATTTGAAGACTTGAACAAGTTACTCAAGAGGATGAAAGCAGTGAAGATGAAGGGAATGCTTAACACATTGAAAAACAACTTGAAGAGCCAGTTGTTGTGCCACAAGAGGAAACAACAACAACACAGGTTGGTGAACAATCAACACCCCCTGTTGATTTAGTAACATCAAGAGACCATCCAATTTCCCAAATAATTGGAGAAATCTCAGCTGGTGTGCAAACCAGAAATCAGGTCAACCAAAACCTGTTGCACACCTACTTCCTATCTCAAATTGAACCTCAGTCCATTCAAGATGCAGAGCAAGATCCACACTGGATCATTGCAATGCAAGAGGAGTTGCATCAATTTGAGAGGAACAAAGTATGTGAACTAGTGCCAAAGCCTAAGGATCACTCCATTGTTGGAACAAAATGGGTATTCAGAAACAAACTGGATGATCAAGGAGTAATTATAAGGAACAAGGCAAGGCTAGTTGCTTAGGGATACTCTCAAGAAAAGAAATAGACTACGACCAGACCTTTGCACCAGTTGCAAGATTAGAAGCCATCAGAATATTTCGAGCTTATGCAGCTCATAAAGGCTTCAAAGTATATCATATGGATGTCAAAAGTGCTTTCTTGAATGGAGACATCAAAGAGGAAGTTTATGTCAGACAACCTCCAGGTTTTATCTCTCCAACTTTTCCTGATTATATTTTTAGACTGAACAAAGCATTGTATGGTCTCAAGCAAGCTCCTAGAGCACGGTATGAGACCCTAGCATGCTTTCTCTTGGAAAATGGTTTTATAAGGGGTAGAGTAGACCAAACTCTTTTCATTAGAACCCATAAGTCCCATACCCTACTAGTACAAATTTATGTAGACGATATTATTTTTGGTTCTACTGACTACAAATTGTGCAGAAGGTTTTCTAACCTGATGCATTCTAAATTTGAAATGAGTAGCATGGGTGAGCTATCCTTCTTCCTAGGATTGCAAGTCAAATAGCATGCTGAAGGCATCTTCATTTCTCAAACCAAGTATGCAAATGAACTGGTTAAGAAATTTGGTATGTCTGAGGCATCTTGTATGAAAACACCTAACTAATGTTGTATTGGATGCTGATGAACATGGGAAACCTGTTGATCAGACAACATATAGAGCAATGATTGGCTCTTTACTGTATCTTACAGCTAGTAGACCAGATATAACGTTTGCTACATGTATATGTGCTAGGTTCCAAGTAAGCCCTAGAGAGTCACACCTAACTTTAGTAAAGAGGATTCTCAGGTATGTTAAAATTTGTCCAAATCTAGGTCTCTGGTATCCAAAAGATTCAGCATTTGATTTAACTGGATTCTCAGATGCTGATTATGCTGGATGCAGAATTGACAGGAAATGCACCAGTGGAACTTGTCAGTTCCTTGGTGATAGACTTGTCTCTTGGTTTTGTAAGAAACAAACATCTGTGTCAACTTCAACTGCTGAAGCTGAATATATGGCTGCAGGCAGTTGTTGTTCACAAATCTTGTGGATTCAAAACCAACTCCTAGACTATGGCTACAACTTAGAGAAGTCTAAAATCTTTTGTGATAACACAAGTGCTATTTCCATAGCTCAAAATCCAGTCCTCCATAGTAGGACAAAACACATAGAGATTAGGCATCATTTCTTAAGGGATAATGTTGAAAAGAATAAAATTGAACTACATTATATCCCAACTGATTTACAAAGGGGAGATATTTTCACCAAGCCCTTGGATGAAAAAAAACACACCTTCTTCCTAAATCAGTTAGGAATGTTAGATGGAGGAAGTCTTAAATAATATCCAAGATTTTGAAAGCTTAAAAATTGACCAAGACTAGGCAAATATTCTGATTTTTCTTAGTGTCTAGAATTCTTTTGATCTCTGAACTGCGCTCGACGATTTGCCTCAAGATCGTCGAACGGAGATCGACGATTTCCAAAAATCATCGAATTGAGTTCAACACCTCTCAGATAGTATGAACTATCTCTTCCGGTCAACGATCGTTGAACGGCGCTCGACGATTATGTTCTCTGAACGATCGTCGAATGAAGCTCGACGCTCTCCAATATCGTCGAACGGAGATCGACGATGTTGAAGACTCTTCAGATTCCTTTAGAAGCCTCGATCGTCGAACTGAGTTCAACGATCTTTCCAATTCTGCGTCGAACCCTAATATAAAACTCATTTTTCGCCGTCGTTCTCTTTTGCGCTTTCGATTTCTCTGCAAGAATTTTCTTTCCCTCCAAACAGTTCTACACTTGGTCGTTTTGTTTGTTGAATTTTTGCATGTACCCATGGCTGTGTCAGTTGCTGTTCTTGCTGCTATGAAGTTTGATGCTGGTTTTGACATCGACCTGGAATCATTCAGCACAACTGACCAGGTTTTTCAAGATATATTGGGATTGTTCAAAGACCAGAACTTGACTGCCATAATGACCACCAGGATCAAGCTGGCATCTGATGAAATAAAGGAATGGGTTTATACTGCCCATAATCAAGATAACTCTACCATTGTTGGGTCTATAGCTGGAACTCAGGTACCCTTGACCCCAACAATTCTATCAGAAGTCTTTGAGTTGAGAAATGAAGAAGATACTGCTGAGTTATCTGGAGAAGAGTATTCTGAACTGCTTGCCAGAATGGGTCATTCAGAGGGAAACCCTAGCAAGCTCTTCAAAAGGAACCTGTCTGTAGAATATAGGTTCATGGCAGATGTGGTTGGGAAAGTGCTACTGGCAAAGCACTCTGCCCATGATACAATTTCAAGATATCAGCTATGCCTCATGGGAGCTCTTGTGGACAGAAAGAATCTGAATTGGGGAGAGGTTTTCTTTGACCTCATCAAAAAGAAAATCAACAAAAGTTTTGTTAACTTTGGGAGAATCCTTAGAGTGTTTCTGCAACACAGGTGCCCTGCCTTGCTGGTCTCCTCTGGAATTCATATAAATGCCTCCAAGAGAGTGTCTTGTGCCCTCTTTGGAAAGTGGGACAGACAAATCAGCAAGCCCAGCAGGCCCTCCTCCAGTACTCCTTCAGGCACAAGGACTCTAAGAGTCACTCCTCCACAGGTCTCTGCCCCTGTAGATGACCTGGCTGCTGTTGTTGCCTCTCCTCCTCCTCCTCCAATTCCATCCCTTCCCATACCATCCACCATTCCAGCTCCATCCACCATCATCATATCCAGCCCATCTCTAACATCCACACCATCCCTAGTACCTATTCTACCTCCACCAGAAGAACAATTCCACCCACTATTCTCCTACCCTCCACCAGATGTCACCTCATCACCCTCTCATCCATCCTTCACCCTACTTGATGATTCCTTTATGGATGATTCCCCATCATCTCCTCCTGAGTTACCTTCCTCCTCCACTTCATTTCAAGACCTCCTACACCAAATCATTGATCAACCAACATTCACCCCATCCATCTTCATTCCTCTATCCTACATATCCACCTTTCCAACACCTCAGCCATCCCTTCCACCATTCACCAGCTCTCTAGTGAATCTTCATGTTGCTGTTGCTACTTTTGTAAGCTGTCTGTCTGCTGCTGCTGCTATTACTGCTTCTTCTGCTGCTCCTCCTCTATCTGCTCAAGCACAAGTTCCTCCTGCTGCAGTCCTTGCAATAGACCTCAGGTCTTTGCTATCAGTTTTTGATTCTGCTTACTTCAGCTGTCTGCCAGAGGCCAATGCTGTCCAGCCTCCAGAAGATTTATCCAAGGCACTTGTGCCATTTTCTTGCTGTGACCCTAGCATTATCACCTCCTTTGTAAATTCAGTGTATGCTGCTGCTAAAAATGTTGATGCTGCTGCCTCTTCTGAAGAAAATATTATTGTTGCTTCTGATGTTGTTGCCTTTACTGCTGCTGAAGTTCCTGTTGTTTCTTATGAACCAATTTCCAAGGAGATTCTTATGACAGAGGCACCTGCATTTGAGCCTTCTGCAGTCCTTGATGATATTCCTTCTGTTTCTGTTGCTGTTAGTGAGACAGTTGTTGCTGCTGCCACCTCTCCAGAGCCTACTGCTGCTGTTGTTGTTGTTTCTGCTTCTACTCCTAGTGCAACACCTTCAATATCTGATGCTGTCTCTGCTGTTACCATTCCAACACCTGCTACTACAACCTCTGCCTCATCTGCTTCTGTACAACTCAAGAAGGATCTAATGAAGAAAATAGATGCTCTCTATGATGACCAGAGCTCTGAAAGTGATGAATTTAGAACAGACTCTGATGACTCTTCTGCTACCATTGCCAGGAAAAGAAAGGCAAGGAGCAAAGCCATGAAGAGGGTACCTCCTGCCAAAGTTAAGGATAACAATGATATTCCATATTACATTCTACATGACTGCCCAATCACTAAACACTGGATGCAATACTCTAAGAATCAGCTGAAGGCAATGAAAAAGAAAAGAAAATATGAGAAGGGTTCATCCCAATTCCAGCACTCTCATCCTCCTCCACCACCTCCTCCTGATGCAGGTGCAGGTGGAAGCTCTGCAGCTCAACCCCCAGCTAGAAGTCAGGCTCCCTATCAGCCTCATGCCAGATCTTACCATAGGGAAAGCCAATCCAGGGGTTCACATTCTAGGAGAGGAGGATATAGAGGTAATCAAAGAGATATTCAAGTCTACTCCAAAGGTTACTCCAGGCAGCACCCATATTCCAGGGAAAGACAAAGTTCTACTGATACAACATCTGGTCCTTTCCCTTACAAGCTGAAAGAGAATGTGTCTGCCAGGCCTCCTCAAGACAATCCCTCCAACAAGTATGAACCACCTGTACCTTTTGAGGATCCTGAAAATAATCCAGCTGCTTGGACTGCAAGGTTAAAAGAACTAGCTGCACTGGATCAAATTAAAAAGGCTAAAGAATAAGGAATAGATTCTTCCAACATTTCAACAATGTCTGAACAGAGACAGAAAGAGATAGAGAGATATGCTTCAAGTAAATTCTTTGATTCTGACAGGTATATGGAATTACATCCTGAAGATGTAGTTCACAGGCCTAAAAAGCAAACATATTTGGGTGCAGCAGATGATAGCAGGTCAAACAAAAAAGCCCTCAATCCTAACAAAGAGATTAAACTTGTTAAAGGCAAGGAGAAGAAATGATATTGTAAGGTGACAATTTCTGTGATTTCTGATTACTATCTGGATGCTATATATCTCTATGATTCTGTAATGTCTAGCTGTTGTTTTTATATTTTACTGATTGTATGTTGTTATTTAAAATTTTCCAAAGTCTGTAAATAGTAATCCTAACCCAAATAGGGGAGATTGTTGGAACACCCTATTACTAATTTGGGTCAGGATCACTATATCTCTAGGAACCTTTGCTTGACCTCCTGTATAGCTTAATAGGTCAATTAGATTTGAGTCTAAGGGTTAGAAGTCTAGGTTTGAAAGCTGCCCTGAAGACCAAGATTTTGTGTTTGGAGACTAAGTCATATCGTCGAGCTCAGCACGACGATTCGTCGAACTCCGGTGGACGATCGTCGAGCTCAACTTCGACAGATCGTCGAACTCCATTCGACGATCGCTGAGCTCAACTTCATTATATCGTCGAACTCCATTCGACGATCGGTGAGCTCAGGTCGACGATTTTGACTCTGCTTTGGATCTTTATCTCTGAGCTCAGTTCGACGATCTTTGAGCTCAAATCGACGATATTTTGCTGCTGTATATTTCCAGATCGCTGAGCTCAGCTCGACGATAGCAGAGCTCAGTTCGACGATTTCAGATAACTTCCAGGATGTTTCTAATTCAAATACAAATCAGTTAGGAGTTATTCTGCAATTAATTCAGAGATTTCCTAGCCGTTTTCATTCATTTCTGGACCAAGTTTCAAGAGATTTTTCAAAGAATATTTCTGTGGACTTTCCTCCAGAAGAGATTTTGCAATTAAGGATGCAATCAATGCAGGCTAACGGCTATTCTTGACAGAGAATGTTATTCTATTCTGTACCAGAGAATAAAAGACAGAATTTTTTGAATTACACATACAATACAGATTACAGAGACACATTCAAAAATCTTCTGTCTCAAAGAATTCTCAAGAACACACATCCAAGGAGATCAAGCTTTCTCAAAACTTCATATCTCTTTAGTTTTCAAAGTGTTCAAGGCCAACATATTTTCAAGACTCCAGACATCCAACATTTCAGTCATTGCTGAAATCATCCATTGCTGGAGTTCAATCTTTGAAGGCCTATCACCCTCAGCAAAGCTTTTCTTCCTGAAGATCTTAAGAATTCAGGGGGAGCTTTGACATCAACAATCCACATAGTCTTCTCAGTTGTTTGAGAAAGAGAAGACTTCCATCACTCTCTCACCCCCTCTCTGTAAAGGGTTTCTCAAACTCCCTTCAAAAGTTTGAGCTTGGTTTTTGAGCACCTTGTCAAAATCTCATTGGTGGCAAGACACCTAATCAAAAAATCTGCTTGGTTTTTGAGCACCTTATCAAAAGCTCATTGGTGCCCAGGACACCTGATCAACTTATCCTGCAGTGGATTCCTACCTAGGTTGGTAGAAGAGTGGATGTACCCAAGTTTAGGGGAACCACTATATTTCCTTGTGTCTTCTGGTTTTGCTTGTTTTCATTTTTGTTTCTGGTCTTGATTTTTCTATGATTAGCTTTTGTTTAACTTAGTGCTGTGATTAGATTTATTATTGCTTCCCTGCTCACATATATTACAACAATTGTTGTAAAAAGTTTCAAAGCACCATATACTCTATTCACCCCCCCTCTAGAGTATATCAGTTCTAGCTGCACTTTCAGAACAGATTGTACGGCTTCACGGTGTTCCTCGAAGCATCGTGAGTGATCGAGATGGGCGATTCACGTCAAAGGATTGGAGGCTAGTTCACCAGCTGTTGGGCACAAAGTTGACGTTCAATACGACCTTTCATCCCAAAACGGATGGCCAAACTGAACGGACCAATAGAACTATGGAGGATATGCTCAGGATGTGCGCTCTAGAATTCAGAAAGAGATGGGAAGATCATCTCTACATGGTGGAGTTTTCTTATAATAACAGCTACCAGGCGAGCATCGGCATGGCAGCATATGAAGCTCTGTATGGAAGGAAGTTTCGTACTCCCTTGTCTTGAGTAGAAGCGGGCGAAGCTCGAGTTTATAAACGTAATGAAGTCGATGACGCAAATTCAACCATTCGTGTTATTCGAGAGAAGCTACTCATAGCCCAAGATCGTCAAGCGAAGTACTACAATGCCAAGCACCGGAACGTGGAGTTCATGGTTGGCAAATTGGTCTACTTGAAGATCAATCCCTTCAAAGGTGTCTCCAAGATTCGACGTTTGAAAAAGTTGAGTCCAAGATATTTGGGTCCATTTGAAGTGGTTGAGCGAATCGGAGAAGCTGTGTATCGGCTAGCTCTTTCGGCAGACTTGGGTGGATTACATGATGTGTTTTACATCTCGGTGCTTCGGAAGGTGGTTAAAGATCCAGCACAAGTGATCACGGATGATCGTGTGCCGCTGGAGTATGGGCTAACCACGAGAGTTAGACCCATTCAAATCAAAGATCGAGCCGAGAAACAGTTGCGGAATAAGATGGTCGGGATGGTTAAAGTCCGATGGGACAATTGCGGCCGTGAGGAGCTTACATGGGAGCGAGATCAAACCATGCGAGCGGAGTTTCCCGAGCTATTTTTGTAGCGATTGCATAGTGAACATTTTATTGTAACATAAACGTTTCATGTTATAAAAATGTTTGGTTACTGCTTGCCTTCCTCTATACAAATTTCGAGGACGAAATTTCTTGTAGGAGGGGAGGGTTGTAACAGCCCATTTTTTAGCAGGCTCATTTTTGGGGTGACACGGCCTGGGACACGGGCGTGTCCCAGGGCGTCACCTCCCCTGTCGACACTTGAGTCCTGCGGTCGACAAAATTTTGTCGATGATCGTCGAGTGGTAGGGACACGGCCTGTGACACGGGCGTGTCACAGGGCGTGTCAGTGCGGTCGACGAATTCAGCCCGACGAATTTGAGCCGGGGCATGTCTAGTGACATGTATAGGCACACGGCCTGGGATACGAGCGTGTCACAGGCCATGGGAGTCTCGGGTGATTTTGAGAATTTTCATCCCGATGAACACGGCCACAGACATGGGCGTGTCTGAAGGCGTATTAGGTGACACAGCCCATGACACAGGCGTGTCACATGGGCGTGTCACTGGACTGGATAAGTCAGTTGAGCAGCTCTTAGGGAACACGGTCATGGACACGGGCGTTTTACAGGCCGTGTCAGGTAAAATTTATGATTTTTGGTGCAATCGTGACCCTCCATTCCTTCAGCCTGGATCCAAGGGCTGAGAGGCCTCCTTGTCTTCTTAAGTCCGAGAATGGGTTGGGGAAACTCATTTGGCTTTTGACTTTCTCTTTCTACACTTCTAGAGAGAGAAAGAGAAAGGAAGAAGGAGTAGGCGGAGAGGGGGCTGATCACCGGTGGTGTTGCGGTTTACTGACGAGAGATCCGAGGCCGACGTTGCAGAGGAAAAGCTCTTGTGATTCGTTCGAGCCAGCTTAGAGCTCATGGCACCAAAGAGGTCTTCAAGGGTAACGACTTTTCTTCCTAGCCATGTGAAGGCTTCCTTTTTGGCATATGTATGTGATTCCCCCACCAAAAGGTGGCTGTTATTGGGAGTCTTTGGGTGGATTCATGAAATCCCCTTTGTTGGCATATAGATCCGGAAATGGAGTACGGAATAGGCATGCTGTGTGAAGCCCATCTGGACAGGTTGGTCTGGATTGTTGATGTTGCATACGAACCAGAGAAGACTCCGTGATAAACACGTAGTTTTAGAGTCGACGGGTTGGACCTGTGAAAGAAAGTAGCAGGAAGTACTGAAGTGGTAGTCCAGGAAAATACTCGTAGAATGCTTGTGCTACTTGTGTTATTGAGTTCGACCTGTGAAAGGAAGTCGCGGGAAGTACTGGATTGGAATTCTAGGAAATAACCTTTATAATGTTTAATGTTCATGGGGAGTCCACCCGTGAAACGAGTAACAGGATGTACTGGCATGGTAGCCAGGAAAGACCTCTGATATTTGTGATATTTACGGTGTCCACCTGCGAAGAGAGTAATAGGAAGTACTGGTGTGCCCAGGAAAGACCCGCTGATGTTGTGATATGAATGGGTGTAAGAGAAATACCCAGGATTGAATGCCAGAATAGGATTGGTGAGACCGACCCACGCCTTTTCTAGCCGCGAGTACGCCGTACTCGATGATGGCAAGGCGATTTGAGCAACGGGGGGGGGGGGGGGGGGGGGGTAGAGGATCCGACCAGCGTTATGTCCATCCGACGTGAGACCAGAATGTGCGGTCTGTTGGAGCGCATAGCGAGAGTCGTAGGAATGTGTGCCATGACACAATGGGGGGCTATGGGCCCATCCCGGTGCATTACGACTAGAACTCCGGCTGCACACCATGGAGTAAATGCTCAAGTGAGTTGCCGTTGGGCTGTGACCCTGATACGGTGGTGGGCAACTGATTTGCCAGTACACCAAGAATGTGCCCTAAGTGCACGGACCGTTGGGCTGGGTGGCTAACGGTTGTGATGGCATATGTGCGTGATAACACATTATATGAGATATATAGCCATGCCTGTGATATGCTATGCCTGCAGGGAAGATTACCGCTTCCCCGAGAAAAGGGGTAGGGTCGTTATAATTTGGTCAGCTGAATGCCGACCGTTGCCTCTATTTGCCACCCTTGGGTGGAATTTCCCTGTGCAGGTGCTGGAGAACCGAGCGGGACGCATAAGGGTTGAAGTCCCTATTGCTTTTGTTGCTGTCGCTGCTAGCCCTCGAAGGCTATTGTGAATGTTCATATTATGTTTTCTTTTAATGTGACCGGCCTGCGTGCCAATGTTTGGGCCACTGTTTGAAAGTCCTGTAAGGCCATAAGGCCATCGATGTTTACATGTTGTAAGACATTCCTATAATCTATAAAATGTGGAGTTTTATATTTTGGACATTCAAGAGTGGAGTTCAAGTGTAGTGTTGTAGGCTTCCGCTAGAATGCTTTGTGTTAGGTGCGCTGCACTACATTGGTATCACTCTGTAGCTTCATCGTCTGTTTTGTGGTATATGCTGTGGGGACCCGGTCGGACCTTCTAGTATATAGTATATGAACAGATGGGGTTATTACACAGTGTGACCTTGCAGACCGGATTTGACGAGCAACGGGGTTAGATGAAGATCTCCTACGCTATGCTAAATATGGGCTAGAGGGAAAGGTCTCCCGGGATGACAGTCTTTTGCGGAAAGAGGGCCGTTTGTGCGTCCCAAATTTGGGTAAATTGAGGGAAGAACTGATGTATGAAGCGCATTATATGAAGTACTGAATCCACCCAGGGAGCACGAAGATGTTCAGGGATATGAAAAAGCTGTTCTGGTGGCCAGTGCTAAAGAAAGATGTTGCTCATTATGTGTCCAAATGCCAAACATGTGTTATGGTGAAGGAGGAATGCCAGAAACCAGGCAGTTATTTGATGTCTTTGCCGATTCCAGAGTGGAAATTTGACGATATTTCCATGGATTTCATGCACGGGTTGCCGAGATCTCAGCGCGAAAACGAATCCATCTGGGTGATTATTGATCGGCGAATGAAAGTGGCACATTTCCTACCAAACAGACGAGATGAGTCGGTAGAAAGTTTGGAAAAATTGTTTGTTGACCAGGTTGTGCGGCTACACGGTGTTCCTCGGAGCATCGTAAGTGATCGAGATGGGCGGTTCACATCGAGTGACTGGAGGTTAGTTCATCAATTGTTGGGCACGAAGTTGACATTCAGTACGGCCTTTCATCCCCAAACTGATGGCCAAACTGAAGGGACCAACAGAATGATGGAAGAAATGCTTCGGATGTGCGCCCTTGACTTTGGGAAGAGATGGGAAAATCATCTCTATATTGTGGAGTTCACTTACAATAACAGCAACCAAGCGAGCATCGACATGGCGCCGTATGAAGCTCTGTATGGTCGAAAGTGCCGTACTCCCTTAGCTTGGATAAAAGCGGGTGAAGCTAGCATGTATAAGCGTAATGAAGTCGATGAAGCAAATTCGAAAATACGTACTATTCGAGAGAGGCTATTGATCGCACAAGATCGACAAGCGAAATACTACAACGCCAAGAACCGGAACATGGAGTTCGCGGTAGGCGATTGGGTATACTTGAAGATCAAACCCTTCAAAGGCGTATCCAGGATTCGACGCCTAAAAAAGTTGAGTGCAAGATATTTGGGTCCATTTGAAGTGGTTGAGTGAGTCGAAGAAGCTGTGTATCGTCTAGCTCTGTCGACAGACTTGAGTGGATTACATGATGTGTTCCACATCTCGGTGTTACGGAAAGCCGTTAAAGACCCAGCTCAAGTGATCGCGGACGATCATGTGCCAGTGGAGTATGGGCTAACAACGAAAGTGAGGCCCATTCAGATCGAGGACCAAGCCGAGAAACAGTTGCGGAACAAGACGGTCAGGATGGTCAAAGTCCGATGGGACAATTGCGGCCGTGAGGAGCTTACATGGGAGCGAGAGGAGACCATGTGAGCGGAGTTTCCGGAGCTTTTTTGTAAAATGATTACCTAGTGAAAACTTTTGTTGCAACATGAACGTTGATTGTTATAACTTTTTGGTTGCTGGTTGACTTCCCGTATACGAATTTCGAGGACGTAATTTCTTGTAGGAGGGGAGGGTTATAACAACCCAAAGTTCAAAATGGGAAAATGTTGGGTGACACGTCCTGGGACACGGGAGTGTCCCAGGGCATATCCTGCTCGGGTGCGGAGACGTCGAGAGTTCGACGAACAATGCGTTCGACGAAGTGTTCGGGAGGAACACGCCCCATGTCACGGGCGTGTCATGGGGCATGTCACGGGCATGTCCGATCCAAATGACTTGTAACGCCCCCATTCGTCACATGGCATATAACGGTCGGTCCGGTCGGGGCCACATGCCATATGTCACATACAAGTAATGGAATTACTTGTGGAAATCAAATTCTATTCGCATCCTTACCTCAATCCATTCTAGCGCAGCATTTTTAAGTTGTATGAACTCAACTCCAGGAATGTCCACTAATACATAAATTCC
The DNA here is from genome assembly GCA_039583875.1 of Platanthera guangdongensis. Classification (NCBI taxonomy): domain Eukaryota; kingdom Viridiplantae; phylum Streptophyta; class Magnoliopsida; order Asparagales; family Orchidaceae; genus Platanthera; species Platanthera guangdongensis. Next base: position 26,486,866 of record CM077165.1, on the reverse strand, counting down.
ACATTTATATATATCCAAACCAGGAATGTATACAACCCACACACACATGGCCTTAAGGCCTTACAAGTTTCTCTTTTTGTACATATACATGTTCGTACATCGGCACGCAGGTCGACCACACATAAAATCCAACCACGATTCACTTGGCCTTCAAGGGCCTTAGCAGCAAGCTTTCAATCCGTTCATTTTATTTCAAGCCGCAGCACCTGCAAGTAGACATCCACCAAAGAGCGGCAAACAAAGTAACGGTCAGCTACAGCTGACCAATTATAACGTCTCTACCACATACCCGGTGCAGCGGTTCTTTCCATGTATGCATGTGCAAGTATAATAGCTAACAATCACACACATCAAATCACAAACGCTGACCGCAGCCAGACGCTTCGTGCACTCAGGGCACCTTACGGTGTACCGGAAACCCGTTGTAACACCACCAATGAACGGTAATTAACTTGTTGGCTGTCCGTTCCTAGTCACCCCAACACGCATGCTGGTTGCATTCCGCCCAAACCAAGCAGAGGTCGGTACCGCATGACAAACATGAGCATTATTCCATCAGATCGACCCGCTTTTATTTCGGTGTTGCAAGTCGGGCTATCGCACGCTCCCGAACACTGCCACCAATCGATCTCTCTAACATGCCCAGTTACAGGTTAGCCTTGCCCGCGCTCACATCGTCACTGGCGCACCGTGACACGGGTCGGCCTTCCCTTCCTGGGTAGCCGCAGCTTTCCGCTCTTGCAGAGCAAACGAGCACACGCAACGCTCACATCACAAGGAGCTTATGCAAAGCATCCAAGATCACATCCATTGCTAGCTCACGCATGAGCATACCATCCACACATAGCATTCATTCATCCAAGATACAAAGCAAATAGCATCTTTGTAAACCCACAAAGTCTTCTTCGGTTTATCCATGATCATCACCAATCTAGAATAACGGTCCAGATGAGCTTCACACAGCATGTCTATGCCACACGCCACAGTTCCGGCTCTAGATGTAGACTCAACCACATAATCACTTCGCTATCCAGCGTTTGGTGGAGGATTCCACGCATATGCATAAAGAAAGGACTTCGATGTCCAAGAAGGAGATCGTTACCCTTGAAGATCGCTTCGGTGCCATGAAGTAGCCAGACGGAAGTCACCGCCTTAACTTAGCCTTCACGAATCCGCTCTCGGATCTTTGCTCCACACTCCGCAGCTCCTCCAGCAGCTGGCTTTACATTCCTCCTTCCTTCCTTTGCTCTCTCCTTCTCTTTCTCTCTCTTGAAATGAGATGAAGAAGAAGAAGAAGAGGAAGGGCTTAAATCCTCAGATCTCGGCCAAAAATCCACATGGAATAAGCCTAACCCTTGGATCCTGGACAGAGAAATCAACGACCAGAAAAACACTGAAAAATCATGTTTCGTCCCTGACAAGCCCTGTGACATGCCCGTGTCATAGGCCGGGTCCCCAAAGCGGTGCACGAACTGACTTATCCAAACCTATCCATGCCAAGATGACACGCCCATGTCACGGCCGTGTCAGCCTAGTCATGCCCGTGACACAGGGCGTGTAACCCACTCGAGAACTACTCGAGAGGACTTACTTGAGAGAAAACCAACTACTCAAGTACTCAGATATATGACATGCCTGTGTCCAGGGATGACACGCCCGTGTCACCCCCTCTCGAGTACTCGTCGACCTACACGAGAACTACTCGAGAGAAAATCGTCGAACTCTCGACACAACGGGACACGCCCTGTGACACGCCCGTGTCACAGGCCGTGTACCCCCACTCGACGATCGCCACTCGACGATCGATGCTCGACGATCGCCGCTCGACGATCGACAAGCAAAATTGTTGAACTGATGGGACACGCCCCCTGTCACGCTCGTGTTACAGGGAGTGACCACCCAAACACTTCGTCGACCGAAAAATCTTTGACCTCGCACCTCACAACGCAACCCGACGAGGACACGCCCTGGGACACGCCCGTGTCCCAGGCCGTGTCACCCAATTTTTGCCAATTTCAGACTTTGTGCTGTTACAACCCTCCCATCCTTCAAGAAATTTCGTCCACGAAATTGCATAGAGGAGTACAGATAGCAACCAATTTGTTACAACATCAAAATCATAGGTTACAACAACCTTTGTTCTGTACAATCTTCACATGTGCACAATATTCCATCAATTCAACAAATGAACAAACATGTTATCCCCTAAAACAGCATATATCTATCTCATAACACCAAGTATGCACCAATATTCCATGGTTCACACATATAACACATGATCAGATATATACAATACACATATTGTCCAAGTGATACAAATCACGATTCACTTTCGCTCAGCTTCCTTATTTTGCATTTCTCGCGAAAGAGCCAAATTGAATACTCGAGGCTGAATTTCGCCAATGGAACTCTGCGGCTCTTGCACTTCCATATTATGCAATCGAGGCTGTGTCCGGGATGCAGATGACTTGGTCACTGCTTTACCCTTATCTTCATAAGACGCACCCGTCATTTTCTCACTTCGAGGAGGGCCGCTTCGATAGTTAGAGGCTATATGCCCCTGTTTTCCGCATTTAAAATAGGTTCGTGTCTCAACACATCTTTGTCCATACGTTGCTTCTGAGGCAGCATTCGAAGAGGTTTGTTCCGCGGGCTTGAACCTCTTCTTCTCTCGTTTCTGAAAATCCAATTGTTCCGACTGCGGAACTTTGAATTCTAGCTTCTCCACCGCCAGTCTCCTCGTTTCTTGCACTCTCTTCATATCCTTCTCCAATGCACGGGCTGTATCTACCAACGCTTGGAAGCCTTGGCTCACTGAACTCGGGAGTGCCAACCTTAACTCATCCCGAAGGCTCTCATAAAATCGATTCGTCTTTCGGACTTCCTCGGCGAAAGTAGATCCCGCATACCACCCCAATCTGGTAAGGTCATGCAGGTACGTATCAATATCTGTCTCACCCTGCACCAGACGTAAAAACTCATTCTCCATAGCAATCCGCGGGGACATTGGCAAGTACTTGGCTAAAAACAAGCGGGAGAATTCTTCCATGGACACCTCCGCTAACCCTCGACCGGCCAAGTAATCCACCTCCATCTCATCCCACCATAATCTCGCATCTCCTTCTAACATAAAAGTGGCTAACGTCACTTTCTGCTCCTCTGTCGTCCTGATTGCAGTCATGATTCGTTTTACTCTCGCAATCCAATATTCCGCCTACATTGGAGAAACCGTTCCGCCAAACGTAGGTGGATGAAACTCCATAAATATTTTCAACTGCTCATCAACAGGCTCTTGCCGAGCACCAAGCTGCACAGGTACCACTGCAGGCCTTGCAGGTTGTCTCTGCAATACTGCGAGCACTGTTTCCATCACCACCCTAATGGTCTCCGCCAAGGGAGGTGTAGGCTCTTCAGCCGGTGCTACACTCTCATCAGACCACTGGGGTTCAGACGGCCCAACTCCACTCCTCGCCACCTATCAATGTACAGAACACCATTCATAACGGTACTTATACATTGACTACACACTCAAGCACGTCACGTGCATGACATACATTCCTAGTGGACATTCATGAGTTCACTTATGTTCTCTCCTCTCCTCCCAAACAATCTCAACCTAGCTTTGATACCACTTTGTAATGCCCCCATTCGTCACATGGCACATAATGGTGGGTCAGGCCGGGGCCCCACGCCATATGTCACAGACAAGTAGTGGAATTACTTGTGGAAATCAAATTCTATTCGCATCCTTAACTCAATCCATTCTAGCGCAGCATTTTTAAGTTGTATGAACTCAACTCCAGGAATGTCCACTAATACATAAATTCCACATTTATATATATCCAAACCAGGAATGTATATAACCCACACACTCATGTCCTTAAGGCCTTATAGGTTTCTCTTTTTACACATATACAGGTTCGTACATCAGCACGCAGACCGGCCACATATGAAATCCAACCACGATTCCCTTGGCCTTCAAGGGCCTTAGTAGCAAGCTTTCAATACGTTCATTTTATTTCAAGCCGCAGTACCTGCAAGTAGACATCCACCAAAGAGCGGCAAACAAAGTAACGATCAGCTACAGCTGACCATTATAACGACCCTACCCCATACCCGTGGCAGCGGTTCCTTCCCTGTATGTATGTGCAAGTATAATAGCTAACAATCACACACATCAAATCACAAACGCCGACCGCAGCAAGACGCTTCGTGCACTCAGGGCACCTTACGGTGTACCGGAAACCCGTGCTAACACCACTAACGAACGGTAATTAACTTGTTGGCTGGCCGGCCCTAGTCACCCCAACACGCATGTTGGTTGCATTCTGCCCAAACCAAGAAGAGGTCGGTACTGCATGGCAAACATGAGCATTATTCCATCAGATCGACCCGCTTTTATTTCAGTGTAGCAAGTTGGGCTATCGCACGCTCCCGAACACTGCCACCAATCGATCTCTCCAACATGCCCAGGTACATGTTAGCCTTGTCCATGCTCACATCGTCACTGACACACCGTGACGCGGGTCGGCCTTCCCTTCCTGGGTAGCCGCAGCTTTCCGCTCTCGCAGAGCAAACGAGCACACGCAGCGCTCACATCACAAGGAGCTTACGCAAAGTATCAGAGATCATATCCATGGCTAGCTCATGCATGAGCATACCATCCACACATAGCATTCATTCATCGAAGATACAAAGCAAATAACATCTTTGCAAACCCACAGAGTCTTCTCCGGTTTACCCATGATCATCACCAATCTAGACTAACGGTCCAGATGGGCTTCACACAGCATGCCTATGCTGTATGCCACAATTCCGGCTCTAGATGTAGACTCAACCACAGAATCACTTCGCGATCCACCTTTTGGTGGAGGATTCCACGCATATGCATAAAAAAAGGACTTCGATATTCAAGAAGGAGATCGTTACCCTTGAAGATCGCTTCGGTGCCATGAATTAGCCGGGCGGAAGTCACCGCCTTGACTTAGACTTCACAAATCCGCTTTCAGATCTTCGCTCCGCACTCCGCAGCTCCTCCAGCAGCTGGCTTTACTTTCCTCCTTCCTTCCTTTGCTCTCTCCTTCTCTTTCTCTCTCTTGAAATGAGATGAAGAAGAAGAAGAAGGGGAAGGGCTTAAATCCTCAGATCTCAGCCAGAAATCCACATGGAATAAGCCTAACCCTTGGATCCAGGATAGAGAAATCAACGGCCAAAAAAACACTAAAAAATCATGTTTCGGCCCTGACACGCCCTGTGACACGCCAGTGTCACAGGCCGTGTCCCGAAAGCGGTGCACGAACCGACTTATCCAAACTTATCCACGCCAAGATGACACGCCCATGTCATGCCCGTGTCAGCCTAGTCACGCCCATGACACAACGCGTGTAACCCACTCGAGACCTGCTCGAGGGGACTTACTCGAGAGAAAACCAACTACTCGAGTACTCAGATATATGACACGCCTATGTCCAGGGATGACACGCCCGTGTCACCCCCTCTCGAGTACTCGTCGACCTACACGAGAACTACTCGAGAGAAAATCGTCGAACTCTCGACACAGCGGGACACGCCCTGTGACACGCCCGTATCACAGGCCGTGTACCCCCACTCGACGATCGCCACTCGACGATCGACGCTCGACGACGCCACTCGACGATCGACAAGAAAAATTGTCGAACCGATGGGACACGCCCCCTATCACGCCCGTGTTACAGGGCGTGACCACCCAAACACTTCGTCGACCAAAATATCATCGACCTCGCGCCTCACGATGCAACCCGAGCGGGACATGCCCTGGGACACGCCCGTGTCCCAGGACGTGTCACCCAATTTTTGCCAATTTCAGACTTTGGGCTGTTACACGACTACTCGAGTGATTATCTTGAGTAGGTCTCGAGTAGGACTCGAGTAGTGATGACACATGCGTGTCATCCTTCGGACACGGGCGTGTCCCTTTCTATGATGACTCGAGTAGATCTCAAGGAAATGTCTCGAGTGGGTAGAAATGTCTCGAGTACCTAAGGGACACGGGCGTGTCGGTCATGTGACATGGGCGTGTCATGACTAACTACTCGAGTAGTCCTCTCGTGTAGGTAGCGATTATGACTCGAGTGAGGTACACGCCCTATGACACGGGCATGTATGGGCTGACACGGGCGTGTATGGGCTGGCACGGGCGTGTACCTTGGTCGGGACAGTTTCAGGATAAGGCGGTTTGAGCACCGCTTAGAGAACACGGCCTGTGACACTAGCGTGTCACAGGGCGTGTCGGACCCGAAAAGTTATTTTACAGCTTTTTCGTGGCCGTTCAGTTTTCTTCAGCTGGGATCTAAGGGCTGAGAGACATTCTTGCTTCCTTAAGGCCGAGATTTGAGAAAGAAGTCTCATTATGTTCTTGCCTTCATCTTTCTCAAAAGCTTAGAGAGAGAAAGAGACAGGAAGAAGGAAGAAGAAGAAGAGGAGCTGATCTCTGGTGGAGCTTGAGTGTGTTAAGCTGAGATCAGAGGCCATCTTTGCAGAGGAAAAGCTATAGGGGTTCTTTCTAGCCAGCTAGGAGTTCATGACACCGAAGCGGTCTTCAAGGGTAATGACCTTTCTTCCTAGGCATGTGAAGGCTTCCTTTTTGGCATATGCATATGATTCCCCCACTAGAGGGTGGTTTGTTGTGGTAGTCTTTGGGTTGATTCATGAAATCCCCATTCGTTGGCATATAGATCTGGAATTGGAGTACAGAATAGGCATGCTGTGTGAAGCCCATCTGGACAGGTTGGTCTGGATTGGTGATGTTGCATACGAACCGGACAAGACTCCATTATAAATGTGTAGTTTATCATGTCGATAGGTTGGACCTGTGAAAGGAAGTAGCACGAAGTACTGCAGTGGTAGTCCAGGAAAATACCCGTATAATGCTTGTGTTGCTTATGCTTTTGGGGTACTGGATTGGAAGTCCAGGAAAAGCCCTTTGTCATGATGTGAAATGGAGTAACAGGAAGTACTGGCATGGTAGCCAGGAAAGAACCCTGACATTTGTGATATTTGCGGTGTCCACCTGTGAAGAGAGTAACAGGAAGTACTGGTGTGCACAGGAAAGACCCACTGATATGGTGATATAAAATGGGTGTCAGAGACATACCTAGGCTTGAATGCCAGAACAGGATTGGTGAGACCAACCCGCGCCTTTGATTTAGCCACGAGTATGTTATGCTCGGTGATGGCAAGGCAATTTGAGCAATGGGGGTGGAGGATCCGACCTGCGCTATGTCCGTCCGATGTGAGACCTGAAAGTGCGGTATGGTGGAGCGCATAACAAGAGTCTTAGGCCTGCGCGCCGTGATACAATGGGGGGCTACGGGCCAATCCAGGTACACTAAGACTATAAAACTCTGGCTGCACGCCATGGAGTAAATGCTCAAGTGAGTTGTCATTGGGCTGTGACCCTGATATGGTGGTGGGCAACTGGTTTGCTAGTATACCAAGAATGTGCCCTGAGTGCACGGACCGTCGGGTCGGGTGGCTGACGGTTGTGATGGCATGTGTGCGTGAAAGCACATTATATGAGATATATATCCATGATTGTGATATGCTATGCCTGTAGGGAAGAATACTGTTTCCCCAAGAAAGGGGTAAGGTCGTTATAATTTTGTCAGCTGAATGCTGACCATTTCCTATGTTTGCCACCCTTGGGTGGAATGTACCTGTGCAGGTGCTGGACAACCACGCGGGACGCTTAAGGGCTGAAGTCCCTGCTGCTTTTGCTGCCGCCGCTGCTAGCCCTCGAAGGCTAAAAGAAATGAAAGTGTTATGTTTTATTTTGATGCGGTCAGCCTGCGTGCCAATGGTTGAGGCCACTGTTTGAAAGCTCTGTATGGCCATAAGGCCAACTGTTTATGTGTGTTGTAAGACATTCCTATGATGTATAAAATGTGGAGGTTTTATATATTAGACATTCAGGTGTTGAGTTCAAGTGTAGTGTTATAGGCTTCTGCTAGAATGCAATGTGTTAGGGTGCGCTGCGCTACTCTGGTATCATACTGTGATGTCACCTCCTGTTTTGTGGTATATGCTGTGGGGCCCCGGCCGTACCTTCTTGTATATACTATGTAAACGGATGGGGGTGTTAAACAAGCCACGCCCGATAACCCTGTTCCTCTGGTGCCCCCGATGGCGATACCACCAGAAATGAATTTCCTATCGCACTTCCAGCGGTTGGGACCTCCCACCTACGACGAGAGTGTCGACTTTCTGATTATAGATGATTGGATCATCTCCATCGAGGAGATGTTTTCATATTCCAGAATTCTAGAAGCCCAAAAGGTAATGATTGCAGTCTATCAGTTAAAAGGCCTGACAAAGAGTTGGTGGATTCGGGAAAGAGAGGGTCTGAAGGAAGGATGTTCTTGAGAATCTTTTAAGAAGATGCTGCTGAAAAAGTTTCTACCCTCGGTCGAGCAGGCCCGTCTGATGAATAACTTCCTGCAGTTGAAGCAGATACAGCTCACCGTGAGTGAGTATGAGATTGAGTTTATCAAACTAAGCAGGTTTGCTCCTGATTTGTTAGCTTCTGAGGAGGGTAGAGTGAAGCATTTTCTTGGAGGACTAAGAAGCGATGTCTAGCAGTTGGCATGCGCTTACCGAGCAGAAAGTTATGCTGAAGCAGTGGAAGCCGCTTTGAAAGTGGAGGCGATTGAAAACGCTAAGAACCACGGAGCTGCGGTGAGGAAGGAGAAAAGGAAAGGCGTTGAGGATGGTAGCTGCAGGGCATCTGGCCTTTCTTCGAAGAAGAAAAGTAAGGAAGTGTGTAGTTTATGTAGTCGTCCCGACCACCCTTATGAAAGATGTTTGAAGAGGACTGCCACCCTGAAATAGCAGCATGTGCACGCCATCCAAGGTGAACCCAAGGGAGAGCTAGTGTGCTCATTCTATGCAAGGAAGGGTCATGATGTGAGTCGGTGCTGGATGACGGAAAGGATTTGCTTCTAGTGCAGGAAGAAGGGACACCAGAAGTCTTCGTGCCCCCAGGCTCAGCCCCCACTGCAGCCTGCCCCACTTTGAGCTTTGCCGCCACCACCGAACGTGGATAAAGGAAAAGGAAAGCTGAACGTAATGACCAGCGAGGAAGCCCAAACCTCTACGCAAGTGATATCAGGCTAGCCCCAGTTTAATTTATCCTCATTATTTATCGTTGTTGCCCTATCTATCGTTCGTTTAGTTATGTATGCTACGGTTTTAGTGGAGTTTAAGGTACAGAATAGGTGGGCGCACATTCTTTTTGATTCGGGTGCCACCCATTCCTTCGTGGCACGGAGGTTCGTTGATAAGCATCGCATGTGTGTGGATCAATTAGGAGACTCCTTCAATGTCAAGCTCCCTTCCGATGATTTGGTAATATCTAATCAAGGAGTTCTGAGATGCCCTATTTATCTTGGCAATTTTCTGGCAGTTGCGGATCTGATGATTTTAGATCTGGCTGATTTCGACGTGATTTTGGGCATGGACTGGCTGTCCAAGTATGATGAGGTCATCCAGTGTAAGGCTATGAGATTGGATTTCAGGATGGACGACGGACAACCTATGAGCGTCTATGGATTTCAGGACAAATTTTCCCCTGTTAATTCTGCGGTACATACTTGTCGTGCTATAGAGTCTGGTTACGAGGCATTTTTAGTTTCGATTTCTGCTCTGGAAACAGCTTTTGTTACACCATGTCTTGAGGATGTCTCGGTGGTGCGAGAGTTTCCAGATGTCTTTCCTGATAGTCTTCCAGGAATTTCTCTTGAAAGCGAGATATAGTTTGTGATAGACCTCGAGCCAGGTACACGTCCTATTGCCAAAGCACCGTACTGTATGGCTCCACATGAGTTGGATGAGTTGCGTACTCAACTTGATGAGTTGCTGAGGTGTGGTTTTATTAGACCAAGTTTTTCTCCATGGGGTGCTCCTGTTTTGTTCGTCAAGAAGAAAGATGGATCGATGAGGCTTTGCATCGATTATAGGGAATTGAACAAGGTAACCATTAAGAATAGATATCTCATGCCAAGGATTGATGATTTGTTCGATCAGTTATGTGGTAGCTCGGTATTTTCAAAGATCGATCTTCGCTCAGGCTACCACCAGTTGAGGATTCGTGAGACAGATATTCCCCAGACCGCTTTCTGTTCGCGGCATGGACATTATGAGTTTTTGGTGGTGTCTTTCGGTTTAACCAATACACCCTCTGCTTTTATGGATTTGATGAATATGATGTTTAAGGATTTCTTGGACCGATTCATTATTGTGTTTATAGATGATGTCTTGGTGTATTCCCGTAATATTGATGAGCATACTTAGCATTTGCGTTCGGTCTTGTCAACCCTGAGGGAGCATAAGCATAATGCGAAGTTGAGCAAATGTGAGTTCTGGATAGCTCTGGTGTCCTTTCTGGGTCATGTTGTAAGCAAGGATGGTATTTCTGTAGACCCGACCAAGATTTCTGCTGTGATGGAATGAGAGAGACCTTCTACACCTAAGGAGATTAGGAGCTTCTTAGGCCTGGCTGGCAATTATAGAAGATTCATGGAAGGATTTTTAGTATTGTCTGCTCCTCTAACTAGACTTACTCAGAAGAATACTGCGTTCATTTGGTGTGATAAGTGTGAAGGGGCTTTTCAGGAATTGAAGAAGATATTATGTACTGATCCAATTTTAACCTTACCTGCTGAAGGAGTTGATCATGCTGTGTATGTTGATGCGTCACATATCGGACTTGGTTGTGTTTTAATGCAAGATGGTAAGGTAATCGCGTATGGATCGAGGTAACTAAAGATTCACGAGAGGAATTATCCTACGCACAATTTGGAGTTTGCTGCCGTAATTTATGCGCTGAAGCTGTGGCGACACTTATTGTATGGCGCCTTGTGCAAGATCTATACAGACCATAAGAGTTTGAAGTATGTCTTCACTCAGAAGGAACTACATCTGCGCCAGCGTCGGTGGTAAGAATATGTGGCTGATTATGAAGTGGAAATTCTTTATCATCCAGGAAAGGCCAATGTAGTAGCAGATGATTTGAGTAGAAAGACCGCTAAAATTTTTAACCTGTCGGTACAGTCCTTGGTAGAAGAAGTTTTGTTAATGGATATTGAGGTTGGAAGTAGTACTGTGCCTGCTAGACTAGAAGCAGGAGAACCGTCTTGGATTTCCCTTACTCGAGCACATCAGAAGGATGATCCGGATTTATTACACCTCCGGAATAGAACTGTGAAGGGGGAGTTACTTGATTTCTTTGTGGATGAGTTGGACACCTTGAAGTATCGGGGTAGATTTTGTGTCCCCGTCTTCGGCGATATTCGGGGTAAGATTTGTGCTGAAGCAAATTATTCCAGTGTAGCCTACCACCATGGTTCCACTGAGATGTATAAGGATCTAAAGCAAATTGTTTGGTGGCCAGGGATGAAGAATGATATCGTGAATTTTGTATCAGAATGTTATACGTGTCGGTGTGTTAAGGCTGATCATAGAAGGCCTGGTGGTAAATTGACACCGCTTGATATTCCAAGTTGGAAATGGGAGAGTATTTCAATGGATTTTATCACCGGTCTACCAAAATCTACCTGTGGGCACGACTCTGTTTGGGTGATAGTTGACAGATTGACAAAGTGTGCTCACTTTGTCCCATTTAAGATTGGGTATTCGATGAAGAAGATAGTCGAGCTATATCTTGAAGAGATTATAAGATTACATGGAGTGCTTGTTAGCATTGTATCAGATCGAGACTCCAGATTTACCTCTCGCTTTTGGAAGAGTATACAGGAGGAGTTGGGTACCGATTTAAGGTATTCCACCGACTACCATCCGCAGATGAATGGTCAAACGGAAAGGGTAAATCAGATCGTAGAAGATATGATCAGGTGTTATATTTTGGATTATGGAGGTGCTTGGGATGAGCGTCTCAGACTCATGGAGTTTGCGTACAATAATAGTTATCAAGAGAGTCTGCAGATGGCCCCGTTTGAGGCCTTATATGGGAGGCATTGTAGAACTCCCTTGTTTTGGGCTGAAGGTGGTGAGAGACCGTTGCTAGGTCCGGAAGCCCTTGAGGAGATGAATTGTGTTGTGACTCACATTCGAGAAAAGCTCCGAGTGGCACAAGGGCGCTATAAGAAGTATGCTAATCAACAAAGTGTCGATCTGGAGTTTGTCGTTGGAGACTTGGTTTTTCTGAAGGTTTCTCCGATGTCTGGCGTTAAAAGGTTTGGAAGGAACCACAAGTTAGACCCCCGGTATGTGGGACCGTTACAGATTCTTGAGCGCATCGTAGTGTCAGCTTATAGGCTGGAGTTGCCTGCAACCTTCCCTGGTGTCCATGATGTGTTCCATGTGAGCCAGTTACGGAAGTGTGTTCGTAATAATCGTCAAGTACTCGACTCGATACCCCAGATTCAGACCAACCTTACGTATGTTGAAGAACTTATTCATATTCTGGATTCTCAAGAGCGTGTGTTGTGGAGAAATACCATCCCTATGGTCAAGATTCTTTGGAGAAATCAAGACGTCGACAGCACGACGTGGGAATTGGAATCGGCGATGAGGGAATCTCATCCGCAACTCTTCAAGTAATTTTGGGTATGTCTTTATGTTTTCAGTCATGTTTGATTTTATCGTTTTGTTTTGGTTTTGGAGTTGTGTTAAGTTTCGGTACACAACTTATTTTTAGGGGGAGAGACTGTAACGCCCCCGATTTTTCGATGATTTTATTTGAATGGGCAACGTCATATTTATGACGTCGTGGCGTTACTTTTAACGTCGAGTTGACGGCACAATGCCGTTAAGGCATTTTCGTGTCTGTGCGGTCGTGTCGGCCGAATTCTTGTTGTAATGGGAAATTTTGCATTTGGAATTTACGTTTTGTAATTTTGGGCTTGCTCGTCATGTTTCGTCCCAATCCGAGCATTTTTGGAGTCTCAGAGCGCGATTGAAGTTTTGGATTTGTTTAAGTTCGTTGTATACTTTGAAGATTAATATCTCGGGAATGGCTCGTCGGATTTTGGTTTTGACTTCGTCGTTGTATTCGTAGTGTCTGTTTTCGCCTACGGCGTGAGTTTCGTGTAATTCGGCGATCGTTTGGGCCTCCGTTTGATCTCGTAGTTTGCTTGTTCAAAAACATATATATATATATATATATATATATATATATATATATATATATATATATAAGTATGATTATTTTAATATTATAGTACTATTCAAAGATGTCTTTTACTATTCATTCATATAGTTTGATCAAAAGGTTACAATTACAAAGAAATTGTTTTTCCTGCATGGCTTCACTCGAGTGAAATTCCTGCGTCTCGTGTAGGTGTACTGTTCATGCAAATAATCAGTTAGTACTCGAGTAGCTACCTTATAAGTACTCGAGTAGGTCTTTTCATGTACTCGAGTAGTGATCTTACTACTCGAGTAGTTCTTTTTGAGTACTCGAGTAGTTACCTTACTACGCGAGTAGTTCTTTTCGTGTACTCGAGTAGTGATCTTACTACTCGAGTAGTTCTTTTCGAGTACTCGAGTAGTTACCTTACTACTCGAGTAGTTCCTTCCGTGTACTCGAGTAGTGATCTTACTACTCGAGTAGATCTTTTCGAGTACTCGATTAGTTACCTTACTACTCTAGTAGTTCTTTCCGTGTACTCGAGTAGTGATCTTACTACTCGAGTAGTTCTTTTTGAGTACTCGAGTAGTTACCTTACTACTCGAGTAGTTCTTTCCGTATAGTCGAGTAGTGATCTTACTACTCGAGTAGTTCTTTTCGAGTACTCGAGTAGTTACCTTACTACTCGAGTAGTTCCTTCCGAGTACTCGAGTAGTTGCATGGCACTCGATTAGTTCTTTTCGAGTACTCGAGTAGTTACCTTACTACTCGAGTAGTACCTTTCCGATATTCGGGTAGTCACCTTACTACTCGAGTAGTCCTTTTCTTGTACTCGAGTATCCCTTGTTGTACCCGAGTAGTACCCCTATAGTACTCGAGTGGCCCGTTCCTTTTGTCTCGGAAAACCAGTTTTAGCTGAAGCCGGTTTATTTCTGCTGTTTGTGTATAAATACTTTTTTCTTCTTCATCATCATTAAACTGACCGAGAATTTCTTCTTCTTCCCGAACCAGAGCGGCGTGTGAGAAATAGGTCGTCCGTCCGTACTTCTTCCGGTGGCCGCCGACGGAGCTTCGGTGCTTGAAATCTTCGACCGAGTATAGATCTGGAAAGCTCTCGTCGAGAGCTACGTCATCGTGGTAATATCTTCCCCATTTCTTAAGATTTCTCATTAGGGTTTTTCGGCCCTAACCTCTATTTCGGCCATTTTTGTCTAGATTTCAACTCCTCCCGCATTCTTTTGCCCCGATCTATGACGTGGAGTGATTCAGAGTACTTTTCCGGTAAAACTAAGGCAAGTGGTGGTTTCCCTCATTTCTCCTTGTCCGATTTGATGGTAATAGCTATATTTTCATATCTTTAAAATTTTCTGCGCTTATTCTTCCAAATTATTGTTATTATTAACCGTTTCAACGATCACATGATGTTGTAAAGTTTTGTCATGCTAAGCTAGATCTTGTCTGGTTATGTTAAATCGTTCCTGATGTGTCTTAATGATGGCTGTAAATGTCTTAGCTTTCGTTATTAAACGCGTTAGAGTTTATCTAGGATTGTAAATTGCTCCTAGAGGTTGATCAACCGCGTCTTGAATATGGTAATGTCAAGTAGAATCTGTCGAGCCAAATCCCGAGATATTTGTGTTATGGTTTTTTTAGGTTTCTTGATGCGGGAGTTAGTGGACGATTCCACCTCCGCAATGGTTGTTTACTTCATTAGTGCCCTGTGGAAGTTTACCCGGCTTTTGGATGTCTGCGATGTATGGTGGAGAGCATGAGACTCCCTCGCAGTTAGACAGATTTTATATTCGTGTTTTTGGGTGGTGTGTCCAAGAGTGACAACCTCATCCATGTTTTTGGGTGGTGTGTCCACGTGTGACGACTTCGCCCGTGTTTTCGGATTTAGTCAACCACATGTGCCTAATAAAGGATTTGTATTCCTTCCTTCGAATTATTCATGTTGTCACCTTTTAGCCTCGTGCGTCTGGTGTACTATTGTTGTAAGTGATGAAACACGTAAGAGTTCTTCTTCATGATGATGACTTGTTCCTCTTTTTGTACTTTATTTCATTACTGTTAGTCTTGGGTTGGTACCCCTTGACCTTTGTTTATTTGGGCTTATTAATTTCTGTCATCATTTGTTCCTTCTTGCTGAGGTGTTCTATCTTTGAAATGCTTCCGGTTCAGAGCAGTAGCAGATAGCAGAGCTAGTTTTGGAGTTTCTGGGCGGCAGTGTTGGTCATGGTTATTACCTCGTCTCAATGAGGTAGTTTGTTATTTGTTTTGTTACTAGTTCAGACATACTTTTCTGTATGTGGGTTCGTGTCAGTTTGTTGACGCCCACAATATTGTTACTTTTGATACTTGCTTGCTGCTTAGTTTTTTCTATATGTGGATGTGGCTTGCTTGCTCTCTGAGATGATTTATGCTAGGAATGCATGTTAGGTATTTTTAAGAATAAAATCTACTACTATTACTTTATGCACATCATAATTTAAAAACTCTCACTTGTTATATTTGGCAACCGTAAAAGCTATCCTTACTACTATTATAAATTTAGAGTCTTGCATAACATGAGTTGTCCTTTGGGCACGTTTATACTCATGTAGGATGTTGGAGTCAATCTAAATAAGTATTTTTCCGTAGCGTGTAATTATATTTTGATTCGTGGACTAAATGATCCATTAAGCCGAGGGATATGGCTAACTACTGCATTTAAACAAATTTTTTCCCTTAAAATAACTTAAACAATCTTTCTTCATGTTTAAGTAGGTGTCTGCCTGAGCGTCCGCAGTTATTCCCTGCTGTCGTGGCATCATGACACGCATTTTCCCTTACTCTGATAAGTTATTTTATGCGGTGAAAATGCGGGTTATGACAGAGGACACAACATCGCCAAGGTGCTCACGCTCGCAGATAGCCCAAGCAGTCAACCCCTACAGACTCCTTTTCGCAGTCCGCCGTCCTTCTTCTCTAACCGCACGGGGCCTGCCAGCTTCAGTTGCCAGACCGTGCTGCCTCTCCTCCATGCTTAGTCGTGCGGCCTGCCGACCTAGCTCTCCAGTACATGTGGTCTCTGTTCTTCCATTTACCGCACGGTTTGCCGTTTTCCAGGCTCAGCCCGTGCGGCCTTCCCTTCTAGGAGGACACAACATCGCCAAGGTGCTCATGCTCGTAGAAAGCCCAAGCAGTCAACCCCTACGAACTCCATTTAGCAGTCCACCGTCCTTCTTCTTCTAACCGCGCGCGGCCTGCCGGCTTCAATTGACAGATCGCGCGGCCTCTCCTATGTGCTTGGTAGCGCGGCCTGCCGACCTGGCACTCTAGTCCGCGCGGTCTATGTTCTTCCCTTAACCACGCGGTCTGTCGGTCTCTAGCTCAGCCTGCGTGACCTTCACTTCTGGCACTCTTTCCTTAGCGGCCAGCTTCCTCTTTGTATAACTTTATTGCCTTCTTAAAAAGGTGTATAACAAGCTATAATAACTCAATATTAATCAAAGGAAAGCCCGTCGCAAGAGTGGAATTTAAGCCGCAGTGGGCGAAGTCTGCTGTTGCCGCTGCTAGCGGCCCCTTCTCTTCTTCTTAGCTCAGCTCAGTTCTCTCGGCATCCACCTGCAAGCACAACCATCAAAGTAAGTGTCTTCTCGACAGCTCCGGATCAACCTCCTCTCCTGATCAACCTACTTCGCTGATCATCAGCCTTCCCGGCTGCTTTTAGCAAACCTCTCCTTTATCCCTACAACCCTCGGACGAGCGCTTGCTCCACTCTCGAGCACTCAGAAGATTCCTCTCCTTCTCCTCAACCCCACAACCTTCTACCTCTTCTTCACCTTGCCCGGGAGATCGAACACCTCTCCGTGTTAACTAGGCGGTACCGTTTTTGTGCATCAACAGTTAACACGCGACCTTTACATCCGAGCAGACGGTGAATAGCGATGGTTAGTCATATCAGATCATCATTCAGCCGAGAACCTTGCTCAATCAAGTCCCAGAGTTGATCCTCTCTTGGAGGCCTTTGAGCAATCGCGCCGTGAGAATGCTCAAGAATTCCAAGCGATCAACCAAATTCTTACTACAATCACCCACCAGTTGCAGACTCAACCTACAGCCGCTCTATAACATCCCATGTTACTTCTATGCCCCTTTAACTTAGATTGGGTTGGGCATGGGGTGGGTGTTAGAGAAATTAGCTATGTTTGACCCCAGGTAGTGGGTTGTAGCCATTTGGGGCCCACTATAGGGCCCAAGTTAAAATAGGTCAAACTAGAATAAATAGGAACACTAGCCACATCATAACCCCACCACATTTCCCTTAACCATAAAATAATCTAAGTGAACCCTAGGGCATGTCGCTAGGTCAACCCTTTGACCCTATTTGACTAAAGTCAACCTTAGTCCTAATGTTAACCCCTCAGTCCGCAACGTACTACAAGACTCCAAAACCCCCCATTCAGCAGGCGCGGACAGGATTTGTCCGTCCGCCCAGTCCGGCACTGTCACCAGTCGGGCGCCAAGGGTGACTCCAGCAGCGGACGCAAAGTCCAGTCCGCTCAGTCCGCCGGCGCGTTGGGCGTCTCCAGCGGCGGACGCAGTATCTCGTCCGCCCAGGCCGCCGCCCTCCAGTGGGCGCGCCCAGCAGCAGTGGAAGATCCAGCTCGCGAGCCCAGTCTGACACTTCTGTGCGGACTGGCGTGTTCTTTCTTTTTGCTTCCCGTCACCGCTGCCCGGTTCTCCTGTACCCCGGGCAGCCGGTTATTTTAGCACTGCCTGTTTGGGCAGGCCCCCTATCCTATAAATAGGGGGGAGGTGGTGCACTCAAGGCACGCTGACTCGGACCCAGGAGCCTACTTGTTACAGGCTGCGGACTCGAATCCTGTGCCTTGCGGACTCCCCCTCGCTCTGCTCTTGTCCAGCTTTTCCTTTCACTTGTAACCTAATTCTTCTTCAATCAAGGGAAAGCCCGTCGCAAGAGAGGCATTCAGGCCGCGACGGGCGAAGTCTGTTGTTGCCGTGGTTCACGGCCCTGCTCCTCTTTCAGCTCTCATCCGCCTAGTAGATCGCTGCTCGCAGTCTCCCTTTTTCCCCTGTGTTCGAACATTTAGCTGGTTGTGCTCGACCCCCCTTGTGTTTTCGTGCATCAACAGTTAACACGCGACCTTCAGATCCGAGTAGTGTTTCGAAATCAGCGGACACAAGATGTCAGACCGTAGAGCCCGCTCTTCAGACCGCTCCAGCTCTTCAGAAGACTCCCTTTGGGACGCGATAGAACAAGCTCGCCTTGAGGCCGAGCAGTCTCGCCGGCAGACCGACCAGCATCTTGACACAATCAGCCAAGCTTTGCTCACGCTTGCCCAGCGGCTTGCTCCCCAGGCCGCAGCGGACCCAGCGGACTCGCCAGTCCGCCAGACCCCAGCTCGCCGAACTCCGCTTCGGTAGTCGTCAGCAACTCCCCGGAACGCTGCTCAGTCCGCTGCTCCTCTGCGCCCTCAAGAGGAAGAGTTTGCTTTCAGAGAGTTCTTCAGAGAAGCTGCTAGGGGCACTCCTGCCCGCCAACTTCACTTTGCTGATCGCCAGTCCGCCGAGCCCGCGGACTCCTCGGCTCCAGTCCGCCCTTTCTACCCTGCAGAATTTGACACCCCGTCTCCCTTTGTTGACCGAATTCGATGGGAATCAGCTCCGAGCAACTTCAGGGAGCCTCGCATCACTTCCTATTCGGGAACGACAGATCCAGTTTCTCATCTCCAGGCATTTGAGGGGGCAGTAGCTTTGAGATGCCTCACAGATGCCATCAAGTGTAAATTGCTGGTTACCACTCTCGAAGGGCAAGCGAGAGAATGGTTCTATGAGCTGCCTTCGGGCACTATTTCTTCTTTTGCAGAGCTCCGTAGCCAGTTACTGTTGAGGTTTGCTACCTCAAGGAAGAGGAAGAATGGGCCAGCCGCCCTATTCGAGATCAAGCAGAGGGATAACGAATCGGTGGCACGATTCGTTGATCGCTTTCAAAGAGAAATTCAGGGGGTGAGGAATGTGAACCCCGACTATTACAAAGTTGCCTTGATCCACGGCCTCCGGGAGGGCCCTCTGAAGTTTAAGGCGACGACAAAGGCACCTGATGTTAACCCCTCAGTCCGCAACGTACTGCAAGACTCCAAAACCCCCCATTCAGCAGGCGCGGACAGGATTTGTCTGTCCGCCCAGTCCGGCACTGTCACCAGTCGGGCGCCAAGGGTGATACTCCAGCAGCGGACGCAAAGTCCAGTCCGCTCAGTCCGCCGGCGCGTTGGGCAAGTCTCCAGCGGCGGACGCAGTATCTCGTCCGCCCAGGCCGCCGCCCTCCAGTGGGCGCGCCCAGCAGCAGTGGAAGCTCCAGCTCGCGAGTCCAGTCTGCCACTTCTGTGCGGACTGGCGTGTTCTTTCTTTTTGCTTCCCGTCACCGCTGCCCGGTTCTCCTGTACCCCGGGCAGCAGGTTATTTTAGCCCTGCCCGTTTGGGCAGGCCCCCTACCCTATAAATAGGCGGGAGGTGGTGCACTCAAGGCACGCTGACTCGGACCCAGGAGCCTACTTGTTACAGGCTGCGGACTCGAATCCTGCGCCTTGCGGACTCCCCCTCGCTCTGCTCTTGTCTAGCTTTTCCTTTCACTTGTAACCCAATTCTTCTTCAATCAAGGGAAAGCCCGTCGCAAGAGAGGCATTCAGGCCGCGACGGGCGAAGTCTGTTGTTGTCGTGGTTCACGGCCCTGCTCCTCTTTCAGCTCTCATCCGCTTAGTAGATCGCTGCTCGCAGTCTCCCTTTTTCCCCTGTGTTCGAACAGTTAGCTGGTTGTGCTCGACCCCCCTTGTGTTTTCGTGCATCAACAGTTAACACGCGTCCTTCAGAACCGAGTAGTGTTTTGAAATCAGCGGACGAAAGATGTCAGACCGCAGAGCCCGCTCTTCAGACCGCTCCAGCTCTTCAGAAGACTCCCTTTGGGACACAATAGAACAAGCTCGCCTTGAGGCCGAGCAGTCTCGCCGGCAGACCGACCAGCGTCTTGACACAATCAGCCAAGCTCTGCTTGCTTTGGCTCAGCGGCTTGCTCCTCAGGCCGCAGCGGACCAAGCGAACTCGCCAGTCCGCCAAACCCCAGCTCGCCGAACTCCGCTTCGGCAGTCGCCAGAAACTCCTCGAAACCCTGCTCAGACTGCCGCCCCTCTGCGCCCTCAAGAGGAAGAGTTTGCTTTCAGAGAGTTCTACAGAGAAGCTGCCAGGGGCACTCCTGCCCGCCAACTTCGCTTTGCTGATCGCCAGTCCGCCAGCCCGCGGACTCTTCGGCTCCAGTCCGCCCTTTCTATCCTGCAGAGTTTGACACCCCGTCTCCCTTTGTTGACCGAATTCGATGGGAAACAGCTCCGAGCAACTTCAGGGAGCCTCGCATCCCTTCCTATTCGGGAACGACAGATCCAGTTTCCCATCTCCAGGCATTTGAGGGGGCAGTAGCTTTGAGATGCCTCACAGATGCCATCAAGTGTAAATTGCTGGTTACAACTCTCGAAGGGCAAGCGAGAGAATGGTTCTATGAGCTGCCTTCGGGCACTATTTCTTCTTTTGCAGAGCTCCGTAGCCAGTTACTGCTGAGGTTTGATACCTCAAGGAAGAGGAAGAATGGGCCAGCCGCCCTATTCGAGATCAAGCAGAGGGATAACGAATCGGTGGCACGATTCGTTGATCGCTTTCAAAGAGAAATTCAGGGGGTGAGGAATGTGAACCCCGACTATTACAAAGTTGCCTTGATCCACGGCCTCCGGGAAGGCCCTCTGAAGTTTAAGGCGATGACAAAGGCACCTAAGACCTATCAGGAGTTGATCGCCATGGTCAACCGCTTCATAGAAGGGGAAAATGCCAATCCGACCTACGTCTCATCCCTGACAGCCAAGGCTGAAGGAAGGGATGCCTCCGCTTCTTCTTCTCGTGGCAGGCCCCCTCGTCCAGACTTCCAGCCTCCGTCTCAAAGAGGCAGAAACTTTCGCAACAAAAAACCTTTCCAAGGCCATCAACAGTTTCACGAGCAGAGACTGCCGTTGGCCGCCGCTCCCGCCGTTCCTTTGCAGGCTCTTCCCATCCTCCAGCAGGCAGCCTTGCCTGCCCCGTGCCAATATGATGAAAGTCCCATGGAGGACCCTGCAGATCTGGACCTTGACGAAGTCATCCAGATCCTGCAAAGATCAGGAGAGAGGAGGCAAGGGCCTCAGAAGATGTGGAAGCCGAGGGATAATTCACAATTCTGCCAATTCCACAAGGAAAAGGGCCATCTGACTGAGGACTGCAAGGTCCTTCGTGCGCTGATAGAGAAGTTGCTTGCCGAGGGCAAGATTGACCTGACCAAGAAGGATTCTCCTTCCTCGTCGAAGCCATCCACCTCGATGGGCAAAGAGGTAGCTGAGGCTTACCAGGAGTGTGTAGATGTGGAGGACGAAGGCCGTCTGGGGCCGATAAACGTCCCAGTGGAATGCTTTGATGCAGATGATGAGGGAGTTCTGGGACGGCTCTTCTTCATCCATGGTGGAGCTGGGACCGAGTCCACCCGGAAGTCATCAATTTCAAGGGTCACCCAGGCGGAGGTGGCCTCTTGTTCCGTTGCTCCCCCAAGAGAAGTCGTCACTTTTGGTCCGGAAGATCTGCCTCAAACAGCCAATCCATTTGACGATGCTGTTGTGATCAAGGCTGTGCTTGGGGACTTCACAGTGGACAGAATTCTTGTTGATACGGGCAGTTAAGTCAACCTCCTCTTTAAGTCTACCTTCGAGACCCTGAGGACCGGAAAGCCTCTGCTTTCCACTGAGGGGCCGCTCTATGGATTCTCAGGAGAGAGGAAAGAGGTGGAGGGCAGCATCACCTTGCCAGTAAAGCTTGGAGGGGCAACAAAGCAGATACAGTTCATAGTGGTCGACGCCCCCAGCAGCTACCATGCCATCTTCGGCAGGCCCCTGCTGAACAAGTATCAAGCGGTGGTTTCCACTTACCACCTAGCCATCAAGTTCTTCGCCGATGGGAGGATGTGCCGGGTCCGGAGTGACCCAAGGAGAGCAAGGGAGTGCTACGTCTGCACTGTCAACATGGTTGAAGCTTCCCTTGCTCCAGCAGAGGCTGCAGAAGCCCCTTCCAGTTCGAAAGTTGCTGCTGATGAAGGTGCTCACCTGGAACCTGCCCAGGTGACGCAAGGAGTCCCCATTGCTGAAGGGGAGGAGAGGAAACTCTCCATCAACTCGGAGCTTCCTGAAGATCAAAAGGCTGAGTTGATTTCCTACCTGCTAAAGAACCTGGATGTCTTTGCCTGGTCAGCAGAAGACATGCCGGGGGTGGATCATGATGTAGCTTGCCACCACCTGAATGTTGATCCCAGCTGCAAGCCCATCCAACAGAAGAAGAGGGACGTGGCGACAAAGCTTGCAGAACCAATAAGGGAGGAGGTTGCAAAACTCCTCAAGGCAAATTTTATTAAAGAAGTGCAATATCCCACCTGGATTTCAAATGTTGTAATGGTTAAAAAACCAGGGGGAAAGTGGCGAATGTGTGTAGACTTTACAAAACTTAATAAAGCATGTCCTAAAGATTGCTACCCCCTGCCTCGGATAGATTCTTTAGTTGATTCCGCGGTAGGATACTCTTACATGAGTTTTTTAGATGCGTTTTCTGGTTATCACCAGATAAGAATGCATAAGCCCGACGTTCATCACACGTCGTTCATAACTAACGATGGATGTTATTGCTATCTTGTCATGCCCTTTGGGCTTAAGAATGCTGGCGCGACCTATCAACGGATGATGGACCGTGTGTTTAACCATCAAAAAGGAAGAAACCTAGAAGTGTATGTAGACGATCTCTTAATTAAGAGTAAATCGTTTTCGCTGCACTTGCTAGATCTAGCAGAGACGTTCGCTACCCTGCGTAGATACAAGATGAAACTCAATCCTTTGAAGTGTACTTTTGGAGCGAGTAAGGGAAGTTTCTTTGTCATCTCCTTACTCCGGAGGGACTTGCCCCCAATCCCGACAAGGTAAAAGCTATTCTTGAAATGCCTACCCCTCGTTCACCGAAGGAAGTTCAGCAGTTAGGGGAAGGCTAGCAGGTCTTGCAAGATTCCTCTCTCGGGTTGGAGATAGGAGTGCCCCCTTCTTCAAAACTCTCCGCGGTGCATCCAAGTTTGAGTGGACAGAAGAGTGCTCCCATGCTTTTGAGCAGTTAAAGATGCATCTCACCTCATTGCCTCTGCTTCAGAGTCCCCGACCAGGAGAGGTTCTTTTCTTGTATCTAGGGGTTGGCCCTGAGGCCGTCAGCTCCGTTCTCCTTCGGGAAGAAGGCAGAAAGCAGTTTCCAATCTACTATGTCAGCCATATCTTGAAGAGTGCTGAAACGCGGTATCCGATCTTGGAAAAGTTAGCCTTGGCACTGGTCATGTCAGCTCGCAGGCTCCGTCCATACTTCCAAGCACATTCAGTCCAAGTCATCACCGATCAACCTTTGAAGGGTGTGTTAGAAAAGCCCGAGCATTCCGGCAGGCTAGCTAAGTGGGCAATAGAGCTAAGTGAATTTGAAATCTCTTATGTGCCCAAGACAGCCATCAAAGCCCAAGTCCTAGCAGATTTTCTGATTGACATGCCAGAGTCCAGCTCTGATCAGGCAGAAAGGGCACCTTTGGCTTGGACCATCTATGTTGATGGTGCCTCAGGCAGAAGTTCTTCTGGAGCAGGAGTGGTTCTCATCAATCCAAATGGAATCAAGCTGGAGCAGGCCATCAAGTTTTACTTTCCAGTGACCAACAACCAGGCCGAATATGAATCTCTGCAAACAGGCTTGAGGCTCGCGAGGGAATTAGGGGTCGATCATGTCCACATCAAAACTGATTCTCTTGTAATGGCGTCGTAAGTCCTTGGTAACTTTGAAGCAAGGGAGCCAGTCTTGAAAAAGTATCTAGCTCTTGTGAAAATAGAAATCGGCAGGTTTAAAAGCTTCACCATCGAACATATTCCTAGAACAGAGAATGAGGAGGCCGATTTTCTCTCTAAGCATGGGATACCTTCAGGAGGCACAACTTCCGAGCTCTTCCGCCCGGCAGTGGTGGAAGGAGATCTGATGCAAGTCGACCAGCGTGCCTCTTGGATGGACCCGTTCATCCTATATCTATCAACAGGAAATTATCATCATACAGTTAGAGACAAGAAGAAGTTCAGAATAAAAGCAGCTCACTACTTTCTAGTGGCGGGAATCCTTTATAGAAAGACCTTCCTCTCAACCATGGCCCGATGTGTTTCAGAAGAAGAAGCCCACACCATTTTGCAAGAAGTTCATTCAGGAGAGTGTGGAAGTCACTCTGGAGCAAGAACTCTTGAAAGACGAGTCCTACGGCAAGGGTATTTCTGGCCCACAATGAAGAAAGACTCAGAGATCTGTGCCAGAAGGTGTGTTCAATGCCAGAAGTTTGCTCCGCTTCAGCACCAAGCAGCTCAGTCCCTCAGGTCGATTGCAACTCCTTGGCCCTTTGCGGTTTGGGGAATGGATCTCATTGGTCCTTTTCCCTTGGCAAGCGGGCAACGACGTTTTATCATCGTAATGATCGACTATTTCAGCAAGTGGATCGAAGCCAAGACATTGGCCAAGACAACGACTCAGATCGTCAAGAACTTTATTTGGGGAGAAATTGTATGTCGGCACGGGATACCAATGGCAATAATCACTGACAATGGGCCACAGTTCATCAATTCAGAGATGATAGATTTTTGCAGGCAGATCGGAACAGAGCTGCGTTTTGCATCAGTTCATCATCCCCGAAGCAATGGCCAGGTGGAAGCTGCCAACAAGCAGATCCTCAACTTGCTCAAGAAGAAAGTGCAGAATCTCAAGGGCAGTTGGGCCGATCAGCTTCCATCAGTCCTCTAGTCCCTTAGAACAACGCCATCATCCGCAATCGGGGAGACTCCTTTCAAACTCTCTCATGGCTCAGAGGCACTCATCCCGATTGAATTTGAAGTCCCATCACCCAGAGTGCTGCTTGCAAGAGAAGGTGTTGATGATTGGGCTGAGTTGAATAATGAGGAGATGAGGTTCAGTTTGGAACACATCGAGGAGATCAGAGATCAAGCGGCTGTAAGGCAGGAAGAGGTCAAAAGGAGGATGGCCTGTTATTTCGATCAGAATATAAGGATCAAACACTTCCAAGTGGGAGATCTAGTTCTAAAGAAGGTCGATGCTGCTGCAAGAGCTGGTTCAGTTGGAAAGCTTAATCCAAATTGGGCCGGCCCTTTTGTCGTCAAAGAAGCATTAAAGAGCGGCGCTTATCGCTTGCAGACATACGAAGGAGAGGATATACCACACACGTGGAGTGGGGATGACCTCAAGCGGTTCTATTCTTAAAACCTCCTTCTACTTTCTGTATTCTCTTCAAAAATTGTTATGAATAGAAACTGCTTGCTAACACTTCTTCGAGTGTTTTGTTGTAATCATAACAGATAAGACGCTAAAAGAGATTTCAAAAACGGTTCTACACCCGAACCCCCTTTTTCTTTCTTATGCTTTCTTTGCAAATGCATTTTCTTAATCAAAGAATCCATACTAACACCTTTTTCTAGTATTTTCTCTCACTCCCAAAGACCTATAACGGTTCCCTGATACCAGGAGACATCGCCGAGTTCGGCTAGACCTCCCCTAGAGCCATTGTCATTAGCGTAACACCACGAAGACCACGTGTTGCGGGGAGATTTCGCACCGTGTAGTGGGAGCTTGCAGGCTCTAGCGCGGTTGGATTCTGGACTTCGGATCCCGGCAGGTACCTGACCCCACCCTTGCATTATGGAGGGCAAGGTGGGTGTAAAGCTCTACCACGCCGCTTTAGGGATATTGTTACAACTTCGATGATCGCGTGAGGAAAGTATGTCGTTCCGGCTCACCTGCCCGCGGGTCATCTTAGCTTGTAACTCTCGAACACTACATGGTACCCTCAAGCAGTGCCTGCAGGAGACCCACAGCTTAGACTGTACTCGAGGCAAGAGGGCAGGGAACCGTTCCGCCAAGTGAGCATCTTGCTCTTCGCAGGGAATTATTTGGGTTGATTCTATAGCTTGTAGCCCGGTGAGGAAAGTATGCCGCTCAGGCTCACCTGCCCACCTGGTCGCGAGTTATAGGTCATTTCTGTTTTTAGCGGACTGCTTTTCTCTGTCCGCAGAGTCCGCTTATTTGGGTTGATTCTATAGCTTGTAGCCCGGTGAGGAAAGTATGCCGCTCAGGCTCACCTGCCCACCTGGTCGCGAGTTATAGGTCATTTCTGTTTTTAGCGGACTGCTTTTCTCTGTCCGCAGAGTCCGCTTATTTGGGTTGATTCTATAGCTTGTAGCCCGGTGAGGAAAGTATGCCGCTCAGGCTCACCTGCCCACCTGGTCGCGAGTTATAGGTCATTTCTGTTTCTAGCGGACTGCTTTTCTCTGTCCGCAGAGTCCGCTTATTTGGGTTGATTCTATAGCTTGTAGCCCGGTGAGGAAAGTATGCCGCTCAGGCTCACCTGCCCACCTGGTCGCAAGCTATAGATCATTTCTATCTTTGGCGGATTGGATTCGTTATCCGCAAAGTTTGGAACTTGGGGTTACAAGCTGGTTATCTTTAGCGGACTGATTTTCTCTATCCGGTCAGTCCGCCGACTCGGGTTGATCTTATAGCTTGTAGCCCGGTGAGGAAAGTATGCCGCTCAGGCTCACCTGCCCACCTGGTCGCAAGCTATAGATCATTTCTATTATGAGCGGATTGGTTTTCTGTATCCGCTCAGTTCGCAGGGTACATTCAAGTTTATATTCCTGTTATAAGCGGATTGGTCTCCTATATCCGCTCAGTTCGCAGAATGATTTTCATGTTATAAGTTTTGATCACTTCTATTGTGAGCGGATTGGTTTTCTGTATCCGCTCAGTCCGTAGAATGATTCTCGCATTATTTGATAAGTTCATCAATGTGCTTTTATATTATGTGCGGTCTGGCTTGCGGACTACAGCTATAACTCTAAGTACCCCAGGCATTATTATCAGCTGGCTGTTCTCTGAGGCGGATGATGAATAAGTTGATGTCTAAATACTTTAATCAACAAAGTTCACTATAAATAATATATCACGCGGACTGCACGAGAAACTCGACAGAGTCCGCCTGAGTTTCTTGGTCCAAAGTGGAACAATATTCTCTAATCAGCAAGATTCATTATAAATGACATATCGTGCGGACTTCAATTGGAGCTAAACAGCGTCCGCCTGCTATTGTTTTTCTTCTAAAGGCGAACAGCAATTATTTCTAATAAGCAAGTTAAAAAGCCCAAGTTTATTAGCGTGTCGTGCGGACTGCTAAGTATCGGTGCGGTGAGCGTGGAAAAAAGAGCATTGCAGAAAGCACACATGCCAAAAAATATCCTTTCTATTTCTTCAAAAAATTTTACATCATTCAAAATGTTCGGCGGACTGCAATCTTGCGTCCGCCACTTTTTACAAAAATTACAAAATGTATACATATGCATTGTTCAATCAGTCCGCTGTCTCTTCTCTGGAGGTGCAGGGCTGTCGCCGATGACATCTACTTCTGGAGAATAATCCCTCGAGTCGCTCTCGCTGCTACCCGACCCTGAACTAGTGGCGGACCCGCTGTGCGAGCTGCCAGAAGCAGAGGAAGAATCAGATGTGTCGGACTCGGCGGACAGATCCTCTCCTCGCCGGCTGGATTCAGCGTTGTCCGCAGGGACTTGCTCTTCGCCTTGAGAGCCTCCGTCTTCTTCTTCTTCGTCTTCATCATCATCATCTTCCTCAATAACCTCTTTTCCTTTTTTGGCTCTTTCCATCGCTGCGACCTGAGGGGCCAGCTCCTGAAAGATCTCCACAAAGGGGACGCCACCCACTCCCTCCTTCATGAGGCCGTCGCGGGCAAGCCGCTCAACAGCAACCTCAACTGTCTCCATCACAAAAGGGAGCGTGGCGGCCTGGAATTTAGTGTTCTCCAAATCATAGGCGACCTGCAAAAGCAAGATTGCAAACTATCAGACAGATCGCGGCGAATAGCAAATCCAGGTCGCGGCGAATTCAACTCACAGCCAGCTCCTCTCTTTGCCGGGCATTCCTTTCTCCCAGCCGCGCGTTCCTTTCCCTCAGCGCTTTATTACCTTTCTGAAGCTGTTCATTTTGCCTCAACATGTCTCTGGCCAGAGTGGCAACATAATGATTTGTCACCGCGCTGTTCGCAGAGGCCTGAGAGGCCAGCAGAGGGAGGTCGGCGGCGGGCACCTTCTTCAGTTCGCTCAAGTTGCGCTTTCCGTAGAGAGTGGAGTGCGCAACATGGGCATGGCGCGTTATCCGCGGACTCCTCCACGAGGGAAGTGCGGTGGATAAGCGGACATGCTTCTCCTTGCTGTGCCAATGGACCATAGGGTTCCCCCTAAGGTCCCTCTGGCTGATGCCAAAGCCGGTCATGGAGAAGCTTTCGGAGGGGGAGTAGTCCGCTGCGGGATCCCCTTCCTCCTTCCTCTTCTTTGCAACCGCTTCTTTCTTCTCCTTTTGTGTAGGAACAAAGCCGCTTGGCGTCTGTGGCAGGTTGGCGGGCACCGCCAAGGTCGCTGCAAAAAGAGAACCGGTTAAAAAAGCATGGTCGCGACGGATACAAAAGCTGAGTCCGCTAAGCTACTTACTATCCTCAGGCGTGACGTCCGCTAAGCTCGCTAACAGCGCAAGGTAGTGCTCAATATCAAGCCTGGCGTTGGCTAGGAACTCGACAATTGCGGACTCCAGGTCGTCCAGCTGCACGTTTTTGAAAGCGGAGTCCGCGCGCACCTGCGGATAAGTGTGCGCGAACCCGAGGTCGCCCTCAAAGATTAAGAACCTTGAGGTCCAGTTGTGGATCTTGTTTGGAAGACCCACTACTTTCATCCCCCTGCAATAGAAGTAAATTACACCCTTGTAGGGGCGGCCTCCGGAGGCAGTTATGGAGCGGACAGAGAATATTTTGCGGAAGATGTTCATTGAGAAGGCAATCCTTTCAGATCGCAGGTAAGTGAGGAAGCTGCAGATCGCAGCGACGGTATTCGGCGCGAGCTGGCCGGGCACCATCCCGTAGTGCTCGAAAATTGCGGCAAGCTCCCATAAGAGCGGGAACTTGAATCCGCTGTCGAAGTGGTCAACTGGAATGGCGATCTGGGTCGCAATCGAGAAGTTCAATCTTTCCTGGTGTGCGGGTAGGCGGACAAGAATGTTGGAGTCCGCCATCTTCCTTTCAACAAAAGCCGCCAGATCAGCCTCTTTCAAAGTGCATTTTCTGTGGTCGGCAGAGTGAAAGGCGACTGCAGCATCAGTACGCGCGGACACCATGTTGCAGGCTGCAGGGTTTCGTTTACTTCAGGAATTTCCTACATAGAGAAAGCAGAAGGCAGTATTTATAGATAAAATTTCTGACAGCTTTTTGGCCAGTCCGCGCAGGTCGCGTATTCAATCCGCACAGTCCGCAAAATGTTTAAAAAGCAGCCAAACAAATAGCGCGGATATAAAAGACAAATTAACATTCCAAAAGAGATTCAAGGCCAAGTCGTGGCTGTCGCAGTTCCCTATCCGCTCAGATCGCGAATTTTCCCACCTGCAGGTTAACAAGAAGTGGACACAGCGCTAGTCCGCACAGTCCGCCACAGATCAAGCCAAGGTTTATTATAAAATCTGCGGATTTATAATCTGCGTCCGCATAGATCGCGATAAAGGTTTAACCAATCACATCACAGCAATGTTTAAAAAACAATTATACAGAAGTATACATTCAACATAAAAAATGAGCACGCGGACTCAGCGGTCTCTATTTTCAGTTCGCTTCTCTGCCCTATCCCGGCATAGATGAGCCGCCTGATCGCTTATCTGAAGGATTTCACTATATACGCGGCAGAGATGATGATGAATGACGTTTATAGTCCGGTGCATATGGGCAGCTTCCCGGTCTACTCGACTAAGGGGCACCATTGGCTCCGCTGCCGGCCTCAGCTTCTCGTCCGCAGCGCGTGGGACACCACCTGTCGGTGCGGCGATCTCCGAAGCCGCGCGGTCTGGTACTCGCGGCCTCCGGTCAGCGATCTCTGCAGCCCGCTTCCCTTTCTCCTCACGCACAGACGCGAAGTGTTTGCCCTTGTAGTAGCGGACATCATCCGCGAGCCTTTTCTTCTCCTTATCAGATCTCTCCAGCGCCCTGGAAATGCTGGCGACCTGATCCTTCAGAGCCATCTCGCGCTCCTTGGCTTTCTCCAACTCCTTTTTCAAGCATTCCATTTCGAATTGAAATTTCTTCTCTAACTCTTGAACCATATTCAGGCTGGGTGGCTCGTCTTCCGCGGGTTCCATATTTGAGACCGCGTCAGCACCGGGGTTCGGCGTGACTGTGATCTCGCCACTCTCGGTAGAGTCCGGCGGCGACTTCCTACCTGCAACAAACAAAGTCAACTCCACATTCAAAGGTAGCTCGCGGCGGACACAAAGAAAGGATGAAAAATCACTTTGAGACATAGCAGCAGCGAGTCGCCGACTATCGAAGAAGATTGGATGCCTTGCCCGCTCCGGGTCAAAGACGCTTAATCGCTTCCTCCATTCGCGGTGGACCTTAGCTCTTTTCTCAACAGCAGAGCTTGTCGACACTACAATATCGTCCGTCTCCGTGATGATCTTTATGGGCTTCGATTTCCGCGGCGGCGACCTGTAAAGCCACTTGCGCTGAAAATATTTAGGCGCAGGTTGAAGTTTACCTGACCGCAGCAGCTCCGCGGCAATCCGCAGATCCTCAGCAGCTTTGTCCGCGGCGATCTGCTTCGAGGCCGCCCCGACTGCAGCAACATGAGCAACGATTTGCTTCTTTTGCTCCGCTATCTTCTCCCTCAGCCTCTCCCTCTCCTCTTCCTCCGCAGCGGACAGAGATGGGAGTTCGTCGCCCTTGTCTCCAGCGGTCTCCTCCTCATTCTGCTGCAGGACAACCAGCAAGGAGTCGTGGATTAAGTCAAGTTTGCCGACGTCTATGGAATCAATAATCTCATCCGTGGAAAGACTGACCGTAGAAAGAGAATTGTCCCCCCGGATTTGGGCCTCCGGTGTTATCAGGTCGCTGTCGGGGACTTCTTTGTCGCGCGGCCTGTGTTGCAAGTCCGCCTCACCGGTCCGCTTGGAGATATTCTTCTCCTTCATAGCGTGCAGCTTCTTCTCCACCCGCTCAGCGACGGTCGCTCCGCTCCTCTTCCTCTTCTTCCTCTTGGCTGTCTTCTCAGCAGGATCCGCGGCGGACCGCAAAGACTGGTCTTCGCGGACAGGCTCCGGGTTCGCAGCTGTCGATGCTTTTGGAAGCACACCATCCTCTTCCTCAGTCCGCCTATCTTCGTCATCCAGGTTGACAATAGGCACCTGGGCATTAGGAGAAGATATGTCGGCCTCAGTGCGTTCGCCAGCAGTATCCGCCGATGTCGCGGTTTTCTGGGAATGGACGGAGTCCGACAAGGTCGTCATCCTCTCGCTCAGTGGTTCAGCATCAACTGCGGCTTCTCCGCGAGCAAATATATCAGTAGGGCGGGCTGACTTCTCCGCGGGCTTCTCGTTCTGGGAGTTTTCTCCTGCGAGGCGGACAGGATCTTGTCTTGCCGGCCTCTTTGCAATTTTCTTAGTCTTCATTGGCGTTGACGGCTCCGAGTCGCCTTTGGCAGTAAGGCTAGAGAGGAATGCACCAAGTCTTGCCATGCCGGACTGGAAAGTTGAGACCGCAAGAGGTGAATAGCGCCCCGTATCGATCAAGATTCTCAGCAGATCCAGACCCTCCAGCGATATTTATAGCGTTGGCGGTGTTTCCGAGGTTTGCGGACTCGGCGGTTAAGAGAACATTTTCGAAGTTTTCTGGAAACTTAAAAATGTGCGGGGATTATGTTAACCCCTCAGTCCGCAACGTACTGCAAGACTCCAAAACCCCCCATTCAGCAAGCGCGGACAGGATTTGTCCGTCCGCCCAGTCCGGCACTGTCACCAGTCGGGCGCCAAGGGTGATACTCTAGCAGCGGACGCAAAGTCCAGTCCGCTCAGTCCGCCGACGCGTTGGGCAAGTCTCCAGCGGCGGACGCAGTATCTCGTCCGCCCAGGCCGCCGCCCTCCAGTGGGCGCGCCCAGCAGCAGTGGAAGCTCCAGCTCGCGAGCCCAGTCCGCCACTTCTGTGCGGACTGGCGTGTTCTTTCTTATTGCTTCCCGTCACCGCTGCCCGGTTCTCCTGTACCCCGGGCAGCAGGTTATTTTAGCCCTGCCCGTTTGGGCAGGCCCCCTACCCTATAAATAGGGGGGAGGTGGTGCACTCAAGGCACGCTGACTCGGACCCAGGAGCCTACTTGTTACAGGCTGCAGACTCGAATCCTGCGCCTTGCGGACTCCCCCTCACTCTGCTCTTGTCCAGCTTTTCCTTTCACTTGTAACCCAATTCTTCTTCAATCCAGGGAAAGCCCGTCGCAAGAGAGGCATTCAGGCCGCGACGGGCGAAGTCTGTTGTTGCCGTGGTTCACGGTCCTGCTCCTCTTTCAGCTCTCATCCGCTTAGTAGATCGCTGCTCGCAGTCTCCCTTTTTCCCCTGTGTTCGAACAGTTAGCTGGTTGTGCTCGACCCCCCTTGTGTTTTCGTGCATCAACACCTGAGACCTATCAGGAGTTGATCGCCATGGTCAACCGCTTCATAGAAGGGGAAAATGTCAATCCGACCTATGTTTCATCCCTGACAGCCAAAGATGAAGGAAGGGATGCCTCCGCTTCTTCTTCTCATGGCAGGCCCCCTCGTCCAGACTTCCAGCCTCCGTCTCAAAGAGGCAGAAACTTCCGCAACAAAAAACCTTTCCAAGGCCATCAACAGTTTCACGAGCAGAGACTGTCGTTGGCCGCCGCTCCCGCCGTTCCTTTGCAAGCTCTTCCCATCCTCCAGCAGGCAGCCTTGCCTGCCCCGTGCCAATATGATGAAAGTCCCATGGAGGACCCTGCAGATCTGGATCTTGACGAAGTCATCCAGATCCTGCAAAGATCAGGAGAGAGGAGGCAAGGGCCTCAGAAGATGTGGAAGCCGAGGGATAATTCACAATTCTGCCAATTCCACAAGGAAAAGGGCCATCTGACTGAGGACTGCAAGGTCCTTCGCGCGCTGATAGATAAGTTGCTTGCCGTGGGCAAGATTGACCTGACCAAGAAGGATTCTCCTTCCTCTTCAAAGCCATCCACCTCGAAGGGCAAAGAGGTAGCTGAGGCTTACTAGGAGTGTGTAGATGTGGAGGACGAAGGCCGTCTGGGGCCGATCAACGTCCCAGTGGAATGCTTTGATGCAGATGATGAGGGAGTTCTGGGACGGCTCTTCTTCATCCATGGTGGAGCTGGGACCGAGTCCACCCGGAAGTCATCAATTTCAAGGGTCACCCAGGCGGAGGTGGCCTCTTCTTCCGTTGCTCCCCCAAGAGAAGTCGTCACTTTTGGTCCGGAAGATCTGCCTCAAACAGCCAATCCATTTGACGATGCTGTTGTGATCAAGGCTGTGCTTGGGGACTTCACAGTGGACAGAATTCTTGTTGATACGGGCAGTTCAGTCAACCTCCTCTTCAAGTCTACCTTCGAGGCCCTGAGGACCAGAAAGCCTCTGCTTTCCACTGAGGGGCCACTCTATGGTTTCTCAGGAGAGAGGAAAGAAGTGGAGGGCAGCGTCATCTTGCCAGTGAAGCTTGGAGGGGCAACAAAGCAGATACAGTTCATAGTGGTCGACGCCCACAGCAGCTACCATGCCATCTTCGGCAGGCCCCTGCTGAACAAGTATCAAGCGGTGGTTTCCACTTACCACCTAGCCATCAAGTTCTTCGCCGATGGGAGGATGTGCCGGGTCCGGAGTGACCCAAGGAGAGCAAGGGAGTGCTACGTCCGCACTGTCAACATGGTTGAAGCTTCCCTTGCTCCAGCAGAGGCTGCAGAAGCCTCTTCCAGTTCGAAAGTTGCTGCTGATGAAGGTGCTCACCTGGAACCTGCCCAGGTGACGCAAGGAGTCCCCATTGCTGAAGTGGAGGAGAGGAAACTCTCCATCAACTCAGAGCTTCCTGAAGATCAAACGGCTGAGTTGATTTCCTGCCTGCTGAAGAACCTGGATGTCTTTGCCTGGTCGGCAGAAGACATGCCGGGGGTGGATCCTGATGTACCTTGCCACCACCTGAATGTTGATCCCAGCTGCAAGCCCATCCAACAGAAGAAGAGGGACGTGGTGACAAAGCTTGCAGAACCAATAAGGGAGGAGGTTGCAAAACTCCTCAAGGCGAATTTTATTAAAGAAGTGCAATATCCCACCTGGATTTCAAATGTTGTAATGGTTAAAAAACCAGGGGGAAAGTGGCGAATGTGTGTAGACTTTACAAAACTTAATAAAGCATGTCCTAAAGATTGCTACCCCCTGCCTCGGATAGATTCTTTAGTTGATTCCGCGGTAGGATACTCTTACATGAGTTTTTTAGATGCGTTTTCTGGTTATCACCAGATAAGAATGCATAAACCCGACGTTCCTCACACGCCGTTCATAACTAACGATGGATGTTATTGCTATCTTGTCATGCCCTTTGGGCTTAAGAATGCTGGCGCGACCTATCAACGGATGATGGACCGTGTGTTTAACCATCAAAAAGGAAGAAACCTAGAAGTGTATGTAGACGATCTTTTAATTAAGAGTAAATCGTTTTCGCTGCACTTGCTAAATCTAGCAGAGACGTTCGCTACTCTGCGTAGATACAAGATGAAGCTCAATCCTTTGAAGTGTACTTTTGGAGCGAGTAAGGGGAAATTTCTTGGTCATCTCCTTACTCCGGAGGGACTTGCCCCCAATCCTGACAAGGTAAAAGCTATTCTTGAAATGCCTACCCCTCGTTCACCGAAGGAAGTTCAGCAGTTAGGGGGAAGGCTGGCAGGTCTTGCAAGATTCCTCTCTCGGGTTGGAGATAGGAGTGCCCCCTTCTTCAAAACTCTCCGCGGTGCATCCAAGTTTGAGTGGACAGAAGAGTGCTCCCAGGCTTTTGAACAGTTAAAGATGCAGCTTACCTCATCGCCTCTGCTTCAGAGCCCCCGGCCAGGAGAGGTTCTTTTCTTGTACCTAGGGGTTGGCCCTGAGGCCGTCAGCTCCGTTCTCCTTCGGGAAGAGAACAGAAGACAATTCCCAATCTACTATGTGAGCCATATTCTGAAGAGTGCAGAGACGCGGTATCCGATCTTGGAGAAGTTAGCCTTGGCACTGGTCATGTCAGCTCGCAGGCTCCGTCCATACTTCCAAGCACATTCAGTCCAAGTCATCACCGATCAGCCTTTGAAGGGTGTGTTGGAAAAGCCCGAGCATTCTGGCAGGCTATCTAAGTGGACAATAGAGCTAAGTGAATTTGAAATTTCTTATGTGCCCAAGACAGCCATCAAAGCTCAAGTCCTAGCGGATTTTCTTATTGACATGCCAGAGTCCAGTTCTGATCAGGCAGAAAGGTCACCTTTGGCTTGGACCATCTATGTTGATGGTGCCTCAGGCAGAAGTTCTTCTGGAGCAGGAGTGGTTCTCATCAATCCAAACGGAGTCAAGTTGGAGCAGGCCATCAAGTTTTACTTTCCAGTGACCAACAACCAGGCCGAATATGAATCTCTGCTAGCAGTCTTGAGGCTCGCGAGGGAATTAGGGATCGACTATGTTCACATCAAAACCGATTCCCTGGTAATGGCGTCGCAAGTCCTTGGTAACTTTGAAGCAAGGGAGCCAGTCTTGAAAAAGTATCTAGCTCTTGTGAAAATAGAAATCGGCAGGTTTAAAAGCTTCACCATCGAACATATCCCTAGAACAGAGAATGAGGAGGCCGATTTTCTCTCTAAGCATGGGATACCTTCAGGAGGCACAACTTCCGAGCTCTTCCGCCCGGCAGTGGTGGAAGGAGATCTGATGCAAGTCGACCAGCGTGCCTCTTGGATGGACCCATTCATCCTATATCTATCAACAGGAAATTATCATCATACAGTTAGAGACAAGAAGAAGTTCAGAATAAAAGCAGCTCACTACTTTCTAGTGGCGGGAATCCTTTATAGAAAGACCTTCCTCTCAACCATGGCCCGATGTGTTTAAGAAGAAGAAGCTCACACCATTTTGCAAGAAGTTCATTCAGGAGAGTGTGGAAGTCACTCTGGAGCAAGAACTCTTGAAAGACGAGTCCTACGACAAGGGTATTTCTGGCCCACAATGAAGAAAGACTCAGAGATCTGTTCCAGAAGGTGTGTTCAATGCCAGAAGTTTGCTCCGCTTCAGCACCAAGCAGCTCAGTCCCTCAGGTCGATTGCAACTCCTTGGCCCTTTGCGGTTTGGGGAATGGATCTCATTGGTCCTTTTCCCTTGGCAAGCGGGCAACGACGTTTTATCATCGTAATGATCGACTATTTCAGCAAGTGAATCGAAGCCAAGGCATTGGCCAAGACAACGACTCAGATCGTCAA
Organism: Platanthera guangdongensis; assembly: GCA_039583875.1. Taxonomy (NCBI): domain Eukaryota; kingdom Viridiplantae; phylum Streptophyta; class Magnoliopsida; order Asparagales; family Orchidaceae; genus Platanthera; species Platanthera guangdongensis. The sequence continues at coordinate 26,450,248 of CM077165.1, read as the reverse complement.
GAACTTCATTTGGGGAGAAATTGTATGTCGGCACGGGATACCAATGGCAATAATCACTGACAATGGGCCACAGTTCAACAACTCAGAGATGATAGATTTTTACAGGCAGATCGGAACAGAGCTGCGTTTTGCATCAGTTCATCATCCCCGAAGCAATGGCCAGGTGGAAGCTGCCAACAAGCAGATCCTCAACTTGCTCAAGAAGAAAGTGCAGAATCTCAAGGGCAGTTGGGCTGATCAGCTTCCATCAGTCCTCTGGTCCCTTAGAACAACGCCATCATCCGCAATCGGGGAGACTCCATTCAAACTCTCTCATGGCTCAGAGGCGCTCATCCCGATTGAGTTCGAAGTCCCGTCACCCAGAGTGCTGCTTGCAAGAGAAGGTGCTGATGATTGGGCTGAGTTGAATAATGAGGAGATGAGGTTCAGCTTGGAACACATCGAGGAGGTCAGAGATCAAGCAGCCATAAGGCAGGAAGAGGTCAAAAGGAGGATGGCCCGTTATTTCGATCAGAATATAAGGATCAAACACTTCCAAGTGGGAGATCTAGTTCTAAAGAAGGTTGATGCTGCTGCAAGAGCTGGTTCAGTTGGAAAGCTTAATCCAAATTGGGCCGGCCCTTTTGTCGTCAAAGAAGCATTAAAAAGCGGCGCTTATCGCTTGCAAACATACGAAGGAGAGGATATACCACACACGTGGAGTGGGGATGACCTCAAGCGGTTCTATTCTTAAAACCTCCTTCTTCTATTTTGTGTATTATCTTCAAAAATTGTTATGAATAGAAACTGCTTGCTAACACTTCTTCGAGTCTTTTGTTGTAATCAGAACAGATAAGGCGCTAAGAGAGATTTCAAAAACGGTTCTACACCCGAACCCCCTTTTTTTCTTTCTTATGCTTTCTTTGCAAATGCATTTTCTTAATCAAAGAATCCATACTAACACCTTTTTCTAGTGTTTTCTCTCACTCCCAAAGACCTATAACGGTTCCCTGATACCAGGAGACATCGCCGAGTTCAGCTAGACCTCCCCTAGAGCCGTTGTCATTAGCGTAACACCACGAAGACCACGTGTTGCGGGGAGATTTCGCACCGTGTAGTGGGAGCTTGCAGGCTCTAGCGCGGTTGGATTCTGGACTTCGGATCCCGGCAGGTACCTGACCCCACCCTTGCATTATGGAGGGCAAGGTGGGTGTAAAGCTCTACCACGCCGCTTTAGGGATATTGTTACAACTTCGATGATCGCGTGAGGAAAGTATGTCGTTCCGGCTCACCTGCCCGCGGGTCATCTTAGCTTGTAACTCTCGAACACTCCATGGTACCCTCAAGCAGTGCCTGTAGGAGACCCACAGCTTAGACTGTACTCGAGGCAAGAGGGCAGGGAACCGTTCCGCCAAGTGAGCATCTTGCTCTTCGCAGGGAATTATTTGGGTTGATTCTATAGCTTGTAGCCCGATGAGGAAAGTATGCCGCTCAGGCTCACCTGCCCACCTGGTCGCGAGTTATAGGTTCATTTCTGTTTTTAGCGGACTGCTTTTCTCTGTCCGCAGAGTCCGCTTATTTGGGTTGATTCTATAGCTTGTAGCCCGGTGAGGAAAGTATGCCGCTCAGGCTCACCTGCCCACCTGGTCGCAAGCTATAGATCATTTCTATCTTTGGCGGACTGGATTCGTTATCCGCACAGTTTGGAACTTGGGATTACATGCTGGTTATCTTTAGCGGACTGATTTTCTCTATCCGGTCAGTCCGCCGACTCGGGTTGATCTTATAGCTTGTAGCCCGGTGAGGAAAGTATGCCGCTCAGGCTCACCTGCCCACCTGGTCGCAAGCTATAGATCATTTCTATTATGAGCGGATTGGTTTTCTGTATCCGCTCAATCCGCAGGGTACATATTCAAGTTTATATTCCTGTTATAAGCGGATTGGTCTCCTATATCCGCTCAGTCCGTAGAATGATTCTCGCATTATTTGATAAGTTCATCAATGTGCTTTTATATTATGTGCGGTCTGGCTTGCGGACTACAGCAATAACTCTAAGTACCCCAGGCATTATTATCAGCTGGCTGTTCTCTGAGGCGGATGATGAATAAGTTGATGTCTAAATACTTTAATCAACAAAGTTCACTATAAATAATATATCACGCGGACTGCAAGAGAAACTCGACAGAGTCCGCCTGAGTTTCTTGGTCCAAAGTGGAACAATATTCTCTAATCAGCAAGATTCATTATAAATGACATATCGTGCGGACTTCAATTGGAGCTAAACAGCGTCCGCCTGCTATTGTTTTTCTTCTAAAGGCGAACAACAATTATTTCTAATCAGCAAGTTAAAAAGCCCAAGTTTATTAGCGTGTCGTGCGGACTGCTAAGTATCGGTGCGGTGAGCGTGGAAAAAAGAGCATTGCAGAAAGCACACATGCCAAAAAATATCCTTTCTATTTCTTCAAAAAATTTTACATCAATCAAAATGTTCGGCGGACTGCAATCTTGCGTCCGCCACTTTTTACAAAAATTACAAAATGTATACATATGCATTGTTCAATCAGTCCGCTGTCTCTTCTCTGGAGGTGCAGGGCTGTCGCCGACGACATCTACTTCTGGAGAATAATCCCTCGAGTCGCTCTCGCTGCTACCCGACCCTGAACTAGTGGCGGACCCGCTATGCGAGCTGCCAGTAGCAGAGGAAGAAGAAGATGTGTCGGACTCGGCGGACAGATCCTCTCCTCGCCGGCTAGATTCAGCGTTGTCCGCAGGGACTTGATCTTCGCCTTGAGAGCCTCCGTCTTCTTCTTCTTCGTCTTCATCATCATCATCTTCCTCAATAACCTCTTTTCCTTTTTGGCTCTTTCCATCGCTGCGACCTGAGGGGCCAGCTCCGGAAAGATCTCCACGAAGGGGACGCCGCCCACTCCCTCCTTCATGAGGCCGTCGCGGGCAAGCCGCTCAACAGCAACCTCAACTGTCTCCATCACAAAAGGGAGCGTGGCGGCCTGGAATTTATTGTTCTCCAAGTCATAGGCGACCTGCAAAAGCAAGATTGCAAACTATCAGACAGATCGCGACGAATAGCAAATCCAGATCGCAGCGAATTCAACTCACCGCCAGCTCCTCTCTTTGCCGGGCATTCCTTTCTCCCAGCCGCGCGTTCCTTTCCCTCATCGCTTTATTTTCTTTCTGAAGCTGTTCATTTTGCCTCAACAGGTCTCTGGCCAGAGTGGCAACATAATGATTTGTCACCGCGCTGTTCGCAGAGGCCTGAGAGGCCAACAGAGGGAGTTCGGCGGCGGGCACCTTCTTCAGTTCGCTCAAGTTGCGCTTTCCGTAGAGAGTGGAGAGCGCAACATGGGCGTGGCGCGTTATCCGCGGACTCCTCCACGAGGGAAGTGCGGTGGATAAGCGGACATGCTTCTCCTTGCTGTGCCAATGGACCATAGGGTTCCCCCTAAGGTCCCTCTGGCTGATGCCAAAGCCGGTCATGGAGAAGCTTTCGGAGGAGGAGTAGTCCGCTGCGGGATCCCCTTCCTCCTTCCTCTTCTTTGCAACCGCTTCTTTCTTCTCCTTTTGTGTAGGAACAAAGTCGCTTGGCGTCTGTGGCAGGTTGGCGGGCACCGCCAAGGTCGCTGCAAAAAGAGAACCGGTTAAAAAAGCATGGTCGCGGCGGATACAAAAGCTGAGTCCGCTAAGATACTTACTGTCCTCAGGCGTGACGTCCGCTAAGCTCGCTAACAGCGGAAGGTAGTGCTCAATATCAAGCCTGGCGTTGGCCAGGAACTCGACAATTGCGGACTCCAGGTCGTCCAGCTGCACGTTTTTGAAAGCGGAGTCCGCGCGCGCCTGCGGATAAGTGTGCGCGAACCCGAGGTCGCCCTCAAAGATTAAGAACCTTGAGGTCCAGTTGTGGATCTTGTTTGGAAGACCCACTACTTTCATCCCCCTGCAATAGAAGTACATTACACCCTTGTAGGGGCGACCTCCGGAGGCAGTTATGGAGCGGACAGAGAATATTTTGCGGAAGATGTTCATTGAGAAGGCAATCCTTTCAGATCGCAGGTAAGAGAGGAAGCTGCAGATCGCAGCGACGGTATTCGGCGCGAGCTGGCCGGGCACCATCCCGTAGTGCTCGAAAATTGCGGCGAGCTCCCATAAGAGCGGGAACTTGAAACCGCTGTCGAAGTGGTCAACTGGAATGGCGATCTGGGTCGCCGTCGAGAAGTTCAATCTTTCCTGGTGTGCGGGTAGGCGGACAAGAATGTTGGAGTCCGCCATCTTCTTTTCAACAAAGGCCGCCAGGTCAGCCTCTTTCAAAGTGCATTTTCTGTGGTCGGCAGAGTGAAAGGCGACTGCAGCATCAGTACGCGCGGACACCATGTTGCAGGCCGCAGGGTTTCGTTTACTTCAGGAATTTCCTACAAAGAGAAAGCAGAAGGCAGTATTTATAGATAAAATTTCTGACAGCTTTTTGGCCAGTCCGCGCAGGTCGCCTATTCAGTCCGCACAGTCCGCAAAACGTTTAAAAAGCAGCCAAACAAATAGCGCGGATATAAAAGACAAATTAACATTCCAAAATAGATTCAAGGCCAAGTCATGGCCGTCGCAGTTCCCTATCCGCTCAGATCGCGAATTTTCCCACCTGCAGGTTAACAAGAAGCGGACACAGCGCTAGTCCGCACAGTCCGCCACAGATCAAGCCAAGGTTTATTATAAAATCAGCGGATTTATAATCTGCATCCGCATAGATCGCGATAACGGTTTAACCAATCACATCACAGCAATGTTTAAAACAATTATACAGAAGTATACATTCAACATAAAAAATGAGCACCGCGGACTCAGCGGTCTCTATTTTCAGTTCACTTCTCTGCCCTATCCCGGCATAGATGAGCCGCCTGATCGCTTATCTGAAGGATTTCACTATATACGCGGCAGAGATGATGATGAATGACGTTTATAGTCCGGTGCATATGGGCAGCTTCCCGGTCTACTCGACTAAGGGGCACCATTGGCTCCGCTGCCGGTCTCAGCTCCTCGTCCGCAGCGCGTGGGACACCACCTGTCGGTGCGGCGATCTCCGAAGCCGCGCGGTCTGGTACTCGCGGTCTCCGGTCAGCGATCTCTGCAGCCCGCTTCCCTTTCTCCTCACGCACAAACGCGAAGTGTTTGCCCTTGTAGTAGCGGACATCATCCGCGAGCCTTTTCTTCTCCTTATCAGATCTCTCCAGCGCCCTGGAAATGCTGGCAACCTGATCCTTCAGAGCCATCTCGCGCTCAGCAAATTGTTTTTCGCGCGCGGCGAACGCTTCCTCACGCTCCTTGGCTTTCTCCAACTCTTTTTTCAAGCATTCCATTTCGAATTGAAATTTCTTCTCTAACTCTTGAACCATATTCAGGCTGGGTGGCTCGTCTTCAGCGGGTTCCATATTTGAGACCGCGTCAGCACCGGGGTTCGGCGTGACTGTGATCTCGCCACTCTCGGTAGAGTCCGGCGGCGACTTCCCACCTGCAACAAACAAAGTCAACTCCACATTCAAAGGCAGCTCGCGGCGGACACGAAGAAAGGATGAAAAATCATTTTTAGACATAGCAGCAGCGAGTCGCCGACTATCGAAGAAGATTGGACGCCTTGCCCGCTCCGGGTCAAAGACGCTTAATCGCTTCCTCCATTCGCGGTGGACCTTAGTTCTTTCCTCAACAGCAGAGCTTGTCGACACTACAATATCGTCCGTCTCCGTGATGATCTTTATGGGCTTCGATTTCCGCGGCGGCGACCTGTAAAGCCACTTGCGCTGAAAATATTTAGGCGCAGGTTGAAGTTTACCTGACTGCAGCAACTCCGCAGCAATCCGCAAATCCTCAGCAGCTTTGTCCGCGGCGATCTGCTTCGAGGCCACCCCGACTGCAGCAACATGAGCAACGATTTGCTTCTTTTGCTCCGCTATCTTCTCCCTCAGCCTCTCCCTCTCCTCTTCCTCCGCAGCGGACAGAGATGGGAGTTCGTCACCCTTGTCTCCAGCGGTCTCCGCCTCATTCTGCTGCAGGAAAACCAGCAAGGAGTCGTGGATTAAGTCAAGTTGGCCGACGTCTATGGAATCAATAATCTCATCCGTGGAAAGACTGACCGTGGAAAGAGAATTGTCCCCCCGGATTTGGGCCTCCGGTGTTATCAGGTCGCTGTCGGGGACTTATTTGTCGCGCGGCCCGTGTTGCAAGTCCGCCTCACCGGTCCGCTTGGAGATATTCTTCTCCTTCATAGCGCGCAGCTTCTTCTCCACCCGCTCAGCAACGGTCGCTCCGCTCCTCTTCCTCTTCTTCCTCTTGGCTGTCTTCTCAGCAGGATCCGCGGCGGACCCCAAAGACTGGTCTTCGCGGACAGGCACCGGGTTCGCAGCTGTCGTTGCTTTTGGAAGCACACCGTCCTCTTCCTCAGTCCGCCTATCTTCGTCCTCCAGGTTGACAATAGGCACCTGGGCATTAGGAGAAGATATGTCGGCCTCAGTGCGTTCGCCAGCAGTATCCGCCGATGTCGCGGTTTTCTGGGAATGGACGGAGTCCGACAAGGTCGTCATCCTCTCGCTCAGTGGTTCAGCATCAACTGCGGCTTCTCCGCGAGCAAGTATATCAGTAGGGCGGGCTGACTTCTCCGCGGGCTTCTCGTTCTGGGAGTTTTCTCCTGCGAGGCGGACAGGATCTTGTCTTGCCGGCCTCTTTGCAATTTTATTGGTCTTCATTGGCGTTGACGGCTCCGAGTCGCCTTTGGCAGTGAGGCTAGAGAGGAATGCACCAAGTCTTGCCATGCCGGACTGGAAAGTTGAGACCGCAAGAGGTGAATAGCGCCCTGTATCGATCAAGACTCTCAGCAGATCCAGACCCTCCAGCGATATTTATAGCGTTGGCGGTGTTTTCGAGGTTTGCGGACTCGGCGGTTAAGAGAACATTTTCGAAGTTTTCTGGAAACTTAAAAATGTGCGGGGATTATGTTAACCCCTCAGTCCGCAACGTACTACAAGACTCCAAAACCCCCCATTCAGCAGGCGCGGACAGGATTTGTCCGTCCGCCACGTCCGGCACTGTCACCAGTCGGGCGCCAAGGGTGACTCCAGCAGCGGACGCAAAGTCCAGTCCGCTCAGTCCGCCGGCGCGTTGGGCGTCTCCAGCGGCGGACGCAGTATCTCGTCCGCCCAGGCCGCCGCCCTCCAGTGGGCGCGCCCAGCAGCAGTGGAAGATCCAGCTCGCGAGCCCAGTCCGACACTTCTGTGCGGACTGGCGTGTTCTTTCTTTTTGCTTCCCGTCACCGCTGCCCGGTTCTCCTGTACCCCGGGCAGCCGGTTATATTAGCACTGCCCGTTTGGGCAGGCCCCCTATCCTATAAATAGGGGGGAGGTGGTGCACTCAAGGCACGCTGACTCGGACCCAGGAGCCTACTTGTTACAGGCTGCGGACTCGAATCATGTGCCTTGCGGACTCCCCCTCGCTCTGCTCTTGTCCAGCTTTTCCTTTCACTTGTAACCTAATTCTTCTTCAATCAAGGGAAAGCCCGTCGCAAGAGAGGCATTCAGGCCGCGACGGGCGAAGTCTGTTGTTGCCGTGGTTCACGGCCCTGCTCCTCTTTCAGCTCTCATCCGCCTAGTAAATCGCTGCTCGCAGTCTCCCTTTTCCCCTGTGTTCGAACAGTTAGCTGGTTGTGCTCGACCCCCCTTGTGTTTTCGTGCATCAACACCTAAGTTGTTCAAACCTATTCCTATAGGCCCACTTAGCCTAAGTAGAGCATCACCTTCACCCAACCCAAGTTTGGTAGTGCCATTAGGGTCATTACCATCAAGTGTGGTCAGCCCACTCATCATGCTTGACCAAGTCAACTCAAAAGTCAACTTAGTCAACAAATTGTCCTAAAGAGTGAAAATGAGCCCAAGCCACTTCCCCTTGGGCCAAGCCCACCAAATTTTGCCCATTATCAGCCCAAGGTGTCAAATACCAGCCCTACCGCTCTGGATTTGGAGAGAGAGTGCATGCATGGGGACATTTTGGAGAATTCACCCAAAAGGAGGAGAGAGAAAGTGGAATTAAGAGGAGGAGGCTACTTGGCCTTGGCTCCTTCTGCCCAAAGACTGTTGGCCGGCCACCCAAGGGAATCCAAAAGAATTTGGCTGCATAGTGGCCACTTGACACCATGGGTGAAGCATCCAAGGTTGAGCACGAGTTCACCTTGGTTGTATCTCCATATATATCCACCTACAGGCAAAACCAACCCCACCAACAGCTTCAGAGAGAGGAAACGAGTGGAGATCGAGTGCTGGAGGAAGAGAATTGGTAGAGAATCAAGGTTTTGAGCAGGAGATCGCCGGAGCTACTCGACCATGGCCAACCACTGCCGCACTCGCCGCTAAGGCTTGAATCAGGTCCGTTTCACTTCACCTCTACTCGTACTAGCTTCCTAGATCGTTTAGGAGAGATATCGGGCTCAATTGAGCCCGATGCCATGTGAGAAAAGATCCAAAATTCCGAGTTTTTCTTCTTGCTCGGGATCGCCGGAGGAGCCCCCTTCGACTGCCTCACCGCCAGGAAACGCTAGCCCCCACCTCAATGGAGGTGGTGGCAATAATCGCCGGCGGTGGCGCCGGCCCAGGTGGCCGGAAATCGCTAGCAAACATAGCCTAGCCAGGCTCAATCTCAGCCATTGCTGATCGGGGACGATCAACGGATGTTGTCCCTTTATTCAAATTAAACTATAAGATATTTTAATTTCATTCAATATTTTGTCACACATTTATACATTTATTGCATGCTAAAAATAGGCCTCTTAAATACAATTTCAGGAGCAGACATCAACATGAAAACTGTAGGCCTAGGTCTTACCTTCAATTGGCCATCCTAAACATGAGATTTTGAGCTGTAGGGCTCCCTGCAGGTCTATTCTACTAGGACTGGTTCTAGACTAGGGCAAAAAAGAAAATAATTGCCCAAGCAAAACCAGATATCCAAATGAACCATGATTTTGGGCATGTGCTCAATTAGGGCATATCTAGCCCCTGCCCAAAAATGGGATTTTTGGGGAGCCATTTTTCTATAGTATTTGTCATAATACACATACTTAAATAAATGAAATAATTAGAATAATATGCTCCAAATGGCCCCAAAGTTTGGTCGCAGGTCCTTGGGGACATTATATATGCATGGTAAAATTGTTAGCACATTTGGACCACTGCATGTTGGGTTAACCCACTTGCATGTGTTGGCTCTATATAGCTTTGGGGTACAAATAGCAATGTTTGAAATATTGCATATCCAACCTATTTGATAAATGCAAAAATCATGGAATTGATGCCAGAGACTCATTAGAGTAACGTTCACCCCTCATAGTAATAATGGGAATTTTGGGCGCAAAAATTCCATTATTTGAATTTTTTAAAATTTAGGCCTTTTGATAAATAAATTGGAAAATAGTCTTTTGTCAAAAGAAAACCCCCAAAATCTTTCAATACAAAAGGGAGGTCATATTTGTCTCATGAAAATTTTTATCCTACTGTTTGAGAAATTTGGAGCCAAATAGATGGAAATAACCATTTTACCCTTATTGCATTTATTTATGAATTGATGGAAATATACATCAGTAAATTTTGGAAACATTTCTAGTGTTGTATAATTGTATGATTAGCCTTGTATAATTATCTCAAAAATTTTGGATGTCCTAATAATTTTTAATTAGCATAATGGCATTTTGGTAAATTATTAGGAATTGAAATTGGTAGGCCATTACATTATAGAGGTCGATGAAACTCTGCCATTAGCCTTAAATTAATGATATACATACTCTATAATTTTCCTAAAATTTTGAGTAATGTATTCCTTATACTTCATTTGGAAAATGACAATTATGTGGGTTTTGTATTAATTAAGGAATAAAGAGAAATATTCAAAGGAAAATTATGAAGTTTGGTAGACAACAATATTTTACCAAGTTGCAACTCAGGAAAAATTCCTTAGGTCAGAAGATTATAATTTGTAGTACTTCATGTATTAAATGTCGTAGGGGATTAATTAAATGATTTAAGTAGAGGCTTTAATGACATAAGAAAATTATGAAAATCAATATGCTCACTTAATTAGTCCATACCATCCTAGGATAAATAGTTAGGTGCAGGTGGCCCAAGGAATTGGAAGTTCTATTTTGGGGTGGTATTAGGTCATGAGTTGCGCATAGTGTAAGTAGGTTATACTATAAGCACCATCGGGGGATAGATCGACGAATGAGCTAGAGATTACAATTGGAGAATAACCTTGGTGGGTAGTGTTGTCTTAGTGATGAGAGTAAAAGTGCAAGACCATGGATAGCAACTGGAGTGGAGGCCGACGAAAGACCGTCGCCCTTCTGAGAACATCTTAAGTCTTAGGATCACTCAAGAGTAACAACGAGAGCTGGGGGTGAATTATTGGTTGTCATCAACTAAAGTAAATATCCTTGAGAAAGGGAGCTTTGGGCGTAATCCCATCATAGTTCCTAGTGCCCCCGAGTGCCCTTCACCGGGTATACCCTGGGCAGTCCCAGGATTAACCTTAAATCAATAAGTATAATAACCCGTAGATAAGAGTAGTCTAATAGGTTAAGACATTGTGGTTCATTCTCGCCCGTGATGGCTTTGAGGGATTTTGAATAAAAGCACTATGTGCAATCTCATCCCTGAAGGGTTTGAGGGAATCAGGACTGGTTGGTCCTGCGAGCTGAAGGCTTGAGGTGAAATACTTAGAATGTGCATAAATTTAGTGGTGAGTCAAGCGGTACTGGGCCGATCGTCACACCGATGGAAGTATAGTGACTCAGGCAGGTTTTAGGGTTTAAGGGACCAGTAGGTTATTTATACCGAGGTCTAGAGGACGATCCACGATAAAGCACACCCGACCCAACAAGACTGACAGGTAGTCAGCAAAATGCGTACGCAGACTCTAGAGTGCGCCTAGGACGTGTACAAAGGCGTTTGAGAGGGGTCTAGTCTTGGTAGTGTGCATACCTGCCTAGAAGTGGAGACGCCCGCTTCGCTGCTGCCGTAGCCACAACAGTGGTAGCCGATAGTGAAACTAGCTCTCAAAAAGTATGAACTAAAGGCCTGTGATCACAGAGTCGTTGTGTGTGAGTTGCACTTGCCTGTTGCATAAATTGCATCATAAACATTTATTCATATTAGGTCATACGCTTCATAGATCCTTATCATATAAATTAGTATGAGCTCTTTTATATGATGAGTTAAATTTCCTGAAAACCCTAACTTATAAATTTTTATTGGCATTTTAAAAGTTAACGTACGTTTTGTGATGGTAGTGTAGTGGTAGCATGATTTACTTTTCTGCTCTTACTTTCTGTTCTTTACTAACTTGTACCATACCTTTACTTCACTTATACCATGTACTTAGAACTGCTAGAATAGAACTATGTTGCTCTTATAATTGATAGATAGATTCCTTGTCACCTACTTCCTTTTGTTACCCCATGATAGTCCTCCGCTTTGTCCTCCTGCACGATGCCTATGAGTTGCGGGGCGAGGTGCGGAGGAAACGACTTAGTCTTTGACTAATGGTCTGTGACCAACTATTTTTATGAGCTCGAGGAGATGCAGCACCAGCACCACGGGCAGGACAAGGTGATAGGGCATGAGGAGTTGATACCACCTACTACTACTACAACGCTACCTCAGGTGGGATGAGTTCGAGATTAGTTGATTAGCTTCCGCTGTTTTGAGGTTTTGTGAGGAGAGTTATTCATATGATATACTGGGCATAAGTCTTTATTACTCTTCATATTTTTGTACTCATTGTGTACTGGATGTACTTTCATTTTGTTATTTGATATGTACTGTGACTGTGGATTGGTTGTAGTTTATTTCTACATTACAGCTATACTTCTATTTCTCATATTGGCCTACAGGTTATATGATCGTATTAGCCGGCAGAATCGGCGTGTTGCGGAGTCGACTAACCCGTGCGTTAGTGCCACCGTAAGACGACGGTTCTGGGCATAAGATCGGGATCCTCCTTGGTAAGGGGATGGGTCTTACAAACTGGTATCACTTGACCAAACGATCATATGAGAAAGAAGTCCACAACAATGGACCACCCCGCTCGAGCATTAGTTTGCGGAAAAACTATGTAGCGGAAGCAGTGGTGTTCCCATGTGTAAAAGTCACATAAAACAGTCCATTAAATACAATGAGTTAGAGCAGTTCTGTTTTAACCTTACTTTTATGCAACCTCTACAGGTCGCTGCGCCGCAAAATGTGGTTCCTCCCCCTCCAGCTGCCACTCCATTTCTACAGACAGAGATGGGGCAAACTTTGACGGCTATACTGGAAGCCTTCAAAGCCCTGTAGGTCCCGGCTCCGCAGCCAAATTCGGGGTCAAGCTGGCTGAGTGCATTCAAGAGCCTATCCCCACCGATGTACCGAGGGACAGAGGATGCTGTGAAGACTAAGGAATGGCTGGAGGCGATACATGAGATATTGGCAGGCATCAGCTGCCCCGTCAGCCAGGTAGTTCCTCTAACGAACTCTATATTATATGCTCATGCAAAATGATGGTGGAAGTCCGTGCGAGAGTCCACTAATGGGCCAAAACCCGAACAGGCAAGCGTACCTGTCGAATCGTAGTACCAAGGTCGTATTTAAACACGGGGCTGTCAATTACTTCTACTCACGCTCTAACTATTATCCTACCGGAAAACTAATGGGATTTGAGAATTTTTTTGAATAAACAAAAGACAACTTGCGAGACGAAAAACTTATAATAAAAAGCTAGCATTCGATCAATGATTCACCATGAAATTAGATAAGAGAGATAAAAATAAAGATAGTTTTAATTTTGCAAATCATACTCGACCGTGACGGATCCGAAAATAAGACAAAATCTCGCTAGAGCATTAGGTCTCCTAACTTATAGACTCTTCGATCAAAATCTCTTTACAAACCAAAGAAGCCTAAAGTTGCATTATCGAGGTGATCCGCACTATTGGATTTGACTCCAATCCGGAGGATTTACGTCATCCTATCTCTAGGATTGCGTTCAACTCCTTCCTTCTTTGAGTGATCTTTCATATTCATGAGCCTCTCGGCTACTCAAATATGAGATCCCAAGCCTACTACCGTATACGGGAAATACGGAGTCGACAAAAAAAATAAATCAAAGAAGGATCGAGCATGAAATAACAAAAATAAAACTAAGAAAGAAAATAAACTCTCATCTCACTTCATGGATCCTCACGATCGAATGCTATAGGAAATTAGCTACGCATAATTGAAGGGGAAGACAAAACAAAATAAGAGAGAAACATTTTCATTATTATGCAAAAAGAAGTACACAAAATATAACAAAGACAAGATTATGCTATGAAGAAACTTGCACTAATGGAAAAGAAAACTAATATTATAATGAAACTAACAACAACTCACAAGCACTCTCCTCTCTCCAACTTAACACTCACATTCAACTTGAAACTTTACTTCTCAAAATTTTCTCCCTTTGGCTTGAGGGATGGGGTGGCTTTTATAGGAGATGGAGAAGGATCTAGAATGAAATGAAGAGGAGGAGGCCAAGGGGGGTGGCCGGCCATGTAAAGGGGAGAGTGTTCATGCATGTTATTAAATGAAGGGGAAGAAAAGGAGGTGGGTTCAATGCATTGGTGGCAAGGTGCATGGATAGAGAAATTAATAAGAGAGAGGGGATGAGTGGGGGATGCATGAGGAATAAATGGAAGAGAAAATAATAAAGTGGAGGGAGTGGGAATGAAAGAGGGGATGCATGCATGGCATTAAATGAGGGAGAGAAGAGAAAAAAATAATAAAAAGTAGAGAGAGGGACATAATATGGGTGGCCGGCCATGCAAAGGCAAAAGTGGGCTGCTAGTGTGGGCTTCATGGGCTCGGGTAGAGCTAGGATTGCATGTAGGGGCTGCTCTTGAGGGAGGGGCTGCATGGGGCTGCATGTATCTTTGAAGTGGGCTGCATTTGGAGAGGGGACGGGCTGCTACATGAAGAGGGCTGCATCATGTGGGCTTTATGGATGTTGAAGGGCTGCTCCATTCTTCAAGGGCTGCATGTAGGGGCTGCACCATAAGTGGCCGGGTAGGAGGCTAGGTGGGCTATGAAGCTTGGGCATGAACCTACAAAAAAGAGACAATACAATCATGGATTAGTCTACATAAAATAACAAAATTAAAACAAGATTTTAAAACATAATAATAATAAAAACATTACAACATTAAAATTAAAACATTAAGACTCATCATTAACTACAATTATTATACATAACATAACATAATAAATAATAACATAATACATATAATAAGACTATATAGATTTTTATATCAAAACTCTAATAATCACTAGGAATTAATATATTGTAAAGAGACATTAAAACATGAAATAACAATCATAAAATATAAATAAAATTAGGCATTTTGAATTCTAAATTACCCCCAAAAAGGATGACTAAAACTACTCATCAAATTCCCCCATGCTTAAACATTTGCTTACCCTCAAGCAAATAGAAATAAAAACTAGAAAGGAGCAAAAAGAAAATAAAAGATATATATATTTTTAAGTTCCGTAGTTAAGAAAAACAAAACATGAAAAATTAAACTATCCTAATATTCATATTATCAACTAGTGGGGTGAGAAGTGCACAATAGAAGATTTGAAAATGGAACCCTAAAAATCTCATTAAAACATAAGAAAAGTCTACTAATTTCTAAATCTTAAAACAAGGCATCCAAAATAATTGAAAATAAGGAAAGCAAAAGTAGAGGTTCTAAATAAACGGCGCATTAACAAACTACTCGGTTTCTAGATAAACATTAACCCTAAAACACTCCAAGATAACCTCCAAAGAAATCCATCAATGATGGTGGCCATAGGCTTGTACGTTCACACTTTCTCCACTACGCGAATTTACGTTCTAAGATCAATAGGGCTTCTACTAGGCATTAAAACTTGGCTTAGGTAAATGATTAGGAAGTGGAATCAAAGATAAACAAGAAGGTTTTAGGCACTAAACCAAGGTGAGCTCAAAAATAAACATAGCATAAAAAATGAGAAATAACGAGTATGTCATTTCTCCAATATGAAACTACAAAAACAAGGCCATGAAAATTTTTCTTTTATAAACTTGGCCAAACATAAACTTTTTGCATTCATTTTTTTTTATTTTGATTTTGTAATGATATATTTTTTTTTCTTTCTTAATTTTTTTCCTTTTGAATAGCATTGGATAAGAAAGCTTCAAAAATAAGCTTGAGAATTTCCTATTCATTTGAAAAATAATACCCTTCCCACAAAAAATAATTTTTAAGCTCAAATTTATAGTGCAAAAATAGGAAAGATTTTTGGCTTTGGTGAATATAATGAAATGAAAGGTGGAGCTAAAACAAGGAAAAAAGGAAAAGGCCCAAAATTGTTTTGCAAGGGTTTTGTTTTTGGTGGGCAAGAAGAGCTCAAACTATTCAAATGGTGGCCTAAATCATTTCTAAAGAACGTAAAAACGGCGCAAATGCTTTGAGAGTAGCTTGGTACAAGTTCTAGACACCAAGAAAGACTACCCCGCAAATAAAAAAGAGATAACATTACCTAGCAACCATTCGTAAGCAACTAACCGAATAAAAAGACATAACTACAAATTGCTAACTTAAAACGTAAAAATTGGATGCCTATATTTAAGAAAAAGAAACTAGTAAAACTAAGCTATGTTAAACTGATAAATTTAGAAAACCAATTCAAAGAAATCTAAATAGAACTAAGGAACCTCACGTGCCTACACTTCACTAGAAGAAACATGAAAATAAAGATAGAAATAATTTTAGATTTTGTTTTTCAAATCGATTTAAGCACAATTTGTTTTTTGTTTTTTAATTCTTGTTTTTCTAATTGTTTTGGGTTTTATATTTTATAATTGTTTTGCATTTTGATGACATAACATAAAATACTATACTAATATAAAACATAATATTATTTTTTTGAAAGAAGAAAAATAGAAAGGAAAGACCAAAAGAAACTAGACCCCCCCATGCTTAAATTCGTCATTGCCCTCAATGAAGAAAACATAAAGAAAAAGAGAAGGGGACTGAGAAGAAGAGAAAAAGAAAAATGCAGGAAAAATAAATAAATAAGAACAGGACTTCCCCGGGTTCGTGAGATGAAGGCGGATGTCGCTCCCCCATGCTTGCTTTTTAGAGTACTTGATCGTCAGCAGGTATGACTTGATCCATCCGATATTAGCAGCGGCGGAGCGGTGACCACGATCATGGACTTGATTGGCCTCCGGTAGAAAGAGCAAAATAAAAGAAAAATAGATAGAGTCCATGGGCAGATGCCCGATAATGTTTTTTTTATTACAACAGTCCAAATAAAAGAGTTTCATAAAAAAATAGTAGTCCAAAAATAAAATTGTCCATCAGAAAATAAAAAACTAAGGATCAAAAAGAAGATTCTCCTTTGCAGGAGTCACAGAATCATTAGAAAAATAGAGTTTAAGTCTATGGCCATTAACTTTAAAGTCCCCCTTATCGGGGTGTGAAAGTAGCACAGTGCCATAAGGAAAAACATCCTTGACCGCGAACGGTCCGGACCATCTAGATTTAAGCTTTCCCGGGAAGAGACGTAAACGCGAATTAAAAAGAAGAACCTGATCGCATGGTTTAAAAGTTTTAGGGTGGCGCAGGTTCTTATCGTGATACAATTTCGTGCGTTCTTTATAAATTTTATTATTTTCATAGGCGTACGCTCGCCACTCGTCAAGCTCATTTAGTTGGTTTTTTCTATGCTCGCCGACCGAGTGCGGATCGAAATTAAAAAACTTTAACGCCCAGTACGCACGGTGTTCTACTTCTACCGGAAGATGACACGATTTTCCACAGACTAATCGGAAAGGAGTACAACCGATTGCGGTCTTGTATGCTGTCCGATAGGCCCACAGAGCATCGTCCAATTTTAAAGACCAATCCTTACGAGAAGTAGAAACGTTTTTTTCCAAAATTCGTTTAAGTTCGCGATTGACTACCTCGACCTGACCGTTAGTTTGGGGGTGATAAGCAGTGGATAATTTATGCATAACGCCATATTTGGCTAAAGCCTTAGTGAGTTGAGCGTTGCAAAAATGACTTCCCCTATCACTAACGATCGCTCGAGGAAAATCAAAGCGAGAAAATAATTTTTTTAGAAAATTAACAACGCGAGCATTATTATTTGGAAGAGCTTGGGCCTCTGCCCACCTAGAAACATAATCGACTGCGACTAGAATATATTTATTTCCTAAGCTGGAGGGAAATGGGCCGACAAAGTCTATGCCCCATAGATCAAAAACTTCGCATTCGAGAAAGTAGTTTTGTTCCATTTCATTTTTATTTGAGAGATTTCCAGTCCGCTGGCATCGATCGCACCCGCCCACAAAGATTTGTGCATCTTTAAATATGCCTGGCCAATAGAAGCCAGCACTAAGTACTTTGTGTGCGGTGCAGTTAGCTTGATAGTGCCCGCCAGTCGGACCTTCATGAACATGTTTTAAAATTTGGTGACCCTCTTCCCGCGAAACACATCTCCTTACCACCTGGTCCGCACAAATGCGAAATAGAAATGTGTCTTCCCAAAAATAATACTTCAACTCCGAAAAGAATTTCTTCTTTTGGTGAGTGGAGTATTCTTTTGGAAGGACCCGGGCTACAAGATAATTGCCAGATCGGCAAACCAGGGGGTAGGAGATGCAGAAATATTAAAAAGACGCTCATCCGGAAAAGAGTCATTAATAGAAGTTTCATTTAAAATATCTAGATTGGGATTTTCAAGACGAGAGAGATGATCAGCTGCTAAGTTTTCCGCTCCTTTCTTATCCCGAATCTCCAAGTAGAATTCTTGAAGTAAGAGGATCCAACGGATAAGACGCGGCTTGGCATCCGGTTTAGAAAGGAGGTACTTCAAAGTGGAATGATCCGTGAAAACAATAACCTTAGAAAGAGTAACATACGTTGGAATTTATCAAAAGCAAAAATAACCGCTAAGATCTCTTTCTCCGTCGTGGTGTAATTTTCTTGCGCAGAAGTGAGAGTTTTACTAGCGTAGAAAATCGGATGAAAGTTCTTAGCGATTCGTTGACCTAAAACCGCACCTACCGCATGATTACTAGCATCACACATGATTTCGAAAGGTAAATCCCAAACTGGGGCGATCAAAATAGGAGCATTTATAAGTTTTGATTTAATTAATTCAAATGTCGCGAGACATGATTCATCAAAAACGAAAGGAGTGTCTTTTTCGAGAAGGTGGGTGAGAGGCTTAGTAATTTTTGAAAAGTCCTTAATGAATCGTCGATAAAAACCCGCATGCCCTAAAAAACTTCTGATCGCTTTAATATTTGTAGGCGGCGGTAACTTTTCAATTACTTCAATTTTTGCCTTGTCCACTTCACTTCCCCTAGCGAAAATGTTGTGGCCAAGGACTAAGCCTTCACGTACCATAAAGTGGCACTTCTCCCAATTTAAAACTAGATTCGTTTTTTCGCAGCGTTGTAAAACTTTTTCCAAATTTTCTAAACATAAATTAAAGGAGTCGCCAAAAATAGAAAAATCGTCCATAAATATTTCCATAATATCCTCGACGTATTTATCAAAGATAGCAAGCATACACTGCTGAAAGGTGGCGGGTGCGTTGCATAATCCGAAAGGCATTCTACGATAAGCAAAAGTTCCGAAGGGGCAAGTGAATGTCGTCTTCTCTTGGTCCTCGGGTGCGATAGGGATTTGAAAGTATCCCGAGAGACCGTCGAGGAAGCAATAAAAATTGTGCCCGGACAAACGTTCTAAAATTGGATCGATGAAGGGGAGGGGGAAGTGATCTTTTCTAGTGGCATCGTTTAGCTTACGGTAATCGATGCACATCCTCCATCCCGTTATCGTCCTAGTTGGAATTAAGTCGTTATTTTCATTTGTTACTACCGTAATCCCACCCTTCTTAGGAACATCCTGGACTGGACTTACCCACTGACTATCGGAAATAGGATAAATTATCCCCGCATCTAATAACTTAAGCACCTCTCCCTTCACAACCTCTTTCATATTTGGATTAAGACGACGTTGTGGTTGAACTACACCCTTAGGATTATTTTCAAAAAATATTTTGTGTGTGCAGAAGGAGGGGCTTATGCCAGGAATATCATAAATTTGCCACACTATAGCTCGGCGATGCTTTTGTAGTAGTTCGATCAATTGATCGTTTTCGGATTGGGAAAGAAAACAGAGATTATAACGGGCAATTTTGAATCTTTTGCAAGAAAGGCATATTTGAGGTGGTCAGGCAGTGGTTTTAAATCAAGCTGGGGTGGTTCGTCATAAGAATTTTTTAAATTTTTCTCTTTTTCAAAAACAAGATTTTCATACTTTTTTCTACTACATACAAAATTATTTTCAAAATTTTCTTGGATCGACATCACCGGGTTGTCAAAATTATGTGAAGAAATTTCAGAAAACGAAGAGGAAAATTCATTGGAAGAAATGTTGGAAAGGGAAAGGGAAGAGTCTTCATTTAAAACATCAATAAAGAAGCATGAGTCATCATTTTGTAAAGAATTTTTCATTGATTGATTAATAGAAAATGTGACCTCATCATCTCGCACACGCAAAAACAACTTTCCGTTACTAACGTCTATAACACCTCGAGAGGTGGCTAGAAATGGTCATCCAAGGATAAGAGGAACCTCGGCGTCCTCTTCAATATCGAGAATGACAAAATCCACCGGGAAGATGAATTTGTCGACCTTTACTAGCACGTCCTCAACAATACCTAACAGATATTTGATCGACCTATCGGCTAACTGGATACTCATTCTTGTAGGGCTAAGAGTGCCCAATCCTAGCTTTTTGAATAAAGAAAAGGGCATCAAATTTATCCTCGCTCCTAGATCCGCTAACGCATGTTTAACAAACAGATCACCAAAAACGCACGGAATGGAAAAACTACCCGGATCGTTTATCTTTTTAGGAAGATTAGAGTTTTTAATGACTGCCGAGCATTCTTCATTCAATGTTACATGAGATAAGTTCTCCAATTTCGTCTTGTTCGTTAATAAGTCCTTAAGATATTTTGCGTACTTCGGCATTTGACTAATCGCTTCATGAAATGGCAAATTAATGTGAATTTGTTTGAACATTTCAAGAAAGCGTTGGTACTGATCATCTAGTTTGTCTTTCCTAAGTCTAGCCGGATAAGGAGGTGGCGGAAATTCTTTTAGAACAATCGGAGCATCATTTTGAAAACCATTTTTTTCTTTTGCAGAATTAGAAATAATGGAGCTATCCTTTTCTTTTTCAAAAATATATTTTTCTTTTTCAAGATCTATGTTATTATTCTCCTTGGGGGTACAAACAGGAGGGACAATCACCCTTGGCTCTTCCCTTGTGGTGGGCTCGTTAACAACTTTACCGCTCCGAAGGGAAATCGCATTTGCGTGTTCCCTTGGGTTAGGCTCAATGTTCGAGGGAAGAGTTCCAGGTGGTCTCTCAGAAAAGGCCTTGGCGAGTTGGCCGACTTGATTTTCTAAGTTTTTCATTGATCCTGTTAAATTTCTAATAATGGCATCGTTCGAGCTTATATATTTAGCGAGGATCTCTTCCAACGGGGAAGGTTTTTGAAAATTTTGTTGCGGTAGTGGTGGTGGTGTAAAATCGTGCGGGGGGCGTATGGCGTTAGCGTTATTACTCCACTAGAAATTTGGATGGTTACGCCATCCGGGGTGATAAGAGTTCGAAGAAGAATTAAAACCAGGGGGTGCGGAAAAATTAGAAAAAGCAGAAAAATTATTGGAAGAATTATTTTGAGCAGGCCTGGGTATGTTCCCCAGATAATCCACCTGCTCGGCAGCAGCAGCATTCGCATTTTCATATACCTTAGCGGCGGAGGAAGCAGTCATCTCCGAAATCTTCTTGTTCAGCATTTCCACTTGCAGCGCCAGTTGCGAAATCGAGTCCACTTCATCGATACCTGCAGGTTTAGATGGGCGAGTCCTAGACGAATTCCACTGATAAGTGTTCATCGCCATGTCCTCGATAAGCTCAAGAGCGGCTTCCGGAGTTTTGCGGTCCAAGGAACCAGCCGAAGCGGCATCTATCATTTGCTTTGTTTCTTGATTTAGCCCATTATAAAATGTCTGGACCTGTAACCATACAGGCAGAGCATGATGAGGACATCTTCTCAAAAGTTCTCTGAACCTCTCCCAAGTGTCATAGAGGGTCTCAGAAGTAATTTGAGAATAAGAAGTTATATCATTTCTTAACTTAGCAGTTTTAGCGGGAGGGAAATATCTAGCAAGAAATTTTTCAGTTAAAATGTTCCAAGTAGTGATTGAGCCTCTTGGAAGAGAACTCAACCACTGTTTGGCTTTAGTTCTTAAGGAGAAGGGGAAGAGTCTTAGCCTTATAGCATCGTCTGAGACACCATTTATTTTAAAGGTGTCACAGATTTCAAGAAAATTGGCAATATGCAAGTTAGGATCTTCATCTTGTAATCCGTCGAACTGTACATATTGCTGCACCATTTGTATGATGCTAGTCTTAAGCTCGAAGTTATTGTTCGCAATTGCAGGTCGAACAATACTCGTTTCAGTCCCCTCCAGGTTGGGTCGAGCATAATCGGACATGGTCCTTTGCTGAGCCATTCCTAGGTTGGGATCTCCCATTTCAGAATAATTACAATCCCCGAAGGAATCCTCAACCGCTGTTTGAGAGGTGGAAGCCCCGAATCGTAGTTGTCTCCGAAAGGAGCGTTCGATTTCCGGGTCCAAATCAACAAATAGCGACGGATTCACTCGGGTCATGCACTAACAAAGAAAACGAGGGAAGATGAAAATGAAAGCTTGGAAAAGAAAGAAAAAGAGGAAAAGAAAGGAAATTTTTTTTTTTGTTGAAAAAAAAAGATTTTTTTTTTAGACGGCTTGGCTCTCGAACTTCCCGAGGACTACCCGGTGAAGGGTTCGCCCGGTACTAGGTAAAATGGTGGCGCTTAAAGCCCCTTACCCTTTTCGAGAGATTTTAGGTGGGGTAGAAATAAGGTGAAGTGGGTTGATTATAAAAATAAAAATTATAAATTATAATTTTTTTTGATTTTTGGAGAAGTAATAGAGCAAGCGTTTTCAAAATATTGACGAAGAAAAGTCCCCGGCAACGGCGCCAAAAACTTGATGGGCCAAAACCCGAACAGGCAAGCGTACCTGTCGAATCGTAGTACCAAGGTCGTATTTAAACACGGGGCTGTCAATTACTTCTACTCACGCTCTAACTATTATCCTACCGGAAAACTAATGTGATTTGAGAATTTTTTTGAATAAAACAAAAGACAACTTGCGAGACGAAAAACTTATAATAAAAAGCTAGCATTCGATCAATGATTCACCATGAAATTAGATGAGAGAGATAAAAATAAAGATAGTTTTAATTTTGCAAATCATACTCGACCGTGACGGATCCAAAAATAAGACAAAATCTCGCTAGAGCATTAGGTCTCCTAACTTATAGACTCTTCGATCGAAATCTCTTTACAAACCAAAGAAGCCTAAAGTTGCATTATCGAGGTGATCCGCACTATTGGATTTGACTCCAATCCAGAGGATTTACGTCGTCCTATCTCTAGGATTGCGTTCAACTCCTTCCTTCTTTGAGTGATCTTTCACATTCATGAGCCTCTCGGCTACTCAAATATGAGATCCCAAGGCTACTACCGTATACCGGAAATACGGAGTCGACAAAAAAAATAAATTAAAGAAGGATCGAGCATGAAATAACAAAAATAAAACTAAGAAAGAAAATAAACTCTCATCTCACTTCATGGATCCTCACGATCGAATGCTATAGGAAATTAGCTACGCATAATTGAAGGGGAAGACAAAACAAAATAAGAGAGAAACATTTTCATTATTATGCAAAAAGAAGTACACAAAATATAATAAAGACAAGATTATGCTATGAAGAAACTTGCACTAATGGAAAAGAAAACTAATATAATAATGAAACTAACAACAACTCACAAGCACTCTCCTCTCTCCAACTTAACACTCACATTCAACTTGAAACTTTACTTCTCAAAATTTTCTCCCTTTGGCTTGAGGGATGGGGTGGCTTTTATAGGAGATGGAGAAGGATCTAGAATGAAATGAAGAGGAGGAGGCCAAGGGGGGTGGCCGGCCATGTAAAGGGGAGAGTGTTCATGCATGTTATTAAATGAAGGGGAAGAAAAGGAGGTGGGTTCAATGCATTGGTGGCAAGGTGCATGGATAGAGAAATTAATAAGAGAGAGTGGATGAGTGGGGGATGCATGAGGAATAAATGGAAGAGAAAATAATAAAGTGGAGGGAGTGGGAATGAAAGAGGGGATGCATGCATGGCATTAAATGAGGGAGAGAAGAGAAAAAAATAATAAAAAGTAGAGAGAGGGACATAATATGGGTGGCCGGCCATGCAAAGGCAAAAGTGGGCTGCTAGTGTGGGCTTCATGGGCTCGGGTAGAGCTAGGATTGCATGTAGGGGCTGCTCTTGAGGGAGGGGCTGCATGGGGCTGCATGTATCTTTGAAGTGGGCTGCATTTGGAGAGGGGCCGGGCTGCTACATGTAGAGGGCTGCATCATGTGGGCTTTATGGATGTTGAAGGGCTGCTCCATTCTTCAAGGGCTGCATGTAGGGGCTGCACCATAAGTGGCCGGGTAGGAGGCTAGGTGGGCTATGAAGCTTGGGCATGAACCTACAAAAAAGAGACAATACAATCATGGATTAGTCTACATAAAATAACAAAATTAAAACAAAATTTTAAAACATAATAATAATAAAAACATTACAACATTAAAATTAAAACATTAAGACTTATCATTAACTACAATTATTATACATAACATAACATAATAAATAATAACATAATACATATAATAAGACTATATAGATTTTTATATCAAAACTCTAATAATCACTAGGAATTAATATATTGTAAAGAGACATTAAAACATGAAATAACAATCATAAAATATAAATAAAATTAGGCATTTTGAATACTAAATTACCCCCAAAAAGAATCACTAAAACTAGTCATCATCCACTTATGCTAACTGGGAGCTGTCAGACATATCTTGGGAGGAGTTCGGCGAAGTATTCTTGGATGACTTCGTATCCACCACAGATAGAGATGCTCTGGAAGAGAGGTTTCTGAACCTCAAACAGTGGACCAGATTTGTGATTGAGTATCAAAGAGAGTTCTCCCATCTGGCTAGATTTACGGGGATCCAGGACACAAACAACAGGAGGTATGCCAAAAGATTCTACCAGGGCCTTAGAGACGACTTGAGGCAGACCCTATTATTCATTTCTCACGACACATCAGCCCAGATCATCGAGATGGCTAAGATACTGGAGACGAACCAGCTGATGGTGACGAATGGAGGGAAGAGGCCTCTAGACGGGTCATCACCCGTGGAGAGTAGCAGGGGATCCCAGCGAGGCAGAGTCATTGGATATAAGAGCGGTGGGAGACGCCGTCGTCCCAACTTCAGGCAGGAGCAGGGCCTCCTTGATGGGCTAAAACCCGAACAGGCAAGTGTACCTGTCGAATTGTAGTATCAAGGTCGTATTTAAACATGGGGTTGTCAAGTACTGCTACTCACGCTTGAACTATTATCCTACCGAAAAAAAGTGGACCTTGAGAATTTTTAAACTAAAACGAAAGACAATTTTTTAGACGAAAAACTTTATAATAAAAAACTAGCATTCGATCGAAGATTCACCATAAAATGAAATGAGAGGGATGAAAAGGCATAGTTTTAAATTTGCAAATCATACTCGACCGTGACGGATCCGAAATTAGGAAATAATCTCGCTAGAGAATTAAATCCCCTGACTTATAGATGTTTTGACCGAAATCTCTTTCAAGTCAAGAAGGCCTAAAGCCGCATTATCGAGGTGACCCGCACTATTGGATTTGACTCCAATCCGGAAGATTTACGTCATCCTATCTCTAGGGTTGCGTTCAACTCCTTCCTTCTTTGAGTGATCTTTCACATTCATGAGCCTCTCAGCTACTCAAATATGAGATCCCAAGCCTACTACCGTATACCGGAAATACGGAGTCGACAAAATCAAAAAAATCAAAGAAGGATCGAATGTAATTTAGACAAAAATAAAACTATGGAATACAAGAAACCCTCATCTCATTTTATGGATCCTCACAATCGAACGCTAATGATAATTAGCTACGCATAATGGAAATTGAAATCAAAGTGGGATGAAAGAAATTCATTTTCATTACTTGCAAAAAATAAAAGAGAACATAATATTTAAAAAGAACAATATTGAAAGAAAAGGGTTACAAATGAAAAGACTACAACAATAACGAAAAGAAAATAACAACGCACTAACTCTTTTGCTCTCCTACAACTCAACTCCAAAACTTCCCTAAACTTCTTAACAAAAATTGCTTACAAAGATAAAATTCACTCCCCTCCAAAAATCTCTCTCCAAAGCATGAGACCATGGTGCCCTTTTATAGATGAGGAGGGAAGATTCTAGATGGAATGAAGAGGAGGAGGCAAGGGGTGGCCGGCCATGTGTAGGGGAGAGTGTTCATGCATGGCATTAAATGAAGGAAGAGGGAGAAGATACATTCATGCATGTACATTTAAAAGAAATGAAATAAATATAAGAGGGGGGATGGATGGGTTTAAATGAGAATGAGAGAAAAGGAAGGAGGGGTGAATGAGAAATAAATAAGAGGGAGAGAGTGTGGATTCATTGCATGTGATTTATGGAAATGAAATAAAATAAAGTAGAGAGGGAGAATGGATGTAGAATAATGAAGGGGGGAAAATAGGGAGCCGGCCGTGCATGAGTGGCACCATGTGGGCCGAAATTTTATTTGTGGGCTGCTGAATTTGAAGGAGGGTTGCACTTGGAGAGGGGTCGGGCTGCTACATGAAGAGGGCTGCACCATGTGGGCTTTGTTGTAGGCTCGGGTAGGGCTAGGATTGCATGTAGGGGCCGCTCTAAAAGTGGCCGGGCTGCTCCAAAGGGCTTGATCAAGTGAAAGGGCTGCACTAGCATGGGCTTTGAACCTACAAATAAAGCAAAACAAAACATTAGTTAATACAAATAAAACTAAACATAGCATATCATACTATTAATTAATTATATTCATAACAAAATACAAGTAAACATAAAACATAAAACATGTACTAAAACTATAGATTTTTATATCAAAACATAACAAAATAAAATTGCAACATAACAAGCAAATAAAACTATAATAAAACTAGGAATTATATTATCCTAACACAAAAAGACTTTAAGAAGAAATAAAACAAAACATGCATAAAAATACTTGAAACATATAATTAAACTAGGAATTTTGCATACTAAACTATCCCAAAAACGATGACTAAAATAAGTCATCAAATTCCCCCATGCTAGAGTTTTTGCTTGCCCTCATGCAAATAGAATTGAAAACTAGGGAAAAAGTAAATAAAACAAATTTAGATTTCATAATTAAGAAAAACAAAACATGAAAAATTAAACTATCCTAATTCTTATGTTAACAACTAGTGGGGTGAGAAGTGCACAATAGAAAACTTGAAAGTGGAGACCTAAAAATATCATTAGAACATAAAGAAAATTTACACATTTCTAAATCTTAAAACAAAGCATCCAAAATTAATGAAAATAAGAAAAGCAAAAGTAGAAGTTCTAAATAAACGGCGCATTAACGAACTACTATTTTGCTAGAATAACAATTAACCCTAAATCACCTCAAGATAACCTCCAAAGAAATCCATCAATGATGTTGGCCATAAGCTTGTCCGTTCACACTCTCTCCACTACGCGAGTTTATGTTCTAAACATTAATAGGACTTCTATAGGAGTTAAAACTTGGCTTAGGTAAATGGTTAGGAAATGAA
This sequence comes from Platanthera guangdongensis, assembly GCA_039583875.1. Lineage (NCBI taxonomy): Eukaryota > Viridiplantae > Streptophyta > Magnoliopsida > Asparagales > Orchidaceae > Platanthera > Platanthera guangdongensis. The sequence continues at coordinate 26,423,314 of CM077165.1, read as the reverse complement.
AACAAGGATAAACATGAGTGATTAAACACTAAACCAAGGTTGAGCTTAAAAAGAAAATAAACATAAACACATGAAGAGGAATGATAAGTACTTTAATTCAAGCTAAAACAAACATAAGGCCATGTATTTTTTTTTCTTTTCTTTTCATAATATTGGCCAAAAATAAACTATTCTCTTTTTTTCTTCATTTCATTTTGATGATACTTTTGATAATAACTCCTCTTTTTTTGTAACTTTAAGGAAAGCTCCAAATAAAAGCTATAAATTTTCCTTTTCATTTCAACGATATAATCCTTCTCAAAATTAAAATTTAAGCTCAGAGTTTAGTGTGAAAAAAAAGGGAAGGGAATTTGGCTTTGGTGAAATAATGAAATGAAAGGTGGAGCTAAAAACAAAGAAACATGGAAAAGGCCCAAAATTATTTTGCAATGTTAAAAATTTTTTTGGTGGGCAAGAAAAGCGCAAACGAGTCAAAGGGTGGCCTAAATCATTTCTAAAGTACGTAAAAATGACGCAAATGTTTCGAGAGTCGCTAGGGACAAGTTCTAGAAACCAAGAAAGACTACCCCGCAAATGAAAAAGAGATAACATTACCTAGCAACCATTCGTAAGCAACTAACCGAATAAAAAGACATAACTACAAATTGCTAACTTAAAACGTAAAAAACGGATGCCTATATTTAAGAAAAAGAAACTAGTAAAACTAAGTTATGTTAAACTGATAAATTTAGAAAACCAATTCAAAGAAATCTAAATAGAACTAAGGAACCGCACGGGCCTACACATCACTAGAAGAAACATAAAAATAAAGATGGAAATAATTTTCGATTTTGTTTTTCAAATATATTTTAGCAATTTTTTGGATTTTTGCTTTTCTTTTTTTGTGATTTTTTGAAAGGCTAAAATAAAAGCAATACTAAAAAACTTAACAAAACTTTGCTAATTTTTTAGAAAAGTTTTGAAAGAAAAAGGAAAAAGAGAAACTAACTAAACCCTCCCCCAAGCTTAGATTTTTCATTGTCCTCAATGAAAGAAACAAAAAGAAAAACGAGAAGGAGACTGAGAAGGAGAGAAAAATGCATAAAGTAAATGAAATAATAAACAAAACAGGACTTCCCCGGGTTTGTGGGATGACGGCGGATGTCGCTCCCCCATGCTTGCTTTTTAGCACACTTGATCAGCAGCTGGTTTGACTTGATCCATCTTTATATCAGCAACGTTGGAGCGGCGGTCACGAACTGGCTTGGTTGGCCTCCGGAAGGAAGAGCAAAATAAAAGCAGAAAAAATATAGTCCATGGGCAGGTGCCCAAGGTTGTTCTTTATTACAACCATTTATAGTCCGAAGAAAATTAAATAATAATAATAAGTCCAAAAATGTTCCACAACCAGATAAATATTTAAGAGTCGAAAACAAGATCCTCCATTGCAGGAGACACATTATCATTTGAAAAATAAAGTTTAAGTCTTTGTCCATTCACTTTAAAATCACCCTTATCGGGGTGCGAAAGCAACACAGTTCCATAAGGATAAACTTTCATGACCGTAAACGGTCCAGACGATCTAGATTTAAGTTTTCCAGGAAAGAGACGTAGGCGGGAATTGAAAAGAAGAACGTGATCGCCAGGTTTAAACGTTTTAGGATGGCGTAAGTTCTTATCGTGATAAATTTTGTGCGTTCTTTATAAATTTTATTATTTTCATAAGCGTACGCTCGCCACTCGTCAAGCTCATTTAGTTGGTTTTTTCTATGCTCACCGACCGAGTGCGGATCGAAATTAAAAAACTTTAACGCCCAAAACGCACGGTGTTCTACCTCTACTGGGAGATGGCATGATTTTCCGTAGACTAGTCGGAAAGGAGTACAACCAATAGTGGTCTTGTACGCTGTCCGATAGGCCCAAAGAGCATCGTCTAACTTTAAAGACCAATCCTTACGGGAAGTAGAAACGGTTTTTTCCAGAATTCTTTTAAGCTCGCGATTGACTACCTCGACCTGACCGTTAGTTTGAGGGTGATAAGCAGTTGATAGTTTATGCGTAACACCATATTTAGTTAAAGCTTTAGCGAGTTGAGTGTTGCAAAAATGACTTCCCCTATCACTAACGATCGCTCGAGGAAAACCAAAACGAGAAAATAACTTTTTAAGAAAGGTAACTACGACGCGAGCATCATTTTTTGGTAAAGCTTGGGCCTCTGCCCATTTGGAAACATAATTGACTGCGACTAGAATATATTTGTTTCCTAGACTGGAGGGAAACGGGCCTACAAAGTCAATGCCCCATAAATCAAAAACTTCGCATTCCAGAAAATAATTTTGTTCCATTTCATTTTTATTAGATAAGTTTCCAGTCCGTTGGCACCGATCACACCCGCTCACAAAGAGTTGCGCATCTTTAAATATGCTTGACCAGTAAAAGCCAGCACTAAGCACTTTGTGGGCGGTGCGGTTTGCTTGAAAATGCCCTCCATTCGGACCTTCATGAACATGCTTTAAAATTTGCTGACCTTCTTCCCGGGAAACACATCTTCTAACCACCTAATCCGCACAAATGCGAAATAGAAAGGGGTCCTCCCAAAAATAATACTTCAACTCCGAAAAGAATTTCTTATTTTGGTGAGAAGAGTATTCTTTTGGAAGGGCCCGTGCCACAAGATAATTGGCCAGATCAGCAAACCAGGGGGTAGAAGAAGAAATGTTTAAAAGACGCTCATCCGGAAAAGAGTCATTAATAAAATTTTCATTTAAAATATCAAGTTCGGGATTTTCAAGACGAGAGAGATGATCAGCCGCTAGGTTTTCCGCTCCTTTCTTATCCCGAATCTCCAAGTCGAATTCTTAAAGTAAGAGGATCCAGCAAATAAGATGCGGCTTGGCATCCGGTTTAGAAAGGAGGTACTTCAAAGCGGAATGATCCGTAAAAACAATAACTTTGGCAAGAGTAACATACGGTCGGAATTTATCAAAAGCAAAAATAACAGCTAAAAGTTCTTTCTCCGTCGTGGTGTAATTTTCTTGAGCAGAAGTTAGAGTTTTACTAGCATAGTAAATCGGATGAAAGTTCTTAGCAACTCGTCCTAGAACCGCACCTACCGCATGACTACTCGCATCACACATTATTTTGAATGGTAAATCCTAAACTGGGGCGATCATAATAGGAGCATTTATAAGTTTGGATTTAATTAATTCAAACGCAGCGAGACAAGATTCATCAAAAATGAAAGGAGTTTCTTTTTCGAGAAGGTGGGTGAGAGGCTTAGTAATTTTTGAAAAGTCTTTAATGAATCGTCGATAAAAACCCGCATGCCCTAAAAAACTTCTAATCGCTTTAATATTTGTAGGCGGCGGTAACTTTTCAATAACTTCAATTTTGGACTTGTCCACTTCAATTCCCTTAGCGGAAATCTTATGGCCAAGTACTAAGCCCTCACGCACCATAAAGTGGCACTTCTCCCAATTTAAAACTAAGTTGGTTTCTTCGCAGCGTTGCAAAACTTTTTCCAAATTTTTTAAACATAAGTCAAAAGAGTCGCCAAAGACAGAAAAATCGTCCATAAATACTTCCATAATATTATCTACGTCTTTATCAAAAATAGCAAGGATACACCGCTGAAAGGTACCGGGTGCGTTGCATAACCCAAGAGGCATTCTACGATAAGCAAAAGTCCCGAAGGGGCAAGTGAATATTGTCTTCTCTTGGTCTTTGGGTGCGATAGGGATTTGAAAATATCCCGAGAGACCGTCGAGGAAGCAATAAAAACTATGCCCGGATAAACGTTCTAAAATTTGATCGATAAAGGGGAGGGGGAAGTGTTCTTTTCGAATGACATCATTTAGCTTACGGTAATCGATACACATACTCCATCCCGTGATCGTCCTAGTTGGAATTAAGTCGTTATTTTCGTTCGTTACTACCGTAATCCCACCCTTCTTAGGATCAACCTGGACCGGACTTACCCACTGACTATCGGAAATCGGATAAATTATCACCGCATCTAATAACTTAAGCACCTCTTCCTTCACAACCTCTTTCATATTCGGATTGAGACGACGTTGTGGTTGGACTACACCCTTAGGATTATTTTCAAAAAATATTTTATGAGTACAAAAAGAAGGGCTTATGCCAGAAATGTCGGAAATTTGCCACGCTATAGCTCGGCGATGCTTTTGTAGTACTTCGATCAACTGATCGTTTTCGGATTGAGATAGATAGGCCGAGATTATAACGGGCAACTTAGAATTTTTTTCAAGAAAGACATATTTTAGATGATCAGGGAGTGGTTTTAAATCAAGATGGGGCGGCTCATCATAAGAGGTTTTCAAATTCTTTTCTTTTTCAAAAATAAGATTTTCATACTTTTTTCTACCAAAGACAAAATTATTTTCAAAATTTGCTTGTGCTGACATAACCGTGTTTTCAAAATCATGTGAAGAAATTTCAGAAAAAGAAGAGGAAAATTCATTTGAAGAGATGTTAGAAAGAGAAAGAGAACAATCTTCATTTAAAACATCAAGAAAGTAGCATGAATCATCATTTTTTTAAAGAGTTTTTCATTGATTGATTGATAGAAAATGTGACCTCATCATCTCCCACATGCAAAAACAACTTTCCGTTACTAACATCGATGACCGCTCGAGAGGTGGCTAGGATGGGTCGACCGAGGATAAGAGGGACCTTGACGTCCTCTTCAATATCGAGAATGACAAAATCCACCGGGAAGATAAATTTGTCGACCTTTACTAACACGTCCTCAACAATACCTAACGGATATTTGATCGACCTATCGGCTAACTGGATACTCATTCTTGTAGGGCTAAGAGTGCCCAATCCTAGCTTTTTGAATAAAGAAAAGGGCATCAAATTTATGCTCGCTCCTAGATCCGCTAACGCATGTTTAACAAACAGATCACCAAAAACGCACGGAATGGAAAAACTACCCAGATCGTTTATCTTTTTAGGAAGATTAGAGTTTTTAACGATCGCCGAGCATTCTTCATTTAAGGTTACATGCGATAAATTTTCCAATTTCGTCTTGTTTGTTAATAAATCCTTAAGATATTTTGCATACTTAGGCATTTGACTAATCGCTTCATGAAATGGTAAATTAATATGAATTTGTTTGAACATTTCAAGGAAGCGTTGGTACTGATCATCTAGTTTTTCTTTCCTAAGTCGGGCCGGATAAGGGGGTGTCCGAAATTCCTTTATGATAAGCGGAGCATCATTTTGAATGTCATCATTTTCTTTTACAAAATTAGAAAAAACAGAAATATCTTTTTCTTTATCTAAAGTAGATTTTTTATTTTCAAAAATTATTTTATCATTTTCCGTAGGGGTAATTGTTTCCACAACAGGAGGGACAATCACCTTTGGCTTTTCCCTGGTGGTGGGCTCGTTAATAACCTTACCGCTCCGAAGGGAAATCGTATTTGCGTGCTCCCTTGGGTTAGGTTCAGTGTTCGAGGGAAGAGTTCCAGGTGGTCTCTCGGAAAAAGCCTAGGCAAGCTGCCCGACCTGATTTTCTAAACTTTTCATAGACGCTGTTAAGTTTCGAATAGTAGCATCGTTCGAGCTTATATATCTAGATAAAAGTTCTTCCAAAGAGAGGGTTTTTTGAAGATTTTGGTTTTGTTGTGGTGGTGGTGGTGGTGTAAAATCATGTGGTGGGCGTGCAGCATTAGCAAGATTACTCCAAGAAAAATTGGGATGGTTACGCTATCCAGGATTATAAGAGTTCGTAAAAGAATTAAAACCAGGAGGTGCAGAAAAATTAGAAAAAGGAGAGAAATTATTGGCAGAATTATTTTGAGCAGGCCTGGGTATGTTCCCCAGATAATCCACCTGCTCGGCAGTAGTAGCATTCACATTTTCATATACCTTAACGATGGAGGAAGCAGTCATCTCCGAAATCTTCTTGTTCAGCATTTCCACTTGTAGCGCCAGTTGCGAAACTGAATCCACTTCATAGATATCTGCAGGTTTAGATGGGCGAGTCCTAGACGAATTCCACTGATAAGTGTTCATCTCCATGTCCTCGATAAGCTGAAGAGCGGCTTCCGGAGTTTTGCGGTCCAAGGAACCAGCGGAAGCGGCATCTATCATTTGCTTAGTTTCTTGATTTAGCCCATTGTAAAATGTCTGGACCTGTAACCATACAGGCAGAGAATGATGAGGGCATCTTCTCAAAAGTTCTTTGAACCTCTCCCAAGTGTCATAGAGGGTCTTAGAAGCAATTTGAGAATAAGAAGTTATATCATTTCTTAGCTTAGCAGTTTTGGCGGGGGGGAAATAACGATAGAGAAATTTTTCAGTTAAAATGTTCCAAGTAGTGATTGAGCCTCTTGGAAGAGAACTCAACCACTGTTTGGCTTTAGTTCTTAAGGAGAAAGGGAATAGTCTTAGCCTTATAGCATCGTCTGAGACACCATTTATTTTAAAGGTGTCACAGATTTCAAGAAAATTGGCAATATGCAAGTTCGGATCTTCATCTTGTAATCCGTCGAACTGTACATATTGCCGCACCATTTGTATGATGCTAGGCTTAAGCTCGAAGTTATTGTTCGCAATTGCAGGTCGAACAATACTTGTTTCTATACCCTCTAGGTTGGGCCGAGCATAATCGAACATCGTCCTTTGCTGGGAAAACGCTGGGTTAGGGTCTCCCATTTCAGAGTTGAAGTTACAATCACCGTCGGAATCCTCAACCGCTGTTTGAGAAGTGGAACCACTGAATCGTAAGTTTCTCCGAAAGGAGCATTCGATTTCTGGGTCCAAATAAACAAGTAGCGACGGATTCGTGCGGGTCATGCACTAAGAAAATTAGAGGGAGAATGGAGGAAAGAAAAAGAGAAGAAGGGAAATAAAAACTTGAAGAAGAAAATAGAGAAAGGAAACTTTTTTTTTATTTTTGCAGAAGTAATAGCGTAGCGCTTTCCTAATATTGACGAAAAAGCGTTCCCGGCAACGGCGCCAAAAACTTGATGTGCTAAAACCCGAACAGGCAAGTGTACCTGTCGAATTGTAGTATTAAGGTCATATTTAAACACGGGGTTGTCAAGTACTGCTACTCAAGCTTGAACTATTATCCTACCGAAAAAAAGTGGACTTGAGAATTTTTAAACTAAAACGAAAGACAATTTTTTAGACGAAAAACTTTATAATAAAAAACTAGCATTCGATCGAAGATTCACCATAAAATGAAATGAGAGGGATGAAAAGGCATAGTTTTAAATTTGCAAATCATACTCGACCGTGACGGATCCGAACTTAGGAAATAATCTCGATAGAGAATTAAATCCTCTGACTTATAAACGTTTTGACCGAAATCTCTTTCAAGTCAAGAAGGCCTAAAGCCGCATTATCGAGGTGACCCGTACTATTGGATTTGACTCCAATCCGGAAGATTTACGTCATCCTATCTCTAGGGTTGCGTTCAACTCCTTCCTTCTTTGAGTGATCTTTCACATTCATGAGCCTCTCGGCTACTCAAATATGAGATCCCAAGCCTACTACCGTATACCGGAAATACAGAGTCGACAAAATAAAAAAAATCAAAGAAGGATCGAATGTAATTTAGACAAAAATAAAACCATGGAATACAAGAAACCCTCATCTCATTTTATGGATCCTCACGATCGAACGCTAAAGAAAATTAGCTACGCATAATGGAAATTGAAATCAAAGTGGGATGAAAGAAATTCATTTTCATTACTTGCAAAAAATAAAAGAGAACACAATATTTTAAAAGGACAATATTGAAAGAAAAGGGTTACAATAATGAAAAGACTACAACAATAACGAAAAGAAAATAACAACGCACTAACTCTTTTGCTCTCCTACAACTCAACTCCAAAACTTCCCTAAACTTCTTAACATAAATTGCTTACAAAGATAAAATTCACTCCCCTCCAAAAATCTCTCTCCAAAGCATGATGCCATGGTGCCCTTTTATAGATGAGGAGGGAAGATTCTAGATGGAATGAAGAGGAGGAGGCAAGGGGGTGGCCGGCCATGTGTAGGGGAGAGTGTTCATGCATGGCATTAAATGAAGGAAGAGGGAGAAGATACATTCATGCATATACATTTAAAAGAAATGAAATAAATATAAGAGGGGGATGGATGGGTTTAAATGAGAATGAGAGAAACGGAAGGAGGGGTGAATGAGAAATAAATAAGAGGGAGAGAGTGTGGATTCATTGCATGTGATTTATGGAAATGAAATAAAATAAAGTAGAGAGGGGGAATGGATGTAGAATAATGAAGGGGGGAAAATAGGGAGCCGGCCATGCATGAGTGGCACCATGCAGGCCGAAATTTTATTTGTGGGCTGCTGAATTTGAAGGAGGGTTGCACTTGGAGAGGGGCCGGGCTGCTACATGAAGAGGGCTGCACCATGTGGGCTTTGTTGTAGGCTCGGGTAGGGCTAGGATTGCATGTAGGGGCTGCTCTAAAAGTGGCCGGGCTGCTCCAAAGGGCTTGATCAAGTGAAAGGGCTGCACTAGCATGGGCTTTGAACCTACAAATAAAGCAAAACAAAACATTAGTTAATACAAATAAAACTAAACATAGCATATCATACTATTAATTAATTATATTCATAACAAAATACAAGTAAACATAAAACATAAAACATGTACTAAAACTATAGATTTTTATATCAAAACATAACAAAATCAAATTGCAACATAACAAGCAAATAAAACTATAATAAAACTAGGAATTATAATATCCTAACACAAAAAGACTATAAGAAGAAATAAAACAAAACATGCATAAAAATACTTGAAACATATAATTAAACTAGGAATTTTGCATACTAAACTATCCCAAAAACGATGACTAAAATAAGTCATCACTCCTACAGTGTTAGCTCCCCCACCTCTACAGGTGCATGTTCCGAGGAGGCAAGATGACCATGGTTACCGGCCGGTAGTTTGTTATGGATGCCACCAGCCCGGGCATATTAGATCGGAGTGTCTGCATCAGTTTCTGTCCACCTCCTCCTCCTCCACCTCCAGTGCCCCCTCCAGTACAGCAAGGTCGAGGCCGAGGCTGAGGACGAGGTCGAGGCTGAGGCTGGGGATATCACGGCCGAGGACGTAACCAGAAGCAAATGTATGAATTAGACCTCACGGAGCAAAGGAACCCCAAGGAAGTGATTACAGGTACTTAAATTATTTAATTTAGAAATTTCAACCTTTAAAGTGCCTTGAAAACCATAGAAATAACCTCTATTTTAACTCAAATAAATCTCAGGCATAGTTATTGTAATGCCCCGAAACTCAAAAGAGCGATGGGAGGCATTTTGGGCCAAATTTGGAATTTGGCAGGGGGCACACGGCCTGGGACACGGGCGTGTCCCAGGGCGTGTCAGGCTCGAGTCGACGATTTGGCCGAGTGGTCGACGAATTTTGGAGTCGACGGTTGTTTAGCAGCGAACACGGCCTGAGACACGGGCGTGTCTCAGGGCGTGTCGAGCTCGTGTCGACGATCGGCCCGGGAAGTCGGCATTTTCGCTCGACGATGTTTCGAGACAGGGAACACGACCGAAGACACGGGCGTGTCCAAAGCCGTGTCGGGTGGTCAACGAACTACGCTCAACGAAGTGTCAAGACAGTGAACACGGCCTGGAGCCAAAGAGTGTTCGAGTATGGCACGGGCGTGTCATTTAGGACAGGGCGTGTCCAAGACCCGTGTGAGTCTCGGATTGGTGTTGGTCCTGTGTTGATGGGGGAACACGCTCGGGAACATGGACTTGTACTGGCTGACACGGGCGTGGTAGGTCTAACACGGGCGTGTTGGATGCCCGTGTGTTTTTCGAGACTCGTCAATTTTGACGGCGAATGAGGGACACGGCCTTGGACACGGGCGTGTCACAGGCCGTGTTCGGCCCAGGTTTTACATTTCGGCTACGGATCATAGCCGTTCGTTTCCTTATTTTGGGATCTGACGGTTGGGGGTTGTTTCTACTGGGATATACCCGGGATTGGGCCTTTGAAACCCTCATTTTACTTAAGTGGTTCTCTTTCTAAGTCTAGAGAGTGGGGAGAGCAGAGGAGGAAGAAGAAGCCTAGATCCGGTCACCGACTCCAATTCGCAAACCGACTTTAGATCTACGGAGGCAAGGAGTGGGCGGTGCTTTTCATCCGCATACTTTTCCATGGAGCCAAGGAAGAACGCTAGGGTATCAATTCACTTTTTGATCATGTGAAGCTCTACTTCTTTTGCATAGGGAAGCCCGCTCTCGCAAGTTTGCGGTGAGTTTGATGCGTTCCTTCGGGTAGACATGTATAGTCCCGTTATGTATATGTAGAGTCCGTAATCGAGAACGGATATAGGAATGATGTGTGAAGGCTACTCGGACAAGTTGGTCTGGATCGGTGATGTTGCATTGCATAAATGGCCGGAGAAAACTCCGTGTGAATGTTTGTTTTTCGGGTTTTCTACGTGGTAGATTGCGATAGGGAGCCTTGGGGATTAACTCCAAGGTGCACCCGGAAAACTGGGCAGATGCGTGGTTCTGCCAACATGGTGGCCTAGGAGCCAACCTGAACAAAACTGGGTTATGTGATTGCATGGAAGATACGGTACTCGGGGAAGCTTGACCTACGCAGACGACTTAAGTTGATGTTGCGGTGTGAGCAACGGGTCAGGTGGAACCATACCCAATCTATGTCATTCGGTTAAAGAGACCTAAAGTTACTTGGCACTTGCCATTGGCATAGATGGAGGGTCTTAGATAGTGGCCAGAAAGATCAGATGCTCACGAGATATTGCCATCCTGGGGGAAGTGGTGAGTCGGCAATAGACCGTGATCACCGAGAATGTGCCCTGAGAACACGGGGCGTGTGGCCATGCGTGCCTGCGCCTGTGATGTAATGTTATTACTCTACTGCTTGATTATGCTAATAAAGTGTAGGAAAGGAGCATCACCGCCCCGAGTTCGGGGGCGAGATCGTTATAATTTGGTCAGCATAGCTGACCATTGCTTTTGTTTGCCACCGTGCACTGGATTGGTGCTTGCAGGTGTGCGGAGCTGAGCGATAAAATAGCGTGCTAAAGCCCAAGTTGCTGAGCCGGCCCTCAAAGGCCTAATTTTAAGTGTTTTTTGTTATTCATGTATGGCCGGCCTGCGTGCCGAGGTTTGGAAAAACATGTATTTTGAGGAAAACAATTGTAAGGCCATAAGGCCAGTACTTGTGTATTTTACTTCATTCCTTTCGGTTCTGTTTAGTGGACATTCATGCTAGTGCTGGGTTATTATTGTTGCAACTATTAAAATTGGTTCCGCTAGAGTGACTCTGTGTAGGATGTTGGATTGGTTGGATGGTTTCCATTGAGTAACCACCCGGTCTGTCTGTGGTATATGGTGTCGGGCCTCGACCGGACCTACTGCTATATGCTATGCGACGGATAGGGGATGTTACAATTTGGTGTCAGACTACTGGTTTTGGCCGAGCTTAAAATGAATTCGTGGATGAATTCTTTTTAAGGGATGGTGAGCACATGCGTGTGCGTTATCAGCACATGTGTGTGCGTCATCGTTATAACAGTAAAAGAACCCATGAATGTCCACTTAGGAATGAAAATTCACGTGTTTGAGGAACCTGCATATTCCTATAATTGCTTTTTGCAATTTTGTATGGTCGCTTAACAGTGTTTTGTACAACTATAGGTGACCAGAAGCGGTGCTGGGCCGCCAGAATGTCCGATTTCTGAGGAGTGTAGTGCACCCGGTGAGGTGTTTGAGACCCCTCCTTCATCTCAAATCGTAAGAAGGATCGTTGAAGCATTGTTAGCTGTGACGAGTGCATAGCATGGAAGAAATGTACCACTCTGTGCACCTGTTGTGGCTTCAACGCCAGGTGGCGTGATGGAGCAGATGACTTTTGGTAGATCATCGGGGCAGCAGCTGAATATGCGTTTAGTGCAGGGAGCGCACTCAGTTGACGAATATTTGCAAGCATTTCTTATAATAAGCCGCTGCCCATGCTTTGAGTTGGAGAATGAGCAGACTATAGTCGATAGATTTTATAATGATCTTTGTGGCGAGCAGCGAATCCTACTGTTAGGACCAAAATTATTGGGATTCCGAACCTTGGTGGAGTCGGCTAGATATTTGGAACAGACTTGAGGAAGACTCACACGATGCCAGCGACCATGGTATCGAACTATGCAAGCCCCATAAGAGCTGCATCCGGCAAATGCTGGAGAAGGGGGCTACAACATCGACTAGCAAAGCTACTTACACTTGTCATACTTGTGGAAGGAAATGACACTTTGCCCGAGAGTGTTGGAATGGTGCTCAGAGGACTAAGAAAGTTATGTCAGGAGCATTTGAGGACTTTAGTGCAAAGGAAACGGCGTTCAAAGTGTCGAACAACTCAAAGTCTGGATATCAAAGGTGGTATAAGAATGCTAGGACTTTGGGTCCAGCCCGTCCTTTCGGTGCTTCAGGGGCATCTACAGGCCAAACCCAGGGCGCCTGTTACAACTGTGGGGAGCCGGGGCATCATGCCCATAGGTGCCGAAATCCCGAGAGGAAGCATGCTGTCATGAGGACAGGTATGGTTTAAAGATAGTTTAGCCTTAAATACTTGTTGCCCTTGTGCAGGTTAGCTTAAAACTACTTGTGCTAAGCTTTGTTCTGATTTTCGTATATCTGGTGAGAGCACCGTTCTTTTAGGGAACTTCACATTACTTTATTCAAGAATTTTATTCCGCGTCGGAGTACCTCCTTCGATGGTAAGAGTCTAATTGGATGCGTTATGGTCCAATGGTGCTCAATGCGCGCAGGTAGAATTTGTTGCGTTTAGGTTTGGATTGGGAGTCAGGAGTTCCATTTGCTAGCGTCGCTACTGCCGCTGGAGAGTTCGACGTAATATTTGGCATGGATTGGCGCTCGGAGCAGCAAACCTACTTTGATTGTGGTCGCAAGAAAGTCAAGTTGGGAGCAAGTCATGAAACGACCTTTATGGGCCCGAAAGGGTCGAGAAAGACGTTGATGTCTGCTCTTCAGGCGGTGAAGGCAGTTCGTGCTGGTGCAGAGCTGTTCTTTACACTAGTGGAGGTTGCGAAGCCGAAGCCTACTTTGGATAGTATTTCAGTGGTATCGGAGTACCCTGATGTGTTCCCTAGCAAGCTTCCTGGAGCCCCGCCTCAACGGGAGATAGATTTTACGATTGAGCTAGTTCCAGGTGCGAAGCCTGTGTCATGATCTCCGGATCGGCTAGCGCCTAAAGAAATGGTGTAGCTGAAGGTGCAACTTCAAGAGTTGTTGGATCAATGGTTTGTGCGTCCAAGTTCGTCACCTTAGAGTGCATCGGTCCTCTTTGTAATGAAGCAGGACGGGAGCTTGAGACTTTGTATTGATTATCTAGAGTTGAACAAGCTAACAAAAAAGAAAAAGTACCCGATCCCGAGGATTGATGATCTATTTGATCAGTTGGTCGGATCGACGGTGTACTCAAAGTTGGATCTCAAGTCTGACTACTATCAGCTGAGGATAAGGGAGAGTGATATCCCCAAAACATCTTTTAGTACGAGATACATGCATTACGAGTTTACAGTCATAACGTTTGGGCTGACTAATGCACCGTCAGTGTTTATGGATTTGATGAACCGGACGTTCAGGGATTACTTGGACCATTTTGTGATCGTCTTCATCAACGATATTTTGGTGTACTCGCAGAGTGAGGAAGATCAATACAGGCATCTTCATTGGTATTGGAGACGCTGAGGAGGAATCAACTATACGCCAAGTTCTCCAAATGTGAGTTTTTGGTTGTCCTCAGTGGCGTTCCTCGGTCATATAGTGAGTGGGGAAGGTATTGCAGTGGATCTGGAGAAGATTGCTGCGATACAAGAGTGGCCTGAGCTTTCTACGGTAGCGGAAGTCCGGAGCTTTCTAGGGCTTGTCGGCTATTATAGGCGCTTCTTGGAGAACTTCTCGCTGATGGCGTTACCTCTCACTACATTGACGAGGAAGGAGCAGAAGTTCGTTTGGACACCGGAGTGCATGCGAGCTTTTGACGAGTTGAAGTGTCGGTTGACCACGACGCCTGTGCTGAGTTCGCCGAGTGGGACCGAAGGTTTTGAGATTTATAGCGATGCTTCGGGCAGTGGTTTGGGTTGCGTGCTACTACAGCATGGAAGCGCTATAGCGTATGACTCGAGACAGCTGAAAGTGCACGAGAGAAATTATCCGGTCCATGACTTGGAGTTAGCGGCCGTGATATTTGTCCTGAAGCTGTGGAGGCAGTACTTGTATGGAGTAAGGGTCGAAATCCATACCGATCATAAGAGCCTGAAATATTTGTTAGATAAGAAAGATCTGAACATGCGACATCATAGGTGGATGGAGTTTCTGGGGGACTATACAATCAAGATCCACTACGTGCCTGGTAAAGGCAATGCGGTTGCAGACGCGTTGAGTCGCCGGGCCCTAGCTCAAGTCAATTGGCTGTCAGTCCATGACGAGCGGTTGGTTTGGGAGTTAGAGGCGTTGGAGAACTTTTGCATTAACAGACAATCAAGTGCTGAAGCATTATTGAATTGGACTGAATTCCAATATAACCTAGCTAATCGGATTCGGAAGGCTTTTGATATGGATGTCCACATGAAGCAACACATTATAGAGGCTCTGGATGGGTCAAATTCCCAAATCATTGTGGAGGACGGATTACTTTGGAAAGACGGTCGTCTGTGCGTCCCAAGCATGGGCAATTTGCGAGGGGATTTGTTGTACGAGGCGCATCATACCAAGTACTCAATTCTCCCGGGGAGAATGAAGATGTTCCGCGATGGCCAGGATTGAAGAAGGATGTGGCACTATACATGGTGAAGTGACAGACGTGCGCCTTGGTGAAGGCGGAGTGCCAAAAGCCGGGAGGATTCAGGAAGTCCTTGCCTATTCCGGGGTGGATGTTCGACGACATTACTATGGACTTTGTGCACGGGTTGCCAAGGTCGCAAAAAGGGAACAACGTCATTTGGGTGGTTGTAGATCATCTAACGAAGGTGTCGCATTTCATTCCGCATAGGAAGGATGATCCGGTTGATAAATTGGCAAAACTGTATGTGGATAATATTGTGTGGCTTCATGGTGTACCCCGCAGCATCGTGAGTGAGCGAGATGGGCGGTTCATGTCCAAATATTCGAGGCTGGTGTAGCAAATGTTGGGGACAAAGCTGAGTTTTAACACTACCTTTCATCCGCAAACGGATGGACAGACCGAGAGGGTCAATAGAATAATGGAAGACATGCTTCGCATGTGTGTCCTGGACTTTGAAAAGCAATGGGAAGATCACATATACTTGGTGGAGTTCGCGTACAACAATAGCTTCCAGGCAAGCATTCAAATTTCGCCCTTCGAGGCCCTTTATGGTAGAAAATATCACACGCCGTTGTCCTGGTTGGAAACGGGTGAATCAAAGTTATATAAGCGACTAGAGGTGGAGGATGCTACTTCTTTGGTGAGAACCATTCGGGAGAGGTTGTTAATCGCTTAGGACCACTAGGCTAAGTATTATAATGCCAAGCACATGAACGTGGAGTTCGTTGTTGGCGATTATGTGTACTTGAAGATCAAGCCATTCAAGGGTGTCTCATGGGTGCGGCGCTTGAAGAAGATAAGCCCGAGGTACCTTGGACCATTTGAGGTTCTGGAGCGGATTGTTGAAGCAGTGCACCGGTTGAAGCTGTTAGTGGAGCTTAGTGGTCTACATGATGTATTCCATATATCGGTGCTACGGAAGGCAGTGCAAGAGACTATGCAAGTGATCGCGGTTGATCAAGTGCCGGTTGATAGTGGGTTGACGATGAAGGTCAAGCCCGTATGTATTTGTTGGATCCCTAGTTGATTTGGGCTAGGTCCACTGACTTAGGATGTGACCCATCTTGTATAGTCTGGGTCAAGTTTTTGTCTTAGAGTCTAGGACAGTCCTCTTTCTCAACTTCAGATGGACCAGCCTTCTTCAAGACCATCAGGAACTCCAGATCTATTAGTTTTTCAGACTAAGTGAAATGAGTTCGACGTTCGTCGAACTCAGCTCGACAAAGGGAGTTCTGCACTCGACGATCGTGAGACAATTCGCAGTGTTGAGCTCGTCGAACTATGTTCTTTACTCGACGAACACCGGGATTATACCTCAAGCTTATCAGTACTACTTCAGAATTTCTCTAAGTACAGCTTCATGCTTCGGTCGACGAATTATATTCTGAGCTCGATGAACTTGGACCTCAAGTTCACAGCTTCTCAGGTCGACGAATGCTAATCTCTACTCGACGATTTTTGTACTCAGAGAATTTGTATCGACACTTAGGGTTTGTGTCGACACCAGACGATTTGTGTCGACACCAGGATTTCAGTCGACACCAGCTTATGTCGAAATCAGAGGATTTGTGTCGACACCAAAATCAATCTGTCGACAACAAGTTGTGTCGACACAGCATTTCAGCAGATGCAGAGTATTTCGTCCAAGTCCAAAACTTTTCTCAGTTCAACGAATTTTATTCTCAGCTCGACAAATTTGGTTCTCTACTTAACGAATAATGTTTGTCTGATATTGAAGATTGTCTATTCAACGAATGAAGACTATTAGCTCGATGAACTCAGCTCAGCTCGACGAACTCAAAACTCAGCTCGACAAATTATGTTCTTCGGTCGACGATTCCAGA
This sequence comes from Platanthera guangdongensis, assembly GCA_039583875.1. Classification (NCBI taxonomy): domain Eukaryota; kingdom Viridiplantae; phylum Streptophyta; class Magnoliopsida; order Asparagales; family Orchidaceae; genus Platanthera; species Platanthera guangdongensis. Next base: position 26,406,636 of record CM077165.1, on the reverse strand, counting down.
CTAGGTCTTCTTCCGTTCCTGTCTCATTCCGTGGCGTTGATTTCTGGACATTTAATGGCATTTCTTCACAGTATACTACCGTTAGAATGCACAGTTAATCCTGGATTATTGCATACCATTTTCCCATGAAAACAGTTGGGGAAATAATTAATTGTTGCTTCCTTTCCAGGACGTCTGCCATTACTGCTCGATATTAAAAATTCGAATGTTTCTTATGAGACAGAGAGATATACAGAAAGAGTCAGTAATACAGCGATACAACATATACAACAAAACAAAAAGACAGACAGTGATTCAAAAATACAAGAAAAAGGATTTCATTCTTGGCCCAGAGAGAAACTGATCAAGAAGAAAAAGAAGAAGAACACTACATCAATATCAAGAGTCTTCTTCATCTGCTTTTACTCGGGATAACTTCAAAAACAATACATTCATATCAGTTACAAGAAGTTCCTGAAGACCTTCTCTGAACCAGCAAATCTAGTTCTTTGAAGACCTATCACCCTGAAGTAGTGCTCCAGCATTCTTCCTGATTCATTCTACATCTCAGGGGGAGCAAAGCTGCTAAACAACAATCCACAAGTCTTCTCATTTGACTTGAGAAAGAGAAGACCTCATCACCCTCTCACTCCACCTCTGTACATGGTTTTAATTCCCTTCAAAAATATTCTGGTTGCAAGTCTCCCACCAAAAGACTTGAGGGTTTGGTTTTTGGGAACCTGATCAAAACCCCATTGGTGCCAGGACACCTGATCAACCCCTTCCTGCAGTGGATTCTTACCAGGGTGGTAGAAGAGTGGACTACCCAGATTTGGGGAACCACTATACAATTCTTGTGTCGTCTGGTTGCTTTCTTTTCTTTTTGTTTTCTGGCCTTGCTCTGTGAATGTGCTGTGATTAGATAATTGCTGCATCTTAGTTTATTGTATTTGCTTCCCTGCGTACACACACCTAAAATACAACAGCAGTTGTAAAAGTTTTAAAATCATCATATACTCTATTCACCCCCCCTATAGAGTATATTAGATCTAGCTGCACTTTCAATTGGTATCAACGCCAGGTTGGTTAATAATACCACATCTTCCAGGTTGATTAAATTACCATACCTGATTGGTTGTACAGGCTAACACCTGAACCCAAAGATCCCTTAGTTAGATCTGTTTGTTTTTATTCTGTTATTGGACTTATCCTTCTCACAGACATGGCCCAAAACAAGGATTATACAAGAATCAGACCTCCAGTGTACAATCTTAATAAGTTTGCCATCTAGAAGGCAAGAATTAGATTATATATGAACTCCATTGATGAGGACATTTTTTCTGTCATTTCAACAGGTGTTCCTCCAGCTCCTGCAACTTTGGCCAGCACATCAACTAATCTGAGTGCAGTACCACCTCCAGACAATACTGAAGCCTATAAGAAAGCCAAGATGACTGATGCAAAGGCTCTGAATATTCTGGCCCAAACAATATCAGATGACATATATTAGAAGGTGGCTGAGTGCACCTCAGCCAAGGCCATTTGGGACTCTCTTAATCAAATGGTAGCAGGCTCAGCTGATGAAAGAAAGGATAGGAGATCCAGTCTCATTTCTCTCTATGAGAATTTTAAAAAGGATGAGACAGAATCTGTGGCTGAGATGTACAATAGATTAAGTTCAATCATCAGTGAACTCAAGACTCTTGACAAGGACATCACCTTAACTGAGGTAAATGACAAAATACTGATGTGTTTCCCCAGTTCGTGGGACTCCAGAATCTGGCCAATCAAAGAAGCCAGAAGCCTCAATGAGATTTCAACAGAATCTCTGTTAGGCAAGCTGAAGTCATATGAGCAGCTTGTCAAATCAAGAGAGGCAGCAGAACAGAAGGCAACTACCCCAGTTAGGAAGGAGCACAACTTGGCCCTCAAAGCTTCTGACGACAATGAAAATCTACATCCAATGAGGAGTTAATGAGTCTTTTTGCCAAAAGATTCTACAAAATGGCAAGAAAGGACTTTAGAAGAAAATCATCCAGGCAGGATGATAAGCCCAAATATGACAAGACACCAACTAAGGAGGTTGTGTGTTTTGGATGCAGAAAGCCTGGGCACTATATTTCAGAATGCCTAGAGAATCAGAAAAAGGACAAGGGCAGGGACAAGGATTCTAGAAGAAAATAAAGCAGCAGACCCTCCTCCAACAAGTATAAAAGAAAAGACAAAGGATTTGTTGCTGAGTCCTGGAGTGACACAGAAGAGGAAACATCCTCCTCCAGCTCCACTAAAGAAGAGGAAGAAGCCAGATCCAAGGAGTTGTGCCTAATGGCAATAGATGCCTCCAGAAACAACTGTGGATCAGAAGAGGATTCTGAAGATGAAGGTGCCTCAGACTCAGAGGCTGATCAGGTACAGGTGAAGAGCTGTCCAAGGCTAAGTCAGACCTGGTACCTGGACAGTGGCTGCTCCAAGCACATGACTGGCAGCAAAGCAAATCTCTCCAGCTATAAGTCCAAGCTAGGACCAAAGATGATATTTGGAGACTCAAAGAGTGGTCAGTCAGAAGGGTATGGAAGAGTAAGCATTGGAGCAGTGACCTTCAAAAAGGTAACATATGTAAGAGGACTTAAACATAACCTCATATCCATAAGTCAATTATGTGATGAAGATTATCAGGGAACATAGTAAGGAACAAGGCTAGACTGGTTGCCCAAGGCTATAGACAAGAGGAAGGAATAGACTATGACTAAACCTTTGCCCCTGTTGCAAGGTTGGAGGCCATTAGAATATTCCTATTCTATGCAGCATACAAAAAGTTCAAAGTATTCCAGATGGATGTTAAGAGTGCCTTTCTGAATGGTGTACTTCAAGAAGAGGTTTATGTAGAACAACCTCTAGGTTTTATTTCTCTAACTCAACCCTCTTATGTTTACAAATTGCATAAAGCTCTCTATGGTTTAAAGCAAGCTCCAAGAGCTTGGTATGAGACTCTAGCCAGCTTTCTTTTAGAGCATAAATTTATAAGAGGAAACATAGATAAAACCCTTTTCACTAGACATCATAAGGACCAAATCTTATTGGTACAAATATATATGGATGACATTATTTTTGGGTCTAATGATCCCAAATTGTGCAAGAGGTTTGCTGACCTCATGCATTCCAAATTTGAGATGAGTAGCATGGGTGAGCTTTCCTACTTCCTTGGTCTCCAAGTGAAGCAGCTCCCTGATGGTATCTTCCTCTCCCAATCTAAGTATGCTAAAGAGCTTATTAAAAAGTTTGGGATGGGTGATGCCTCAGGAATGAAAACACCTATGGCTACCAATGCTATTGTGGATTCTGATGCAGCAGGGAAACCTGTAGATCAGAAACATTATAGGGCAATTGTTGGATCCCTATTATACTTAACATCTAGCAGGCCTGACATAATGTTTGCCACATGCCTTTGTGCTAGATTCCAAGTGAATCCTAAAGAATCTCATCTTATTTTTCTAAAAAGGATTTTGAGATATATAAAGAGTTGTCCTAGTTTAGGACTCTGGTATCCTGCAGAGTCAGAATTTGAGTTAACTGGATACTCAGATGCTGACTATACTGGATGTAGAGTGGACAGGAAAAGTACCTCTGGAACTTGCCAGTTCCTGGGTATGAGACTTGTCTCTTGGTTTTGCAAAAAACAGACATCTGTGTCTACATCAACTGCTGAGGCAGAGTATATGGCTGCTGGCAGCTGCTGTTCACAGATGCTATGGATACAAAATCAACTCCTAGATTATGGTATCAACTTAAATAATTCAACCTTATTTTGTGATAATACAAGTGCTATTACTATAGCTCAGAATCCAGTTCATCATTCTAGGACTAAACATATTGAAATAATACATCATTTCATTAGAGATAATGTGGACAAAAAGAAGATTAACTTGATCCACATTTCTACTGATCTATAGAGAGCAGATATCTTCACCAAGCCTTTGGATGAGAAAACCCATCTGTTCTTTATAAATCAACTGGGAATGATTGATGGAGAAGAGTTAAATTAATTTCTGTCTGCATCCGATGAATTTTCCAGAGTTCGTCGAACGGAGTTCGACGAATTAGGGAAGGTTTGAGAGATTCTCGTCGAACGGAGATCGACGAATTCTCTGTGTGGAAACAATTTTCATCAACCGGAGATCGACGAACCTTGCTTCAGAAACCATTTCGTCGAACGGAGTTCGACGAACTGTTTTCAATTCTTCTAAATGAGTTCGACGAACTACTCACCTCTAACTTATTTCGTCGATCTCAGTTCGAAGATCTGTCTCTTTTTGTGGAACGGAGCTTGTCGATTCATATTCTGAAAATCTTATATCTAGGTTTTCTTCAACCTCCGTCCCACGCTTTCAGTTCCTTTGCTCTTGATCGCCATTTTCTCTGTGATTTTCTTTGCTGGTCATCAATGGCGATTCCTCTAGGAGCACTTGCGACGATGAAGTTTGATGCAGCATTCTCCATGGATTTTGACTCCTTCCAACATTCCGATCCAATTTTCTTTATATCCTGGAAGTACTTGAAGAATTGCATCTCAAGGATTTCATGACACGCAGCATCAAGCTACACTCAACCGAGATAAGAGAATGGGTGTACACTGCCACAGTTTCTGAAGACGGAAATCTGACAAGACATATTGGAAACACTGCCGTTTCCCTGTCTCCAGCAGTACTCTCTGAAATTTTTGGACTGATCAATGGTGAGGACAACTTGGAAATGAACGCTGAGGAATATGCTGATATGTTGAAAGTAATGGGTTTCTCCGGCAGCAACCCTAATAAGCTTCTGAAGAAGCAACTGTCTGCCGCCTATCAATTTTTGGCCGACATTGTAGGAAAAAGTCTGATGGGCAAGCACTCGGCACATGACTATATCACTCGCCATCAATTCCTGATTATGTGCGCAGTGCTCAACAAACGTCAGGTCGACTGGGGCATGGTCTTCTTTGACCTAATCAAGAAGAAAACAAGCAAGAAGGAAGTCTGCTACGGCAGAATCCTAGGGATGTTCCTCCAGGAAAAGGCCAGTGAATGTTTGGTCTCCCCGACCACATTCATCAATGCCAGCAAGCGCCTCACCTGCGCCTTATTTGGCCGATGGGAGAGGACAATCACCAAACCCTCCAAGGGTTCCTCCTCCTCCATCAATGCTTCTGAGAGCACCAGTACCGTCAAGGTCACTCCCCACCCTGACACTGAAGAGACCATTCCACCCACTAAATCTCTTCCCACTCCTCCTGCACCTCAATTGATTCCACCTCAACCTCAATCTCCACCGCTTGATCTTGCACATATCCCTACACCTCCAGTTTCCCCCACTGAAACACATATTCCCTCACCTCCTCAATCCCCTCTTCCCCCACACCTCGCCACTATTCCATCCTACACAATACCTACTGAATCACACACTGTTCTCCCTCCATTATCCCCTCCACACATTCCTCCTTCCTCCTCTTCTTCTCTCCCCTCCACTATTCTTTCTCCACTTATGGACTCCTCCACCATTCCCTCCATCATCTCTCTTCTGACTCCTCTTATTCAATCCCTCATCATAGAGGCCATTACACCTCTGGTGAATTCCATTCATTCTTTATCTGCACAAATCATCGCCATTTCTGCTTCCCCCTCTTCATTCAGGGGCCTGCCTCCAGGTTCTCCTGAAACCAGGCAGGGGGAGATGCTCCATGATGAAGCTGGTGCAGCAGCTGCAGAGGTTAATACAGTTGATAATGCAGATACAGTTGATACAAATACAGTTTTTGATAATTCAGATATAGTTGGTTCAGTGCTTGATAATGCAGTTGCAGTTACAGATACAACAATTGATTTTATTCAATTCATGGACACTGACAGTAGCTTTGATGAGTCAGTAGATTCAATAACAACTGCTGGTGATTTCCTTATAAATCCCACAGTTAATTTATCTGAGATACTTCATATCTTTGATCCTGTATATATGAAGCTTCCTTCAGTAGAGGTTGCTAGGCCACATTTGGCTATTCCTTCAGTAGAGGTTTCTAAGCCATATTTGGCTATTGTCCAGTATATCTCTCCAGCTAGTCCAGCAGTTGCCAAGCAACTTTGTGACACCTTTGCTGCTCCTACTGCTGTTCCAATTCCTATGTCTATTCCAGAAAACTGCCCTGTCCCAGATTTTGTCATGGATGATTCTCCCATGCCTGATCTGGATGAGCTCATTCTGGCAGACATTGAAGAAGAGAACAAGGCAGCAGCTGCAAGCTCTGTATCTACTACTGTTGAACCCTCACCCTCTGAACCTTCTATCCTCCCTCAAGAAAAACCTCTTATCATTCCTGATGCCACTCTGAGGAAGTTGAATGCTCTGTATGACAACCCTCAGAGTTCAGATTCTGGTGATGATGATGATGATGATGATGATGAATCAGATGAGGAGGCTGCTAAAAAGAAAAAGAAGTTGCTCTCTAAGAAAAGGAAGGCTCCTCCTCCTCCTGCTCCCAAGCCTAATCCCACTGCAGACACTCTATACTATATTCTGCACAATGTTGCTCCTTACAAAGGGATGCCTACATGGATGTGGCTATCAAAGAACCAGCAAAAAGTGAGGAAGAGGAGTAGGAGATACTCTCCTCCCCCAGTTCATAGATACAGAAAGGATCCTCCTCCTCCTCCTCCAGCAGTAGGTGCCTCTGGCTCTGGCTCTCAGAGATCTGCTCCTATTCAAACTTATCAGAGACAAACAGGGAGATCTTCTGATGGCAATCAGCCAAGGCCACCATCTTCAGGCAGTCAACACCCTCAACAACAGCAGCAGCAGCACGAGGGATCTAAGGAACATGAAGCTGAAAGGCCCTATTCTCCTCCTGAAGATCCAGAAACAGCCAACACAGCCAGAATGGCAAGGTTCCAAGAGATCATTGGCTTATCTCTAATCAACATTGCTAATGCTGAAGGCAAGGACACAACAGGCTTAACTACTATGTCTCAGTACAAGAGAGATGAGCTAAAGAGATTTGGGAAAGCAAACAAGCTACTCAATGTTGATGAGTACATGCATCTTCACCCAGAAGCAGTTGTCCCCAGAGCCACTTCACTGAACATCATAGGGGCAGCTAACATGACTATGATCAAGGCTCAAGCTTCAGATCCCAATAGGGAAATCATTTTCAAGAAGCCAGGAGATAAAGCACCAGAAGATAAGCCAAAATAGAAGAAGACAGAGAAGTAATTTTGTGGTTATTTCATTTCTGCTTCTATTTCAGACTATTTCTTGCATTAAAACAAAACCTGTATGTATATATATATATCTGATGCATGTGTTGTAAATTCTCTGCCAGATATATCTCTTAATTTTGCTTTGTTTTTCTGTTTATTTCTTTGCTTGGAGTCTCTGTTAGTGACCTCACCCAAATAGGGAGAGATTGTTGGATCCCTAGTTGATTTGGGCTAGGTCCACTGACTTAGGATGTGACCCATCTTTTATAGTCTGGGTCAAGTTTTTGTCTTAGAGTCTAGGACAGTCCTCTTTCTCAACTTCAGATGGACCAGCCTTCTTCAAGACCATCAGGAACCCCAGATCTATCAGTTTTTCAGACTAAGTGAAATGAGTTCGATGTTCGTCGAACTCAGCTCGACGAAGGGAGTTCTGCGCTCGACGATCGTGAGATAATTCGCAGTGCTGAGCTCGTCGAACTATGTTCTTTACTCGACGAACACCGGGATTCTACCTCAAGCTTATCAGGACTACTTCAGAATTTCTCTAAGTCCAGCTTCGTGCTTCGATCGACGAATTATATTCTGAGCTCGACGAACTTGGACCTCAAGTTCACAGCTTCTCAGGTCGACGAATGCTAATCTCTACTCGACGATTTTTGTACTCAGAGAATCTGTGTCGACACTTAGGGTTTGTGTCGACACCAGACGATTTGTGTCGACACCAGGATTTCAGTCGACACCAGCTTATGTCGACACCAGAGGATTTGTGTTGACACCAAGATCAATCTGTCGACAACAAGTTGTGTCGACACAGCATTTCAGCAGATGTAGAGTATTTCGTCCAAGTCCAGAACTTTTCTCAGTTCAACGAATTTTATTCTCAGCTCGACAAATTTGGCTCTCTACTCAACGAATAATGTTTGTCTAATATTGAAGATTGTCTGTTCAACGAATGAAGACTGTTAGCTCGACGAACTCAGCTCAGCTCGACGAACTCAAAACTCAGCTCGATGAATTATGTTCTTCGGTCGACGATTCCAGACTAGGTCTTCTTCCGTTCCCGTCTCATTCCATGGTGCTGATTCCTAGACATTTAATGGCAGTTCTTCACAGTTTACTACCGTTAGAATGCGCAGTTAATCCTGGATTATTGCATACCATTTTCCCATGGAAACAGTTGGAGAAATAATTAATTGCTGCTTCCTTTCCAGGCCGTATGCCATTACTGCTCGATATTAAAAATTCGAATGTTTCTTATGAGACAGAGAGATATACAGAAAGAGTCAGTAATACAGTGATACAACATATACAAGAAAACAAAAAGATAGACAGTGATTCAAAAATACAAGAAAAAGGATTTCATTCGTGGACCAGAGAGAAACTGATCAAGAAGAAGAAGAAGAAGAAGAACACTACATCAATATCAAGAGTCTTCTTCATCTGCTTTTACTCAGGATAACTTCAAAAACAATACATTCATATCAGTTACAAGAAGTTCCTGAAGACCTTCTCTGAACCAGGAAATCTAGGTCTTTGAAGACCTATCACCCTGAAGCAGTGGTCCAGCATTATTCCTGATTCATTCTACATCTCAGGGGGAGCAAAGCTGCTAAACAACAATCCACAAGTCTTCTCATTTGACTTGAGAAAGAGAAGACCTCATCACCCTCTCACTCCACCTCTGTACAGGATTTTAATTCCCTTCAAAATTATTCTGGTTGCAAGTCTCCCACCAAAAGACTTGAGTGTTTGGTTTTGGGAACCTGATCAAAACCCCATTGGTGCCAGGACACCTAATCAACCCCTTTTTGCAGTGGATTTCTACCAGGGTGGTAGAAGAGTGGACTACCCAGATTTAGGGAACCACTATAAATTTCTTGTGTCGTCTGGTTGCTTTCTTTTCTTTTTGTTTTCTGGCCTTGCTCTGTGAATGTGCTGTGATTAGATAATTGCTGCATCTTGGTTTATTGTATTTGCTTCCCTGCGCACACACACCTAAAATACAACAGCAGTTGTAAAAGTTTTAAAATCACCATATACTCTATTCACCCCCCTCTAGAGTATATCAGATCTAGCTGCACTTTCAGTATTGAGGACTCGGAAGTTAAGCGGCTACGCAATAAAGAGATCAGGATGGTCAAGGTCCATTGGGACAATTGCGGTCGGGATGAGCTCTCTTGGGAGCGAGAGCAGACTATGCTTGAGGAGTACCCGGAGTTGTTTCACTCAGGTACCATTTAAGTTTCATGTTTCTTTCCTTCATGCAATTTGAGGACAAAATTCTTTTAAGAGGGGGAGAGTTGTAACGCCCCGAAACGCAAAAAAGCGACCGGAGGCATTTTGAGCCAAATTTGGAATTTGGCAGGGGGCACATGGCCTGCGACACGGGCGTGTCCCAGGGCATGTCAGGCTCGAGTCGACGATTTGGCGGAGAGGTCAATGAATTTTGGAGTCGACGATCGTCGAGCAGCGAACACAGCCTAAGACACGGGCGTGTATCAGGGCGTGTCGAGCTCGTGTCAAAGATCGGCCCGGGAAGTCGACATTTTCAGTCGATGATGTGTCGAGACAGGGAACACGACCTAGGACACGGGCGTGTCCAAGGCCGTGTCGAGACAGTGAACACGGCCTGGAGCCCAGGCGTGTTCGGGTATGACACGGGCGTGTCGATTAGGACACGGGCTTGTCCAAGACTCGTATGAGTCTGAGTTGGTGTTGGTCCTGTGTTGATGGTGGAACACGTCCGGGAACACATGCATGTACTGGCTGACACGGGCGTGTCAGGTCTAACACGGGCGTGTTGGATGCCCTTGTGTTTTTCGAGACACGTCAATTTTGACGGCAAATAAGGGACACGACCCTGGACACGGGCGTGTCGCAGGCCGTGTTCGGCTCAGGTTTTACATTTCGGCTACGAATTGTAGCCGTTCGTTTCCTTATTTTGGGATCCGACGGTTGGGGGTTATTCCTACTGGGATATAACCAGGATTGGGCCTTTGAAACCCTCATCTTACTTAAGTGATTCTCTTTCTAAGTCTAGAGAGGGGAGAGCAAAGGAGGAAGAAGAAGCCTAGATCTGGTCACCGGTGGAGCTTCGGAGCTCCAAATCGTGAACCGACTTCGGATCTACGGAGGCAAGGAGAGGGCAGTGCTTTTCATCTGCATACTTTTCCATGGCGCTAAGGAAGAACACAAGGGTAATGATTCTCTACTTGAGCATGTGAAGCTCTACTTCTTTTGCATAGGGAAGCCCGCCCTCGCAAGTTTGCGGTGAATTTGAGGCGTTCCTTCGGGTAGACATGTATAGTCCCCGTTGTGTACATATAGAGTCCGTAATCGACAACGGATATAGGCATGATGTGTGAAGCATACCCGGTCAAGTTGGTCTGTATCGGTGATGTTGCATTGCATAAATGGACGGAGAAAACTCCGTGCAAATGTTTGTTTTTAGGGTTTTCTACGTGGTAGATTGCAACAGGGAGCCTTGGGGATTAACTCCAAGGTACACCCGGAAAACTGGGCAGATACGTGGTTCTGCCAACATGGTGGCCTGGGAGCCAACCTGAACATAACTGGGTTATGTGATTGTATGAGAGATACAGGATTCGGGGAAGCTTGACCTGCGCAGACGACTTAATTTTACGTTGCAGTGTGAGCAATGGGTCAGGTGGAATAGTACCCAATCTATGTCATTCGGTTAAAGAGACCAAAAGTTACTTGGCACTTGCCGTTGGCATAGATGGAGGGTCATAGGCAGTGGCTAGAAAGACCAGATGCTCATGAGATATTGTCGTCCTGGGGGCGGTGGTAAGTCGGTAGTAGACCGTGATCACCGAGAATGTGCCCTGAGATCACGGGGCATGTGGCTATGCGTGCATGCGCCTATGATGTAATGTTATTACTCTACTACTTGATTTTGCTAATAAAGTGCAGGGAAGGAGCATCACCGCCCAGAGTTTGGGGGCGTGATCGTTATAATTTGGTCAGCAAAGCTGACCGTTGCTTTTGTTTGCCACCGTGCGGTGGATTGTTGCTTGCAGGTGCTGCGGAGCCGAGCAATAAAATAGCAGGCTAAAACCCAAGTTGCTGAGCCGGCCTTCGAAGGCCTAATTTTGAGTGTTTTCTATTATTCATGTATGGCCGGCCTGCGTGCCGAGGTTTGGAAAAACATGTAATTTGACTAAAACAATTGTAAGGCCATAAGGCCAGTATTTGTGTATTTGTACTTCATTCCTTTTGGTTCTATTTAGTGGACATTCATGATAGTGCTGGGTTCTTGTTGTTGCAACTAATAAAATTGCTTCCGCTAGAGTGACTCTGTGTAGGACGTTGTATTGGTTGGATGGTTTCCATTGAGTAACCACCCGGTCTGTCTGTGGTATATGGCGTCGGGCCCCGGCCGGACCTACTGTTATATGCTACGTGACAGATAGGGGATGTTACAGTTATGATCAGCGGTAAGCCCGCTCATAGCCTCTTCGACACGGGTGCTTCACACTCATTTGTGTCGGACACATTTATTGAACGACTAGAGGGTGTGGAAAGATACCCTGGCATAGAGATGAGGGTGCATCTTCCTGATGGCTCGGAGCTACGGACCACGGATAGCTGCCACATGGAGGCCGAGATCGGAGGCAAGACATTCGAAGCTCCGGCGGCTATCTTAAGATTGCCGGACTTTAATTTGATTTTGGGCATGACCTGACTTTATTGGATTCATGCCCAGATCGACTGCCCCTCAAAGAGGATCACACTCAGGCACGGAGACTCCTACGTCACTATTGAAAGTATCCGACCTATCCCCCATCTTTCATTATATTCTATATAGGCTGTCAAGGCCTATGAGTAGGGGAATAGGTGTACCTTATCTGCTTTGACATGGTGGCAGCAGAGAGTTCTATAGTTGATATCCCGGTGGTTCGGGATTTCTTCGATGTATTCCCGGAGAAATTGCCCGGACTACCACCAGCTCGGGACTTGGATTTCAGGATTCAGTTAGTGCCGGGGGCGAGTGTTGAAACCAAAAATCGGTCTCCGGTGGAGTTCGCCCTTGGGGAAGGGGTGGTCTCGCACCTGCTTCACTCCTGCAAGCAAAATAACAAAGAAGATAAGGAAAGACCGACCCAAGGGCTCGGCGGGGAGGTCCCACCACACAACCGGAAGATCTCAGAGCGCTTCCCCTCCTTAGCCAGAGGCCGATTTTAGGAACCCTTAGAAAGCACTTGAAAACTAGAGCAGGAATGCACATGAAACATGCCTTCTAGGGTACCCCTTGGGTCCTATTTATAGTTTTTAAAATCTGGACGGCTAATAACAAAATAGAACTGACCTGTAGTTACCAAAATACCCTTGGTTGGGTCTGCCAACAGCCATACTCCGCTGTTTTGAAGGGCTATAGGCAGACCAGCGGGGGCAAAACAGTAAAAAGTACCTCATGCATCCAGGCGAGCTGGGGAGCTTGATCACCTCGGTAGGTTCTGCTTGCCTGCTGTTGCCGAGTTCCATTGCGAGGGCGCGAGATGGGACTAGCTCGGCGAACGCCGAGCTCGGGGTCGACGAATACTGATCTTCGTTCGACGAATGCCGACCTCTGGTCGACGAATGTCGATTTCTGGTCGACGAATGCGGAGCTCGGGCTCAGTTTCTCTACTACCGAGCTCACCCACTGCCTTCAACCCGATCTGTCTGGTTCCTGGCGGCCTTGCTCGCCGGACATGGGGTTGTACACAATCCCCGCTATTTTTGAGCTTGGCAAAGCTCGGAAAGAAACATCCAAACCCAAGTGTGCGGCGAGCGCAGGTTGGCGAGTTGGAGGGAGTCTTTGGGTGGGGTCCAGCTGCGGCTATATATATATGCACCCGCTTACCTGCCTGACTCTTGCCATTCCCTTTGCTCTAACCCTGCCAAGATGCCGCTTCACAAGGAGATTCAAGAGTGCTTAGACCGAGCTCGCCAGGCTTCTGCAGCTCGCGTAGCCGCTCTGACGGTGGTTCCTGCCAAAGTTCCTCAAATTGATTCTGCCGAGCCCGGCCCCAAGAGGTCGAAGACATTCCCTCAGGAGGCCGAGCCCATTTACCATGACCTGAGGGACACCCTGGAGCACTAGACCGGCTCTTCCACTCGGACAATTCTTGAGAAGGATAGAGAGGTTGTCGTAGTCGGCGACGACCCGGATGGTCAACCTGACGACATGGGGGGTGCCACGCCGCGAGAGCCCATACCGCGAGGCGAGACGACTCCCACGGACTCGCGGTTCATGGCACTAGATAACCGTCCCCAGGACCCGCCTCTTCTCTTTGGGATCCTGCGAGTGAGCTCACAGAGGCCGAACTCGCCGGTGCACGCCTCCTCTCCTCGCCAAACTGACGTGGTCGCGGGGGCGGGTCTGGGAACCATCCCCACACCCTGATTCGAGCTCCTCTCGCCGGGGACTCGTGGCCCAGGTCACGGAAAGGATCTGAGGTTCATCCCTCCCTGCATCTCCTTTGAGCCGCTGAGCTCATCAGGTCAGTCTTGCTTGGATTCTTGCCCCATGAGTTTTTTCTGCGTTTCCCTTCTCGCTGACGCTTGTCTTCACAGCTCACCCCAGCCAATCCGCTACCAAGGAATCTTTGCGGGTAGCCCACTACTCTCCCCTCCCTTCCCCAAGCTCGCTGGACTCTTACTTGGGTCTTGAGGTGGATCAAGGCGAGCTGACGAGGAGGGAAGTCAAGCTCCTCAAGAAGCTGGTGTGCGGGCTGCGCGAGGTGCAGGGGGTCAACGAGACGCTACAACGCTACTACCCGCGTCTCGCCGATGAGGTGCGAAGCGGCCAGGCTGGCGAGTTGATGTCCCCCTCCCGGATCCTGGACGAGATAGATGATGACCTCTCGATGGCGCAGAGGAATGCGGGAAGGATCCGCGAGCTGCTCCGCTCGCAGCAGTCTGGGGGGAGGGGGTCGCGAGGCCGGTGTAGGTAAGTGGGCGGCTCCTTTGTCGAGCCGACCGGTAGTCGCATCCTGATGCTCCCCCTGCTCGCGCGCCCCACCCTTTTATTCCTGAACTTGATCTGTAATAAGTAGTTTTTAGAATATTCTTGGACATGTGCTATTCAAATAATATACTGGAATATTTGACTTAGCATTGGTTGGGACGCGCCGAAAGTCGGCGAGCTGGGGTGACGAGCTGGGGTGGCGAGCTGAGCCGATTGGACGGCCTGCCCCAGATTTCGTTTCCTATAAATAGCCACCCCCTCACCAACCACGTACTGTGCCTTTATTGCTTTCTTTCCGTCTCTTCCCGCGCTTTCCTCTATCTCTGCTCGCGCTCTGCTTCTTCCTCTGCGAACATGGGCAAGACGAATCCTGATGCCGACGGCCGCTCCAAGTGCGCGCAACACTTTACTGATTATTGCTTCTTTGAGGGGCACACCAGCAAGGAGGAGCTCACGGAGTTCAAGGCTGAGTATGTACCGCCGGGTTTCGAGGCCCGTAGGCCGAGGGAGGGGGAGGCTATCAACACTTTCTACGAGGATGAGCTCGCCTTCCCCATCTCGCATTTCGAGGTGGGGTCGCCGCTTCCCCTCTGGCCGGAGATCCGGCAAATCCTGAAATACTATGGTGCGGTACATGCCCAGTTAAACTCCAATGTCGTCACGATGATGGTGGCATTCGCGAGCTACCTCCGGCGGGAGAGGATTGAGTTCAACCTGACAGTGTTCAGGAAACTGTTCTCCTACAAGGCGACGCCGGATGGGGTCGCCTACTTCGGCGGTTCGCTGATCAAGGTTCACGAAATCGCGATAAAGCACCACACCTAGATGACCAAGATCGCCTTCATCAAGGGCGATCTCGGCAACATCCCCTACTCGCCCCAGCAGAAGGGCGAGGAGGTCTACTGCCCTCCTGCCGTGTCCGGCAACGATGCCGAGCTCCACAATTTCTTTCTACACAAGGACTTCGAGATCGCCTTCATGCGAAGGGGCCTTAAATCGCTTCCCCCCATTTTACCTGGCTAAGGTATCGTTCTCTCCCCTTCTTGCCGAGCTCACCTGATGGCCGAGCTCGCCACATTGCTGCTGAGTCTCCCCTAACTTTTTCAAAGTATTTTCTTGCAGGGGAGCGGATAATTCCTGCGAACCCGCCATTTGCGGATCCGGGATCGCTCTCGGACCCCTTTGCTGGCAAGAAGGCGGCAGCGGCGGACGGCTGAGATGAGGCGGCCCTCTCCCAACCCTCTTCCAGCAAGAGGCGACCTGAGGATGCGGGATCGAACCTGCCACACCGCCAGTGGCTGCCAAAGAATATGCGGAGAGCCCTGTTGTCTTCGCGGGGCCAACAACAACAACATCGATCCATCCCCAAATACATCAGCTCGTCTGAGACCCCTCCCGACGCGTCGCCGGGGAGCCCGTTGAAGGAGATCACCAGCAAAAGCCGGAAGGGCGGTGCGACCCCTTCTTCTGTGGCGGCGATCTCGCCACCTCCCTCGGCGAAGAGGGCGGCTCGCGAGCGCGGGGCGCCGAAACAGCACCCCCTCTTTAACTTCAGCTGGCGGTGGAAGGACTCGGCGGGCGAGCCCATGGTGCAGTGGGATGAGCTGACCCATCGAGTCTCCATCTCCACCCTGCATGTGTCGTGGCATGACTGCGAGCCCGCCACCGGCCCTGTTATGCCCTCGGCTTCGGCCTCTATGGCCGCGAGGACGTCGAGGCCTACAAGAACATGACCCTCTGGCAGCTCGGCCACGCGGGTCTGCAGGCCCACCTGCGGACCATGGAGCTCCACCACATGCTGACTCGCCGCAGCTTCACCCTCAACAATCAACTCGAAAAATCTGAGCAGGCTCGCGACGTCGCTAAGGATAAAGTCTTTGATCAGGCGAGGCGGCTCGGCATCTCCGATGGCCTCCTCTCCCAGGCCGCCGATGGGTTGGTAAGTGTCGAGGACTCCTCTTTTCTTTTACTTAGAACGTTCTGTGCTGATACTAGACCGGTTTCTCTCTTTACCAGGACCTAAGGCCGCAAGGGAGATTCAGGCTCGCAATGCCGAGCAAGGGGAGGAGATCAGCCAGCTGCGCGCCCGCCTTGCCGAGCTGGAGGGGGCGAACACGAAACTAAAGGAGGAGAATCAGCACCTCCTCCCCGAGGTCCGCTGCCAAGCGGAGATTTTCTTCCCGGCCCACGACATCGACCCTACCCTCCCCTACAAGAGCCCGCAGATCTTTGGCGAGGTCGACCTTGCCGAGAGACTACGGATCAACTCCATCCAAGCTGCCTAGTGCACCCTCCAAATGATGAAGAACATGAGGGTGCTGGTGGAGGGATGCGAGGAGATGTCGGCCCGGGATCTGATGTCGAGCCTGTTCCCGGCGACGCCGCCCAAAGAGAAAGAGTACAGCTTGGATGCAATATTAGGGAAGAGATTCCCGGACCAGTCGGGTGAAGGGGAGGATCAGTCCGGCGGAGGGGGGGGGGGGGGGCGAGGATTGAATGTGTATACTCTTCTTTTTTGGTTTACTCGCCGAGGCGAGCCCCTGTAAACATTTTTGTAAACACTTTTATTTAATGAAAGAAAGGTTTTTGTTCATACCCGTGCCACATACTTTTCGTGCTATTTTCTGTGTTTTATATATCTGCGAGTACTTCCCCAGGCGACCTCGCATAGATAGGTATTGCGAGTAGGATAACCATTAGTACGCGCCCGCGAGAGGGTATGTTTTGGGTGCTTGCCGAGCTTCAGACGATTCGCGAGCGGGCTGCTCTTCGCCCTTGTCACGCCACCTCTCGCCCGCGAGCCATCCAGGTTGAACTCAGAAAAATTCTTCCAAGTAAAATAGGCGAAGGGGTGAAGTGCCCTGGCCTGGCTCGTCTTCCTTCAGCGAGGTCCTGAGACCGGGCTTGCCACCCCTTTGCCAGTGCCGAGCTTGGTTGGGCGAGTCCAAACTCGCCTGTATAGAATCCCCTTGCCAATGCCGAGCTGGGTTAGACGAGTCCAAACTCGCCCGTGAGAGGGTATATTTTGGGTGCTTGCCGAGCTTCAGACGATTCGCGAGCGGGCTGCTCTTCGCCCTTGTCACGCCACCTCTCGCCCGCGAGCCATCCAGGTTGAACTCAGAAAAATTCTTCCAAGTAAAATAGACGAAGGGGTGAAGTGCCCTGGCCTGGCTCGTCTTCCTTCAGCGAGGTCCTGAGACTGGGCTTGCCACCCCTTTGCCAGTACCGAGCTTGGTTGGGCGAGTCCAAACTCGCCTGTATAGAATCCCCTTGCCAATGCCGAGCTGGGTTAGGTGAGTCCAAACTCGCCTATACAGAACCTCTTTCCCCCTTATTCCTTGGCATTCGAAACTTCTTGGTCTTTACCTGGAGATTTCAAGGTCGATACCATCGAGTGACTTCCAGCCCTGCCAGCTAGGTGAGAGCCTGGCAGTGGGATCTACTCGAGGCCCAAGGATGACACGGAGTGACTCCCAGCCCTGCTAGTTAGGTGAGAGCCTGACAGCGGGATCTGCTCGGGGTCCACTACTAACAGCATCGAGTGACTTCCAGCCCTACCAGCTAGGTGAGAGCCTGATAGCGGGATCTGCTCGAGCCCAAGGATGACACTGAGTGACTTCCAGCCCTGCCAGCTAGGTGAGAGCCTGACAGCGGGATCTGCTCGGGGTCCACTACTAACACCATCGAGTGACTTCCAGCCCTTCCAGCTAGGTGAGAGCCTGACAGCGAGATCTGCTCGAGGCCAGGGATGACACCGAGTGACTTCCAGCCCTGCCAGCTAGGTGAGAGCCTGACAGCGAGATCTGTTCGGGGTCCACTATCAATACCATCGAGTGACTTCCAGCCCTGCCAGCTAGGTGAGAGCCTGACAGCGGGATCTGCTCGAGGCCAAGGATGACACCGAGTGACTTCCAGCCCTACCAGATAGGTGAGAGCCTGACAGCGGGATCTGCTCAGGGTCCACTATCAATACCATCGAGTGACTTCCAGCCCTGCCAACTAGGTGAGAGCCTGACAGCAGGATCTGCTCGAGGCCAAGGATGACACCGAGTGAATTCCAGCCCTGCCAGCTAGGCGAGAGCATGACAGCGGGATCTGCTCGTGGTCCAAACACATTCCATTTCTTCATGCAAGCTAGCTATGATAGTACTGAAGTGTTAAAGGATTTTATTATAATCAAGGTATTACTTACATGTTTCAGGGAAAAAAAACGTTTTAAGTCGTCACCACTCCAGGTGAGACTCAGGGTCTCGCCCTCTACATTTTGGAGTCGATAACCTCCCGATTTTAAAGCCTCCTTTACAGAAAACGGTCCGTCCCAGCCGGGGTTGAGCTTCCCTACGGATGCCGACCTCCATACTGCATCCACCTTCTTTAGTACCAAGTCCCCTTCTACGAATTATTTGATTCTGACATGCTTGTCAAAGTACTTGGCCATTCTCCTTTTTACCTCTTCTTGCCGGAGGGCGGAGAGGTCCCGCAGTTCTTCCACCATGTCGAGGGAGAGCCGCGGCTCCTCCTCGTTCTCTGCCCGCCATTCCTCTCTGCCTTCCTTGGCAGTAACGACTCGACGTGTTTAGACTTCAAATTCCACGGGGAGCACTGCCTCGCACCCATGAGAGAGTTTGAAGGGAGTCTCCCCGGTAGCTGTGTTGGGGGTGGTCCTCAGGGACCAGAGAATTGCGGGAAGCTGCTCCACCCAGCTCCCCTTCAAATTCTCCAGTTTCTTCTTGAGGAGGTTGACGATGATCTTATTCGCAGATTCCACCTGTCTGTTGCTCCTGGGGTGATGAACCAAGGCGAACCTGAGGTCGATTCCTAGCTCCTCGCAAAAACTGGTGAACTTAGCGCTGTCGAACTGGGGCCCGTTATCCATGACGATGGCATGGGGCAGCCCATGGCGACAGATGATCTCCACCCAAACAAAGTTTCGGATAACCTAGGAGGTCACCTTGGCCAGCGCCTTCACCTCCAACCACTTGGAGAAGTAGTCGATCATTACTAGGAGGAACCTCCTCTGCCCACTGGCCTAGTGGACTGGCCCAACCAAATCCATTCCCCAAATGGAGAAGGGCCAGGGGGCCGTGATACTTTTGATTCGCCGGGCTGGATGTAGCTGGAGGGGGGAAACAGCTGGCATTTATGGCACATTCTTGCGAACTCCGTTGCATCATGGCTCAGGGTGGTCTAGAAGTACCCATGCATGACAATTCTTCCTTCCTGGGTCCGACTCCCGGAGTGGCTCCCACACTCTCCGGAGTGGACTTCCTCCAAGATTCTCTGTACCTCCTCCTCGGCCACGCAACGAGCCAAAATCCCCGAGAGTGTCTTCCTGTACAGCTGCCCGTCCTAGAGGAGATAGTACGCCGACTTATGCCTTAGCTTCTTCTTATCTAACCCCCTCCGGATACTCTCCTATGGAAAGGAAAGTTACAACTGGGTCCATCCATGAAGTCTGTTGATCAATCTCCATGAGCTCCCCCTCTTCGATGGAGGGGCAGAACAGGTCGGTGATGGTACCCCCACATGGGGACCATGCTTTGCTAGTTGGTCGACCAGCTCGTTTTCCTCCCGGGGCACGTGCTGGATGGAGAAAGTTTGGCACGTGCTGGATGGATGTCGATGACCCCCTTTACTTTGGCTAAGTACAAACGCAGGGTAGGCTCCCTTGCCTCAAACTCCCCATTGATCTGAGAAGCTACCACCATGGAGTCGGTAAAGACCTCCACGTCCGACACCCCTAGCTCCCTGGCTAGCCGCAGCCCTGCTATCACGGCCTCATACTCGGCCTGATTATTCATAATGGGGAAGTGCACCACTACCGTCAGCTCAATTCCAGTTCCTTGAGGGCTCTCCAAGATCACCCCCACTCCTAGGGAATGCCTCCCCGAGGCGCCATCCACCTTCACCTTCCAAGGAGTCGGACGGGTGAGTTCTTCCTCTGCTACCTCGATCACGTAATCAGCCAAGAAGTCGGCCATCGCTTGAGCTTTGATTGAGAGGCACAGAACGAATGAGATGTCGAACTCACTCAACTCCACCGACCACTTGGCCAGCCTGCCTAAATGCTCCTCCCCCTCAAAGATGTTGCGGAGGGGATGGTCAGTCACCACTCGGATTGAGTGTGCCTGGAAGTAAGGTCGCAGCCTCCGGGCTGAGATGATCAGGGCGAAGGCCAGCTTTTTCAAAATCGGGTACAGGAGCTCGGCCTTCCTCAGGACCCGGCTCACGTAATAAATATGGAGCTGCTTCTTCCCCTCTTCATGAACTAGGACGGAGCTCAAGGCCTCCGCCCCGACCCCGAGATATAGAAACAAATCCTCCCCCTCCTTCGGCCCTTGGAGCAGCGGAGCCTGAGTAAACTGCATCTTGAGGGCTTGGAATGCCTCCTCGCACTCCTTGGTCCATTCGAACTTTAGACCACCCCTCAGTGTTTTGAAGAAGGGGGAGCACTTCTCCCCTACTCGGGAGAGGAACCTACTCAACCCTGCCAGCTTCCTCGTCAGTCGATGGACCTCCTTAGCATTCCGCGGCGACCCCAGCTCTAAGATAGCCTTGACCTTATCAGGATTCGGCTCTACCCCCGCAGGGGTGAGGAGGTGCCCCAAGAACTTTCCTCTGCTAGCCCCGAAGACACATTTTAGGGGATTTACATCCTGACTTTTGATCATGAGGTCATCCACGTACACCTCCAAATTCCTCCCCTTTTGCTCCTTGAAGACCATATCCATCATCTTCTGGTAGGTCACCCCTGCATTCTTCAGCCCGAAGGGCATCATCTTGTAACAGTAGCATCCATCCCGCGTGATGAACGAGACATCCTTGATGTCCGGGGGGTGCATCCTGATTTGATGATAACCTGAAAAAGCATCTAGAAAACTCATTACAGAAAAACCAACGGCTGAGTCAACCAGCGTGAAAGTGCAAGTTAGATCTGATATAATCTAGAGGGGGTTGGGGGGGTGAATGGAGTATGGTGCTTGCTAAAAATATTTTACAACATTTGTTGTAATCCTAAGTGAACAGGGAAGCAAATAATATAAAGTAATCTAAACAAGAAGCAACTTTCTAATCACAGATCAATCACAAAGCAATCACAAAGCACAGCTAGAAAACAAAAGAAAAATATGCAACCAGATGACACAAGGAGCTATAGTGGTTCCCCAATCAACATGGGTACATCCACTCTTCTACCACCCTAGGTAGGAATCCACTGCAGGATGAGTTGATCAGGTGTCCTGGGCACCAATGAGCTTTTGATAAGGTGCTCAAAAACCAAACCAGATTTTTTGATCAGGTGTCTTGCCACCAATGAGCTTTTGATAAGGTGCTCAAAAACCAAACACAAACTTTTGAAGGGAGTTTGAAAAGCCCTTTACAGCAGAGAGTGAGAGAGGGATGAGAAGATCTTCTCTGTCAACAGTGAGAGAGAAGATAGTGGATGTTGTCAAAGCTCCCCCTGAGATCTTGAGTTGTTCAGGAAGTGAAGCTTTACAGTAGGGTGATAGGCCTTCAGAAAATTGATCTCCAGCAAATGATGATTTCAGCAGCAACTGAAATGTGAGTTGTCTGGAGTCTTGAATGATGATGGCCTTGAACACTTGAATCAAAAGAGATCTGAAGATTTCAGTTTGTTAATCTCCTTTTGGTGTTGGTGTTCTTGTTTGAATCTTTGAGACTGAGAATGTCTGCAACCCTTTCTATTTCTCTGGTGTGATTGTTGGGTTGTGAGAGTTGTTGTTGTAGAGAATATTTTTCTAACTGTTGTTCTTCTTGTTTTTCAGGAATGAAAAATCTGATCTTTTATTCCTTTTGTCTGAATAGAAATGATCCATTGTCCAAGATAGTCGTTGGTCTGTCATAAATGACTTCCTTAATTGCTTTTGTCTTCTGAAGGAAGGTCCAATAAAACATTCCTTGATAATTTCTTGAAACTTGCTCCAGATTAAAAGAAAACGGCTACAAGATCTCTGAATTAAATGCTGACAATAATTCCACAGCTATCCAAATTTGAATCTTGAAAATCGTTGTACTCTTCAGAAAATCGTCGAACTGAGCTCCACTATCGTTGAACTGAGCTCAGAGATTTGGACTTATACAGAAACAGAGATCGTCGATCTGAGCTCAACTATCGTCGAACTGAGCTCAGAGATTCAGAAACAAACTGAAGTCAAGATCGTTGATCTGAGCTCGAAGATCGTCAAATGGAGTTCGACAACTTGATGAAGTTGAGCTCAGAGATCGTCGAATGGAGTACGACGACTCGTCGAAGTGAGCTCACCGATCGTCGAATGGAGTTCGACCATTCGTCGTACTGAGCTCGACGAAATGACTTGGTTTTCTGAAACTGAAAATCCTGGTCTTGAGGGCAGCTTCCAAACCTAAGTACTAACCCTTAGACTCAATTCTAATTGACCTTTAGATCTATACAATGAGGTCAAAATAGGTTTCCTAAGAGACATAGTGATCCTGACCCAAATCAGTAATAGGGTGTCCCAAAAATCTCCCCCTATTTGGGTTAGGATTACTATTTACAGATATTGAAATAAAAACAACAATATACAAAGCAAAAATACAATAAACAAGACATTGCAGTATCACAGATATTATCTCAGACAGATCATAAAACAGCATATATTGTCACCTTACAGAATTACTCCTTTTCCTTGCTCTTTATAAGTACTATTTCCCTGTTTGGATTAAGAGCTTCCTTTTTAGATCTTCTGTCATCAGCTGCACCTAAAGAGGTTTGTTGCTTAGGCCTGGGCACTACAGCTTCAGGATGCAGCTTCATGTAGCTTTCAGAATCAAAGAACTTGCTGGAAGAGTATCTTTCAAGTTTCTTTTTCCTTTGATCAGATAATGTAGTAATATTGGAAGTGTCTTTGCCTTGTTCTCTGGCTTTCTTGATCTGGTCCAGAGCAGCTAATTCCTTCATCCTGGCTGTCCAAGAAGTAGGGTTGTTCTCTGGATCCTCAAAAACAACTGGAGGCTCATATCTGTTTGAGGGATTGTCTAGAGGAGTTCTAGAAGAGACTAAGTCTTTAAGGTTGTAAGGAAATGTACCTGAAGTAGTATCAGATGAACCTTGTCCTTGCCTTGAATAAGGGTGTTGCCTGGAATGTCCTTTTGAATAGACTTGAAATTCTCTTTGGTTTCCTCTATAATTTCCTCTCCTTGACTGATAGCCTCTGGATTGGCTTTCCCTATGTTGAGATCTTCCTTGAGGCTGATAAGCGGTTTGGCTTCTGGTAGAGGGTTGAACAGTAGGGCTTCCACCTGCACCTGCATCAGGTGAGGGAGGAGGTGGAGGAGGATGATGGAACTAAGAGGAACCTTTCTTATACCTTCTCTTTTTCTACATAGCCTTTAGTTGATTCTTGGAGTATTGCATCCACTATTCTGTGATGGGGCAGTCATGCAATATGTAGTAAGGAATATCATTAGTATATTTCACTTTAGCTGGAGGAACCCTTTTCATTGCCTTGCTTCTGGCCTTTCTTTTCTTTGCTATAGTAGCAGAAGAATCATCTGAATCAGTTCTGAACTGATCACTTTCCGAGCTTTGTTCATCATACAGTGCATCATTCCTTTTGAGATAGTCTTTCTGTTGTTGTGATTGAGCAGGAGAAACAGTAGTGACAATAACAGTAACAGCAGCAACAGAAAGAGTAGTAGAAATAACACTGGCAGAAGTTGTAGCTGCAGCAGTAGATACAACAGTAGCTGGGGCAGCAGATTCAGATATAACAGTTTCAGATACAACAGTTTCAGCATCAGCAATAACATCAGCAATAACAGTAGGCTCAAGGTCAAATGCCTCTGTCATATGTATATCCTCAGATATTAAATCATCAGAATTAGCAGCAATATCAACAATGTCAGTACCAGAACCTAAAGGAGCAGCAGCAGAAACAGCAGGGGCAGCAGCAGAAAGGGACTTTACAAAAGAATAAATTAAGCTGGTGTCACAGCTTGAAATGGGCACAATGGCCTTAGATAGATCTTCAGATGACTGGACTGCAGTGCTCTCTGGAAGACAGTTGAAATAAATATAATCAAAATCTGATAATAATGACCTGAGGTCCATTGAGAAAACTATAACTTGTGGTGTTGAGGATTGAGCTTGAACTGAGGTAACAGCAGCTGCAGGCAATCTAACCACTTCATGAGGCATCTCCCCCTGCCTAGATTCAGTCAAGACTGGATCAAGGCACCCAGATGAAGGGATTGCCTGAGGAGGAATGAGGGAGGAGAGCCTGGCAGACAGGTCTGCAACTAACTTTAAAAGTGGAGCCAAGGAGGTCTCTAACAAGAGGGATAGCCTGGGAGCTATCAGCTCATAAAGTCTGTCTGCTAAGGCTGGAAGATCTACATGCTCAATAGGGATTTGAGCAGAGGTAGGGATTGAAGGTGAAGCAGCTGGAGATGTTGGTGGAGAGCTGGTGTATGGGGGAAAGGAAGGTTGAGATGTGGGGATTGTTGAAATGAAAGATAGTGGAATGGAAATAGAAGGTGTGAAGGAGGGTTGTGCAATGATATCTTGAAGTAACTATTGGTAAGATATGGATGAAGAGGGTAGATCAGGAGGGGAAGAAGGGGAATCATCCATAAAAAAACCATCCAGAAGTGTGAAAGATGGAAGATGAGATGATGATTCAATTTCTTGTTGTGGGTAGTGATGTGAAGGATGGAAAATTTCTTCTGTTAGAGGTGGAGGTGGAGAAATTGAAGTTGGAGATGATTGTGGAGGAAACTTGAATGGTGGAGGTGACTGGTGGAGATGAAATAAGAGGTGGAGGAGGAGGAGAAGCAGCAGGCAAGTCTTCTGCAGGGGCAGAGACTTGAGGGGAAGAGACTGCAATAGTCCTTGTGCCTGAAGTAGTAGATGCAGAGGGCCTGCTGGGCTTCACTATCTGCCTGTCCCACTTTCCAAATAGGGCACAGGAGAGCCTCTTAGAGGCATTGATGTGCATCCTATTTGAGACTAGCAGTGCAGGGCATCTGTTTTGAAAAAATAGCTCTACTATCCTTCCAAAGTTGACAAAATTCTTGTTGATTTTCTTCTTGATCAGATCAAAGAAGACTTCTCCGCAGTTTAACTGTTTCTTATCTACAATAGCACCCATCAAACATAGTTGATACCTGGAGATGGTATCATGTGCTGAGTGTTTGGCCAACAAGACTTTTCCAACCACATCAGCTAAGAACCTGTACTCCACAGATAAATTTTTCTTCAGGAGTTTGCTACGGTTTGCATCTGAGTGACCCATTCTAGCAAGTAAATCAGAAAATTCTTCTCCAGATAGTTCAGCAGAGTCTTCTCCAGAATTCAATCCAAAAATCTCTGTCAGGGCAGCAGGTGTAAGAGGTACCTGAGTTCCTGATACTGTGCCAATCACTGTATTTTGGTCCTGGTTGTGGGCAATATATACCCATTCCTTGATTTCATCAGCAGCCAATTGGATTCTGGTGGACATTATAGTAACTAGCTTTTGCTCCTTGAAAAGTTCTAGAATTTCTTGGAAAATCTGATCACTGGTATTGAAAGAGTCCATATCTATATCAAATCCTGCATCAAATTTCATGGCGGCCAGGACTGCAACTGAGACGACCATTGTTTCCTGCAAAAATCAACAAACAAACGACCAAGTGTAGAGAAGTTTGGAGGGAAAGAGAGTTTTTGCAGAAAGTATGAAAGCGCAAGGGAGAACGACGGCCGAAAAAAGAGTTTTATATTAGGGTTCGACGGAGAAAAGGAAAGATCGTTGAACTCAGTTCGACGATCGGGGCTTCTAAAGGAAACTGAAAGGTCATCAACATCGTCAATCTCCATTCGACGATATTGGAGAGCGTTGAGCTCCGTTCAACGATAGTTCAGAGAACAAAATCGTCGAGCTTCGTTCGACGATCGCTGACCTGGAGAGATAGTTGAGCACTATTTGAGAAGCACTGAACTCTGGCCGACGATTTCGGAAAGCGTCGATCTCCGTTCGACGATCTGAGGGAAAATCGTCGAGCGCAGTTCAGAGACCAGAAACACTCTATACACTAGAAAAATCTAGATGTTTGCCTAGTCTTGGTCAATTTTTAGAGTTTCAAAGTCTTGGAACTTATTTTAGACTTCCTCCATCTAACATTCCTAACTGATTTTGGAAAAAGGTATATTTCTTTTCATCCAAGGGTTTGGCGAAAATATCTCCCCTTTGCAAATCAGTTGGGATATATTGAAGTTCAATTTTATTTTTCTCAACATTATCCCTTAAAAAGTGATGCCTAATTTCTATGTGTTTTGTCATACTAT
Organism: Platanthera guangdongensis; assembly: GCA_039583875.1. Lineage (NCBI taxonomy): Eukaryota > Viridiplantae > Streptophyta > Magnoliopsida > Asparagales > Orchidaceae > Platanthera > Platanthera guangdongensis. The sequence goes on along the minus strand of CM077165.1, from coordinate 26,380,154 downwards.
GGAGGACTGGATTTTGAGCTATAGAAATAGCACTAGTATTATCACAAAATATTTTGACTTCTCTAAGTTGTAGCCATAGTCTAGGAGTTGGTTTTGAATCCATAATATTTGTGAACAACACCTACCTGCAGCCATATATTCAGCTTCAGCAGTTGAAGTTGACACAGATGTCTGTTTCTTGCAAAACCAAGAGACAAGTCTGTTACCAAGAAACTGATAAGTTCCACTGGTGCTTTTCCTGTCAATTCTGCATCCAGCATAATCAGCATCAGAAAATCCAGTTAAGTCAAATGCTGAGTCTTTTGGATACCAGATACCTAGATTTGGATAACTTTTTACATACCTGAGAATCCTTTTTACTAAGGTTAGGTGTGACTCTCTAGGGTTCACTTGGAATCTAGCACATATGCATGTAGCAAACATTATGTCTGGTCTACTAGCTGTAAGGTACAATAAAGAGCCAATCATTGGTCTATATTTTATCTAATCAACAAGTTTCCCATGTTCATCAGCATCTAATACAGCATTAGTAGGCATAGGTGTTTTCATACAAGATGCTTCAGACATACCAAATTTCTTGACCAATTCCTTTGTATACTTGGTTTGAGAAATAAATATGCCTTCAGCATATTGTTTGATTTGCAATCCTAGAAAGAAGGATAGCTCACCCATGCTACTCATTTCAAATTTGGAATGCATTAGATTGGAGAACCTTCTACACAAACTTGAATCAGTAGAACCAAAAAAAAATCATCTACATAGATTTGTACTAGTAGGGTATGGGACTTATGGGTTCTAATAAAAAGAGTTTGGTCTACTCTACCCCTTATAAACTCATTTTTCAGGAGAAAGCATGCTAGGGTCTCATACAATGCTCTAGGAGCTTACTTGAGACCATATAATGCTTTATTCAATTTAAAAACATAATCATGATGGGTTGGAGAGATAAAACCCGGAAGTTGTCTGACGTAGACTTCTTCTTTGATGTATATATTGAGAAAGGCACTCTTTACATCCATCTGGTATACTTTGAAGCCTTTGTGTGCTGCATATGCTAAGAAAATTCTTATGGCCTCCAACCTTACAACTGGTGCAAAAGTCTGGTCATAATATATGCCTTCTTCTTGAGAGTACCCTTGAGCATCTAGTCTTGCCTTGTTCCTTACAATTACTCCTTGATCATCCAATTTGTTTCTAAACACCCACTTTGTTCCCACAATGGAGTGATCCTTAGGCCTTGGTACTAGTTCCCAAACTTTGTTCCTTTCAAATTGATGCAACTCTTCTTGCATTGTAATGATCCGGTGTGGATCTTGCTCTGTATCTTGAATGGATTGAGGTTCAATTTGAGATAGGAAGCAAGTGTGCAATAGGTTTTGGTTGACCTAATTTCTAGTTTGCACACCAGCTGAGATGCCTCCAATTACTTTGGAAATTGGATGGTCTCTTGATTTTGCTAAATCAACAGGAGGTGTTGATTGTTCACCAACCTGTGTTGTTGTTTCCTCTTGTGGTACAACAACTGGCTCTTCAAGAGGTTTCTCTTTAGGATGTTGAATGTCTTCTTCATCTTCACTACTTTCCTCTTTTTGAATGATTTGTAATCTGTCCAAGTCTTCAGCAAGAGAATGTACCTGCAAAGGTTCTATGGTAGAAGTATTCTTCTCCTTGAAAGACATGTTAATTTCATCAAAAGATATGTGAACAGATTCTTCAATTTTAAGAGTTGATTTGTTATATACCCTATAAGCCTTACTGATCATGGAGTATCCCAGAAACACTCCTTCATCAGCTTTAGCTTGAAATTTTGCTAAGTACTTCTTGTCATTATTGTGAATATAACAGATACAACCAAAAATTCTAAAATAATCTACTTTAGGTTTCTTCCTTTTGAGTAATTCATAGGGAGTCTTGCCCTTCAGTTTATGTATTAAACTTCTATTCAGCACATAGTTGGAGATGTTCACTGCCTCTGCCCAAAAAGATAGAGGAAGTTGAGCATCTGACAACAATGTAGTGGCAGATTCAATAAGGGTTCTATTTTTCCTTTCATCTACCACATTTTGTTGAGGAGTTCTAGGAGCTGAGAAAGTGTGCCTGATCCCTTCACTCTGACAGAACTCTTGCATAAGAAGAGAATCAAACTCTGTCCCATGAACACTTCTGATCAGGGCAATGTGAGTATTGAACTCAGTCTCTATGCATTTGAGAAACTCTGTCAAACACTTAAAGTTGTCAGACTTCTTCCTCAGAAAGAACACCCATGTGAATCTAGAGAAGTCATCTACAACTACTAAAGTGTAAGATTTCCCTCCTAAGCTTTGTACTGTAATGAGTCCAAAAAGATTCATGTGTAACAGATACAAAATCTTAGGTGAATCACACTTATTAAGTGACTTGAAACTATTTTTAGTTTGCTTGCCTAATTGACAAGCCCTGCAGAGTCTTTCCTTCTTGTAGGGGCCAGAAGGTAGTCCTCTAACAAGGTTGTCCTTGGATAGCATAACAATGGTTCTAATGTTTACATGCCCTAATCTCTTATGCCATAATACATTAGGTCTACAAACAGAGTTAAACATGCAAATATCTACTTCTGTTGAAAGAAAGTCTACTAAATAGATGTTACCTTTCCTTTTACCTGTCAACACAGTTGTGTTGTCCTCTGATTTGATCTTGCATAAAGATTTGCTGAAAGTCACCTGGTAGCCTTCATCACATACCTGACTGATACTGATCAAGTTGTGCTTCAATCCTTCCACATAGTCTACCTTCTTGAATGTGACTGTCCCAATTTGAACTGCACCATATCCTTTTGTCAGTCCAAAGTTTGAATCACCAAATATGACTTTGGGTCCAAGCTTGGCTTTGAAGGATGTGAGGTTGTCCTTGTTTCCTATCATGTGCGTGGAGCACCCACTATCCAAATACCATTGCTGGTTTGATTTTGGATAGGTCTTCACCTGCACATAAAACAATTCACTTGTTTTTGACCCAGTTTACCTTGGGACTAGATTGATAACCTTTAAATTCAGAAATAAATGACATCCCTGGTTGACTCTTATAACCTTCAGGATGATATCTCCTTGGAGGTATTATACATTCAGTATAAGGGTTAAGTCTGGATGAAGGACCCCTAGGATTTGAATTTGATTTACCCTTGAAAAAGTTTTCAAATCTCTGATCTCTGCTCGACGATCATTGAGCTGCGTTCGACGATCTGGGGTCAGATCGTTGAGCTCCGTTCGACGATCGACTGTGGCAGAGTTCAGATTTTAGAGATCGTCGACCTGAGTTCGACGATTTTGCATGAGATCGTCGATCTGCATTCGACGATCGTCTAGCTCCGTTCGATGATTTCTGTTGAACACTTGTTTTCTTGGGTAAGTCAGAATTTTTTCTAGCTACCTCTACAACTCCCTTCCCTTTATTAGAAATAAACTTAATTGGTGTTGTTAGAACTATAGGTTGGCTGGATGAAGCACCCAAGCCCAGTGTACTATTGAATCTAGAGTTCACTATGCTGTGATGTCCATTAGCTTGATACTTCTTCCATTAAGAGATTCTTCAAGCTTCCTGGCCTCTGATAGTTTACTTTTCAGTGAAGCTATCTGCTCCCTACTGCACTCCAACTCCTCAGAGAGTTTGAGGTTTTCTGATTTTTAGGTACTATGTTCAGATAATTGATTTCTGAGAGAAATAATTTCCTTCTCAGATTTTAATAGGTCTAAACATAGTGCTTTAAATTCATACTTAAAGTCCTCAGAATTGTAATCAAAAGAACTTATTACCTGGTCCTCTTCAAGTTGAGTCTCTGAGTCTGACTCTGAATCTTCTGCATCAGAATTATGTTGTGAGGCATTGATAGCCATCATGCATAATTCCTTTTCTTCAACATCATCCTCATCATCACTTGAGCTGGAAGAAGTTTCAGATTCTTCTTCTGTCTCACTCCAAGATTCAGCAACAAATCCCTTCCTTGTGTGTTTGTTCTTGCTTGTGGAGGGTTTGCCATTGCTGTTCTTCTTGAAGTCCTTGTCTTTTCTTCTTTCTCTCTTGTCCTTTCTGTCCTTGTTTTTGTTCTCTGGACAGTCCGGCACAATGTGGCCTGGTTTCCTGCAACCAAAGCAAACAATTTCTTTATTATTTGATTTATCATACCTTGGCTTGTCATGTTCTTTGTATGATCTCTTCCTGAAGTCCTTTCTGGCCATTTTGTAGAATTTTTTGGCCAGTAGACTAAGTAGCTCATCATTACCTGTGACCTTGTCTTCAGGCTGATCTTCAGTGGCTTTGAAAGCTATTGACTTTTCCTTTCTTGTGGCTGGTGAGGAAGCCTTCTGCTCTTCTTCTCTATTTTTGATGAGCAGCTCATAAGACTTGAGCTTGCCCAAGAGAGCTTCTGTGGTGATCTCATTGAGACTTCTGGCATCCTTGATTGGCCAGATCCTTGAGTCCCAAGTGCTTGGGAAGCACAGTAGGATTTTCTCATTTAGCTCAATCAATGAGATCTCTTTATCCAAAGTCTTCAGTTCATTGACTATCAGGCTGAGTCTATTATACATTTCAGCTACTGACTAAGCTTCTCCTTTCTTAAAATTCTCATATTGGGATATGAGGTGAGATCTTCTGTCTTTTCTTTCATCAGCAGATCCTGAGACTATTTCAGAGAGCTTATCCCAGATTTCCTTTGCTGAGTTACATTCAGCCACCTTTTGGAAAATGTCATCAGACATAGTCTGGCCTAAGATATTCATAGCCTTTGCATCTGCTACTTTCCACCTATTGATCTCTGCATCTGTTCCTGAGGGAGGTGGAACAACATTTGTGCTTGTGTTCTCTGGAGGTCTTGGACACACTGTCAAAACAGAATTGAATATGTTCTCATCAATAGAATTCATGTAGAGTCTAATCCTTGCCTTCCAAAGTGCAAACTTGGATAGATTGCACACTGGAGGTCTGGTGCTAGCATAATCTTTGTTTTGGGCCATGATTTGTGAAGAAGTTATTTTAATAACAAAATCAAAATAAGCAGATCTAACTATAGGAATCTTTGGGTTCAGGTGTTAGCTTGTGCAACCACTGAGATGTGGTATTTTTAACCTACCTCGCTTTGGTACCAATTGAAAGTGCAAGTTAGATCTGATATACTCTAGAGGGGGGGGGGTGAATAGAGTATGGTGCTTGCTATAAACTTTTTACAACAGTTGTTGTAATCCTAAGTGAACAGGGAAGCAAATAATATAAAGCAATCTAAACAAGAAGCAACTATCTAATCACAGATCAATCACAAAGCAATCACAAAGCACAACCAGAAAACAAAAGAAAAAATATGCAACCAGATGACACAGGGAGCTATAGTGGTTCCCCAATCAACCTGGGTACATCCACTCTTCTACCACCCTAGGTAGGAATCCACTGCAGGATGAGTTGATCAGGTGTCGTGGGCAGCAATGAGCTTTTGATAAGGTGCTCAAAAACCAAACCAGATTTTTTGATCAGCTGTCTTGCCACCAATGAGCATTTGATAAGGTGCTCAAAAACCAAACACAAACTTTTGAAGGGAGTTTGAAAAACCCTTTACAACAGAGAGTGAGAGAGGGATGAGAAGATCTTCTCTGTCAACAGTCAGAGAGAAGATAGTGGATGTTGTCAAAGCTCCCCCTAAGATCTTGAGTTGTTCAGGAAGTGAAGCTTTGCAGTAGGGTGATAGGCCTTCAGAAAATTGATCTTCAGCAAATGATGATTTCAGCAGCAACTGAAATGTGAGGTGTCTGGAGTCTTGAATGATGATGGCCTTGAACACTTGAATCAAAAGAGATCTAAAGATTTCAGTTTGTTGATCTCCTTTTGGTGTTGGTGTTCTTGTATGAATCTTTGAGACTGAGAATGTCTGCAACCCTTTCTCTTTCTCTGGTGTGATTGTTGTGTTGTGAGAGTTGTTGTTACAGAGAATATTTTTCTAACTGTTGTTCTTCTTGTTTTTCAGGAATGAAAAATCTGATCTTTTATTCCTTTTGTCTGAATAGAAATGATCCATTGTCCAAGATAGCCGTTGGCCTGTCAAAAATGACTTCCTTAATTGCTTTTGTCTTCTGAAGGAAGGTCCAATAAAAAATTCCTTGATAATTCCTTGAAACTTGCTCCAGATTAAAAGAAAACGGCTACAAGATCTCTGAATTAAATGCTGACAATAATTCCACAATTGTCCAAATTTGAATCTTGAAAATCGTTGAACTCTTCAGAAAATCGTCGAACTGAGCTCCACTATCGTTGAACTGAGCTCAGAGAATTGGACTTATACAGAAACATAGATCGTCGATCTGAGCTCAACTATCGTCGAACTGAGCTCAGAGATTGAGAACCAAACTGAAGTCAAGATCGTCGATCTGAGCTCGAAGATCGTCGAATGGAGTTCGACGACTTGATGAAGCTGAGCTCAGAGATCGTCGAATGGAGTTCGACGACTCGTCGAAGTGAGCTCACCGATCGTCGAATGGAGTTCGACGATTCGTCGTACCGAGCTCGATGAAATGACTTGGTCTTCTGAAACTGAAATTCCTGGTCTTGAGGGCAGCTTCCAAACCTAAGCACTAACCCTTAGACTCAATTCTAATTGACCTTTAGATCTATACAATGAGGTCAAAAAGGTTTCCTAAGAGACATAGTTATCCTGACCCAAATCAGTAATAGGGTGTTCCAACACAGCGCGTCGATCCGAGGGAAAGGATAACAGTCCTTAGGACAAGCTTTATTAAGTAAAGAAAAATCGATACACATCCTCCACCGGCCATCTCCTTTTTGACCATGACCATATTGGAGAACCAGCCGGGGTATTGGATCTCGGACACGAAGCCGGCCTTGAGGAGCTTTGCCACCTCCTCCACGATGGGCTCTGGCAGCTTGTCCACAGTGGACCTTTTCTTATGTTGGACGGGGCGTGTTCCCGGGTACAAGTTGAGGCGGTGGTAGGCCACATCCGCATCAAGCCCCGGCATCTCCGCAGCGTTCCAAGCGAAGATGTCCACATTCTTCTGGATGCACTCCAACATCCTGCCTTGGTCTTTGGGGGTCATCCCTCCACTGACGCGGATCTTCTTCATCCTGCCTCCACGGGTGAGCACCTCCAACTCCATCACTCCCTCTGCAGCCTCCAACCTGGACTGCTCTCCCCATCCTTCAGCATCCCTCTCTTCCGAGACCGGGACCTCCACCACCTCTTCTTCCACGGCCATCACTTCGGTCATCTCCTCCTGATCTCTACCCATCGCCTCCTCAGCGCAGCTCTCTACCTCTAGCTCCTCCCTGCCAGCCTCCTGCTCAGCCTCCTCCATTCTTCGTCCCATCTCCTCGGATCCCTCCTGCCAAGAGATGGAGTTCACGGCGGTGACATAGCATGCCCGCGCCATCTTTGTGTCCCCCCTGACCCTGACCTGAATCCCCTCAGCGTTGAACTTCAAGTACTGGTGGTAAGATGAGGGGACGCAGCGGAAGGCGCTGATAAGGGTGTTGGATCCCTAGTTGATTTGGGCTAGGTTCACTAGCTTATGATGTGACCCATCATGTATAGCCAGGGTCAAGTTTGTGTCCTAGAGTGTAGGTCAAGTCCTTAGAGTCACCTTTAGATGGACCAGCTTTCAACAAGACCATTAGAGACTCCAGATTTAGAAGATTTCAAGGCTAAGTAAAGTGAGTTCGACGTTCGTCGAACTCAGCTCGACGAAAGGAGTTCTGCGCTCGACGATCGTGAGACATTTCTTTGTGCTGAGCTCGACGATCCTTGTTCTCTGTTCGACGAAGACTGAGTTTCTACATCAAGTTAAGTCAGGACAACTTCAAAATCTTTCTAAGTCCACCTTCAAGCTTCGGTCGACGAACTAGATTCTGAGCTCGACGAACTTGGATCTCAAGTTCTCAACTTCTCAGGTCGACGAAGTCAGCTTCTCAAGTCGACGAATGCAGCACTCTACTTGACGAATTCTGAACTCAGAGGATTTGTGTCGACACTTAGGGCATGTGTCGACAGCAGAAAATTTATGTCGACACTAGAAGATTTGTGTTGACACACAAGATATCAGTCAACACCAATTTATGTCGACATCAGAAGATTTGAGTCGACATCAAGATTAATCAGTCGACACCAGCTTATGTCGACACTGAATATCAGTAGATGCATAAAATTTTGACAAGTCCAGAATTGTTCTCAGCTCGATGAATTATGATTCTCAGCTCGACGAATTATGATTCTCAGCTCGACAAAGGAAGATTGTCTGTTCGACTAATGAAGATTGTCTGGTCAACGAACTCTCTCAAGCTCAGCTCAACGAACTCAAGCTCAGCTGGACGAACTCAAGCTCAGCTCGACGAACTCAAACTCAGCTCGATGAATTGTGTTCTTCATTCGACGATTCCATACTAGGTCTTCTTCAGTTTACCGTCCCGTTTCTTGGCAATGAATCCGGAGTTATTAATGCCAGATCTTCTCGGAATGTTACCGTTAGAACGCGCATTGACTATGGATTATTACATGCCATTTTTCCATGGGACAGCTAGGGAAATTATTGATTGCCGCTTCTTTCCAAGGCCGACTGCAATTACTGCTCAACATTCAAAAATTTTGAATGTTCCTCAGTCAGAGATATACACAGAAAGAAAAGGATTAAGCAGTAACATAGTAATAGCACAACAAGCAATACAGACAATCAGACAGACACACTCAGATTGCACAGAAGAACAATCTTACTCAAATCAAAAGCTCTACTGCAATCAGCCCAGGTCAGAGAATATTTTCAAGAAGAAGAAGAAGAACAATCAAATTCTATCAAGAGTCTTCTTCCTTCAACTCTGCAGGACAACTTCAAAGGACAACAAATTAATCAATCTGTCAAAGGAGTCCTGAAGCAATTTCTAGTCCAGGCACTCTAGGTCTTTGAAGACCTATCACCATGAAGCAGTGCTCCAGCATTCCTGATTAATTCAAGATCTCAGGGGGAGCAGAATCTGCTAACATCAATCCAGAAGTCTTCTCAGTTGTTATTGAGAAAGAGAAGACACTATCACCTCATTTCCAACTCCTGTACAGGGTTTTAATTCCCTTCAAAATTATTCCTGGTTGTAAGTCTCCTTTCAAAAGACTTGAGGTTTTGGTTTTTGAGCACCTGAACAAAAGCTCATTGGTGTCAGGCACCAAATCAAAAACCTGAGTGGATTTCTACCATGGTGGTAGAAGAGTGGATGTACCCAGGTTGGGGAACCACTATAAAATTTCTTGTGCCGTCTGGTTGCCCTTTTCTTTTGTTTTGGCTGTGATCTGTGATTAGATCATTTGCTGTGCTTGTTTATTTTATTTGCTGACTTGTTCACTTAGGAAGACAACAAAAGTTGTAAAAAGTTTGTAGTGAGCACAATACTCTATTAACCCCCCTCCTCTAGAGTATTTTAGATCTAACCTGTACTTTTAATTGGTATCAGAGGGAGGTTAGTTAAAATACCACACCTTATTGGTTGTAAAGGCTAACACATGAACCACAAAGATCCCTCTTGTTAGATCTGTTTGTTTGTTTTTGTTGTTAGATTTATTTCTTCATAGAAATGACCCAAAATAAAGATTATGCAAGCATCAGACCTCTAGTATGAATTCTCAACAAGTTTGCCATCTGGAAGGCAAGAATCAGATTATACATGAACTCTATTGATGAGGATATTTTTTCTGTTATCTTGACAGGTGTACCTCCAGCACCTGCAGCTTCTACAAGCACTTCTACCAACATGATTGCAGTTCCTCCTCCAGAGAATAATGATGCATACAAGAAAGCCAAAATGGCAGATGCTAAGGCAATGAATATCTTGGCTCAGACAATGTTAGATGATATATTTCAAAAGGTGGCTGACTGCACCTCAGCCAAGGCCATTTGAGATTCCCTCAACCAAATGGTAGCTGGCTCAGTAGATGAGAGAAAAGACAGGAGATCCAATTTCATTTCCCTATATGAGAACTTCAAAAAGGATGAGACAGAATCAGTGGCTGACATGTACAACATGTTGATTTCAATCATCAGTGAGCTCAAAACCCTGGATAAGGACATCACCTTGATAGAGGTGAATGACAAGATATTGATCTGCTTCCCTAGCTCTTGGGATTCCAAAATTTGGCCAATCAAAGAAGCCAGAAGACTAAATGAGATATCAACTGAATCTCTACTAGGCAAATTAAAATCCTATGAGCAGCAGATCAAATCAAGAGAAGTAGCAGAACAGAAGGCAACAACTCCAGTGAGAAAGGATCACAGCATAGCCTTCAAAGCATCTGAGGAAAGTGAGTCATCAACTTCCAATTAAGAACTCATAAGCCTCTTTGCCAAAAGGTTCTACAAGATGGATAGAAAGGATTTCAGAAGGAAATCATCCAGACAGGATAATAAGCCCAAGTATGATAAGACACCAACCAAGGAGGTTGTGTGCTTTGGGTGCAGAAAGCCTGGACATTACATCTCAGAATGTCCAGAAAACCAGAAGAAGGACAAGAGCAGAGAAAAGGACTCCAGGAGAAGACATAGCAGCAGACCCTCTTCCAGCAAATACAAAAAGAAAGACAAGGCCTTTGTTGCTGAGACATGGAGTGATACAGAAGAAGAAACATCTTCCTACAGTTCAAGTGAAGAAGAGGAAGAAGCAAGATCTAAGGAGGTTTGTCATATGGCAATTGATGCCTCCAGGAGCAATTCTGGATCAGAAGGAGAATCTGAAGATGAAACTGCCTCAGACTCAGAGGCAGATCAGGTTCTTTCTAACTTTGATTTTAATTCCGAGTCATTTAAAATTGAATTCAAAGCCATGTGTTTAGATTTAATTATTTCAAAAAAGGAAATAAAAACTCTTAGAGAAATACTAGGAGTCTTGAATCTGTTAATTCAGAAAACATTAAACTAACAGATCAACTAACCTTAGCTAATGAACAAATAATTAAACTAAAATCTGAATTATGTGAGGCCAAACAACTTGAGCAATCTCTCAATGGGAGAAGTCTCAAGCTGATGGACATTATAAGAACAGTGAATGCCAGATTAAATGGCAAGCTGGGCTTGGGTGCTTCATCAAGTTTGCCCCCCATAATTAAGAAAAATATTCTTACAACCTCCATCAAGTTTATTTCTGCCAAAGGAAAGGAAAAGATTATAAACAAATCATTGTCTGAAAACTATCCTAAACCTATAGACAAGAGAAACAGAAATCAGAAAAAAAGTTAATAAAAACAAGGTTCAGCAGCGTTCGTCGAACTCAGATCGACGAAATGTGACCAGTTCGTCGAATCCAGATCGACGGACGCTGAACGCAAACTTTAGTTAAAATAATTCGTCTAACTGCGATTGACGAACTGTGTATGGTTCATCGAGTAGAGGTCGACGAACATGGGGCACAGAAAATGACTATTGTCATTCTCTGAGCAGAGATCGACGATCTCATCCCTATTCGTCGAACTCTGGTCGACGAACTTACAATAATTCGTCGAACCCAGAAGTACCAAATAAAAATTATTTCTTTTAGAGACCTTCTAAGCCAACTAATAAACCATTTAATCTAGTAGCTGATTGGGTTATTCCACCTAGGATATATCACCCCTTAGGTTATAAATCTCAACCTACTTTATCAGTTATATCCAGTTTCTCCTTTCAACCAAATAAAGGACCCAAGGTAACCTGGGTCAAGAATAATTGAGTTTTATTTTTCATTACAGGTACAGGTGAAGAGCTATCCAATGGTGAGTCAGACCTGGTACTTGGACAGTGGTTGCTCTTAACACATGACAGGCAGCAAGGCAAATTTATCCAATTACAAGTCCAAGCTAGGACCAAAAGTGATTTTTGGAGATTCAAAAAGTGGCCAGTCAGAAGGATATGGTGCAGTGAAAATTGGAGCAGTGACCTTCAAGAAAGTAACATATGTAAGAGGACTTAAACATAACCTAATATCCATAAGTCAATTATGTGATGAAGGTTATCAGGTACATTTTAACTCTACCTCTTGCTCTATTATTAATAGTGAAAACCGAACTGTTTTAATTGGACTTAGACAAGACAACATATATCTAGTAGATTTTATTTCTGCCACAACTGATATCTGCTTACTGAATTTTACTAGTAATCAAAATGAGTTATGACATAAAAGATTAGGGCATGTAAACCTTAAGAATATAGCTAGGTTATCTAAAGGCAACCTTGTTAGAGGTTTATCTTCTGGCCCCTACAAGAAGGAAAACCTATGCAGGCCTTGTCAATTAGGCAAGCAAACTAAACCTAGCTTCAAATCCATTAATAAAAGTGATTCACCTAGAATCTTGTATTTGCTTCATGTGGATCTATTTGGACCCATTGTATTACAAAGTCTAGGAGGGAAGTCTTATGCTTTAGTGATTGTTGATGACTTCTCTAGATTCAGTTGGGTAGCCTTTCTGAGAGCTAAGGCAGATACATTCAAGGTTCTTATAGATTTTCTCAGGACCATACATATTGAGTTCTCTACTCATGTTGCATTGATCAGAAGTGATCATGGCACAGAGTTTGAGTCTCTTCTTATGCATGAGTTCCGTGAGAAGGAAGGTATCAGGCAGTGCTTCTCAGCTCATAGAACTCCCCAACAAAATGGGGTAGCTGAAAGGAAAAATAGGACACTCATTGAAGCTGTAGGCATATTATTAGCAGATGCTTACATGCCTCTATCCTTTTGGGCTGAAGCTGTAAATACTACTAACTATGTCCTGAATAGAAGCCTCATACATAAACTTAAAAATAAGACCCCCTATAAATTAATTAAAGGGAAGAAACCTAAAATCACTTATTTTAAAGTTTTTGGCTGCATATGTTACATTCACACAAATAACAAAAGATACATTAGAAAGTTTGAGGCTAAGGCTAAAGAAGGGATTTCTCTAGAATACTCCCAAGTATGCAAGGCCTATAGGGTTTTTTAATAAATCCACTCTTAAAATTGAAGAGTCTATCCATGTGTCTTTTGATGAAGCTAACATGTCATATAAGGAGAAAGAGATTTCTACCATAAGCACTTTGCAGGTTACACCACTGTGTGAGTTTATGGATGGACTAAACCTTACCCAAGAGGTATCAACCCATCCTACTCCACAGGTTGCTGAAGATAGTGAAGAAGAAATTCAAGAGGAAGTGGCTGAACTTCCCTCAACAGCTAGTACCATTCCTCAAGAGGAATTAATTACAGAAGCTGTTGCTCAACAAACTCCACCAACTGATCTTGTCACACTTAGATATCACCCCAGATCTCAAGTGATTGGAGACATGTCAGCAGGTGTACAGACAAGGCATCAACTCAACCAAGACTTGATGCATGCCTGTTTTCTCTCTCAGATTGAACCTCTCACCATCTATGAAGTAGAGCAAGATCCCCACTGGATCATTGCAATGCAAGAGGAACTAAATCAGTTTGAGAGATGTAGAGTTTGGGATTTGGTTACAAGACCCCATAACTACCCAGTTATTGGATCCAAATGGGTCTACAGGAACAAGTTGGATGCTCAAGGGAACATAGTGAGAAACAAGGCTAGACTTGTTGCTCAAGGCTACAGGCAAGAGGAAGGAATTGACTATGACCAAACATTTGCCCCTGTTGCAAGGTTAAAGGCCATAATAATATTCTTTGCCTATGCAGCTCACAAGAGATTTAAAGTCTTCCAAATGGATGTCAAGAGTGCATTCTTGAATGGAGTGCTTCAAGAAGAGGTTTATGTAGAACGACCTCCAGGTTTTATCTCTCTAACTTATCCCTCTTTTGTATTTAAATTGCATAAAGCTCTCTATTGTTTAAAGCAAGTTCCAAGAGCTTGGTATGAGACCTTAGGAAGCTTTCTTTTAGAGCATAATTTTACAAGAGGAACCATAGATAAAACACTTTTCACTAGACATCATAAGGACCAAATTTTATTAGTACAAATATATGTGGATGACATCATTTTTGGGTCTACTGATCCCAAATTATGCAAGAGGTTTGCTGACCTCATGCATTCTAAATTTGAGATGAGTAGCATTGGTGAACTTTCCTACTTCCTTGGTCTCCAAGTGAAGCAGCTCCCTGATGGTATCTTCCTCTCCCAAGCTAAGTATGCTAAAGAGCTTATTAAGAAGTTTGGGATGGGTGATGCTTCAGGAATGAAAACACCTATGGCTACAAATGTTATTGTGGATTCTGATGCAGCAGGAAAACCTGTAGATCAGAAGCATCATAGGGCAATTGTTGGATCCCTATTATACCTAACAGCTAGCAGGCCTGATATAATGTTTGCCACATGCCTTTGTGCTAGGTTCCAAGTGAACCCTAAAGAATCTCACCTTATTTTCCTAAAAAGAATTTTGAGATATATAAAGAGTTGTCCTAATCTAGGACTCTGGTATCCGGCAGAGTCAGAGTTTGAGTTAACTGGATACTTAGATGCTTACTATGCTGGATATAGAGTGGACATGAAGAGTACCTCTGGAACTTGCCAGTTCCTGGGTATGAGACATGTCTCCTGGTTTTGTAAAAAACAGACATCTGTGTCTACATCAACTGTAGAAGCAGAATACATGGCTGCTGGCAGCTGCTATTCACAAATGTTATGGATACAAAACCAACTCCTAGACTATGCTGTCAACTTAAATAATTCAACTTTATTTTGTGATAATACTAGTGCTATTGCTATAGCACAGAGTCCAGTTCACCATCTTAGGACTAAACATATTGAAATAAGACATCATTTAATTAGAGATAATGTAGATAAAAAGAAAATTAACTTAATCCATATTCCTACTGATCTACAGAGAACAGACATTTTGACCAAGCCCTTGGATGAGAAAGCTCATCTGTTCTTTATAAATCAACTGGGAATGATTAATGGAGAAGAGTTAACTTAGTTTCTATCTGCATTCGACGAATTTTCCAGAGTTCGTCGAACGGAGTTCGACGAATTAGGTAAAGTTTGAGAGATTCTCGTCGAACGGAGATCGACGAAATCTCTGTGTGGAAATAATTTTCGTCGACCGGAGATCGACGAATTTTGCTTCAGAAGACATTTCGTCGAACGGAGTTCGACGAACTATTTTTGATTCTTCTGGATGAGATCGACGAATTATTTATCTATACGTTATTTCGTCGAGCTCAGTTCAAAGAATTGTTTCTTTTTCGTGGAACGGAGATTGTCGATTCATATTTTGAAAATCTTATATCTAGGTTTTCTTCGACCTCCGTCCCTCCCTTTCAGTTCTTTTGCTCTTGATTGCCGTTTTCTCTGTCTTTCTTGCAGGTCATCAATGGCGATTCCAGCAGGAGCTTTGTCTGCGATGAAATTCGACACTGTATTCAACATGGATTTCGATTCCTTCCAACACTCTGACCCCATTTTTCTCTATATCTTGGAACTGCTAGAAGAACTTCATCTCAAGGATTTCATGACCAGACGAATTAAACTGCATGTGACTGAAATCAGAGAATGGGTGTATACATCGTCTGCTTCTGAGGAAAATATTTTGACAGGAAATATCGGGAGTCATGTTGTTTCATTATCTCCCGCAATTCTTTCTGAGATTTTTGGATTAGTAAATGGAGAAGATGACATGGAAATGGATTCTGAAGAATTTGGTGATATGCTGAAGTTAATGGGGTTTACAGGAAGCAACCATAACAAGCTATTGAAGAAGCAACTGTCCGCCGCCTACCAGTTTCTGGCAGACATTGTAGGCAAGGTACTGATGTCCAAGCACTCAGCACACGAATACATCACCAGCTACCAATTCCTTATTATGTATGGAGTAGTTAACAAGAGACATGTTAACTGGGGTACAATCTTATTTGAGTTGATAAAGAAAAAGAACATCAAGAAAGAAGTGTGTTTCGGAAGAATCCTGGGGATCTTCCTCCAGGAAAAGGCTGGTGAATGCATGGTCTCCCCGACCATCCTCATCAATGCCAGCAAGCGTCTCACCTGCGCTCTGTTTGGCAGATGGAAGAGGACTATCTCCAAGCCCTCAAAGGCTTCTTCTTCTTCCATCCCAGCTTCTGAGAGCACCAGGGCTGTAAAAGCCACTCCCCACCCTGCTAAAGAGGTCATTCCATCTCCACAACCTCTTCCAGCAACCAGTCTTCCATCCTCAACCACCCTTCAAATTCCTCCAACTTCCCCCACTCATGTTTCTTCCTCACCACAGCATACCTCTATGCTTACTCCACCTCCATCTCCACCTCTGGACATCACTAACATTCCAACACCTCCAGCTTCACCTCATGCCACACATATCCCTACAC
Source organism: Platanthera guangdongensis (assembly GCA_039583875.1). Taxonomy (NCBI): domain Eukaryota; kingdom Viridiplantae; phylum Streptophyta; class Magnoliopsida; order Asparagales; family Orchidaceae; genus Platanthera; species Platanthera guangdongensis. Next base: position 26,363,855 of record CM077165.1, on the reverse strand, counting down.
CTCCTCAATCTCCACTTCCCCCTCATTTGTCCTCCATTCCATCTTACACCATACATACAGACTCTGCCACACCAGATGTCCTTCCTCCTCTATCCCCTCCATCTGTTCCTCCTACTCCATCTACTTCTCTACCTTCATCCACTATCTCTCCATCCTTGAAATCCCCCACTGTATCTACACTCATATCCCTGCTCACTCCCCTCATAAAATCCCTAATCACAGAGGCCATTACACCTCTTGTGAATTCCATCAATTCTTTATCTGCACAAGTTTCTGTTCTATCTGTTGCCCCCTCTTCATTCAGGGGCCTGACTCCAGGTTCTCCTAAACACAGGCAGGGGGAGATGCTCTATGATGAAGCAGCATCAGATGCAGATGCAGATGCTGCAGCAGCTCAGGCTTCAGATACAGCTTCCCTAGCAAATATAGCTTCAGAAATTCTTCCAGATTGTATAGATACAGAAATAATTGATTTGCTTAATTTTATTAATACTGATATGGATATGGCTGACTTGGATATTGCTGAAACTATTGGTGATTTTTCTCTCAATCACACAGTTAATCTACAAGAATTACTGCAAGTTTTTCATATTGTATATATGTAACGCCCCGAAACTCAAAGGCAAAAAGGGGGATGTTTTGGGCCAGTTTGAGTTCTGGCTGCAGGCACACGGCCTGGGACACGGGCGTGTCCCAGGGCGTGTCAAGCCTGTGTCGACACTAAGGCGGGAAGTCGACACTTTGATCTCGACATTGTGTCGAGACTGGGCACACGACTTGCGACACGGGCGTGTCGCAGGGCGTGTCGACCCGTGTAGACACTTAGCCGCGAAGTCGACATTGTGCTTTGACAATGTGTCGAGACATGGCACACGGCCTGCGACACAGGCGTGTCGCAGGGCGTGTCAGCTCGTGTCGACACTCGTCCCGCGAAGTCGACACTTTGGTGTCGACAATGTGTCGATACTTAGCACACGGCCTGCGACACGGGCGTGTCGCAGGGCGTGTCGACCCGTGTCGACACTTAGCCGCGAAGTGTCGAGACCGTGTACACGGCCAGGGGTCCAGGCATGTCAAGGTGACACGCGTAAGGACACGGGCGTGTCCTAGAACCCGTGTAGTGCTCGGGTTGAAAATGGGGAAAAATCATGGGGTACACGGCCGGCCACACGGCCGTGTCAGGTGGAACACGGGCGTGTCAGCTCGAACACGGGCGTGTTCGATACCCGTGTGAGGTTACAGGTGATCCAATTTTGACAGCGAATGAGGCACACGGCCCTGGACACGGGCGTGTGCCAGGCCGTGTTCGGTCCAGATTGGGTATTTCAGTCCCGAATCGAAGCCGTTCATTTCTTTGACTGAAGATCCAACGGCTGGTGGTTGTTCTTGAAGGGATATACCCGTGTTTTGACTTAGAAAACCCTTACTTTTCTTCACTTGTTCTCTTTCTAAATCCTTGGAGAGAGAGGAGAGCTAAGGGAAGAAGAAGGAGCTAGATCCGCCATTGGAGGAGCTTCGGAGCTCCGAATCGCAAGCCGACTCCGGATCCACGGAGTCAACGCTAGTGCGGTGATTTCCATCCGATTACTTTTCGATGGCGCCAAAGAGGAACTCAAGGGTAACGATCCTCATCTTGAGCATGAATAGCTCTCTTTCTTAGCATAGGAAGCCCGCTCTCGCGAGTTTGCGGAGAGTTGGAGGCGTTCCTTCGGGTAGATATGTAAAGTCCCCGTTGTTTAGAGTCCGTATGCGAGAACGGACATAGGCATGATGTGTGAAGCATAGCCGGACATGTTGGTCTGGATCGGTGATGTTGCATTGCATAATGCCGGAGAAGACTCCGTGCTATTGGTTGTTTTTCGGGTTTTCTACGCGGTAGATTGCAGCAGGGAGCCTTGGGGACTAACCCAAATGTGCACCCGGAAAACTGGGCGGATACGAGATCTTGCCAACTTGGTGGCCCGAGAGCCAACTTGAACATAACCGGGTTATGTGACTTGTGTTAGAATGGGACTCGGTGAAAGTTTGACCCGCGCAAATGGCTTAAATTGTCGTTGCGATGTGAGCACGGGTTAGATGGAACCGTACCCGCTTTATGTCGTTCGGTTAAAGAGACCTAAGGTTACGTGGCACTTGCTGTTAGCATAGATGTGAGTCTTCGACGGTCAATGGCTTAAATTGTCGTGACCCAGGCCAAGAAGACAAATTGCTCATAGGTGTGGCCGTCTAAGTGACGGTGGTGAGTCTGGAATGTTAATGGCTTTAATTGACGTGACATCGACCGGTTCACCGAGAATGTGCCCTGAGTGCACGGGGCGTGTGGCCGTGCGAGCCAACGTCTGTGTTGTAATGGCTATGGTTATATTTATGGCTCGCTTATGCTAATGAAATGCAGGGAAGGAGCATCGCCGCCCCGAGTTGGGGGCGGGATCGTTATAATTTGGTCAGCATTGCTGACCGTTGCCTTGTTTTTCCACTGTGCGGTGGTTTGTTGCTTGCAGGTGCAGCTGGACCAAGCGGTCAATAGCGGGCTAAAGCCCTTTTTGCGAAGCTGGCCCTCGAAGGCCCAAGTAGAAGAGTTTACTGCTTTATTCATGTATGACCGGCCTGCGTGCCGTGGTTTGTAAATCATGTAATATTCAAGTGAAACATTTTGTAAGACCTTAAGGCTTGTTATGAGTATTTTGTAATAATATTCATGTTTCGTATTAGTGGACATTCGTGCTTGTTGCTGAGTTCTTGTTTACAACCTTTATAAACTGCTTCCGCTAGAATGCTCTGTGTAGGACGTTGAGATTGGTTGGATGGTTTCCATAAGTAACCACCCGGTCTGTCTGTGGTATATGGCGTCGGGCCCCGGCCGGACCTACTGCTATATGCTATGCGACAGATAGGGGGTGTTACAATTTGGTATCAGACTACTGGTTTTGGTTGGGCTTAAACTGAATTCGTGGGCGAATTCTTTTTAAGGGGTGGTGAGCACATTGTGTGCGTCATCGTAATAACAGTAAAAAGAACCCATGAATGTCCACTTAGGAATGAAAATACTCGTGTTTGAGGAACCTGCGTGTTCCTATAATTGCTGTTTGCAATTTATTTGGTCTCTTAACGGTGTTTTGTACCACTATAGGTGACCAGAAGCGGTGTTGGGCCGTCAGAACGCCGAGTTTCTGAGGCTAGTAGTGCACCGGATGTTGCTCCTGCAACACCTCTGTCGGCTGAGAATATTCGATTGGTGGCTGAAGCGGTGTTGGCCGTGATTAATGCGCAGCCTGGAAGGCAAGCGCAGCAGCCCGCTCCCGTGATGGAGCAAGTACCTCTGCAAGAGGCTGAGCCGGGGAAAGTGGAGCAAGTGGTTGTGGAACCGGTGGTGCCAAGGAGGGCAACTGAGAGGCAGCTAAAGCATGTAATGAGCTTTAACCCTCCGTTATTCTCGGGGTTGGGAACCCCATCTCAGGCTGAAGACTGGCTCTCTAGGGTGAAGAGAGTCATGACAGCGACAGAGACGGAGGAGTGGCAAATGACCACCATCGCTACTTTCCTTCTAGACGGTGAAGCGAGGATGTGGTGGGAAGGATTGGAGCTGCACTTACTGAGAGGTAGGCAACTTGGTGATGTCTCGATGGAGGAGTTCTCGAGATTATTTTTGGCTAGGTACCTCCCTTCGACGCAGAAGATAGCGTTGGAGAATGAGTTCCTGAAGTTGGTACAGGGTGAGAGGATCGTGGATGAATATCTCCACGAGTTTACTCGTCTGAGTCGTTATGCTAGCTCCACCATCATGGATGAGGAGCGCAAGACTAATCGCTTCTATGAAGGCTTGAGGGATGAGTTGAGACTACTACTCTCGGGGCCGATGATGCAGGGTTTCTTAACCTTGGTCAATACTGCCCGGTCCTTGGAGAAGGACATGAAAAATGTACAAGCGAGGAAAAGCTTGGGTGAGAAGAAATCTGAGTTTAAAGTGCCGAGTACTTCAAAGTCCGGCTATCGGAGGGCTTTCAAGAAGCATAGGACTTCGGGTCCAGCTCCTTCTGGTGCTTCTAGGGCGACTACGAGTCGGACCCCGGGCGCGTGCTTTACATGTGGAAAGACGGGGCATTTCGCCAGTGACTGTTGGAGCGGACGTCCTAAGTCTGAGAGAAAGCCGGGAGCTACTTATGAAGAGAAGGGAAAGGCGGTGGAGTTGACCGCATCCCACTATGCTCCGGCCCAACCAAGGGTCTATAATCTTGGCCAACAGGAGGCCATCAAACAAGCTGATGTGGTGATAGGTACGGTTTAATCTATAGCAAGTCAATTTATTTAACTACTTGTTATGCACATGTTACCTTACCACTGCTTGTTTAGGATTTGTATTGATTTGTGAAAATTCTGCACGAGCACTCTTCGATACGGGAGCTTCACACTCCTTCTTGTCCGAAGGATTTATATCACGCATCGGAGTCCCTTCTTCGATGGCGAAGGATAAGTTGGATGTGTTGTTGCCCAATGGGTGTTCGATGCGAGCGGATAGGATCTGCGATATTAAGATTCGCATTGGGGAGCAGGAGTTCGACCTGCAGGCATCTTTACTTCCGTTGGCGGAGTTCGTCGTCATATTTGGCATGGACTGGCTCTCGGAGCAGCAGGCCCATATAGATTGCGGTAGCAAGGAAGTCAAGCTGGGAGCGAGTCGTGAGACGACTTTTACAGGCTTAAAGGAGTCGAGCAAGACGTTGATGTCTGCTCTTCAGGTGGTGAAGGCGGTTCGTGCTGGAGCAGAACTGTTCTTTACACTAGTGGAGGTTGCAAAGCCTAAGCCCGCGTTGGATTGTATTTCAGTGGTATCGGAATACCCTGATGTGTTCCCCGCAGATCTTCCTGGAGCCCCGCCTCAGCGAGAGATAGATTTTACGATCGAGCTAGTGCCAGGTGCAAAGCCTGTGTCACGATCTCCGTATCGGCTAGCGCCTAAGGAAATGGCGGAGTTGAAAGTTCAACTGCAAGAGTTGTTGGAGCAAGGGTATGTGCGCCCGAGTTCTTCACCTTGGAGCGCACCGGTGCTCTTTGTTAAGAAGAAGGACGGAAGCTTGAGGCTATGTATTGATTATCAGGAGCTAAACAAGCTAACTGAGAAGAACAAGTACACGATCCCTCGGATTGATGATCTCTTCGATCAGTTAGTCGGGTCGACGGTGTACTCGAAGTTGGATCTCAAGGCTGGGTACTATCAGCTGCGGATAAGGGAGAGTGATATCCTGAAGACAGCGTTTAGTACGAGGTACGGGCATTATGAGTTTACGGTCATGCCGTTTGGGCTGACTAATGCGCCGTCAGTGTTCATGGATTTGATGAACAGGACGTTATGGGAGTACTTGGACCATTTCGTGATCGTCTTCATCGACGATATTTTGGTGTACTCGCAAAGTGAGGAAGATCACTTCAAGCATCTTCATTTGGTGTTGGAGACACTCAGGAGAAATCAGTTGTATGCCATGTTCTCGAAGTGCGAGTTTTGGCTATCCTCAGTGGCGTTCCTCGGACATATAGTAAGTGGAGAGGGTATTGCTGTGGATCCGGCGAAGATTGTTGCGATACGGGAGTGGCCTGAGCTCGCTACTGCAGCGGAAGTCCGGAGTTTTCTGGGGCTTGCCGGCTATTATAGGCGCTTCGTAGAGAACTTCTCGCGGATAGCGTTACCTCTCACTACTTTGACGAGGAAGGAGCATAAGTTCGTTTGGACGCCGGAGTGCGCACGAGCTTTTGAGGAGTTGAAGTGTCGGTTGACCACGGCGCCTGTGTTGAGTTCGCCATGTGGAACCGAAGGCTACGAGATATATAGCGATGCTTCAGGCAGCAGTTTGGGTTGCGTGCTACTGCAGCACAGAAGCGTGATAGCTTATGGCTCGAGACAGCTAAAAGTGCACGAGAGGAATTATCCTGTCCATGACTTGGAGTTAGCGGCCGTGATTTTTGCCTTGAAGCTGTGGAGACACTATTTGTACGGTGTGAAGATTGATATCTACACCGATCACAAGAGCCTAAAGTATCTAATTGATCAGAAGGATCTGAATATGCGGCAGCGTAGGTGGATGGAGTTCCTGGGGGATTATACCTTCAAGATCCACTACGTGCCTGGCAAAGGGAATGCAGTTGCGGACGCATTGAGTCGCCGAGCCCCAGCTCAAGCCAATTGGCTATCGGTGCATGATGAGCGGTTGGTGCGGGAGTTGGAGGCGCTGGAGATTGTTTGTGTGGACAGACAAGCAAGTGCTGAAGCAATTCTGAATTGGACTGAAGTCCAATATGACCTGGCTGATCCGATTCGGCAGGCTTTGGATATGGATGCTCATATGAAGCAGTTCATGGTAGAGGCTCTGGATGGGTCAAATTCCCAATTCGTCGTGGAGGACGGATTGCTTTGGAAAGACGGTCGTCTGTGCGTCCCAAGTGTGGGCAATTTACGGGTGGAGTTGTTATACGAGGCGCACCATACCAAGTACTCGATTCACCCGGGGAGCACGAAGATGTACCGTGATGTGAAGAAACTGTTTTGGTGGCCGGGTTTGAAGAAGGATGTGGCGCTATACGTAGCGAAGTGCCAAACCTGCACCTTGGTAAAGGCGGAGTGCCAAAAGCCAGGAGGATTTCTTAAGTCCTTGCCTATTCCGTAGTGGAAATTCGACAACATCTCTATGGACTTTGTGCACGATTTGTCAAGGTCGCAAAAGGGGAACGACGCCATTTGGGTGGTTGTTTATCGATTAACGAAGGTGTCGCATTTTATTCCGCATAGGAAGGATGATCCGGTGGGGAAGCTGGCAAAGCTTTATGTGGATAACATAGTACGGCTTCATGGTGTCCCCCGCAGCATCGTGAGTGACCGTGATGGACGGTTCACGTCCAATGATTGGAGGCTGGTGCAGCAAATGTTGGGAACTAAGCTGAAGTTCAGCACAGCCTTCCATCCGCAAACGGATGGCAGACCGAGAGGGTCAACAGAACCATGGAAGACATGCTCCGCATGTGTGTCTTGGATTTCGGAAAGCAATGGGAAGACCACCTTTATTTGGTGGAGTTCGCATATAACAACAGCTACCAAGCGAGTATTCTGATGGCGCCCTTCGAGGCCCTATATGGTAGAAGATGTCACACGTCATTGTCTTGGTTGGAAACGGGTGAGTCAAAGTTGTATAAGCGATCAGAAGTGGATGAAGCTACTTCTTTGGTGAGAACCATTCGGGAGAGGTTGCTTATCGCTCAGGACCGGCAAGCAAAGTACTATAATGCCAAGCACAGGAACGTGGAGTTCGCTGTGGGCGATTATGTATACCTAAAGATCAAGCCGTTCAAGGGTGTCTCGCGGGTGCGACGATTGAAAAAGCTAAGCCCGAGGTACCTTGGACCATTTGAGGTTCTGGAGCGAGTTGGTGAAGCGGCCTATAAGTTGAAGCTTTCAGTGGAGCTAAGTGGTTTACATGATGTATTCCATATTTCGGTGCTTCGGAAGGCGGTGCAAGAGCCTACGCAAGTGATCGCGGTTGTTCAAGTGCCGGTGGAAAGTGGGCTAACGACAAAGGTCAAGCCCGTGCGGATTGACGACTCGGAGGTCAAGCGGCTACGCAATAAAGAGATCAGGATGGTCAAGGTCCGGTGGGACAATTGCGGTCGTGAGGAGCTCTCTTGGGAGCGAGAGCAGACTATGCTTGACGAGTATCCGGAGTTGTTCCGCTCAGGTACAAAATTTTGGTTTTGTACATATCTTTCCTTTATGTAATTTCGTGGCCGAAATTCTTTTAAGAGGGGTAGAGTTGTAACGCCCCGAAACTCAAAGGTGAAAAGGGGGATGTTTTGGGCCAGTTTGAGTTCTGGCTGCAGGCACACGGCCTGGGACACGGGCGTGTCCCAGGGCGTGTCAAGCATGTGTCGACACTAAGGCGGGAAGTCGACACTTTGATCTCGACATTGTGTCGAGACTGGGCACACGGCCTGCGACACGGGCGTGTCGCAGGGCGTGTCGACCCATGTCGACACTTAGCCGCGAAGTCGACACTGTGCTTTGACAATGTGTCGAGACATGGCACACGGGCGTGTCGCAGGGCGTGTCAGCCCGTGTCGACACTCGTCCCGCGAAGTCGACACTTTGGTGTCGACAATGTGTCGAGACTTAGCACACGGCCTGCGACACGGGCGTGTCGCAGGGCGTGTCGACCCGTGTCGACACTTAGCCGCGAAGTGTCGAGACCGTGTACACGGCCAGGGGTCCAGGCGTGTCAAGGTGACACGGGTAAGGACACGGGCGTGTCCTAGAACCCGTACAGTGCTCGGGTTGAAAATGGGGAAAAATCATGGGGTACACGGCCGGCCACACGGCCGTGTCAGGTGGAACATGGGCGTGTCAGCTCGAACACGGGCGTGTTTGATACCCGTGTGAGGTTCCAGGTGATCCAATTTTGACGGCGAATGAGGCACACGGCCCTGGACACGGGCGTGTGCCAGGCCGTGTTCGGTACAGATTGGGCATTTCAGTCCCGAATCGAAGCCGTTCATTTCTTTGACTGAAGATCCAACGGCTGGGGGTTGTTCCTGAAGGGCTATACCCGGGTTTTGACTTAGAAAACCCTTACTTTTCTTCACTTGTTCTCTTTCTAAATCCTTGGAGAGAGAGGAGAGCTAAGGGAAGAAGAAGGAGCTAGATCCGCCATTGGAGGAGCTTCGGAGCTCCGAATCGCAAGCCGACTCCGGATCCACGGAGGCAACGCTAGTGCGGTGATTTCCATCCGATTACTTTTCGATGGCGCCAAAGAGGAACTCAAGGGTAACGATCCTCATCTTGAGCATGAATAGCTCTCTTTCTTAGCATAGGAAGCCCGCTCTCGCGAGTTTGCGGAGAGTTGGAGGCGTTCCTTCGGGTAGATATGTAAAGTCCCCGTTGTTTAGAGTCCGTATGCGAGAACGAACATAGGCATGATGTGTGAAGCCTACCCGGACATGTTGGTCTGGATCGGTGATGTTGCATTGCATAATGCCGGAGAAGACTCCGTGCTATTGGTTGTTTTTCGGGTTTTCTACGCGGTAGATTGCAGCAGGGAGCCTTGGGGACTAACCCAAAGGTGCACCCGGAAAACTGGGCGGATACGAGATCTTGCCACCTTGGTGGCCCGAGAGCCAACTTGAACATAACCGGGTTATGTGACTTGTGTTAGAATGGGACTCGGTGAAAGTTTGACTCGCGCAAATGGCTTAAATTGTCGTTGCGATGTGAGCACGGGTTAGATGGAACCGTACCCGCTTTATGTCGTTCGGTTAAAGAGACCTAAGGTTACGTGGCACTTGCTGTTGGCATAGATGTGAGTCTTCGGCGGTCAATGGCTTAAATTGTCGTGACCTAGGCCAAGAAGACAAATTGCTCATAGGTGTGGCCGTCTAAGTGACGGTGGTGAGTCCGGAATGTTAATGGCTTTAATTGACGTGACATCGACCGGTTCACCGAGAATGTGCCCTGAGTGCACGGGGCGTGTGGCCGTGCGAGCCAACGTCTGTGTTGTAATGGCTATGGTTATATTTATAGCTCGCTTATGCTAATGAAATGCAGGGAAGGAGCATCGCCGCCCCGAGTTGGAGGCGGGATCGTTATAATTTGGTCAGCATTGCTGACCGTTGCCTTGTTTTGCCACCGTGCGGTGGTTTGTTACTTGCAGGTGCAGCTGGACCAAGCGGTCAATAGCGGGCTAAAGCCCTTTTTGCGAAGCTGGCCCTCGAAGGCCCAAGTAGAAGAGTTTACTGCTTTATTCATGTATGACCGGCCTGCGTGCCGTGGTTTGTAAATCATGTAATATTCAAGTGAAACATTTTGTAAGGCCTTAAGGCTTGTTTTGAGTATTTTGTAATAACATTCATGTTTCGTATTAGTGGACATTCGTGCTTGTTGCTGGGTTCTTGTTTACAATCTTTATAAACTGCTTCCGCTAGAATGCTCTGTGTAGGACGTTGAGATTGGTTGGATGGTTTCCATAAGTAACCACCCGGTCTGTCTGTGGTATATGGCGTCGGGCCCCGGCCGGACCTACTGCTATATGCTATGCGACGGATAGGAGGTGTTACAATATATATAGTTTCTTCCAGCAGATTTTACTAAGCCAAAGTTGGCTATTATACCATATACCTCTCCAGTTAGTCCAGGAGTTGCTAAGCAACTCTGTGACAGTTTTGCTATCCCAGCTTCAATCTCTGCAGCTAGTCTAGAAGTCATTCCAGAAGATATCTCGTCCCCAAGTTTTGTTATGGATGACTCTCCTATGCCTGATTTGGATGAGCTAATCCTAGCTGACATTGAACAGGAGAATAAGGCAGTAGCTGAAAGCTCTGTTCAAATCATTTCTGATTCCTGTATAGTTACTTCTTCTATTGTTGCTGAAATCCCAGCTTTTGTTCCCTCAACTTCTGCCCCTGCTCCTCCAGAAAAATCTATTATCTCTGATAAAGCTCTAAAAGCTTTGGATGCTCTTTATGATAACCCTCAGGGTTCTGATAGTGAAGAAGAAGCTGATGATGATGATGATTCAGATGAAGATGCTGCCAGTAAGAAAAGGAAGATGTTATCAAAGAAAAGGAAGGCTCCTCCTCCTCCAGCTCCTAAGCCTAATCCCAATGCTGACACCCTTTATTACATTCTGCATAATGTTACTCTGTACAAGGGAATGCCTGCTTGGATGTGGCTATCCAAGAACCAGCAGAAGGATATGAAGAGAAGTAGGAGATACTCACCTCCTCCAGTTCACAGATACAGGATGGATCCACCTCCTCCTCCTCCTCCAGCAGCTAGTGCCTCTGGCTCTAGCTCCCAGAGATCAGGCCCCATGCAAACCTATCAGAGACAGTCAGGGAGATCATCTGGAAGCAGCCAACAGAGGCAACCATCCTCAGGTGATCAGCATCAACAGCATCAACAGCATCAGCAACAAATATCTGAAGTACAAAAAGCTGACAGTCCAAAAAGGCCATACTCTCCTCCAACTCCATTTGAAGATCCTGAAACTGCCAATAAAGCCAAGGCTAGTGGAAAAGACACATCAGGTTTAACAGGAGCTAATTGGATTATCTTTGATCAATAAAGCCAAGGCTAAAGGAAAAGACACATCAGGTTTAACAACAATGTCTAAGTATAGAAAAGAAGAGTTGAAAATGTTTGACAAAGGCAATAAACTGTTTAATGTTGATGACTACATGAAACTCCATCCAGAAGCAGTTGTCCCCAGAGCTACATCATTGAATATTATTGCGGCAGCTGATATGACTATGACAAACGCTCAGGCTCAAGATCCTAACAGAGAAATCATCTTCCAAAATCCAGGAGAAAAGAAAACTGAAGACAAGTCCTTGCAGAAGAAGAAGTAATCTTTATTTTTGTTTCATTTTCTTTCTGCAATTGTTTTCAAACTATGTCATGTGTTTAAACAAAGCTTGTATTTATATATATCTGCTACATGTGTTGGTAATTCTCTGCCAGATATATATCTTTTTCCTGCTTGTTTTTCTGTTTTGAGTCACTTAGTGACCTCACCCAAATAGGGGGAGATTGTTGGATCCCTAGTTGATTTGGGCTAGGTTCACTAGCTTAGGATGTGACCCATCATGTATAACCAGGGTCAAGTTTGTGTCCTAGAGTCTAGGTCAAGTCCTTAGAGTCACCTTCAGATGGACCAGCTTTCAACAAGACCATCAGAGACTCCAGACTTAGAAGATTTCAAGGCTAAGTAAAGTGAGTTCGACGTTCGTCGAACTCAGCTCGATGAAAGGAGTTCTAAGCTCGACGATCGTGAGACATTTCTTTGTGCTGAGCTCGACAATCCTTGTTCTCTGTTCGACGAAGACTGAGTTTCTACATCAAGCTAAAGTCAGGACAACTTCAGAATGTTTCTAAGTCCAGCTTCAAACTTCGGTCGACGAACTAGATTCTGAGCTCGACGAACTTGGACCTCAAGTTCTCAACTTCTCAGGTCGACGAAGTCAGCTTCTCAGGTCGACGAATGCAGTACTCTACTCGATGAATTCTGAACTCAGAGGATTTATGTCGACACTTAGGGCATGTGTCGACACCAGACAATTTATGTCGACACCAGAAGATTTGTGTCGACACACAACATATCAGTCGACACCAATTTATGTCGACACCAGAAGATTTGAGTCGACATCAAGATCAATCAGTCGACACCAGCTTATGTCGACACTGAATATCAGTAGATGCATAATATTTTGACAAGTCCAGAATTGTTCTCAGCTCGACGAATTATGATTCTCCGCTCGACGAATTATGATTCTCAGCTCGATGAAGGAAGATTGTCTGTTCGACTAATGAAGATTGTTTGGTCGACGAACTCTCTCAAGTTCAGCTCGACGAACTCAAGCTCAGCTCGACGAACTCAAGCTCAGCTCGACGAACTCAAACTCAGCTTGACTAATTGTGTTCTTCGTTCGACGATTCTAGACTAGGTCTTCTTCATTATCCCATCCCGTTTCTTGGAGATGAATCCGGAGTTATTAATGCCATATCTTCTCGAAATGTTACCGTTAGAACGTGCATTGACTATGGATTATTACATGCCGTTTTTGCATAGGACAGTTAGGGAAATTATTGATTGCCGCTTCTTTCCAAGGCCGACTGCAATTACTGCTCAACATTAAAAAATTTTGAATGTTCCTCAGTCAGAGATATACACAGAAAGAAAAGGATTAAGCAGTAATAGAGTAATAGCAAAACAAGCAATACAGATAATCAGACAGACACACTCAGATTGCACAGAAGAACAATCATACTCAAATCAAAAGTTCTACTGCAATCAGCCTAGGCCAGAGAACATTTTCAAGAAGAAGAAGAAGAACAATCAAATTCTATCAAGAGTCTTCTTCCTTCAACTCTGCAGGACAACTTCAAAGGACAACAAATTAATCAATCTATCAAAGAAGTTCCTGAAGCAATTTCTGGACCCGGCACTCTAGGTCTTTGAAGACCTATAACCCTGAAGCAGTGCTCTAGCATTCCTGATTAATTCAAGATCTCAGGGGGAGCAGAATCTGCTAACATCAATTCACAAGTCTTCTCAGTTGTTATTGAGAAAGAGAAGACACTATCACCTCATTTCCAACTCCTGTACAGGGTTTTAAGTCCCTTTAAAATTATTCCTTCTTGCAAGTCTCCTTTCAAAAGTCTTGAGTTTTGGTTTTTGAGCACCTGAACAAAAGCTCATTGGTGTCAGACACCTGATCAAAAACCTGAGTGGATTCCTACTAGGGTGGTAGAAGAGTGGATGTACCCAGGTTGGGGAACAACTATAAAATTTCTTCTGTCGTCTGGTTGCCCTTTTCTTTTGTTTTGGCTGTGATCTGCGATTAGATAGTTTGCTGTGCTTGTTTATTTTATTTGCTGACTTGTTCACTTAGGAAGACAACAAAAGTTGTAAAAAGTTTATAGTGAGCACAATACTCTATTCACCCCCCCCCCCTCTAGAGTATTTCAGATCTAACCTGCACTTTCAGAGGGGCCTCCCGAAGATGGAGCTGTAACTGCTGGGGGTGTCCACGATGACGAACCTACAGTTCCTGGACTGCACCCCCAGGGTAACATGGAGACCGACTCCTCCCTCCACTTCCTTCCTCTACCCTGAAAACCCAAACAAGGGTCCATCTGAGGCCAGCACCCTCTTTGCCTCCACCTTCATTGCATCGAACTCCTTCTTGAAGATGATGTTGACGGAGCTCCCGTTGTCAACGAGGATCCGAGAGACGGTAAAATTCTCGATGGCTGCCTTGATGACCAGCGCATAACAGAATGGATCCTTGTGATCTGGCATGTCGCTTCTGGAGAAGGTGATCCTCTCCTCCAGGGGTGGGGTCTGGGATGTGGAGGCAACGCTCCGATGGTACATGGTGTGGAGACTTGCCTTTCGGGAAGCCTCCCCCCCCCCCCCCCCCCCCCCCCCCCCCCGTGGATCACTCCGATCCCTCCTCGGGTTCCAACATCCAGCAGGTCTTCGCAACGATCCTCCTTCGCCCGAGGCAGGACCCCCTCAATCCTAACTCCTTGCCACCCCTGCTGCTGCTCCGTATTCCCTCTCATCTCAAGGAATTCTGGGCACGTTGCTGTGGCATGCCCCTCTTCCTGATGGAAGTCGCAATAGGGCAACTCCACCCTAACTTCTCTCCTCCTTATCCTTACTAATCTCCTCCTCGCCCCCAAGGCTATGACCATAGCCTCTTCTTGATCGGGGAGTCGGGGTCTCTAGGCCTGCCTCCAGCCCGGGGGGTGGAATTGATCTTGCCCCCCTTGATAGCGATCCCTTCTGTAGTATCCTCTCTGTGGCCCTTGCCCTTGCCACTCAGGTCTCCAGCCTAGCCGACGGTCAGGCTCTTGACGCCCCACCTCGGCTGCTGCTACCCTTGGAGCTGCCTCTGCTCCCTCTGCCGGGGCTCTCCTCTCCTCTCCTCCTATCCTCTTCCTCCTCTCGACTCCTTCTCCTCCTCCGTGGCCCACCTGGCCAGTTTCCGTGCAAATTCTGGGTTTGACGCCTCCCCGTGAACTTCTCTTGCCGCCCTCTCCATCAGCTCCTCGTAGGAGAGGGGGGGGGGGAACTCTCTTCAGCTCCATCCTGAAGAATCCCTGCTGCAGGCCTAGGGTGAATGCCATCATCAAGCTATGGTCCGGCATCTCCTGTGTTAACCCCTCAGTCCGCAACATACTCCAAGTTCCCAAAAGCCCCCATTCAGCAGGCGCAGACAATATTTGGCCGTCCGCCCAGTCCGGCACTGTCGCCAGTCGCGCCAAGGGTAATACTCCAGCAGCGGACGGAAAGCCCAGTCCGCTCAGTCCGCCGGTGCGTTGGGCAAGTCTCCAGCGGCGGACGCAGTATCCCGTCCGCCCAGGCCGCCAGACTCCAGCGGCCGCGCCCGGCAGCAGCAGTGGAAGCTCCAGTTCGCGAGCCCAGTCCGCCCCTTCTGTGCGGACTGGCGTGTTCTTTCTTTTTGCTTCCCGTCACCGCTGCCCGGTTCTCCTGTACCCCGGGCAGCCGGTTATTTTAGCCCTGCCCGCTTGGGCAGGCCCCCTATCCTATAAATAGGGGGGAGGTGGTGCACTCAAGGCACGCTGACTCGGACCCAGGAGCCTACTTGTTACAGGCTGCGGACTCGATTCTTGTGCCTTGCGGACTCCCCTTTGCTCTGCTTCACTAGTCTTTTCCTTTCACTTGTAACCAAACCCTTCTTCAATCAAGAGAAAGCCCGTCGCAAGAGAGGCATTCAGGCCGCGACGGGCGAAGTCTGTTGTCGCCGTGGTTCACGGCCCTGCTCTTCTTTCAGTCCTCATCCGCTTAGTAGATCGCTACTCGCAGTCTCCCTTTTTCCCCCGTGTTCGAACAGTTAGCTGGTTGTGCTCGACCTCCCTTGTGTTTTCGTGCATCAACAGTTAACACGCGGCCTTCAGATCCGAGTAGTGTTTTGAAATCAGCGGACGAAAGATGTCAGACCGCAGAGCCCGCTCCTCAGACCGCTCCAGCTCTTCAGAAGACTCCCTTTGGGACGCGATTGAACAAGCTCGCATTGAGGCCGAGCAGTCTCGCCGGCAGACCGACCAGCGTCTTGACACAATCAGCCAAGCTCTGCTTGCCTTGGCCCAGCGGCTTGCTCCTCAGGCCGCGGCGGACCCAGCGGACTCGCCTGTCCGCCAGACCCCAGCTCGCCGAACTCCGCTTCGGCAGTCGTCAGCAACTCCCCGAAACGCTGCTCAGTCCGCTGCTCCTCTGCGCCCTCAAGAGGAAGAGTTTGCTTTCAGAGAGTTCTTCAGAGAAGCTGCTAGGGGCACTCCTGCCCGCCAACTCCACTTTGCTGATCGCCAGTCCGCCGAGCCCGCGGACTCCTCAGCTCCAGTCCGCCCTTTCTACCCTGCAGAATTTGACACCCCGTCTCCCTTTGTCGACCGAATTCGATGGGAATCAGCTCCAAGCAACTTCAGGGAGCCTCGCATCCCATTCTATTCAGGATCGACAGATCCCATTGCTCATCTCCAGGCATTTGAGGGTGCAGTTGCGTTGAGATGCCTCTCAGATGCAATTAAGTGCAAATTGTTGGTTACCACTCTCGAGGGGCAAGCGAGAGAGTGGTTCTACGAGCTGCCTTCGGGCACTATTTCTTCTTTTGCAGAGCTCCGTAGCCAGTTACTGCTGAGGTTTGCTACCTCGAAGAAGAGAAAGGATGGGCCAGCTGCCCTATTCGAGATCAAGCAAAGGGATAACGAATCAGTAGCAAGATTCGTTGATCGCTTTCAGAGGGAGATCCAGGGGGTGAGAAATGTGAACCCCGACTACTACAAAGTTGCCTTGATCCATGGCCTCCGGGAGGGCCCTCTGAAGTTCAAAGCCACAACCAAGGATCCAGAGACCTATCAGGAGTTGATCGCCATGGTCAACCGTTTCATAGAAGGGGAGAATGCCAATCCGACTTACGTCTCATCCCTGACAGCCAAGGCTGAAGGAAGGGATGCCTCCGCTTCTTCTTCCCATGGCAAGCCCCCTCGCCCAGATTTCCAGCCTCCGTCCCAAAGAGGCAGGAACTTCCGCAACAAAAAACCTTTCCAAGGCCATCAACAGTTTCACGAGCAGAGACTGCCGTTGGCCGCCACTCCCGCCGTGCCTTTGCAGGCTCTTCCCATCCTCCAGCAGGCAGCCTTGCCTGCCCCGTGCCAATATGAAGAAAGTCCCATGGGGGACCCTGCAGATCTGGATCTTGACGAAGTCATCCAGATCCTGCAAAGGAGATCAGAAGAGAAGAGGCAAGAGCCTCAGAAGCTGTGGAAGCCGAGGAACAATTCGCAATACTGCCAATTCCACAAGGAAAAGGGTCATCTGACTGAGGAGTGCAAGGCCCTTCGTGCGCTGATTGATAAGTTGCTTGCCGAGGGCAAGATTGACCTGACCAAGAAGGATTCTCCTTCCTCGTCGAAGCCATCCACCTCGAAGGGCAAAGAGGTAGCTGAGGCCTACCAGGAGTGTGTAGATGTGGAGGACGAAGGCCGTCTGGGGCCGATCAACGTCCCAGTGGAATGCTTTGATGCGGATGATGAGGGAGTTCTGGGACGCCTCTTCTTCATCCATGGTGGAGCTGGGACCGAGTCCACCCGGAAATCTTCAATTTCAAGGGTCACCCAGGCGGAGGTAGCCTCTTCTTCCGTTGCTCCTCCAAGGGAGGTCGTCACCTTTGGTCCAGAAGATCTGCCGCAAACAGCCAATCCATTCGATGATGCTGTTGTTATCAAGGCTGTGCTGGGAGACTTCACAGTGGACAGAATTCTTGTTGACACGGGCAGTTCAGTCAACCTCCTCTTCAAGTCTACCTTCGAGGCCCTGAGGACTGGGAAGCCTCTGCTTTCCACTGAGGGGCCGCTCTATGGATTCTCAGGAGAGAGGAAAGAGGTGGAGGGCAGCGTCACCTTGCCAGTAAAGCTTGGAGGGGCAACAAAGCAGATACAGTTCATAGTGGTCGACGCCCCCAGCAGTTACCATGCCTTCTTCGGCAGGCCCCTGCTGAACAAGTACCAAGCAGTAATTTCCACTTACCACCTCGCCATCAAGTTCTTTGCCGATGGGAGGATGTGCCGGGTCAGGAGCGACCCAAGGAGAGCAAGGGAGTGCTACGTTCGCACTGTCAACATGGTTGAAGCTTCCCTTGCTCCAGCAGAAGCCGCAGAAGCCTCTTCCAGCTCGAAAGCTGCTGCTGATGAAGGTGCTCACCTGGAACCTGCCCAGGTGACGCAAGGAGTCCCCATTGCTGAAGGGGAGGAGAGGAAACTCTCCATCAACTCGGAGCTTCCTGAAGATCAAAAGGCCGAGTTGATTTCCTGCCTGCTGAAGAACCTGGATGTCTTTGCCTGGTCAGCAGAAGACATGCCGGGGGTGGATCCTGATATAGCTTGCCACCACCTGAATGTTGATCCAAGCTGCAAGCCCATCCAACAGAAGAAGAGGGACGTGGCAACAAAGCTTGCAGAGCCAATAAGGGAGGAGGTTGCAAAACTCCTCAAGGCGAATTTTATTAAAGAAGTGCAATACCCCACCTGGATTTCAAATGTTGTAATGGTTAAAAAACCAGGGGGAAAGTGGCGAATGTGTGTAGACTTTACAAAACTTAATAAAGCATGTCCTAAAGATTGCTACCCCCTGCCTCGGATAGATTCTTTAGTTGATTCCGCGGTAGGATACTCTTACATGAGTTTTTTAGATGCGTTTTCTGGTTATCACCAGATAAGAATGCATAAGCCCGACGTTCCTCACACGTCGTTCATTACAAACGATGGATGTTTTTGCTATCTTGTCATGCCCTTTGGGCTTAAGAATGCTGGCGCAACTTACCAACGGATGATGGACCGTGTGTTTAACCATCAAAAAGGAAGAAACTTAGAAGTGTATGTAGACGATCTCTTGATCAAGAGTAAATCGTTTTCGCTGCACTTGCTAGATCTAGCAGAGACGTTCGCTACTCTGCGTAGATACAAGATGAAACTCAACCCTTTGAAGTGTACCTTTGGAGCGAGTAAGGGGAAGTTCCTCGGTCATCTCCTAACTCCGGAGGGACTTGCCCCCAATCCTGACAAGGTAAAAGCTATTCTTGAAATGCCTACCCCTCGTTCACCGAAGGAAGTTCAGCAGTTAGGGGGAAGGCTGGCAGGTCTTGCAAGATTCCTCTCTCGGGTTGGAGATATGAGTGCCCCCTTTTTCAAAACTCTCCGCGGTGCGTCCAAGTTTGAGTGGACAGAAGAGTGCTCTCATGCTTTTGAGCAGTTAAAGATGCAGCTTACCTCGTCCCCTCTGCTTCAGAGCCCCAGGCCAGGAGAGATCCTTTTCTTGTATCTAGGAGTTGGCCCTGAGGCCGTCAGCTCCGTTCTCCTTCGGGAAGAAGGCAGGAAGCAGTTTCCAATCTATTATGTCAGCCATATCTTGAAGAGTGCTGAGACGCGGTATCCGATCTTAGAGAAGTTAGCCTTGGCACTGGTCATGTCAGCTCGTAGGCTCCGTCCATACTTCCAAGCACATTCAATCCAAGTCATCACCGATCAACCTTTGAACGGTGTGTTGGAGAAGCCCGAGCATTCCGGCAGACTAGCCAAATGGGCGATAGAGCTAAGTGAATTTGAAATTTCTTATGTGCCCAAGACAGCCATCAAGGCTCAAGTCCTAGCAGATTTTCTGATTGACATGCCAGAATCCAGTTCTGACCAGGCAGAAAGGTCACCTTTGGCTTGGACCATCTATGTTGATGGTGCCTCAGGCAGAAGTTCTTCCGGAGCAGGGGTGGTTCTCATCAATCCAAATGGAATCAAGCTGGAGCAGGCCATCAAGTTCTACTTTCCAGTAACCAACAACCAGGCTGAATATGAATCACTGCTAGCAGGCTTGAGGCTCGCAAGGGAATTAGGAATCGATCATGCTCACATCAGAACCGATTCCCTGGTTATGGCGTCGCAAGTCCTTGGTAACTTCGAAGCAAGGGAACCAGTCTTGAAGAAGTATTTGGCTCTTGTGAAGATAGAAATCGGCAGGTTTAAGAGCTTCACTATCGAACATATTCCGAGAACAGAGAATGAGGAGGCCGATTTTCTCTCTAAGCATGGGATACCTTCAGGAGGCACAACTTCCGAACTCTTCCGTCCGGCAGTAGAGGAAGGAGATTTAATGCAGGTTGACCAGCGAGCCTCTTGGATGGACCCATTTATCCTTTACCTATCAACAGGAAATTACCATCATACAGTTAGAGACAAGAAGAATTTCAGAATAAAAGCAGCTCACTACTTCCTAGTGGCGGGAGTCCTTTACAGAAAGACTTTCCTCTCAACAATGGCCCGATGTGTTTCAGAAGAAGAAGCTCACACCATTTTGCAAGAAATTCATTCAGGAGAGTGTGGAAGTCACTCTGGAGCAAGAACTCTTGAAAGACGAGTCCTGCGGCAAGGGTATTTCTGGCCCACAATGAAGAAAGATTCAGAGATCTGTGCCAGAAGGTGTGTTCAATGCCAGAAGTTCGCTCCGCTTCAGCACCAAGCAGCTCAGTCCCTCAGGTCGATTGCAACTCCTTGGCCCTTTGCGGTTTGGGGAATGGATCTCATTGGTCCTTTTCCCTTGGCAAGCGGGCAACGGCGTTTCATCATTGTAATGATCGACTATTTCAGCAAGTGGATCGAAGCCAAGGCACTGGCTAAGACAACTACTCAGATCGTCAAGAACTTCATTTGGGGAGAAATTGTCTGCAGGCACGGGATACCAATGGCAATAATCACTGACAATGGGCCACAGTTCAATAACTCAGAGATGATAGATTTTTGCAGGCAGATCGGAACAGAGCTGCGTTTTGCATCAGTTCATCATCCCAGAAGCAATGGCCAGGTAGAAGCAGCAAACAAGCAGATCATCAATTTGCTCAAAAAGAAAGTACAGAATCTCAAAGGCAGTTGGGCTGATCAGCTTCAGTCAGTCCTCTGGTCCCTTAGAACAACGCCTTCATCTGCTACTGGGGAGACCCCATTCAAACTCTCTCATGGCTCAGAAGCACTCATCCCGGTTGAGTTTGAAGTCCCGTCACCCAGAGTGCTGCTTGCAAGAGAAGGTATTGATGACTGGGTGGAGCTGAATCATGAGGAGATGAGGTTCAGCTTGGAACACATCGAGGAGGTCAGAGATCAAGCAGCCATCAGGCAGGAGGAAGTCAAAAGGAGGATGGCCCGTCACTTCGATCAAAATATAAGGGTCAAACACTTTCAAGTAGGAGATCTAGTTCTGAAGAAGGTTGATGCTGCTGCAAGGGCTAGTTCAGTTGGAAAGCTCAATCCAAATTGGGCCGGCCCTTTTGTCATCAAGGAAGCATTAAAAAGCGGCGCTTACCGCTTACAAACTTACGAAGGAGAGGATATACCGCACACGTGGAGTGGGGATGATCTCAAGCGGTTCTATTCTTAAACCCCCTTTCTATTTTGTATATCCTCTTCAAGAATTATTATGAGTAGAAACTGCTTGCTAACACTTCTTCGAGTGTTTTTGTTGTAATCATAACAGATAAAGTACTAAGGGAATTTTCGAAAACGGTTTGACACCCGAACTCTCTTTTTTCTCTCATGTTCCCTTTGCAATACATTTTCTTAATCACAGAATCCATACTGACATTTTTTCTAGTGTTTTCTCTCTCCCAAACACCTATGACGGTTCCCTGATACCAGGAGACATCGCCGAGTTCAGCTAGACCTCCCCTAGAGCCGTTGTCATTAGCGTAACACCACGAAGACCACGTGTTGCGAGGAGATTTCGCACCGTGTAGTGGGAGCTTGCAGGCTCTAGCGCGGTTGGATTCTGGACTTCGGATCCCGGCAGGTACCTGACCCCACCTTTGCATTTTGGAGTGCAAGGTGGGTGTAAAGCTCTACCATGCCGCCTTAAGGATATGGTTACAACTTCGATGATCACATGAGGAAAGTATGCCGTTCCGGCTCACCTGCCCACCTGATCATCATAGCTCGTAACCCTCGAACACTCCGTGGTACCCTCAAGCAGTGCATGCAGGAGACCCACAGCTTAGGCTGTACTCCAGGCAAGAGGGCAGGGAACCGTTCCGCCAATTGAGGGTCTTGCTTTTTGCAGGGAAGTTTGTGCGGACTGTTTTTCTCTGTCCGCGCAGTCCGCCTCTTTGGGTTGACCTTATAACTTGTAGCCCGGTGAGGAAAGTATGCCGCGCAGGCTCACCTGCCCACCTGGTCGCAAGTTATGGGGTCATTTCTGTATGTTTACGGACTGGTTTTATCTATCCGCTCAGTCCGCCTTTTTGGGTTGATCTTATAGCTTGTAACCCGGTGAGGAAAGTATGCCGCTAAGGCTCACCTGCCCACCTGGTCGCAAGCTATGGGTCATTTCTATCTTTGGCGGACTGGATTCATTATTCAAAGAGTTTGGTGGTTTCCTTGGGATTGCAAGCTGGTTATCTTTAGCGGACTGGTTTTATCTATCCGCTCAGTCCGCCTTTTTGGGTTGATCTTATAGCTTGTAACCCGGTGAGGAAAGTATGCCGCTAAGGCTCACCTACCCACCTGGTCGCAAGCTATGGGTCATTTCTATCTTTGGCGGACTGGATTCATTATTCAAAGAGTTTGGTGGTTTCCTTGGGATTGCAAGCTGGTTATCTTTAGCGGACTGGTTTTATCTATCCGCTCAGTCCGCCTTTTTGGGTTGATCTTATAGCTTGTAACCCGGTGAGGAAAGTATGCCGCTAAGGCTCACCTACCCACCTGGTCGCAAGCTATGGGTCATTTCTATCTTTGGCGGACTGGATTCATTATTCAAAGAGTTTGGTGGAACTTGGATTACAAGCTGGTTATCTTTGGCGGACTGCTTTTCTCTATCCGGTCAGTCCGCCGACTTGGGTTGATCATATAGCTTGTAGCCCGGTGAGGAAAGTATGCCGCTCAGGCTCACCTGCCCACCTGGTCGCAAGCTATAGATCATTTCTGTTATGAGCGGATTGTTGTTTTTTATATCCGCTCAGTCCGCAGAGTTCACATTCAAGTTATAGAACTTTCCTATTAGAAGCAGATCGGTTTTCTGTATCTGCTCAGTTCGCAGAATGATTTTAGGTTATATAAATTTGATTTCTGCTATGAGTGGGTTGGCTCTGTTCTATTCAGCCCGCGGAATGGTTTTCACATTGTCAAGTTAATGACCGACTGAGCTTTTATATTGTGCGATCTGGCTTGCGGACTACAACCCTATAACTCGAGTACCCCAGGCATGATGCTGGTTGTTCTCTAAGGCGGATACTGAATAAGTTGATACCTAATTCTTTAATCAATAAAGTTTACTAATAATATATCATGCGGACTGAAAGTAAGACTCAACGGAGTCCGCCCGACAGTTGTTCCAAAATAGAATTGTAATTCTCTAATCAACAAAGCCCTGAGCTTATCTGTGTTGTGCGGACTGCTAAATATCGGTGCGGTGAGCGTGGAGAAAGAACATTGCAGAAAGCACACATGGCAAAATATCCTTTCTATTTCTTCAAAAATTTTACATCATTCAAAATGTTCGGCGGACTGCAATTTTGCGTCCGCCACTTTTTACAAGTAAATTGCAAAATGTATACATATGCATTGATCATCAGTCAGTCCGCTGTCTCTTCTCAGCAGGTACAGGGCTGTCACCAATGATGTCGACATCTGGAGAGTAGCCCCCCGAGCTGCTCCCGCTGCTACCTGATCCTGAACTAGTGGCGGACCCGCTATGCGAGCTGCCAGTAGCAGAGGAAGAAGCAGAAGAGCCGGACTCGGCGGACAGACCCTCTCCTCGCCGGCTTGATTCAGCATTGTCCGCAGGGACTTGCCCTTCGCCTTGAGAGCCTCCGTCGTCTTCTTCTTCTTCATCATCATCATTTTCCTCGATAACCTCTTTCCCTTTTTTAGATTTTTCCATCGCTGCGATCTGAGGAGCCAGCTCCGGAAAGATGGAGACAAAGGGGACGCAGTCCACTCCCTCTTTCATGAGGCCGTCGCGGGCAAGCCGCTCAACGGCAATCTCAACTGTCTCCATTACAAAGGGGAGCGTGGCGGCCTGGAACTTAGTGTTCCCCAAGTCATAGGCGACCTGCAAAAGCAAGATTGCGAACATCAGACAGATCGCGGCGGACAGCCAAACTAGATCGCGGCGAATTCAACTTACCGCCAGCTCCTCTCTTTGCCGAGCATTTCTTTCTCCTATCCGCGCGTTCCTTTCCTTTAATACTTTGTTATCCTTCTGAAGTTCCTCATTTTGCCTTATTAGGTCTCTGGCCAGAGTGGCAACATAATGGTTTGTCACCGCACTGTTCGCAGAGGCCTGAGAGGCCAGCAGAGGGAGGTCGGCGGCGGGTACCTTCTTCAGATCGCTCAAGTTGCGCTTCCCGTAGAGAGTGTAAAGCGCAACATGGGCATGTCGCGTTATCCGCGGACTCCTCCATGAGGGGAGCGCAGTGGATAAGCGGACGTGCTTATCCTTGCTATGCCAATGGACCATAGGGTTTCCCCTAAGGTCCCTTTGGCTGGTACCGAAGCCGGCCATGGAGAAGCTGTCGGAGGAGGAGTAGTCCGCTGCGGGATCCCCTTCCTCCTTCCTCTTCTTTGCAACCGCTTCTTTTTTCTCCTTTTGAGTAGGAACAAAGCCGCTCGGCGTCTGCGGCAGGTTGGCGGGCACCGCCAAGGTCGCTGCATGAAGAGAACCAGTTAAAAAGCGTGGTCGCGGCGGATACAAAAGTTGAGTCCGCAGAGCTACTTACTGTCCTCAGGCACGACGTCCGCTAGGCCCGCTAGCAGCGGGAGGTAGTGCTCGACATCAAGCCTGGCATTGGCCAGGAACTCCACAATCGCGGATTCCAAGTCGTCCAGCTGCGCAGTCTTGAAAGCGGAGTCCGCGCGCACCTGCGGATAGGTGTGCGCGAACCCGAGGTCGCCTTCAAAGATCAAGAACCTTGAGGTCCAGTTGTGGATCTTGTTTGGAAGACCCGCAACTTTCATCCCCCTACAGTAGAAATAGATCACACCCTTATAGGGGCGACCTCCGGAGGCAGTAATGGAGCGGACGGAAAACATTTTCCGGAAGACGTTCATTGAAAAGGCGATCCTTTCAGATCGCAAGTAGGAGAGGTAGCTGCAGATCGCAGCAAGTGTGTTCGGCGCGAGCTGGCCGGGCACCATCCCATAATGCTCGAAAATCGCGGCAAGTTCCCATAGGAGTGGGAACTTGAATCCGCTGTCAAAATGATCAATAGGAATGGCGATCTGGGTCGCCGTCGAGAAGTTTAATCTTTCTTGGTGTGCGGGTAGGCGGACAAGAATATTGGAGTCCGCCATTTTCTTTTCAACAAAGGCCGCCAGATCAGCCTCTGTCAAAGTGCATTTTTTGTGGTCCGCAGAGTGGAAGGCGACTGCAGCATCAGCGCGAGCGGACACCATGTTGCAGGCCGCAGGGTTTCGTCTACTTCAGCAATTTCCTGCATAGAGAACAGAAGGCAGTATTTATAGATGAAATGTCTGACAGCTTTTTGGCCAGTCCGCGCAGGTCGCATATTCAATCCGCACAATCCGCAAAAAATTAAAAAGCAGCCAAACAAATAACGCGGACAGAAAAGACAAGCTAATTTTCCAAAAAGATTCAAGGCCAAGTTATAGCCGTCGCAGTTCCCTATCCGCTCAGATCGCGAATATTCCCACCTGCAGGTCAGCAAGAAGCGGACACAGCGCTAGTCCGCACAGTCCGCAACAGATCATGCCAAAGATAAAGCTACATAAGAATAGCGGACATATAATCTGGATCCGCACAGATCAAATAAAGTTCAATCACACATCACACAGCATTGTTTGAAGCAATCATACAAACAATATACATTTAATCAGAAAAGTTAAAGGAATTGCGGACTCAGCGGTCCCTGTTATCAGTCCGCGCCGGCTTTTCTGCTCTGTCCCTACATAGATGAGCCGCCTGATCACTGATCTGAAGAATTTCACTGTATACCCGGCAGAGATGGTGATGGATGACGTTTATAGTCCGGTGCATATGGGCGGCTTCCCGGTCAACTCGACTAAGAGGCACCATTGGCTCCGCTGCCGGCCTCGGCTCCTCATCCGCGGGCTGCTGGCCACCTGCCGGTGCCGCGATCTCAGGAGGAACGCGATCTGACGCCCGCGGCCTCTGCTCAGCGAACTCAGCAGTCCGCTTCTCCTTTCCTTCACGAGCCGACGCCAAGTGCTTGCCTCTGTAGTATCGGACATCATCCGCGAGCCTCTTCTTTTCCCTTTCAGACCTCTCCAGCGCCCGCGAGATGCTGGCGACCTGGTCTTTAAGGGCCTTCTCGCGTTCTGCGAACGCTTTCTCGCGCGCCGCGGACGCCCTCTCGCGCTCCGCCGCTTTCTCTAACTCTGCTTTAACACATTGCATCTCAACTTCAAATTTCTTCTCTAACTCTTTTATCATACTCAGGCTGGGTGGCTCATCCTCCGCGGACTCCACATGTGAGACCGCGTCGGCTCCAGTGTTGGGTGTGATCACGATCTCGCCACTCTCTATGGAGCCCGGCAGCGACTTTCTACCTGCAACAAATAAAGTCAAACTTCGCATTCAAAGGCAGTTCGCGGCGGATTCAAAGAAAGGATAAAAGATCACTTTTAGATATAGCGGCAGCGAGTTTCCGACTATCAAAGATGATTGGCCGCCTTGCCCGCTCTGGGTCAAAGGCGCTTAACCGCTTTTTCCATTCACGGTGAACCCTTGCTCTTCTCTCGGCAGCCGCACTTGTTGAGACCACGATATCGTCCGTCTTGGTGATAATTTTGATCGGTCTTGACGTCCGCGGCGGCGACCTATAAAGCCACTTGCGCTGAAAGTATTTGGGCGCCGGCTGAAGTTTACCTGACCGCATCAGCTCCGCCGCAATCCTCAGATCCTCAGCAGCTTTGTCAGCCGCGGCCTGCTTCGAGGCTGCCTCGACCACAGCAACATGAGCAACGATTTGCTTCTTTTGTTCCTCTATCTTCTCCTTCAGCCTCTCCCTCTCCTCTTCCTCCGCAGCGGACAAGGAAGGGAGTTCGTCACCCTTATCTCCAGCAGTCCCTGCCTCATTCTGCTGCACCATAACCAGCAAGGAGTCCTGGATTAAGTCAAGTTGATCGACGTCTATAGAATCAAGTATCTCATCCGTGGAAAGACTGACCGTTGAGAGGGAATTCTCTCCCTGGATTTGGGCCTCCGGAGTAACCAGATCGCCGTCTGGAACTTCTTTGTCGCGCGGCCTGTGTTGTAAGTCCGCTTCCCCAGTCCGCTTGGAGATGTTCTTCTCCTTCATAGCGCGCAGCCTCCTCTCAACCCGCTCAGCGACGGTCTCTCCGTCTCTCTTCCTCTTCTTCCTCTTGGCGGTCTTCTCAGCAGCATCCGCGGCGGACCCCCCTAAATCAGGCTGGTCAGCGCGGACAGGTTCAGGATTCACAACAGACAATGCCTTTGAGGGCGCGTTGTCCTCTACCTCAGTCCGCCGGTCTTCTTCGTCCAAGTCAACGATTTGCACCGAGGCATTGGGGGAAGATATGTCAGTCTCCATGTGTTCGCCAGTAGTGTCCGCCGAGGTCGCAGTCTTCTGAGAAGGGGCGGAGTCCGACAAGGTTGCCATCTTCTCACTCCTCAATGGTTCGGCGTCGACTACGGCATCCTTGCGAGCAGAAACATCGACGTGGCGGACTGCTTTCTCCGCAGGCTTCTCGCTCTGGGAGTTTTCTCCTACGAGGCGGACAGGATCTTGTCTTGCCGGCCTCTTTGCAATTTTCTTGGTCTTCACTGGCGTTGACGGCTCCGAGTCGCCTTTGGCAGTGAAGCTAGAGAGGAATGTACCAAGTCTTGCCATGCCGGACTGGAAAGTGGAGACCGCAAGTGGTGAGTATCGCCCCGTGTCGATCAAAATTCTCAGCAGATCCAGACCCTCCAGCGGTATTTATAGCTTTGGCGGCATTTTCGAGGTTTGCGGACTCGGCGGTTAAAGTAACATTTTCGAAGTTTTTCTGGAAACTTAAAAATGTGCGGGGATTATGTTAACCCCTCAGTCCGCAACATACTCCAAGTTCCCAAAAGCCCCCATTCAGCAGGCGCGGACAATATTTGGCCGTCCGCCCAGTCCGGCACTGTCGCCAGTCGCGCCAAGGGTAATACTCCAGCAGCGGACGCAAAGCCCAGTCCGCTCAGTCCGCCGGCGCGTTGGGCAAGTCTCCAGCGGCGGACGCAGTATCCCGTCCGCCCAGGCCGCCAGACTCCAGCGGCCGCGCCCGGCAGCAGCAGTGGAAGCTCCAGTTCGCGAGCCCAGTCCGCCCCTTCTGTGCGGACTGGCGTGTTCTTTCTTTTTGCTTCCCGTCACCGCTGCCCGGTTCTCCTGTACCCCGGGCAGCCGGTTATTTTAGCCCTGCCCGCTTGGGCAGGCCCCCTATCCTATAAATAGGGGGGAGGTGGTGCACTCAAGGCACGCTGACTCGGACCCAGGAGCCTACTTGTTACAGGCTGCGGACTCGATTCTTGTGCCTTGCGGACTCCCCTTTGCTCTGCTTCACTAGTCTTTTCCTTTCACTTGTAACCAAACCCTTCTTCAATCAAGAGAAAGCCCGTCGCAAGAGAGGCATTCAGGCCGCGACGGGCGAAGTCTGTTGTCGCCGTGGTTCACGGCCCTGCTCTTCTTTCAGTCCTCATCCGCTTAGTAGATCGCTACTCGCAGTCTCCCTTTTTCCCCCGTGTTCGAACAGTTAGCTGGTTGTGCTCGACCTCCCTTGTGTTTTCGTGCATCAACATCCTGGACCTGAGTAAACTCCTCCTGGAACCAATCCACGTAGCTCCCCAATGTCTCATTCACCCCCTGCTTGATGTGGAACAGGGATTCTGACTCCTTCTTCCTCTTCTTCGAGGTAGTGAACCTCAGCATGAACCCCCGGCACAGGTCCTCAAAGCAGTAGATGGAGCTGGCCGGTAGCTGATGGAACCACTCTCTTGCCTTCTCCCTGAGTGTGATAGCAAATAGTCGGCACTTGAACCCGTTCGACATCTGTCAGATGGAGACTACATCCTCGAACCATTGAACATGCTGGACCAGGTCTCCCTTCTCGGTATAGTAGGACATCTCGGGTTCCCTAAACCCATCTGGAACTTGAGCTGAAGTGACCAACTCGCTGAAGGGGCTACCACCTCCTGCTGTGCGAGCTGGCGAATCTCATGAGCCTAGCTCGCCGAACCGCCCTCGACTTGCCGAGCCGGGGAAGAGCTCGCCCCCGGGGAGCTCGCACCCCCGGCCCTCCTCGGCCACTTCCTTCCCAGCTCGCCTGCCGGGGGCGTCCTTGCCCAAAGAGGGGGCGACTGCGATCTGGACCGCTGTAGTCGAGCACTCGGCCTGCGTGCCGAGTGCGAACTTGACGAGGTTCAGCACCTCATTCCTGAAATCTTCAAACATCCCCACCGTGGTGAGAGGCGGGGGGGGGGGGGGGGGGGCGAGTTCGGCCTGTTAGATCCTATCCTCCTGTCATCGAGCTCGCTGAAGCTTTTCTGTACTGACCACGCTCCACGCTCACCGCACCAAAATGTTGAAACCGAAAATCGGTCTCCGGTGGAGTTAGCCCTTGGGGAAGGGGTGGTCTCACACCTATTTCACTCCTGCAAGCAAAACAACAAAGAAGACAAGGAAAGACCGACCCAAGGGCTCGGAGGGGAGGTCCCACCACACACCCGGAAGATCTCAGAGTGCTTCCCCTCCTTAGTCAGAGGCCAAGCTAAGGTACCCTCAGAAAGCACTTGAAAATTGGAGCAGGAAGGCACAGGAAGCATGCCTTCTGGGGTACCTCTTGGGTCCTATTTACAGTTTTTAGAATCTAGACTGCCAATAACAAAACAGAACTGACATGTAGTTACCAAAATACCCTTGGTTGGGTCTGCCAACAGCCAAACTCTACTATTTTGAAGGGCTATAGGCATACCAGCGGGGGCAAAACAGTAAAAAGTTTTGCCGAGTCCGTTACGAGGGCGCGAGCTAGGGAGCTTGATCACCTCGACAGGTCCTGCTCGCCTGCTGTTTCCGAGTTCCGTTGCGAGGGCGCGAGATGGGATGAGCTCGACGAATGCCGAGCTCGGGGTCGACGAATACTGATCTCCGTTCGACGAATTCCGATCTCTGGTCGACGAATGCCGAGCTCTGGTCGACGAATGCCGAGCTCGGACTCAGCTTCTCAACTACCGAGCTCGCCCATTGCCTTCAAAACGATTTGTCTGGTTCCTGGCGGCCTTGCTCGACGGACACGGGGTTGTACAGCGAGTCCAGTATCCTGGGAACCTTGCAGGATGTCTCCTAGAGAGTTGGCAGAATTCAGGACTCAGCTTCAGGAGCTTGTGGAATTAGGATTTATGCGGCTGAGTTCGTCATCGTGGGGAGCACCAGTTCTTTTTATGAAGAAGAAAAATGGATCATTGCGGATGTGCATAGATTGCAGGGAGTTGAACCGGTTGACGGTCCGGAATACCTATCCACTGCCTCGGATAGATGAGCTATTTGATCAGCTTCAGGGGACCTTTTGGTTCTCTAAGCTGGATTTGAGATCCGGTTACTATCAGCTGCCCATCCGAGAGGAAGACATCCTGAAGACGGCTTTCAGCTCACGATACGGGATATACGAGTTCACGGTGATGTCTTTTGGGCTCACGAATGCCCTTCTGCATTCATGAGTCTAATGGACCGTGTATTCGAGCCCTACTTGGACCGCTTTGTCATTGTATTCATCGACGATATTCTGATCTTTTCCCGGACTCAGGAGGAGCACACAGAGCATTTGGCACAGGTCTTGCAGAGGCTGAGGGAGTCCCAGATGTATGCGAAGTTTTCTAAGTGCCAGTTCTTTGCTACAGGAAGTGGCCTTCTTGGGGAATACGATCAGTGGAGCTGGATTGGCGGTGGGTCCAGCCAAGATAGAGGCAATTAAAGATTGGCCACGGCCGAAGACAGCGTCAGACATTCGCAGCTTCTTGGGATTAGTAGGTTATTATCGTAAGTTCGTGGAGGGGTTCTCTAGGATAGCACTCCCCCTCACGTCCTTGACGAGGAAGGATGTAGAGTTTTCTTGGACAGAGCAGTGCGAGACAGCCTTTCAGTGGTTGAAGGACCATCTCACCTCATCCCTTATCCTTGCACTCCCACCTAGGAATGAGGGATTTCAGATCTACACAGATGCCTCTTATTAGGGGATGAGTGTTGTACTGATGTAGCACGGACATGTCATTGATTATGCTTCAAGATAACTGAAGAAGCATGAGCATAACTACCTGATGCATGACTTGGAGCTCGGGGCGGTTGTATTCGCATTGAAGATATGGAGACACTACTTTTATGGGGTTCATTGTGATATCTACTCGGATCACAAGAACCTCAAATACGTCGACACGCAGAAAGATTTGGACCTTCGGCAGAGGAGATGGCTGTAATTTCTTTACGATTATGATTACAAATTGCACTATCACCCGGGGAAAGCGAACACTGTGGCAGATGCATTGAGCAGGAGAGCCAACACCACTGGACCGGAGCCCCGGGTGATATATATAGGATTGAAGCAGATGATGGATGATATGCATATCACCATGGTTTCAGAGGACGAGCCAGCAGTCTACCAGGAATATCTGAACTCCTTGATCGGAGAGAATGATCTTCGGGAGCGCATTGTGGCGCATCAGAGGCTGGATGCTGCATTGGAGCTAACTTTCATTGCCATAGAAAGGGGCAAGGTTGAGGATTACATGTTGTAGGATGATCTCCTTCGATTCCGTGGATGCGTTTATATACCTGCAGGGGATGGTATCCGGGATGATATACTTAGAGAGGCACACTACTCCGGATATTCAGTGCATCCTGACATCACCAAAATGTGGGCAGATTTACAGAAGACTTTATACTGGCCTGGGATGAAGAGGGAGATCACCCACTTTGTGACACATTGCGAGATGTGCTAGCATGTGAAGGCGGAATGCAAGAGCTCGGGATTGTTGGAACCCCAGTTTTGATTTGGGCAAGAAACACTGTTAGGAATATTAGATTGACCCAACATGTATAGTCATGGGTAATAGGACTTTTTCTAGGACAGGTCTTTCGGAAGGTTTCTCCAGAATTGCAGAAAAGAAGTCCATGAAATACAGTTAAGACAAAGTCAGAGAATCAGATCGACGATCGTCGAACACAGTTTGACGAATGACGAAAGCTCAGGTCGACGAATGATGACAGAAGCTGATTTCGACGAACGTCGAACTCAGGTCGACGATTGGTGGACAACACTTGCTCAGCTCGACGAAATTAGCAAGTCAGTTTCTCAGCTCGCCGAAATAGAAACTGAGCTCGACGAACTGCAAGCTCCGGTCGACAAACGCAGGCAAGATATTCAGCTCCACGATTCTAGCTGAGTTCGACGAATGCCGAACTCAGGTCGACGATTGCTTAACTCGACGAAAGTTCAGGTCGATGATTTCTGAGCAATTAGTAACAGTTGGCAGAATTTATTGAGGATTAATTACAGTCAATATTCTCAGTAAAAATAGCCGTTCAAACGGGCAGTTACAGAGGAATTAAGTGAGGATCAGTTTCTAAAGCATCTTCTTCTCTCGGGAATGTTTCTTCCGCCATCAAGACAAAGGAATTCAAATACAGAGAATAGAATATAGAGACAGAAGACATAGACAGAGATAACACAGAGAAAGAACAGTAATATAGAAAGTGAATAACACAGAAAGGGCAATATCACTACAACAACTACAAGCCCAGGCCAGAGAACAACTCTCTCAAGAAGAAGAAGAACAACCTATCACTATCAAGAGTCTTCTTCTTCTCTATTCACGGGATAACTTCAAGGACAACAAAACTCTATCAGTCAGAAGTTCCTTAAGCTTTCTCTGGTCCAGGCCTGAAGATTGAAGGCCTATCACCCTGTAGCAGAGCTCCAATTATCCCTGAACCATTCTACATCTCAGGGGGAGCTATCTGCTAACATCTATATCCACATAGTCTTCTCAGCTGCTTTGAGAAAGAGAAGACTTCCATCATCTCCTTCCCACCTCCTGTATAAATGGTTGTCATCTCCATTCAAAAGTGATTCCTGGTTGCAAGTCTCCTTCTAAAAGACTTGAGGTTTGATTTTTGGGGACCTGATCAAAACCCATTGGTGCCCAGGACACCTGATCAACTCATCCTGCAGTAGATTCCTACCTAGGGAGGTAGAAGAGTCGACTACCTAGATTTGGGGAACCACTATAAATTTCCTTGTGTCTTCTGTGTTGCTTGATCTGCCTCTTTGTTTATTTTGTTTGTTATTTTGTGTTGTGACTCAACTCTAGTATTTTGTTAAGATCTATCCTCTTTCAATTGGTATCAGAGCGAGGTTGGTTAAACTCCATAACTTCCAGGTTGGTTAAAATACCAGACCCGAGGTTGGTTAAAATACCACATCTTCGAGGTTGGTTAAAAACTATCACACCTTAGTGGTTGTACAGGCTAACACCTGAACCAAAAGATCCTTTGGTAGATATTAACAATCTTTTGAGTTATCATGGCACAAATTGCAGATTTTTCAAGCACCAGACTGCCCATGTGCAATCTAGATATGTTTGCACTATGGAAGACAAGAATTAGATTTTATATGGACTCCATTGATGAAAACATCTTTCAATCTATTTTGTCAGGACCCATTACACTACCTGCAGCCTCAGATGCCCAGAAAAAGATGAAGATTGCTGATGCACAGGCCATGAATATTCTGGCTCAATCAATATCTGATGACATTTTTGAAGAACTTGCTGAATGTTCATCTGCAAAAGAGATGTGGGACTCCATCACAGCAATGGCTGCTGGATCAGCAAAAGAAAGAATAATTGAAGCTAAATCCTGGAGTGATGAAGATGAAGCAAGAGCAAGAGAATTTTACCTAATGGCAATGGATGCTTCTCGCAGCAGCTATACTGCAGAATCTGAAGCATCAAAGTATGAAGAATCTGAAGAATCAGAGTATGAATCAAATGAAGAGGATCAGGTTATTTCTTTCCTTGATTCTTCTTCAGCAAAATTTTATACTGATTTCAGCTTATCACATAATTATCATCAGAAAAACTTAGTTCAAACTGATTCGTCGAACAGAGATCGACGACATCAATACTATTCGTCGAACTCAGATCGACGAACTATGAACAAAGATTCTGATTTGTAGTATTCAGGAATCTGTTCTCGACGAAATAAACATCATTCGTTGAATAGAGATCGACGACATCAATATCATTCGTCGAACTCTGCTCGACGAAAGTACTCTTATTCGTCGAACTCAGAATTTCAAAACAGAAATTTTTATTTTATTTCTAATTATTATAAAAGAGAACCAGGACCCAAGGTTATCTGGGTCCAGAACTCCTAATATCTCCTTGTAGGAAAAGAGGCAGGCCAGCCAATATAGAGGCTATATCAGTGGCTGTTGGATTTGGGCAAGGAAATGTAAATAGGGGGAGATTGTCTGCTTTACCTCAGAGGAATAGAGGATATGAAAATAGGGGGAGGTGCCTATAAATGAAGCTGCAGAAACTCTAGCAGCAGCAACAACAACAAATTATAATGCTGCAGATTTGGGCAAGGATCAGCAACAGCAACAGCAACAGTAGTAGTACTTGATCCAGATTTAGGGGGAGATTGTATTTAATTGGCTTGTATTTTACTTATATTTATGTAAATAGTGTCCTTACCCAAATAGGGGGAGATTGTTGGAACCCCTGTTTGGATTTGGGCAAGGAACACTATTAGGAATATTATATTGACCCAACATGTATAGTCATGGGTCATAAGACTTTTTCTAGGACAGGTCTTTCAGAAGGTTTCTCCAGAATTGCAGAAAAGAAGTCCAAGAAATACAGTTAAGACAAAGTCAGAGAATCAAATCGACGATCGTCGAACGCGGTTCGACGAACGACGAAAGCTCAGGTCGACGAATGATGACAGAAGCTGAGTTCGACGAACGTCGAACTCAGGTTGACGATTGGTGGACAACACTTGCTCAGCTCGACGAAATTAGCAAGTCAGTTTCTCAGCTCGCGGAAATAGAAACTGAGCTCGACGAACTGCAAGCTCCGGTCGACGAACGCAGGCAAGATATTCAGCTCGACGATTCTAGCTGAGTTCGACAAATGTCGAACTCAGGTCGACGATTGATGAACTCGACGAAAGTTCAGGTCAACGATTTCTGAGCAATCAGTAACAGTTGGCAGAATTAATTGAGGATTAATTACAGTCAATATTCTTAGTAAAAATAGCCGTTCAAACAGACAGTTACAGAGGAATTAAGTGAGATCAGTTTCCAAAGCATTTTCTTCTCTCGAGAATGTTTCTTCCGCCATCAAAACAAAGGAATTCAAATACAGAGAATAGAATATAGAGACAGAAGACATAGATAGAGATAACACAGAGAAAGAACAGTAATACAGAAAGTGAATAACACAGAAAGGGCAATATAACTACAACAACTACAAGCCCAGGCCAGAGAACAACTCTCTCAAGAAGAAGAAGAACAACCTATCACTATCAAGAGTCTTCTTCTTCTGTATTCACAGGATAACTTCAAGGACAACAAAACTTTATCAGTCAGAAGTTCCTGAAGCTTTCTCTGGTCCAGGCCTGAAGATTGAAGGAATATCACCCTGTAGCAGAGCTCCAGTTTTCCCTGAACCATTGTACATCTCAGGGGGAGCTATCTGCTAACATCTATATCCACATAGTCTTCTCAACTGCTTTGAGAAATAGAAGACTTCCATCATCTCCTTCCCACCTCCAGTATAAAGTGTTGTCATCTCCCTTCAAAAGTGATTCCTGGTTGCAAGTCTCCTTCCAAAAGACTTGAGGTTTGGTTTTTGGGGACCTGATCAAAACCCATTCTTGCCCAGGACACCTGATCAACTCATCATGCAGTGGATTCCTACCTAGGGTGGTAGAAGAGTGGACTACCCAGATTTGGGGAACCACTATAAATTTACTTGTGTCTTATGTGTTGCTTGATCTGCCTCTTTGTTTATTTTGTTTGTTATTTTGTGCTGTGACTCAACTCTAGTATTTTGTTAAGATCTATCCTCTTTCCGGGATGTTTATTACAGCCACTGCCCGTTCCACAGTGGAAGTTCGAGGACATTGCTATAGATTTTGTGCACGGACTGCCTCGCTCCTACTTTAGGCACGATTCCATATGGGTCATAGTCGACAGGCTGATCGAGGTAGCGCGGTTTATTCCAGTCAGGAAGGATGCTCTAGTTGCTGTTCTGGTGAGATTGTTCGTGGAGCAGTTCGTCAGGTACCATGACATCCCCAGAACGATCGTCTCGGACCATGATGGTCGGTTCACATCGAGGGAATGGAGGGTCGTGCATGATTACTTGGGTTCTCGGCTCACTTTTAGCACCGCCTTCCATCCGCAGACCGATGGCAAGACCGAGCGGACCATCCATACCATGGAGGATCTGCTTCGTCTATGTATATTGTATACAGGGAAGCCTTGGGAGAGGCTGCTACCATTGATCGAGTTCTCTTACAATAACAATCACCAAACAAGCATCAGCATGACGCCTTACGAGTCTTTGTACGGAAGGAAGTGCCAGATGCCTCTGTCTTGGGTTCAGGATGTGGACATGAGGATTCTTGGTTCTGATTATGTGAAGGATACGGAGGCTCAGGTTCGTTTGATCAGGGATCGGCTGCTAGAGGCCCAGAGTAGGCAGGTGAAGTATTATGATGCTCGGCACCGAAAGGTGGAATTCCAGGTCAGAGACAGAGTTTTCTTAAAGATGCGTCCGGTACACGGTGTCTCTCAGGTGCGGAGGCACAAGAAGCTCAGTTCTCGATACATGGAGCCATACTTGATCCTGGAGCGGATCGGCCCCTTTACTTACCGACTGCAGCTGCCACCGGAGTTGAGTACCCTACACGACGTCTTCCATGTCTCTTCCTTGCGAAGAGTTCTCCTATGGCCTAAGCAGCACGTTATTACTACAACTGGTCCGATAGTACCAGACTGATCCGTTAGATTGGAGCCGATCCGGATTGATGATACGAATTTCTGAGTGTTGCGGAAGAAGAAGGTCCCTCTCGTGAAGGTGTTATGGTCCAACCATGGACGGGAGGAGCACACCTGGGAGCCGAGGGATCTGATGATGGAGCAACACACGGAGCTATTTACTTCAGGTATACTTTAGTTTATGCGTTTAAATTTGTTATAACTCCTGCAAGTAGAACCCCGTATACCCGAACATAAATTTCGGGGACGAAATTATTTTTTTTGTTTATAGGGATTCTAACATCACATGTTACTTCTAGACCCCTTAACTTAGATTGGGTTGGACATGTGGTGGGTTTTAGGAAAATTAGCTAGGTTTGACCCTAGGTAGTGGGTTGTATCCATGTGGGGCCCACTATAGGGCACAAGTCAAACTAGGTCAAACTAGCCTTTATAGGAACCCTAGCCACACCATAACCCAACCACATTGCCCTTAACCCTAAAATAATCTAAGTGGACCCTAGGGCATGTCACTAGGTCAACCCTTTGACTATATTTGACCAAAGTCAACCTTAGCCCTAAGTTGGTCAAACCTATACCTATAGGTTCACTTTGCCCAAGTAGAGCATCACCTTGACCCAACCCAAGTTGGGTAGTGCCATTCTTACTAAGTTGACTTTTTAGTTGACTTGGTCAAGCATGATGAGTGGGCTGACCTAAAGAGTGAAAATGAGCCCAAGCCATTTCCCCTTGGGCCAAGCCCACCAAACTTGGCCCATTATCATCCCAAGGTGTCAAAGAACAACCCTACACCCCTCTAGATTTGGAGAGAGAGTGCATGCATGGGGGTATTTTGGAGAATTCAACCAAAAGGAGGAGAGAGAAAGTGGAATTAAGAGGAGGAGACCACTTGGCCTTGGCTCCTTCTGCCCAAAGACTGCTGGCCGGCCACCGAAGGGAATTCCAGAAGAGTTTGGCTGCATAGTGGCCACTTGGCACCATGGGTGAAGCATCCAAGGTTGAGCCCGAGCTCACCTTGGTTGTATCTCCATATACAACCACCTACAACCAAACCCAACCCCACCAACAACTTCAGAGAGTGGAAACGAGTGGAGATAGAGTCCTGAAGCAAGATAATTGGTGGAGAATCAAGGTTTTGAGCAGGAGATTGTCGGAGTAGCTCGGCCCTGGCCAACCGCCACCGCACTCGCCGCCAAGGCCTGAATCAGGTTCGTTTCACTTCACCTCTACCCGTACTAGCTTCCTAGATCGTTTAGGAGAGATATCAGGCTCAATTGAGCCCGATGCCATGTGAGAAAAGAGCCAAAATTCTGAGTTTTTCTTCTTGCTCGGGATCGCTGCAGGAGCCACCTCCGACCGCCTCACCGCCGGGAAACACTAGCCCCCACCTCAACGGAGGTGGTGGCAATAATCCCCGGCGGTGGTGCCGGCCCAGGTGGCCGGAAATTTCCAACAAACATAGCCCAGCCAGGCTCAATCTCAGCCGTTGCTGATCGGGGACGATGAACGGATGCCGTCCCTTTATTCAAATTAAACTATATGATATTTTAATTTCATTCAATATTTTGTCACATATTTATACAGTTATTGCATGCTAAAAATAGACATCTTAAAGGCAATTTCAGGACCAGACATCAACATGACAATTGTAGGCCTATGTCTTTCCTTCAATTGTCCACCATAAACATGAGAGTTGGAGCTGTAGGGCTCCCTGTAGGGCTGTTCTACTATGACTGGTCCTAGGCTAGGGTAGAAACCAAAATAACTGCCCAAGCCAAACCAGATATCCAAATGACCCAAGATTTTGGGCATGTGCTCAGTTAGGACAAATCTAGCCCCTGCCCAAAAATGGAAATTTTTGGGAGCGATTTGTCTATAGTATTTGTCATAATACACATAATTAAATAAATGAAATAATTGGAATAATATGACTCCAAATGGCCCCAATTTTTGGTGGCAGGTCCTTGGGGACATTATATGTGCATGGTAAAAGTTTAAGCACATTTGGACCAATTCATGTTGGTTAACCCACTTGCATGTGTTGCGGTGTAAATAGCAATTTTTGAAATATCGCATATTCAGCCTATTTGATACATTCAAAAATCATGGAATTGATGCCAGAGGCTCATTAGAGTAAAGTTCACCCCTCATAGTAATAATTGGATTTTTGGGATCAAAAATCCCATTATTTGAATTTTTAAAAATTTAGGCTTTTTGATAAATAAATTGGAAAATAGGGTTTTGTTCAAAAACAAAACCACCAAAATCTGTCAAAATAAAAGGGAGGTCAAATTTGACTCATGAAAATTTTTATCCTACTGTTTGAGAATTTTGGAGCAAAATAGATGGAAATTACCATTTTACCCTTATTGCATTTATTTATGAATTGATGGAAATATACATCAGTAAATTTTGGAAAAATTTCTAGTGTTGTATAATTGTATGATTAGCCTTGTATAATTATCTCAAAATTTTTGGATGTCCTAATAAGTTTTAAATTAGCATAATGACATTTTGCTAAATTATTAGGAATTGAAATTGGTCAGCCAATACTTTATAGAGGTTGATGAAACTCTGCCATTAGCCTTAGATTAATGATATATATGCTCTGTAATGTTCCTAGAATTTTGAGTAATGTATTCCTTATACTTCATTTGGAAAATGATAATTATGTGAGTTTTGTATTAATTAAGGAATAAATAGAAATAATCAAAGGAAATTTTTGAATTTTGATAGACAACAATATTTTACCAAGATGCAACTCAGGAAAAATTCCTTAGGTCAGAAGATTAAAATTTGTAGTACTTCATGTATTAAATGACCTAGGGGATTAATTAAATTATTTAATTAGAGGCTTTAATGACTTAAAAAAATTATGAAAATCAATTTGCTCACTTCATTAGTCCATACCATCCTAGGATAAATAGTTATGGGCAGGTGGCCTAATGAATTGGAAGTTCTATTTCGGGGTGGTATTAGGTCATGAGTTGCGCATAGTGTAAGAAGGTTATACTATAAGGACCACCGGGGGATAGATCGACGGATGAGCTAGAGATTACAATTGGAGAATAACCTTGGTGAGTAGTGTTGTCTTAGTGACGAGAGTGAAAGTGCAAGACCTTGGATAACAACTGGAGTGGAGGCCGCCGGAAGACCGTTGCCCTTCTGAGAACTTCTTAAGTCTTAGGATCACTCAAGAGTAACAACGAGAGCTGGGGGTGAATTATGAGTAGTCATCAACTAAAGTAAATATTCTTGAGAAAGGGAGATTTGGGCATAATCCCATCGTAGTTCCTAGTGCCCCCGATAGCCCTTCACCGGGTATACCCTGGGCAGTCATGGGATTAACCTTAAATCATTAAATATAATAACCCGCAGACAAGAGTAGTCTAATAGGTTAAGAAATTATGGTTCATTCTCGCCCATGATGGGTTTGAGGGATTTTGAATAAAAGCACTATGTGCAATCTCACCTGTGAAGGGTTTGAGGGAATCAGGACAGGTTGGTCCAGCGAGCTGAAGGCTCGAGATGAAATACTTGCATGTGCATAAATTTAGTGACGAGTCATGTGGTACTGGGCTGATCGTCACACCGATGGCAGTATGGTGACTCAGGCGGGTGTGAGGGTTTGAGGGGCCAGTAGGTTATTTATACTGAGGTCTGGACGACGATCAACGATAACGCACACCCGACCCAACAAGACTGACATGCAGTCAGAAAAATGCGTACGCAGGCTCTAAAATGCACCTAGGACATGTACAGAGGTATACAAGAGGGGTCTAGGTTTAGTAGTGTGTATATATGCCTAGAAGTGGAGACGCTCGCTCCGCTACTACCGTAGCCACAACGGTGGTACCCGAGAGTGAAACTAGCTCTCAAAAAGTGGGAACTAAAGGTTTGTGATCATAGAATCGTTGTGTGTGAGTTGCACTTGCCTGTTGCATAAATTGCATCATAAACATTCATTCATATTAGGTCATACGCTTTATAGATCTTTATCATATAAATTATTATGTACTCTTTTATATGATAAGTTAAATTTCCTGGAAACCGTAACTTATAAATTTGTATGGGCATTTTTATTAGTTAAGGTATGTTTTGTGATGGTAGTGTAGTGGTAGCATGACTTTACTTTTCTGTTCTTTACTTGTAACATACCTTTACTTCACTTATACAATGTACTTAGAACTGCTAGAGTAGAACTATGTTACTCTTATACTTGATAGATAGATTCCTTGTCACCTGCTTCCTTTTGTTACCCCGTGATAGTCCTCTTCGTCCTCCCGCACGGTGCCTAGAAGTTGCGGGGCGAGGTGCGGAGGAAACGACTTAGTCTTTGCTAATGGTCGGTGACCAATTATTTTTAGGAGCTCGAGGAGATGCAGCACCAGCACCACCGGCAGGATGAGGTGTCATGCCGTGAGGAGTTGATACCACCTACTACTACTACAGCGCTACCTCAGGTGGGATGAGTTCGAGATTAGTTGATTAGCTTCCGCTATTTTGATGTTTTGTGAGGAGAGTTATTCATATGATGTACTGGGCATAAGCCCTTATTACTCTTCATATTTTTGTACTCATTATGGACTGGATGTACTTTCATTTTGATATTTGATATGTACTGTGACTGTGGACTAGTTATAGTTTATTTCTACATTACCGCTATACTTCTATTTCTCATATTAGCCTACAGGTTATATGATCATATTAGCTGGCAGAATCGGCGTGTTGCAGAGTCGACTAACCTGTGTGTTAGTGACACCGTAAGACGACAGTTCTGGGCATAAGACCGGGAGCCTCCTTGGTAAGGGGAGGGGTTTTACAAGCTCCAGTTGCTCCAGCTGCTCCAATCAATCCAGCACCAACATTGGAGCATCAACAAGCTTATCCTCCAGCTTATCCGCCAGTTTATCCCCCTTACACAGCAGCCTTCCCGCAAGGGCCTGCAGCCCCTTTGAGACCTCAAGATGATGAGTTTGCAGCTCATCAAAACATCTTCTTGGAAGCAGCTCGGGGATGTCCCGCTAGATTTCTCAACTTTTATGGAAGTAATCCTTACCCTGCAGCTCCTGCCTTTGCTCCTACATTAACTTTTCCCTTTTATCCTCCCGCTTCTTTTGCAGTTGTAGCTTATGTTCCCTTTCATCCTTATGCTGTAGGAGAACAGGAAGAGCCGTCGTCCTTTTTTGGGGAATGTTCATCACGAACCTACTCCAGCAAACTTCAGAGAATGTCGATTACCAATCTACACTACAGAGACTGATCCACTGAAGCATCTTCAAGCCTTCGAATCAGCCGTTGCTCTCAAAACTCTTTCAGATACAACTAAGTGCAAGCTCCTTGTCACAACCTTTGATTGGCAAGTGAGGGACTGGTTCTATGGTCTTCGCCCTCACTCCATCACTTCCTTTGCTGATCTGCGAAGGGAGTTCTTACTTAGATTCTCTACTTCAACTAAGAGAAATGGAGGTGCAGAAGCCCTCTTTAAGATCAAGCAGCGTGGGAATGAAATTTGGTCTCAGTTCGTTGATCGATTCCATAGAGAAATCTTGGACATCGAGATTGCTGACCAAGAAATGTATCGAGTGTCTCTTATCCACGGTCTTCGTGAAGAGCCGCTCAAGTTTGAAGCCAATGTCTATGCACCGATAATGTACCAAGAGTTAATTGCTCAAGGCAACTCAAACATCCGAGGCGAAAAGAGCAATACAGACTTCGTCTCCAGGCTTCTATCAGAGAACGACTCTCCTTCTCACAAGCAGCCTCCGAGATCACCACGCAAAGATTTCCCAACTCACTCAAGAAGGGAAATAAGATTTCAACGCCATCGGTATCCTTTCCCGAGCCGTGATCATGCTCGAGATCAACTGCTACTACCACCAGCTCCATCATCTCAAATAGCTGTAGTTTATCAACAACAAGGCAATGACTTGCAAGAGTTCGAACTAGATGAAGTCATGCTACAAGTAAGCCAAGTCATGAAGGATAGGGCTAACTACAAAAGGCCTTATCGACCAGCTGATCAAAGATCTAGAGACTCTGGTCCATATTGTGAATTCTACCAAGAGTCAGGCCACCTGACTGAGAACTGCCGAGCACTCCGCCAACTAGTGCAAAGGATGCTCCGACAGCGTAAGATGCGTGACCTGTTTCCCAAAGATGATCGCCCTAATTCAGCAACCTCAAAGGGCAAAGAAGTTGCAGACATTCCTTGTTCCTTAAGAGGAGTGAGCCTAGTCAAAAAGCCCCCTCTCCTCTTTGTTAACAAAGCCATTGAAACCTTCGATGCCGATGACGAGGGCGCGCTTGGAAGACTATTCTAAGCCGACAAAGGACTTCATAGTTCTTCAACGTTTTTTCATAATCGTGACTGGTTACTCTTTCTCTTACTCTTTCAAACATTTTCTTTACAAAGCACTTCTAAGTGCTCCTTCATGCTTTTCAATAACGTTTACCTCATGGATCAAATACTGACACAGTTCCCTTCTTGTAATACTTCTTCCTCCAATTTTCTCTTTGCCAAAAAAATCAATTCACCAATGAGATATCACCAAGTCTTGATTGCTCCCTCCATAGATTATTCTCTGGCACAACTGCTACGAGCACATACAGTGGGGAGTATACACGTATGTGCAGTGGGAGCCGTTCAATCTATGATGTTGGGCTTCAGACTTCGGATCCTAGCCGACATCTAACACAGAGTGTGCTCTAGGGGATCCCCATGTATTAACTCTGTTGTGCTTCGCAAAGGATATATTATAGTTACGGTGATCTTTGCTTGACAAGCAATGTCAATCAAGCATAGCCTTGTCTCTTCGATCATCTCATGACTGTGATGGTCGAACACTCTATGGTACTCTCGATCTGTTCCTTTGCGGGATCCCACAATTCCACAGATCTTTCCACAGACAAGCAATGCTTTAGGCCACTTGTCGCAACTAGTCTCATGGATCAGTGATGATTGTAACCGAGGCAAGAGAGCAGTGCATCTACCGCTTCCTTCTTAGGATTTTTGCGCATGTCTCCCTTTTGTGCTCTGTCAAGGGAGTATAGCTAGTCCTCTTTGTTATAAACCACCTTTTTCATAGGTGAACAGGTTAATCCGACCTACTAAAAGGATCTGCAACATTCACTTTGCTTATGCTAATCTTATATGCATTGCTTGCTCAAAGCTCTATCAGATGATGACTTACAAGCTCTCAACTTGTATAAGCTCCATTACTCTCATCTTTTATTCACTGATTGCTTAAGCTCTATCAAATGATGATTCACAAAGCTCTTCATTACTCTTATCAAACGCTAATGGTATCAAACATTGATTAAGGAATCTAACTCTCTTTAATCATCAACCAATACTATTGGAATCTAGTCCAGATTGGCAGAATTCGTCAAGCTATTTCTCTGCTAATGTGATCATATCTATCCTAGTATATCAACAGTCAACACTCGACTTGTTGATCTGGACTTCATGCTGAAGACATCTCTAATATATCAAGAAGATCACTACTCTAGTTTGATCTTCCTTCAATTATCAGTAGAGTGTATCAGGTATTTCCTTTGCTATATGATCATATCGATCTTATCTCATCAACAGTTAGCATCTGCAAGCCTCATCTCAGGTACTTGCAGCTTAGCTCATTATTTTATGTCTGCTGCTCACTCTTCTCTTTGTAGTGGTTAACAGGCACCTGTAATTTATATCCAGGTACTTGCAGCTTAGTTTTTATATACCATATCTGCTTCTAACTCTCATTTTGCAGAGAACAACAATGCTTGCAAGTCTCTTCATAGGTACTTGCAACTTTTACATATTTTATCTGCTTCTAACTCTCATTTAGCAGAGAACAATAGATGCTTGCAAGTTTCTTCACAGGGACTTGCAAGCTACTTTCACATATTTTGTCTGCTTCTAACTCTCATCTTGCAGAGATCAGCATATACATGCATGTTTCTTCACAGATACATGCAAGCTACTTTCACATATTTTG
This sequence comes from Platanthera guangdongensis, assembly GCA_039583875.1. Classification (NCBI taxonomy): domain Eukaryota; kingdom Viridiplantae; phylum Streptophyta; class Magnoliopsida; order Asparagales; family Orchidaceae; genus Platanthera; species Platanthera guangdongensis. The sequence continues at coordinate 26,319,257 of CM077165.1, read as the reverse complement.
TCCGCTCCTAACACTTTTCTTGAAGAGATCAGCTGATACCTGCAAGTTGTCTTCAGATATTTGCGACTTTCTTTACTCCCATTTTTGCCTCTAACTTCTCTTTTGCAGAAATCAGCAAAGACTTGCAAGTTCCTTTCAGGTACTTGCAACTCATTTTTTCTTTTTTTCTAGCATACTCCTCACTCTTCCCTTTGCAAAGGATAACAAATGCTTGTAAGCGTCCATCAGGTACTTGCAAGTTATTATGCTTCTATGTTTTCCTCACCTTCATTTTGTAGAACTCAGTAGAAGACACATATTCTTCATTTTGCAAAGGCAAACCCAGGTACGCACAAGATGTACCTTCCATACATGCCTACACCAACTTTCCTCTTGCAGGAAAAATACAGATAGCATCAAACTCCTAAGGAGAGACATCAGGTTCTATCTCTCCTTGTATCCTCTTTCTTTTGGGTGGATCACAATTTTCGTGGTTCTCCAACTATTTCAAAGTTAATTTCTGAACTTAAAAAAGTGTGGGGATTATGTTAACCCAGAAATCGGCGATCCTTCCAAAGGCAGCCAGCTCGCTAGTCGCGGCCTGCCCCAGGTTCCTCCTAGAGGTCGTGATGCCATATGGTGGGCGGTCAGAATTTTCTATCCACTCAGGCCGCACGGCTTGGGCTATCTCAGCGGTCTGACTGCCCAGGCCGCGCGCCTTCCCTTGGTCGGTAGGGGCCGCGAACTGCTTCGGCAGTCCGCTCCTACAGACCGCGTGCCTTGTCAGCTTAACCGCAGGTTTCTCAATAGATGCCCCCTTTGCCGGACTCAAATGTCTATCCGTCCAGACCGCTCCAGCCGCCAAACAAAAGTGGCGACCTGCCCCAGGCCGCCAGCCAGCTACCTCCTTTTCCACCTCGCCAACATGCACGGCCTGCCTCGTTATTCTGGCAGGTCGCCCATCCCTTGTCATCCAGCAGCATGGGCAGCCATCATCGTTAGTCCGCCCAAAAAGCGCGGACTCTCCAGCCAGTGACCCGTAAAGATCAGCAGCATCTAGTTCCTCGCGAGCTGGGCAGACTCGAATTGCAGTCAAAACTTCTAGTCCTCCTACGTTAACGAACCCCAACTCCTCAGCAACAGTAGTCCTCATCTTTGGCGGACTCAGCTTGTCAGCAGAAGCGGACTCGGCGGACTCCTTCCTCTTCTCGCTCAAGTTACCGTCTCACCGGGGGCAACGTCACTGCAAGCCGTTACCTCCTCGGGCCTATAAATAAACCCCCATGCCTCTCATTGGGGGAGGACACAACATCGCCAAGGTGCTCACGCTCGCAGATAGCCCAAGCAGTCAACCCCTGCAGACTCCTTTTCACAGTCCGCCTTCCTTCTTCTTCTAATCGCGCGCAGCCTGCCAACTTCAGTTTCCAGACCGCGCGGCCTCTCCTCAGTGCTTAGTTCCGCGGCTTGCCGACCTGGCTCTCTAGTCCACATGGTCTCTGTTCTTCCCTTAACCGCACGGTCTGCCGGTCTCCAGGATCAGCCTGCACGGCCTTCCCTTCTTGGAGGACACAACATCACCAAGGTGCTCACGCTCACAGAGAGCCCAAGCAGTCAACCCATACGGAATCCTTTTTGCAGTTCGCCATCCTTCTTCTTCTAACCGCGTGCGGCCTGTCGGCTTCAGTTTCCAGACCGCGCGACATCTCCTCTGTGCTTAGTTGCGCGGCCTGCCGACCTGGCTCTCCAGTCCGCGCGGTCTCTATTCTTCCCTTAACCGCATGGTCTGCCGGTCTCCAGGCTCAGCGAGCACGGCCTTCCCTTTTGGCACACTTTCCTTAGCGCCAGCTTCCTCTTTGTACCCCTTTATTGCTTTCTTAAAAAGGTGTATAGCAAGATGTAATAACTCAATATTAATTAAAGGAAAGCTCGTCGCAAGAGTGACATTTAAGCCGTGGCAGGCAAAGTATGATGTTGACGCTGCTAGCGACCCCTTCTCTTCTTCTTAGCTCAACTCAGTTCTCTCGGCATCCACCTGCAAACACAACCGTCAAAGTAAGCGTCTGCTCGACAGCTCCTAATCAACCTCCTCTCCTGATCAACTTCCTCCACTGATCATCAGCCTTCCCGACTGCTTTCAACAAACCTCTCCTCTATCCTCGCAACCCTCGGACAAGCGCTTGCTCCAATCTCGAGCACTAGAAGCTTCCTCTCCTTCTCCTCAAACCCTATAACATTCTACCTCTTCTTCACCTTGCCAGTGAGATCGAACACCCCTCCGTGTTAACTAGGCGGTGCCGTTTTTGCGCATCAACAGATGTGGTGTCAGCAGAACCAGAAATAATTATTGTTGGTGATGTTTTTTATTAATCCCACAATTAACTTGCATTCTTTATTATCAGTGTTTGATTTACAGCATGGTTATGTTCACATTTTACCCTGCTTATCAGGTTTTGAAGATTTTTCTAAACCATTAGTATGTTATACTGCTCTTATTGATGTTTCAGCCTTAGAAGAGATTAGATCTTGTTTAAAAATTGTTTCTACTGGTTCTACTCCAGTTTCTGAGAACATAATAACTGATAATATAATGGATCTTATAGAGAAGGCTGGTTCTCCTCCCACTTTTGCATAGGATGAATCTCCATTGCTAAATCTTGATGATCTTAATAAAGATATGGAAAAAGAAGATGATAGTATATATACAAGTTGATACATATGATGTACATACACAGCCAAAGGATTAGAGTGTTGACCAGACTGATTTAATAAAACAGATAGATGATTTATAAAATCAGCCACCAAATAACAGTCAGATGTTGATATAGATTTTTATGAGTCAGATGTCTCTTGCTCTAAGAAAAGGAAGTTAAAGAAGAAGGCTCCACCTAAGGTTGCTCCTCAACCGTTACCTATAGCAGATAGTCCATACTATATTCTACATGGGGTTCCTCTCACTCCAGGCCTTACACACCTGATGAGATACTCTAAGAATGTGATGAACAATAGGAAGAAGATGAGGAGATATTCTTCAATTCCAAGGTCTAGGAGAGGACCACCTCCTCCTCCAGCAGCAGGGTCATCTGGTAATATTTCTTCTTCTCAAAAGCCTACATCTCATCATTATTCAAGATCTTCTCAGGTCAGACATGATAGACCTTCATGGTTAGATTCTCACAATAGCCAGCAACAGCAATCAAGTCAAAGCAGTCAGTAATAGTAATCAAGTCAAGAGAGGCCACCTTCACCAGTATATGATCTAGATATGTATCCAGATTTTAGAATGGAAAGGTTTAAATAGCTGGTTTCTCTTTCACAGATTAAGAAAGCTAGAGCATAAGTCAAGGACACTTCACAGTTCACCACCATGTCCTTATATAAGAAAAAGGAGCTTGATAGATATTAAAAGAAAGGTTTATTCAATGTTGAAAAATATATGAATCTGCATCCAGATGTAGTAGTTCCCAGAACCACCTCTTTGAAGACTATTGGCTCTCAAGATTTAAAGATGAGTCAAAGGAAAGCTGTAGATTCAAACAGAAAGCTAGTCTTCACCAAATCATCTTCAGATTCTCCCTCTGAAGCTCCTAAGAAAGACTCTTGATTTCTTATTTTATGTTTTTAAACTGTGTAATTGTTTTTGAACTCACAAAGCAGTTTCTTTATTTCTACTGAAAATTTTATAATTCTAGCAGATTATTTTTGCTTTGTGTTTTTCTTTTTTTAATAGTATCCTAACCCAAATAGGGCGAGATTATTGGAACCTTATTACTGATTTGGGCTATGATCTTTATTGTTTGTTTAGGAAGATTAGTTTGACCCAATATATATAATTTAGGATCATATGTTTCTTTCCAGGGTTGCTCCTTCAGATGAATTCCAGAGAAGTACAAATCAACGAACGTAGAATTCTGTCGATGAAAGCCGAGATCAGTTCGATGAACGACAAGCTCAGTTCGATGAACTCATGTTTCTAGCTCTAAGTTTTGCTCGACGATCTTTGAGCTCCGTTCGAGGAACTTTGTTCTCAGCTCAGAAACTTAGCTCGATGAAAGCCAACCTCAGTTCGACGAACTCCAGGCTCAGCTTGACGAAATCAGAGCTCCGCTCGACAAATATATTGCTCTGTCCATCCAAGCTTTGTTCGATGAAGGTCAAGCTTAGGACGATGAATTCCTTATTCAGTTCGACGATTCAGGCAGTTTATAATTTTGGAAAGTAGAATGTTTACTAAAGCTTAATTACATCAGTTACAACACTGATATTTAATGTTGAATATTCTTAATGAATATATCAGTTTCAGGCAGCACTAAATATGGATCAATCACAGAGCTTAATTCTAATTAATTCATAAAGCAGTTACAAATATCAAGGATTATTCAGACGTTTTAGAATGGTTTATTTCAAATTGAAATCTTCCTGATAGTACTTATATAAGAGATTACTGCTTCACCAGAGATAACAAGGATAGTCATATATAGTTTGAATCTGATACATTCTTCTTTAGACTCTCCAAGGGACAACACATTTCATATCTATCGAAAAGTTCTACTGGAGAGGATCAAAAACTTGAAGGCCTACACCCTGAAGAAAAGCTTCTCCCTTGATCAAAAATTCTACTCAACTTAGGGAGAGCTTTTTGCTTCAACAATGTCCACTAAAGTCTTCTCAGAGATATTTGAAAGAGAAGACAACATCATTTTTTAGTTTACTTACTAAACTGTGTACAGTGTTATAACTCCTTCAAAAGGTAACCTCTTGGTTCCTAAGTCACCTGATCAAAAGGCGTAAGCTTGGTTTTTGCGCACCTGATCAAAACCTCAAAGGGTTGCTAGATCTCCTTTAGAAAATTTATCTTCTGGTGACAGGGCACCGGATCAAATACCTGTAGTGGATTCCTACCAAGGTAGTCGAAAATTAGATGTACCCAGATTTATTGGGGAACCACTATAAAAATTCCTTGTGTCATCTGTGTTTGATTCTTTTTTATTTGTGTGATGTGACTTTTAATTTGTCAATCTATATATTAATGTATCACTTATTTTCGATACTCTGAAAATAAATCAAAATTTTTAATATACACTATTCACTCCCCCCCCCCCCACTAGTGTAAAATAGATCTATCCCACAGTTTGAAGTCATATTCCTAGAGCTTCCACTATCTAAATACCACAGCTGGTCTGTGGAAGGACAGTTCATCACCTACACAAATAACTAAAAGTTTGTGGGGACCAGGGATACTTAGGCCCATTACTTCTTCTACCATTATAGGGTGTGATGAAAGTGTAATATAGTGTTTAATGATACCCCTTAGGATGAAGAGTGTTGGTATATTAAACCAACAACTTCTAGCAACATGTCTATATCTCAAACTATTACTTTTATGCTTAAAAGAACGATGATCAGTGAACATTATAATGTCGAACCTATTATAATTTTTCATTGGGAAGTTACTTCGACTATAAGTCAACGCAACTTTCTGATTAAGTGGATATGGAGTCTATGCATATGTGAGGTTGCGTCAATATGAGGTCATCACAGATCCATGCCTACGTTGAGTAGAACTCAACGCACCCGTAGAATTGCGTTGAGCTGAATTTTATAGAATTTTATAGAATTCCCAGTTTATAGAATTTTATATTTTGAGGCTTTATTAGTTATGGTCATCTTTAATAAAATACACTTATTATTAGGTAAATTGAACTTGTTAAACCTATAATTTTCTGATCATGCTCATCATTTATTATGATTATAGGTTTATTTTCTTTGAATTTAACAAAAGATATGGGGTTTTTCTTGAGCTAGTTAGCTCAACACCCAATCCTAGTTGATTGAATCTCATAGTGAGATTCTTAGTAATGTCCTTGAGATTCTGACGTCTTTCATTTAAGGAGTTCTCAAAATCTTTTGCCTTTGCTAGCTCTTCTTTCAAGGATCTATTTTCAATAGTAAGTTCAGTTATTTGTTGTTTTAAATTCTTTACTCTTAAGTTGAATGTCCTGATAGGTTTGTTCCTCATCAGGCTTTTCACTTCTTAGTCTTTCTATTTTTTCTATGTTATTTAATTTGTTTTTCACCTCTAATTGATCGTGGCAGAAATCTTTGAAACAACTCTTAAATTCAATTGAGGAAAAATCAATATCATAAAAGTAGGATACCTGATTTTCTTCATCATCTGAGTAGGATTCCAAAGACACCAGATACGCTTCTTTAGTAGCAGCTTCATGTTCACTCTGAGAAGAAGAGCTTGATTCTGAGTCTGAGTCACTCCAAGTTTTTGTAATGAAACTTTTCCCTTTCTTCTTGTCCCTCTTCCAGAAGGACTGCGTCTTATTCTCCATTTTGTTGGATTTTTCCATTTTCTCTTCAAAATAGTCTAGAGCAATATGGCATGAATTTTTGTAGGAAAAGCAGATGACCTCCTTGTTAGGGTCTTGTCAAATTTTGGCTTGTTAAAGCTCCCGTCCCTTCTTTTAGAGTCTTTATTCTTGATCCACCTTCTAAACCTTCTGACTAGGAGATTAAATATCTCCTTTTTATAAATTAAAGGCTTTCCATCAGCTAACTTCAGAATAATAAACTTATCTCTAGGGGTAAAGATTTTGTCCTTCACCTCATACTCAACCCTACTCTTCAGAAGAAGGTCATAAGACTTGAGTTTTCTTAACAGGCATTTGTTTTGATTTCCTTGTAGCATCTAAACTCTCTGATGGACTAGATCATTGAGTCCCATATGCTCTGAAAGCCTATAAGAAGCTTGCCATTGATCTCTGTGAGTGAGATCTCCTTGTGATGTCTCTTGAGTTCATTTACAATAATATTGAACATCTCATACATTTTAGTAACTATTTCTTCAGTCTTCTTCTGAAAGTTCTCATATTGGGATATGATAAGGGACATCGTGCCCTTTCTTTCATCAGAACTTCCATCTACAATCCTGATAAGGATTCATAGATTTCTTTAGCTGACTGGCAATCAGGCATTTTCTGGAAGATTTCACCAAACAGAATAAATACTAGGATGTTCATTGCTTTGTCATCCATGTCTTTCACTCTCTTTCCTTCTTATGTCCACTCAGCCCTGCGTACAAGTTTTATTATAATACTCCCACTGGCATCCATCGTTTTTGGCCTAGGTGGTCCTATAAGAATAGAACCAAAAATACATTCATCAACAGAATTAATATACATTTTATTATGGCCTTCTAGAGTGAAAACTTCTCGAAGTTACGTATTGGAGGTCTTGTATATGCAAATCCTTTAAAGTTATTTGATTTTATTTTGAAAATATATTTATATAATAATATGTGCATATTTTCAAATACTTAGATCTTTTGATGAAGATGTTAACCTTTATTTTATCAACCTAGCTCTGATACAAATTGAAAGTGGGAACAGTTTAGTAAATCCTTAGAGAATTCTCTAGAGGAGGCAAATTGAAATATAAAGTACTTGTTTTAAACAAGTTAAAAAATTTAACCTATCACGATTTTTCATCCACAAAAAGTTAAACAAAAATAAGTGCAGAAATTTAACACACAACACAGAAAACCAAAGAATGGAATACACAAAAACTATTGTGGTTCCCCAAAATCTGGGTACATCCACTCTTCTAACACAATGATAGTGTTAACCCCTCAGTCCGCAACATACTACAAGATTCCAAAGCCCCCCATTCAGCAGGCGCGGATAGGATTTGTCCGTCCGGCCAGTCCGGCACTGTCACCAGTCGGGCGCCAAGGGTGATACTCCAGCAGCGGACGCAAGGACCAGTCCGCTCAGTCCGCCGGCGCTTTGGGTAACAGGTTCTCCAGCGGCGGACGCAGTATCTCGTCTGCCCAGGCCGCCGCCCTCCAGTGGGCGCGCCCAGCAGCAGTGGAAGCTCCAGCTCGCGAGCCCAGTCCGTCACTTCTGTGCGGACTGGCGTGTTCTTTCTTTTTGCTTCCCGTCACCGCTGCCCGGTTCTCCTGTACCCCGGGCAGCCGGTTATTTTAGCCCTGCCCGTTTGGGTAGGCCCCCTATCCTATAAATAGGGGGGAGGTGGTGCACTCAAGGCACGCTGACTCGGACCCAGGAGCCTACTTGTTACAGGCTGCGGACTCAAATCCTGTGCCTTGCGGACTCCCGTTTGCTCTGTTTCCCTCAGTATTTTCCTTTCACTTGTAACTAGATCCTTCTTCAATCAAAGGAAAGCCCGTCGCAAGAGAGGCATTCAGGCCGCGACGGGCGAAGTCTGTTGTTGCCGTGGTTCACGGCCCTGCTCATCTTCCATCTCTCATCCGCTTAGTAGATCGCTACTCGCAGTCTCCCTATTCCCCCTGTGATCGAACAGTTAGCTGGTTGTGCTCGACCCCCCTTGTGTTTTCGTGCATCAACAGTTAACACGCGACCTTCAGATCCGAGTAGTGTTTTGAAATCAGCGGACGAAAGATGTCAGACCGCAGAGCCCGCTCTTCAGATCGCTCTAGTTCTTCAGAGGACTCCCTTTGGGACGCAATAGAACAAGCTCGCCTTGAGGCCGAGCAGTCTCGCCGGCAGACCGACCAGCGTCTTGACACAATCAGCCAAGCTCTGCTTGCTTTGGCCCAGCGGATTGCTCCTCAGGCCGCAGCGGACCCAGCGAACTCCCCAGTCCGCCAGACCCCAGCTCGTCGAACTCCGCTTCGGCAGTCGCCAGAAACTCCTCGGAACCCTGCTCAGACCGCAGCCCCTCTGCGCCCTCAAGAGGAAGAGTTGCTTTCAGAGAGTTCTACAGAGAAGCTGCTAGGGGCACTCCTGCCCGCCAACTTCGCTTTGCTGACCGCCAGTCCGCCGAGCCCGCGGACTCCTCGGCTCCAGTCCGCCCTTTCTATCCTGCAGAGTTTGACACCCCGTCTCCCTTTGTTGACCGAATTCGATGGGAATCAGCCCCGAGCAACTTCAGGGAGACGCGCATCCCGTTCTATACAGGAGCGACAGATCTCATTTCTCACCTCCAGGCATTTGAGGGGGCAGTTGCTTTGAGATGCCTCTCAGATGCGATTAAGTGTAAGTTGCTGGTTACCACTCTCGAAGGGCAAGCGAGAGAATGGTTCTATGAGCTGCCTTCGGGCACTATCTCTTATTTTGCCGAGCTTCGTAGCCAGTTACTGCTGAGGTTTGCTACCTCAAGGAAGAGGAAGAATTGGCCAGCTGCCCTATTTGAGATCAAGCAGAGGGATAACGAATCGGTGGCACGATTCGTTGATCGCTTTCAAAGAGAAATTCAGGGGGTGAGGAATGTGAACCCCGACTATTACAAAGTTGCCTTGATCCACGGCCTCCGGGAAGGCCCTCTGAAGTTTAAAGCAACGACCAAGGCTCCCGAGACCTATCAAGAGTTGATCGCCATGGTCAACCGTTTCATCGAAGGGGAAAATGCCAATCCGACCTATGTTTCATCCCTGACAGCCAAGGCTGAAGGAAGGGATGCCTCCGCTTCTTCCTCTCGTGGCAGGCCCCCTCGTCCAGACTTCCAGCCTCCGTCTCAAAGAGGCAGGAACTTCCGCAACAAAAAACCTTTCCAAGGCCATCAACAGTTTCACGAGCAGAGACTGCCGTTGGCCACCACTCCCGCCATTCCTTTGCAAGCTCTTCCCATCCTCCAGCAGGCAGCCTTGCCTGCCCCGTGCCAATATGATGAAAGTCCAATGGAGGACCCTGCAGATCTGGACCTTGACGAAGTCATCCAGATCCTGCAAAGGAGATCAGAAGAAAGGAGGCAAGAGCCTCAGAAGCTGTGGAAGCCGAGGAATAATTCGCAATACTGCCAATTCCACAAGGAAAAGGGTCATCTGACTGAGGAATGCAAGGCCCTTCGTGCGCTGATTGATAAGTTGCTTGCCGAAGGCAAGATTGACCTGACCAATAAGGATTCTCCTTCCTCGTCGAAGCCATCCACCTCGAAGGGCAAATAGGTAGCTGAGGCTTACCAGGAGTGTGTAGATATGGAGGACGAAGGCCGTCTGGGGCCGATCAACGTCCCAGTGGAATGCTTTGATGCAGATGATGAGGGAGTTCTGGGACGCCTCTTCTTCATCCATGGTGGAGCAGGGACCGAGTCCACTCGGAAATCTTCAATTTCAAGGGTCACCCAGGCGGAGGTGGCCTCTTCTTCCGTTGCTCCCCCAAGAGAAGTCGTCACTTTTGGTCCGGAAGATCTTCCTCAAACAGCCAATCCATTTGACGATGCTGTTGTGATCAAGGCTGTGCTCGGAGACTTCACAGTGGACAGAATTCTTGTTGATACGGGCAGTTCAGTCAACCTCCTCTTCAAGTCTACTTTTGAGGCCCTGAGGACCGGAAAGCCTCTGCTTTCCACTGAGGGGCCGCTCTATGGATTCTCAGGAGAGAGGAAAGAGGTGGAGGGCAGCGTCACCTTACCAGTGAAGCTTGGAGGGGCAACGAAGCAGATACAGTTCATAGTGGTCGACGCCCCCAGCAGCTACCATGCCATCTTCGGCAGGCCCCTGCTGAACAAGTACCAAGCAGTGATTTCCACTTATCACCTCGCCATCAAGTTCTTTGCCGATGGGAGGATGTGTCGGGTCAGGAGCGACCCAAGGAGAGCAAGGGAGTGCTACGTCTGCACTGTCAACATGGTTGAAGCTTCCCTTGCTCCAGCAGAAGCTGCAGAAGCCTCTTCCAGTTCGAAAGTTGCTGCTGATGAAGGTGCTCACCTGGAACCTGCCCAGGTGACACAAGGAGTCCCCATTGCTGAAGGGGAGGAGAGGAAACTCTCCATCAACTCGGAGCTACCTGAAGATCAAAAGGCTGAGTTGATTTCCTGCCTGCTAAAGAACCTGGATGTCTTTGCCTGGTCAGCAGAAGACATGCCGGGGGTGGATCCTGATGTAGCTTACCACCATCTGAATGTTGATCCCAGCTGTTAACCCCTCAGTCCGCAACATACTCCAAGTTCCCAAAAGCCCCCATTCAGCAGGCGCGGACAGTATTTGGCCGTCCGCCCAGTCCGGCACTGTTACCAGTCGCCAAGGGTAATACTCCAGCAGCGGACGCAAAGCCCAGTCCGCTCAGTCCGCCGGCGCGTTGGGCAAGTCTCCAGCGGCGGACGCAGTATCCCGTCCGCCCAGGCCGCCAGACTCCAGCGGCCGCGCCCAGCAGCAGCAGTGGAGGCTCCAGTTCGCGAGCCCAGTCCGCCCCTTCTGTGCGGACTGGCGTGTTCTTTCTTTTTGCTTCCCGTCACCGCTGCCCGGTTCTCCTGTACCCCGGGCAGCCGGTTATTTTAGCCCTGCCCGCTTGGGCAGGCCCCCTATCCTATAAATAGGGGGGAGGTGGTGCACTCAAGGCACGCTGACTCGGACCCAGGAGCCTACTTGTTACAGGCTGCGGACTCGATTCTTGTGCCTTGCGGACTCCCCTTTGCTCTGCTTCACTAGTCTTTTCCTTTCACTTGTAACCAAACCCCTCTTCAATCAAGAGAAAGCCCGTCGCAAGAGAGGCATTCAGGCCGCGACGGGCGAAGTCTGTTGTCGCCGTGGTTCACGGCCCTGCTCTTCTTTCAGTCCTCATCCGCTTATTAGATCGCTACTCGCAGTCTCTTTTTTTCCCCCGTGTTCGAACAGTTAGCTGGTTGTGCTCGACCTCCCTTGTGTTTTCGTGCATCAACAGTTAACACGCGACCTTCAGATCCGAGTAGTGTTTTGAAATCAGCGGACACAAGATGTCAGACCGCAGAGCCCGCTCTTCAGACCGCTCCAGCTCTTCAGAAGATTCCCTTTGGGACGCAATAGAACAAGCTCGCATTGAGGCCGAGCAGTCTCGCCGGCAGACCGACCAGCGTCTTGACACAATCAGCCAAGCTCTGCTTGCTTTGGCTCAGCGGCTTGCTCCTCAGGCCGCGGCGGACCCAGCGGACTCGCCTGTCCGCCAGACCCCAGCTCGCCGAACTCCGCTTCGGCAGTCGTCAGCAACTCCCCGGAACGCTGCTCAGTCCGCTGCTCCTCTGCGCCCTCAAGAGGAAGAGTTTGCTTTCAGAGAGTTCTTCAGAGAAGCTGCTAGGGGCACTCCTGCCCGCCAACTCCACTTTGCTGATCGCCAGTCCGCCGAGCCCGCGGACTCCTCAGCTCCAGTCCGCCCTTTCTACCCTGCAGAATTTGACACCCCGTCTCCCTTTGTCGACCGAATTCGATGGGAATCAGCTCCAAGCAACTTCAGGGAGCCTCGCATCCCCTTCTATTCAGGATCGACAGATCCCATTGCTCATCTCCAGGCATTTGAGGGTGCAGTTGCGTTGAGATGCCTCTCAGATGCAATTAAGTGCAAATTGTTGGTTACCACTCTCGAGGGGCAAGCGAGAGAGTGGTTCTACGAGCTGCCTTCGGGCACTATTTCTTCTTTTGCAGAGCTCCGTAGCCAGTTACTGCTGAGGTTTGCTACCTCGAAGAAGAGAAAGGATGGGCCAGCTGCCCTATTCGAGATCAAGCAAAGGGATAACGAATCAGTAGCAAGATTCGTTGATCGCTTTCAGAGGGAGATCCAGGGGGTGAGAAATGTGAACCCCGACTACTACAAAGTTGCCTTGATCCATGGCCTCCGGGAGGGCCCTCTGAAGTTCAAAGCCACAACCAAGGATCCAGAGACCTATCAGGAGTTGATCGCCATGGTCAACCGTTTCATAGAAGGGGAGAATGCCAATCCGACTTACGTCTCATCCCTGACAGCCAAGGCTGAAGGAAGGGATGCCTCCGCTTCTTCTTCCCATGGCAAGCCCCCTCGCCCAGATTTCCAGCCTCCGTCCCAAAGAGGCAGGAACTTCCGCAACAAAAAACCTTTCCAGGGCCATCAACAGTTTCATGAGCAGAGACTGCCGTTGGCCACCACTCCCGCCGTGCCTTTGCAGGCTCTTCCCATCCTCCAGCAGGCAGCCTTGCCTGCCCCGTGCCAATATGAAGAAAGTCCCATGGGGGACCCTGCAGATCTGGATCTTGACGAAGTCATCCAGATCCTGCAAAGGAGATCAGAAGAGAAGAGGCAAGAGCCTCAGAAGCTGTGGAAGCCGAGGAACAATTCTCAATACTGCCAATTCCACAAGGAAAGGGGCCATTTGACTGAGGATTGCAAGGCCCTTCGTGCGCTGATTGATAAGTTGCTTGCCGAGGGCAAGATTGACCTGACCAAGAAGGATTCTCCTTCCTCGTCAAAGCCATCCACCTCGAAGGGCAAAGAGGTAGCCGAGGCTTACCAGGAGTGTGTAGATGTGGAGGACGAAGGCCGTCTGGGGCCGATCAACGTTCCAGTGGAATGCTTTGATGCAGATGATGAAGGGATTCTAGGGCGCCTCTTCTTCATCCATGGTGGAGCTGGGACCGAGTCCACCCGGAAATCTTCAATTTCAAGGGTCACCCAGGCGGAGGTGGCCTCTTCTTCCGTTGCCCCCCCAAGAGAAGTCGTCACTTTTGGTCCAGAGGATCTGCCGCAAACAGCCAATCCATTCGACGATGCTGTTGTTATCAAGGCTGTGCTGGGAGACTTCACAGTGGACAGGATTCTTGTTGATACGGGCAGTTCAGTCAACCTCCTTTTCAAGTCTACCTTCGAGGCCCTGAGGACTGGGAAGCCTCTGCTTTCCACTGAGGGGCCGCTCTATGGATTCTCTGGAGAAAGGAAAGAGGTGGAGGGCAGCGTCACCTTGCCAGTAAAGCTTGGAGGGGCAACAAAGCAGATACAGTTCATAGTGGTCGACGCCCCCAGTAGTTACCATGCCATCTTCGGCAGGCCCCTGCTGAACAAGTACCAAGCAGTAATTTCCACTTACCACCTCGCCATCAAATTCTTTGCCGATGGGAGGATGTGCAGGGTCAGGAGTGACCCAAGGAGAGCAAGGGAGTGCTACGTTCGCACTGTCAACATGGTTGAAGCTTCCCTTGCTCCAGCAGAAGCCGCAGAAGCCTCTGCCAGCTCGAAAGCTGCTGCTGATGAAGGTGCTCACCTGGAACCTGCCCAGGTGACGCAAGGAGTCCCCATTGCTGAAGGGGAGGAGAGGAAACTCTCCATCAACTCGGAGCTTCCTGAAGATCAAAAGGCCGAGTTGATTTCCTGCCTGCTGAAGAACCTGGATGTCTTTGCCTGGTCAGCAGAAGACATGCCGGGGGTGGATCCTGATGTAGCTTGCCACCACCTGAATGTTGATCCAAGCTGCAAGCCCATCCAACAGAAGAAGAGGGACGTGGCAACAAAGCTTGCAGAGCCAATAAGGGAGGAGGTTGCAAAACTCCTCAAGGCGAATTTTATTAAAGAAGTGCAATACCCCACCTGGATTTCAAATGTTGTAATGGTTAAAAAACCAGGGGGAAAGTGGCGAATGTGTGTAGACTTTACAAAACTTAATAAAGCATGTCCTAAAGATTGCTACCCCCTGCCTCGGATAGATTCTTTAGTTGATTCCGCGGTAGGATACTCTTACATGAGTTTTTTAGATGCGTTTTCTGGTTATCACCAGATAAGAATGCATAAGCCCGACGTTCCTCACACGTCGTTCATTACAAACGATGGATGTTTTTGCTATCTTGTCATGCCCTTTGGGCTTAAGAATGCTGGCGCAACTTACCAACGGATGATGGACCGTGTGTTTAACCATCAAAAAGGAAGAAACTTAGAAGTGTATGTAGACGATCTCTTGATCAAGAGTAAATCGTTTTCGCTGCACTTGCTAGATCTAGCAGAGACGTTCGCTACTCTGCGTAGATACAAGATGAAACTCAACCCTTTGAAGTGTACCTTTGGAGCGAGTAAGGGGAAGTTCCTCGGTCATCTCCTAACTCCGGAGGGACTTGCCCCCAATCCTGACAAGGTAAAAGCTATTCTTGAAATGCCTACCCCTCGTTCACCGAAGGAAGTTCAGCAGTTAGGGGGAAGGCTGGCAGGTCTTGCAAGATTCCTCTCTCGGGTTGGAGATAGGAGTGCCCCCTTTTTCAAAACTCTCCGCGGTGCATCCAAGTTTGAGTGGACAGAAGAGTGCTCTCATGCTTTTGAGCAGTTAAAGATGCAGCTTACCTCGTCCCCTCTGCTTCAGAGCCCCAGGCCAGGAGAGATCCTTTTCTTGTATCTAGGAGTTGGCCCTGAGGCCGTCAGCTCCGTTCTCCTTCGGGAAGAAGGCAGAAAGCAGTTTCCAATCTATTATGTCAGCCATATCTTGAAGAGTGCTGAGACGCGGTATCCGATCTTAGAGAAGTTAGCCTTGGCACTGGTCATGTCAGCTCGTAGGCTCCGTCCATACTTCCAAGCACATTCAATCCAAGTCATCACCGATCAACCTTTGAAGGGTGTGTTGGAGAAGCCCGAGCATTCCGGCAGACTAGCCAAATGGGCGATAGAGCTAAGTGAATTTGAAATTTCTTATGTGCCCAAGACAGCCATCAAGGCTCAAGTCCTAGCAGATTTTCTGATTGACATGCCAGAATCCAGTTCTGACCAGGCAGAAAGGTCACCTTTGACTTGGACCATCTATGTTGATGGTGCCTCAGGCAGAAGTTCTTCCGGAGCAGGAGTGGTTCTCATCAATCCAAATGGAATCAAGCTGGAGCAGGCCATCAAGTTCTACTTTCCAGTAACCAACAACCAGGCTGAATATGAATCTCTGCTAGCAGGCTTGAGGCTCGCAAGGGAATTAGGGATCGATCATGCTCACATCAGAACTGATTCTCTTGTAATGGCGTCGCAAGTCCTTGGTAACTTCGAAGCAAGGGAACCAGTCTTGAAAAAGTATTTGGCTCTTGTGAAGATAGAAATCGGCAGGTTTAAGAGCTTCACTATCGAACATATTCCGAGAACAGAGAATGAGGAGGCCGATTTTCTCTCTAAGCATGGGATACCTTCAGGAGGCACAACTTCCGAACTCTTCCGTCCGGCAGTAGAGGAAGGAGATTTAATGCAAGTTGACCAGCGAGCCTCTTGGATGGACCCATTTATCCTTTACCTATCAACAGGAAATTATCATCATACAGTTAAAGACAAGAAAAATTTCAGAATAAAGGCAGCTCACTACTTCCTAGTGGCGGGAGTCCTTTACAGAAAGACTTTCCTCTCAACAATGGCCCGATGTGTTTCAGAGGAAGAAGCTCTTACCGTTCTGCAAGAGGTTCATTCAGGAGAGTGTGGAAGCCACTCTGGAGCAAGAACTCTTGAAAAGCGAGTCCTGCGGCAAGGGTATTTCTGGCCCACAATGAAGAAAGACTCAGAGATCTATGTCAGAAGGTGTGTTCAGTGCCAGAAGTTTGCTCCACTTCAGCACCAAGCAGCTCAGTCCCTCAGGTCGATTGCAACTCCTTGGCCCTTTGCGGTTTGGGGAATGGATCTCATTGGTCCTTTTCCCTTGGCAAGCGGGCAACGGCGTTTCATCATTGTAATGATCGACTATTTCAGCAAGTGGATCGAAGCCAAGGCACTGGCTAAGACAACTACTCAGATCATCAAGAACTTCATTTGGGGAGAAATTGTCTGCAGGCACGGGATACCAATGGCAATAATCACTGACAATGGGCCACAGTTCAATAACTCAGAGATGATAGATTTTTGCAGGCAGATCGGAACAGAGCTGCGTTTTGCATCAGTTCATCATCCCAGAAGCAATGGCCAGGTAGAAGCAGCAAACAAGCAGATCATCAATTTGCTCAAAAAGAAAGTACAGAATCTCAAAGGCAGTTGGGCTGATCAGCTTCAGTCAGTCCTCTGGTCCCTTAGAACAACGCCTTCATCTGCTACTGGGGAGACCCCATTCAAACTCTCTCATGGCTCAGAAGCACTCATCCCGGTTGAGTTTGAAGTCCCGTCACCCAGAGTGCTGCTTGCAAGAGAAGGTATTGATGACTGGGTGGAGCTGAATCATGAGGAGATGAGGTTCAGCTTGGAACACATCGAGGAGGTCAGAGATCAAGCAGCTATCAGGCAGGAGGAAGTCAAAAGGAGGATGGCCCGTCACTTCGATCAAAATATAAGGGTCAAACACTTTCAAGTAGGAGATCTAGTTCTGAAGAAGGTTGATGCTGCTGCAAGGGCTAGTTCAGTTGGAAAGCTCAATCCAAATTGGGCCGGCCCTTTTGTCGTCAAGGAAGCATTAAAAAGCGGCGCTTACCGCTTACAAACTTACGAAGGAGAGGATATACCGCACACGTGGAGTGGGGATGATCTCAAGCGGTTCTATTCTTAAACCCCCTTTCTATTTTGTATATCCTCTTCAAGAATTATTATGAGTAGAAACTGCTTGCTAACACTTCTTCGAGTGTTTTTGTTGTAATCATAACAGATAAAGTACTAAGAGAATTTTCGAAAACGGTTTGACACCCGAACTCTCCTTTTTCTCTCATGTTCCCTTTGCAATACATTTTCTTAATCACAGAATCCATACTGACATTTTTTCTAGTGTTTTCTCTCTCCCAAACACCTATGACGGTTCCCTGATACCAGGAGACATCGCCGAGTTCAGCTAGACCTCCCCTAGAGCCGTTGTCATTAGCGTAACACCACGAAGACCACGTGTTGCGAGGAGATTTCGCACCGTGTAGTGGGAGCTTGCAGGCTCTAGCGCGGTTGGATTCTGGACTTCGGATCCCGGCTGGTACCTGACCCCACCTTTGCATTATGGAGGGCAAGGTGGGTGTAAAGCTCTACCATGCCGTCATTAGGGATATTGTTACAACTTCGATGATCACATGAGGAAAGTATGCCGTTCAGGCTCACCTGCCCGCGGGTCATCTTAGCTTGTAACCCTCGAACACTCCATGGTACCCTCAAGCGGTGCCTGTAGGAGACCCACAGCTTAGACTGTACTCGAGGCAAGAGGGCAGGGAACCGTTCCGCCAAGTGAGCATCTTGCTCTTCGCAGGGAATTTTTTGGGTTGATTCTATAGCTTGTAGCCCGGTGAGGAAAGTATGCCGTTCAGGCTCACCTGCCCACCTGGTCGCGAGTTATAGGTCATTTCTGTTTTTAGCGGACTGCTTTTCTCTGTCCGCAGAGTCCGCTTTTTTGGGTTGATTCTATAGCTTGTAGCCCGGTGAGGAAAGTATGCCGCTCAGGCTCACCTGCCCACCTGGTCGCAAGCTATAGATCATTTCTATTATGAGCGGATTGGTTTTCTGTATCCGCTCAGTCCGCAGGGTACATTCAAGTTTATTTTCCTGTTATGAGCGGATTGGTTTTCTGTATCCGCTCAGTCCGCAGGGTACATTCAAGTTTATTTTCCTGTTATGAGCGGATTGGTTTTCTGTATCCGCTCAGTCCGCAGGGTACATATTCAAGTTTATTTTCCTGTTATGAGCGGATTGGTTTTCTGTATCCGCTCAGTCCGCAGGGTACATATTCAAGTTTATTTTCCTGTTATGAGCGGATTGGTTTTCTGTATCCGCTCAGTCCGCAGGGTACATATTCAAGTTTATTTTCCTGTTATAAGCGGATTGGTTTCTTATATCCGCTCAGTCCGCAGAATTATAAGTTTCGATCACTTCTATTGTGGGCGGATTGGTTTTCTGTATCCGCTCAGTCCGTAGAGCTTTTATATGATAAATTCATCAATGAGCTTTTATATTATGTGCGGTCTGGCTTGCGGACTACAGCTATAACTAAGTACCCCAGGCATTGTTATCAGCCGGCTGTTCTCTGAGGCGGATGATGAATGAGTTGATGTCCTAATTCTTTAATCAACAAAGTTTACTAATAATATATCATGCGGACTGAAAGTAAGACTCAACGGAGTCCGCCTGACAGTTCCAAAATAGAACTATAATTCTCTAATCAACGAAGGCTTATCAGTGTGCTGTACGGACTGCTAAATATCGGTGCGGTGAGCGTGGAGAAAGAACATTGCAGAAAGCACACATGGCAAAATATCCTTTCTATTTCTTCAAAAATTTTACATCATTCAAAATGTTCGGCGGACTGCAATTTTGCGTCCGCCACTTTTTACAAGTAAATTGCAAAATGTATACATATGCATTGATCATCAGTCAGTCCGCTGTCTCTTCTCAGCAGGTGCAGGGCTGTCACCAATGATGTCGACATCTGGAGAGTAGCCCCCCGAGCTGCTCCCGCTGCTACCTGATCCTGAACTAGTGGCGGACCCGCTATGCGAGCTGCCAGTAGCAGAGGAAGAAGCAGAAGAGCCGGACTCGGCGGACAGACCCTCTCCTCACCGGCTTGATTCAGCATTGTCCGCAGGGACTTGCCCTTCGCCTTGAGAGCCTCCGTCGTCTTCTTCTTCTTCATCATCATCATTTTCCTCGATAACCTCTTTCCCTTTTTTAGATTTTTCCATCGCTGCGATCTGAGGAGCCAGCTCCGGAAAGATGGAGACAAAGGGGACGCCGTCCACTCCCTCTTTCATGAGGCCGTCGCGGGCAAGCCGCTCAACGGCAATCTCAACTGTCTCCATTACAAAGGGGAGCGTGGCGGCCTGGAACTTAGTGTTCCCCAAGTCATAGGCGACCTGCAAAAGCAAGATTGCGAACATCAGACAGATCGCGGCGGACAGCCAAACTAGATCGCGGCGAATTCAACTTACCGCCAGCTCCTCTCTTTGCCGAGCATTTCTTTCTCCTATCCGCGCGTTCCTTTCCTTTAATACTTTGTTATCCTTCTGAAGTTCCTCATTTTGCCTTATTAGGTCTCTGGCCAGAGTGGCAACATAATGGTTTGTCACCGCACTGTTCGCAGAGGCCTGAGAGGCCAGCAGAGGGAGGTCGGCGGCGGGTACCTTCTTCAGATCGCTCAAGTTGCGCTTCCCGTAGAGAGTGGAAAGCGCAACATGGGCATGTCGCGTTATCCGCGGGCTCCTCCATGAGGGGAGCGCAGTGGATAAGCGGACGTGCTTATCCTTGCTATGCCAATGGACCATAGGGTTTCCCCTAAGGTCCCTTTGGCTGGTACCGAAGCCGGCCATGGAGAAGCTGTCGGAGGAGGAGTAGTCCGCTGCGGGATCCCCTTCCTCCTTCCTCTTCTTTGCAACCGCTTCTTTTTTCTCCTTTTGAGTAGGAACAAAGCCGCTCGGCGTCTGCGGCAGGTTGGCGGGCACCGCCAAGGTCGCTGCAAGAAGAGAACCAGTTAAAAAGCGTGGTCGCGGCGGATACAAAAGTTGAGTCCGCAGAGCTACTTACTGTCCTCAGGCACGACGTCCGCTAGGCCCGCTAGCAGCGGGAGGTAGTGCTCGACATCAAGCCTGGCATTGGCCAGGAACTCCACAATCGCGGATTCCAAGTCGTCCAGCTGCGCAGTCTTGAAAGCGGAGTCCGCGCGCACCTGCGGATAGGTGTGCGCGAACCCGAGGTCGCCTTCAAAGATCAAGAACCTTGAGGTCCAGTTGTGGATCTTGTTTGGAAGACCCGCAACTTTCATCCCCCTACAGTAGAAATAGATCACACCCTTATAGGGGCGACCTCCGGAGGCAGTAATGGAGCGGACGGAAAACATTTTCCGGAAGACGTTCATTGAAAAGGCGATCCTTTCAGATCGCAAGTAGGAGAGGTAGCTGCAGATCGCAGCAAGTGTGTTCGGCGCGAGCTGGCCGGGCACCATCCCATAATGCTCGAAAATCGCGGCAAGTTCCCATAGGAGTGGGAACTTGAATCCGCTGTCAAAATGATCAATAGGAATGGCGATCTGGGTCGCCGTCGAGAAGTTTAATCTTTCTTGGTGTGCGGGTAGGCGGACAAGAATATTGGAGTCCGCCATTTTCTTTTCAACAAAGGCCGCCAGATCAGCCTCTGTCAAAGTGCATTTTTTGTGGTCCGCAGAGTGGAAGGCGACTGCAGCATCAGCGCGAGCGGACACCATGTTGCAGGCCGCAGGGTTTCGTCTACTTCAGCAATTTCCTGCATAGAGAACAGAAGGCAGTATTTATAGATGAAATGTCTGACAGCTTTTTGGCCAGTCCGCGCAGGTCGCATATTCAATCCGCACAGATCAAATAAAGTTCAATCACACATCACACAGCATTGTTTGGAGCAATCATACAAACAATATACATTTAATCAGATAAAAGTTCAAGGAATTGCGGATTCAGCGGTCCCTGTTATCGGTCCGCGCCGGCCTTTCTGCCCTGTCCCTGCATAGATGAGCCGCCTGATCACTGATCTGAAGAATTTCACTGTATACCCGGCAGAGATGGTGATGGATGACGTTTATAGTCCGGTGCATATGGGCGGCTTCCCGGTCAACTCGACTAAGAGGCACCATTGGCTCCGCTGCCGGCCTCGGCTCCTCATCCGCGGGCTGCTGGCCACCTGCCGGTGCCGCGATCTCAGGAGGAACGCGATCTGACGCCCGCGGCCTCTGCTCAGCGAACTCAGCAGTCCGCTTCTCCTTTCCTTCACGAGCCGACGCCAAGTGCTTGCCTCTGTAGTATCGGACGTCATCCGCGAGCCTTTTCTTTTCCCTTTCAGACCTCTCCAGCGCCCGCGAGATGCTGGCAACCTGGTCTTTGAGGGCCTTCTCGCGTTCTGCGAACGCTTTCTCGCGCGCCGCGGACGCCCTCTCGCGCTCCGCCGCTTTCTCTAACTCTGCTTTAACACATTGCATCTCAACTTCAAATTTCTTCTCTAACTCTTTTATCATACTCAGGCTAGGTGGCTCATCCTCCGCGGACTCCACATGTGAGACCGCGTCGGCTCCAGTGTTGGGTGTGATCACGATCTCGCCACTCTCTATGGAGCCCGGCAGCGACTTTCTACCTGCAACAAATAAAGTCAAACTTCGCATTCAAAGGCAGTTCGCGGCGGATTCAAAGAAAGGATAAAAGATCACTTTTAGATATAGCGGCAGCGAGTTTCCGACTATCAAAGATGATTGGCCGCCTTGCCCGCTCTGGGTCAAAGGCGCTTAACCGCTTTTTCCATTCACGGTGAACCCTTGCTCTTCTCTCGGCAGCCGCACTTGTTGAGACCACGATATCGTCCGTCTTGGTGATAATTTTGATCGGTCTTGACGTCCGCGGCGGCGACCTATAAAGCCACTTGCGCTGAAAGTATTTGGGCGCCGGCTGAAGTTTACCTGACCGCATCAGCTCCGCCGCAATCCTCAGATCCTCAGCAGCTTTGTCCGCCGCGGCCTGCTTCGAGGCTGCCTCGACCACAGCAACATGAGCAACGATTTGCTTCTTTTGTTCCTCTATCTTCTCCTTCAGCCTCTCCCTCTCCTCTTCCTCCGCAGCGGACAAGGAAGGGAGTTCGTCACCCTTATCTCCAGCAGTCCCTGCCTCATTCTGCTGCAGCATAACCAGCAAGGAGTCCTGGATTAAGTCAAGTTGATCGACGTCTATAGAATCAAATATCTCATCCGTGGAAAGACTGACCGTTGAGAGGGAATTCTCTCCCTGGATTTGGGCCTCCGGAGTAACCAGATCGCCGTCTGGAACTTCTTTGTCGCGCGGCCTGTGTTGTAA
This sequence comes from Platanthera guangdongensis, assembly GCA_039583875.1. Classification (NCBI taxonomy): domain Eukaryota; kingdom Viridiplantae; phylum Streptophyta; class Magnoliopsida; order Asparagales; family Orchidaceae; genus Platanthera; species Platanthera guangdongensis. Next base: position 26,296,876 of record CM077165.1, on the reverse strand, counting down.
GTCCGCTTCCCCAGTCTGCTTGGAGATGTTCTTCTCCTTCATAGCGCGCAGCCTCCTCTCAACCCGCTCAGCGACGGTCTCTCCGTCTCTCTTCCTCTTCTTCCTCTTGGCGGTCTTCTCAGCAGCATCCGCGGCGGACCCCCCTAAATCAGGCTGGTCAGCGCGGACAGGTTCAGGATTCACAGCAGACAATGCCTTTGAGGGCACGTTGTCCTCTACCTCAGTCCGCCGGTCTTCTTCGTCCAAGTCAACGATTTGCACCGAGGCATTGGGGGAAGATATGTCAGTCTCCATGTGTTCGCCGGTAGTGTCCGCCGAGGTCGCAGTCTTCTGAGAAGGGGCGGAGTCCGACAAGGTTGCCATCTTCTCACTCCTCAATGGTTCGGTGTCGACTACGGCATCCTTGCGAGCAGAAACATCGACGTGGCGGACTGCTTTCTCCGCAGGCTTCTCGCTCTGGGAGTTTTCTCCTGCGAGGCGGACAGGATCTTGTCTTGCCGGCCTCTTTGCAATTTTCTTGGTCTTCACTGGCGTTGACGGCTCCGAGTCGCCTTTGGCAGTGAAGCTAGAGAGGAATGTACCAAGTCTTGCCATGCCGGACTGGAAAGTGGAGACCGCAAGTGGTGAGTATCGCCCCGTGTCGATCAAGATTCTCAGCAGATCCAGACCCTCCAGCGGTATTTATAGCTTTGGCGGCATTTTCGAGGTTTGCGGACTCGGCGGTTAAAGTAACATTTTCGAAGTTTTTCTGGAAACTTAAAAATGTGCGGGGATTATGTTAACCCCTCAGTCCGCAACATACTCCAAGTTCCCAAAAGCCCCCATTCAGCAGGCGCGGACAGTATTTGGCCGTCCGCCCAGTCCGGCACTGTTACCAGTCGCCAAGGGTAATACTCCAGCAGCGGACGCAAAGCCCAGTCCGCTCAGTCCGCCGGCGCGTTGGGCAAGTCTCCAGCGGCGGACGCAGTATCCCGTCCGCCCAGGCCGCCAGACTCCAGCGGCCGCGCCCAGCAGCAGCAGTGGAGGCTCCAGTTCGCGAGCCCAGTCCGCCCCTTCTGTGCGGACTGGCGTGTTCTTTCTTTTTGCTTCCCGTCACCGCTGCCCGGTTCTCCTGTACCCCGGGCAGCCGGTTATTTTAGCCCTGCCCGCTTGGGCAGGCCCCCTATCCTATAAATAGGGGGGAGGTGGTGCACTCAAGGCACGCTGACTCGGACCCAGGAGCCTACTTGTTACAGGCTGCGGACTCGATTCTTGTGCCTTGCGGACTCCCCTTTGCTCTGCTTCACTAGTCTTTTCCTTTCACTTGTAACCAAACCCCTCTTCAATCAAGAGAAAGCCCGTCGCAAGAGAGGCATTCAGGCCGCGACGGGCGAAGTCTGTTGTCGCCGTGGTTCACGGCCCTGCTCTTCTTTCAGTCCTCATCCGCTTATTAGATCGCTACTCGCAGTCTCTCTTTTTCCCCCGTGTTCGAACAGTTAGCTGGTTGTGCTCGACCTCCCTTGTGTTTTCGTGCATCAACACCAGCTGCAAGCCCATCCAACAGAAGAAGAGGGACGTGGCAACAAAGCTTGCAGAACCAATAAGGGAGGAGGTTGCGAAACTACTCAAGGCGAATTTTATTAAAGAAGTGCAATATCCCATCTGGATTTCAAATGTTGTAATGGTTAAAAAACCACAGGGAAAGTGGCGAATGTGTGTAGACTTTACAAAACTTAATAAAGCATGTCCTAAAGATTGCTACCCCTTGCCTCGGATAGATTCTTTAGTTGATTCCACGGTAGGATACTCTTACATGAGTTTTTTAGATGCGTTTTCTGGTTATCACCAGATAAGAATGCATAAGCCCGACGTTCCTCACACGTCGTTCATAACTAACGATGGATGTTATTGCTATCTTGTCATGCCCTTTGGGCTTAAGAATGCTGGCGCGACCTATCAACGGATGATGGACCGTGTGTTTAACCATCAAAAAGGAAGAAACCTAGAAGTGTATGTAGACGATCTCTTGATTAAGAGTAATTCGTTTTCGCTGCACTTGCTAGATCTAGCAGAGACGTTCGCTACTCTGCGTAGATACAAGATGAAGCTCAATCCTTTGAAGTGTACTTTTGGAGCGAGTAAGGGGAAGTTTCTTGGTCATCTCCTTACTCCGGAGGGACTCGCCCCCAATCCTGACAAGGTAAAAGCTATTCTTGAAATTCCTACCCCTCGTTCACCGAAGGAAGTTCAGCAGTTAGGGGGAAGGCTAGCAGGTCTTGCAAGATTTCTTTCTCGAGTTGGAGATAGGAGTGCCCCCTTCTTTAAAACTCTCCGCGGTGCATCCAAGTTTGAGTGGACAGAAGAGTGTTCCTAGGCTTTTGAACAGTTAAAGATGCAGCTTACCTCATCGCCACTGCTTCAGAGCCCCCGGCCAGGAGAGGTTCTTTTCTTGTATCTAGGGGTTGGCCCTGAGGCCGTCAGCTCCGTTCTTCTTCGGGAAGAAGGCAGAAAGCAATTCCCGATCTACTACGTCAGCCATATTCTGAAGAGTGCTGAGACGCGGTATCCGATCCTGGAGAAGGTAGCCTTGGCACTGGTCATGTCAGCTCCCAGGCTTCGCCCGTACTTCCAAGCACATTCAATCCAAGTCATCACCGATCAATCTCTGAAGGGTGTGTTGGAAAAGCCCGAGCATTCCGGCAGGCTAGCTAAGTGGGCAATAGAGCTAAGTGAATTTGAAATTTCTTATGTGCCCAAGACAGCCATCAAAGCTCAAGTCCTAGCAGATTTTCTGATTGACATGCCAGAGTCCAGTTCTGATCAGGCGAAAAGGTCACCTTTGGCTTGGACAATCTATGTTGATGGTGCCTCAGGCAGATGTTCTTCTAGAGCAGGAGTGGTTCTCATCAATCCAAACGGAGTCAAATTGGAGCAGGCCATCAAGTTTTACTTTCCAGTAACCAACAACCAGGCTGAATATGAATCTCTGCTAGCAGGCTTGAGGCTCGCAAGGGAATTAGGGATCGATCATGTCCACATCAAAACCGATTCTCTGGTAATGGCGTCGCAAGTCCTCGGCAACTTCGAAGCAAGGGAGCCAGTCTTGAAAAAATACCTAGCTCTTGTGAAAATAGAGGTCGGCAGGTTTAAAAGCTTCACTATCGAACATATCCCCAAAACAGACAATGAGGAGGCCGATTTTCTCTCTAAGCATGGGATGCCTTCAGGAGGCACAACTTCCGAGCTCTTTCGCCCGGCAGTGGTGGAAGGAGATTTGATGCAAGTAGATCAACGCGCCTCTTGGATGGACCCATTCATCCTATATCTGTCAACAGGAAATTATCATCATACAGTTAGAGACAAGAAAAAGTTCAGAATAAAAGCAGCTCACTACTTTCTAGTGGCGGGAATCCTTTATAGAAAGACCTTCCTCTCAACCATGGCCCGATGTGTTTCAGAAGAAGAAGCTCACACCATTTTGCAAGAAGTTCATTCAGGAGAGTGTGGAAGTCACTCTGGAGCAAGAACTCTTGAAAGACGAGTCCTGCGGCAAGGGTATTTCTGGCCCACAATGAAGAGAGACTCAGAGATCTGCGCCAGAAGATGTGTTCAATGCCAGAAGTTTGCTCCGCTTCAGCACCAAGCAGCTCAGTCCCTCAGGTCGATTGCAACTCCTTGGCCCTTTGCGGTTTGGGGAATGGATCTCATTGGTCCTTTTCCCTTGGCAAGCGGGCAACGGCGTTTTATCATCGTAATGATCGACTACTTCAGCAAGTGGATCGAAGCCAAGGAATTGGCTAAGACAACGACTCAGATCGTCAAGAACTTCGTTTGGGGAGAAATTGTATGCCGACACGGGATACCAATGGCAATAATCACTAACAATGGGCCATAGTTCAACAACTCAGAGATGATAAATTTTTGCAGGCAGATCGGAACAGAGCTGCGTTTTGCATCAGTTCATCATCCCAGAAGCAATGGTCAGGTGGAAGCTGCCAACAAGCAGATCCTCAACTTGCTCAAGAAGAAAGTGCAGAATCTCAAGGGCAGTTGGGCTGATCAGCTTCCATCAGTCCTCTGGTCCCTCAGGACAACGCCATCATCCGCAACCGGGGAGACTCCTTTCAAACTCTCTCATGGCTCAGAGGCACTCATCCCGATTGAGTTTGAAGTCCCGTCACCCAGAGTGCTACTTGCAAGAGAAGGTGTCGATGATTGGGCTGAGTTGAATAATGAGGATATGAGGTTCAGCTTGGAACACATCGAGGAGGTCAGAGATCAAGCAGCCATAAGACAGGAAGAGGTCAAAAGGAGGATGGCCCGTTACTTCGATCAGAATATAAGGATCAAACACTTCCAAGTGGGAGATCTAGTTCTAAAGAAGGTTGATACTACTGCACGAGCTGGTTCAGTTGGAAAGCTTAATCCAAATTGGGCCGGCCCTTTTGTCGTCAAAGAAGCATTAAAAAGCGGCGCCTATCGCTTGCAGACATACGAAGGAGAGGATATACTGCACACCTGGAGCGGGGATGATCTCAAGCGGTTCTATTCTTAAACTTCCTTCTTCTACTTTGTGTATCCTCTTCAAGAACTATTATAAATAGAAACTGTTTGCTAACACTTCTTCGAGTGTTTTTGTTGTAATCATAACAGATAAAATACTAAGAGAGATTTCAAAAACGGTTCTACACTCAAACTCTCTTTCTTCTTCCTTATGTTTGCTTTGCGAATATGTTTTATAATCCATACTGACACCTTTTTCTAGTGTTTTCCCTCTCCCCCAAAGACCTATAACGGTTCCCTGATACCAGGAGACATCGCCGAGTTCAGCTAGACCTCCCCTAGAGCTGTTGTCATTAGCGTAACACCACGAAGACCACGTGTTGCGAGGAGATTTCGCACCGTGTAGTGGGAGCTTGCAGGCTCTAGCGCGGTTGGATTCTGGACTTCGGATCCCGGCAGGTACCTGACCCCACCTTTGCATTATGGAGGGCGAGGTGGGTGTAGAGCTCTACCATGCCGCTTTAGGGATATGTTACAACTTCGATGATCACATGAGGAAAGTATGCCGTTCCGGCTCACCTGCCCGCGGGTCATCTTAGCTTGTAACTCTCGAACACTCCATGGTACCCTCAAGCAGTGCCTGCAGGAGACCCACAGTTTAGACTGTACTCCAGGCAAGAGGGCAGGGAACCGTTCCGCCAAATGAGGGTCTTGCTTTTTGCAGGGAATATTATGCGGACTGGTTTTCTCTGTCCGCGCAGTCCGCCTATTTGGGTTGATCTTATAGCTTGTAGCCCGGTGAGGAAAGTATGCCGCCTCAGGCTCACCTGCCCACCTGGTCGCAAGCTATAGATCATTTCTATCTTTGGCGAACTGGTTCTCTCTGAACGCGCAGTCCGCCTATTTGGGTTGATCTTATAGCTTGTAGCCCGGTGAGAAAAGTATGCCGCCTCAGGCTCACCTGCCCACCTGGTCGCAAGCTATAGATCATTTCTATCTTTGGCGAACTGGTTTTCTCTGTCCGCGCAGTCCGCCTATTTGGGTTGATCTTATAGCTTGTAGCCTGGTGAGGAAAGTATGCCGCCTCAGGCTCACCCGCCCACCTGGTCGCAAGCTATAGATCATTTCTATCTTTGGCGAACTGGTTCTCTCTGTCCGCGCAGTCCGCCTATTTGGGTTGATTTTATAGCTTGTAGCCTGGTGAGGAAAGTATGCCGCCTCAGGCTCACCTGCCCACCTGGTCGCAAGCTATAGATCATTTCTATCTTTGGCGAACTGGTTCTCTCTGTCCGCGCAGTCCGCCTATTTGGGTTGATCTTATAGCTTGTAGCCCGGTGAGGAAAGTATGCCGCCTCAGGCTCACCTGCCCACCTGGTCGCAAGCTATAGATCATTTTTATCTTTGGCGGACTCGATTCGTTATCCGCATAGTTCGAAGCTTTCCTTGGGATTGCAAGCTGGTTATCTTTAGCGGATTGGTTTTTTGTATCTGCTCAGTTCGCAGAATGATTTTCATGTTATACAAGTTTGATTTATTATAAGCGGATTAGTTTTCTGTATCTGCTCAGTCCGCGGAATGGTTTTCGCATTATTTGTCAAGTTAACAATCAATGTGCTTTTATATTATGTGCGGTCTGGCTTGCGGACTACAACTATAACTCAAGTACCCCTGGCATTATCAGCTGGCTGTTCTCTGAGGCGGATACTGAATAAGTTGATGTCTAAATACTTTAATCGACAAGGTTCACTATAAATAATGTATGTATCATGCGGACTGCAAGTGAAACTCGACAGAGTCCGCCTGACAGTTTCTTGGTCCAAAGTGGAACCATAATTCTCTAATCAGCAAGGGCTCAGGTTTATCAAGCGTGTTGTGCGGACTGCTAAGTATCGGTGCGGTGTGCGTGGAGAAAAAAGAGCATTGCAGAAAGCACACATGCCAAAAAATATCCTTTCTATTTCATCAAAAAATTTACATCATTCAATATGTTCGGCGGACTGCAATCTTGCGTCCGCCACTTTTTACAAAAAACAACAAAATATATACATATGCATTGATCAATCAGTCCGCTGTCTCTTCTCAGGAGGTGCAGGGCTGTCACCGATGATGTCGACATCTGGAGAATAGCCCCCCGAGCTGCTCCCGCTGCTACCTGATCCTTTACTAGTGGCGGACCCGCTATGCGAGCTCCCAGTAGCAGAGGAAGAGGCAGAAGTGTCGGACTCGGCGGATAGCTCCTCTCCTTGTCGGCTCGATTCAGCATCGTCCGCATTTTCCCTGACACCTTGCTCTTCACCCTGCGAGCCTCCCTCTTCTTTCTCTTCTACTTTTTCTTCTTCTTCTTCGTCGTCTTCATCCTCATCTTCGCCTTCCTCAATGACATCCTTTCCTTTTCTAGCTCTCTCCATCGCTGCGACCTGAGGGGCCAGCTCCGGGAAGATCTCCAGAAAAGGGACACCCTCCACTCCTTCCTTCATGAGGCCGTCGCGGGCAAGTCGCTCCACAGCAACCTCAACAGTCTCCATCACAAAAGGGAGCGTGGCGGCCTGGAATTTATTGTTCTCCAAGTCGTAGGCGACCTGCGAAAGACAAAATTACAAACATCAGACAGATTGCGGCGGATAGAAAATCTAGACCGCGAAAAATGCAACTCACCGCCAGCTCCTCTCTTTGCCGAGCATTCCTTTCTCCCATCCGCGCGTTCCTTTCCTTTAGCACCTTGTTATCCTTCTGAAGCTGTTCATTTTGCCTCAACAGGTCTCTGGCCAGAGTGGCAACATAATGATTTGTCACCGCGCTGTTCGCAGAAGCCTTGGAGGCCAGCAGAGGGAGGTCGGCGGTGGACACCTTCTTGAGGTCGCTCAAGTTGCGCTTTCCGTAAAGAGTGGAGAGCGCAATATGAGCGTGGCGTGTTATCCGCGGACTCCTCCACGAAGGAAGCGCGGTGGATAGGCGGACATGCTTTTTCTTGCTGTGCCAGTGGACCATAGGGTTCCCCCTAAGGTCCCTCTGGCTGATACCGAAGCCGGTCATGGAGAAACTCTCGGAGGAAGAGTAGTCCGCTGCGGGATCCCCTTCCTCTTTCCTCTTTTTTGCAACTGCTTCCTTCTTCTCCCTTTGTGTAGGAGTGAAGCCGCTGGGCGTCTGCGGCAAGTTGGCGGGCACCGCCAAGGTCGCTGCAAAAAGAGAACCAGAGTTAAACGACATGGTCGCGGCGGATACAAAAGATGAGTCCGCTAAATTACTTACTGTCCTCAGGCATGACATCCGCCAAGCTCGCCAACAGCGGAAGGTAGTATTCGATATCAAGCCTGGCGTTCGCCAAGAACTCGACGATCGCGGACTCCAGGTCGTCCAGCTGCACATTTTTGAAGACAGAGTCCGCGTGCACCTGCGGATACGTGTGCGCGAACCCAAGGTCGCCCTCAAAAATTAGGAACCTTGAGGTCCAGTTGTGGATCTTGTTTGGAAGGCCCACTACCTTCATCCCCATGCAGTAGATGTAGATTACTCCCTTGTAGGGGGACCTCCGGAGGCAGTTATGGAGCGGACGGAGAATATTTTGCGGAAGATGTTCATCGAGAAAGCAATCTTTTCAGATCGCAGGTAAGAGATGTAGCTGCAGATCGCAGCAAGGGTATTCGGTGCGAGCTGGCCAGGGACCATCCCGTAGTGCTCAAAAATTGCTGCGAGCTCCCATAGGAGCGGGAACCTGAATCCGCTATCGAAATGATCAACGGGAATGGCGATCTGGGTCGCCGTCGAGAAATTCAACCTTTCCTGATGGGCAGGTAGGCGGACGAGTATGTTTGAGTCCGCCATCTTCTTTTCGACGAAGACAGCCAAGTCAGCCTCCGTCAATACATTTTCTGTGATCGGCAGAGTGGAAGGCGACTGCAGCATCAGTGCGCTCGGACACCATGTTGCAGGCCGCAGGATTCTGTTTACTTCAGCAATTTCCTACATAAAGAAAGCAAAAGGCAGTATTTATAGATAAAGTTTCTAACAGCTTTTTGGCCAGTCCGCGAAGATCGCATATTCAATCCACACAGTCCGCAAAGAATTAAAAAGCAGCCAAACAAAAAACGCGGATACAAAGGCAAATTAACATGCCAAGGAGAATTCAAAGCAAAAAGTTGTCGCCAGCACAAATTGGTCCGCGCAGATCGCACATTCTCTCGGCAAGTCATAAGAAGCGGATACACTTTCAATCCGCTTAGTTCGCAGTGTTTCCGACCTGCAGGTTAAATAACGAGAAACAGACACATCATGAATTTGCACAAATCGCCACGTCACGAGGATTAAACTACATGAATAGCGGATATATAATCTGAGTCCGCACAGATCAAATAGAATTCAGTTCACAGCACATCATTATTTGGAGCAATCATACAAACAATATACAGTTAATCAGATAAAAGTTCAAGGCATTGCGGACTCAGCGGTCCCTGTTATCGGTCCGCGCCGGCCTTTCTGCCCTGTCCCTGCATAGATGAGCCGCCTGATCGCTTATCTGAAGAATTTCACTGTATACACGGCAGAGATGATGATGGATGACGTTTATAGTCTGGTGCATATGGGCGGCTTCCCGGTCAACTCGACTGAGAGGCACCATTGGCTCCGCTGCCGGCCGCGGCTCCTCATCCGCAGCGCGTGGGATACCACCTGTCGGTGCGGCGATCTCCGAAGCCGTGCGATCTGACGCCCGCGGCCTCTGCTCAGCGACCTCAGCAGTCCGCTTCTCTTTTCCTTCACGGGCTGACGCCAAGTGCTTGCCTCTGTAGTATCGGACATCATCCGCGAGCCTTTTCTTTTCCCTTTCAGACCTCTCCAGCGCCCGCGAGATGCTGGCGATCTGGTCTTGGAGGGCGTTCTCGCGTTCCGCGGACGCTTTCTCGCGCGCCGCGGACGCCCTCTCGCGCTCCGCCGCTTTCTCTAACTCTGTTTTGACACATTGCATTTCAGCTTCAAATTTCTTCTCTAACTCTTTTATCGTGCTCAGGCTGGGCGGCTCGTCTTCCGCGGACTCCACGTGTGAGACCGCGTCGGCACCGGTGTTGGGTGTGACCACGATCTCGCCGCTCTCGATGGAGCCCGGCAGCGACTTTCTACCTGCAACAAATAAAGTCAACTTCGCATTCAAAGGCAGTTCGCGGCGGACTCAAAGAAAGGATAAAAGATCACTTTCAGATATAGCGGCAGCGAGTTTCCGACTATCGAAGATGATTGGCCGCCTTGCCAGCTCCGGGTCAAAGGCGCTTAACCGCTTTTTCCATTCGCGGTGAACCCTTGCTCTTCTTTCGGCAGCCGCACTTGTTGAGACCACGATATCGTCCGTCTTGGTGATAATTTTGATCGGTCTTGACGTCCGCGGCGGCGACCTGTAAAGCCACTTGCGCTGAAAGTATTTGGGCGCCGGCTGAAGTTTACTTGACCTCATCAGCTCCGAAGCAATCCGCAGATCCTCAGCGGCTTTGTCCGCCGCGGCCTGCTGCGAGGCTGCCCCGACCGCAGCAACATGAGCAACGATTTGCTTCTTTTGCTCCTCTATCTTCTCCTTCAGCCTCTCCCTCTCCTCTTCCTCCGCAGCGGACAAGGAAGGGAGTTCGTCACCCTTATCTCCAGCAGTTTCCGCCTCATTCTGCTGCAGCACAACCAGCAAGGAGTCCTGGATTAAGTCAAGTTGATCGACGTCTATGGAAACAAATATCTCATCCGTGGAAAGACTGACCGTTGAGAGGGAATTCTCTCCCTAGTTTTGGGCCTCCGGAGTAACCAGATCGCCGTCTGGAACTTCTTTTTCGCGCGGCCTGTGTTGTAAGTCCGCTGCCCCAGTCCGCTTAGAGACATTCTTCTCCTTCATTGCGCGAAGCTTCTTCTCAACCCGCTCGGCGACGGTCGCTCCGTCTCTCTTCCTCTTCTTCTTCTTGGCGGTCTTCTCAGCAGCATCCGTGGCGGACCCCCCTAAATCGGGCTGGTCAGCGCGGACAGGTTCAGGATTCACAGCAGACAATGCCTTTGAGGGCGCGTCGTTCTCTACCTCAGTCCGCCGGTCTTCTTCGTCCAAGTCAACGATTTGCACCGAAGCATTGGGGGAAGATATGTCAGTCTCCATGTGTTCGCCAGCAGTGTCCGCTGAGGTTGCGGTTTTCTGAGAAGGGGCGGAGTCCGACAAGGTTGCCATCTTCTCGCTCCTCAACGGTTCGGCGTCGACTACGGCATCCTTGCGAGCAGAAACATCGACGTGGCGGACTGCTTTGTCCGCAGGCTTCTGGCTCTGGGAACTCTCCCCTATGGAGCGGACAGGATCTTTTCCTGTCGACCTCTTTACGATCTTTTTGGTCTTCATAGGCGTTGTATGCTCCAGGTCGCCTTTTGCAGTAATGCTAGACAAGAAAGCTCCAAGTCTTGTCATGCCGTACTGGAAAGTTGAGACCGCAAGTGGTGAGTAGCGCCCCGTATCGATCGAGATTCTCAGCAGATCCAGACCCTCCAGCGATATTTATAGCGTTGGCGGCGTTTTCGAGATTTGCGGACTCGACGGTTAAGAAAACATTTTCGAAGTTTTCTGGAAACTTAAAAATGTGCGAGGATTATGTTAACCCCTCAGTCCGCAACATACTACAAGATTCCAAAGCCCCCCATTCAGCAGGCGCGAACAGGATTTGTCCGTCCGCCCAGTCCGGCACTGTCACCAGTCGGGCGCCAAGGGTGATACTCCAGCAGCGGACGCAAGGACCAGTCCGCTCAGTCCGCCGGCGCTTTGGGTAACAGGTTCTCCAGCGGCGGACGCAGTATCTCATCCGCCCAGGCCGCCGCCCTCCAGTGGGCGCGCCTAGCAGCAGTGGAAGCTCCAGCTCGCGAGCCCAGTCCGTCACTTCTGTGCGGACTGGCGTGTTCTTTCTTTTTGCTTCCCGTCACCGCTGCCCGGTTCTCCTGTACCCCGGGCAGCCGGTTATTTTAGCCCTGCCCGTTTGGGCAGGCCCCCTATCCTATAAATAGGGGGGAGGTGGTGCACTCAAGGCACGCTGACTCGGACCCAGGAGCCTACTTGTTACAGGCTGCGGACTCGAATCCTGTGCCTTGCGGACTCCCCTTTGCTCTGTTTCCCTCAGTCTTTTCCTTTCACTTGTAACTAGATCCTTCTTCAATCAAAGGAAAGCCCGTCGCAAGAGAGGCATTCAGGCCGCGACGGGCGAAGTCTGTTGTTGTCGTGGTTCACGACCCTGCTCATCTTCCAGCTCTCATCCGCTTAGTAGATCGCTACTCGCAGTCTCCCTATTCCCCCTGTGATCGAACAGTTAGCTGGTTGTGCTCGACCCCCCTTGTGTTTTTGTGCATCAACAGATAGGCAAACACTATTCTAGTGTCTGAGTATTTTGATAAGGAGACTCTCAGAACTAACAACTACATCTTTTGATAAGATCTTAAACTAACACTAGATCTTTTGGTAAGAAGATATTGAACTAAGGACTAAGTATTTTGATAAGAAGACTCTCCGAACCAATGACTGAATCCTTCTAAGTGGGATTCTTGAAACTCTTTACTCAATTACAAAGGAGAGTATTGTTGACGCGTGAAAATGACACCGCCTAGTTAACAGGTTGTTCGATCTCACAAGCTAGGTGAAGAAGATGGTTGCGGGGATAACGGAGAAGGCTGATGATCAGCAGAGAAAGTTGATGAACAGCAGAGAAGGTTGATGATCAGCGAAGAAGCTTGATGATCAACAAAAAATGTTGATGATCAGCGGAGAAGCTTGATGATCAACGAAGATGGTTGATGGTTAGCGGAGAAGCTTGATGATCAACGGAGAAGGTTGATGATCAACGGAGAAGCTTGATGATCAGAGGAGGAGGTTGATAATCACCGAAGAAGGTTGATGGTCAGCGGAGAAGCTTGATGATCAACAAAGAAGGTTGATGATCAACAGAGAAGCTTGATGATCAGCGAAGGAGGTTGATGATTAACGGAGAAGGTTGATGATCATCGGAGATGCTTGATGATCAGCAGAGGAGCTTGATGATAAGTGGAGAAGCTTGATAATCAGCGGTGGAGGCTGATGATCAGCAGAGAAGGTTGATGATTAGCGGAGAAGCTTGATGATAAGTAGAGAAGGTTGATGATCAGCGGAGAAGCTTGATGATCAACGGAGAAGCTTGATGATCAGCAGAGAAGGTTGATGATCAGCGGAGAAACTTGATGAGCAGTGGAGGAGCTTGATGATCAACAGAGAAGGTTGATGATCAGCAGAGAAGCTTCATGATCAGTAGAGGATGTTGATCCGGAGCTGTCGAGAAGACGGTTACTTTGACGGCTGAGCTCTGATGGTTGAGACCGAGAGAAGAGAATAACAGGGGGCGCTAACAGCAGCAACAAAATACTTCGCCCGCCGCGGCTTGAATGCCACCTTTACATGAGAAATAAGATTACAGCTTGCTATTGCACCTATACATGAGAAAGAAAAAAAAGGGTACAAAGGGGGAAGCTGGAAGCTAATGAAGAAGTTGTCAGAGGTTAAGGAAAAGAGGCTGCTAGTAGGTCGTACGGCTTGATGGCAAGCTGTGGAGGACTGGAAAATTGAGTCCGCAGGCCTTGATGATCAAGTGTGGAGGACTGGAAAACTGAGTCCCCAGTTCTTACTGGAAGAGGAAGTTTTCCGCCCACGCTCACTCAAAATGAGACGTATAAGGGGCTATTTATAGGCCCAGGGAAGATCTTCTAGAAGCGGGGCCCCGTGACGTCATCATGAAGACTTGTGCAGACTCGGCGAGCAAGCTTCCCGACTGGGCGGACTGGGAGAAGGTAGGCAAGCTGTCCCTGGGTGGCGGCCTGAGGCTGAGGAGGCCGCCCCTGGTGGGCGGCCTGAGGCAGGAGGCCTCTCATGGTGGGCGACCTGAGGCTAGAGGCCGCCCCCAGTGGGCGGCCTGAGGATGGAGGGCTCCCCTGGTGGGTTACCTGAGGCTGGAGGCCGCCCCTTCTGGGTGGTCTGAGGCTGGAGGCTACCCCTGGTGGGCGGCCTGAGGTTGGAGGCCGCACCTTCTAGGCGGCCTGAGGCTGGAGGCCGCCCCTAGTAGGCGGCCTGAGGCTGGAGGGCTCAACTGGTGGGCGGCCTGAGGCTGGAGGCCGCCCTTGGTAGGCTGCCTGAGGCTGGAGGCCGCCCCTGTTGGGCGACCTGAGGTAGCAGGCCCCCTATAGGGGAGATGGAATGCGTCTCTTCTGGCGAGCTGGAGAGTAAGTCCGCTGAGCCCGCGATGGTTGACTTGGTGTACGGTTGACGCCGAATGGTAGACCTGGCGGGATGAAGTAATAGATCGCACAGATCGCCCCCTGTTGCTTTAGATTGGCTCCTTCAAGGAAAAATGATGCGTGGTTAGCAGGCCTAACCGCGCGGCCTGCAAGCATGAGCTATTGGAACAGCCTGCCGTCACGCGGGGCATACGGTAGCTATGCGACCTAGGCGGATAGAGAAATCTATCCGCCTACACTTGGACTTGTCGTGAACTCCAGGGAGAACCTGGAGCAGGCCGTGACTAGCGAGCTGGCTACCTTGGGAAGGATCGCTGATTTCTCAGTTAACATAATCCTTGCACTTTTTAAGTTCAGAAGGGAACTTCGAAATAGTTGGAGACCCACAAAAATTGTGATCCACCCCAAAGAAAGAGGATGAGACAAGGAGAGATAGAACATGATGTCTCTCCTTAGGAGGTTGCTACTGCCTGTCTTTTTCCTATAAAGGAAAAGTTAGTCTGGGCATGTATGGAAGGTACATCTTATGTTTACCAGGGTTTGTCTTTGCAAAATGAAGATGTGTCTTACACTGAGCTCTGCAAAACAAAGATGAGAGGAAAACATAGAACGGAAATAACTTGAAAATACCTGGCGAAGGTTTGCAAGAACCTGTTATCCTCTGCAAAAGGAAGAGTGAGGAGTATGCAAGAAAGAAAAATTAGTTGCAAGTACCTAAAATGGACTTGCAAGCATCTGCTAGTCTCTGCAAAAGAGAGGTTATATATATATATGATATATAAAAGAGAGGTGCAAGTACCTGGACAGGACTTGCAAACACCTGCTAATCACTGTAAAGAGATCACTGAGCAGCAAATATAATATATATAAGGGTAAACATCAAGTACCTGAAGGGGACTTGCAAATACCTGGTAATCACTACAAGGAAAAGAGTGAGCAGCAGACATAATATACAAAAAGTGGTTGCAAGTACCTTGAAGAGGACTTACAAGTACTAACTGTTGATCTCTGCAAAGGAAAAAGTTAGAAGTAGATATGATAGAAAAGCTAAGCTGCAAGTACCTGGAGGAGACTTGCAAATAACTGCTAACCACTGTAAAGGGAAAAGTGAGCAGCAGATATAATATGTAAAACTTAAGCTGCAAGTACCTGAAGAGAAACTTGTGAATGCTAACTATTGATGAGAGAAGATTGATATGATCAGATAGCAGAAAGAAAGTCTGCTGAACTATGCTGATAATCGAATAAAGATTACACTGTGATAGTGGTGTTCTTACCAGATCAGATATGATATCTCTTATATGAAGTCCAGATTGATAAGAAGAAATTATATGAATTAGGTTCCAATGGCTTGTCAATCTATTAGAACCAGATTATTTGATCAATGATTGATGCCATTAGCATTTAATAAGAGTAATGAAGAGCTTTGTAGATCATCATCTGATAAAGCTTAAGCAAGTAATGGATAAAGATGAGAGTAAACAATATGACTGTTGCAAATCCTTTTGGTAGGTCGGATTAAACTTGTTAACCTGTGAAAGAGGCAGTTGATAAAAAAGAGTTATATACTCGGAGATGACAAAGAAAGACTGGATGCTGCCACAGGAGATCAGCTGTGGGCCTTATGCATCGCTTGCCTGAGAAAGGTCATCACGAGTATAGTCCTACTTAGAGCAGACTAGCTGTGCATCCTTTAGAAGGGCACAAAAGAGAAAAGCATGCGAAATCCTGAGAAGGATCGCTAGATACACTGCTCTCATTCCTCGGGTCACAACATCACTGATCAATGAGACTAGTTGTGCCAAGTGGCCTAAAGCATTGCTTGTCTGTGGAAAGATTAGTGGAGTTGTGGGCCCCGCGAAAGCATGGATTGAGAGTACCAAAGACTGTTCGACCATCACAGTTATGAGATCATGGAAGAGACAAGGCTACACTTGATCTCCATTTCTTCTCCAGCAAAGATCATCGCAACTGTGATGTATCCTTAATGAAGCACAACAGAGCTAACACATCGGCCTTCCTGATGCACACTTTGTATCAGATACTGGCTAGGATCTGAAGTCCTGTTTTCCTCCACATGAGAGTTGGATAGCTCCCACTACACATATGCGAACACTCCCCGCGATATGTGGTCATTGTGGCCTTACGCTGGAATCCAATCTCGAGGGGGCCTATAGCAAGACTCGGCGATATCTCAGTGGTTCAGTGATCTCTTTGACAAAGAGAAAATAGAGGAAGAAGCATTCAAAAAGGCAACTATGTCAGTACGGGATCCTTGATGAAAACTTTATTGAAAAGCATGAAGGAACACTTAGAAGTGTTTCGAGATGAAAATGTTCAAAGAGTAAGAGTAGAGATAACCCGTCATGGTTATGAAAAAACTTTGAAGAACTGTGAAGTCATGTGTCAGCTTAGAATAGTCTTCCAGGCATGTCCGCATCATCGGCATCGAAGCATTCAATAGTATTGTTAACAACAAGGAGAGGGTGTTCTTTGACTACGCTCACTCCTCTTGAGCAACAAGGAATGTCTATAACTTCTTTGTCGTTTGAGGTTGTTGGATCAGAACGATCATCTTTGGGAAGCAGGTCACGCATTTTACCGTACCGTGACATCTTTTGAACTAATTCGCAGAGTGCTCGGCAGTTCTCTGTTATGTGGCCTGGATCTTTATGGAATTTGCAATATGGATCTGAGTCTTTAGATCTTTGATCAGCTGGTCGATAAGGCCTTTTGTAGTTATCCCTATCTTTCAAGACTTGGCTTACTTCTAGCATGGCCTCTTCGAGTTCATGCTCCCGCAAGTCATCATCCCGCTGTTGATGAACTACAGCTGTTTGTGAAGATGGAGCTATTAGCAGCAATAGATCTCGAGTACGATCATGGTCCTGGAAGGGATATCGATGACGCTGAAACCATCTTCCCTTCCTCGAGTGAGATGAGAAATCTTTGTGAGGAGACCTCAAAGGCTTCTTGTAAGAAGGATCTTTCTCTGATATAAGCCTGGAGATGAAGCCTGGGTTGCTGTTTTCGCCTCAGATGTATATGTTGGCTAAGTCAATCAACTCTTGGTACGTTCTTGGTGCTCAGACATTGGCTTCAAACTTGAGCGGCCCTTCACGAAGACCGTAAATAAGAGCCACTCGGTATATTTCTTGACCAACATCTCGATGTCCAAGATTTCTCTCTGGAATCGATCAATGAACTGAGACCAACTCTCGTTCTCACGTTGCTTGATCGCAAAGAAGGCTTCTGGACCGCCCTTTCTCTTAGTTGAAGTAGAAAATCTGAGCAAGAACTCCCTTTGCAGATCAGTAAAGGAAGTGATGGACTGAGGGCAAAGACCATAAAACCAATCCCTCACTTGTCCATCAAAGGTTGTTACAAGGAGCTTGCATTTGGTAGCATCTGAAAGAGTCTTGAGAGCTACGGTTTATTCGAAAGCTTGAAGGTGCTTCGTTGGATCAGTCTCTCCAGTTTAGATTGGTAACCGAGGCTCTATGAAATTAGCTAGAGTAGGTTCATGACGAACATTCTCTGTAAATGGCGAAGACTCTTCCTGCTCTCTTACAACATAAGGATAAAAGGGAGCATAAGTTGCAGCTGTAAAAGGAGCTGGAGGATAGAAAGGAAAAGCTACTGCAAGAGGAGCAAAGGCAGGAGCTGATGGGTAAGGATGAGTTCCCTGAAAGTTGAGAAATCTTGCAAGACTTCACCGTGCTGCTTCCTGGAAGAAGTTTTGACGAGCTACAAAATCTTCATCTTGAGGTCGCAAAGGGGCTGCAGGCCCTTGCAGAAAGGTTGTTGTATAAGGAGGATAGACCGATGGGCAAGCTGGAGGATAAGCCTGCTGATTCTCCAATGTTGACGTTGGATTGACCAGAGCAGCTGGAGCAACTGGAGCTACTGCAGGACGTTTGTCTAATCGATATGTGATTGTAGCAAGAATTTGGTTGATTGCTTGGAACTACTGAGCATTTTCACAGCGCGATTGCTCGGAGGCCTCCCAGAGAGGATCATCTCTGAGACTTGATTGTGCAAGGTTCTCGGTTGAATGATGATTTGACATTGCTAACTGTCGATTTTCACCGTCTGTTAGGATCTGAAGGTCGCGTGTTAAGTGTTGATGAGCGAAAACCGATGGGGAGAAGAGGTAGAGGATTGCCGTCGCGGGCACCAATAATTAACATGGTGTGTTCGGTCTCACAAGCTAGGTGAAGAAGAGGGTTGTGAGGATAGAGGAGTAGGATGATGATCAACAGAAAATGCTGATGATCAGTAGAGAAGGCTGATGATCAGCAGAGAAGGTTGATGATTAGCGAAGAAGCTTGATGATCAGCAGAAAAGGTTGATGATCAGCGGAGAAGCTTGATGATCAACGGAGAAGCTTGATGATCAATGGAGAAGGTTGATGGTCAGTGGAGAAGCTTGATGATCAACAGAGAAGGTTGATGATCAGCGGAGAAGCTTGATGATCAGCGGAGGAGGTTGATGATGAACAGAGAAGGTTGATGTTCAGCGGATAAGCTTGATGATCAATGAAGAAGGTTGATGATCATCAGAGAAGCTTGATGATCAGCGAAGGAGGTTGATGATCAACGGAGAGGGTTGATAATCAGCTGAGAAGCTTGATGATCAGCGGAGGAGCTTGATGATCAGTAGATAAGCTTAATAATCAGCGGAGGAGGTTGATGATCAGTAGAGAAGCTTGATGATTAGCGGAGAAGCTTGATGATAAACAGAGAAGGTTGATGATCAACAGAGAAGCTTGATGATCAACGGAGAAGCTTGATGATCAGTAGCGAAGGTTGATGATTAGTGGAGAAGCTTGATGTTCAGCGATGGAGCTTGATTATCAGCAGAGAAGGTTGATGATCAGCGATGAAGCTTGATGATCAACGGAGG
This sequence comes from Platanthera guangdongensis, assembly GCA_039583875.1. Taxonomy (NCBI): domain Eukaryota; kingdom Viridiplantae; phylum Streptophyta; class Magnoliopsida; order Asparagales; family Orchidaceae; genus Platanthera; species Platanthera guangdongensis. The sequence goes on along the minus strand of CM077165.1, from coordinate 26,278,240 downwards.
AGGTTGACCAGGAGTTATCGAGCAGACAGTTACTTTGACGATTGAACTCTGATGGTTGAGACCGAGAGAGGAGAAGAACCGGGGGGGGTGCGCTAACAGCGGAAACAACAGACTTCGGCCACCGCGGCTTGAATAACACTCTTGCGACGGGCTTTTCCTTTAATCAAGAAACAAGATTACAGCTTGCTAATGCGCCTTTACATGAGAAAGCAATAAAGAGAACAAAGGGGGAAGCTGGCGGCTAAGGAAGAAGTTGTCAGATGTTAAGGAAAAGAGGCTGCTAGCAGGCCGCACGGCTTGATGGCAAGCTGTGGAGAACTGGAAAACTGAGTCCGCAGGCCTTGATGGTCTACTGTGGAGGACTGGAAAACTGAGTCCACAGGTCTTGTTGGCAGCGACAGTTTTCCTCCCGCGCTTACTCAAAATGAGAGGTATAAGGGGCTTTTATAGGCCCAGGGAAGTTCTTCTAGAAGCGGGGCACAGTGACGTCATCATGAATACTTGTGCGTACTCGGCGAGCAAGCTGCCCCGCTGGGCAGACTGGGAGAAGTAAGGCAGGTTATCCCTGGGAGGCGGCCTGAGGAGCAGGAGGCCACCCCTGGTGGGCGGCCTGAGGCAGGAGGCCGCCCCTGGTGGGTGGCCTGAAGCTGGAGGCAACCCATGGTGTGCGGCCTGAGGCTGGAGGCCGCACCTGGTGTGCGGCCTGAGGTTGAAGGCCGCACCTTCTAGGCGGCCTAAGGTTGGAGACCACCCCTGGTGGTCGGCCTAAGGCTTGAGGCCGCCCCTTCTGGGCGGCCTGAGCCTGGAGGACGTCCCTGGGGGGTATCCTGAGGCTGGAGGCCGCCCCTGGTGGGCAGCCTGAGGTTGGAGGCTGCCCCTTGTGGGCAGCCTTAGGCTAGAGGCCGCTCCAGGTGGGCGGCCTGACGTAGCAGGCCCCCTATAGTGGAGATAGAATCCGTCTCTTCTGGCAAGCCGGAGAGTGAGTTCGTCGAGCTCGCGACGGTTGAGTTAGTCTAGGGTTGACGGCGGCTGGGCGACCTGATGGGCTGAAGGAACAGATCACCCCCTATTGCTTTAGATTGACTCCTGTAATGAAAAATGTTGCGCGGTTAGCAGGCCTAACTGTGCGGCCTGTGAGGGTGAGCTATGGGAACAGCTCAACGTCTCGCAGGGCACGCGGTAGCTATGGGACCTGGGCGGACAAAGAAATCTGTCCGCCTACACTTGGACTTGTCGCGAACTCCAGGGAGAACCTCGAGCAGGCCGCGAGTAGCTTGCTGCCTACCTTCGGAAGGATCGCCAATTTCTGGGTTAACAAGTATATAATAGGAAAAGAAAAAGTCTTTTAATGATTAGTCCACTCTCAGCAGATCATTGAGGATTATATGCACTAAATGTTTTAGATTCTCTATATTTAATGAATCCTTGCTTTGAAGAAGTTACTAGGATTATAAGCTTATTAATTAATGGTATTCTCTAATTCTCTTTTTATATTTTTTTATAACGGCAAGGAAGAAGAAGAGAAAAAAATAGTTGTTGACACTATATCTCTTTTTTGTTTGTGTTCTTGTATATGTTATGCCTTCGGAATTTTGGATCAACCCTTGGTGAATTCAAATTTCTCCTCATTATGGAAAATATCTTCAAAAGAAATAGAATAATATTATTCCAAATCTTTTTTAATTCATCCAGAATTATTCTTCAAAATTCGGCCACATACGTCTTCAGAAATTGATAAAGAATCCTCTCCTTTATCTCCCATCCAATAACTCAAAATCTCCAAAAGAATTCTATAGAGAACTCCTAGAAATAAGCCTGGACAGATCTTCTAAAATTTCCATTTTGAGTTTCAATTTGATGATGCGTCAACTTCTAATAAAAAGTGTGTCAAAGTCTATCTTTAGAATGTAGTTAAGTTGACTTGGCTATATAATGGACATTGATGAATGCGTCATCTTCTGCCTTAGAATACTATCGACTCAACTTCTGTTGTTGCTCTAACTTTTAGTCGAAGTGACAATGACTTCCAGTTGGCATTGCATTAACTTCTAGTCGATGCACGTTGACTTTTCTTGAATTTCTTCCTCAGTTCAATGCGCATACCTCATAATCTTCACTCAACTAACTTCCTAAGACATCTATGACCATATTACCTTTATTATACAACATGTGTAATAAATCTAGGATTTTTTGCAAAAGAGCTAAATAACAGAAGTTTATTGCTCCAAAAAGTTATATAATACAATGGTATGCCCCCTATTTATAGGAAAGGGGGGAAGAGAGAGACTATAAAACTTTTGTCACAAGCAACTTGGTAGAAAGATAAAACCTAGCCAATCGGGTTGTGCGATTAGATGAGCTAACTGCATGACTATATAGAGTGAGAAAAGGTACCATCAAGATTGCTCTGGTCTCTATCAGATAGTGTCTAGCAAAATCTCTAGGGGTGAAAGTACTAGTTAAACAAAGTCTAACCACTTGGTCACACCAGAGCTATGCAAACTGCCTGACTGTCAATTAATCTGACCTTAATAGTCAACACAGCCACTACCCCTGAACAAGACTACACTTCAGTGAATCGATACAGATTACAATAGACTACTATTAGACCGTTAAGCCAGGTCGCTGACCGCCATGATTACTGCTTACTCTCCAGAAAGGAATTACTGCTTGGATCATCAGAAAGGCAGACCGCCAAGCCTTTTTTCCACTGCAATCCATCAGACTTCCAAACCTGTCCGCAATATCTATCCTCCAAACCGCTTGGTCTTAGTTTCCAACACTCTCACTCATGCTAGAGCATATATATCAATCAGACCCAGCTTATCACAGACCTCTGAAAAAGAGTATACTAGTTTGGTAACGATATCAGCAAGCTCTCTATGAGAGCTGAAAATAGAGTAAATATTTGATTTTTAAACACCTCTTCGGCAATCTACTTAAATATGCTTTGTCCTTTCGTGAAACACTGGATTCTTCAAAATATATAGTTGTCTTATTGTCACAAAACATTGGTAGGGGTTGATCGTAAATTTCTCCCAAATCAAGAATCTATGCCCGTAACCACTTCAGCTCACAGGTAGTCAAGGCTGTACAACCCCGTGTCCGGCGAGTGGGTCCCACCAGGGAGGCGAGCAGACCTTGCCCCGCGGCCCGCATCCGAGCGGAAAACAGACATGCGGCAGAAGGGCTGGCCCGCTCCCGCCCATTTCAGGAGAGCGAGCCGACGAGGCAAGCGAGCGGGTCGCGCGAAGAGTTCTTGGCCAAAGAAGACGAGTTTGGCGACCCGCGACTGGCGAGCCGATCGAGAGTCGCAGTGGCCGCCGGTCTTCCTCGTCACGCGACCTGGTCGCCGGTCCGCCCCGGCAGAAGCAAGACAGGTCGCGACCCCCGGCTCGCGCTCGCCCAGGGGGCATGGGCGGGCAGCTGAAGTCAGGTCGCGCCCGCCTCCCGCGAAGAAGGAGTGGAGGCGAGTTGACTCCCCAGGACTGCGGATAGCCCCTCAGGACAGCGGAGTCTCGCTGATGGCAGACCAGGTTGGACTGCACATAGCCCATCAGAACAGCGGAGTTTGGATGTTGGCAGACCCAGCTAAGGGCCTTTTGGTATTTTCAGGTCAGTTATTTTGGTTATTGGCAGTTCAAGTTCCAAAAAGCTATAAATAAGACCCAAGGGGTACCTCAGAGGACACGTTTTCAGTGCCTCCTTACTCTCATTCTCCAGTGTTCTCTGAGAGTACCTTAGCTCGGCTTCTGGCTAAGGAGGGGAAGCGCTCAGAGATCTTCCGGGTTTGTGGTGGGACCTCCCTGCCGAGCCCTTGGGTCTGTTCTTTCTTGTCTCTTTCGTTGTTTTTCTTGCAGGAGCAAAGTAGGCGCGAGACCACCCCTTCCCCAAGGGTCGAGCTCCACAAGAGGCCGGTTTCCGGTTTCAACATCTTGGTGCGGTGAGCGTGAAGATTGGTCAGTGCAGAAATACTTCGGCGAGCTCAATGACGGGAGGACAAGGATCCGACAGGCAGAACTCGCCGCCCCCTCCGCCTCTCGCAACAGTGGGAATGTTTGAAGACTTCAGGAACGAGGTGCTGGACCTCGTCAAGATCGCACTCGGCGTGCGGGCCGAGTGCTCGACTCCGGCAGCCCAGATCGCGGCCGCCCCCTCTCTGGGCGAGGATGCCCCTGGCCGGCGAGCTGGAAAGGAAGTGGCCGAGGAAGGCCGAGGGGGCGAGCTCTCGGTACGCGAGCTTTTCCCCGGCTCGGCAAGCCGGGGCAGGTTCGGCGAGCTGGGACCGCGAGATTCGCCGGCTCGCCCATTGTGGGGAGGCAGTCCATTCAGCGAGCTGGTCTCCTCAGCACCAGTGCCAGAAGTGTTCAGGGAGCCCGAGATGTCCTACTACACCGGGAAGGGAGACCCGATCCAGCACGTCCAATGGTTCGAAGACGTGGTCTCCATCCGTCAGATGTTAGACGGATTCAAGTGCCGTCTCTTCGCCATCACCCTCCGAGAGAAGGCAAGGGAGTGGTTCCACCAGCTCCCGGCTAGCTCCATCTACTGTTTTGAGGACATGCGCCGAGGATTCATGATGAGGTTCACTACTTCGAAGAAGAGGAAGAAGGAGTCTGAGTTCTTGTTCCACATTAAGCAAGGAGTGAACGAGACGTTGGGAAGCTATGCAGATCGATTCCAGGAGGAGGTTACCCAGGTCCAGGAAATGCCGGGCCATAGTCTGATGATGGCCTTCACCCTGGGCCTGCAGCAGGGGTTCTTCTGAATGGAGCTGAAGAGAGTTCCCCCCCTCTCCTACGAGGAGTTGATGGAGAGGGCGGCTAGAGAAGTCGACGGGGAGGCGTCGAATCCAGAGTTCGCAAGGAAGCTAGCCAGATTGGCCACCGAGGAAGAGAAGGAGTCGAAGGGAGGAAGAGCGCGGGAGGAGAGAAGAGGGGAGCCCAGGCAGAGGGAGCAGAGGCAGCTCTAAGGACAGCAGCCGGGGTTGGGGCGTCAGGAGCCCAACCGTCGGCTGGGTTGGAGACCAGAGTGGCAGGTGCAGGGGCCACAAAGAGGGTACTTCGGAAGGGGTCACTATCAGGGGAGGCAGGACCAGTTCCACCCACCGGGCTGGAGGCAGGGTCACCGGCCCCGGCTCCCCGATCAGGAGGAGGCCATGGCCATAGCTTTGGGAGCAAGGAGGGGGATCATGAGAAGGAGGAGAAGGGAGTTCAGGGTGGAGCTGCCCTATTGTGACTTCCATCAGGAAGAGGGGCACGCAACAACCACGTGCCCGGAATTCTTGGAAATGAGAGGGAATAGGGGACGACAGCAACAGCAGGAGGAGGCACGACAAGAGGTGAGGATCGAGGAGGTCCTGCCTCGGGCAGAGGAGGATCGTTGCGAGGACCGAGTCGATGTCGGGACCCGAGGAGGGATCAGAGTGATCCACGGGGGAGTAGGGATCGAGGCTTCCCGCAAGGCAAGCCTCCACACCATGTACCGGCGGAGCGTCGCCTCTACATCCCAAACCCCGCCCCCGGAGGAGAGGATCACCTTCTCCAGAAGTGATATGCCAGACCACGAGGACCCGTTCTGTGATGCGCTGGTCATCAAGGCCGCCATCGAGAACTTCACTGTCTCTCGGATCCTCGTGGACAATGCGAGCTCCATGAACGTCGTCTTCAAAAAGGCGTTTGACGCGATGCAGGTGGAGGCTAAGAGGGTGCTGGCCTCGGACGGGCCCTTGTTCGGGTTCTCGGGAGAAAGAAAGGAAGTAGAGGGAGGAGTCGGCCTCCATGTCACCTTGTGGGGGCAGTCCCGAAACTGCAAGTTCGTCATTGTGGACGCCCCCAGCAGCTACAGCGCAATCTTTGGGAGGCCCCTGATCAGCGCCTTCCGCTGCGTCACCTCATTGTTCCACCAGTGCTTGAAGTTCAACATTGAGGGGGTGCAGGTCAGGGTTAGGGGGGACCCAAAGGTGGCACGGGAGTGCTATGTCACTGCGGTGAACACCATCTCTTGGCAGGAGGGAGCCGAGGAGATGGGGCGGAGGATGGAGGAGGTCGAGCAGGGAGCAGGAGGGGAGGAGCTGGGGGTGAAGGGCTGCGCAGAAAAGGCAGCAGGAGGAGACCTGGAGGAGGTGGCTAAAGTAAGGGCCGTGGGAGGAGAAATGGAGGTATAGGTCCCCGTTCCGGAGGAAGGGGACGCCGAAGGATGGGGGGAGCGGGCCAAGCTGGAGGCGGCGGAAGAAGTGGTGGAGCTGGAGGTGCTCACCCGGGGAGGAAGGACGGAGAAGATCCGCGTCAGCGGAGGGCTGACCCCGGAGGACCAAGGCAGGATGCTGGAGTGCATCCAGAAGAATGTGGACATCTTCGCCTGGAGCGCCGCGGAGATGCCGGGGGTTGACGCGGATGTGGCCTGCCACCGCCTCAACTTGGACCCGGGGACACGCCCCGTTCAGCAGAAAAAGAGATCCACGGCAGACAAGCTGGCGGAACCCATCAGGGAGGAGGTGGTGAAGCTTCTCAAAGCTGGCTTCGTGTCCGAAATTCAGTACCCCGGCTGGGTCTCCAACGTTGTGATGGTCAAAAAAGGAGACGGCCGCTGGTGATTGTGTATCGATTTTTCCCTTCTTAATAAAGCTTGTCCTAAGGACTGTTATCCTTTGCCTCAGATCGACGCGCTGGTTGACTCAGCCGTCGGCTTTTCTGTAATGAGTTTTTTAGATGCCTTTTCAGGTTACCATCAGATTAAGATGCACCCCTGGGACATCAAGGATGTCTCATTCATCACAGGGGACGGCTGCTACTGCTACAAGATGATGCCATTCGGACTGAAGAACGTCGGGGCCACCTACCAAAAAATGATGGACAGGATCTTCAAGGAGCAAAGGGGAAGGAACTTGGAGGTGTACGTGGACGACCTCATGGTCAAAAGCCGGGACGTGGACTCCCACCTCCGGGACTTGGAAGAGACCTTCGCCACCCTACGCAGATACAAGATGCGGCTGAATCCCCTCAAGTGTGTCTTTAGGGCCGGCCGGGGGAAGTTCCTGGGGCATCTCCTCACCCCCGCGGGGGTCGAGCCGAATCCAGACAAGGTCAAGGCCATATTGGATCTAGGATCCCCGCGAAATGCGAAGGAGGTCCAACGGTTGACAGGGAAGCTGGCAGGGCTGAGTCGCTTCCTTTCTCGGGCAGGGGAGAAGTGCTCCCCCTTCTTCAAAACGCTGAGGGGAGGCCAGAGGTTCGAATGGACCAGGGAATGCGAAGAGGCCTTCCAGGCCCTCAAGGCGCAGTTGACACAGGCTCCGCTGCTTCAAGGGCCGAAGGAGGGTGAGGATTTGTTCTTATATCTCGGGGTCGGGGCAGAGGCCTTGAGCTCCATCTTGGTGCGTGAAGAAGGGAAGAGGCAGCTCCCTATTTATTACGTCAGTCAGGTCCTGAGGAAGGCCGAGCTCTGGTATCCGATCTTGGAGAAGCTTGCATTCGCACTAATCGTCTCGGCTCGGAGGCTACGACCTTACTTCCAGGCACACTCAATCCGAGTGGTGACCGACCATCCTCTCCGCAACATCTTCGAGGGGGTGGAGCATTCAGGCCGGCTAGCCAAATGGTCGGTGGAGCTGAGCGAGTTCGATGTCTCCTTCGTTCCGCGGCACTCGATCAAAGCTCAGGCGATGGCCGACTTCCTGGCCGACTACGTGGTAGAAGTAGCGGAGGAGGAGCTCACCCGCCCAACTCCTTGGAAGGTGAGGGTGGATGGAGCCTCGGGAAGACATTCTCTTGGAGTAGGAGTGGTTCTGGAAAGCCCTCAAGGGACTCAGATTGAGCAGACGGTGGTGGTGCACTTTCCCATTACCAACAACCAGGCCGAGTACGAAGCAGTGATAGCAGGGCTGCGCCTGGCCAGGGAGTTGGGGGTGCTGGATGTGGAGGTCCTAACCGACTCCATGGTGGTGGCTTCCCAGATCAACGGGGAGTTTGAAGCAAGGGAGCCCGCTCTGAAGTTATACTTGGCCAAAGTAAAGGTGGTCATAGGGAGCTTCCAGACCTTCTCCATCCGACACGTGCCAAGGGGAGAGAATGACCAGGCTGACCAGCTAGCAAAGCATGGCCCCCGGGTGGGGGGCACCATCACCGACCTGTTCCGCCCCTCCATCGAAGAAGGGGAGCTCATGGAGATCGATCAGCAGCCTTCGTGGATGGATCCAGTAGTAATTTTCCTCTCCACGGGAGATTATCCGGAGGGAGTAGACAGGAAGAAGCTGAGGCACAAGTCCGCTTACTACCTCCTTAAAGACGGGCAGCTATACAGGAAGACCCTCTCCGGGATGCTGGCTCGCTGCATAGCCGAGGGTGAGGCGCAGAGGATCTTAGAAGAAGTCCACTCCGGGGAGTGCGGGAGTCATTCCGGGAGTCGGACCCTGGAGGGGAGGATAATCAGGCAAGGATATTTCTGGCCTACCCTGGGCCGAGACGCCGCGGAGTTCGTAAGGAGATGTCATAAGTGCTAGCTGTTTGCCCCCCTCCAGCTACAGCCGGCCCAACAGCTCAAGAGTATCACGACCACCTGGCCCTTTGCAATCTGGGGAATGGATTTGGTTGGGCCGTTCCCCCAGGCCAGCGGTCAGAGAAGGTTCCTCCTGGTGATGATCGACTACTTCTCGAAGTGGATGGAGGTGAAGGCGTTGGCCAAGGTGACCTCCCAAGTAATCAGGAACTTCGTTTGGGGGGAGATCATTTGTCGCCATGGGCTGCCCCAGGCCATCGTCACAGACAACGGACCCCAGTTCGCCAGTGCCGAGTTCACCACCTTCTGCGAACAGCTTGGAATCGACCTCAGGTTCGCCTCGGTCCACCACCCCAGGAGTAACGGGCAGGTGGAGGCCGCAAACAAGATCATCGTCAATATCCTCAAGAAAAAGGTGGAAAACTTGAGGGGAAGCTGGGTGGAGCAGCTCCCCGCAGTTCTTTGGGCCCTAAGAACCACCCCTAACACGGCCACGGGGGAGACCCCCTTCAAGCTCTCCCATGTGTGCGAGGCGGTGCTCCCCATAGAATTTGAAGTCCAAACGCCGCGAGTTGGGGCGGCCAGGGAGGGCCGAGAGGAATGGCGAGCCGAGAATGAGGGGGAGCTGAGACTCTCCCTTGACATGGTGGAAGAGTTGAGGGACCTTTCGGCCGTCCGACAGGAGGAGGTCAAAAGAAGGATGGCAAAATACTTTGACAAGCATGTCAGGGTCAAGCAGTTCGCGGAAGGAGACCTGGTGCTGAAGAAGGTGGACGCGGCAGGAAGGTCAGCATCCGTTGGAAAGCTCAACCCCAGCTGGGAGGGGCCATTCATTGTGAAGGAAGCTTTGAAGTTAGGGGGCTATCGGCTCCAAAATGTAGAGGGCGAGACCCTGAGTCTCACCTGGAGTGGAGACGACCTGAAGAGGTTTTTTCCTTAAGCACCTGTAAGCAACATGATTTGGTATAATGAACTTCTTTTTCTCCCCCCGCCCCCCAGAATTGCCATAGCCAGCTTACACAGAGGATTGGAATGAGTTTGGACCCCGAGGAGATCCCGCTGCCAGGCTCCCACCTAGCTGGCAGGGCCGGAAGTCACTCGGTGTCATCCCTAGCCTCGAGAAGATCCCGCTGCCAGGCTCCCACCTCGCTGGCAGGGCTGAAAGTCACTCGATGGAATGAGTTTGGACCCCGAGGAGATCCCGCTGTCAGGCTCCCACCTAGCTGGCAGGGACGGAAGTCACTCGGTGTCATCCCTAGCCTCGAGAAGATCCCGCTGCCAGGCTCCCACCTAGCTGGCAGGGCCGGAAGTCACTCGATGGAATGAGTTTGGACCCCGAGGAGATCCCGCTGCCAGGCTCCCACCTAGCTGGCAGGGCCGGAAGTCACTCGGTGTCATCCCTAGCCTCGAGAAGATCCCACTACCAGGCTCCCACCTAGCTGGCAGGGCCGGAAGTCACTCGATGGAATGAGTTTGGACCCCGAGAAGATCCCGCTGCCAGGCCCCCACCTAGCTGGCAGGGCCGGAAGTCACTCGATGTCATCCCTAGCCTCGAGAAGATCCCGCTGCCAGGCTCCCACCTAGCTGGCAGGGCAGGAAGTCACTCGATGGAATGAGTTTGGACCCCGAGGAGATCCCGCTGCCAGGCTCCCACCTAGCTGGCAGGGCAGGAAGTCACTCGGTGTCATCCCTAGCCTCGAGAAGATCCCGCTGCCAGGCTCCCACCTAGCTGGCAGGGCCGTAAGTCACTCGATGGAATGAGTTTGGACCCCGAGGAGATCCTGCTGCCAGGCTCCCACCTAGCTGGCAGGGCCGGAAGTCACTCGGTGTCATCCCTAGCCTCGAGAAGATCCCGCTGCCAGACTCCCACCTAGCTGGCAGGGCCGGAAGTCACTCCATGGCAATAACTTACAACCCAGAACAAATCATGCTGCCGGACTCCCACCTAGCCGGCGAGGCCGGGAACTACTAAAACGATGTCAACAACAGGTCGGAATCACAAGAGTTAATCAAAAATGGGAGGGGTCTAACATAACCGCCCCAGCCCCGGGAAAGGCGGCCGAGTGGAGGCGAGAACCTGGGCGAGAGTCCGCAAGAAATCAGGCAACATAGACAAGGGCCAAGCCGGCTCGCCTCGCTCGGCGGGCGAGCGGCCGCCTCATCGGGGCCGGGTCGCAGGGGCAGGTCGCGTCGCACGGCAATAGCAAATGTATAAATAAGGCGGGCGAGAGAGCATTTATAAAAACAGCAGTAGCTGAAAAAGACGAAGTATAGGCGCAGCCCGCACGTACATCTCAAAACAGGTAAACGTAGATAATAATATACATCTAAAAAGTAATAAATGTCAAAAGGCAGGGAAGACGTGAGATCCGGGGCGAGAAGTCCTAAAGGAGCTGGAAGGCTTTGTGCCCAGGGTCCGGCACGGGGAGAAATAGCGCCGGCACCACGTCTTCCGCCGAGAGTCCCGCCGCCTCGCTCGTAAGGAGATCCACGCATCGCAGCATTTGCATCATATACTTCGCGGCACTGGCGGCGTTCTTCTGCATCAGCACTTCCAAGTCGTAGTCGGAGTGGTGCTCGAGCGGACAGACCCTGTTGTCTGGAGGAGGGACAGCGGCGGCGGCCTCCAGCTCGCGTACCCGCGCCTCCAACACCGCCTTGTCTTGACCAAGGGTGGCGATCTCGGCACCCATCCGGCTCGCCATCGCCGCATCCTGAGGAAAGGAAGGAGGAGAATCGTGAGCTATATTCGCAAGAAGGGGCGGTAGTTCAGGGTGAGTATGTACCACCCCGCCCAGGTACTGCACGAGGGTCTCCTCTGCCACGTCGGCCCGCCTCCTTTGAAGGTTTGCGTCCTCCTGAGCGAGCTTCTGGGCCTCCTCCCTCTCGTCCGCCAGCTTCTTCAGGGAGGTGGCGTTCCGCTCCAGCTGAGTGCAGCGCCGCCCTACCATGTGAGCTAGCTCCAGGCCGCGTAGCTGGGCCCGCGCGCTTTCGTGAACCAATACTCGCGTCGCCTCTTTGTCGTAGATGGCGGCATCTTCTCGCGAATATAGGCCGAACGAGAAGTTGTAGGCCTCCCCGCCGATGGTGTCCTGCTCCATCCAGCTCGGCAGTAATGTCGAGATCGCGGCGCGATTCGACTCCTTGTCCCACGAAAGGAGCGGCGCGTCGAGCTCATCCAGGTACCTCTCGCCGTAGCCGAAGTTGCGGTGGCCCCTCGGCACCGGCTTCGCGGCAGCTTGAGACCCGCCCGGCGGCGCGGAGGTGCCCGCCGTCCTGACCGGGGAGTCGCTGGTCGAAGCGACCAGCGGGGGCGAAGGGCCCTCGGCCGGAGGGTCCGCAGGGGCCTTGCCCTTCCTTTGGCTCGCGGTGGGTTGCTGATCCGCGGTCTTCGCCACCTTCGGCGGAGGGGCGGGCTGTCCGCCACCCGGCCGCTTCTTTGCCGGGACTGACAGGATGTCGCGCTGAGCGGCATCCGCAGCTTGAGCTCGGGCAAGAACCCGGGAGGGGATCCTAGCGCTCTCATAAGGGGGGTGAAGAGGGATGTCGCGTTCACCTGCAAAGAAGGAGGGGTGAGATGAAGGAAAAATGGGAAGGTAAGGCATAACAGCGGCGAGTGGCAAACCTCCCCCTGGCGGGACGACGACGAGGTCGTCAAGATGGCGGCGCAGGTACGCGACCACAAAATTCTTCCCGGCGAAGAACGCGCACAAGTCGGCTTCATGACCGCCGAGGCTGGGCGGCCGGTAGCTCGCCTCGCTAAGCTGCACCGATGAGAAGGGGACGTTGCCGAAGTCCCCTTTGACGAACAGGAACTTCTTGAGCCAATTGTGGCTCTTATTGACTGTCTCCCGCACCTTGAGGTGGGCGCTGGAGAAGTAGGCGGTCCCGTCCCGATTCGCCCGGAAGGAGAACAGCTTCCGGAAAACGGCGAGGCTGAACTCCACTCGCTCCTCTCGCAGGAAGCAGGCGAACCCCACCATGACGGCTATGGAGTTCGGGGTCATCTTACCCAGGACGACCCCGAAGTATTTCAGCACCTGGCGGACCTCGGGCCACAGGGGGAGTCGCAGGCCCACCTCAAAGTGAGCTAGCGGGATGGCGAGCTCATCCCTGGATAAGTCGTTGATCTTTTCCCCATCCCCGGGCCGTCTCGCAGAAAAGCTCGGCGGCACGTGGTCGCCAAGAGCATCCAAGTACTCGCGCTCAGAGATGACAGCGTGAGGAAAGTCGTGCTCTGAGAAGGTCCAGGCACACTTACTTCGTCCGTCCGCGTCGCCGCCGCCTCCGCCCATTCCCATCGAGTCGCCGACGAACGTGCGAGACAGATCCAGAAGGCGAGCACGAATCGTACTTCGCGGGAAAAAGGAAGTGAGAGGATGTTTGGAATCGGTGAGGAAATAAGAGCCGGCAAGGCCTATTTATAGGGAAAGAGAAAGGGCGGGAAACTTCCCGCCGAAAGAGGGGGTGCGGAGAGCAAAAATGTGCCCGACGGTTCGACTTCCCCGCGCGCAACCGCACCCCAAAGACCGACCCGGCGCGGGTCTCGCCCGGCCGCGCCCGCGGAAGACCTGAGCGGGTGAGTCTCGACCCGCACCCGCACGGGGTTCCGCGCGAGACGGGAGACTCCCGTCTGGCGAGCACCTCGGCTCGCCCTCGCCCCGATCAGCGCGAGGGGAAGAACGGACCTTTCCCTTAACCCGCCCACAGAAAGCAATAGAAACAGCATGATATTTTCAATGAGCCTCAGCAGTAACAAGTTAGGCCCATAGGCGGGCAAAAAGAGTCGCAAGTGGTTACAAATGAAAGATAACTTAGAAATAACAGCAACCCCGCGGTATCCCGCGAGCGGGGGGTAGAAGGCTGGATCAGTACTCGACCCACTTCCACCTGTGCCGCCGCTTCGTTCCCGATCGCGGCGGCACGCGAGGGTCGTGGTAATCGTGAACCGCCACCAGCTCCCGCTCAGCCAGGCCGATCTGCTCTGTAGCGCTCCTAAGATGCCCCTCGGCTCGCGCAACATGCACGCCCGGTGAAGTGACATCGTCGTCTTCCGCTGCGCGCGGAGGTCCCTCCAAGGCCGCGAGCCGGGCCACGGTCTCGGCCTTGTCTTCATCGACCCTCTTCGCGAGCTCCTGGATCAACAGCGTGTGTTTCTGGAACAGCCGCGTCACCTGCCTCTTCATCCCCGCCGCATCGGTCGGGTCGCCCAGGTAATCAGAGACACTGTCCACGTCGGGCGGGGGCGAATACCCTTCGCTCGTCTCAGTTTCGGAGGAGGCCCTGGTATAGCCTACAAACAGGCGAGTCAGAAGGAGCGAACAAGGACAAAGCCAACGGTAAATATCAGCTCACCAGGGGTTGGCACGTCGCCCGCACCGACGGATGGTCGAGAGGAGCCCGGCCAACCCTGAAAGGTTTCTCCCTCGAGGGTCTCAAGAGATTTTCCCAGTCCGTGGGAAGCCGGCGGGCGGGGGGTTTCCGGAGGTGGGCGGTCCGGACCTGGGGAACTAGCGACCTTCTCAAGCGACAAGCGAGGGGGGCAATCCTCTCCCCCGTTCCCCACCTCTTCACGAGGGATCGCCTGCAAAACAAAAGGTCAGAGGTACAGTGATAATCCGCGGAAGGTCACGTACCCCAGGGACGACCTCAACAGCCGCCGCCGAGCTGGAGCCCGGACATTCACCCGCCAGAGACCGCCTAACGATCTTTCCCTTCGCCGGCCTAAAGAGAGGGCCGGGAGACCCACGCGCTAGCCAAGGGGCTGCCTCGAGTGCCTCCTCCTGAGTCTTCAGGCCAGCTGCCGCCAGGCGAGCTCGCACCTCTTCGCTGACCGGCATCAAGAGACCAGTCTGTTCAAGAAAAATGAGGGGATCTGTGGAGCCCCCCCTCCTGGGCTCAGCGGTATATTTATAGCCGGACAGTGGGGGCCCACCAGAAGATTCCCTGCCAGCTCAGCACAAGCACTCGCCGAACACGCGGGTTGGATGATTCTTTCCGAGCTTGAATCAAGCTCAAAAAGAGCGGGGATTGTGTACAACCCCGTGTCCGGCGAGTGGGTCCCACCAGGGAGGTGAGCAGACCTTGCCCCGCGGCCCGCATCCGAGCGGCAAACAGACATGCGGCAGAAGGGCTGGCCCGCTCCCGCCCATTTCAGGCGAGCGAGCCGACGAGGCAAGCGAGCGGGTCGCGCGAAGAGTCCTTGGCCAAAGCAGATGAGTTTGGCGACCCGCGACTAGCGAGCCGATCGAGAGTCGCAGTGGCCGCCGGTCTTCCTCGTCACGCGAGCTGGCTGCCGGTCCGCCCCGGCAGAAGCAAGACAGGTCGCGACCCCCGGCTCTTCCTCGCCCAGGGGGCATGGGCGGGCAGCTGAAGTCAGGTCGCGCCCGCCTCCCGCGAAGAAGGAGTGGAGGCGAGTTGACTCCCCAGGACTACGGATAGCCCCTCAGGACAGCGGAGTCTCGCTGTTGGCAGACCAGGTTGGACTGCACATAGCCTATCAGAACAGCGGAGTTTGGCTGTTGGCAGACCCAGCTAAGGGCCTTTTGGTATTTTCAGATCAGTTATTTTGGTTATTGGCAGTTCAGGTTCCAAAAAGCTATAAATAAGACCCAAGGGGTACCTCAGAGGACACGTTTTCAGTGCCACCTTACTCTCATTCTCCAGTGTTCTCTGAGAGTACCTTAGCTCGGCTTCTGGCTAAGGAGGGGAAGCACTCAGAGATCTTCCGGGTTTGTGGTGTGACCTCCCTGCCGAGCCCTTGGGTCTGTTCTTTCTTGTCTCTTTCGTTGTTTTTCTTGCAGGAGCAAAGTAGGCGCGAGACCACCCCTTCCCAAAGGGTCGAACTCCACAAGAGGCCGGTTTCCGGTTTCAACAAAGGCCATTCTCCTATAGTCAGCTTCTGCATTTGACCTTGAAAGTGCAGCTAGATCTGATATACTCCAGAGGGGGGTGAATAGAGTATATGGTGCTTGAAAACTTTTTACAACAATTGTTGTAATCTGAGTGAACAGGGAAGCAACTATTAAATCTAATCACAAAATAACCTACAACAGAAATTAATCACAGATCTAAACTAATCACAAGACAATCACAGCCAGAAACAAAAGATAAAGACAAGCAAGCCAGAAGACACAAGGAGCTATAGTGGATCCCCTAAACTTGGGTACATCCACTCTTCTACCACCCTAGGTAGGAATCCACTACAGGATGAGTTGATCAGGTGTCCTGGGCACCAATGAGGTTTTGATAAGGTCCTCAAAAACCAAATCAGATTTTTTGATCAGATGTCTTGCCACCAATGAGCTTTTGACAAGGTGGTCAAAAACCAAGCTCAAACTTTTGAAGGGAGTTTGAGAAACCCTTTACAGAGATGAGGATGAGAGAGTTATGGAAGTCTTCTCTTTCTCAGAGCAACTGAGAAGACTATGTGGATTTTATGTTGTCAAAGCTCCCCCTGAGTTCTTGAGATGTTCAGGAAATGAAGCTTTGCTGTAGTGTGATAGGCCTTCAGAAGTTGATCTCCAGCAAATGATAATTTCAGCAACAGCAGAAATGTTAGGTGTTTGGAGTCTTTGAAAGATGTTGGCCTTGAACACTTGAATCAAAGGTGATCTGAAGATTTTCAGATTTGTTGATCTCCTTTGGTGTGTGTTATTGTATGAATTCCTTTTAGCTCTTTCTCTTTTGAACAATTGATGTTGAGAAAGATGTTGTTCAGAGAATTTTGTAGTAGAGAATCCTTTTTTTCTTCTTGTTCTATGTTGTCTCTCTTCTGATCTGTGTTCTGAGTGATGGAGAGATTCAAAAATCTTGAGTTTTATTCTCTGGTTCTGAATAGAATTTCATCTGTCGAGAATAGCCATTGGTCTGTCATTAATTGACTTCCTTAATTGCAATTATCTTCTGGGGGAAAGTTCAAATAAACATTCCTTGATAATCCCTTGAAACTTGGTTCAGAATAAATGAAAACGGCTAAAAAATATTCTGAAATAATTGCTGAATAACTCCTTAACTGTTCTGAATTTGAATCTTGAGAATCCTTTAACTCATCAGAAAAACGTCGAACTGAGCTCTGCTATCGTCGAACTGAGCTCAGCGATTTGGACTTATACAACAACAGAGATCGTCGATCTGAGCTCAACTATCGTCGAACTGAGCTCAGAGATAGAGAATCAATACTGAGTCAAGATCGTCGAACTGAGCTCGAAGATCGTCGAATGGAGTTCGACGATTTGTTGAAGTTGAGATCAACGATCGTCGAATGGAGTTCGACGATCTGTCTAAGTTGAGCTAGATGATCGTCGATTGGAGTTCGATGATTCGTCGTACTGTGCTCGACGATATGACTTAGTCTTCAAACTGAAAATCCTTCGTCTTGAGGGCAGCTTCCAAACCTAAGTACTAACCCTTAGACTCAATTCTAATTGACCTTTAGAGCTATACAGGAGGTCAAAAATAGGTTTCCTAAAGACATAGTGATCCTGACCCAAATTAGTAATAGGGTGTTCCAACAATCTCCCCCTATTTGGGTTAGGATTACTATTTGCAGAACTTGAAAAAAATTAAATAACAACATACAAAGAAACAAAACAGAAAAGCAATAAGCAGGGCATAGCAGAACCACAGATATATATCATCCCAGACAGAAATCAGAAATCAAGATGATTGTCACCTTACATAGTTATTTCTTCTCCTTGCTCTTTATAAGTTTGATTTCTCTATTGGGGTTAAGAGCTTCCTTTTTGGATCTTGCGTCATCTACTGCACCTATAGAGATTTGCTGTTTGGGCCTTGGAACTACAGCTTCAGGATGCAGCTCCATATATCTATCAGAATCAAAGAATTTGCTTGAAGCATATCTTTCCAATTCTTTCTTTCTCTGTTCAGACAATGTAGTGATGTTAGAGGAGTCTTTGCCTTGCTCTTTAGCTTTCTTAATTTGGTCCAGTGCAGCAAGCTCTTTCATCCTGGCCGTCCAAGCAGTTGGATTATTTTCAGGATCTTCAAAGGGCACTGGTGGCTCATATCTATTGGATGGATTATCTTGAGGAGGCCTGGATGAAACTACTTCCTTCAGCTTATAGGGAAAAGGACCTGAGGTTGTGTCTGATGAGGCTTGTCCTTCCCTGGAGTAAGGATGTTGCCTTGAATAACCTTTTGAATAAACCTGGACTTCCCACTGGTTTCCTCTATAGTTTCCTCTTCTACATTGAGAACATCTAGACTGGCTTCCCCTATGGTAAGATCTTGCATGTGGCTGATAGGGGGTTTGGCTTTTAGCATGAGGTTGAGCAGCTGAGCTTCCACCTGCACCTGTATCAGGAGGAGGTGGTGGAGGAGGATGAGAATGATGAAACTGGGAAGATCCTTTTTCATACTTCCTCTTTTTCTTCATGACTTTAAGTTGGTTCTTTGAATACTGCATCCAGTGCTCAGTTATGGGGCAGTCATGAAAAATGTAATATGGAATGTCATTATTGTCCTTGACTTTGGCTAGAGGTACTCTTTTCATGACTTTGCTCCTTGTCTTTCTCTTTCTGGCAATAGTGGCAGAGGAGTCATCAGAATCAGTCCTGAATTCATCACTTTCAGAACTTTGCTCATCATATAGAGCATCAATCTTTTTCATGTAATCCTTCTGAAGTTGAGTTGAAGCAAATGTAGCAACAGTGGTTGGAGCAGCAGTAGATACAACACTAGTAACAGAAGTTGAAGCAACAGCAGCAGCAACAGACACAGAAGTTGAGGCAGTAATAACAACAGACACAGAAAGTTCTGGAGCAGCACTCTTAGAAGGTATAACAACAGTAATATTAGCAGCAGTAATAACAGTAGCAATTAGGGCAGCAACAGTTTCAGATGAAACACTTTCAGATACAACAATATCAGCAACATCAGGAATATCATCAGCAAATACAGAAGGCTCAAAATCATGTGCCTCTATCATCTGCATATCCTTAGAGATTAACTCATCAGCAGTATCCGCAATAACATCAACAAAACTTTCAGCAGGAAGGGCAGCAGCATCAGAAACATCAACAATGCTTTCAGTAGGAGTAGCAGCAGCATATACTGAATTGACAAAAGAATAAATAATGCTGATGTCATATCTAGAGAAGGGCACAATGGCCTTGGACAAATCCTCTGATGGGTGGACAACAACTCTCTCTGGAAGACAACTGAAATAGGCTGAATCAAATACTGAAAGTAAGGACCTGATGTCCACTGGGAAGACTACAACTAGAGGGGGAACTGGAGCTTGAAGAACAACAGCAGCAGCAACAACAATAATTGAAGAAACAGCAGGCAAGCTCACTTCATAAGGCATCTCCCCCCGCCTAGATTCAGATAAGGCTGGATCAAGGCACACTAATGAAGGGATTGCCTGAGGGAAGAGGGAGGATAGCCTAGCAGAAAGGGCTGCCACTGACTCAAGTAATGGAGCCAAGGAGGTCTCCAATAGAAGAGATAGCCTGGGGGCTAGCAGTTCATATATCCTGTCAGCTAGGGCTGGAAGATCTACTTGCTCAACAGGGATGTGAGCAGAGGTAGAGGATGGAGGTGGAGCTACTGGTGATGATGGTGGAGAGCTGGTGGATGGTAGGAGTGATGGTTGAGGTGTGGGTATAGTGGAGATGGAAGACAGTGGAATTGAGATAGAGGGTGTGAAGGTGGGTTGATCAATAATCTCTTATAGAAGTTCCTGGTAAGATGTTGATGAGGAGGGTAGCTCAGGAGGAGATGAGGGTGAGTCATCCATAAAGGAATCATCAATAAGATTGAAGGAGGGAATGGAGGGTGATGTGACAATGTCTGATTGAGGGTAGGAATATAATGGATGGAAGATTTCTTCTGTTATTGGTAGAGTTGGAATTGGAGATGATATTGATGTTGGAGAAGGGCTGGAGATGATGATAGTGGATGGAGTTTGAATGGTGGATGAAATTGGAGAAGATGGAATTGGAGGAGGAGGAGAGGCAGCAGCAGGCAAGTCATCTGCAGGGGCAGAGACTTGAGGGGAAGTGACTATTACAGTCCTGGTGCCTGAAGGTGTGCTTGAAGAGGGCCTGCTGGGCTTGGTGATCTGCCTGCCCCATTTACCAAATAGGGCACAGGACAATCTCTTAGATGCATTAATATGTATCTCAGATGATACAAGCAGAGTAGGGCATCTGTTATGCAGAAAGAGGCTTAGAATCCTCCCAAAATTCACAAAATTCTTATTTATTTTCTTTTAAATCAAGTCAAAGAAGGCCTCTCCCCAGTTCAACTGTTTATTGTCCACTATGGCTCCCATTAAGCATAGCTGATACCTAGAAATGGTATCATGTGCTGAGTGCTTAGCCAACAAAACCTTCCTAACTACATCAGCCAAGAACCTGTACTCCACAGCTAGGTTCTTCTTCAGCAGCTTGCTAGGGTTAGCTTCACAGTGACCCATTCTGGCAAGTAGATCAGCAAATTTCTCTCCAGACAGATCAGCAGAATCTCTACCAGAACTTAACTCAGAAACTTCTGTCAGAAGAGATGGAGTCAAGGGTACCTGGGTGCCAGAGATTGAACCAACTATTGTGTTTTGATCCTGGTTGTGGGCAGTGTAGACCCACTGCTTAATCTCATCAGTAGCAAGTTTGATCCTGGTGGACATGATTGTGGCAAGTTTCTGCTCCTTGAACAACTCCAAAATATCCTGAAAAACTTGATTAGTAGTGCTGAAGTACTCCATGTCAATGTCAAAGCCAGCATCGAATTTCATTGCGGCGAGAACAGCAACAGAAACTGCCATGGTTACCTGCAAAAATCAACAAACAAAACGACCAAGTGTAGAAATGTTTGGAGGGAAAGAGATTTTTTGTAGAGAAATCGAAAGCACAAAAGGAGAACGACGACGAAAAATGAATTTTATATTAGGGTTCAACGCAGAAAAAGAAAGATCGTTGAACTGAGTTCGACGATCGGGGCTTCTAAAGGAATCTGAAGAGTCTTCAATATCGTCGATCTCCGTTCGACGATATTGGAGAGCGTCGAGCTCTGTTCGACGATCGTTCAGAGAACAAAATTATCGAGCACTGTTCGACGATCGTTGACCGAAGAGATAGTTCATACTATCTGAGAAGCGCTGAACTCAGGTCGACGATTTCGGAAATCGTCGAACTCCGTTCGACGGTCTGGGGGAAAATCGTCGAGCGCAGTTCAGAGACCAGAAAAACACTCTAGACACTAAGAAAAATCAAGATGTTTGCCTAGTCTTGGTCAATTTCTAATCTTTTAAAATCTTGGATATTATTTTAGACTTCCTCCATCTAACATTGCTAACTGATTTAGGAAGAAGGTGTGTTTCTTTTTATCCAAGGGCTTGGTGAAAATGTCTCCCCTTTGTAAATAAGTTGGGATATATTGCAGTTCAATTTTATTCTTCTCAACATTATCCCTTAAGAAGTGATGCCTAATTTCTATGTGGTTTGTCCTACTATGGAGGACTGGATTTTGAGCTATAGAAATAGCACTGATGTTATAACAAAAGATTTTAGACTTCTTTAAGTTGTAGCCAAAGTCTAGGAGTTGGTTTTGAATCCACAAGATTTGTGAACAACAACTGCCTGCAGACATATATTCAGCTTCAGTAGTTGAAGTTGACACAGAAGTTTGTTTCTTGCAAAACCAAGAGACAAGTCTGTCACCAAGGAACTGACAAGTTCCACTGGTACTTTTCCTGTCAATTCTCCATCCAGCATAATCAGCATCATAAAATCCAGTTAAATCAAATGCTGAATCTTTTGGATAACAGAGACCTAGATTTGGACAACTTTTAGCATACCTGAGAATCCTCTTTACTAGTGTTAGGTGTGACTCTCTAGGGCTTACTTGGAACCTAGCACATATACATGTAGCAAACATTATATCTAGTCTACTAGTTGTAAGGTACAGTAAAGAGCCAATCATTGCTCTATATGTTGTCTGATCAATAGGTTTCCCATGTTCATCAGCATCCAATACAGTATTAGCAGGCATAGGTGTTTTCATGCAAGATGCTTCAGACATGCCAAATTTCTTAACCAATTCATTTGCATACTTGGTTTGAGAAATAAAGATGCCTTCAGCATGTTATTTGACTTGCAATCCTAGAAAGAAGGATAGCTCACCCATGCTACTCATTTCAAATTTGGAATGCATTAGGTTGGAAAACCTTCTGCATAATTTTGAATCAGTAGAACCAAAAATAATATCATCTACATAAATCTGTACTAGTAGGGTATGGGACTTATGGGTTCTAATGAAAAGAGTTTGGTCTACTCTACCCCTTATAAATCCATTTTCCAAAAGGAAGCATGCTAGGGTCTCATACCATGCTCTAGGAGCTTGCTTGAGACCATATAATGCTTTGTTCAACTTAAAAACATAATCAGGATAAGTTGGAGGGATAAAAACTGGAGGTTGTCTGACATATACTTCTTCTTTGATGTCTCCATTTAGAAATACACTTTTTACAACCATCTGATATACCTTGAAGCCTTTATGTGCTGCATAAGCTAAGAAGATTCTGATGGCTTCCAATCTTGCAACTGGTGCAAAAGTCTGGTCATAGTCTATGCCTTCTTCTTGAGAATATCCTTGAGCAACTAGCCTTGTCTTGTTCCTTACAATTACTCATTGATCATCCAGTTTGTTTCTGAACACCCACTTTGTTCCAACAATGGAGTGATCCTTAGGCTTTGGCACTAGTTCCCACACTTTATTCCTTTCAAATTGATGCAGCTCTTCTTGCATTGCAATGATCCAATGTGGATCTTGCTCTGCATCTTTAATGGACTGAGGTTCAATTTGAGATAGGAAGCAGGTGTGCAACAGGTTTTGGTTGACCTGATTTCTGGTTTACACACCAGCTGAGATGTCTCCAATTATTTGGGAAATTGGATGGTCTCTTGATGTTACTAAATCAACAGGGGGTGTTGATTGTTCACCAACATGTGTTGTTGTTTCCTCTTGTGGTACAACAACTGGCTCTTCAGGTTATTTCTCATCAATATGTTGAATACTTTCTTCATCTTCACTGCTTTCCTCTTTTTGAGTAACATGTAACTTGTTCAAGTCTTCAACAAGAGAATGTTCCTGCAAAGGTGCTATGGTAGAAGTGTTCTTCTCCTTAAAAGACATGTTAGATTCATCAAATGATATATGAACAGATTCCTCAATTTTTAGAGATGATTTATTATAAACCTTATAAGCCTTACTAATCATGGAGTATCCCAAAAGCACTCCTTCATCAGCTTTAGCTTGAAATTTTGCTAAATATTTCTTGTCATTATTATGTATATAGCAAATACAACCAAAAACTCTAAAATAATCAACTTTAGGTTTCTTCCCTTTGAGTAATTCATAGGGAGTCTTACCCTTTAGTTTATGTATCAAACTTCTATTCAGCACATAGTTGGAGGTGTTCACTGCCTCTGCCCAAAAGGATAGAGGAAGATGAGCATTTGACAACAATGTAGTGGCAAATTCAATAAGGGTTCTATTTTTCCTTTCAACTACCCCATTTTGTTGAGGAGTTCTAGGAGCTGAGAAAGTATGTCTGATCCCTTCACTCTGACAGAACTCTTGCATAAGAAGAGAATCAAACTCTGTCCCATGATCACTTCTGATCAGGGCAATGTGAGTATTGAACTCAATCTGTATGCATTTGAGAAACTCTGTCAAACACTTAAAGTTATCAGACTTCTTCCTCAGAAAGAACACCCATGTGAATCTAGAGAAGTCATCTACAACTACTGAGGTGTAAGATTTCCCTCCTAGGCTTTGTACTGTGATGGATCCAAAAAGATCCATGTGTAACAGATATAATATCATAGGTGAATCACTCTTATTAAGTGACTTAAAACTATTTTTAGTTTGCTTGCCTAATTGACAAGCTCTGCAGAGTCCTTCCTTCTTGTAGGTGCTAGAAGGTAGTCATCTAACAAAGTTGTCTTCGGATAGCCTAGCAATAGTTCTAAGGTTTAAGTGTCCTAGTCTCTTATGCCATAAAATATTAGGTTTACAGACAGAATTGAACAGACAAATATCTACATCTGTTGAAAGAAAATCTACTAGATAGATATTACCTTTCCTTTTACCTGTCAACACAGTTGTGTTGTCCTCTAACTTGATCTTGCATAATGCTTTGCTGAAGGTCACCTGGTAGCCTTCATCACACAACTGACTGATGCTTATTAAGTTATGCTTCAGTCCATCCACATAAGCTACCTTCTTGAATGTTACTGATCCAATCTGGACTGCACCATATCCTTTAGTTTGTCCAAAGTTTGAATCACCAAAGATAACTTTGGGCCCAAGCTTGGCTTTAAAGGATGTGAGGTTGTCCTTATTTCCTGTCATGTGCTTAGAGCACCCACTATCCAAGTACCATTGCTGGTTTGATGTTGGATAGGTCTTAACCTGCACATAAAATAATTCATTTGTTTTTGACCCAGTTTACCTTGGGCCTAGGTTGATAACCTTTAAACTCAGAAATAAAAGACATCCCAGGTTGACTATTATAACCTTCAGGATGATATCTCCTTGGAGGTATAATGCATTCATTATAAGGGTTAAAGATTTGGGATGAAGGACCCTTAGGATTGGATTTTGATTTGCCCTTGAAAAAGTTTTCAGAGCTCTGATCTCTGTTCGACGATCGTGGAGCTGCGTTTGGCGATCTTGGGTCAGATCGTCGATCTCCGTTCGACGGTCGACTGTGGCAGAGTTCAGTAACTTGAGATCGTCGACTTGAGATCGTCGATTTTGCCTGAGATCGTCGATCTGCGTTCGGCGATCGTCGAGCTCCGTTCGACGATTTCTACTGGAACTTTGTTTTCTTAGGCAGATCATAATTTTTCCTAGCTACCTCTACAACTCCCTTTCCTTTATCAGAAATGAACTTGATTGGAGTTGTTAGAACTATGGGTTGGCTGGATGAAGCACCCAAGTCCAGTGTACTATTAAATCTGGAGTTCACTGTGCTTGTGATGTCCATCAGCTTGATACTTCTCCCATTAAGGGAGTCTTCAAGCTTCTTGGACTCTGATAGCTCACCTTTCAGTGAAGCTATCTGCTCCCTACAGCACTCCAACTCCTGATAGAGCTTGAGGTTTTCTGACTTTAAGGTATTATGTTCAGATAAATGATTTCTGAGAGAGATAATTTCTTTCTCAGATTTTAGTAAGTCTAAACATAATGCTTTAAACTCAGATTTAAAGTTCTCTGAATTGAAATCAAAAGAACTGATTACCTGGTCCTCTTCAAGTTGAGTCTCTGAGTCTGACTCTGAGTCTTCTTCATCTGAATTATGTTGTGAGGCATTGATTGCCATCATGCAGAACTCCTTCTCTTCTGCATCATCTTCATCATCACTTGAGCTGGATGAGGCTTCTGACTCCTCTTCAGTCTCACTCCAGGATTCAACAACAAACCCCCTTTCTTGTGTGTTTGTTTTTGCTTGAGTAGGGTTTGCCATTGCCATTCCTCTTGGAATCTTTCTCCTTTCTTCTTTCTTTCTTGTCCCTTCTGTCCTTGTTTTTATTTTCTGGACAGTCAGGTACAATGTGCCCTGATTTCCTGCAACCAAAACAGACAATTTCCTTATTATTATTTGACTTATCATACCTTGGCTTATCATGCTCCTTGTATGATCTCTTTCTGAAGTCCTTTCTGGCCATCTTGTAAAATCTTTTGGTCAACAGACTGAGCAGTTCATCATTGCCTGTGACTTTGTCTTCAGGCTGATCTTCAGTTGCTTTGAAGGCTATTGTCTTCTCTTTTCGTATGGCTGGTGAAGCAACCTTCTGCTCTTCTTCTCTGTTCTTAATGAGCAGCTCATAAGATTTGAGCTTGCCCAAAAGAGCTTCTGTGGTGATCTCATTCAAACTTCTGGCATCCTTGATTGGCCAGATTCTTGAATCCCAAGTGCTAGGGAAGCACATTAGAATTTTGTCATTAAGTTCAGTCAGTGATATCTCCTTATCCAAAGTCCTGAGTTCACTGAATATCAGACTGAGTCTATTGTACATATCTCCAACTGACTCAGCTTCTCCCTTCTTGAAATTCTCATATTGAGATATGAGGTGGGATCTCCTGTCCTTTCTCTCATCAGCTGAGCCTGAGACTATTTCAGAGAGTTTATCCCAGATTTCCTTTGCTGAATTGCATTCAGCCAGCTTTTGAAAGATGTCATCAGACATGATCTGGGCTAAGATGTTCATAGCCTTTGCATCAGCTACCTTCCACTTCTTGATATCAGCATCTGTTCCTGATGGGGGTGGAACAGTATTTGTACTTGAGTTCTCTGGAGGTCTTGGACAAACTGTCAAAACAGAATTAAAAATATTCTCGTCAATAGAATTCATGTATAATCTAATCCTTGCTTTCAAAAGTGCAAACTTGGATATATTGCACACTGGAGGTCTGGTGCTAGCATAATTTTTGTTTTGGGCCATGATTTGCGAAGGAATAATCTAATAATAAACTTAAAAGAAAACAGATCTAACTAGGAATCTTTGGGTACAGGTGTTAGCCTGTGTAACCACCAAGGTGTAGTATGTTTAACCAACCTGGCTCTGATACCAATTAAAAGTGCAGCTAGATCTGATATACTGTAGAGGGGGGGTGAATGGAGTATATGGTGCTTGAAAACCTTTTACAACAATTGATGTAATCTGAGTGAACAGGGAAGCAACTATTAAATCTAATCACAAAATAACCTACAACAGAAATTAATCACAGATCTAAACTAATCACAAAACAATCACAGCCAGAAATAAAAGATAAAGACAAGCAAGTCAGAAGACACAAGGAGCTATAGTGGTTCTCCTAAACTTGGGTACATCCACTCTTCTACCACCCTAGGTAGGAATCCACTGTAGGATGAGTTGATCAGGTGTCCTGGGCACCAAAGAGCTTTTGATAAGGTGCTCAAAAACCAAATCAGATTTTTTGATCAGGTGTCTTGCCACCAATGAGCTTTTGACAAGGTGCTCAAAAATCAAGCTCAAACTTTTGAAGGGAGTTTGAGAAACCCTTTACAGAGATGGGGATGAGAGAGTTATGGAAGTCTTCTCTTTCTCAGAGCAACTGAGAAGACTATGTGGATTTTATGTTGTCAAAGCTCCCCCTGAGTTCTTGAGATGTTCAGGAAATGAAGCTTTGCTGTAGGGTGATAGGCCTTCAGAAGTTGATCTTCAGCAAATGATAATTTCAGCAACAGCTGAAATGTTAGGTGTCTGGATTCTTTGAAAGATGTTGGCCTTGAACACTTGAATCAAAGGTGATCTAAAGATTTTCAGATTTGTTGATCTCCTTTGGTGTGTGTTCTTGTATGAATTCCTTTTAGCTCTTTCTCTTATGAACAATTGTTGTTGAGAAAGATGTTGTTCAGAGAATATTGTAGTAGAGAATCCTTTTTTTCTTCTTGTTCTATGTTGTCTCTCTTCTGATCTGTGTTCTGAGTGATGGAGAGATTCAAAAATCTTGAGTTTTATTCTCTGGTTTTGAATAGAATATCATCTGTCAAGAATAGCCGTTGGCCTGTCATTAATTGACTTCCTTAATTGCAATTGTCTTCTGGGGGAAAGTCCAAAGAAACATTCCTTGATAATCCCTTGAAACTTGGTCCAGAATAAACGAAAACTGCTAGAAAATCTTCTGAATTAATTGCTGAATAACTCCTTAACTGTTCTGAATTTGGATCTTGAGAATCCTTTAACTCATCAGAGAAACGTCGAACTGAGCTCTACTATCATCGAACTGAGCTCAGCGATTTGGACTTATACAGCAACAGAGATCATCGATCTGAGCTCAACTATCGTCGAACTGAGCTCAGAGATAGAGAATCAATACTGAGTCAAGATCGTCGAACTGAGCTCGAAGATCGCCAAATGGAGTTCGATGATTTGTTGAAGTTGAGCTCAGCGATCGTCGAATGGAGTTCGACGATCTGTCGAAGTTGAGCTAGACGATCGTCGATTGGAGTTCGCCGATTCGTCGTACTGTGCTCGACGATATGACTTAGTCTTCAAACTGAAAATCCTTGGTCTTGAGGGCAGCTTCCAAACATAAGTACTAACCCTTAGACTCAATTCTAATTGACCTTTAGAGCTATACAGGAGGTCAAAAACAGGTTTCCTAAAGACATAGTGATCCTAACCCAAATTAGTAATAGGGTGTTCCAACAGACCTGGAGACAACATAATGTTTCTTGCTCTTCCAACTTACTAGATTTCCTCCTATGAAGGTACAGAAACTAGATCTAGTCTTCATATCCTCCTTGTCATCTGCAATGCTAGCATTAGAGTAGGCTTCAACTCTCAAATGATTATTCTTCTAAAACAGAAGTCCCTTTCGTGAAGATCTGTTCGCATACTCCAAAATCTTTAGAGCTGATCGTAGAAGACACTCCTTAAGAGCTTATATAAACTGGCTCACCTTTCCCACTGCATAACATATATTCGAACTTGTGACTGTCAAATAAATGAGTTTTCCGACAAGTTGTCGATACCCTGAGACATCTATAAGGAGAGTTAAATCTTCATTCCAACACTTGTCATCACCAATGGACATTGGACAACAAGCAGGTTTAGCTCCCAGAAGATATGTATCTTTTAAAAGATCTAAAACATACTTCTGTTGTGAGAGCACTACAGAATTGGACTTTCGAGAGATCTCAATTCCCAGAAAGTACTTAAGAGGCCACATATCTATTGTAACAAAATGTTAACGAAGATACTTCTTTGTTAGGTCACTTCCCTTCTTATCATCCCCTATAAGAAGAATGTCATCCACATAAACATTAAGAACCACTGGCCCTATAGAAGTCTGGTTTATGAATAAAGAGTGATATACAATACTTCGAGTAAACCCATTAACAGAGATAACCTCACTGAACTTCTCAAACTAGGTTTGTGGGCTTTTCTTAAGTCCATAGATTGACTTCCTCGGTCTACACACCTGAGACTCCCCTTGAGCAATATACCCAGGAGGTTGCTCTATATAGACTACCTCCTGTAGATCTCCATAAAGGAAGGCATTATTGACATCCAACTGAGATATTTCCCAGTCTCTATTAATAACCACAGCAAAGAGAACACAGATCGTTGTAATCCAAGCAACTAGAAAGAAGATGTCAAAGAAGTTCAGACCATAGGTCCGGGTAAAGCATTTGACAATAAGTCGAGCCTTATAACCATTGATGGTACCATCAAGAAGAAACTTAATATTAAAGACCAAGCGACAGACAATCACATCAGCTCCTGGAGGATCAAGAACAAGAGTCCAAGTACCACGTTCAGTCATAGTATTCATCTCTTCATCCATGATGGCTTTCCAATGAGGAATAACAAGAGCCTCTTGATAGGTAGATGAGATAAGATTGGCTGAGAGAGAGGGAGAGAGAAATGCTCTTACAGGAAGGATACATCCGGGGATAAGAAACTTAATGAAGAGAATGTTGAGTGTATATACAAACTCCCTTCAAAAAGGCAATCAGAAGATCAACGTTCGACTTGTCTGTAGTATCTGATCCATCATTCGGAGATACTGCTAGCCTGGGAACTATCAGCATCGTCTCGGGGAGAGAGGTAGAATCGGGAGAAGGAGAAGTAGAATCAAAGGCTGGTGGACAAGTAAGAAACACAGGATCGGGTAGAGGTGTAGAGATAATAGGTAGAGAATAAGAGTCATCAGAAGGTGGGAGAGTAGAGGTGTGAGAAAAGTAAGGATCAACCTCAAAGAAAGTAACATCCATGGAAACATACTATTTCTAGAGAAGAGGATCATATCATCAATATCGTTTTTATGTCAGACAATAGCCCAAAAAATGCACTTAACTGAGCGAGGAGAGAGTTTAAGACCACCCTACCGGAACACAAAATAAGGCATGTAGGGACTCTTATACCCAGAACGGCCGCCTTGCAGTAGCGCTAGCAAATGGGCTAACCTGTACCACAAGACGGCTATCCCGCCAGCTATAACCAATATCAACCAATGCCAACCCAACCAGGAATATAAAATAGAAGTCAATCCACACATAAGTAAAATAGTCCAAAAGTACATCAAGAAAAAGAAGCTACAACAAGCTTCTAAAATATCAGAGTACGGGTAAAACTTGCCCAAAGGGCTACATCAAGAGTCTCTCAAACTCACTTCGGTGACTGACGGTAGCGACGACACCGTCCCTTCAGGCTCTATCAACTCCCGTCGGTGTGACGACTGGCGAGCCCGTAGACCTGCCACACTATCCTTAACTCAGGATTACGACACCTCATATCGACTCACACCGCATGCAATTTCACATAATCGTGGTATAGAAGGAGCCTCGGGAATGAACACCGAGGACCAAGCCCAACCATCCACTTTCATCTCTTCTCAACATTACCAAACTAGTGCACTCAAAACCACCGCACCTACACCATTTCACAACCCCGTTCCCCAAGGTACTTATGGGTTCATTATCAATGTAAGGATATTTCATACATTCATCATCTAAGACCATGACCATTTGTTCGTAACAGTCATTACCAATTATATACAGCTTGTTCAAGCCAAGCTCATTATTATTCAACACATTACCACTGTCAAGTACGTTCTAAATATTTCACGTATTTAAATCTTTCTCTAACCGGCCTCCATCAAATCACCTCGGTTGAGTGGACCTTTCTACACCATTTATTCATCAAGGGTCTAACCAACAAATGTCATTAACATATTTCACCCCAATCATTTATAGTCTAAATTCCACAAACATTAACGTTACTGTACTATGATCTCTCTACCAATACAAAACAAACACAAGAATTACATGTGCAGGAATGATTACTGTACATCAACTTCAAACGGGGATTATCGAGGCTACATGAATCCGGTGAAGGCGTTTAACCCCTCGTTGGAAAGGTATTTCCAAGGGCAGTGACTTTCGTGTTTAGTCAAAAGCCCAGATCTGGACGCATCATGACTGAAAACGGCCTCGAAGGCTGCTGCGTGTAGAAAATAGATTTCTGCACGCATCTTAAAGCAGATCGGACGACATCGGTTCGTCTCCTTCCTTCAACCAAACTTTTTAAATAACATGCAGGATTTGTCCTCCCTTATTCACCCTCATAAGGCCACTTCTCTTCATGAAACAAGACCACAAACTGCATTCGAAGTGAGGGAAAGGTTGAAGACTCTAATTCCTAGGACACAAGTCCTAAAATGCCCTTTTCCTAGAAACCTTCTTCTCACAAATTAAGACCCTTTTGAGCTGATATCTCTCCTAGAAATAACTAAAGATCTAGCACCACAGGAGAGGGTGGGAAGCTCACCTCGTTTCCGGTATTTCTGGCATTTACGGAGTTTCCAGCCATGGATCTTGTCACCCTTCTTGGCGGCATCTTCTTCTCCTTGGTTGGTGTTTGTTCTTCACGGGAAAGACTGGATCGGCTCCAGCAAGCTATTCCTCAGAGCAATTTCCTACAGCATGACTTGGAAGGAAGACAAGAAACGGCTAGGGTTTTCTCCCCTTTTCATGTGAGAAGTTGGGTAACTGCATAGCCACGTGTCGGCCTGTCATTGGACCGCCAATCAACTCAGTAAATGAGTCCCTTCAAAACGACGTGGCCGGAAAATTCGCTAAAACCCGAAATTGAACTACACTGGTAGGGACACGCCCGTGTCACAACCCGTGTCCTGCTCGGGATGAACGTGGTCGACGATTCGTCGAGCTCCGCTCGACGAATCGTCGAGATACAGCTTGGACACACAGGGGTAGGTACATGCATGTGTCACAACCCGTGTCCTGCTCTGGAAGAACGTGGTCGACGATTCAATGAGCTCCGCTCGACGAATTGTCGAGCTGCTGCTTGGACACACACGGGTAGGGACACGCCTGTGTCACTACCTGTGTACTGCTCGGGAGAAACGTGGTCGTGGATGTTGGTCGAGCTCTAGTCGATGAATACATACACATGGGTAGGGACACGCCCATGTTACTACCCATGTCCTGCTCGGTAAACACAACAAGGAATCCATAACGTTGCCAGAAAGCCACACGGGTATGGACACGCACGTGTCACTACCCGTGTCCAACTCTGGACCAACTTCTCCTCCCTTACTCAAGTGTAGGCCTAGCTGCCAGCACTACCTGAGCCCAAGTCAACTCCTCTAGCTTAAAAGGGCGCACGAGGTTCCTAGCGCAAATTGGGACGTTACAAATCCTATAAACAAAATAAAAGATTTCGTCCCTGAAATCAGGCTAAGTCTATGGGGAGAGAATTGCACGAAATAAAATAAAATATGCTTTTAAAATTACCTTGATGAAACAACTCAGGGTAGCACTTTTGCATCAAGTCCACCAGCTCCCATGCATACTCCTCCTTCCCATGGTTAGACCACAACACCTTTAGCAAAGGAACACTTTTGTGGCGCAAAATCCTTGTCTCGTTGTCTACTATCCACACCGGCTCTAGTCATACATATCTATAGATTGCTACTGCTCCATCAATGGTGGGAATATATTGATCGGGCCGCAACAGTGCCTTCTAGAGAGACAACAAATGGAATACATCATGAAGGTTCTCCAGCTCTGGTGGTAACTCCAACCAGTAGGCCAAAGGGCAAATATTTTCCAATATGGTCTAAGGTCCAACGTACCTTGGGTTGAGCCTCTTCACACCACATACCTGTGACACTCCATGCATCGGCCAGATTTTCATGAACGCTTTGTCACCCACCTGAAATTCTACCATATGGTTCTTTGCGTTATAATATTTAGTCTGCCGACTTTGAGCCTCAAGAATGTGGTCCCGTATTAGTCTAACAACCGCATTAGTATTATCGATGTACTCAATTCCTAAAACCTTCGGGTCTTCATCTTGTACCCATGACAAGGGGGTTCTACACCTTCCATAAAGGTCTTCATAGGGTGCATCCTAATGCTGACATGGTGACTGTTGTTATAGGAGAATTCCATTAGGGGTAAGAGCCTTTCCCATGACTCTCCTCTAACGAACAAACACAGTCTCAATATCTCTTCCAATGTTCTGATGGTCATCTCAAACTGACCATCCGTCTGAGGATGAAATGTTATGCTAAAGGTAAGGCGTGAACCCAAGTACGTCTGTGCGGCCTTCCATTATTTAGAGGTAAACCGACCATCCCGGTCAGAAATAATTGTCTTTTGCACACCATGATACCGTACAAACTGCTCCACAAAGATGCATACCAAAATATCCACAAGAGCTTCTTTCTTTATAGGAATAAACCTGGTTACCTTTGTCAGGCGGTCAACGATTACCCAAACCGAATTATTACATGAGCGTGAGCGAGACAATCCATCGATGAAGTCCATGGAGATATCCTCGAACTTCCACTCGGGGATGGGCAATGACTGTAATAACCCTCTAGGGATATTGCATTCCGCCTTCACCCTTTGACAGGCCTCGCAATGTGTAACAAAATATCTGACGTCTTTCTTCATTCTCGGCCAACACATGGTCGTTCTCAAGTCGGCGTACATCTTGGCAATTCCAAGATGCACTGAATACTGAGAGCAATGTGCCTCTCTCAAGATATCTTCCAAACTTTTACCGCCCTTTGGAATGTAAAGCTGGCCACGGAGATGAACGAGGCCGTCTTTTAGGGAATACTCATCTGTAGTCCCCTTTTAGATTGACTTGATTGTTGGGGCCAGAGCAGCATCCTTTCCTTGCTCCGCCCGGATTCGGTCCCGAATATCACAGACGATGCTCATCGCAGTTAGATACTCAGCATACCCTTCCGATTAGTCTTTCTATACCAGGGTAATCTCCATCTCTTCGAGCATCCGAGATAACTCCATACTCATCAATCGGGGCTCAGGGTTCTATTCTGGTACCTTTCTGCTTAAAGCATCAGCTACGGAATTTGCTTTTTCGGGGTGGTAGATTCAAGGTGAATTCATAATCGCATAAAAACTCTAACCATCGCCGCTGTCTCAAATTCAATTCCGTCTGAATATGGACGTACTTTAAATTCTTGTGGTCGAAAAGATTTCGCAGTGGACACCATATAGATAGTGTCTCCAAATACTCAAGGCGAACACCACCGCTCCCAATTCTAAACCATGTATTGGGTAGTTGAGTTCATGCTTATTTAGTTGCCTTGAGGTATAAGCAATCACATGACCATGCTGCATCAGTACCGCTCCCATCCCTTGATACGATGCGTTAGTGTAAACTTGAAATCCTTCCTTCCCGGATGGAAAGGCTAGGATGGGTGCGGACGTAAGTCTATCCTTCAGTTCTTGGAACGCGGCTTCACACTAGGGTGTCCACTCATATGGCACACCTTTCTTTGTCAGGGTAGAAAGAGGAAGGGAAATCTTTGAGAACACTTTTACGAACTTTCGATAAGACCCGGCAAGTCCAAGAAAACTCCGTACATCGACTGCTGACATCAAGGGCGACCACTCCCTCACGGCATGCACTTTGGCCAGATCCACAGCTAGTCCAGCCCCACTGATCACATGGACCAAGAAGGCAACCTTTTGGAGCCAGAATTCACACTTGCTGAACTTGGCAAACAAGGCGTGCTCTTTTAGCTTCCTCAGTACCAAGGTCAGATGTTCGACATGATCTTCCTCTGTCTTTCAATACACCAAAATGTCATCGATGAAAACGATGACGAAGATATCTAGATAAGGCTCGAACACATTGTTCATCGAACTCATGAAAGATGAAGGGGCATTTGTGAGCCCAAACGACATCACAGTGAACTCATACAAAATGTACCTTGAGTTGAAAGCTGTTTTCTGAATGTCCTCCTTTTGTATCGTCAACTGATAATACCCGAGTGAAAATCCAACTTGGAAAACCAATGAGCTCCTACCAATTGATCGAACAACTCGTTGATCCAGTGTAGCAGATAAGTGTTCCGCACCGTCAATCGATTGAGCTTCCGATAGTCTATGCATAATCGCAAGGTTCCATCCTTCTTCTTAACGAACAGAACAGGGGATCCCCAATGTGATGAGCTGGGGCGAACAAACCCTAATTCCACCAGTTCTTGCAACTGAAATCTAAACTCAACGAGTTCCTTCGGGGCCATTCGGTAAGGGGTCCTGGAGATGGGCTTGGCACCCGGTACTAGCTTAATTTGAAAATCCACCTCTCTATGCAGGGGTAATCCTGGCAATTTCTCAGGAAACACCTCGATAAAGTCCCGCACTACTCGCACATCTTTCATATCTATTTTCATCTCATTCAGTTCAAAACATATCATGCATACTTCTTCCCCCATCATGTGAGCTTTCAAGGCTTGAATCGAAGATAATAACAAACGAGGTGCGAATTTTATACCTTGAAAGATGACATCAGTATCCCCATGTCTAAATTAAATTAACTTCTCCGCATAGTCAATTCTTCTGTAGTGCCAATCCAACCACGCCATGCCCAGAATGAGATCGAATTCTTGCTTTCTCAAAACTGTGGCAGTGGTATCAAAGGTCTTTCCCCAAAGAGTATCTCCAATTCGCACTTGGCGGTTACGGTCATCTCAGAGCCGCATGGGAGGCGTACTCGTCGAGCCGTTTGGGAGGCGTACTAGGTTTTTAATGAAGTCCGCAGACACAAACTAGTGCGAGGCCCGGTATCGAATAACGTAAAGGCCGGTTTCCCGCCGACCACCACAGTGCCTAAGTACCAATAGTAATACTCAAAGCTAGATCTCCAGCACATCTTAAGAAACTTAAGGTTAATAATGTAGATGTGATAACTAACTGTAACATACCTGTAATCACCTCCTGAGGGTTCCACGCCTGTGTCATGTCCAGCGAGAAGACCTGATTCCGAGCAGGTATGGGGTTTCCTGCTTGTGGTCCTCGACCACGCATATGTCCCCGCCCTGTGGAGCTGCCGGAGGGAGAGCAAGAGGAGCATTCCTAGACAGCTACTGGCAGTAACGTTGGATGTGGCCCGATTGATTGCATTGGAAGCACACTCGCTCATTTTGCCCCTCGGGTTGCTGAAACTGTTGAAGCTGTGGAGGTGGAGGCAATGCTGGCCGCTGTGGAACCAGGTGCTCTATTCTAAAATTTTGGTGGAAACGTCTGCCACCTCTTTGATGTCCTCTTCCTCCTCCATATTCTTGTCTCCTTCTATTGCTTGGGGCAGCATCCATCACACCCTCAGCAGGTCTCTTACCACTTCGCAATTGGTCTGCTTCTAGCCTCTTCGCCATGTCAATTATTTTCACTAAGCAGAAGTCCGCTATAAACAAAAGGGCCTGCCTTAGGGGGTCCTGAGAACTCAGTAGGGTTGAATCTCCTGTGAAGATGATCTTCAATCAACTTCTGTCTTGAGGTTCAGATCTCAATCTGAATCTTACTTAGGATCCTGGTTCAGCAGCTGCTCTTCTTAGAAGGAACTCTCTCTCTCCAACTTCTTAAATCTTCTGTCGAAGGTCTTCTTCTTTTGTGTGTTAGATCTCTGTGTAGATCTACAATCTGTTATTGATCTTCAATGAATAATCTGTTGAAAGAGAAAGGTTTTTATATATAGTCCTCCTCCAAGGTAACGGGCTGATCCGGTTTCTAACGAACTTCTGACATCTCTGACAGTTGCAGTTGACCGGTAGAAATGGCAGCTGTCAAGTCATCCAGTCATTTCGTGAAATCACTGTCACTGTCTGAAAGTGTCGAGACAGATAGTCATTATGTGTCGACACAAATAGACCAAGTGTCGACACAAGTGAACTAAGTGTCGACACTAGCCTTGGTGGTGTCGACACAACTCCTTGTGTTGTTATAACAGCTTCTCGACACTGCTTCTTCAGAATGTGTCGACACTGATTCTGTGTGTCGACACAAGCCTTCTATTGAATGTGTCGACACAGATTGAGTGTGTCGACACAAGTACTTCTTCTTTAACACTTAGCTGAATTCTGCTGTATGTCGACACATCTCTTTTGTGTCGACACATGCCTTCTTGTATTGAAACTTGCTGAGTGTCGACACATCTCCTTTGTGTCGACACATGCCTTCTTATGTTGACACTTGCTGAGTGTCGACACATCTTCTTTGTGTCGACACTTGCCTTCTTTTACTTTAACTTTGGTGAAGCTTGCTGAGTGTCGACACAGATTCTTGGTGTCGACACATTTGATGTCGACTAAGCTTCTCTGGGTGTCGACACTGCCTCTAAGTGTCGACATAGCTCATGTTGATAATTATTCATAGTGTGTCGACACTGGCTCTAAGTGTCGACACTTTTCTTCTTGTGTCGACTCTGCCTTTCCAGGTGTCGACACAATTACTCCATGTGTCGACACAGCTTCTCTAGGTGTCGACACAAGCCTTCATAAGTGTCGACACTTCACCTCTAGGTGTCGACACATGGACTTTGAAACTTTTCTGCATTTTTCTGCAATTACTTAACCTGCACATATAAACTCAAAGCACATCAAATATACCTTGATGTATATCATTGAGTAGGGTGAGGCTTCTTCAAATCTGGTACACATTTTCCAATATACCCAATATAGGCAGGAGGGGAGAGAGCTCAGAAAGTGCTCAACCAATTGGATCCCGGAGATTGTTGTTGTACGAGGGCTTGTTGGAATCTAAAGGCATCCAAGATAGTTGTGAGTGTCTGCCCTAGCTCCGATTGCTGAAATTGTGTGGATACGGATGGAGCGGGTGTGCACCCCACTGGCTCAATGTGCACTGGGATCTACATGTAGATTACAAAACTAAGGTCAGGTTGGCTAATATTAAGGTCAAAGTTGGACAAACTTAGTGTGAATTACATATGGGCACACCACTGCTTCCGCTAAGTCAGTTTGTCCCCAAACTGACTAATCGAACGGGGGTGGCACCATTATTGAATGACTTCTTTAGTTCAGGATCGTAGCAAGCTAATACCATTTGTAAGACCCCCCTACCGGAACAAAAAATAAGGCACGTGGGGAGTCTTATGCACAGAACAGTCGCCTTGCAGTAGCGCTAGCACACGGGCTAACCTGTACCACAAGATGCTTATCCCGCCGGCTATAGCCAATATCAACCAATGCAACCCAACCAAGAATATGAAACAAAAGTCAATCCACACATAAGTAAAATAGTCCAAAAGTACATTAAGAAAAAAGAAGCTACACCAAGCTTCTAAAATATCAGAGTACGGGTAAAACTTGCCCAAAGGGCTACATCAAGTGTCTCTCAAACTCACTTTGGTGACTGACGGTAGCGATGACACCGTCCCATTAGGCCCTATCGTCCTAGCCTGGCTGTCCTACTGCAAAATCTGTGGCTGCTCTGACTGCGGGGTTTCCTCCTAAAAGGAAGACGCAGCAACTGTTAGTCATAAAGACTATGTGGCTATCACATCCACTCCCTCGACGACTCCTCGACACTAGGGGGAGAAAGGAACGAGGGCACAATATATATAAGTAGAATAGAAGTACAAACAGGTGATATAGAGTGAATAATATCAACGTATATAAGTAGCACAATAAATGAGTAAACCATCAACTCTAGCAGTTCTGCCATCTACAACAGTATAAAAATATAGAGGTACAACAGAAAGTAACTGAACTTATATGAATGCCCATACAGACATATAAGTTGAGGATCGACTCAGCAGTATAGTAACTCATTGTATAAGAGTGCTCATACAAAATTATACGATAAGGATCTTGTGAATGTAATGTAATGTAAAGATATGAATGCAATGCAATGACTCACCCATGATTACGCACATGCAAATGCCATGTCCACACAGACTTGTAGTTCCCACTTTTCGAGCAGGTAGCTAACCTCTCAGGCATCAACCATCGTGGCTAGGCGGAGATAGTGGAGCGGGCTTCTTCTCTACTAGGCGGGCATCCACACTACCAATCCTAGGAATCCGTACACTTCAACGCTAAGAACATAATAGCGGAGCTCCCATGCATACTACGGCTCAGCGGGATTCTCGGGTAGATGCGCAACGAGAACTAAGCCCCGAACTGGCCCTTGTTGTGTCCCAGAAGGAACCTCGGAAAAAGCACGAGGAC
This sequence comes from Platanthera guangdongensis, assembly GCA_039583875.1. Taxonomy (NCBI): domain Eukaryota; kingdom Viridiplantae; phylum Streptophyta; class Magnoliopsida; order Asparagales; family Orchidaceae; genus Platanthera; species Platanthera guangdongensis. The sequence continues at coordinate 26,239,711 of CM077165.1, read as the reverse complement.
CAAGCCCAACCTTCCACTTGGCACGGAAGGAGCCCCAGTGATGGAGATGACGACCCTCAATATATTGAAGACAGTGATGGCGCGCTTACAGAAGAACTTTCTTCATGCATTTAAATTTTGCATTGTTTTTTTATTTCATGATAGGTACATATAACCATCATAGTATCATTTTGAATTTTGAATTGGAGGAGATGGAGTGGTGTAAGCCTATATATAGGCATGTATGGTTCTCATATTGATTTAGTGAATGAAAAAAAAGAAATCATAAGAATTCAAGTTTTGAATTTTCCCCCTCCTTTCTCCTTCCTCTTTGAGAAATTCGACCCTCCCCCTTTCTCTTCTCTCTTGGCCGCCGGCCACTCCCCTCTCCCTCTCAAATTCCGACCACCCTCTCCTCCTCATCTCCATTCCCCTCAAAGGAGAACCCTACCACTCCCTATCTCTTGGTGGTTAGGCCAAGGTGATTTGCAACAAAGCTTCGTGGATTCTCGGCCAAGGCGTAAAGAGACAAAGGCGGATAAGTTTCCTCTCCTTCCGACGTGACTCCAGCGGAGCCGTTGAAGGGCGATCCAGGCAAAGAAATCGGAATCATCAATTCTGATTGGGTAACAAAAAATTTCTACTCTAGTGTGTTTTTTTCCTATATATTCTTGTGTTGGAAATTCTTGGCGTTGAATCTTGAAGCGTTGAATAATCGTGGTTTTCTTTCGATTGATTTGTGTTTATCTTAATTGATTTTATTTTCGAAAAGGCTTGACGAACCTTCGTTTTCTTTTGTTGGGAAATATCTACCTTCTTCTGAATTGTTATTTTTTGTAGATCTCTTTTGGTACAATACCGCTCGTTCGGACCGGGTGGGTCCTTTTAGCCGGAAAGAATATTGGCCTATAACCTTTGTTTGATTCTAAGTGGTTTGGCTACCCGTACGTTAGCATATAATTGATAAAATTAAAATGTGGTGCTGCGTAGAACGATTGTGCGAGTATAACATTGGATCAAGGAGAGGCAGACGTGTTCGTCCGTACATTTATTTGGTGTCAACGTGCAAGCCTGCATCAATTTGGTATCAGCGCCAGGTTGTGCTAATTTCCTAATTAGTACCATCCTACAAAAAAAAAAAATTGTTTAGCACGACGACACGCACTTGCACGTTTCATTGTACAACATAAAAATCAATTTTTAAATTTTGGTCTGCAAATAGCGGCCTAAAATTTTCATTTTTTTCTCAAAATTCAAAAAACAAAATTGCTGGAATTTTCCAATCATTTTTTAGTAAGGAATCAAAAAATATTTTATTTTTATTAAGCCATTATTTTTATTAAATCATTAAAAAAATTTTATTTTTGGTCTGCCAAAATAGCGGCCTATATTTTTATTTGTCTGCAAAAAAATAAAAAAATTATTTAATAATTTTCATATTATTTCCTACAAGCAATCCAAAAAAATTTTAATCGCCATAGTTATTTAGTGGGAACAATTCCATCTTTGAAAATTAAATAGGTCAGGTTCATTTCTCATTGATTGGTGCACAAGTTCGGTTGAGTTTCTCTCCGGTTCTCACTCATATGGATATGATGTATATGTTGCCCCGATTAGACTATTCATATGCTCAGGATATGGCTAAAACACACCCCTAGGG